>CM056193.1:47090636-48393136 GCA_029692085.1 Gymnothorax javanicus
TATTTGCCAACAACAAACAAAGAAAAAAGCTTAGGAGATTACTGAAATTAGTGGTACTGGGTCAGGAACTGTCCAACAATTTGTTAAAACCTGGAAGGATAATGGTGCACTGTCAACTTGGCGGAAGAAATGGGCTGGAGAAAGATCATCACTGATCTTGATCAGAGATCACTAAAGTGCGCATTGAACTCTCCTCTTAAAAAAATCAACAATAGATCTCATGGCTTTGTTTAATTATGAAGGTAAGAGCATTTCCACATGCATGACGAGAATTGAGACTAAACAGCTGCTAAACAGCAGAACTTTGAGAATTGGGACTAAACAGCTGCGTGGTCACACGAAAGCCACACAAAGGCTTATTGGGAAATAAATGACCTCTTTTTGCTAGGGAGCATAAAGATTGGACTGAAGAGCAATGGAAAAATGTCATGTGGTCTAATGAGTCCAGATTTACCCTATTCCAGGGTGATGGGCATGGCAGGGTAAGAAAAAAGCCCATGAGGCAATGCACCCATCTTGCATAGTGCCCACTGTAAAAGCCTCTGGAGGCAGTGTCATGATTTGAGGTTGCTTCAGTTGGTCAGGTCTAGGCTCAACACTGTTCCAAAGCAATAAAATAAATTCAGCAGACTGCCTGAGTATACTGAGTGACCAGTAACCCATCAATGGACTTTTTAATCCCTGATGGCAAAAGCATATTTTAGGATGACAATGCTTAGAATCATCAGGCTCAAATTGTGAAAGAGTGGTTCATCGAGCATGAGGAATCATTTTCACACATGAATTGGCCACCTCAGAGTCTGGACCTTAACCAGTTGAAAGTCTCTGGGATGTGCTGGAGAAGGCTTAACGAAGTAGTTTGATCACCCATCGTCAATACAATATCTCAGTCAAAAATGATTGCAAATCTGGTAGGGAATAAATGTTGTAACATTGTATAAGACTGTCGAACCACAAATGAGTGTGTGCCATGTTCAAAGCTGAAGGTGACCCAACAAAATATTATAGTGTGCGACTTCTTTTTTCGATGGGCAGTCTATGTTGAAAATTGCTTGCACGTGTGTGCTATATAATTGCATAGACAAATGAAAAGAGTGGTAGTTAGGTTCTTTGTTAGTCCACTCCAGCAGTCAGAATTGACTCCCTTGAACTGATATCTACAACAAAATGTCAGGTTGAAGTCAGAGCTGTGCAGGACAGTGAAAATAACTACCCGCTCATCTTCTCCAGCCTGGGTCCTCTTACATTGTGTTATACTCTCGTTGTGGCACAGGATAAAATCTGCTTCACTGATGCCAAGTGGGGCTTGCCAGTGAATGACAGTCTCATTGTGCTTAGTGTTAATGGAGACACTGGGCTTCCTGAGATCTAGAGCACATAAATAACACATAAAGCAGGGAAATGTATCAACTTGTTTGCGCAGTTTACACACCTGCGGACATGGAGCTGCTGTATTTATGCATGCAGTTACACAATTCTATCAATAGGTGGCAGATCCAAAATGATTATTGAATATTCACGAGGAGGCTGTGCCAGCAAAAAATTTAGAATATGGATGAGCTAAGTCCCATCCCTATCTCCCAGGGATTGTATGAATTAAACTCCCATCCAAATCTGATGTGCTAACTGCCTAACATACTTGTAGTATCTACAGTATCCAGCAATTAATAAAAATGATCTCTTGCAACAGAAAAAATTGTTGCCCTTAGTTGCAACCATTTCAGCTGTAATAGGCCACTGGTATTACAATTAAGTAGGTAAAAAATCAGTTTTCTGAAGCAAAAAATCAACATGGTATTGATATTATGTCATTCTACTATCAATTATAATCATCAGATATTAAAAATGCATGATTTCCTGTCATTGATTTATGAGTAGATTCGTCTCTTGAAAAATTCAGTTGTCATTTACATCCTCATATGATCTCTCACTCCCATGCAGTCACTTTAATGCAAGCTCAGTATTATCTGCGTGAAGCACAGTTATAGTTCACTCCCACGCAAAACTTTCCTGGTAGTTATCTATTGACTGACATGTTTTTATCCAATTCCAGACAGTAAAAATTATCCACACGAATTGAAAGGCATTGATAGGACCCCCATAAAAGTATTTCAACCCTTTGCATAACAGCAAGTTAGGTTGCATTCTCTCAACTTTGTGCAGCTGAAAATTATGTGATTGCACAGAAAAAAAGATTTCCAGAATTAACCCTGGAGTGCTCAGGTTAGGTTTATGAGATTAAAATGTGATATGGAGATGGACAATCGCAGTTATTCCAAATGGAATAGATTGAAGGGGTGATAGTATTGATTCTCTGGAGGAGAAAGTCAATGATGGAGGGTTTTTCTTCATGCAGTTGTGAGTGCAACTGTCTTTCTATGGAGTAGCTCTATCTTACTTATAGCCAGCTAGATAGCTAGCTATCTATTTCTTATTTTCGGTTTACCATCGTGATCACAGAGCTAGTTTGCCACACTGGTAAACAAGAGTAACCGTTAACCCTTGCTAATAAAACTGCATGTGGTGGCATTTTGTTCAATGTGGTCTGTTTTATAATTTATACCACAGTCAACAAAATAGAATGCCTAGGATTTTCACTTGTTTAAAAGCGAACAGCTTGAAGACTTCCGTAAATCTCCTGCTAGGTTCGTTGCACCGACTCTGTTCCATCTAGGGTAGCATATTGCCTGCTTTTTCCTGATGGTGGAATGTCTGTTTTGTTAAAATAAGGTATATTTCACATAAAAATGTGCTAGTGAGTTATACTCATACAGGCCTCGAACTACAGGTGATAAGGGGCACAGCAAAAGTTGCCGTGGTCCATGCTGAAAATGTAAGGGCACTACAGCAAATGTGCCTCCATATAAGGGGCACCACAGCAAAGTCTGCTGCTACCTTGGGGGCACAGCAGCAAATCCACCATGGAGCTTTAGGTCATCACTTTAGCTAATAAAAAGTAAAGGTCCATAGTCTCAGATGTTCCCCACATAAAGTGACCAATCAGTGTGCGCTATGCAAATCAAAACCATTCTTGAAAGAAAACGTTTCCCGTATTTTTCCCCACTTGTTGTCTTGGAAATTGGCTCAGTATTGCACTGGGACATCATTTGGGCATTGCTATAATGCAAGTACTAGCAAAGGACATTCCGATCAAACGGCGGGTCATTGAAAAAATAATCATATTTAGCCATTTTGTCCATCTTCTGCCACCCGCGAAATTCGGACTTTATCCTGTCATTCCAACACTCACACTGACAACAGTGCTAGATACTGGCTATTAAGACCGCTTCCCAAGCTTTATCAACACACAACATGCAACCTAAGAGAATTTCAGTACCTCCATAACTTCGTCAATTTGCCACACTTTGCGGCTGCCGACTGTAATTCGGCATTTTTTCTTTTTTTGTTCCTTTCACCTGTCGGCATCGTGATCAGAGTTAAAAATAGAGGAGATACATAAATTATTCAAGAATAATTCTGCGCCCACGATCGCAAGAAAAGGGCGAAAAAACCAGTGGCGCTTCGTCGGCCGTGACAAAGGGAAGCCAAAACCTCGCCCTTCAAAGCTTAATGACTTAAACCTTTTGCAGTTTACTTTTCTTGATCAGCAGTTGCTCATACAAATTGTTAGACGGACAGTCAATTGAGTCAAATTTATTTTTGATAGCATTGTTATACATTGCACCACAAAATTATGAGGTTTTTTTTTCACACATAAATTATGACATAAATTACCATAGGCTTTCGTCTTTATAAATTCCGTGCTCAAGTAGCTCATGAAACGGCATAGATTCGCAAATTGATTAGTGAGGCTCATTAAGCAATAAGCTGTGCAACATCACATTCTTTACTTCTATATTAAAATTGTAGAAAACGGATTGTCGTGGCTTCTTGCGAAAAAAGCCTCGCAAACTAATTTATAAAGACGTATTGATAATTTGCGTCATCATTTGCTATCGAAAATAAATTTGACTGTCCTACCAATTCGTATGAGCAACTGCTGATCAAGAAAAGTAAACTGCGAAATGTTTAAGTAATAAAGCTTTGAAGGGCGAGGTTTTGGCTTCCCTTTGTTACGGCCGACAAACTGCCACTGGTAAAAACGGGAAATGCTGTGTGATTTATTTATTTTGGGTAGGTGTTTTGGCCGAGGGGCACTTACGGCAATGCGGGGAAAGGGCACGGTATTCTACTGCCGTGAACTGGGGCTTTTATAGGTGGGCAGCATGGCAAACAGGTCGGGCATCTATGGCAATTGCCCTCGATGCCATCATAAAATTCGAGCCCTGCTCATAGGGTGTGAAAAGCGTTTATACAAGCTCGCGTTTCGCTTTGATGCTGGAAGTTTGGAAAAAGCAACCTGTCCATTGCAGAGTGAGCATTCTGCCATAAAATAAGCTGTTCCTTTAAGGAGTATGTGTACTGCCTCTTGGGGCTCTGCAAAAAAATGGAACTTTAAACTTTATCGTGGAGAAGAAGCATGTTTTTAGTTTGGAGGGGTTACTGGTGACCACTAATGTCCATCCGCGCCTATATTGATGAACTCATGCTAAATACTACTGGGTCATTCCATGCCAAATCACCTAATGGTCCCCAGGTGACCCTCTTAGATTTTGCTGAAACTCCATGAAAATGTTCATATATGCAAATAACAAACACACAGAAAATTTCAGGCCAAAAGTCCAAGCCGTTTTGAAATTATGGCCGTCCGAAGACCCCCTTCGCCATCGCCAAGGCCATGTCATGGATTTTGTTCATTTTCAAATGATCATATTTTTGGATTTGAAAAAGCTACAAAGCTGAAAATTGCTACCTGGGGTAATTTGCACACAAGCTTTCAGAATCTGCAATCAAAAACAGTGTATCTTTCTTCCTTTTGAAGATATGGGCACCTGAAAATGAAAGTTTTTTCTAGCGGAAATTATTTTTTGCGATTTTAGGCTTACCTGGTGCCCGAACCATTGATCTGAGGATACCCAAATTGCTGATACATAATCTCTACATACAGCTAAATAACTCCCTGCAAGCATAGACTTATAAAACAATCAGTAAAGGTATGGCTAGGGTCCAAAGTCGACTTTCACAAAAAAAAATCTCAAAAATCACCCCTTTTCGGGGGTCGGTTGACCTTGTGAACAGTTACTCAGGGTAATGAAATTTGCACCACTGAATTATATGTATCTGTCCTTTATATGTACCAAATTTCATTGATGTGACTTAAGTCCTTCATAGTTAGGCAGTGTTTCAAAGAAACCCACTAATTTGATCAAATTACACCATTTTGCTGTACATTACAATGTCTTCGGTAGATGTCAAAGGGCAAAAAATGAGAATAAGTAATCTTTGATAACCTTTTTTTTTTTTTTTATTCTTAGAAAGTTGTAAAATTCATGACTTTGTACATCAGGAATAGTATCATATGGCTTGTTTTAAAACAAAGTTTTCCATAGTACCATACATTGTACATATTGTACATTGATGTTACTAATACAAAACTGCTTTTATTTAAGTGGATTCAACTTACTGATTTTCAGTGGGCTCTACTTACATTATTTGCATGAGGTCATAGCTGTTGGAAACTGTTTATTAAGATTCATCCTAGTCCAGGTGACCTCGTCTAATTAGGTGTTAAAACATTGTTTATCTAGGTTCATCCCAGTCTACTTAACTCCAAACCACAACTGTTTATTTAAAATAGCTGGATCAATTACCTCACTGTTGTGGCCGTATTGTTTACAGAATAATTGAACAGTGTGTTCACTTTTCAGCTCACATCCACTCCTCACAATTCATTTCAACTGCAATGTTCAGCAGATGAAGTGTACATTTTGTGAGCTCTGTAAAAATCAAGATTTAAAACATGGAATTTGAAGCATCAAGATCGGGATGCAGTTTTGGAATTGCACTGGAGGAGGAATGCCATAAGAAAATATATGGCAGAAATGTTGGCACACTTGCAGCCTCTGACTTGTCACAGGATGATAAGCTATTGGAATGGAGAAGTGGGGTACTGCTACGTGATGACAGCACAGTGTGTTTTCACCATGAGAAGATGTACATCTCTCGATATGAATATACTCAGAAATATTGCAGTGATCCATTCAAAATGCACAAGAAACGTATTTCAAGTAGGTTTGCTTCAATTTGCTTTTTACAAATTATTGTAATTGTCAATTTACCAGAGCTCGAGGATGTTGTTATATACCGTAAAAGTAGCATAATTTGATCAAATTAGTGGGTTTCTTTGAAACACTGCCTAACTATGAAGGAGTTAAGTCACATCAATGAAATTTGGTACATATAAAGGGCAGATACATATAATTCTGTGGTGCAAATTTCATTACCCTGAGTAACTGTTCACAAGGTCAACCGACCCCGAAAAGGGGTGATTTTTGAGATTTTTTTTGTGAAAGTCGACTTTTGGACCCTAGCCATACCTTTTTTTTACTGATTGTTTTATAAGTCTATGCTTGCAGGGAGTTATTTAGCTGTATGTAGAGATTATGTATCAGCAATTTGGGTATCCTCAGATCAATGGTTCGGGCACCAGGTAAGCCTAAAAATCGCAAAAATAATTTCCGCTAGAAAAACTTTCATTTTCAGGTGCCCATATCTTCAAAAGGAAGCAAGATACACTGTTTTTGATTGCAGATTCTGAAAGCTTGTGTGCAAATTACCCCAGGTAGCAATTTTCAGCTTTGTAGCTTTTTTCAAATCCAAAAATATGATCATTTGAAAATGAAAAAAATCCGCGACGCAGCGCGCGACGGCGAAAGAGGGGGGGTCTTCGGACAGCCATAATTTCAAAACGGCTTGGACTTTTGGCCTGAAATTTTCTGTGTGTTCGTTATTTGCATATATGAACATTTTCATGGAGTTTCAGCAAAATCTAAGAGGGTCACCTGGGGACTTTCCTGAAAATGAGGTGATTTGGCATGGAATGACCCTACTAGAAAGTCATTAATTCATATTGAACTTCATGAGTCAAAGGTTGATTTGTGTAAAAATACGATAATTTATGATTTGACAGTGCACTATTTTGAGGGCTCTGAAAGCATGGGGAGTCACTTGCAGAGCTATCTTATTTAGCTCATAAACAGTCAATATTTCTGAAAATCACTGTCAGATGAAGTACAAGTGTAGTGAAGGAGTTTATGATCCCAGAAATGTATTGTTTTAACTCCCAGCCAGTTTTCAATTCTCAGTATTTCTTTTATGATGTCATTGCTGAATTTTAATGAAGATTTTTTGTGTTTGTGGCCCTTACTCTGAACTAAAATTATGAAAAGAAACTGAAAAACAATGGACTTATAAATGCTAGAAGTGTCTTGTTTCATTTAAGCCATTTTTTCTCCATTCTTTGACGCTCAAATCTTGAATTATAAAGCCTTAAATAGGGTAATGCATGAAAAGCCATATTTGGCTTTTGCACAAAGGAGTTAAATGATGTAATAAACATCTACCAGATAACTGACTCCAAAAATAAATTTGAACTGAACTGAACTGAATTGTGCATAAATAGGCTTTGTTATTTGATTTGATCACTTAGAATGCAGGAATCATGTCTTTCAAGATAAAAGTGACTACATGGCAACTGTTGTTTGCTTCTGGATGCATGAAAGCTGCTAACACGCTATTATACAACCTTATTTCCAGAAAAGTTGGAATGCTCTGTAAAATGTAAATAAAAACAGAATGCAATGATTTGCAAATCATTTAAACCCTATATTTAATTGAAAATAATACAAAGACAAGATCAAACGTTGAAACTGAGAAATGTTATTATTTTTTGAAAAGTTTTTGCTCATTTTGAATTTTATGACAGCAAAATGTTTCAAGAAAGTTGTGACGGGGCAATGTTTACCACTGTGTTGCATCACCTTTTTTTTTTAACAATACTCTGAAAGTGTTTGGGAACTGAGGTGACCAACTGCTATAGTTTTGGAAGCAAAATCTTTTCCTATTCTTGCTTGATATAGGCTTTCAGCTGATCAACACTTCACGGACTCCTTTGTCATATTTTTCATAATGCGGCAAATATTTTCAGTGGGTGACAGGTCTGGCCTGCAGGCAGTCCAGTTTAGCACCCAGCCTCTTTTACTACAAAACCATGTTGTTGTAGTTCATGCAGAATGTTGTGCTTGGCATTGTTTTGCTGAAAAAAGCAAGGCCTTCCCTGTCAAAGATGTCTGGGTGGCAGTATATGAAACTCCAAAACCTGTATATATTTTCTAGAATTAATAGCGTCTTAACAGATGTGCAAGTGACCCATGCAATGTGCAATAATGCACCCCCACACTATAATGGATGCTCGCTTTTGAACTGTGCTGTGATAACAAGCTGGATGGTCCCTCTCCTCTTTAGCTCGAGGATGCAGCGTCCATAATTCCCCAAAAGAATAACACGTTTGATCAGTCAGACCACAGGACAGTTTCCCACTTCGGCGCAGTTAATCTTAAATGAGCTCTGGCCCAGCAAAGGCCGTAGCATTTCTGGATCTTGGTTTAATACTCGCATGGCAGAGTTTTAACCTGCATTTGTGGATAAAGCGTCAAATGGTCTTCACAAACAATGGTTTAAAGCAGTGATACTGAGCCAATGCAATGATTTCCATGTCTGTTTTTAAGGCAGTGCTGCCTGAGGGCCTGAAGATCACGGCCATTCAATATTGGTCTTGTCCCTTGTGTACAGAGATTTCTTTGGATGCTCTGAACCTTTTGATAATATTATGTACAGTAAAGGATGAAATCCCCAAATTCTTTGCAATTTTACTTTGAGAAACATTATTTAAAATTGTTGAACTATTTGTCCATGTAGTCTCTCCCTGAGTTGTGAAGCCATTGCCATCTTTATGTCTGAAAGACCTTTTATTCCCAATCATTTTACTGACATGTCGCCAATTAACCTTATTTGCCGTGAGATATTCCACCAGGTGTTTTTTTTTTTTTTGCATCATTCTTTTCCAGTGTTTTGTGGCCCCTGTCCCAACTTTTTTGAAATATATTGCTGGCTCAAATTCAAAACGAGCAGGTGTTTTTCAAAAAACATTAAAATTTCTCAGTTTCAACATCTGAAATGTTGTCTTTGCACTAATTTCAATTAACTACAGGGTTTAAATGATTTACAAATCATTGCATTTTATTTTTATTTACATTTTGCACACCGTCCAAACTTTTCTGGAAATGGGGTTGTTTATCGATACTCAATGACTCCAGATAGAAGGTATACTCTGGAAAACTATATAGCTATCTAGGGGAGTTCATTTACTCAAAAAATTATCTGGAATGAGCCTTAATTGTGTTTCGTGTGGATCACCTCTTTAAATCACCATTGTGAGCTAAGTGGTTTGTTTTCTATCATTGTCTCTGTGGCTATTTCTCAAAATATATAAAATTAATTGGTTTGTTTGAAGTGATTTTTGAATCCTGATGTGGATTTTTCCGCTATTGATTCATGCGATTCAGTGTTGTGAATCCAGCCACAAATGAATTCATGTTCTTTGCTGCGCTGTACGCATCAACCCCAGTGCCCTCCTCTGGACATTTATATCATTGCAACCACTGTGACCTTGATTTTTAATGTCTTAGGGCGCAGGATTGGGTCGTGGCCTAAAATTCCTTTTTAGGGGGAGGTCGGGTAAAATAGTCTGACATTGGATAAATAACCATATTAAAATTGTTTCAAAATAAAAAATAGATGCAGAAAGAGTGTGACAAGCGGAAATCGTGGACGAGAAGGAAGACGTATAAGAGAGGGACGAATGCTAAGAAGCTCATTTGAGAGACAGGTTTGAGAAAATGAGAGGAATAGATAAGACCCCTGTCAGATGCAGTAGTTAATGGACACTGCAACCATGGTGCATGGAGAAAATGCACTGGATCATTTGTTGAAAGAGAGGACATCTTGTGCACCTCTCAAAGGTAATGCTTATGCATTCTCATTGCTACGTCAAAGTTAGCCTTTTTCTATCCTTCAGCGCATTTTAAACTCTGATGCAAGAGTCACAAGCAAAACTTCTAGCTCCCTGCTACCCTCCCTGCCTCCCCAAACCAATCTGATTTCGAAGTTGATACTTTATCATGAAACATCCCATAATACTACCGCATGGTTTAAAGCCCTCTCTTGCCACTCTGATTGACACAATATCAACAGTTGCCATCAAACTCTAGCCCTCCTCTGTATTTCCCAGTGTAAACAGAAGAACAGTGTGCCCCCTCCCCTGTTCCCCTCCCTTCCCTCTCTCTCTCTTTCTATCTCTCTCTCTCACACGCACACACACAAGCACACACTTGCTTTCTCTCGCTGTCTTTTTCCTCACTCTCACTCTTGCTCATACTTAATGTCATTAACAGGTGGTTGTCGAAAATAGAATGAACACACGCACCCATGGTCCAACTGACACATATACGCAATACACTTTTTCCACCAAGGCAGTGCCACGTTGTCTGGTATGTTTTGATAACACATGCTGACAAATGCAAAAACAGTACTGACAAAAAAAAATACAAAAAGGCATGTTCATGTAGTTCCCCTGACACACTCTGTATTCTCTGCCTACAGACTCCCCCTCTCTCCCCTCGTCACTGTCACTCTCCTTTTTTCTGACCCTCTCTCCCTCTCTGCCCTATCACTCTCTCTTTTCCTGTTCCCCCACCCTCCCCCTCCATTAAGTTTCAAGTGTGTCTTTCACTCTGAACGGAACAACATACACCAAACAGGTCAGCGATAATTCTTGTGATTGTGGCTATTGGTTGAGCAGTCTTGGTGATAGTTGAAACACATATTTTTAAATTAATGCCAATGTCGAGTAATGGTGTGTCTGTGATGTTGTGCCTCATTTTACATTTGCAGTTTTATTTTTATCTCAGTTACTATTTTTTTTTCGCCTGCAGCTATAGCTGTTTTGAACTGTTGATACAGTTTTACAAATTTATATTGAATGTGCGTATAATGTTGTAAATCCGCTGGAATATATCACGTTTCAGTATAGATAGCATTGAGCAATAAAACAGTTTTATAGGAGCTGATATGGATTTGTTAATTTCTGTCAGAAACATACTTTAATAAAAAAAAGAATATGTCATTATTTTTACTTTCACTTGCAGAGGAAATTATTTATTATTGCCAATCCACTCTTGTGCACTGATTTATCAGCAAATGTAACTATGATTGTTATGTCAACTATGATTTATGAAGTAAAATGTCAGGTCAGTTATCTCATAGTTTGAATTGGAAATATAAAAAATATCTATGAGTGGGTGCCTGTATTATGGCAGTCTCTGACATAGGAAGTCATATTATGACTGAGATAATTGATCTCTTCCACAATGGCTGCCAGGTCCATCAAAACGGATTTCCTTTTCCACCATTTTGAGCAGAGCGAAAATTTGACTTTGTCCAGCTGTATTATCCTACCCATTGACCAGCTTCAATAAATTATACTGTAATCTCTGTGATTGTGCAGCATGTTTATGTAGCATTAGTTTGTTTACTCCGCAATCTCTTTGTCACTGCTTTCATTGCCACTCTCTTCAATCAGTCAGCTTGCGTTTTTATTAACACCTCTCCCATGCATGTTAAAGCGTAAGGGGTCCATTGTCTCCAGTGAAGGAATTTGCTGGATCTGTGTTAATCTAGCCTACAAACTATGCATCTGTGTTATCCATCCCAGGTGAACATTGAAGCTAATTCAAAAAGCAAAACCACAAACTGTCAGAATAGATTTAAATTATTGCTCCCATTGTTGATGATTGTTTTTCCCCTTTTTATTGTTTTACAGGGCTTTCAAAATAAATGACAGACTGCTTTTTGCCTGGCTTCTCTCCCTCCATCTCTGTCCCTGCTCCCATTTCCCTCCATCTGTCTTTGTTCTCCCCTTCACTCTTCGCACTGCATCTATCCACTTCCTATACTTGTCTCCCCTTCCGAAGTTGTATATTTCTCTCTCCCGTTTTTAAGAACCTGAAGCTCTTCTTTCTCATATTTTGTATTCTGTCTCTGTCTTCTCCTTCCCCCACACAATCATTCATCTGCCAGCACTCACATTTTCCATGAAATCCATTCCTTGTTTCCAACTTGCATTTTCTCTCCCATTTATCATCTATATATCTGTCAAATGCTTTCAGAACTGTTTTACTCTAACCACCAACTTCACACATTATTCTTTTCTGCTCCCTCGGTTTGAAACTCTCATCATAATTTCACCAAACTCTCCAAATTCTAAATTTGTTTTTACAGTATTTATTTGGCAGTTCTACGCAGATCTCATCTTTCTGTTGTCTTTCCCCATCTCCCTTCCTCCCCTTTCACTACTTAGTTCACTCATTCTGAATACCTTTTCCCTTCACTCTCCAGTCCTCTTGTCTCTATTCCCAGTCCTATTAAAGACCCTGTCCCTCGTTTTTAGTTCCCTCGTCTGACACTGTCTAACTCTTTCTGTGCCCTCCACACCATCCTCTCCCTCTCCACACCCCAGTTTCAGCCTTGGCGAACCTCACAGAAGTAGCCATGTGGTCCAATTTCTTCATGCAGGAAGAAGAGGGGAGGATAGGAACTGGGGGTATGGGTCCGACCGATGCAAGGGCCACGGCGATGGCGATGCTAAAGGGTGGCCGTGGCGTGAAGCGAAGGGGCCACACTGCGTCCAAGATGAGCGACAGCCAAGAGGGAAAAATCAAGCTTGCTTTTTTTGTGGCCATCGTGGGCGTGACTCTGACCGTCCTGGGCGTGGGCACTGAGTTCTGGGTGGAACTGGCCCCACCCAAGAGCTTCTACAACAACCAGACGTGTCTAACCGCTCATTACGGCCTGTGGAAACATTGCTTGCGGACGCTGTGGGTGTTGGACATAGACCCAGAGAGGGAGAGCTGTGGGCCTGCTGACCTGCCTGGAGGTGACTATGCTCTTTAGCACACGCTTTTTTTGAGAACAATGCTACAAATTTAACATTGCGGCCAGTTTACCACAGTCATGATATAGAGTGATTGCTATGGCTACCGCGGTGACATTGACTACTGTGAAACTGCCATGGTGACCGCACAGGACTTCTGCAGCCTCACTCACTGTGTGATCACTATGGTAGCAGTGTGACTTGATTAGAGTGTTACTGCAAGCTTATGATGACAATAGATGCATGTCCAGTGGGAATATATAGAGACTGCAGAATGACTGTATTGTCACAGTATACAATATTGGGGGGGGCGTTGTAAATCCAGAGTGTTGTGGCACAGGACAGGAAGACAATGGTTTCAATTTATGGATAGTCCGTGCAAACTGGAAGTAGGAAATTAGTTCTCTAATATCACAATGTTGCGTGTCAAACTCAAAGAATCATCACTCTGGAGCATGGGCTGCCTCCCTGGAGAACCACAGGCTTGGCTGGTTTTCCTTTTCACTCATAATCAATTAGTGCAATGTCCACTTGCTTACTGGGTTCTGAAACTATACCTATTTCATGGTGACAATGAAGGCCTGGAGAGCTTGTGGCCATCTAGAACCTGGGATTCAGCATTGTGCTCTGGTATATCCTGTCTTGAATCATTAATTTCTGCTGAAGACAGGTCAAGGAATGGAGATAGCTTAGCATTCGGGACTGGTTAGATGACTAGTTGATTTATGTTGCAGATGAACAAAGTAGGAAATACGCTTGTTTTTTTCTGAAGTTTTTGATGGGGGCATAAAATAAGTGAGAGAGGCATGGGATAAGGACTCTGAAAAGATTTATTGAACAACCATGCTGTATTCTGTAATAATACAATTACGAGATGCGCAGATAAAATGCAAATAAGAGTACATGTGCTTGTGGTTGTCTGCTTTTATGGCTTCAATAACAATGAGCTATCATAAGGATGTCATATTGTTGGAATATAAAGCATGCCTGCATCCACAAGACTTATTGCGGTACTTTTTCATGTGCATGCAAATCGTGCTTTGGCCTTGACTGCTCAGATGTACTGGTTTATGTAACATTGTCATATTTATAAAATCCAATTTTAGTAAGAGAAAAATCACAATGAGATTTAAATACCGGGGGAGAAGAAATATTACTGGATCTGAAAACTTTGATTTACAAAAAATGTTTCTCACATTGGTCAAAACATCAAAAATGCTGCTATAAATATAAATGCTATAAATTTCTCACATTGTGAATGTCTTAATGTACTTTTTTTGTTCTGACTGGTTCAGGCATGGATTATTTCAATTACGCAGTGATTTCCAGACCTGAAGATTCATGGCAAAAATCCAGCAACAATCCAACCAAGTTCCCATCTGTCCCAACCAAAAAGTATTGGCTCAAAGCCATATTAATTTTTTTGCTGTTGGGCACAAGTTGTCATAGAGTTTTTTTGACTGTTTTCCTTGCCATCTTAAGTATTCTTTAAATTTTTATGACTGATATTCCTGCAGTTCAGGCACAAACAATTGATACATTCAGATCCTTGCTGGCACCCTCTTCCTGCCCTGGAGCCCATCCAAAGAAAGTTCTGGTTTACAGCTTAGCAGACACATGCTGCTAATTGCTGCTAATTTCCTCTGAACTGGACTATAAAGAATCTATCTATCTATCTATCTATCTATCTATCTATCTATCTATCTATACAGTATAAAGCCTACTACTGAATGTGACATTCAGTTTTCAGAATAAAATTTATTTTTAAGCACAAATCATTTTCATTAAGGGATAAAATGAAACATTGATGATGCTTTGTGTAGGGTCTGACAGGCCACAACAGGCCATATGATCGGTTGTAGGTCAGCTGTTTCAGCCCACCAAAGAGTCGCCTGAGAACATCCAGATTGTCAATCCTCAATTTTATTTCAGATTACCATCTGAAGAGGCAAAGTCTTGTCCTCCTACTCTGGGGAACAATGCATAAGTGTGAGGAAATGCATTTTAACTCATACAAATAAAATATCAAGGGCCATCCTTCCTTTAAGAACAGCAGTTTAGCCAAGGTAAATTTAGCTGAGGACAATGTAGATTGATTTCATGATTGCGCACTATTTTTAGGTGACATAGTAATTAAACTCCCACGTTTGACTGGATGAAGGGGCCGTTACTTCTCTCTAATTTCTACTTAAAATTTTACGTCTTCTGATCAGTAAACTAATCCTGACCAGGAAACATCATTTAATTTCAATTTGGCTGAGCTCAATTCTGAAACACATTGCCAAGATCTCCTGCTTATCGTGGTCAATAGGCTTGGCCCCTGCTTTGTATTACCCCAGGCATATCTGTTTATTACACATGTAGACTTGTTTGCGAGTCCGTCAATGCAGTATTTGCAGCTTGCTATTTATTTTGAGTTTTTCATACACTATCAATGCTGGGAGTATATAGCTAAATGGGTTACGCCTTTGGAATCTTACCTTTTTTGAATGCAGCTATTCTTAATGAAATTAATACCTACTTGTAACCAATGCTTTGACAACAAGTGTGTGTTATCTGCCATTATACACACCTCATTCAGGCATCCGAATGAAATAAGATGTATCTGCGTGACCAATCCATGATCACGCTGAACTCAACAGCATTCTGCTCTTCCCCTGAAGAAAAAGAATGCTGTGAAAGGGGAGGCTGACCTTTGGCTGGGCAAGTGAAAATGCTTTTCTGAGGCTTTAAAGTTGCATGCATTGCATTTCAATATTTTAAGGGTGATGAGAAAAATTTCAGGAGAAAGACAGCACTGTAATTGGGCTGGCATGCCAAATATATTGGGTATTTGCACTTGAGGCAATTCCATTTCATTGAGGCAGTTCCAAAAACCATTGCGTTATTCTTGTCAGACTTTTGCATTTCAGATAACTCACCTTCGCATTACAGAGTTGGCCAACTCATTGGTAATTTTAGTTTAAGGTATGTGGCTGTTTTAAGCAGCGCTGTTTGGCATTATTTATGGTGGTTATTGATATTAATTCCAAATTCAGTTGACCATCACCAGAGAAATCTAAGCGCTTTGAGGACATGACCACCTTGCTGCTGGTTGTAATAACAGGGCAGAATTGAAGTCACAAAGCAGTGTTACCTTTAGTCAGTGCCTTGCTGCTTGTTTCCACTCACGTCTCACACCCTATGCCATAAATTTCTTCTGAAGAAACTTAGGGTTAAATGCCTTATTCAAGGGTATACAAGAGGTAGTGTTCTAGGGTGGGATTCGAATCCACAAACATTTGGTCACAAGGCAACAGTCCTACCCATGACACCAGTATCCTGCTTTCATCCACAAGCCATGATAAATCCCACCTACACTGAACTAGCACTAAAGCCTAACAGGTAAGACATTACAGGTAATTTACTTACATCTTGCTCGTGTCCACAAGTCATAGTTCATCTCGCGCCTACCCGGCAATGTCATTCCTACAGCAGTACATCATCTAGCATGCAAATATTATTGATTACCATAAACATGAGAGCACTCCGCTTCTGGCTACAAGAAGGCCATAGACATTAGCCTCAGGTTTTTGGGCTGTGCTAGCACAGTTTTGTTTTGGGGGTCCCAACTTTTGGCTTCATTCATGCTTGTTTGCAGTCTCGACTGATGATATATATATTTTTTATATTTCATGTAATATTGACTTAAAGCAAAATGATCACATGGCATTGCATATCACATAGTCTCGTAATATGTTTCTCTTGATATATTGAATTCAAGGGAAATTACAAAATGGCGGTTGTCTTGCTCAGTCTTGTCATATAGTATATATTCCCTATAAAATTGTATCGAGGAATATGGCAACATAGACTCGCCAAATGACACATTTCTCTTGTACTGGCATCAAGAGAAATCATGTCAGCCACTGAGCCGTCAATGCTCATAGAACACTCCACATTGTGTATTCCTCTTGTATTGGCTTTTAGAGAAATTGTCAGCTGCCAGGCTATCACTAAACGTAGAACAATTTTGAGAGCATATTTCTCTTGCATTGGTTTCAAGATAAATTGTCAGTCACTGGGCTGTCACAAATGATAGAACACTTCAGATGGCATTCTTCTCCTCTATAGGCTTCAGGAGAAATTGTGTCAGCTGCCGAGATGTCACTACACATAGAACATTTTTGATTGCATATTTCACTCGCATTGGCTTCAAGAGAAATTATCAGTTGCTGAGCTGTTGCAACATATTGAACACTTCATTGCATATTTCACTCATATTGGCTTCGAGAAATTATTAGTTGCCGGGCTGTCGCTACATCTTAGAATACTTCAGAGAGTATATTTCTCTTGTGTTGGCTTCAAGAGGATTTGTGGCAACCAGTGGACTGTCACGCCACATAGTAGACTTTAGATAGCATATTTCTCTTGTATTGACTTCAAGGGAAATGGTAAAAGCTGCCGGGCTGTCGGTGCTCATAGCATATTATTTTATTCTGACATTCAGCTAGCCTTTACTCAGCATGATTCTTTTTGGGGGTTCAGTTGCTGCTCCCTCCCTTTGGTTCAATACTTGGACATGCATAAATCTCCCAGAACAGAGCCATTTCACCAAACTCAGTGTATGCTTGTATGCCTTTCAATAAAATTTTTTTACAAAGAGGTCCCGTCTGAATTTTTAGTTCTAACAGATTTATTTTTAAACAATTTGTATTTATTCAATAGCAGCTTTATACGTTGTAGAAAATGTTGAACATAAGGTGCTCATAACAGAAATACATGGCCCTGGTGCCATTTGTGTTATGTGAGCAGGGTAGCTCACTCATCGGGGGTTAGCATGTTTCAATTTCACATTTCTTGGACACATTTGTTCTGCCTGAGGCTGGATGTGTGGCTTCCCATGGTACTAGATATGCGGCTGCCCCTGGTGCTGGGTGTTTGGCTGACCCTGGTACAAACTGTGGGACTGCCTTGGTGCTAGATGTGTAGCAGCCTAAGGTGCTAGGAGTGCTACTGCCTCTGGTGCAGTATGTGTGGCTGCCACTGAGGCTGAATGTGTTTTTACCCCTGGTACTAGGTGTGTCTGTCTGCCCCTGGTCCTGGGTAGGGCTGAACAATTAATTAATTTCAAATCAAAATCACAGTTTGAAACAATGTGATTAGCAAATCACAAAAGTTGCGACTATTTTTTAATAATTTTATCAGCTTTTACTGCCACATATTGCTGTAGGGAAGGTTCTAGCCAATTAGATGGTTGTTCAAGTGCACTGTCCACGGGCTGGATGTGCCATTGGGCTTCACCTCCACACGAGTCAGTGATAGATCAAATTAAAACAAAACAACTTATCCTATTCACATTATTCTTTGCCTGAACTAACACATTCCACATGGCATTATCTTTGTAATTGTATTTCTGTATTAGAGCATGGTTACTCTGTCTAGTTTTGTCAACGATATCATATATTTATTTGCTATAACATTAAAATGCACAGCAATGCTTGCTTTGTGAAAGGATGCTACAACAACTACAGGAAGAGAAATGTGTTTTTAAATTAGGAGTGTTCTCGACATCATGCTTTGACCCATTCACAATGCTGTGGAGCCCACTACGATTCTCTCCTTTAGTCTGATTTGTATCTTGCCAGTAAGACCTGTCAGACACGCTACAAAATTAGATCTGTCTCTTTGAAATGTTGTGTTCCCCAAGTACAAAGTAGACAGAATGCCCTGCTTCCACAAGGTTGTTCAGCATGATCTCATGCACAGGCAACAGGGAGTACATCTAGATCTGTTGGAAGGACAACTTTTCCTTGCACAATGAAAATCAGCAGTAAATAAAAAACAGTAAAATGAGTATTGACTCTCACTAAGTAGCGAGTATTATCTAATAGCTACTGTCCAGCAAACTTTCCTCTTTTCTAATACAAACAGAAGTGTAAGCTTTATTCGGCACCAAACCAAAGTTATCGACAACAAATTAAATTTGGGAACATTCAGCAGCTAAGTTACACTGAATTTTAAAACTTGCTTTATTTTTTAATTCACTTATCTAAGTATGTATGTCACATAGAGGTAGTTCAAAAGCTAGCTTGTTCATTGATGCTACCTTTGTAAATTGGCTAGCTAATATCCATCCATCCATTAGAAGCTATCTAGTGAAATTAACTAATGTATTTTTGCTTAGTTGTCATTGATCTAGGATAGCTAACGTTAACATTACTTGGCAGGGATATTCAGGAGCAACCAGCAAACATTAGATATTGCTATCAAGACTACACTGATCTTGCTAGTTTCATCACTTATTTTCCCTACGTTTCATCTGCATTAGCAAGAAGATTCGATATTTAAAGATGCAGTTGGTAAATTTAATCAGGGCTTTGAACCAGTTTGTGGAACGAAAACGAAAACCAGAAACTTTTGCTATTTTGCTAGGAACAAAAAGGAATCCAGAAACTTTAGAATTTTTAATGTTCCGGAGCAGAATCGTTTATAAAAAATAATGGTAACCGGTTACTACCGTTATTTTTTTCATTCTTGAAATGTTTTGTGTTTGGGCTACAATGACCAACAGACGTTCACTTCCTGTGTGTTGTTCCCTGGCATGCCCGGGCAGAGTAGAGAGAATTCAGCCACCTATCACCAGCAGGCGAGAGGCCATCAAGAAGAAATAAGTAAATGCAGTCTACCAAACTAAAACATAACTATAAGAGGTAGGCTAAATATTATAGACTAATAGGCTAATCTGAAATGTTTGTAACCTATTTACTTGCCTAACAAGAATTTTGTGGTTGTGGGCTGTGTTGAAAATGTTAAAGTGATGTTAGAAACAGCTAAGCCTAATGCTATGCGTAGCCTGTCAATTTTCTTCACTAAAACGCAATAGTTCTCGACCATTAGCACAATCCAGGGGTACAAAAGCGTAACACAACAGCGGTCAGTCGCAGTCACAAAGGCCCGCTGAAACCTCACCTTTCAATTCTTAATAACATAAACCTCTCGCTGTTTACTTTACCCGTTTAGCAACAGCTGCTCAGACTAATTGATCGAAGTCAATGGGAGACGTCAAATTTGTTCTCAATTGCACTGTTATACATTGCACCGCAAAATTATGAGGCGTTTTCATCTGCACATAAATGAAGACTTAAAATATCAATACGACCTTATAAATTCTGCGGACATGCAGCTCTTGAAACGCCAAACATTTGCATTAATTATTTTGCGAGGCTCATTAAGCAATAAGCCAGGAGAATCCGTTTTATATTCTGAATGTAGTCACAGCTAAAGAGCGTTGTTAGGCATGATGTACAGCAGAGTGGCAATTGTGAGAATCGCAAAAACGATTGCTGCGCATCATGGAAAATTTATTTATTTATTTTTTTGCATTAATATTGCCAATTTGCCATCCTTACAATGCTAAATCGATTATATAAAGGAAACCAAAAACATTGTGTTCGCTAGTTTTTCAGCGATTTTACTTTGCTTAAAGGAGGCACAAGACTGGATCTGTTTCCTGTGGCTTCTGCATCTCTTGAGCTTTTGTCGTGGCGGTGTTTGGGCACAGTCGCCCTAATTCAATATTTGACTGTGCGACTAGAAAATGTACCGAATGACCAGAGACCATGTGAAATGCACTGATTGAGTCCTGACAAGGTCTGGCCATTTATTAAATGATCTCAATGGCAGCTGCACCGTCCTATTTCTGTCATCTGCATATATTGAGCAATGTGAGAAGCGAAAAGGGATCTGTTCTGTTGTTTGGCAATAAATGACGTAGCAGAAGTTATTCTTGTCTTAATTCATCAATAATAATGTAACAAATGTGGCCATATAATTACTTAGTGATGCAGCATGTATAAAGCATAGGCCTTGTGAATTGTAGTGTTTGTTGTGGGATAAAGGAAATAATAGCCCATTTGAAAGTGCTAATGTTAAACTTACCAATTGAAAGTCCTGTGGCTGACATGGAACGATATTAACTGGTTCAGGAACGAAATCTTTTGGTTCTAACCGGTTCGAGAACGTAAATTTGGGGTGGAACCCAAAACCGGAAACGTTAAAATACTGTTTTTGTTCAGAACGAACCAACTGGGAAAAAATTCTGGTTCAAAGCCCTGAATTTCATGAATATGAAGCCTTTTCATATTCGCTCAGACTGTCACTCCATATTCACAGTAGTACATGCTCTCTCCCCTGGTAAGAAGACAAATATTGTCCATGCCTGATTTGTGTTGGAGCTTAAATTGCTTTGAAACAATGGCCTGAAATAAAGAAATCTCCCATCCCTCCATTACCAGCTATAGCATACATGACAAAAACAAGGAAACAGTTGAAGAATGAAGAAAAGAAGGCAAAAAATGAAGGATTTAAGCCATGACTGAGACAAAATGAGATTTGACATTAACTGTCAGAGCAGGTTTTCCAAGGTGGAGACTGTTACGTTACGGGACCTGAAATGTTTTAGCTAAAACAGATGCGGAGTCTCCAACATTTCTGGTGGACAGGTTATTACTCCTGCTTGATTTCAGTTTGATTTGATGTCCAAAAACTGTAAGCATATTAATGAGATGGCTACAGTTACTGAAACACCCCATAGCCCTTTTGTTACGGTGATATTGATGTCGGGCGGACATTCGCTTGTTTCCAGTGCTAAAGCTACTGGTTAGCATTTCTCACACTGAAAATGTCTTAGTGAAGTGCCCAGGCCGTGTGATTAGTTTGGAGTTTGTCCTGATATTTATTTCTGCCTGCGCCTCACCGCTAAATGTTCTTATTATCAGTGTTTTATTGCTCAGTTACTGCGACTTTTTCTGCAGTTTCTGTTATCCAACATCTAAGCACTGCAATGAGTGTATGCTAGCCAGTTGTTTTGCCAACTGAAATTTGCTGAAGATTACTCTCTTCAGAAAAAATATTTATTTCTGTAGGTCTGATAGTGTATCTGCCAATCTGCGTTCATTACAGCCTCCCCTCTGGGGAGGGACTTCGGAGGTGGAGCTGTAGCACAGCGGAGAGGGAGGGAGAGGGACCAGGGGATTGTACACTTTTAAATTCTCAAGCAAAGGCCATTCTCTTTTTGATCTTACCAACTGCAGCTTTATTCAAGAAATTGAAGACCTGTGTGCAAGAAGTACCTAAGTCACTAAATAACACTTTTGTGATTTTGGGGGCCAAAGTTTTCAAAACATGTTGCTGATATATAGACAGTGCATAACAAATTTATTAGGCCACCTGTCATAAAAGAATGAGAAAACACGAATATTTAAGAAATTTGTCAAAAACGTGTTTAAAACAAAAAATTATGTTGTTATTTATTTGGCAAATAAAGAACTGAAACAACTAAATAGTCCTTATTCACACATACAACCCCAATTCCGAAATAGTTGGGACGAAATGTGAATTGTGAATAAAATCAAAGTGCAATGACTTTCAGATCACATGACTCAAAGTGTTATTTACAATAGAACATAGATAACATTTCACATGTTGAAACTGAGACATTTTACATTTTTACTCACAAAATGAGCTTATTTCAAATTTTCTGGCTGCAACAGGTCTCAACAAAGTTGGGAGACAGGCAAAAAAGGGCTGAAAAAGCAATTAATATATAAGAGAATCCGCTGAAAGAACATTTAGCAAGTACTTAAGTTAACTGGCATCAGGTGTGTAACATGATTGGCTATAAAAGGGATGTCTTAGAGAGGCTGAGTCTCTCAGAAGTAAAGATGGCCAGAGGCTCTCCAACCTGTGAAGGTTTGCGTAAAAACATTGTGGAATACTTTAAAAACAATGTTCCTCAACGTCAAATTGCCAAGGCTTTGAAGGTCTCATCATTGGCAGTGCATAACATCATCAAAAGATGCAGAGAAACTGGAAAAACGTCTGTGCATAAGGGACAAGGCTGAAGACCTTTACTGGATGCCCGTGATCTTCGGGCCCTCAGACGCCACTGCATCACTCACTGGCATGATTCTGTCATTGACATTACTAAACGGGCCCAGGAATACTTCAAGAAACCACTGTCTGTAAACACAGTCTGCTGTGCCATCCACAGATGCCACATAAATCTCTATCATGCAAAAAGGAAGCCATTGTTGAGCATGATCCAGAAGCGCCGCCGTGTTCTGTTAGCCAAGGTTCACTTAAATGGACTGTAGCAAAGAGGCAGAGTGTCCTGTGGTCAGACGAGTCCAAATTTGACATTCTTGTTGGAAATCATGGGCGGCATGTCCTCCGGGCTAAAGAGGAGAAAGACCACCCCTCCTGTTATCAGCGTTCAGTTCAAAAGCCAGCATCTCTGATGGTATGGGGATGCATTAGTGCATATGGTGTGGGACACTTGCATGTTTTAAAAAGCACCATGAATGCTGAAAGGTATATAAAGGTTTTAGAGCAACATATGCTCCCCTCTAGACGAGGGAAGGCCTAGTGTATTTCCGCAGGACAATGCAAAACCACATACTGCAGCTATTACAACAGCATGGCTTCATAGTAGAAGAGTCCGTGTGCTGAACTGGCCTGCCTGCAGTCCTGATCTTTCACCTATTGAGAACATTTGGCGCATAATTAAACGAAAAGTCCGACTCAAGAAACTTCTCTCCTCAATGCCCAGATGTCTTCACTCTGTGTTAAAAAGAAGAGGGGATGCTACACCATGGTAAACAGGCCCCTGTCCTAACTTTTTCGAGACCTGTAGCAGCCATCAAATTCGAAATGAGCTCATTTTGTGGATAAAATTGTAAAATTTCTCCGTTTCAACATTTGCTGTGTTATCTCTGTTCTATTGTGAATAAAATACTGGCTGACGTGATTTGAAAGTCATTGCGTTTTGATTTTATTCACAATTTACTCTTTGTCCCAACTATTTCGGAATTGGGGCAGTAAAAAACAGAAATAACTATATTTTGTATGGCCACCTTTGGCCTTGATAACAGCTCGCATTCTTGCGTACAACCACTAAAACAAAGAAAGCTATTCGTTGCTTTCTAGGTGTGCACAAATTTACACCTGTGTTGGCACTCCAAGGCGATATCGGTTGGGAACCCTGTTTAATTAAGCAGAATGGGGAAATGCTGAGGCTCTGGAATCGTCTGTTTTCTATGCACGGAGGGTAGAATAGCCAAAAAAGTTTTTAACTGGGATAAAGCACGTAACTATCCTTAGTGTCGTGAGATGAATTCTGTCTTCAGTGAAGCTGATCAACAACACATCTTCCAAACGGTTTGAATTGTAATGTCAATTTTGTGAAGCATAAGTTATTTATTGTGTATAAAAAAAAATGGGCCAATGACATCTGGTCTAAACCAAAACTCAGAACTTACTGTCAGTTGAAAAATTTTTACTGTCCAGAACCCTATGTGACTTTACCGCTGGAGAGATCCAGAAGATCTCTAAGTGCTTTTTTGTAAAACTGTAAATTTGAAAATTCATGGATAACAACAATAATTATATTTTAGCATTAAAAATATCATTTAAGTTAAAGAGCTTGCGCATACTGGTGGATTGACCATTACAGAAACAGAAAAATTATTTTAGTAATTACCAACACTGTTAATTAAAGGCAGCTGTGGCATAAACCTTGCATTGGGTGGTGGTCTAATAAATTTGTCAAGCACTGTATCTATATATATATATATATATATATATATATATATATATGTGCTGTTTTGACACCGTAGCACTATATATATACTTAGCGCCATTAAAAACGCAAAGGTGAGGTATGTACTGTATTTGCTGCAAATTGAAGAATCGATTGATTTTTATTGCTTTTCCAGTGACGCACAAGTGGAAACAGAAAAGTGCGTGGTATTGTAATCCTCACATGCGCCATGTGAATGTGACATCTGAGGGGGAGCACAAGTTCCGTTCGACACCGTCTATGTGAGCAACACATGTGTGCACACAGCCCCTACAGAAAACCCAATTTTTGCCCATTTACGCATGGCTGCCCAGACAAGGAGTCCGAGATGATTGAGGGTGAGCGCAAGTACCGTTTGACGCCGTCTACGTGAGCAAAACATGCGTGCACACGCCCTCTACAGAAAGCCCATTTTTTGCTCACCAACAGGAGTAGGAACTCTTCACTTCTGACTGGGGGCGCCTGCCTCTGTGTCATTTTTTGGCACTTTATTTCCCTGTTTCTGTCTGGCATTGGAAAACAGGGACTGTCGCTGACCAACCCCGCTATGATCATTTTGGGTTGCTGTCCGGAATCTGTCATGTACAGGCCGTAACCAGATGTGGCACTCTTGAGCTACCTTAGTCACTCGTGGCTGCCCTAAGCGGGGTCGGTCAGTGACAGTGCCTGTGTTCCATTCTCGGATAGACAGCCGACTGATTGTTCAACAGTGAAAGTGCAAATGACGCACCACCTCTCGGCGGGTGAGACCTGCCCGAAACATGCCAATGGCTCTTTTTCTCTCTCCTGTGCCGCAAGCCTTTCCATTTTCTTGATGCAGTAGCATTTTTTGTATTTTTTCATTGGCTTTATGTAGGCTATTGACCACACCAAAAAGAACAAGTCCAGTGTCACTGTACACATCATGAACAGCTCAATGTTTGTTATTACTGAAGTGCTTGGCGCGTTCACATGGCGAGCGTCAGGATTACAATACCACGCACTTTTCTTTATTTCGACTTGTGCCTCACTGGAAAAGCAATAAAAATCAATCGATTCTTCAATTTGCCACAAATACAGTACATACCTCACTATTGCATTTTTAATGGCGCGCAAGATATATATATATATATATATATATATATATATATATGAAGAGTTTGTTTCCAAAACGCAATATATCCATTTTACTCACTTTGAGTAAATCAACTCTTTATATGTTGGCACCTATTGCATTTTATAGAGAAACACAAACTTTGACCATGAAAAAATACACTCTATAGTATGAATTTCAAAAAATAAAAATTTGCACCATGTGTAAGAAGCACAGGGCTATTGCTTTATGGTATTATCTCAATTTTTGTAATTTTGGCACTTCTTGCATTTTGGAACCAAACTCTTCATATATATTATCTGCAACAAGTTTTGAAAACTTCGACCCCAAAAATCACAAAAGTGTTATTTAATGACTTAGGTACTTCTTGCACACAAGTCTTCAATTACCATTAACACTGCGGCTCAGAAATTTGCACAACAAAAAACCATCACCTATCATTGCAGATGTAACATTAATTGCAAATAAAATAGATTTTGATTTGATGTTGTTCAACTAATGCATGAGTCACAATTCTGTTTTTCTTTTTCTAATTAATTATTTTTTTTAACAGTGACCTGCTGATTTGCAGGATGACAGAAAAATGCGCAGAAACAATTGACAGAATGGCCTATTTATTTGGGGAAGATGTTTGCACCAGGCCTGTGGTTTGTTGTATTTTACATTTTTGAAGATCATATTGTGCTGTATGTTCTAACAATTTGTTTTTTGCAATTTGTGAAGATACAGACAGGTGTCAAATTACTGCAAAACCCTTGTATCACGTTAAATGCATGGACAAACATAATTAACGCTAAGGCTTGTGTTCATTTTCTTGCTGTAGTTTCGGTCAACTTGTCCAGAAAGGCTGGAGAGTCTCTGCAGATCAATGCAGAGTTATTCTGCGTGAACACCTTTTTATTCTGTGATGAGGTATTCCTACCATGATGGGACTGGTCTTTTCCAGGATGACAATGGCCCAAAGCCCAGAGGGCACAAGGGGTCACTCAGTGGTTTTATGAGTATGAAAATGATCTGAAGTGTTTGCCACCGCCTTCACTGTCATCATATCTGGAACCGGTTGAGCTCATAGGGGAGATTTTTGGAACTGACTGTAGTCTCCATTACCATCATTAAAACACCAGAAAAATATTATATCTCGCGGAAGCTTGGTGCTCCATCCCTTCAGTAAAGTTTACACTCGTAAAGTCTATGCTAAAGTATTTTGAATCTGATCAGGCAGTTTAAGGGGGCCCAACACCACTCTGAGGCTGTTGATTTTTTCATTAATTTGTCTCCTGTCTGTATGTCCCAAGTTTACTAAGTTTGAATTTTTCAGGGCGTTACTGTGAAATTTGTTTTTTCAGTTCAAAAGTTGAACAAAGACATGTTTTCACACTATTTCAAAAGCTTTTGAAATATCAATTCATGTAATCTCAACTTAACAAGCCCTAAAGCCTAGTTTAACATCCTAAAGCCAAACATCCCCCAGAGGTAACATTGGCGGTATGGGATATTCTAATGACTTGCCATGAGCCTCTGACCGGTAAATGCATAATTGCTTTCAAGCAGTTCTGTTCAAGATTGCTTGATTAAAAATCACTCAATTTATTAGTAAATAATGAAGACCAATATATCAGCCTGTTAAGAAAGTATTAAGATCACTGACAGATCACTGGGCTACATTGACAATGTACTTAATAATGATGTTGTTTGGATGCAAAAAAATCTATCTCCCGTTCTAGGATTTTTTTTTTCAGCAGTGCAACCTAATTCATTTTATGATTGCACTTAACCCTAATGTTTTCAGCTTTCCAAAGAGTAGGTTGCATTTGCAGGGAAGCATAGTTGCACACTGGTTGCTGCGCCAAGCGATACAAATTAATTTATTGAATTACCAACGCTACTTGTCGAAGCGATGGTAGTTTAATCATTGAATTAATTGGTTATCAGTCCATTGTGAAAATTCGACGTATGGCATGCATTTAAAATCATTCAATACGCATGCCATGCGTCAAACTTTCAAGGTAGCAAAGTCATTCATGAAGGCTTTACAGTCTAGTTTCTGAAATGGCAATTATCTAATTAAACAAAATCTAAACCTTATCTAAATACCACCTTCAGCAGCATTTACTACATTACATTCTACTTCAGAATGGAATTTCGAGAAATTTCAGTTAACTGCCGTGCAAGCAGTCTCATATTGTAGCCCTCCTCTTGGACAGAAAGCTGCACGTCTTAATCGTTAATAGCAATGTAACTTATGAGAAGCCCATTTGCTCAGTAAATTAATTAAATCTATTACCCAATTCTCACTCGAAAATAGGTTGAGTGTTAACCTGCATTATAGTAATGTCACTTCTTGTTGACAGAGTTTTATTTTTGCATGAGCAGCCTTGGCACGCGGACCTGAGTCGGCAAACCTACATTTTTAGAAAGGTTTTCCTAGACGTATCAAGCCGATCGGACGCAAATGCAGAAAAAATGCCACTTTGTGAGCTGCATGAATTCAGAAGCTTCATAAAACATTGATGTTTAATATTAGGTCTACCATTAATGTTGATAGGAAAATGTTTGATAAAATTGTCGCAATGAACAATAATGCAAGCTGAGGGGAAATGGATACGGATTGACCCTCGCAACTGAACAAATTAATGCTCAGTTGGAAATTAGGAAACCTAAATGGGAGCAGGTTTGGAGACGTAATATGCTTTAAGGTGAGGTGAGAGCAGAGCCAGGATCCCTCTGATGGCAACTCCGGAGTGGAAGAGGTTTTAAATGTTAATGTTGCGGTGGTTATACGGTAGAATGGGTTGTTGTAGCTTATGTATAGTGAATACAGAAGGGAAGGGACTTTTTGAAAAATCACATATTGCAAGATTGGTCTGGAAAATTGCAATTCAATAATTTTCCCAAATTGTTCAGCCGTACTTCTGTGTGCCAGTGAGACAGTGGTGTGAATCTATTTACTGTATCCATTTTTTCTCCCACCTGCCCAATGAAAATTTGGGTACAAGAAATATTGGATGTCTAGGATGTTTTGGAAGAATATTTTGCCATTTCACGTGGTACAAACCTCCTACTTCCTTCATGAGATTGGCTAAATTACTAGAAAATTAAGTATTTTTGGAACAACATGCAGCTTGTTCTGGCTGGACAAAGTGTAAAATGTCAATTTTAAGTGAAAGTGGTGCAGTTCTTGATACCTAGAATGATACATTGTTGCACCCTTATAACCTGTGTATACATGAGTGTGGGCATGCACAGGGGTGTGCATGTGTGACTTTGAGAAATGGGGGAGATGGTGAGAACAAATTCCACCTGCCTGTTAAAGCAATAAATTAAACTAAGACAGAACAGTGGTGATTGGGACAAATTGACTGTGTTGGGCGGGTCTGCCCGGAGTAGTCATTATTTTTTTAATTTTATTCTATACTTTTTAAGAAAAAAGCCAAGGCCATGGCTTTTCAGGTTGAAAAAAATAATTTATGTTACTACTTGCGAAGTAGCCTACCTGAGATAAATTGCAAGAGAAACCGGCAACAGTCTAGGGGTTAAAGAAAGGCTTCTTCTTCATACTGTGTCACACCGTAATATTTAAAACTGCCACTGGTGATGGTTTGGAAAAAAACTCAAATAGGTGCTCACCTGGACCAGAGAATTTGCTCTCATCAGCCAGCCCAAGCTTGTCCAGTACTGGACAGCCTCGCTATCTTGTTCAATTGTTCACGCTTTATTGTTTTTTCTTGAACTTAAATGCTTTTCATTTTCCTTTTAATGGTTTACTTTATTCTGAGCAGTTTATACATGGGTTCAGTGATTCCTTTTATCTTGTACCTGACCTGAGCCAAATCTTGCGGGAAGCTCACTTGGGCAAGATTTAAACAAGTAGGAGCACACTGTCTGATTGACATTCAATCAGAAGCAAATGGGAAAACAGCTAACCACTGGGTTTTTATTTAAAATATAAATAATAATGGATTGATCCTAGACTTCAGTGCATGTATCTCATATGTGCATGTACAAACCCCAATTCACAATGAAGTCACGTTGTGTAAAATGTGAATAAAAACAGAACACAATGATTTGCAGATCCTTTTCGACCTATATTCAAAAGAGTACATTACAAAGACAAGATATTTAATGTTCAAACTGATAAACTTTATTGTTTTTTTCGGAAACATCATTTTGAATTTGATGCCTGCAACACGTTCCAAAAAAGCTGGGACAGGGGCCTGTTTACCACGGTGTTACATTGCCTTTCCTTTTAGCAACACTCAATAAGTGTTTGGGAACTTTATAGGTGGAATTCTTTCCGATTCTTGCTTGATGTACGACTTCAGTTACTCAACAGTCCGGGGTCTCTGTTGTCGTATTTTGCGTTTCATAATGCGCCACATGTTTTTAAAGGGAGACAGGTCTGGATTGCAGGCAGGCCAGTCTATTACCCACACTCTTTTACTACGAAGCCATGCTGTTGTAACACGTGCAGAATGTGGCTTGGCATTGTCTTGCTGAAATAAGCAGGTACATCCCTGAAAAAGGCGTGTCTTGGATGGCACCATATGTTGCTCCAAAACCCATATGTACCTTTCAGCAATGCTCCCTTCACAGATATGCAAGTTACCCAAGCCTTGGGCACTAACACATCCCCATACCATTGATTTCTATGTACCCATACCATCAATATTTCACTGAGGTGGCCCCTTATTTTTGACAATTGAGTTACTTATGTTTGCATTTTGGAATAAAAATTTAATGAGTAAACCCAACCAATATTTTGCTTTTCTCTTTGAATAAAGTGAACTCAGATATTTCTCACTGAACATGAAGGGTTCTAAATTCGTTGACCAGGCGCAGGTGCGGCGCAGGCGCGGCAAATGGGGGGAGCGCCGCGCCAACGGGGTGTATCCAGGCGTATTTTGCAATTTCGTGCCCGGCGCAAGTACTCCTCTGTCCCGCCTCTGTCCCTCCTGCCGGTGCAAGTGGCAAAGAGGGAGGAGAGAAGGCCTTGAGTGGGTTTAACACAGCCGAGTCAAATCTTCACAGATCAAATGAGCTCCTCTACTCACCTTTATAATGTTGGAATAAAGAAGCCTCTGTCCTATATCTGCATGATGCGTTAATGTTGCATTTTACTTTGCTGCTTCAGGCATGTTTTCTGCACGGCTTACTTCTATATTAAGCATTACGAATATGAGTTAGCTGGCTAGCTAGGGCATTCGCGAATTATTACCATTAGCGAACTTGAATGGAATTTCAAAACGAAACTACGTCAGATCATTCAAACTTATGAAGTTGGAATGAAATACGACGGTTGCTCATTTATTTCTTCTGCCTGCATCATTGGGAAGAGAAATGATGGATAGCGTGTTCCTATTATTACACCCTGTTGCTGCTTAAAATTTTGGGATTAACATGCATGGACAACAATGCAAGAAACGTTACACATTTATTTTTAATATATGATCTTAACTCAGTACGAGATCATAGCAATCAGGCTGTATTCCTTTCCCCCGCTTAAAACGATAAAACCTAAGTGACAATAATAGTATTAAGCCGCTTGCACACTGGACGCGAAACAAATTTTTCGCATGATGACAGATTACATTCAAAGTCAATGCAAAGACGCGAATACACGCATGTATTCGCGTCTTTGCATTGACTTTGAATATAATCAGTTGTTCAAAAAATTTGTTTCGCGTCCGGTGTGAAAGCAGCTGAAGGACACATACCCACATAGCCTACACACGCACTCACGCACCCACAATGCACACACATCTCTCTCTCACTCTCTCTCTCTCTCTTTGATCTGACATCAGGACAATCGATATAGATACTATAATTTATGTGCTGATTCAGATAGTCATATTAAATAGTGGTTGCTGTAATTATTTATTGCATTGAAATGTGCCTGACATTCTGGAAACCTGCCTGTGAGGTTTTCGGTGACATGTGCGCACTGTGCGCCGGTCAGCCAAATTATCACTGCACAGAAAGTAAACCAGGTTGGAGCTGGCGAGCTCTCTGCGCATTGTCGGCGGAGCCTTTATCCACGAAACTGTCACTGCGTCATGATGAATATGTGACACCTCCCCCTACTATGCCGCCACACCCATCTCGGCGAACGTCCGTCTACTAAATTGCCAAAGTGGCTGCGCACGGTGTTGCACCACACGAAATTACCACTGCGCGGGCTGCACCGGACGAAATTACCACTGCGTGGGCTACGCCACGCTGGGCCACCCTGCGCTGCGCCAAGAAATTAGAGCCCGAAAAGTCACCTTGTGCTGTTCTTAAAATTGACCCCAAGCTTTAGAAATTATTTAAATGGTACCTTATTAAATTTTCTTTACTGAATGGATTAATTAATGAAATTAAATTGTTAATTTTAAGTTTTCGCAATATTTCGTTATGGTGCAGACAAGGACGTTGTTAGTAAATATGGGCCCCAAGAATAAGATTTCTGAGTGTTTGGAGTGGCTTTGGCAAGGTCCTGGTTTGAATTTATTTGAGATACTGTGGCAAGACTTTTAAAAGGCAGATCACACTCAAAAATCCTCCAATGTGGCTAAGCTTATTTCTTATGTGTATTTCTATATTCTTTATATTGCACTTCATGAATACATGCACAGATTTGTACACACGAATGCTTGCCTGCATGCACAAATACACACAAGTGCGTGCGCACACACACACAAGCACACATACACACACACACAGAGTCACTCACACTCACGTACACAAAGCACATAGGGACAGGCACATTAAATCAAGTTCCGTAGTGAATTTTGAGCTTGTGCCAGGTATGGAATTATTGGAATTTTGAATGTCAGTGTTTGCTCAAATAAAGCAAGACCCTTGTTCCTAAATAAAATTATATTTATGAATATATTCACAATAACTATCATGCTGTGCACATTTTCATTACACATTTCTTCATATGCAGTTTAGTAGTTTATGAAGTATTTTTGTTTCCTTATATTGCACCTGTCAGTAGTTGTCAGGGCTTTATTTATTTAGTTTGCCATGTCTCTAGCAGACACAATGACTGGCAATCAATGCTTTCATCACTATAACTGTGTTTGTTCAGGATAGCTTTATTTTGTTGAGTCAAAATTTATTATAGATATATGCAATACATCATATGGATTTTCTGAATATCATAAGACATTTTCCCAACTATATGCACTCTGCACTAAATGTGATTCATAGCTCTCTCTTCAAGTAAAGAAGTGTTCAAATTATGTTCCGCTAGTTTATGGTAAATGCATGCAGAAATGTGTTATAGTTACATGATTGTGATTTAGATGATTAGATGGTTATTTATTCTGGTAGTTTAGACTCATTTTCCTGTCCTCCCAAGATTATTATAATTTCAAAACCTCCATCTGTTCAGCTGATGCGTAGTATCTTCCTATTTATCGTGGACTATCCAAATTTCCATAAAGTAGACATACTATGTCCTGTCAGCTTGTTTCTGTGTTGAACAAATGCAATATCTGCGCTTCTGTCCTATGGATAGTGTGTCTATATGGCTTGCAAGTTTGCCAGTCCTCACTATGCACTGCTTAAGCTGACTGGAATCTGACTACTTCACAGTTTTCAGTCTATTTATAGAAGGAGGGAGAAGAAGTTAAAGAGAGGGACAGAGAGTGTGAGTGTTTTTAATACAATATGATCCACCTCTCTCTCTCTCTCTCGCTTTTACTCATTTTCCCTCCCTCACTTGTATGTCCTATGTATGCAGAACTCATTTCATTATATCCTATTATACATGCAATTGCACAATTGTAAATGTGATCTATCGAAAGATTCTGGGGAAAGAAGTTGAATTACTTGCACTGAGTGCGAGCTAATAAATCTGCCCATTTTCTCCTTCAGAATCAAATTGCACCTACTTCAAGTTCTTTACCTCTGGAGAAAATGCTGTTATTTTTGAGAAGACCACAACAAAAAGTAAGTCAGTCACTCCAGCTCTCACTATTCTGGAGAATATTGGTGCAGCTGAAGACTGCAGAGCTTACTCATATCGCCTTTTTCCCATCAGACCTGAACATTGCGGCAGCTATCCTTGCCCTCTTCAGTCTCTTCATGATGGTCACGGGTTCCATATGCATCTCCATGGCCCTCAGCAAAGGGGTACCATTCTTCCTAAAGCCAGCATCTTTCTGCTTCATCTTTTCAGGTGAGACAATACATCTCTAACCTCCATCAATTCCAAAAAATCCTCCCGGTCTGTCAGCATAAATTACTGATGTTTGCACTGTTAGTCTCTGAGCATGTATGCCCAGTGTTGTCTGTATCTGGAAAATGAAACAAAAAATTTTTGTACCCCAGCAATTTGAAAAAAAAAAATTATAAATAAGTGATTGAAGACAGTCAACTTTTGATTTTTTAGTCAATTTATATGCGTAATGAATGATCTTGGGAGTCACAGAATTGTAGACATAGCGGTAGTCTCAATATCTATGGATTGTTTTGCATTTGAGAGTTTAAGAATTGGTACTTTTAGTGCAAATAATGTGCAAATAACAGAAGATATTGTTTCCATCGTGGGCATAATTTTGATTTCAAAGGTGGGGGACACAGTTCTAGTGCAAATTCTCAAAAGGGCTTTCCTTTTTCAGGTACACCCATCTGAGGTAAAACAAAATGCCCATGTTTTTTCATTGTTCAACAAAAAATATTTAATGCAAAAAAAAGCAGAAAGTAATGAAATTGATCAAAATATTGGCGTACCCCATGAAGTGGAAAAGAGCACAATAAAACCACTCTGGACATGAGGTGGGTGGGGGATTAGGGGGTGACTACTTAATCTCATGTAATTTTTATACCCCCTTTTCTGAGATTTAGTAAGAATTTGCAATAATAGTACTCTGAAATCTGCCGTCAAAGCAATATTAATGTCAAAACATGTATTTATCTTAGAACTTGAGCCCAGCAGCTTTTGAAGCCACATTATGTGGGAATTGTTTTTTTTTAATGCAAAACTGCATCCCCTACAGTTTCTGCGCGCAACGCCACTGTTGTAAATACAAGCCACACTCTTCACCTCCCTCTACCCGCCTTGACAGAGTTGCATCATCTGCACTGCTGGAATGTTTGTGGAGATTGCAGAGGTGTAAAATCCAGGGGTCAGAAAGTAAAAGTGCTGCCAAGTTCTTCTCCCTCCCACAGAATGAGCTGATCACTCATGTTGGCTCTGTCTCCTGTCCAAAGTAAAGTCAGGTGGTTGGAATAAAGTTCTAGGGAGGATTTTTACTTTCTGAACCCGGACTTTACACCTCTATGCTATTGTTATTGGCGATGAAATTTGAGAGACGTACTGTTTAACAAGTAAGTTAAGCTGATATTTTGACTAGTATAAGCAGGTAGATATAAATTGATAGGCTATAGTACATTAGTGCAGGCCAGGCTATGTATATTACTCGTTAGCTTCATGAAATAAATCATATCCATTGTTGCACTAGTTCAAAATTTTACCTCCAATAGCGATATTTACAATGGGAGCGACCTGATACAGTGCCGTGAAAGAGCATTTTCCCCCTTCCTGATTTCTTACTTTTTTCCATATTTTTTACACTTAAATGTTTCCGATCATCAAACTAAATCACCTTCTTAAATCATGAATTAATTGTGATGAACCATATTTTTTGAGTCCAATTTCACTAGCCACACCCAGGCCTGATTACTGCCAGACCTGTTGAATCAAGAAATCACTTCAATAGAACCTGTTTCACAAAGTTAAGGTAGGTATATACTCCCAAATACATTTATTTCTTTTTCATTCATAACAATTTAGTACCAACACCATATGAACAACTACTAAATACAGAATTGAAGTGATGGCTCATTTACATAAATTATGTTAATTAGGTCCCGAGATGGCTACCGCAATGTGGAACTTGATCAAGTACCTCAGGCAGGATATTTCTAAAACTTTTTATTACTTTAATCTCAAATTTTCACTGATCATTTATAATATAATATAATATAGTGCATGTTCTGATCCGAGGGTGTTCAGAAATAATATTTCTGTGAAAAAATATGGGCATTTTAGTGTTTTTTTTTTTTTTACTTTATTGGGTACCTAATTACCACAAAATCTAGAGTTACACAAATGATTTCTTCAAAATGCCTGATCAGTCCATAGATATGCATCTGGTGAATTTATATTCAAAGTTTCACAATGATAGCATGAGAGAAAGAGGAGAAATAATGTTTGAGGCAATGCTTGGCAGGTCAAAATCAACATTTTTGAGAAATTGACAAAAAACAACAGATGTCCATATTTTTGACAGTCCTATCTAGCACACACACTGTGAACTTACTAAAGATTATTTTATGAAAATGTCAAAAACAATTTAAAAAAAAAGCCTATTTTGGGAGTGTATACCTACCTTAAGAAGGCTAAAAGATCTCAAAAAGCAACACATCATGCCGCGGTCTTAAGAAATTCAAGAACAGATGAGAAACAAAGTAATTGACATCTGTCAGTGTGGAAAGGGTTACAAAGCCATTTCTAAGGCTTTGGGACTCCAGTGAACCACAGTGAGAGCCATTATTCACAAATGGAGAAAACTTGGAACAGTGGTGAACCTTCCCTGGAGTGGCCAGCCTACCAAAATTACTCCAAGAGCGCATCAACAACTCATCCAGAAGGTTAAAAAAGAACCCAGAACAACATCTAAAGAACTGCAGGCCTCACTTGCCTCAGTTAAAGTCAGTGTTCATGATTCAACAATGAGAAAGAGACTGGGCAAAAATGTCATCCATGGGAGAGTTCCAAGGCGAAAACCACTGCTGACCAAAAAGAACACAAAGGCTCATCTCACATTTGCCAAAAAACATCTTGATGATCCCAAAGACTTTTGGAAAAATATTCTGTGGACTGACGAGACAAAAGTTGAACTTTATGGAAATTGCGCATCCCGTTACATCTGCCGTAAAACTAACACAGCATTTCATAAAAAGAGCATCATACTAAAAGTCAAACATGGTGGTGGTAGTGTGATGGCTTGGGGCTGCTTTGCTGCTTCAGGACCTGGATGACTTGTAGTAATTGATGGAACTATGAATTCTGCTCTCCATCAGAAAATCCTGAAGGAGAATGTCCAACCATCAGTTCATGACCTCAAGCTCAAGCACACTTGGGTTATGCAGCAGGACAATGATCCGAAACACACTAGCAAGTCCACCTCTGAATGGCTTAAAAAAAAACAAAACAAAGATTTTGTAGTGGCCTGGACTTAATTCCGCTTGAGATGCAGTGGCATGACCTTTAACAGGCCGTTCATGCTCAAAAACCCTCCAATGTGGCCGAATTAAAACAATTCTGCAAAGAAGAATGGGCTAAAATTCTTCCACAGTGATGTGAAAGACTCCTTGCCAGTTATCACAAATGTTTGATTGCAATTGTTGTTGCCGAGGGTGGCAAAACCAGTTATTAGGATTTAGGGGGCAGTTACTTTTTCACATAGGGCCAGGTGGGTTTGGATAGCTTTTTCCACTTAATAAATGATTCATCATTTACAAACCCAAAACCAGTGAAGTTGGCACGTTGTGTAAATCGTAAATAAAAACAGAATACAATGATTTGCAAATCCTTTTCAACCTATATTCAATTGAATACACTGCAAAGACAAGTTACTTAATGTTCGAACAGGTAAACTTTGTAATTTTTTGCAAATATTAGCTCATTTGGAATTTGATGCCTGCAACATGTTTCAAAAAGCTGGCACAAGTGGCAAAAAGACTGAGAGAGTTGAGGAATGCTCATCAAACACTTATTTGGAACATCCCACAGGTGAACGGGCTAATTGGGAACAGGTGGGTGCCATGATTGGGTATAAAAGCAGCTTCCCTGAAATGCTCAGTCATTCACAAACAAGGATGGGGCGAGGGTCACCACTTTGTGAACAAATGCGTGAGCTGATTGTCGAACAGTTTAAAAACAACATTCCTCAACGAGCTATTGCAAGAAATTTAGGGATTTCATCATCTACGGTCCGTAATATCGTCAAAAGGTTCAGAGAATCTGGAGAAATCACTGCACGTAAGCGACAAGGCCGAAAACCAACATTGAATGCCCATGACCTTCGATCCCTCAGGCGGTACTGTATCAAAAACCGACATCAGTGTGTAAAGGACATCACCACATGGGCTCAGGAACACTTCAGAAAACCACTGTCAGTAACTACAGTTCGTCGCTACATCTGCAAGTGCAAGTTAAAACTCTACAATGCAAAGTTAAAGCCATTTATCAACAGCACCCAGAACGCCGCCCGGCTTCGCTGGGCCCAAGCTCATCTAAGATGGACTGATGCAAAGTGGAAAAGTGTTCTGTGGTCTAACGAGTCCTCATTTCAAATTGTTTTTGGAAACTGTGGACGTCGTGTCCTCCGGACCAAAGAGGACAAGAACCATCCGGACTGTTATAGGCGCAAGGTTCAAAAGCCAGCATCTGTGATGGTATGGGGGTGTATTAGTGCCCAAGGCATGGGCAACTTACACATATGTGAAGGCACCATTAATGCTGAAAGGTACATACAGGTTTTGGAGCAACATATGTTGCCATCCAAGCAACGTCTTTTTCATGGACGCCCCTGCTTATTTCAGCAAGACAATGCCAAGCCACATTCTGCACGTGTTACAACAGCATGGCTCCGTAGTAAAAGAGTGCGGGTACTAGACTGGCCTGCCTGTAGTCCAGACCTGTCTCCCATTGAAAATGTGTGGCGCATTATGAAGCGTAAAATACGACAACGGAGACCCCGGACTGTTGAACAACTTAAGCTGTACATCAAGCAAGAATGGGAAAGAGTTCCGCCTGAAAAGCTTCAAAAATTGGTCTCCTCAGTTCCCAAACGTTTACTGAGTGTCGTTAAAAGGAAAGGTGATGTAACACAGTGGTAAAAAGGCCCCTGTGCCAACTTTTTTGCAATGTGTTGCTGCCTTTAAATTCTAAGTTAATGATTATTTGCAAAAAAAAAAATAAAGTTTCTCAGTTTGAACATTAAACATCTTGTCTTTGCAGTGTATTCAATTGAATATAAGTTGAAAAGGATTTGGAAATCATTGTATTCTGTTTTTATCTACGATTTACATAACGTGCCAACTTCACTGGTTTTGGGTTTTGTAAAAACTGCACTTTGTATTTACTCGGGTTATCTTTGTCTAATATTAAAATTTGTTTGATGATCTGAAACATTGAAGTGTGACAAATAGGCAAAAAAAAAAGAAATCAGGAAGGGGGAAAATACTTTTTCACGGCACTGTATAGTGTAAAACTGTCGTAAAATTGGGAGATGAGATGAATGAAGGGGATTTCTTGTAGACGTCCGCACTTCTGGTAATAGGGCCAGCTTCGCCAAGCCAATGCATGCAGCCGCAGGCTAGGCTACAAAGCCCCAGCCGCTGCGGCGCGTAAGTGATGAAGCGAATATCTAAGATTTAATTTATTATTTGAATTATTGTCTTAATTTTGATCTTTTTAAACAGCATAAAACTAAAAATTAAATTAACATCACATATTTACTACATGACTCGGCAAGGTGGCGTTTGCACTGTACTGTTTACTGTGGTGTTCTCGCTCGATCTAGCTCTGCCGCCGTGCTATCATATTTGAACTTGACTGTGATTTGATCTAGTTTCCTCACTATGCGATGAGCATAGTGAAGCTTCGCAAAAGACAACCATCATGGATATGAACTTAAAAAATACCACTAAATTCTTATCTAAGCCTGTGTCCACGTCTGGGAGGTAAACGCTATAAATCACAATTATACAAGCATTTGATCACGCGCGGATATGGGCGGAAGTTCAGTTGTCTACATTTTGACCGTTGATCCGTCTTTATCCATATTCATATCCGCCTTGCGATGTGCCGTATTGTATATCAGGTCGCTCCAACTACAAGTGATGTCATGCGGTTGGAAAAAAAGGCTCATCTTAGCCAACGTTTACTTGTAGGTCTTCGTCTTTTAATGTACTTAATAAAAGATCTAAAAAAGCGATGCCAGTCAGTTTTTGTGTTATAGGTTGCATCAACAGGTTCGCTAAGGGTTCAGGAATCACATTTTTGAGGATTCTAAGCGAAGAACCAAAGAGGCTACTACTTGTTTCTTTGCGTTATGATCACGCTTTCTGCCAACCGCCAAACTGCACATGCACAACTATGACATCATTGTTTATAAACAGTGAATGTTGCTGTCGCTTGCACATTTCAAAAATGAACATCTCTTGGAGCTCTGTTTCCAGTATTACCAAAACAACTTCATCACGGTAAATTTCAGAGTGGAGACTCGAAACGTATGGAATTTCAGTACTTAAAGGTCAAATGTACAGGTTTTGACCTCTGTGAAATCTTGGTGTAGGGTGGTGGAAATATAATATTAAGCATGAAATTTCACTGTGATACAGTCCGGTGAAGAAATAATTTGGTATTTTTTGCGTGTTTTTCACAGCACCAAAAGCTCAACCTTTTTACCGGACCCACTTGGAAACTATCACTACTTGACATCTCATGCGTCAAACAGACTTAACGACAACAGACTGAACAGAGCTTCTTATTCTCAGTCTTCTGTCACACTTCAAAAACATTAAAGCAATGGTTTTTTTGCGGATTATTAATAAAAAAATTAAATTTCTCTGAATTCCATCTCCCATATTGGCTTTTTTTTTTCCTCCAAATTTCTGTTGAACGCAATACAGGCAATAGGCTACCGCTTTTAGACCAGTCGAGCTTGTAAACACAAATCTGTGGTATTTCATGAGAATTTCACAAATGCAGTTATGCAAACTTAACATTAATTGTCTAGTCGTCTTTCCGATAACTTGTTTGGTTAACTTTGAGTGCGTAGGCTTTTAGTGGTGTAGCCAGAACTGAAAATCGGTACTGCCCAGAACATCTCTTTACAAGAATTATCAGTCCTGGCTTTTTCTCTGTCATTTTCCTTTATTAACACATTTTCCCAGTATAATAATAATCCATTGGCAATCGTAGTCATGGCTTCTCTCTCCATGTGATATATTGGCGACTAAATAGTTGGGTAAATGCAGAACAGAAAAACAGTTTACTCAAAAATAAGCTTATGTTTTATGGAAGACAAACTGCACCACCTTTTCCGCACCACCTTTTCCGCACATCAGGCAATTAAAATTGCACTTCATGATTGTTTAAATCAGGGCTATTCAACATTATCCAGAAAGGGCCGGTGTGGGTGCAGGCTTTCATTCCAACCAAGTAGTTACACACCTGATCCCACGTATCAAGCTCTTTAGCAAAGAGTCTTGCGGTTGATTAGAAGAATCAGGTGTGTAACTGCTTGGTTGGAATGAAAACCTGCACCCTCACTGGCCCTTTCTGGATAATGTTGAATAGCCCTAGTTTAAATTGTTTAAATGAAAATAAAGACCATGTGAAACATCTTTATACAATTTCATAGCTTCCAACCCCTGAGAAAAGAAAAGCATGAGAAGTCTGGAGTCATAATTGGTTTCCATGTTACTAGTTGTGAAATCTACCGTCACTCATGTGAAACTGAAAAACTTCCATGCGCAAGGACTTCAATTCCGCGCTAGAATCTCTGAAATGCTCGTGATTGAATAGTGGCTGATCCGCGTTCCAATGAAATATCACCTTTCATTCTCGGTACAGCGTGGGTTGATTAAAAAGTGGGACTCGGAAATTAAATATAATTTCGTTAGCTGAATTAAAACATTCAATCTTCACTTCTCTTTTTTGGTGTAAGATTGTTGACTATGGCAAATAACAGTGAAATAACTTCTTTGGCAGCTTGATTGACGTGTACGCTTTCACCTGGAAGGATAATCTTTTAAAGGTTGCGAACCTGTCTATTTGACTTTTAATACCCCCATTCCACACAACCGTTCTAGCTACCGTTCTCAGCCGTTCTAAGGCGTCCTCAGGACGGCTGCCTCTACCGATCAGACGCTAGGAGAACGGCCGTTTTTGACATTCTTGCGTTCCAGTAGCGACCTGTTAACGACCATAACAATGCTGTAGGGTTCTAATACAGTTCATGTACCGACCATGTAAGGTCCGTACTGCGTGTCCATAACGATCTTTACCGTTTTAGTACCGATCACTAGCGTTCCAGCAACGTTCCTTTCAGAGCTCACACCGTTGCTGTACCGAGTGTACCGTCCTCTACCGTTCATTACTGATTTCACAGCGACCGCAGCATGCTGTTAACAATCCATTAACGATCCAGTAGCGTTATGTTACCATTGCCGTAACGATCTACAGAGGTTATAAAAGCGAGACACATATCAAACATGTATTCAGTTGCCGTCCCAACCGTTCCTACCTTTCGAAGGAGTTCCGTTAACGTCCAGTGCCGTTCCAATAAGGCTCAATTAAGGTTCCCTCCTGACCTCTCCCGTTCTGGTACCATACCTTGATCGGTATGGGAACGGTTGCAAGAACGGTTGTGTGGAATGGGGGTATAAGGCTCATATGCGATTATGCATGCTTTTCCCGCTAGAAATATAAGTGCAAAAATAAATGTATCTGTTTGTATGCTGCGCACTACGTGTAGAAACGCTGTTTCAAAACATTTTGAGACCTTTAGAAACAATGTTTCAGAAGTTCAAAGGTGTTTCAATGGTTTGAAATTGTCATCTCTACTTTACGTCTTTGAATGTGATCGCGTTGACAGTGACCAATCATAAGAAGGCTAGTGCCTCCCTGCAGTGCGTCTGCCCTCCTGAGAAGCTTATTGGCTGTGCAAGTCTAGTTTAAACTTGTTTTCAGTCATTCAGAGTTGTCGAAACTTATCCCATAGCTATCTGGTTTAGGAATCGCAAATTCATGGTCCAGACGTTAAGCATGAGCTAATATGATGATTTATCCCTGTAAGAAGCGAACCACTTTGGTTGTCCTGAAAACCAGGTTAAACCTCAGGTGACCTCGACAATATCAAATCCTGCTTCGAAGTGCAGTCCCAGGTCATCTCTGAATTGTTAAGACCTGGGATGAAACCATATTGATTGACTTGATCAGTATTTGTTTGCTTAGTAGATTTTACTTTTAATCCATCGCCCAACTCAACTACCTTGTTTAAGGAAGATCACCAATACTGTTTATCTAAGGAACTCGCTTGCTAGTTTGCTGTATAAGAGGAAAGCAAGCAGTTCCCTGCTAAATTTAGGTCTGTAAATTGGGTTTAATGTGACTCGTACTGTTTTAAAAAAGGAATCTTATGTCCTCCGTCTATGGTTGTTTAGGGGGTTTAGACATCGCAGCTCCTCAGCATTTCTTCTAAGATGCTGGGGAAGCCTAGTGGGTGCATCTCAAAGCATAGGCTGCAGCCTTCAAACGATGCATTTTTAGGGGTCATCATATACTTCCATCCGCCACTGTAACATTTAGGGTTAGAAATAAGGATAACTTTAGGGTTAGGATTAGGTTTGGGGCTAGGATTAGGGTCAGGAGTTAGAGTTAAGGTTAAGGTTATGGAAACCAATGACGACTCATTGAAACCAAAGCTGTTATATGAAGATGAAATGAAGTCATGTCAGTTTGGTGGTTGGAATTAAGTGACAACCTCTAAAAATGCAGCCTTTGAAGACTGTAGCCTATGCTTTGAGATGCACCCACTATCTGTTTGAAGGTGGAACTTTCAGAGAAGAAGGGAGGGGAAGTGCTTATGTGGCGATGGTATAAACCTGTACAGTAATTAGGAATTTTAAAAATAAATGGTCCGTGGCTCAAAAAAAAAAGAAGGGAGGGGAAGTTGAAAAGCACTGGCAGCTTGAGCAGGCGCTGTTTGCTCAAGGCCCTAGTGCTCGCCTTTTTTTAAAAAAATGCATTTTTAAATAAATATTAGTTTTCAGACAGTAAAAAGTGGGAGGTCCAATACTGCCTTTTCAAAAATTGCAGGGGACATGTCCCCTTGTGTCCCCCCTGGAAATTACGCCACTGGTTTCTATTATGGCTAATGTACATACTGAGAACTTATCATATGTGCAGTTCTTCCACTTTGCCTCCATTTTCTTCCCCTTTCAACCACCTTTGTTCCAAAACAGGCTATTTTGCATTTAGTCTTATATGTGATGTGTATCTGAGTAGCAGAGTGAAACTACTGAATCCCACTGAGAACAAACACTCATGTAATACATGTATTACATGTGGCTTGTTTCTGTATGTCAGATACCAAAATTAAATTATCTTTATTGATGCGGCATGTTACAAAAATATTTTCTGAAATACATGATAAATTTATTTTAGCTGTATTCGCTAAATACTGAAGCTAAAGCAACATAAGATAGTAATGATCAAATAATAAGAGAAAATTTGATAGATCAGTTCAACCTTCTTTAGTACAACCCCAATTCAGGAAAAGATGGCACATTATGAAAAATGCTAATAAAATCAAAAAGGAGCTATTTGAAAAGTTGATTCCCCCTCACTATATTGAAAACAAAACAACACATTATTTTATGCTTTAAATTGTGAATTCGACAGTTCATTAGAAACATGTACTTGTTTGAAATTTTGATGACTACGACAGACCCCAAAAAAGTCAGCGCAGGGGTAATTTATGACTAATAATGATGAGAAAAGTTACAATAATCAGGTGATATTAAACAGGAGAGCTAATCCTGCTATAGCATCAAAGGACACTCCAAAAAAGACCCCCAAGAGCAAAGAGGTGATCTTCACCAAATTACCAACAGATGCTTAAAGAAACAATATGTAAAATATTTGATGTATTAAAATATAAAATGACCATGATACATCATCAGAGATTAAGGAAACACGCTAAGTATCAGAAATTAAGGAAAAACGCTAAGTTGAAATACTGGCTTCTCTAACAACAGTGCCTCTGCCAGTATTTTCTCCCTTGAGATTTCCATTCTGGGACAATACATTTGTTTTGTTTTGGTCTGCATGATTCCACCCACTGCCCAATACAACTCCACTAGCCAAGTTGCCAGATATGAAACAAATTGGCAGGCAGAAAGAGCTTGCTGCTGGTATGGAAGCATGAACTGAATCAACAGCAATAACGGTAAATTTTACCCCACCTAAAACGCCTATCCTTCAAAAAAACCTCCATGACCAGAGACGTAAAATGTGTATTTATACTGGAGATGATTTTGAAAGATGGAGCCAGCTTAGAGCCCAGAGGGATTTTAAGACAGATGCTGAATTGGCTCATTTTCTCCTGAAAAGGTAAGCACTGAGCCTCAGTGAATTCAGCTCTAGCATATCATGGCTAATTGAGCAATATGTTATTGGGGTCTGGAAAAGAGTAACTCCACCTCCATAGTGTATGTTTTCGGGATAACTTAGCTTTGGCTACCATACATAGCCAGCTGTGCATCCAGCAAACATTGACAGTTCCAAAAATCCACCTATGCTGGTTTATAGTTTGTCAACAATAAAAGCACTGTAAATGTATGCCTTAGCAAATCAACTGAGAGTTTAAGGCTTGTTGTTGTTAGCCATTGCCAAAGTGCAATGTTGCACTGTCCTTGTGCTCGTTTTTTTTTTTTTTTTTTTTTTTTTCTCAGCTTAGCATCTTCAAGTTGGCAACTCGTGAGGTTCGAAGGCTGGAAGGAAAAAAATCTCCAATATTTTGAATTTAAACTGCACTACTAAATAAATAAATACTTTTTATCAGTGCTACATATTGTTCTTTTTAGCTCGTAATCCATCACTTTGAGCGCAGTGTTCCCCTGATGCATATTGGTTGGATTTTGGGCATTTCTTCCTCCAGAGTGCATAATTCCTCCCTCCCAATCCTCAGATGTCACTGACCTAAGACCCATGTGATTGGCTTAGAAATACTTTGGTACATTTTTGTCAGTCAACACTACTTGCTGCTGCATCTAGAGATGCAAGTTAAAGCTTCACTGTGCAAAGGCGAGCCATTCATCAACACTTTCCAAAGGTGCCACCGACTATTATGGGCTCATCCAGGATGGACAGTAGCACAGTGGAAGTGTGTTTTAAGGTCAGACGAGTCAACATTTCAAGTGGTTTTGGAAAAAAACAGCTTCTGTATTTTTTGGACTAACGAGGACAAAAACGACCTAAACTGTTTTCAACATCAGGTCAATAAGCTAGAATCTATCATGGTATGAGGGTGTGTCAATGCAGTGGCATGGGCAATTTGCTCATTTGCATAGGCTCTATTAATGCAGAAAGATGTGTATAAATTTTTGAGCAACTCATGCTGCCACATAGACATCATCTGTTACAAGGATGTCTATGCATTTTCCTCCAAGACAATGGCAAACCATATGCAACACAGATCAAAAATGCATGATTGCATAAGCAAACAGTGAGGGTACTAGACTGGCCTGCCTGCAGTTCTGGGGCCTTATTTAAAAAAAAAAAAAAAAATCGTTGATTTCATACCTAATTAATGTGTACCTGCAAAAAAATAGACTTGGCATATAGTAGAAAATAACTTAATTTATAAACCTATGGGTAAGATAGACTCCATGCAATTTTTATTTATTTAATCAAGATGAACTTGGAATTTATTGACATGCGCACAATCTTACTGATTTCTCTTTTTTAATGTCAAGTTTGTTTTTATAAATCAGAGATCTGCAAAGAAAGTGACGTATGCATCTTTTTTGTCCCTACGCACTGTTTATAAATGAGGCCCCAGATCTGTCACTGGTTGAGAAAGTATGGCACCTCAGGAAGTGAAAAGTACGGCAATGAAGATGCTGTAGTATTGCACTAATAAAGACCTGCATAATGGAGGAATGGGGAAAATAAATTGCAGCTGTGAGATTTCACTAAATGGTGCCCTCAGTGCACAGATGTTTAATGAGTGCGATTAAAAGACAAGGTGATGTTACAGCATTTATGGACTCATTACAATTATTACAGTCATTGATGTTGCAATCATTACATTGTGTGTTTTCACTAAATAATGTGTTTTAACACAAAACAATATGTTGTTGTACTGTTTGCAATATAGTACAGAGTGAATGGACTTCTTAAATCAGTCCCTGTTGATTGTATTTAAATTTTCCTTGATGTGCCATTTTCGGAATTAATTTAATAATGAATTATTCTGTCTCTCTCCCACTTTCAGGTATTTTGGTTTTTCTGTCTCTCATAATTTTCCACCAGTCAGTTCTTTCCCTGTTGGCCAGCGACCACTCAGTCCCACTGCATCATGTCCTCTCCTGGTCAGTAGCTTGTGTTGGATCAGCAGGGGCCATAGTAATCTTGGCAGGAGTCATCTTCATTGTACTCTCCCTCCCGTACAGTCCCTGGGAAAAATGCCTGCCTCATAATCGCAGCACCACCTAGCTGTTTGGAATGTAATTTTGTGTGTTTTTATGTTGTGCCATATTATTTTGTGGAATAGACTGACGTAACACTGACTGACTTACCAGATTAAACATAACCTCTGCCAAGCTTTATAGTCCATACATAAAACTGGGCAAACCTGAGCATAGTATATATTGAACAAGTGATCTTTCTGTTCTGTTGTTGATATTGTATTTAATGAACACTGCTAAATAACCACAGACCACTTTCTAGATGATGGTGTCTACTACATTGTAATGCTACAGTCTGGCTAATGAGAAGTGGCAGTCCGTCGAAGTGCAATTACATCTGTGCTTAAAAAATGTTGTTTTCTTCGGAGTTTAAAATTTTTAATAGGTAAACATGTGACATTCACTGATGAGCCAAAACATTATGTCTAATATGCTGTGGGTCCTCTGCTTGCTGCAAAAATAACCCTGTCAAACTGCAGCCCACATAACTGCCCAGACCCAAGGTTCCCTGGCAGAACACCTCCAGGAGCATCATACTCCCTCTACCAGCTTTTCATCACCCCGCAGTGCGTTCTTGTGCCATGTCTTCCCCAGGTAAACATACCCAGCCAATGTACATGATATAATGGAATATGGCACTCCTCTGACCCAATGACCTTCTTCCATTGCTCCGAGGTCCATTTCTAATGCTTGCATGCTGATTTTAGTCCCTTTCAATGGTGGACAGGGTTGGACTTGAAACTCTGACTAGTCTGCCGCTATAGTGCCCTACTCGCAGCAGGGTGCAATGCACTGTGTATTGCGACACGTTCCTCATGTAACCATCATTAAAATTTTCTGTGACTTGTGCCTCAGTAGCCCTTCTATCGGTTTAGACCAGATGGGATAGCCTTCATGGCCCTCGGGCATTGATCAGCCTCAGGGGCCCAACAGCATGTTTCTGGTTTGTGGTTTGTTCCTCCTCGAACCACTATTGGTACACACTGGGACCCCAGCCGTCTGTTCATCACAATTTTGCTTTTTTCAAAGATGCACAGGTCCGATTCCTCCTGCATGCAACATGTCAACTACGAAAACCCACCAATCATCGCTTACCGTTTTAAGTCTGTTTGCAGACATTGACATGCACAGTCGTTTCAAGAAATCCGATGTTATTCGCTTCACCTGTGCATGGTCATGATTTTTTGGCTCATCGGTGCTTAACATATTTGTAATAGTGTGACCTATTGGCCAACAGCAGGGCTGGGTAATTCCAGTCTAGGGAGATTGGTATCCATGTAGGTACTTGTTTCCATTAATTACACTTCCTAAATATGTGAAATAGCTATATACAACCGCATTGGTTCACTACTAAATTTCATCGGTGTGAAACACTTCATATGGGGACGCAATAGTCTTTAGTTGTCAATCAGGCATTTATCAGTAAATGAAGGTAAAATATCAGTCGGCATAAAAGTTAGGGCTGTTCATGTAATTCAGACATTAGCATTAAAATCGGGAATCCAGCCCTCATTTTCATCCAGCCCTGACCCTGGCCTTCTGAATTGGTACACTCAGGTGGCCCTTTTTGATGTTGCATCAGCCTTCTTGCTTTGTGTCTACAAGCAGGGTGATTTTATATTCCACTCAATACACCATTCAGGTATTAAAGTTAGAATCAGAAGCATAGCATAAGCAATAGGTTCCTAACCTCGGTTCTAGAAAGCTAATATCTCTGCCTTTTATCTTCATTCTTTTTTGTTTGAGTCAATATTTATAAATCATTAGATCAAAGGAATCGCCCGGAATTTCATCTGTCCAAGGGAAAGGTTTGCCATTCCTGCTATTGCACAATGCTTTGTAACACTGACTCAGACAAATGCAGACAGAGATTGGCTGCAGACTGACAGAAACTCTCATAGAAATTCAATATGACCTGTACCAAAGCCTTAATATAAATAAGATCAAATGCCTTGAACTATGTGTTTATTATATATCATTTGCACATTTTGTTCAAGTTCAGTATAATGCTGTGTGTGTACAAATGTATTAAAATACTGTGTAATATTTGGCAGAGTACTGAAAAAATTTGCAAGCACAACTCTGTATATACAAATATATATATGTTTATATTTCATGAAGAAGTGTGACTGTGGAGGTGGACAGAGGGAAATCTTACATAACATATCCCAAGTCCACCTGTTTTATTTGCAACAAATACAAGTGCTTTGAACATGACATTTGTGATCTCTGTGTCTCTAGAGAATCAGTCTTGAAAATATATTAGTAACATGTCACGTTCATATCTATTTCTGTATTAATGTTCTAGGCTGAACTGTAAATTCATTTGAAAATGAATGTGTTTAGCATAAAGCAAAGAATTGTTGTGTATGTTGGTGTTTTTATGCTTTTCTCCTCAAAAACGGTAAACAAATTTTATTTTGAACTGTCTGTGTCCTCATTGTCTTGTTGATGTTTTGACAAGTTTCCTTATATAAAACTGATCATAATATCATTAAATTTCACATACTCTTTATACATATCAATTCTTGCTTTGAATTTCATTCTCTATTTGATTTCATCTCTGCTCCCATTCTGGCCCCCCATCTCTCTCTCTCCCTTGCTTTCTCCCTCATGCTTTTCTTCTAAAATTAGCCACATTGCTCATGTGAGCGCACAGTGCATAGTGCTGAAATGGATAGGAAACATAATCTCTGAATTTAAACTATTCCCCCCTCCTCCCCAATAAGCTACCCATTTTCCCTCCTGGCAAACAATTGCCTGTCTACCTTCAGCAAACCCTCCCAATGCTCCCTTCTTACCACCCTTTCATGTTGCCTAAATCTCTTTTCTTCTCTCAGTTTACTCCCATCCCCCCACCTTCATTTGGTCAGTCAGTGTGTTTGTACTGTGCTAACCTCTAGTCTCTTTCAGCACCTCCTGCCCTTGGCCTGCTGAAATATGAACCACAGCAGTTACATGACACTCTGCACAAACTGTATATATAGAAGTTTAATAGTTTTACGCAGACGTACTGACTCTATACACGAGTGTTCTGGGCATCGGTATTGGGTCAAAGCAAACTGTAGAGAGGATTGTACTGCACAAACACAGTACCCTGCAGTAGAGGGCCAAAAGTGTGTTTTTCTCCTCTTAATTTAACTGCTAAGGAATAGGCATGCCTATATTCAACGTTTAATATTTTAATGCGTATAATTTTCATATTTTGGTGGGGTTAGTTATACATTTTATATATAATAAATAAAGTGAAGTCTGTAGGTATGTGGAAAGTGACACAATTTTTCGCTCCACATTCCATTTTGATTTAAAAAAAAAATATGGAGGCAATGCACATTAAATTGTGACATGTACGATTAGTCGCATTAACCATATAGGAATTGCAGCCCTTAACAAACAGTGTCACTGTCAAAATACTTGAAAACTGCACTATGCATTGCGATTTCAATTTAAAAAGTTTAGTTTTTTTTAATCACTAAAGTGTATTCAAGGAACTCAGCCTCATGTTTGAGGTTTTTTCTTCATTTTACTGAGTAGTGCGCTTTTTATTTCCCAAAAATTCCTCTTCAAATGTTGTGTTTTGCCAATGTAAATACAAAAAAGTTCTGTAACTGCCATGACTTCCTGTTAAATGATTGTGTATTATCAAATTAACAATAACGTGTGGCATCAAATCAAGACCACTAACAACCACACAGTGCCCTCCGCTAATTTTGAATTTATTTCTTGCATTTTATTCACCATAATAACTAGAAAATCAGAAATTGAACCCAATTATCTATTAAATTTGTTTAAATGGTTGATTTACTTACTGAGGGGCAATTACTTTTTCAGGTGGGGCCAGGTAGGGTTAGATAGCTTTGTTTAGATAGCTTGTTTGAATTTAGTTTCATTTTATTCATCTCAAGATGTGCTTTTCCATTGTTTTTCCACTGACTAACCTGTCTATCACTCACCAGGGTTTCTATTGCAACCGCTTTGTTCTGGAATGTAAGGACATGATGGCAAAGGAGGAAATTATCAAGCCATGGTTATGAAAAAACATTGCCACATTAAGTGTGGTGATTTAAAAGACACTAAGGATACATGTGTTGAGCCTTTGGTTCTTCACGAAAAATGTAGCATACTCCCTCAAAACAATATCCCCTACACTATTAATTTTTGTGATAGGACCATTTTTTATGCATTCATTTGCTAAGACTGCCCTCTACTGGTTCACTGGCACAATCAAAATTTAGCTCAATGTACAGATTTGTGTGGCCTAGCCTTTCTTGCAGTAGTGAGGCATTGTCGTCATGCATTAATCATTGATGGTGGGGCAAACTTTAAGATGAAATACAATATAGATTGTGTTTTTCATGTTTTTGGACATCATGTGCTTATTTATACAATTGGAAGGACATCCTTGTGAATGACCTGGTGAATTTTGTTGTAACTATGTGATACATTTTTGACATAGAGTCGGCCCAGAATTGAAGAATTATTGTCTCCCCTGACTGGAAATGTAAGAATATTGTTCAAAAATAAATGAATAAATAAATAAATAAAACTCACAATGCCAACATGTGAGAAATGGTGTATTGTATTCATGTTTCAATGGCACCTACTAAATTATTTATTAATTTTATAAAAAAGCTATTTCCTTTAAATCAGTATTTCACAATTAATAGCACCCTTCAGGATAATTGTGGCACAACCCTTTTGTGAATTCCTCCTATATCTCCTCCCATTCGCAGCAGCTTGAATGGCTATTCACAGTTTTGTCTCCTTTGATTCATTTACGTCCCATGTGCTTTCCTCACCAGCTGTGGTACATTAATTTTTGCCTTCCCTCATGCGTATATTGCCGTATTTTTACCCCTTACTTTGAGTCTGCAAGTTGCTGGATTGCCACTTGCTATATGACTTTTCGCAACCAGTCAGCAATTGCTTGAAAAAGCTCAATGTCTTCAGAAATTATTTGTAACTTTCAATGATAATAATATACCGAAGTTCTCTACCTCATGCTATCAATAGGAATAAGATCTCAAGCCTTACTCTCAGTCTCCAGGATTGGGCCCGCAACCCCTATCAATCAATTCTCAGTCTCCTCTGACCATTTTGTTCGGAACAACCCCCCAAGCCTTCAGCGGTCATCAGGATTGGGACCGCATTCCTGCTGAGCTCCACTGTCCGGCCATCAGATAGTTTGGCTCTGGGGAAGTGTGCACTCCATCTGGCAGCTGTCCTGGAAAGCCACTGACTGGGCATGGATAGGCCTTTGCGCCATAGCCTGTACTATCTGAACTGAACTGTGTCTCTCTGCTCCAGGATACTTTCCTCTTTATTAATGTATTACTACCCATAAACCCAACAATTGGATTGTTCTCTGACTCTGCTTTTGGTTCCTGGTTTGAATAAAAACAAATTGTACATAAAATCTACCAAATTTACCCTAGGAATGAAACTCAACTTTGTTAACTTACCATGAAAACATTGCCAGCCTTGGTGGTACTCTTGGATCACCAGGTTTCAAAAAGTACCGTCAGACACTGTTTTCCTGTGTAACTTAAGACTTGCCAAAAGTAATTTGAACTATGACTAAATGAAGGAGCAGACCTCAGATTGATCAGAAACCTGTGGGCTGAACTGACCATGGCAATATATGAGCACATACCAAAGGATGTGACTGATTGTGAAAGGATCTGCATAGAGAAATGGTCTAAATACTGGAGAGATTTCAGGGACAGTTATTGTTCATTGTTTTATTATCAGCAGGTCATGATTGATGCATTTAATTCATGTTAATTTTGTTGAGCACATGTTAGAGATATAGGAAGGATAAAACTACCATTTGAACCCAAGTAGTTTTTTTTTAAATTAAATTAATTAAAATGATTTTTTGGCTCAAAGTGGACACCAAAATGTGACATAGAATAGATGTGGGAAATTAAAATTAGAAAGTATCATGTTGATTTGCCCTTATGTTATTCACTCAGAGTGCAGTGAATAAATTCCACTTTGTTACAAAACTTTTCTAGTCAGAACATAGGATGATATCAGACTGAAACTAGAGCTGTGCTCAGAGAGCACAAGTACCTCCGCCAATGTACCGAATGTTATTTTTGCCAGTATTAGCTAGCAACCCCTGTGTTTATTCAGTCCTGTAGTCTTCGCGCAAACATGTTTTTAATGTGTTTTTGACCTTTTGCATGCCCTTGACCTTGACCTTTGACCTTGACCTCCCAAAATTGAGTCACCTCTTCCTTGAACAATACTTAATCATTTTACCAAATTTGAGGAAAATCCATCCATAACTTTTTGCGTAATCCTGCTTACAAACAAACCAACAAACCAACCAAAAAAATCACACTAAGGTGTGACACTTTCGAAAACTTCTCATTGTTCTCCAGAGCCAAATGTCAATGACACTAATCCATACACTAGTTGATATTTATGTTATACATTTGTGATATGTAGTTTTCGGATCGTTTCTGATATATTTGAAGCGAACAGAAGGGTTGACATTGAGTTTGACCTTTCGAGGTCACTTGAAGGTCAAAGTCATTGTGCCATTAAATTCCCCATGCATGATTTCCTATGAGTGGTCACGAGTAACTATGGGCCTATCTTGCACCGTTTAGCTGCTGGAGCACTCTGAAAATGGTGATGTTGAGTTTGACCTTTCAAGGCCACTTGAAGGTCAAGGTCACCATGCCAAAAGAATTGTCATGCCCAACTTACTATTAGTTAATGATAGTAACTGCATGCCTGTCTTCAACCAATTTCAAACTGTGGAAGGCTGCTATGTGATGTTGCTTCTGGAAGCGAATAGGCATCCAGCGTATTTGTGTGTGATCCAGAAAGCACATCAAAAATCCAGAACTTATGCTGAAAAACTATAAATGGAGATGGCTTACACCAAATTTGCTGTCAATATACCTAAAATTGAAATCAGTAATCACCTTCAAAGACGTTAAAAAATTTAGAGGTTTTTCGACTGCCAGATCCGGATTGTGATCCAGATCGAGCTCAAACTGTCCATGAGTGTTGATCCGACTGAGTTGCAGTGATGTGCTAATGTTGGAATGATTCCTGATGTTTTCGACTGAGTTATTGAAGAAAATTCAAAAAGTCATTCAACTGATCACTTTTTTAGGAGGGGTACCCAACATTTTGGACTGTTGCACATGATCCAGACATCGCGTCACAAAACTCAGTAGTTATGTTGAACAGATATGAATGGAGATGGCCTCCACCAAATTTGGTGTCAGTAGCATTAGAATTGAGATCAGATTGACTTTCAAAAATGGCCACAATTTTATAGGTTTTTCATCCAGAAAATCTGGATCATGATCCGGATCTGGGTCAAATTGTCCATGATTGTTGACCTCAGTGTGGTGCTATAGTGAATTCATGTTGAAGTGATTTCTGATGTTCATGTCTGAGTTAGTGAGGAAAATGTTGAAAAGTGCCCTATCTCCCAATGTTAATGAAATCTTTAAAGTGATCCAGAATCCAGGATTTGATCCAGATCTTCACCAAAATCTAATCACCTCTTCTGAAGTGAGATAGCTTTGTACTGTAAAAATTTCAGGACGATATGACAAAAACTGTGGCCTGTAGAGTGTAAACAAACAAACAGACAGACAAACAGACAAAAAGACGGACAAACATGACGACCAACATACTTTTCGAAAGTAACAAACCAACCAACAGACAAACGGTAATGATCACATAACCTACTTCAACTTCGTTGGGTGGAGGTAATTATCTGGTAACGGTCGTTGCCCGATGTGTCCGCTGTGCTCACGACTGTTACCAAGTCTGGCAGGTCTTCAGTGAGTGGCGCTGCTCTAATGTCTCCGCAGAAGAATTGACTTTCCTTACACTGATGAACCAACTCCTCCCCCGCTAATTTCTGTCAATTTTGAGAATAATTTACTTAAACACTAAAAAAATCGTTTCATGTCCAGTAAATCATGATCGTTACCAAAGACATATTTTGTTTTGTATTCTGAGATTATACACATCAATTTATTGATTTTTCATGTTTCCTGGAATGACTCTGTAAACGCCTTTGATTGGCAACAAAAGTTTTCTAGTGTGTTGCCGCTAGTCGGCTGATTTCTGCTGCTGAGCTTATGGTGTCCGCAATTTTGTTTGCCACAACGACAATGACTGAAAATGGATTTATGATAAAAATCGCCTGAATCCATCTTTATTCTTGATCATTGTTCAGCAACTGGCCGTCCATCTGTTAGGTAAGACATAACTGACTGCTATTTTTGTAATGTCAATTAAAATTTATCTTGCCTAATGAGCCTGCTATGCTTGCCAAGCAAAGATGGGGAACAGGACATTTTCTTATCTCGGATTAATAAGTCACATAAGTTTTGGTGTCCACACAATGACTGCTACTGCATCTCTTTAAGGGTGTTTTCACACATAGTCCCTTTTAAAAGAACCAAACTCAGTCCTCTGAAAGTGGACCAAAAAGAGGACCAACAGAAAATGAACTCAGTTCTTTTTGTGTTCACATTGTGAGTTTATTTCAAAGAGGACCGGTTCTCTTTCTGGCCCACTTCAGCTCTGATGGGGCCAGTCCTCTTTTGGTTCACACTGTAGTTCCTCTAGAGCTCTCAGACCCCTACTGCACTGTATTCTGGGTAGTTTTTACTTGGAACAAAATGTCTGCTGCCATAGCCAGTGCCCTATCCATACCTCCTGCCCGATCGGTTCTGCGCATGCACAAACTTTGTGCACATGTGTATTGTTTAACTCATATTTGCACACTGCCCGATGTGTTCCACGCATGCATAACACCCTTCACCGGTTGGATTGGCGATTCAAGTGATGGATAAGCGATAGAAACAGAGGCTAAAACTCAAGTCTTTTAAATTGCATCCTAGTTCCCCTCACTTGCGTCCTATCCTTGCGTCTTAGTCCCTCCCACCGAGGATGCATGGAGGAGAGAGGACAGATGAAACGAGGACATGTGTTTTAAGCGACATGAGATGTCCTTTCCTCAGTTGCGTTATATGAAGCGACGCTAGTTCCTAATGACGGCCTGGGCTGGATCTGTAGGAATATAATCAGCGGGAATTGGCACGCATGTAAACCGTGAATTCATCGCAAAATTTAATAAACAAAGTAGGAAATACAGTTCAACTTCCGCGTGCAATATATCGTCCCTTGAGAATCAGCTGGTTCTATGTCCACTTTTCCTCATTTTGAGAAAATGGAGTTTGAATTGTTGACTGTGGAAGGTACCCTAAACATATTGCAAACATGTTCAAAATCTCCATAGGCTTAGAGATATAAGCAGTCAAAAATGGACATAGAACCATAGAACCTGATTCCGAGGAACGTAAGTTGCCCTTGGTCAACAAGTTCTATGTCCAACATAGGACCTGGTGCCTTTACTGGTTTTACGTATGATCGAAATCAGGAAGTTCTATGTCCATCAGAGTTGTTTTAAAAAAAGTTATGAACAAACTAAGAACGTTTTAGTCAATGAATGGTTACCTGTATTTTATACTTATTTCACAAAAAATGTACTGGGACACCATGAACGACGTTTATAAGACTGAGGATTGATGAGTATTGAAAATGCTTCATACACTCATAGATAAAAGTATTGCATCAAATTAAAAGATTGATGAATGAGCCACCTTCTCATCTGTGAAAATAGCATAGGCCTATGTTCTGTAAAATCAACTACAATATTGGGGTAGGCCTAGCTAGGGCCTAAATGCTGGGTGGGGTGGGGGTTCGGGTGGGGCAGGCGAGCGGGCGGGGGAGGGGGTAGGGGGGTCTCCCCCGATATCCCTGGGTTGCCACGATGTTGCTGACAAAATTGTATATTAAGCGCACTGTACATTAGCACACTAGGCCTAGAGTTGATCGTTTGAGAATTAAGTAGTTCTATGTCCATGCATATTGACGAATGTGACTTTTCCACACCAGTCCTAACACGACAAAATTAAGATTTACAGTGTGTATACATTGTTGGTGAACAACTTACCCATCAAAATAATCCATTAGTCTTTCAGAAGGGATCAAAATCGAACGTTTTTTTCTGAGGAGTTCTCATTTTGTGCTTTACATGTACTCCTTGGCCATTTTGAGCGAATGTCACATGATCCAGGTACGGACTCTGATTGGTTCCTTGGACATAGAACCACCTGATTTGAAACGAGCCCCACTCAGGATATAGAACTAAATGTTTCTACGTGTTAATATGGTGTAGACTTTAGGTTGGAGCTAAGCACTAAGTGACATAAACCTAACTGATTTTAGAATGTCCTGGTATGCTTAACTCCATTTCTGTAAAAAGTGGACATAGAGCCAGCTGATTCTCAAGGGACGATATCACTAAAATCGGCTCAGGGTAGCCTAAATTTGAACTGTGGTAGTTTTGTGATTAAAATGTTTTCATAAAATATTTAAATTCTCCGGTTACTGACTCCGCCTAAAATTTTGTTGCGTTATGCGCGACCCTATTGATAATATAGACATGGATAAATGAATAGCCCATTTAAACTCAGGGCTTCAGGCTCATCAGAAGAAAATCGACCTCCCCCTATATGAAAACCATTTATTTTCGTAGCATGCACGAATCTCCGTTTCTTATCCATTGTAAGCTGTAAGGGATAACTTGACGTTGTTTTTCAGATCACAGTGGGGAAAAATAAAATTTCCGCCGGGTGCCAAAAGAGCAAGAAATCGGTATGTGGAAAATGCACCGTCAACGTGCTGAATGTCTGTTGAGGGACACGTATTATCACATAGCCCATTCATAATAGTAAAGGAGGGGTTTCGTTAGTATTTTGGCCCACAGGGTTTACATGAGGGATCGGAAAAATGAATCAGCTTATGTATTAATACGCAAATTCCTGTCAAGGTACCGTCAAACACTTCCATAAGATTTCACGCGACAGTTTCCATATTTTGCCATGACTTGTGCTGGAAGTGATGTACATAGACGATTTTGTGCCAAATGGCAAAACGTCTATTCAAATAGAAAATCTATAGGCCTACATGGAGGACCATGAAATAAAATATGATCTTCCTAAAATGTCCTTGTGTTGCAGTGAATTTGTATGCTATTATGTTATTAAAGTACAAATGAAGCCGCTGGCTACATGAAGGACCATGAAACAAAATATAACCTTTCTAAAATATCCTGGTGTTGTAGCGAATTTTTATACAATTTTGTTATTAGCCTAAAGTAAAAAAAAAAAAAAAAAAAGTCACTGGCTGGCGTCAGGTAAAATGTTTACCCATATAGGGGAGAGCCGGTGCGAAAGTAACGTGGGACGAAAGTAATACGGCGATTTACTCACAGCCATCCGCACTTCGATGCGTCATATTAGGTCAGCACGTGCAGCTCGCGGCACTCTCCAGACCCGCGAAAAATCTAGAGGTTTCGACGCTTCCCCGCGGAACGAGACCGGGAAGACCGTTTTCCACAGTGGTGAGTAAATTCAGACAAATGGTAAACTTTTTTGACTTATAGATTGTCTTTATCGCTCCATGTGTCATATTTATGATGAAGTGATACGTCATTTAGTTTTGTAACATATCCTTAAGTTTGAAATGTCAGACTTTTTCCACTTTAGAAGCAATCCTGGTTCTAATGTCTGGAGTCACTGTCGGGGCGGAAATAACAACGGTTATGTTCGTCCCTCTCTGCTAATGCGGCCTAATTTTCTGTTTTAAAGCTCATTTAAAAAATGTGTGTGTTATATTTTACCGACAGAAAATGCCAAGAGTTAGGGTCAGAACTACCCAGAGAGGAAAGGTTGACCAGCAGATTTACAGAAGGGCCTTTCTTGATGTCCGAAGAGGGGAGAGTATAAAAAGGGCAGCAGAGGTGCATGGCGTTTGTCATGTCACCCTGTTCAGGTACTGCAAGAGGAGGGCAGAGGCAGGAGGGCAGCAGGCCAGAGCAGGCGCATCGCTAGAACAGGGAATTGGGGGGCACGGACACGTCCCTTTATGACAAGAATTAGTCCTGGCAAGTTCTCAATCATTTTCCTTTATTGGCGCGTTTTCCAGTTATCGTAACTGGTAACTGAAGACACGGTTTCTCTCCATATGCGATCTAACAGCAATGAAATCATGGGCTAAATTCAGTACAGAAAAATAATTTATGTACTAATAGGCAAATGCTTCACGTTGATTGAACTGGTCTTTGTTCCAATGAAATATCGCCTTTCACTCTCGGTATTGCGTGGGTTGATAAAACAAAACGTGGCACTCGGCGGTTAAATAGGCTATAAAAAGCATGCAGCTCAAGCTATTTGCGCAGGTATGCAATTTTGAATAACATTGATTTAAATGAGCAAATACGCGTCCAGATGAATGATTGTCGTCTTACCTAATCGGGGAGAACAAGCAGCACCTGTTAAGTGTGGAGTGCTCTCGGAGTGAACCTTTTGTTAATCATGAAAATGACTGAGAACAGGTCAGGACTAATGACTGTTTTAAACGGATGTTTTGTGCAACCCAATTCTCTGTTCTTGTTCCGCAACTGTACTGAATTTAGCCCATCATCTAATCGCTGTTAGATCGCATATGGAGAGAAACCGTGTTTTCAGTTGCCAGTTACGATAATTGGAAAACGCGTCAGTAAAGGAAAATGATTGAGAACTAGCCAGGACTAATTCTTTTCATAAAGGGAAGTGTCTGTGCCCCCCAATTCCCTGTTCTAGCGACGCGCCTGGGCCAGAGCCCCAGGGTACAGGGCTCACAACAAAGTCTTCACAGAAGAACAGGAGAAGAGACTGCAGGCATATATACTGGACAAAGAAAATTAGGGATCACCCCAATTTTCGAATTTGAAATATTTGATAGTTCAAATTATGTTCCATATCATATTTCAATATTAAAAATCAGAGTGATCCCTAACTTTCTTTGTCCAGTATATAAAGAGAGCAGCTGATATATATTTTGGCCTGAGTCCTAAAGAGGTTGGAGTAACACTGCAGACAGAGCTACACCACTGTCGCCATTTGCCTAAGATAGCAAGCACCTCAGCTCCGGATCTGCCCCGGCTCTGAGGTGCTTGCTATTTGGGAATTAACCTCTTTTTTCATGCTGTTTTAGGTGCGAAAGTTTGCATATGAGCTGGCTGAAAATATTGGCCTCAAAACTCCATGTTCATGGGAGAAAAAACCAGATGGCAGGGAAGGACTGGCTCACCTCCTTCCTCGAGCAACAAAAACCCTGTCCGTCCGTCGTGGACCTCAAGCCACCAGCATGTCCGGTTACACCAGCTTCAACAAGACCAACGTGACAGCGTTTTTTAAAAACCTATTGACTGTCCTCACCCGCTGTAATTTTGAAGCAAAGGACATCTGGAACATGGATGAAACAGGTAAAAATTTATATTTAGATAAATTAAAAAGCAACAATGATTTGCAACAGCAATAATTCATTTCATTTATTATTTCAGGTACCACAATGGTTCAAGTGCCAGACAAAATCATTGCCACCAAGGGGCAGCGCCAGGTCGGTGCTGTGACCTCTGGGGAAAGAGGGACATTGGTGACTGTTGCCTTTGCTGCCAACGCACAAGGCAACTTTGTTCCCCCTTACTTTATCTTCCCAAGGAAGAAGTTCCAGCACCACTTCATCTGGGATGGCCCCCTTGGCTGCACTGGTTCTGCCAATGGATCGGGGTGGATGCAGGAGGCCGATTTCTTGGCATTTTTACAGCATTTTGCAAGGCACATCCGCGTGACCCCGGAGTCAAAGTTGCTGCTACTCTTAGACAATCATCCATCACACCTCTCTGTGGTAGCTATTGACTTTTGCAAGTCACATGGCATTGTACTCCTGTCTTTTCCCCCCCACTGCTCCCACCATCTTCAGCCGCTAGACCGAAGCATTTTTGGTCCTCTGAAGCACTACATTAACAGTGCAGCAGACAATTGGATGTGAATGAACCCTGGAAGAACTTTGACCATCTACATCCCAAGTCTTGTGGCTAAAGCTCTGCCTCAAGCTGCGACAGCAAGCAGCATTTCGTCTGGGTTCGAGTGTACCGGTATCTGGCCCTTGAATCCAGATATTTTCAGTGAGACAGACTTTACTCCAGCTTTTGTGACCGACCGTCCTACACCTGCACCAGCACCAGCTCCATCCCCAATGCTAGCGCCAGCTCCATCACCAGCGCCCTCTTCATCACCAATGTCCGCTTCATCACCAGCGCCCTCTTCATCACCAATGTCCGCTCCATCACCAGCGCCCACTCCCATAAGACACCAGCAACCTAGCCAGAGCCCATTTGAGCTGCATCCCCATGAGTCTGCCATTCCTCTAGATGGTGAGAGTTTGTGTCTGTGTGTGTCTTTAAATGTGCATGTTGAGCCTTGCCAAGCATTTATTATTTTTTTGAAATATTATCTATCCAAGTATGATTGTGGTTTCAGGAACATCTAGTGGCACGCCAATACAGAGGTTCAGCCCAGAAAAGGTTCACCCATATCCAAAGGCTGGCTCGAGGACAGAAAATAAAAGAAGAGGCAGAAAGAGGTGAGCAGAGTGTCGTTTTTAACTTGTCTTGATTTTCTTGCTTGTATAAAAACAAGCTGATTCTGACTACCATCTCATTGAATGTTGCAGGTCAACAGCAATACTGACCGACACCCCAGTAAAAGCTGCCTTGGAGGAGGAGACTCGGCAGAGGGGCCAGAAGAAACAATCCTCTTCAAAACGCCCAAAGAAGACTTTGTTAAGCGGATACACTGCAACCACAGTTTCTCGGGGCAATGAGGAGGAATGTCTTGTTTGTGGGGAGACATTTGCCTCATCTTTGCCTGGAGAAGTGTTGGTCCAGTGCATCCTTTGTCTGCTGTGGTCACATGAGGCATGCACTGAGGGTGCAGCTCATTATATCTGTCACAACTGTGATGAAAATGTTTAAAACAAATGTGTGATTGTTTTTGCTTCTGTGTTAATGTCATTTTTATGATTGAATTGAATAAATGAGTGCATTGTATATTTACAATTGCATGTTAGCAAAGACATTGTTTGATTTTTTCAAATGAAAAACGACAGTAATTCAAAAGATTCCAGTTAATTTGATCAGATTACTTTTGTCCCGCCCGTGCGCTACTTTCATCCCGACTGGAGGGGTCGAAAGTAGCAATCATAACTTCCATTGGACGGCAAACTATGCGAAGTCAATATATATTGGGATGATTTAGCACCTGATATTGACAGGGCACACACAAAAGTAGTTAATTGCTCCGAATTTTTTTTTCGGTCTGTAATGTTATCTTTTAAAATGACGTTTATGTGAAAAATGTTACTTTTGTACCAGCTCTCCCCTATGGTACAAATCGAGCAGGAATTCTATGCACTCGCGCAGCACTAGTATTGCGCATGCAGAGAACCGATCGGGCAGGAGGTAGCCTACGGCAAGCGAAGAACAATACAGTGCAAAAAGGCAAAGTGAACCTGGCGCTTTGTGTTCACAATACCAAGCTCAAGCGAACCGTACTGCGACTTTTTAGCGAACCGTACTGAGACCACCTGCTGTGGTGGTCTCAGTACGGTTCGTTTTAAAGGGGTCTGAGTGCGGTTGTTGTGTTCACATATGCACAAAAAATGCTGAGTCATCGATCTGAGTTCGTTTTGAGGGCTGAAATGCACCAAGTGTGAAAACACCCTAAATCTGTGCTACTTCTGCAAATGGTCAGTGCTTTATCAGCTTGAAGACAAAATTGGGTTTGATGCATGCTGTTATAAGTTAGCAGATTCATTCATAATAGAAAGGACTCTCTCAATGTCCATGTCCCTTCACAAGATGACAGTTGCCAGGATTTTATTGTGCTGCATATGTTTGTGTTTAGTAGGGCATTATGCATCCAAGAAAATATATTAGAAATATTGCCAGTTATGAAGATACACGGCTCAAGTGGACACCAAAGTCATGACTGCTACTTTATGCACATGCTGTATTCTGATCCCATTATCTCATACTTGCTGTGGACAGACTATCTTCGTGCTGTTATATGCCAGTCTTATACCAGTGAAGAATCAAATAAAGTTGGTTTTCTGTTCATTGAATGATTTTGAAATTTTCATGTTTGTGTCACACTTTTCTTACCCAGTAATGTGAGAAGACAGATATATAAGTACTAGACCAGGGATAGCAATAATTATGAAACCTTAATTATAGTGAATTTATTTATTAAGGGATGAATCTGTAAATGGATCATCACACTAGAGACGCTCCTTCAAACTAGTATAGTTAAAGAAGGGCAGATGATTTCACTTATTTTTTGTTATTCACAGTTTAGCGATAGGGGATAATTAATAAAATTTTGAGATCCTCCTGACAATACTTGTCCTGACTCCCATTATTCTGACATACTTTTCACCAGCTACACATGTACACTGTCTGGCCAAAAAAAAAAAGTTGCACACTCCATTATTTTGTTGGACAGCCTTTTGCTTTGCCCATGGGGCGCATCACTGTGGCATTGTTTTGATAATCTTAACTCATTAATGACCACTGTCCCATGTTTTGGAGGCAGCACATTTTAACCTCTGTAACCCAAGTGAATGTGTTACTGTTACTAAGTTGCTACAGGCTCATCAAGAAAAGTAACTCGCATCCAGGACAGCTCGCAGGACACTGCACAGGACAGCTCGCAAGACACTGCACAAGACAATTTCGGCTCTTACTGCTACTGCATACCTGCGATTCTCGGTAATTACTAGTCAATAAATCGCGTTATTTCCGCCTTGTTGACATATTTTAAGCTTGAGTGAACATTTGCCGTCTCACTTAAGTGACCCCAACGTTAAACAGCCGCGAAAAAGTTACATTTAACGGCAGAATGTTGAACATTTGCACTCAATATATGCAGTATTGGAGCGGTTTTAGCGCCTTAGAATTATTAAAATAATTAGAGGATGTTCCTGTTGTCTATTGCTTTGAATTCTTGGTTTGTTTTTGCTTTTGACTACAATACTTGTTTAATCGCATCCTAATGCTTATTATGCAGAAGGAGGGGAAGGGACGTTTCAAAATTCTGTTCAATTTTCTACCATTTCTTTATTTGTTTGGGGTTTTAATAATCCCATGAAAATGGAGGATCTAAGTTATCAGTTCAATAATGACTTATGTAAACTTTCAGAAAAGGACAGAGGATTGACAGGTGACTATCAATGAGTATTAACTGACAGCACAATTACTCCCTGCATTATTAAAAGCAGCATAATGTTCAGTGTGGCATCTTAGAAAATCCACTGGAAATAATTAAAATGTATCTGTTCATAATTTTTATGTACATATGCACTTATGTATTTGTGTTTAGTAATAAGTTCAAAACATCTTTTTTGACTTTTTGCATGCAGAAGGTATACATTTATCTAGGCTTGCAAGTACAGTAATATTTTTAGGAAGGGCTCATTAAACACTATACATCCAGACAGAACAAGACACAATAAAACACAAATTTATCTCGTTATACACATACATTTTATGCATATGTTTTTATTTTGCACTTATGTACTGAAATTACTTCATGAAAAAGAAATCTTGAATAAACTCAGAAACATGAATAGCATGTGAAGCAGTTTGTCTGTGCCCTCTCCTCCATGTTGTTCTTGTATATAATCTCAACCATGGTTAGCTGTGCTGCGTGGGGATGCTCCAATCGCTGGGAGGTTGAGTACAAATGTACGGTTTCTCCATTGACGTGAAGAGAAAAAATTTGTTGGCTCAATTCAGCAGGAGAAATCGAACAAACATTAAAAATTACAACAATTAAAATGTGATATTCTGTTAGGAAGTAGTCGGGGGGACACCAGATGCAGGAACAAAAAGTGTTTATTGAAAACACAAACACTAAATGAGAAAGGTAGGCAAACAAGCCAGAAATAAAACACCGTGCACATGCACTGAACGACTGGGAGAAACTAAGGTACACTACCCAAGGCAGGGGGACACAGAAATACACACTCAATGGGTGGCTAACTAACAAACAATAACTTAACCTAACTAAACTGACGGAAACACTGGGAGACTTAGACAAAGGGGAGACAAGACGTGGGCGCAGCAAAACACAAGACTCGGAAATCGCACAAAGGAAATACTCGGGAAGGCACAGGAGCTGAGATTTCACAATGTAGCGCATAGTCTAGCAAATTCCCGTCTGCCGATTGCTTCACTCCTGCCCACTGAAATGAAGCTTCGCGAAAGTTCAGTCAGGAAGACTCTCTCGCGCACTTCAGCTCCGTTTATTTTCTTTTCATTTACTCGCATGCTCACTCAAATCTGCGCAGTCAGGTGGCTCGTTCGACTTAATGCGCGCAGACCCGGCTGGAAGTTTTTTTTTTTTTTTTCCACTTTTTTTTTATTAACAAGTTTGCAAATACATACAATGTGGCTTTGAGATCTTAGACAAACATATAAAACTTAGGCATAGGTGCATGTTCAATAGAATTGGGTCAAATGCAAAAACAAAAATAAAATTAAAAAAAATAGTAATAAACCAAAAAATGAAGTGCTAGGGCTTTTCTTGTAGTTTGTATTCCTCTATAGTGTCCAGAAGTTTCCTTGTTTTTTCGTTCTTCATTACTTTAAGGGCTTTAATGCACATTAGGAACTCATTGAAAAAGATATAGAACTTTGGGACTGATTTCAAGTATCTGCACTTGTGAATGTAAAATTTCCCAAGAATGAGAATAATGTTTACCAGAGAGTTGTCTCTCTTACTGTCCATAAGAAGTCCATATGTGATGTCCGTTTGAGAGAACTCGTTTATGTGAGAAATCTTCGGATACAGCCAATCATGCATATCTTGCCAGAAGGCTGTTGCATATATACATTGGAAAAACAAGTGATCAGTAGTTTCACAGTTATCACACCCGGCTGGAAATGATGCACGCTGGTTAGAAATCTTGTTCGACTTCCGTCGGCGCTGCAGACCTTCTATGTAATATCCCCCTGTCACATGACCACAAGACCTCACGGGATCTAGGCGTCTGTAGCCAAATGGTGTAGTTGTTCTCCTCTGGCTGCGGCAAAACGGATACGCTTCTGTGACGACGGAAATGGATCGTAATTGGTTTCAGTTGTGGATGACGCGTTTGACGTCTATTACAGTTAAATTTGACGAACATGAATTCTACTTTACTTACTTTACTTCACCCCATAGATATCTTATTTGAAATAACAAAGATATTCTCTACAGAAATAAATCATTGTTTTTCGAAAACTGGGTCAACCATGGCTTCGATTTCGTCCATCACAAACGAAGCAAAAGCCGCGAGATTGGCCATGTTTCCGACGCTACGGGAAAGTGTTCGACTTGACGGCAGACCTTTTATACTCCTCCCCTGAAGTCGGCGGCAGTTCTCGTTGGCTATGCAGTCAGCCACAGCCAGCCGGCAGTTCAATCCGAACGAGCCTAGGGCGCGCTCGAGCGCGTCTGCAAGGTCTGCGGCTGCGTGAAAAAAACTTCCGGCAAGATGGCGAACTGAGCGCATGTTAATTTGAGAGCTCCGTTTGTTTGTCCCCAAAGTTTTACACTAGTCCTTCTTTTAAAACAAAAAGCTTTCCACCAACGCCATTAAATAAACACTGAATCATTTTGGCTTACTTTTCGCTGATCTCGCCCTGCCTGAGATGTCGAATTCAAACAAGACGAAGAAACCCACTGCTGCTACGCTCACGACTACTGTTTTGATGCCAACGATCCTAACATGGAGACCTCAGCCACTAAGGTGAGCCGTCCTCTATCCGACACTCCTACTAAATTACCGATCCCGTTAAAAAAATCTAAAGGCGAACCGGAGGTATCCAATGCTACAATACTTGCCGCTATAAATAACATCTCTACCATGTTACAAGAGCTTCAGGTGCAAATGAAAAACAACAGTGACATGATTGACCAAGTGGCCAAAAGTGTTGAGTTTAATGCTAAAGAAATAAAAGACTACCAGTCCAAGACTCAAGCTCTGGAAAAGAAGGTGACAAGAATCGAGACAGAAAATGTCGCTTTAAAAGGGACAGTTTTGGAGCTGGAGCGTTACAAACGCCGATGGAACCTGAAACTGCGTGGGTTTAAAGAACAAGAAAATGAAAACACGAGAGAGAGGGTGTTACAAATTTTACTCAGGATTGCTCCGCATTGGGCTGATAAGATTGACGTGTAAGAAAAAAAGAGGAGGACGGGACAATTCCAATCGTCGAATGAAAAATGGTGTTTATTTCCAGTAAAAACGGCAGTGAACAGAAATACGGGTGACGTACTCTGGGTTCAGCGGAGTCAAAGTGAACCCTGAACAATCAAAAGGCTTTACCATTTATACCATACAACATGCATATGTATATCAAGTAAAGGGGATTGTTCTGGCCTTCAATGTATAATGGTGAGATGTATCATGATTAAGTTAAATGGTCAGAAGACCATTGTTTACTCAGCCGCGTGGGTGCTAATTGCGTTTGGATGGTCTCAGATTGACTTAGGATGCTCACAGTATGTCTCCTCTGACAGTTGATGGCCGTCGCTGGCTTTTCCTGTCTCCAGGTGTTACCATGAGGCTAGGGTGTGGGCCTTCTCTTTGTTATATTAACAAGATTACCATTTCAGAGCATGTGGCGGTTCCATACTAGTTGATTGCCGGGGCTAACTAAATTATGAGTCTCCCGCTCTCCAGCAGAATGATTCACAATTCCTTACAGTCCCCCCTTTTGATGCTATTAAGGCACGAATAGCATCACACCAACTGCCTCAATCACACTTGCCACAGAGGTGTCCAGTAGTGGTAATGTCCTGTCTTAGGTTGTCCCCATCTATGGCCATCAGGGAGACACCCGTCATGGGACTCATTACCATCAATCACACTGGATCTCTCTCCCTTCAATGGCATCTCGTCATTAGGACTGGAGGAGTAGCAACTGAGAACCACTATAGCCAACAGGACCGTTCCAGAATTATTCTTGAGGAGTGTGCAATCTTTCAACAAAACACATTCAGGATAACATGAAACTTGGGCAAACACTCATCTTTGCATCACAACACAAAATCCATACAGGACAAATTTTCACAATCTTATGTCTCTTTTCATGCATCCTTGCGTGTGTGTGTGTGTGTGTGTGTGTGTGTGTGCACGCACGCGTGCGTGTGTGTGTGTGTGCACGCACGCGTGCATGTGTGTGTGTGTGTGTGTGTGTGTGTGTGTGTGTGCAAGATATGACTAAATAATTGTCTCTCAGTCTCTCTGCTCACAGTCTTTTCCTGACGTTCTCCTCTCCCAGCCTCTCAAACTTGTGCACCCTGCCAGGAGTGCTCCAGTCAGACAAGCGTCTTGTCAGGCTGCTCGTTCTTTGTGCAGTCCACATCTTTGTTGGTCTGTGGTTTTTGAGTATCCATGTCCTTCGACTGTCTGTAGTTCTGGTCCCCAGAATTCTGCCATGCAGTTGATCACTTTGGCTTCCCTCATGGTCCAGTGCTCGCTCTGTGGGGGCCTTGTCCTCATCTTTCACCTCTACATCCCTCTTGTCTCGCAGGAGGACTCAGGCCCCACGGTTCCTTTGCCATTTGGTCGGTGTTGTAGTTTCTGAAATGATAACTCAAGAGAAAAAAAAAATGTTGCCCCCCATTTTCCCACACACATTTTCACATATCCATCATACATAACACAAACAAAACTGACACACTCTCTTACACACTCTGATCTTTTCGACAGTGTTAGTCTTAATTTTTTTAATGGCTTGTGACTGAGCTAAAATCTGTTTCCTATAGCAGTGATGGCCTCGCGTGAATGGCCTCCTCGTTTAGTCTTTTGTCTTGAGACAAAGCCAATTGCGTCTCTAAACTGTGAACTTTCTTAAGCAGGTCTTGATAGCTTTTCACTCTTAATGATGAAGAGTAACACCCTCTGGCTTTGTGTCCCCTCTTACCACATGAAAAACAAATAAGTACCTGGTCTCTTGTTCTCCTCTCTGTGCAGTTCCTTGCGATGTGCCCCTCTTTTCCACATGCATAGCAAACCATGGTTCTGAATTTTGGATGTCTGTGATTCCCCTCTGAAAAATGAGAGGATTCCGTCCCTCTTTGTCCTCTGGTCCTGTAGGAAGGTCTTCTTCCTATTGCCGCAACTGGATGCGATTTTCTTGACAGAGACTGATTATTATAAAACTGGGCCATTTTTGCCACAATGTCTGAATACGGTGTGTTTGAATCGACAAGCAGTGTAAGGGCATTCCGAGTATGTGCGTCACTTTGAGAAAGGAGCGCGGATTTGAACATAGGATCTTGCTGAGTCAAGTTCGCAACACCACTGTAGGAACTAAATGCCTCCCATAACCTGGCCGCATATGCTGCTGGATGCTCCCCTGGCGACATCACGACTTCTCGTATTTTGTCCCAATCAACCGAACGTGTTCCTAACACCCCCAACAAAGCAGATTTCCTCTCCTCTTTCCTTGCGTCCCTGTCATGAATACTCTGAGGGAGAGCACTAGCCAACGCATGGGGCAAACAAGCAGCTAAAATAATGCATGCATCAGCATCGGTCAAACGATGCAGGTCAACCGTCCTTTCTAAATTAGATAAAAATTCCACAGGGTCTCGCTTGGCTGGCTCAAACTTGCCGATATTTTAAACCAGCGACTCGATTTCATTTGATGATAACGGTTTGATTGTAGTAGTCGTCGTTATACGGTCTCCCCCCTCTTCAGGTACAATCGTCATTGTTTCGTGCACTGGTGCCAGCGGGAATTTCAGAGTAGGCCTACAGTTAGAACTGCCATCCCAGTCATTACTTATGTCCTGTCTTTTAGGTTTATTCCAGAAATCACTGTCCTTATAGTTTGTCTGGTCTGTGTGATGCTCTGTGCTTTTATTGCACTTCTCAAATAAGTAGTCATATGCAGTTTTAAAATGTCTCACTTCTGTGTAGGCACTGTCCAAATCGCGCTGTAACTCTGAATTAAATTTCTTTAATTCGGCAACCTCCTTACGCAAATCCAATTGAATTTCAGCATTCAAGTTGGCGTTTACGTGATAACTCCTGATGTCTGCTTGTTTCTCCTCGATCTGTTTTTTTAAACTATCATTCTCCACTTCAAGAGCCTCTAATCTCTTTTTGCAGAGTTTGTATGACTCCAGAACACCTGTCATAGCTACCGCAACCTTTCCCTTTTCATTTAATTTGCTTATTTTTGGATGGCTGTCAAACTGGCACAAAGCCCACGCATACGGCTCCGCCTGACTTTCAATGCCCTCTAAGATTTCCGATTTACCATGTTTGGCAATGAAATGCACAACGAAGTTTTCCATCACTATAATTCGCAACGTTCCCACGACCAAACAAACTGTCCAGCCAGTTACCTCTAGGGAATAACAGTTACGATTTAAAACAAATAAAACGCAGTTTCTGTTCCAGTGCTTCGGACACAGACTACTTAACTATTCCAGTTACTTTAGGAATAAAAAACTCTACACGGTTTCTGTCCCAGTGCGTCGGGCACAGCAAACAACTGTTCCAGATCCCAATGACAATTCTCTACCACAGTACTTCGAGCCGACTCAGTTACTTTAGAATCGTTTTGGAATTATAAGGAACCACAACTCAGGCACACAGTTTCAGTTACGTTAGAAACAAAGAGAAACAACTCTACTGCCACTGTACTTCGGGCATCATTAATTCAACCGACCAGTTCCTTTAGGCCAACAACAGTGCCACACTCCGTCGGGCACGAACCAGTTAAACCTCACACTGCCACAGTACTTCGGGCGCAAACCGCACTACTTCGGGTTAACTTTATAGTGTAGGTTTAAACTTCAGAGCCACGGTACTTCGGGCTCGCCAATTTCTAGTTACGCAAGAAACTTAATTCAAATGACAGTTCTGCGTACGCACAGTCGCACTGGATCAGTCACTGTACAGCTTTGCGGAATTGTCAGGAATTAAGGTCCAACTCCTACTGCTAACTTTTACTGAAAGATAAAAAATTATCCCTATCCTTGAGCTCCTTTCTAGGTTTTTAAAGCGGGGGTGTCCATAAAACAAAAGCAACAGCAAAAATGAAGAAACCGCGTTTCTTACCTTATTCCCCGGTTGTTTTTTTTTTTCGAATCCGCGTTGGTGGCTCGCCAATGTAAGAAAAAAAGAGGAGGACGGGACAATTCCAATCGTCGAATGAAAAATGGTGTTTATTTCCAGTAAAAACGGCAGTGAACAGAAATACGGGTGACGTACTCTGGGTTCAGCGGAGTCAAAGTGAACCCTGAACAATCAAAAGGCTTTACCATTTATTCCATACAACATGCATATGTATATCAAGTAAAGGGGATTGTTCTGGCCTTCAATGTATAATGGTGAGATGTATCATGATTAAGTTAAATGGTCAGAAGACCATTGTTTACTCAGCCGCGTGGGTGCTAATTGCGTTTGGATGGTCTCAGATTGACTTAGGATGCTCACAGTATGTCTCCTCTGACAGTTGATGGCCGTCGCTGGCTTTTCCTGTCTCCAGGTGTTACCATGAGGCTAGGGTGTGGGCCTTCTCTTTGTTATATTGACAAGATTACCATTTCAGAGCATGTGGCGGTTCCATACTAGTTGATTGCCGGGGCTAACTAAATTATGAGTCTCCCGCTCTCCAGCAGAATGATTCACAATTCCTTACAGACGGTATCATTGACTCGGTTCACCGCCAACATCGCCAAGTAATAATACAGTTTACAATGAGGCACTACCGAGATGAGCTCTAGCGCCTGACCAAGAAATCAGCTGACAGGGAGGCAAGAGCAGCGGTGTGGCCACAAATCAAGCAAGCCAGAGAAGCAGGTCAGCGAGCTTATTTCAGGGGCCCAGCTGGCTACATAAACGGGAAAAGAATCGTGGTTTCTTAACCACACTCTCATGTGAGTTCATTACGGAAAACACTTCATTGACTATTATGTGGGACATTTAATTTACCATTGAGAAGGACATTCATGTTGACTTTTTTTCCAAAGGGACATTGCCTTATGTTCACATTCCAAAGCAGTCTAGCTGCCTATATACCTCGTGTTATTATCCTTAAGTGGTAAGTTTCCATTTAATGTTCACTGTTGATTCTAATTTTTGTTTCATTTCACTCAATATAAGGGGCCTAAGAGACAGTATTAAACGAAAGGCGATTTTTCTGTTCTGTAAAAGTAAGAAACCACACTGTGTTTTGCTACAAGAGACTCATTCTAACGAAACAGATGAAAAGTTTTGGACCAATCAATGGGGTGATAAAATTTTATTTTGTCATGGAACCAATCGTTCCGCAGGTACTGCAATTTTGCTGAACAACTTCCCTGGGAAAATAGTTACATCCAAAAAAAGCACAGACGGTCATTGGATCTTGTGTGTTCTATCAATTAAAGACTCCTTCATTATTTTGGGAAATATCTATGGATACAATAACATAAGCCAGAACAAAAATTTACTTTCTGAAGTTGATGACCTTATTAAAAATTTGAAATTGAGTTATCCAACAGCTAATATTATATTGGGAGGAGACTTCAATATGGTATTTAATGAGTGGTTAGACCGCTCACCCACTAAGTTTCATAACCATCACTATAACCGTCATTTAATCAGTTTCTGCAACTCTCATAATTTGTTTGACCCCTGGCGTGTTATACACCCTAACCTAAAAAACTTTTCTTGGTTTAAGCCAGACGGTTCAATTAAATCAAGGATTGACTTTTGGTTAATTTCTGACAGTGTAAAGGAATCTGTAACGGATTGCCTTATTTCTTCTGCTCCCCTATCTGATTACTGCTTTATTAGTCTCACTTTAAAACCTGCTAATGCTCACAAACGAAACAAGGGTTACTGGAAGTTTAATGCCAGCTTGCTACAATCTGAAGCATATTGTCAGGGGGTTAAAGACATTATTAATGAAATTACTCAAGATACTAACCTCTTGTCCTATACCTCCAAATGGGAATTCCTTAAATTTAGAATAAGAAACTTTTCCATTTATTTTAGCAAACAATTAAAACAATTTTCCCTTCTAGAGGAGACCAATTTGACAAGAGAAATAAGTCTATGCTGTAATAAACCCACACTTACGGATACTGACAAAAGGAAACTACTTACATTGCAAACTAATTTAGATAATATTTACGCAAGAAAAGCAAATGGAGCCTTCATCAGATCCAGAGCAAAATGGATCGAGGAAGGGGAAAGAAACTCCTCTTACTTTTGTAGATTAGAGAAGTCCCACCAAGAGAAAAATAGTATAGGAACACTGGTTATTAATGATAGTGAATGCTCTGACCCCTAAAACTATAGCCAATAAAATCTATTCCTTTCACAGCAATTTATACTCCTCAAGATTCTCATTTGAAGCATCAGAGACCTTCTTTGATAAAATCAGAGATTTCATTCCTCAAATAAATGAGGACTTCAAAAATAATTGTGATGCAGAGATCACGTATAATGAGCTTGAAAAGGCAATGCAGTGTTTGACCTCTGACCGCTCCCCTGGCCCAGATGGCCTGACAGCCAATTTCTATAAACATTTCTGGGAGCATATCAAAGCACTTTTATTTGAAACACTTAAAGAAACTATAAACAATTTTTCACTTCCACAGACCTTGAGGCAAGGTATAATTGTTCTCATCCCAAAGCCAGATAAAAATCCTAAAATCTTAGACAATTGGAGACCGATAACACTTCTTAACACTGACTACAAACTGCTAGCTCATATATTTTCAAATCGTCTCAAAGAGGGTCTTTCTCAAATAATTAGTCACACTCAATCAGGATTTATGAGAGGTAGATCAACACACAATAACGTCCGCCTTGTCCTCGATTTACTGGAATATAATGAGCATATAAATGATGATGGCTTTATTCTCTTTTTGGATTTTTATAAGGCCTTTGACACGGTCGAACATCCTTTTATTTTTAAGGCATTGAAGCTCTGTGGTTTTTGGGAGAAATTTAGGAACATAATAAAATGTCTTTATAATGACACTAACAGCTCAATATCTCTGTCAGGTGGCACCTCTCCTCGCTTCACTGTCAATAGAGGCATAAAACAAGGCTGCCCTATTTCACCCTCACTCTTCATAATCGCAGCTGAAATGCTATCTATCCTCATCAAAAATTCAGATATTGAACAATTAAATGTCTTTGATAGCCAAATAATTATAAGTCAGCTGGCTGATGACACAACCTTATTTCTTAAAAGTGTTGAGCAGATCCCAAAGGCTACTAAAATTATAGACTCATTCTCGAAAGCATCTGGTCTACAATTAAACTTGAAAAAGTGTGAGTTAATGGCTATACATGACTGCCATCTTGAAGCAGCTTATGGCATCCCAATTAAAGCTACTGTCAGATATTTAGGTATACACATAACAAAAGATGCTAAATTAAGTGAAAATCTAAATGTTTGGAATAAAATGGATGAATGTAAGTTAAAACTAGACAGATGGTTAAATAGAGATCTTTCTCTTTTTGGTCGCACCTATATAACCAAAATGTAAAGTTTGTCGAGATGTATTTATCCAGCTTATTCTCTTTCTATCTCCAAGAAAGCTATTAAATCCATCAATAAATTAAACTTCGACTACATTTGGAAAAGAAAAGTTCATTATTTAAAAAAAGCGACTGTAGTAAAAGACTATGAGGATGGTGGGCTACAAGCCATTGACTTTGACTGTATAAATGGAACCTTAAAGATTAAATGGTTAAGATCCTTTTTGGTAAACAGTAACAGCTTTTGGTATTGTATTCCCAGGGAATTGTTTAGAAAGATTGGAGGTATTGACTTCCTTTTACGTTGTGACTTTGATGTTCCTAAATTACCTATAAATCTGTCTGCATTCCATTCACAAGCATTGTTGTATTGGAAACTACTATATAAACACAATTTCACACCCCATGATGTACCCATCTGGAATCGCAGATTTATTCTTTTTAGAAATAAGTCTTTATATTTCAATGACTGGATGGAAAACAACATTTGGTCTGTCACCCAATTACTGGACAATTATGGAAATGTTTTATCCTTTGAAGAGTTTGGTACTAAATATAATTTTCGGTGCAACCATAAGGATTATAATAAGGTAGTTCAAAGCATCTCACCTGCTTTTTTTTTATTAGTAAAAAATGCTCTTCCTCATATGGTCAACCCCCCCCATCTGCCTCCATTGATGATTGCTGGTTTTCAGTTTTCTAATAAGATTTTACAAAACAAGGTGTTCCGTGGTCTTTTTACTCTCACTTTATATCCTATGCAATGTAGCCATAACTCGGCTTCTCATATCTTCTGTCATTCTACTTTGAAGAAACTACGTACAGATTTTTTGAAGTTACCTTTATCTCCAAAAGCAAAAGAATTCCATTTTAAAGTATTTAATGACATATATCCTTCAAGAGAACTCCTCAGACGAAGATTCAATTATGATCAAAATAACTGTATATTTTGTGAGGAGGACATAGAGACCACAGATCATCTGTTTTTCTTTTGTATTTACAGTAACACATTTTGGTGTGATATGATTGGCTGGAACCTCATATCCAGTCTCTTTCTAATTTCACTATAAATGACGTTACATTTGGAATCATAGTGAAGGACAAAAACTATGATCTACTATTGAACACTTTAATTATTTTGGGTAAATTTTTCATCCACAAATGTAAATGTATTAAAACACTGCCTTTATTCATTGTTTTCATAAGAGAATTCTCATTATACTGCAAATCCCTGAAGTTTATGAAGAAGAAAACTGCCACAAAATTGCTGAATTTTATTGATGCCTTAAAGCTAACTGAAACCCCTTAAACTGCTGTTTTATTTTCTTTTCGGTTCATTTTTCTTTTATTTATTTTCATTTATGTAAGCTACACTCTTATTTGTCGTGTGCTCCATATCTGATGATATGGTAGTGATATTGCCAAATATTGTTGTACAATTCATTCTTCAATAAAAAAAAAAAAACTAACAGAAAAAAAAAAAAGGTCTGCGGCTGCGTCGCACTGTAACATGACACGTTTCCTGGGGCGGTTCCCATCTGCTGCAGGGTGAAGTTGCCTTCAGCCGTCGACTTCCAGGCTGCTCAGCCTGTCAGGCTGCGTAAACGCCGCCCCCAAGTACAGCCAATCAGATCGCAAGCTAGAGTACAACCAATCCGCTCACGAGGCACCCAATTCAATTCAATTTTCTCTCCTCAAAGCGGAGCGGGCTTAAGAACATCAATATTGTTAAAAACGAATGCATTTAATCGTCTTTTCTCATTAAAGAAACTGATTCAGGAGGTAACGTTAGATATTTCAGCTATTTTGATTATGTTAACCAATGCAAAGAAGTGCTTTTTTTTGTCTTACAGTTAACTTATAGACCTAAACTAAGCTAAACGGGTCATACTTGTTAACCTAAACACTTCTACAATATAACTTCAAGTATAACTCTGTTTGAAACATAAAATTGGCCTACTTGTGTGATATTTTTGTTCAATAAGCTGTTTAGTTGAGCTTCTTAAAAACTTCAACTGCAAGTTGCTGTAACGTTAGCTGCCTTCAAGGCTGATTGTAGAGACTAGTGCCTTGCAGGCTGGTTAGAAGGCTAATGTTGATTTCATCTTGTATAATCTTTAATAGTATTCAGTCAGATGCCTTCAAGGCTGATTGTAGAGCACTAGTGCCTTGCAGGCTGGTTAGAAGGCTAATGTTGATTTCATCTTGTATAATCTTTAATAGTATTCAGTCAGATGCCTTCAAGGCTGATTGTGGAGACTAGTGCCTTGCAGGCTGGTTAGAAGGCCAATGTTGATTTGATATTGTATAATCTTCAATGGTATTGCCTTAGATGCCTTCAAGGCTGATTGTGGGGACTAGTGCCTTCCAGGCTGACTGTAGAGACTAGTACCTTACAGGCTAGTTAGAAGGCTAATGTTGATTTCATACTGTATGATCTTTCATAGTATTCAGTCATATGCCTTCAAGGCATCAGGGCCCGGGGTGGGCGTGGGGGCTGTTTTTTTTTTTTACTTTTTTAGCGGGGCGGGTAGATAGGGCTCCACGATGGCGCCGAGACATCGTTTCAACTCCTAAAAAGAATGTAAAAAGTAAAGACAACATCAATATGCAACAACACCTCGGTCAGTTTTCTGAGGTAACGTGGTTGGTTTTGAACAGTAATAAATCTATGGGCTGAAAAATAGAAGATTTTAAATTAGCCTTGGAAGGCTCCAACTCAGTAGAGACTCCCAGTAGAGACCCCCTCAGTAATGCTGAGGGAGTCTCTACTGTCAGCCTTGAAGGCATCAGAATTGTAAACACGCACACACATATATATATGAAATCATCAGCCTACCAACCAGCCTTCAAGGCACTACTCTCTACTGTCAGGCTTGAAGGCACTAGTCTCTACAATCAGCCTTGAAGGCATCTGATTGAATATTATCAAAGATTGTACAATATGAAATCAACATGAGCCTTCTAACCAGCCTGCAAGGCACTAGTCTCTACAATCAGCCTTGAAGGCACTAGTGCTCTGCAATCAGCCTTGAAGGCATCTGAGGCAATATTATTGAAGATTATACAATATCAAATCAATATTAGCCTTCTAACCAGCCTGCAAGGCGCTAGTCTCTACTGTCAGGCTGGAAGGCACTAGTCTCTACAATCAGATTTGAAGGCATCTGACTGAATATTATCAAAGATTATACAATATGAAATCAACATTAGCCTTCTAACCAGCCTGCAAGGCACTAGTCTCTACAATCAGCCTTGAAGGCAGTTAACGTTACAGCAACTTGCAGTTGAAGTTTTTAAGAAGCTCAACTAGACAGCTTATTGAAAAAAAAACTCACAAGTAGGCCAATTTTATGTTTCAAACAGATTTATACTTAAAGTTATACTGTAGAAGTGTTTAAGTGAACAAGTATGACCTGTTTAGCTAAGATTAGGTCTATAAGTTCACTTTAAGACAAAAAAATAGCTCTTGTTTGCATTGGTTAATATAATCAAAATAGCTGAAATATCTAACGTTACCTCCCGAATCAGTTTCTTCAATGTGAAAACTCACGATTCAATGCATTCGTTTTTAATAATATTAATGTTCTTAAGCCCACTTTCCGAGTAAAGGCTTCCGAATTGAATTGGCTGCCTCGTGAGCGGATTGGTTGTACTTGGGGGCGGTGTTTACGCAGCCTGACAGGCTGAGCAGCCTGGAAGTCGACGTCTGAAGGCAACTTCACCCTGCAGCTTCACATCTGCTCGAACAGCTCGCTGAAATTGCTGCGCAGCTCATCACGTGAAACATCACGAGACTTCACCGCCAGAAAAGAATGGCGACTTACTTGGCAAGGCTGGAAGTAATCGAGGAGATGATTGCTCTGGACATTTCTCTCCTTATTTATGGACTTATCTATGAAAATTTTGACTGGAGACGAATATATGTAAAATATGACTAGACACTGTGCATATTCGTCGCAAATACCGGCTATTTCCGTTTCTTCCTTATTTTCTGAATCTCAGAGAAGTTACGTGTTCGAAAAAAAAAAAAAAATGTACTTGTACTGCATTTGTCAAATGAAGGCAACAAATGGTTTGATCAGAAGCTGCTGGTGGCTTGGGAGTCTAGTATTTTTGTATATATTAGGTAAATTCCGTGCACTGTGTCTGTTCGATGCTTATGCACTGGCGCCACCTACAGATTGCATCCTGAACGTACGGTTGTGTTGTGTAATGGTTAGTATACACTTAAATTACATTATTATAATAATTAAGACACACAGTCCAAGTTTGTTATAAAATGCTTTCTTTACCCTGGGATATTTCCAAGTTAGCTTGGGTTCTTGGTTTCAGACTTGCAAGCAAAGAATACATGACAGCAAGAGTAATAGATAATGTGAATATAATGCGTTCGTCGGGGCAGTGATGTTTTGAGCTGAACCTGCTGGTACAGTCTCAGCACCTATTGGCGGCAATGTACACAAGTTGCTCGATTACAAACATCCATGTGGAAACTCATGTACCAACACGTGTACATGCTGTTCCTACTTTATGTTGGCATCGTTAAGTACTTACACTCTTTTGGGGTCTCCGAGAACATTTGCCACGCATTTGTGAAAAGGTCCCCTGCGAATGATGGGTCTAAAATGCAGTTTCTCATTGCAGTTAATAGTGCACAAACAATAATTACTCAGTATTGGTCTCAAATGTAGAAATATGACAACAGTTTGTGGGTACCACTATGCTGTAGATGGTATAAAAACCTCGTGTTTTGTAGATCGTACTTACTTGATTGGAATCATTGAAATATGTCCTCTGACACAAGCGTTTCAACAGAATTGATATCATCGCTCAACTAGATTTCTTTATGCTGCCATTTTGACAATATAAACACTTTTTATGTTTATATACACACACACACACACACACACACACACACACACACACCTTTCTCCTGCCCTCCAGGTGTTACCAAAGCCCCAATCAGTACCCTTAAGTGAGGTATTACCCTGTGCTCTGTTTTTCAGGTTCCATCTACTGATTCCCAATGACACACTGGAGGACTGATTGAAACGTTTATTAGAACATGGCCTTCAAAGTTAACTGCAATGAAGAGAAACTGTCTTGCCAATTAAGCTTTACCCTTGCTTCCCATTTTAAATGGAGCTGTTATATTGAGTTACATACAGAGACCTGAAACTAATACATTTTGCCTAATTCTTCATTACTTGTACCTCTTTCCCAGTAGAATGAGCCCATTTGCCTGCTTTCCACCACTGCAGACACTTAAGCTTGAAAATGTGCCAGGGTATGATGATAAACCAACACTTCAGTGTCCTTCAGTTTCCATAGGCTCTTTGCTGCTCTGTATTTTCTTTTTCTACACTCAAGCCATTGGTATTCTTTTGCCCCTGTTATGCTCCTGCCCATTTCTGTTGCATGGAGCTGTCTCTGAGGAGCCGGGGCCAACTGGAAGAGCTGCTGATTACCCTCATGAGCTGCACCTGCTTTGAGGTCTTTAAAAAGATTGCCCAGAAGTTGGACAAGGAGCTCCCCCTCGACACTGCCATTATGCTGTTCACATTTGTTTTATGCTTGTGTTGACTAGTTCTTTTTTCTTTATGGGAATTAGTTTGGGTTTAAATTTATGTAGTTTCTTTTCATGTTCCCTGGCAGGACGGTGAGTATTTTCTTTTTTTGTTTCAATTATTAGGAGCATTTTTTTTTTAAGTTCCTCCCGTGCTGCCTTAGAACAGCTATGGGGAATATTTTGTTTGATTTATTTTTCTTTGGTGTCTGTGAAATGACACTTTGTAAATAAATGCCCACTTTCTTTTTTGTAGTGACCAGCGACTCTTGACTGCTTAATTTTTCCTTGCGGCTTTCTTATGTTTATGGCTTTAGTGCAGCACTTTGGTTTTACCCTAATTAGTTCATTGGGGCCAATTTCAGCCGTAACACCCCACATGATAAATTGAGTATACTCTGTACCTTTACAATAAAATGCTCTTGTTAGGAAGTAGTCGAGGGGACACCAGATGCAGGATCCAGAAGTGTTTAAACACAAAAACACTAAATGAGAAAGTTGGCAAACAGGCCAGAAACGAAACACCGTGCACATGCACTGAACGACTGGGAGAAACTAAGGTACACTGCCCAAGGCAGGGAGAAACAGAAGTACACACTCCAAGAGTGGATAGACTCGAAAAACAAAAACTGGACCTAACTAAACTGACGGAAACACTGGGAGACTCAAAGGGCAGACAAGACTCGGGAATCGCACAAAGGAAATACTCGGGAAGTACAGGAGCTGAGATGTCACAGTGTAGCGCATAGCAAATACAAAGTTCTGTCGGACGGTCGCTTCTCTCTTCCCCACTGAAATACCCACGAGAGGAGGCGGGGACTCGGAAGCAATCTCGAATGGAAACAGAAACACATGGGATTAATAAAACAATTACAGAGAACTGGGTAAACAAATAATGCCTCGAGACAAGACGCTGAGACAATCAAGCTAGACAGTTTAGATTGAGGTAATCTAAACGTGACGAGTAAAAAGCACCACGTGAGAAGCAAAGGAAAGCATAGCTTTAAACACAGTTAATCGGGGAACGCTTAGGTAGGAATTACAAAAGCTAACAACACTCGCTAATGAGTTAATTAGGTTAATACTACGTGACGAAATATATACAATCACCCTAAAAATAATGTTGCCAGGCAACTCGTAACCCGTGATTTACCGGTTAAAAGTGGGCGGAGCTACCGTCAAACCTGTGAACTCACGCCGGTGAACTCGATTGTGCTCAACCGATTTCCTTATTTGACCTCAAGCAGCTCAACTAAAATGGCGGCACTGGCTTTTTTTTTCAAGTGGCAAACGGAAAGAAACGTTATGAAGTCGTTACGTTTGCCTGGAACGCTATGAAGTCGTGACTCGTAACTTCGAAGTCGTGATTCACAGGTTCAAATCTCCGCTGGAACGCAGCAGAAGTGCTGGTTAGTTCGGGTTAGTGATTAGTAATTATCCTATCAGAGAACGCATTCACTCAGAGTTTAGCGAGACTCAGAATTAAGCACAGGTGGAAGTAATGAATGAAATGCCACAGCCGATTCCGAATGAGGAAACGTGATTAGACAACGAGACGCAGGCATGCTGAAGGCTGTCACACGACATCACAGGAGTTTGGGCAAGAGGGAATAATCGTCAGACGGCGGGAATGAAAGCTGAAAAATAAAGCGAGAGTAAGGCACAGGAGAAAAAGCACAAGCACAATGACAAAACAGCACACGAGGCAGAACCATAACAGCTCTGGGATCCCCACTTTTAAAAACCAAAGGAGAGTACATCTGCATAGTTCTCAGTTGTTAAAGGAATTAAATGTGAATAAATGTTAGTGCTGTAAATGGTATGGTGTTGGGTATTATATGCAAAATGTTGTCAATCACCAGAAGGAAGGTGGCTGTGGTATGATATAGAAGGTAGCCTCTTTATGATCTAATTAGAGATGCCACTTTGTGTTTTATGTCTTCATGATTTTTACAAAGCTTTTGTTTTTTTTTTTTTTTTTTTTTTTTGTTGCTGTTGTTTGGGTTTTTTTTGTTTTCATGTTGTGGAAAATTGTTTTTATTTTATCTTGATTTCTTGGGCTGTATGTATCTTCTGTTAAGTGTGGACCCCAGGCAGAGTAGTTGTTGCCCTGGGTAATGGCTTATGGGGACCCTAATAAACTAAACCAAACTGAACTCCAGTTTTGTGTCCACTCAAGTCTTTTTCCATGGTCTGCAAGGGAGTTTTTCATTACCAGGGCCTCCTGTGACCCAAGTTACTACTTTAACCATGAAGTTGATGTGTGCAACGAAAACCTCCAAGATATGTAACTGTTTGGCATGGGGCAATCTGAAGATGATCATTTACTCAAAGATATTGTGCATTTTGCATCCAAATTACAGAACTTAAATGGCCCTCCTATGGAGACAATGATGTAGAACTAATGCATATTGCAGATGGGAGGGGAACATGACTGCACGTCTTGTGTATTTCAACTAGCAGAAATGATCAATGACCACCTTTTAATCCTCTTATATCTGTGTTTTTGTAGGATGCAGAATATTGTGGGATTGTATGAATAATTCAAGAATGATGTGACATTTGCCTGCCCGTGCCAATTATTTGTTCATCTCGATACTGCCAAGATTTTTGGTTATCCGCTTACTCAATATCCCTCCAATAAACATTTGTGTCCTGTCTACCCTGCACCATGGACCCTAAATGGGCCCAGTTAAATGGAGACATTTATGAGAGTAGACGAATATCACAAAAGTCAATGACTTCACATCAGGATCTGCCTCTCCCTAAAATCAAGGTTTAAAGAATAAAGGGCTAAACAAAGCACGTGCAGTGAGTAGGCAAAAGAAAAACAAAAATGGAATTTGAATAAGATGCAGACTGATGTATCATTGTTTCAGCCAAGCAACATAATGTCAGCATGGATGAATCAACCACAAAAAGTGTTTTACATCTTTAAAAGACTTGACAGTTACACTGGGTAGTTAAGGAAGGCAGAGAATTATTATTTGACCACTGAATATTTGAAGACGGGATGCAAGTAGGAAATCATACGCTGACAACTTTGTGAGACAACGCTGAAAATGACATGCTGTCCAGCTTCCTGAGTTTTATTCCAGTGGACACATCACCATAATGACACTGACTTTTATAGAAAATGAAATTGTCTACATAAACAAGCATTGACAGGAGAAGCATCCCTTCTGATTATGAGAGTCGTTATTATACAATCACCATTGAGGTTATTCTAGAATAAACTTGGAAGATGTACAAAGTGATGTAGAGCAAAGCTGTATGTAACACATGGGAATATTTGCCAGGGGTAGATATGAATTTAATAATAATGCACACAACTGAAGAAAATATACCATAAAAACAAGGACCTGGATGTTCACTCATGCATAATACTTCAGTCATTTCTTTTTTTTTTAATCAAGATCTTTTTATTGAAGTTTTCTTTCCTAGTTTAACAGAGGTGCAAAGCGGATTGATCATTACAGAGATATGATGTAAACCTGGATATATATTAATTGGGGCTAGCACCAGTGCATCAGAGAGGAAAAAAAGAAATAATTTTTATTTTACTTTAGTCAGTTCTTTAATAGGTTTAATTTACTAATATTGAGCGTCAATCTCATTGAAGTAACTCGTCAAAGTGGGGTTGTTACATTTCCAAGTGCAAGTGTAGCCATGTGATATTGGCAACAAATACAAGTCAGATCTAACAACATCTGAAGTTCTTATTCAAGATTTCAATCAATTACATTGTAACAATTGAAATATTGATTTAACAACATAAATCTCTTTCATTATTCTCAACGTATTTTCCTACACAATGGAAAACACACTATAGCGTGGGCAAACAGGTATAAGGACAAACAAAAATCTATGAATTAAGTACTGCACTACATTTGTTCTTCCATCAGGAAGCGCTATCAGCAGCACTTATTACCTATTACGAACGCGAATCCTCTCTTGCCCTGTGCCGTTCTCTTTGTTTGTTTGTAACCTCTGCAGCCGAGCGCAGCACCTCTCCAGGGTCTGCGGAGATGCGCAGATTTTTGGTCGCGCCTTCGTTACATATTTCCTGTCAAAGGTCACGCAGCCGGGGTGCTCGAACGATTTTCTGCAAGATCCTGCAGCTATGGCAGGGCTTGGAGGGCTTATCGCGCAACTTTGGCAAGATTCTCGCGTAATTTTTCGGGAATCTCGCGCAACCGGCTTACTTTTTTTTTTTTATTAACAAGTTTGCAAATACATACAATGTGGCTTTGAGATCTTAGACAAACGTATAAAACTTAGGCATAGGTGCATGTTCAATAGAATTGAGTCAAACGCAAAAAAAAAAAAAAAAAAAAAAAAAAAACAAAAAATAAAGTGCCAGGGCTTTTCTTGTAGTTTGTATTCCTCTGTAGTGTCCAGAAGTTTCCTTGCTATTCCGTTTTTCATGACTTTGAGGGCTTTAATGTACATTAGGAACTCATTGAAAAAGATATAGAACTTTGGGACTGATTTCAAGTATCTGCACTTGTGAATGTAAAATTTCCCAAGAATGAGAATAATGTTTACCAGAGAGTTGTCTGCGCAGCCGGTTTACTTGCAGACGCGCTCGAACGCAACCGTGGCACATCACAGCCGCATTGCTAGCCAATCGTTATGTTGCGGTCTTTTTAAAAAATGTCAATTTTCTCTGCCCTTGTTCGTTCATGCTGTTGTCCGCTGAGATTAGCTCCGCTTTTGCAATCGACGCTCACCTCCATTTCTCGCATACGCTCTGACTTCATAATCCAGACCATGCTTCGGCCATTCCTGCACCACGCGCGTTAACCCCGGTGCCAGCTCCCAGCTTTCTGCTTCAGCGCAAACCCCTTTTACCACAGGCTGATCGCCTCCGGGGCACGTCGCATTGCTGCAGTAGGCCAATTCATGCAAACGGAGCCCCGACCACGTATTGAGTGCTGTACATGTTCACACTTTCAGTAGTCCATTATTTCAGTGTTTAAAAAATCCTTTTCTTTTATTGGTCTTAAATAATGTTCTGTTTTCTGAGAAGCTGAATTTCGGGTTTTCTTTGGCTGTCGGCTGTGATCATCGGAGTTGAAGAGGTGGACACTTGAAATGGTCGGTCTGAGGGTTGTGAATCTGTATAGTATGAGTTCCGCTTTTTGAGTCGAGTAACTGTGATTAATCGCTTTTTTTGATGATGTTCTGGTTCGTCGAGTTGCACCTGTATAACACCGGAAAATAACATGCATGGAGGCTGACGGATCAAGTTTATAAATAAAACGGACTCATTCGGCTAAAAAAAAAAAAAAAAAAAAAAAAAGCCTGCGCAGATTCACGAACAGTTTTATTCGAAATGAGCCAATCAAAGTAAAAAATAAATAAATAAAATAAAATGATAATAATGCTCATTGTTGTAGCATGCAAAAAAAAAAAAATAATAATAATAATGCAGGCCTGGTGTTCATTGAGTGCGCCGTCGGTTTAAAAATGGCAAACCTTATATCGCCGGATTCTGTGGGTTTCCTCTTTCATTTGACGTATCGTTTGTATACGTAGCTCCGATCCAGTGGAAATGCTAGAGATAGAGCTCTAATATTATTATCCTATGTTTTGCTAGATGCTTATGTACTTGATTGGTGCTTGGATTGTGTTCAGTTTTGGAAAAACTGCCTCAATGAGTTCTATCAGAATTCATCCCTTGAAGATATGCCGAACGAAGTTGTTGCTATTAGGAAATGTGCTGCATTTTTATGCATATTGATTGCCCTTGCTCTGGGGGCGTATGGTCATAAGATGTTGCTATTGTTTTGAATACATCTATTCATCCGATTCGTGTAATTCCCCGAAGTCACGCGTTCAATTCCCATCCGCTGCGTTCGGCCTCGTCTGTCTGTGCCTAAACTGCATTACGTCATTTCCCTGGATGAGGGCTGCCGCTCCGATTTGAAATTCTTGTCGAGACAATTGACTCATTGGATTGGCATGACGTTTTCTATTACTCAGTGTCTAGAGATACGGCAGTTTTATGGGTACGGTAGTCGATTTGAAGGGATTTGGATAAGGATGAGGGATCATGTTTAGGGGAAGAGTTAGGTTAGGGGTCAGGGTTAAGGTTAGGGTTAGGATTAGGGTCAGGGTTAGGTTAGGGCAGGGTTTGAAATTGGGACTGCCGTACCTCTCTACATTGAAATGCATTGGAAAACTGCCGTACCCGTAGCAACTGCCTTTCTATTATCTGTTTGTTCCTCCAATTCTCTTCAGTTTATCGATGCTGCCCTTCCATTGGGTTTGATGGTTATTTTCAAGGTCACTGGTTCGCATGTGAATGGCCTCGGTCTTTGCCTAAGCTCAAATCCTCAGCACTGCACGAAGTTTAACCATTGCCGTAGCTGCTGCATTTGGATTTTTTGCATGTTCTGGCATCGCGACGTATCGCAGTTCTGCGCACAATGAAGCCGTAGTAAGCATTATTTACAAAGGTCAGGGCGGCACAGTGGTTAGCTCTGCTGCCTCACAGCAAGAAGATTGTGGGTTTGAATCTGGCAGGGCCTTCCCATGTGGAGTTTGCATGTTCTCCCCGTCTTTGCGTGGGTTTCCTCTGGGTACTCCAGTCCCCTCTATAGTTTCAGCTTCCCCTGCCGCCTTATTTAGATTTCGCGAGGTCCTACATGAGAAAGGGTCTCGGTCTCTCTGCCCTAAAACTGCATGATTTGTTGGAGATGTTGTGTTTCTCTGTTTTTGCCACTAAAACCTGTTCCAGTCAGTGCCGTCTGCCCATCTATTGCAATCATTTGTATAATTGTAATATGTCTGTCTGTCTGCTCGCATAACTCAACTACCGCTGATCAGATCATCTTGAATTTTTATTGCTGATGGGTGTCTACTGTTTCTAGGTCCCCTCTGAGATGATCCAGATCGGGATTTGGGAGCCATTTTCTGAATTTTCTCCATATGTCTATCGTCAGCTCGTATTACTCCAAAAAAAAAAAAAAAAAATTTATACATCAGTTTCTTTTGCAATTTGTCATTGTTACCACTGCTATGCCTTAAAGGGCAAGGGTCTGCATCTTTGATTGTCTTGTTTTTCATTGGTCGATGTTAGCCACTTCAAACTCCACTATATATGAAGTCTATAGCTGGGGTTCAGTTTGGTGCTAGATGCTCTGACCCATCTTTTCCAAGCCTATTTCTAATAGCCCCCAAGCAATACCTGGATCATTTGTTCAGAGTAAGTGCCGCTCTTCAGCGGCTATGCAAGGTATAGGCACGGCCTCTCTAACAACTAGGTCGCTGGTCGTCTTCAGCATATGCATCCTACGTGCGCCCTGAAGCCTTTACAGTCCAGGGTGATGAGTGTCTATCGTTTCTCGGCCTCTGAGATGATCTGGATGAGGATCCAGATTTGGATTTGGGAACCGTTTTCTGAAAATGTTTTTTTTTTTTTTTTTCCATATGCCTATTCGTCAGCTTGTTTAACTTAAACAATTTTTTATTTTTTTTTAAATATCAATTTAACTTGAAATTTTTATGCATTGTAACCACTGCTAATGCTTTAAGGGGCGAGGGTCAGCAATCTTTGATTTTCTTGTTTGTCATTGGTTGATGTTCGTCACTTCAAACTCCAGCATATATGAGGTCTATAGCTGGGGTTCAGTTTGGAGCTAGATATTCTGACCCAACTTTTCCAATCCTATTTCTAATAGCCCCCAGGCAATACCTGGATCATTTGTTCAGAATAAGTGCCGCTCTTCAGCGGCTATGCAAGGTATATCTACGGCCTCTCTAACAACTAGGCCACTGGTCATCTTCAGTAAACTCATCCTATGTGCGCCCCGAAGCATCTGCAATCATCAAAGCCCAAAGATCCCTGAAGCCTTTTCAGTCCAGGGTAGGCTTGCAAATAACTGGTGGTCGGTGGTTGGCTTTTATCTGTATTTCTGTTGTCAAAAAAAAAAAAAAAAATGCAGCCATTGCTGGCTATCATCATGTGTAAACACACACAAAAAAATTAATGCAGCCATTGCTGGCTATCATGTAAAAAAAAAAAAAATGCAGCCATTGCTGGCTATCATCATGTGTAAAAAAAAAAAAATGCAGAGCTTTGCAGCCCCTAGCAATTGCTTGCTAATGTCCGGATTGTATAGTTCTTTAGACCTCATTCGTGTTCCATGTCATGCTTATCACATTTTCTTCTCTCAGCAGCCCCTGCTTCTCGGTCATTATGTTGTTCCTACTTGGTGAGTATTCCTTCCTTTGGGGGATTCAACAGGCTGTGTTTTTGGGGGGCTTCCGCCCCCCTATTTTTGGGGGATTTTCCAGATGCTGCTCCGAGCAGTGCTCCTGCTCTAAGAGTCTTCCCGAAGAGTCCAAGCGCCAAAGACTTGTCTGATTTTATGCATGTTAATTCTGACTGCTGTCTTCCTGCTGTCCTGATCCTCTCATCCCTAATTTACCATCAATTAATTAGCCAGTCAGCGGAGGATGGGCTTCCCCACAATAGCCAGGTTCCTCCTGAGATTTCTTCCCACTGGGGAGTTTTTTCTTACCATTGTTCAAGGCTTTTTCTCCCAAAAGGGATTTTTTTGCCTGCTATTTGGGGATTAGGGATTAGCCTGGGCTCTGCCCTTTTCTCTCTGTAAAGCATCTTTGTGTCAGCCTGTCTATGAAAAGCACTATGTAAATAAAATTGAATTGAATTGAATTCTACTTATGCTCAACGCATAATAAATTTTTCCTGATTTCACTCGAGTCTCTCCTGATTGAAATACACACGGGAGGAGGCTGGGACTCGGAAGGCAATCTCGAATGGAAACAGAAACACTTGGGATTAATAACCCGGTTCTCGTGAATTTGTTTAACAATAATGACTCAAGACAAGACGCTGAGACAATCAATCAATCTAGACGGTTTAGATTAAGGTAATCTAAACGTGACAAGTATAAAAGCACCACGAAAGAAGCAAAGGAAAGCATAGCTTTAAATGCAGTTAATCAGGGAAAGCTTAGGAAGGAATTACAAAAACTAGAAACACTCGCACTCGCTAATGAGTTAATTTGGGTTAATACTACATGACGAAATATATACAATCACCCTCAAATAAGTGCTGGGGGGTATTCCATCAATGTAGCTAAGAAAATCCAGACTAAGGTGTAATCTTGAGGCTTGAATCAGCTCCAACTCCCTATATAGCCCCGACCCGTTCCATCAAGTGAAATAAACTAGCTCCAACTGACGCTAATTTGAGCCTCATCAGCTAAGCCGCACTTTGTACACGTGCCCAGAGAAAATAAAAAGCCCACACTAGCCGAGTGCCGAAAATGTCGCAAAATGACTCAGAGCTAGGGAAAGGAACGAGCGGAGGCGTGCTCCTTTTCTTTTTGGTTTTTTCAGGGTGAGTAACCAACGTTAAGGTGCATTACAGCCATGCACTATATATACAAAAGGAAAAAAAAAACGAATCCACAGTTCTCTCTTTCAACAATGTTTTTTTTCTATTTCCCTAGCGCCTAACTTCCTCGAAACATAACTGTAGCCTACACAACTAGTTAATTTGCATTTGGCTCTCGCCAAAACCTTTTTCTAAAATTTCTTGGATTTCTCCCTTCACTTCCGTCTTCGATTCAATTTCTTTTGCGCAATTAATGACCATTGCAATGAAAGCCAAAAATGTACCTAAATGTCTTCGCCCTAGAAACTGCGGCAACATTCTTGGCACCAGAAACAATGTAGTGGTACCCTCTCATAAGCCCTCAACATATAACTCAAGGAATTCAAAAATGTTCTGTCCGGTAACTTTTTCGAATTGAAGCAAAACCACCATGCTGTCTTGCTCCTTCCCGTCTCGATATGCACCGAGCTGCGCGAACTCCCTCTACTGCCAAAAAAGAATCAACTTTAACAGAATAAGGGACACCTCCAATAACATCCTTTTTAGTTAGCCGCTGATACATTTTAAGACATGTAATTTGAGAAAGATAAAATCATTTTAAGTGCTTTTCCCTTGTTTCGTCGTCCTACATTCAATTATCACAATTCCACTTCTACATACCCTGCCATCCTTTAGGCCTAGGTCCCCATTTCCATTTTTGACAAACTTCCCGACAAAATGATTATCACTGAATACACGATTGTTTTCCCATCTATTTCCTACCACCTTCATCCCTACAACAAACGGCCCTTCATCAGTTTCATTGCCACTTCCTTTATTCCTTTTCTTTTTACCCCCTTCCACCTCATCACTCTCCACTTGTTCGAAATTCAAATTTTCAAGCAAAAGACAACTATCTAATAATCAAACAAAACGCTATACTTTCGAAATTCGCGCCTTCCACTCCACCCGCGCACCCCGTCTCTGCGTTCTCCTCAGCGGAGCAAACCATCTTTATGGGGGTTTATGAGGATTATCGGGAAATTATCACAAGGAAAGGGAACACTGCTGCCATCAACAGGGCGAGGGAGGTGGCCTGGCAGAATATCGCCGACAAGCTACATGCATAAGTGACACAAAGATCATTCAATAGGTTGTATTATAGCCTATAATAAAAATATCCCACATGAAAGGAACAAAATGAATGGAGGTAGGGTTACTGAAATTTACCAAATTTATTAATTTATTTCGATAGCGATACCACATTTATCAATTGATTGCTGCGAAAATTTTAGCTAATTTGCTAGCCATTTGGAATTTTATTAAAGTTTGATTTTGTCTTTATTGGAATGATCTTATTTATTTTTGAATAGTTAATGTTTTTTAATGAATTATATTTATGTTTCACATATTATTATCATTACATGACAGTTGTGAGTGTGTAAATGCACTGGCAGAACTGTCTTTTGGGTGTCTGTTCCAGTCTATGGGACATTCTCAGAACATAGATGAAGCTAATCCTCACCTTAAACCTGCCAAAGGGCAGGATTGCCCTGCAGCTTAAATCACCATGGTTACTAGGCTGGGATTCACATTAACCACCTTGATGGAACGGAGAAGTGGCTCAGGTTGATGGAACTGAAATCTGAGCTTAGCTGGATGTATCAGGCTTAGCCAGAACCATAGTTTCCATGGTTACCGAAGTGGGGCTAATCTCAGCCACTTTGATGGAACTGAACTCTCGCTATCATAAGCCAGACTTGGCCATTTAAATCTGGATTTTCCTTTAGCCTGCTTGATGGAATACCCCCCTAGTTAGTATGGGTTAGTAATTATCCTATCAGAGAACGCATTCACTCAGAGTTTAGCGAGACCCAGAATTAAGCACAGGTGGAAGTAATGAATGAAATACCACAGCCAATTCCGAATGAGGAAACGTGATTGGACAACGAGACGCAGGCATGCTGAAGGCTGTCAAACGACATCACAGGAGTTTGGGCAAGAGTGAATCAATCCTCAGACGGCGGAAATAAAGCTGAAAAATAAATCAAGAGTAAGGCATGGGAGAAAAGGCAGAAGCACAAATATAAAAGTAATAAGCACAAAGAAAAAACAGCACACATGAGGCAGAACCATAACAATATTCAAACTCTGCACTTGCACTTTTTGACAACCAAAGACCACACGATTTGGAAGCTTATTGTCCAGTTTATTAAAAGTAAGAAACAGGGAAAGGCTTGCACAGCTTAGGGAGTTAAGACTCTGGATGTTGGGTGAGTGTCCTCTGTCTCATTGCAGGGAGTTCTCTGGCTTTTACTGAATCGCCTGCAGCTCTTCAGCTGAAAGAGAGAGGGGGGGGAGAAAAAGACAGGAGAAAGGGTTAGACACACCTATATAGGCTTGGATGGAAAATTGTGCTGAGAGATGAGGTTTGGTCTTTGTTTCCTTACTTTGGTTATGGAACTCAAGTAGTTGTGATCAACAGCTTTTGCTGCTGATGTTTGAGAAAGTATGGCAAGTGGCATCAGTTACAGATGTGACAGGAATTAGCATAAAGTTGGATCATGTTCTTTGCAGTCTTTCAGACAAGAAATACAGTACAGTTCAATATTTTTAGTATTCAGTATGTTTCCCCACTTAGGCCAAACATTTTGAAAAATTAAGCATAGAAGGCTATTTGGCCAGTACATTCTGCTTTCAATCTTCTATTTGGTCCTCCAGCCTCCCTCTCCCTTAATCATCAATCCAAAACTAGACAACTCGGTTGCCACAGGGACCGAGTCGTGTATCTCCCCGATCCCCAAATTTCGAACAAAATGGCCGCCGCCAGCCATATTGAACGTCTGAAATTGACGAAAATCGGTCTTGAGCATTGTCCTATATATATCTTCGCCTGTGTAAAATTTGAAAACATTCCTGTTAGAATTGTGGCTTCCAGTGACTGGATCATTAAAAATTTCAGACAAAATGGCCGCTGGCAGCCATATTGGACGTCTGAAATTGACGAAAATCGGTCTTGAGGATTGTCATATATATATCTTCACCTGTGTAAAATTTGAAAACATTCCTGTAATAATTGTGGCTTCCAGAGCCCGGAACATAAAAAATTTCGGACAAAATGGCCGCCAGCAGCCATATTGGATGTAGGAAATTGACGAAAATCGGTCATGAGCATTGTCATATATATATCTTCGCTTGTGTAAAATTTGAAAACATTCCTGTAATAATTGTGGCTTCCAGAGCCCGGAACATAAAAAATTTCGGACAAAATGGCGCCGCCATATTGAGCGATCCAAAATTGATTTAAAAAATCGGTCATGAGCATTGTCATTTATATATCTTTGCCTGTGTAAAATGTGAAAACATTCCTGTAATAATTGTGGCTTCCAGAGCCCGGAACATAAAAAATTTTGGACAAAATGGCCGCCGGCAGCCATAATGAACGTCCGAAATTGACGAAAATCGGTCATGAGCATTGTCATATATATATCTTTGCCTGTGTAAAATTTGAAAACATTCCTTTAATAATTGTGGCTTCCAGAGCCCGGAACATAAAATCTCTGCGGCGGCGGCAGTGGCGGCCCCGGAACTAAACCATAGTATCTCCCGACTATCGTCGTCTGGGAGATACAATTAGCTGAGCAGCAACATAATATTGACAAGTAATATCAACAGAATCACAAATCCAAAAACACTCAAACAAGAGATTACGTCTAAGTTTACTGAATAGAAGTTAAAAAAAAGAAAAAAGCTCCCACAATCAATATTAATAGCGATGTATCACAGTAAACGATGGCTTTCTTCTTTATTATTCTGTAACGTTAACTTTATCATGCCAGCTAACGTTAGCTACCTTGCTCTCAAAGAAAATCTCACTTCACCACATCCACTACTATAACGAGTCTGATGTTATATTTACATTACTTCTCCAACATTTCACTCCCCCCACCCCACTCCGCAAAAAATAAATAAATAAATAATCACGTTTAAGAAGGATTTTTTTCCCTCCAATTTTGCGTCTTTGGATGAAATGGCAGAGAGGACGGATTTACAAGTATGCTGCTGCTCATGGTTAGCGGTAGTAACTGTCGCTAACTGTACCTAGCTAGTGTCGTAGCCTAATTTGTTGTCCGTAAACGTTAAATATCTCAAGAATCGTGCAGGGAATAATCGAGTAAAACGCTTTACTGTATGTATTATTTAATTCAGATGTGCTGACAATATACAGTCTAATTGTGTAAATGTCTTACCTTTTGAAAGATCATCACGAACGGTCCATTCCGCTTCAGCTCAGCTGCTGGACTAGTATTGTCGCTAACTTCCGGGAACTATTGAGATACTCCGCGACCCGCCATTACTGTTAAAAAGTGGCCCATCGGAGTGAACGCAGTTGAAAGCGACACTCTCTTTACATGGCCCTGGGTCTACCATGTTCTTCGTATCACGTGATGATGCTACAGGGTGCTACACCAAGTGCTGATTCTATTCGACTGGTCGCTCTCAGTGCAGCACGTTTTGTTCACTGTGCAGGTGGGTGTGGCATAGACGGTGCAGCACCATGAAAGACCAGTCGAATACGGCTAATGATGGGAGTGACTCAGGCAGACGAGACGTTCAACAAACGTCAAGTTTAAGAAATGGTGTGGCCCACTTTTGGGGTGTCTGAAGTCGTATTGCAAGATTCTTTTGGGCATGAATATAAGAAATACATTGTAATATTTATGATGACAGGTAGAATAAGGATAAATGTTTGGAACCCCCCCAACCTGTTTTTTCGTTTACCTCTTTTTAGTACAGTAGATTAGGAAAAAATCATTCAAAATGTGAAAAAAGTGTGAAAATTGGCACACTTACTCAGTTTTTTATGCTCTTTCATATAAGAGCAGGACACAAGTGATACACCCCCAACTGTGTCCGCCATCTTGAAATCCAAGATTGTGGCCATTGCAAAACAAATTTCACTATATCTCGTCTCCCAGATAAGATACAATCTCGATATTAAGATCAATTTCCTTTCTGTTTTCATACAATAGGAATTCAATAAAACTGTCAAACAAACTATCTTCAGAACTGTTGCCAGAAAAGGAAGAAGGAAGATGGTTGGTTGACTTTTATGTTGGACATCCTACTCAAAAAAGAAAAACTTGATCCAAAGGACTTAGTATCCTGGGCAGCATACCATGCAAGCAGGCAGCCATCTGCGATCAGACCAGTATGTCCCATTACTCGTATGCCTTTATTCACAGAGCCAGCAGCAACTGTAGCAATTCAGGACAAATACCTGTCATAACTATGGATCAGCCATTGTCTAGTCTTGCCAAACAGATCCAGTGGGCATGGCCAGACACCTTTGGCGAGAACAGATCTGTCGTGTTGATGGGAGGCCTCCACATTGAGATAAACATCATGAAACTTCTTGGAGACTTTCTGAGTGGTAGCAGCTGGGCAGCGATCCTTGTTAGATCAGAAGTCACAACTTCTGGCCGAGCTGATGCTATACTAAAAGGATCTCATGTAATTTGGTGCCGCTATGTGCACCAGGTTACAGCAGCGGCACTGCATCTTTTTCAAGTATCTGCCTACCAAACCTATTCGAAATCACATGGTCCTGATGATAAGTTGGATTTTAAATCATGGTGCAATACCAATGCCAACATTGTACCTCAGTTTCATTACTGGTCATTAGTTCAGGAACTTGAACTTCTTGTCATGCAGTTTGTTCGTTCTGTGCGTGAGGCGGACTTCCAACTCTATGTTCAGTGTTGGCGACAACTGGTACCATGGATGTTTGCATTGGACCTCACTAACTACTCAAGATGGCTTCCCATCCACATCGAAGATATGGTTCAGCTGCAGCAGCAAGTTCCATCTGTTTATGACGAATTTCAACGTGGCAACTTTGTCGTACAAAAGTCAAGTCATGTGTTTTCTGCCATGGCCATCGACTAAGCACATGAACAGATGAATGAGCAGATCAAAGGTCATGGTGGTGTGATCGGAATTACAGAAAATGCTTCTGCCTTGGTCAAATGGATCACAGCGGGTCCAGAAGTTGCTCGAATCACACAAGAATTTGAAAACTCATTTGGTCAGAAACCAGTTCTGTGCTGCACCATGACCAGGGATTGTCAGCGCAATTAAAATTTGCTCAAGACGTAAAATCAATGGTTGAAGCCATCGAGGACCGTGGAAATCCTTTCTGTGAAGATAGCATAGACTTGATAGTTTTGGACACCAAAGAGTTCATGGCAGACACTGAAGTGGTTCGCTTGCCAACCATTAAGGCAAAAGGTGAATCCCAGTATGAACAGTATGTTGATGAACGGATAAAAAGGCACTTAACTCCAGTTTCTAATGTCATCTCGAAGAGCAACATGGCTGTGTTTCCAAAGACCTTGCCCTCAAAACTGTCAAGGACCTCTAGCCAAATTAGGACTCTGAAAACTAGCTGTGAATTGTTTGGCAGAATGTACATCTCCTGTCAGTCCCGAGATGGCGACATGGACAAATTTTTCAGCCGCGAGAACCAAGCAATGCCGCCTTCTTTATCAGACATGGGAGATATTCGTCATTGTACCAAGTCTGACCTGGTGGACTGTTTTGAGAAGATTCTGGATCCAAATTCGGCACCTGTCACACCAGATGTTGATGCTAAAATTCTTGATGGCTCTTTAAGGGAACTTGTCAATATTCTGAACAGTGAACGCATTTATTTTTGAACGGACGCCTGTTCATTTTTGGATGCGTTCGAGGCTGCAAACCTGGTCACTGCGTTTGATGATGAACACCCTTCCATTCATTTTCTGATACGTTCATTTTCCAATGCGTTCATCCTCCGATGCTTGCCCAAGGCCTGATGCGTTCATCTATGTGTGAAGTGAGCTTTTAGATTATGGGCGCGGATATTCTTTCGTGAACGACGACTGAATATGGATGATGGATTATATAAATGCTTGTACAGGCCTATTTTAAATTCTCAGTTCCTTAAAGTGAAATAGTTCTCATTGTCATTGTTAGTTTTTTTTCATACACTGGGTAGGCTATAATCCGCCTGCTAAAGATCATTTGCCAATTTAGGTGAAGCTTCAGGAATGGCATAATATGCAACCTACTCCTGTTCTCTGAACCAGAGGCGTAGCCAGAACTGAAAATCGGGTGTGCCAGGAACATCCCTTTACAACTTCTATTAGTCCTGACTTGTTCGCAATCATCTTTCCTAATGAACTATGCATTCACTCGGACAACACTCCTCTCTATCAGGTGTTCAAGGTTTTATTTTGCTCATCTGCTTATCTAGATCTGGACTTGTCGTCGGCAGCTCCCACAAAGCGGCAGTTTCATGTGTTGTGACTTCAATCTGAAAAAAAATACTGTACAATAAATTATAACAATATACAATATGACAAATTGTACAAAATCTGCAAATTTCCATGGAACAAAATCTGAATATCATTGCAGAATTCATCATGTACGTAGTGGGCTGTAAAGTGTGGCATTTCGTTTTTCGTAGTGTCTACATGTCCGAAAAAAAAAAAAAACTAATCCCGTCCGAATAGGGTAAGGCACATAATGCCGGACGCTGTGAACGGTAAAATATCCATGCATTTGTATAGCCGTCCACGCCTCGATTTTGTGACCACAAGCTAAGTTGGCCAGTCCCAAGTGCGCATGCCCACCGGAAGTGCCGGCTAAATAGTGAAACGCAAGCACAGCCGTCAGACGGCAAAATATCCACTGTGTTTAACTCCGTGTTCGACAGTCGGATGGTTTCAATATAACTCCGTGTCCGACAGTCGATTATTGTTTTTAATTTCTTCAAATCTATAGAATCTTATAGATATTAAACGTGAATGTTTTGATAAGATGGCTCAGTTCTTCAAGATGAGTACCGAGAATTTCAACCAATGTTTCTGTTTAAGCTCTGCTCAATATAGCCTAGATAAGTCGACATCGGCGCGGGACTTTGAGCATTTATGACAAGTTTAGCGACTGTCGGACAGAGATCCTAAAATAGGCCTACTCCGTGTCCGACAGTCGTAAAAGTTCTCATTTTTAGAGTATTCCAGCTATTATTAGACATAGCCTACAAACTTAGCCATGTTTGCGTTCGACCTTTATAAAATGCAAATTGATAGCTATCAACTTTTCTTGGTCTATTTATTCGTCTGTTTCAACTCTTCCGTTGAAGATTGACAAAACAGTCGGTCTCTCTTTTGAAAATTAGTCAGATGGATCGAACAGATTCACGCTTTATTTCCACGCCAGAGATAAAATAGTGCTTGTAGTCAGTGAGCAAATCAATTCCATGACCATTGACATTGTGAATTAAATATTGCATGCACGATCAAGACTGTTGGACACGAAATGCAAAATACTCCATGTCCGGCAGCCAGAAAAAAGTAAAAGTATTGATATGAGAACAGATTTATAACAAAATAAAGAATAAAAATATATCACCAACAAACAGAACATCCAATAGGCACTGCAATCAATTTATTCAGGCCATGTTTATAAATACAACGAAGTCCATACTGTTGGACACTAAATGCATCCCAGCTAACAAATTTTGGTTCCCAGAACGTTCTGGCAACGTTATTTTTTGGTTGTGGGAACGTTCCTTGAAGGTTTGTTTTGGTTGTCCTGTGGTTCCCCAGGAAAGTTTTCCTGACATAAATACAACGTTAGTTTTTGGTTGCATATTTTGGTTCCCCTAACATTCTCCAAACGTTCTCCTAACTTTCACAACATGGGACACTGCGCAACTTTTATAGAGCAGTAGCGGCTACTTACTAAACTACCAGACGCCACGGGCGGTTAAATAAACGAGATTGTTTGCGACGCGCAAAATGCTGAAGAAAAAAAACTCAGATCCACAAACGTACGTTTGACTATTTATTCTTCTCGCACGAAACTGCAACATGGCGAAAGGCTTAGAAGACAAAAACACCAGCATTAAAGAGGAGTTGAGTGAAGCGGTCAGCAGCAGGTATGCTCTCCCTACTCACCCTCTCTCCATACCGCCACACCAGTGCACAGGTGCGAATAACTAAATAACTAAACTATAACTAAATAAAGCACCACTTCCGCTATGATCACGGGATATATCAATTACCGTGGATAACGTAGTATAAGGTGCAACATAAACAATGTTTACATACAGTCCGTATATGGCTCCAACACAGTACGTTCTATTTTGGTTGTAGGAACGTTCCCCTAACCTTTAAGCTGGCAAATTCTGGTTCCCTGAACGTTCTGGCAATGTTATTTTTTGGTTGTGGGAATGTTCCCTGAAGGTTTGTTTGGTTATTCTGTGGTACCCCAGGAAAATTTTCTTGATGGAAATACAATGTTAGTTTTTGAATGCATATTTTGGTTCCCCAAACACTCTCCAAATGTTCTCCTAACTTTCGTCAGGTGGGAACCTTTGGGCTACCTTCACAGAACATTATATTTTGGTTGTAGTAACATTCCCCTAACCCAGGGGTGGGGAACCTTTTCCAGAAAGGGCCGGTGTGGGTGCAGGCTTTCATTCCAACTAGGTAATTACACACCTGATTCTACTATTCAAGGTCCTTAGCAAAGATCCCAGAGGTTGATTAGTAGAATCATGTGTGTAGCTGCTTGGTTGGAATGAAAGCCTGCACCCACACCGGCCCTTTCAGGATAAGGTTCCGCACCCCTGCCCTAACCTTTACATTATAACTAGCCTTTGGAAAACATTATGCCAACGTTTCAGTTAGGGTCTCTGGATGTTAGGAATAAGCTGGCCCCTCATTTTGCAGTCATTGAGGAATGGACAGACAAACACAGAGATGGAACAGAAAGCTCAATTATTTGGAAAATAATTTAATTAGTGCATATATGTATGTAGGCATGTATGTAAATATGCAGGTTAGGGCTAATGCCTGCGTGCTTGTGTTGCAGCAGTCACGAGTCTCATTCCGCCGCTCAGCTGTCAGCTGGCCTAAAAATTTGAAAAAGGTGCAATTAATAAAGTTTGATATAGTACGCCAGAGTTTGTTGCTGTAAAGAAATCCATAACCAATGCACATAGTTAGGCCCTGTAGAACAATGTTCAAAGCTTGTACAATACCACTTCATGAGACAATAGGGATTCATTTCTATGATAATGAGATTGAATTTATGCATTCAAAATATAAAGTATTTTGCTGTATTTAGGAATATGTTGTTTTTTCTTTGGAAGAGGCTATTCGCCCCGCAGCACTAAGGTGCAAAAGTTAAAGGAGTGTGGGGCGGATTATAAAATGAAATCACTTATTGGCCCGGCTGTGGGGCAATGGCAGAAGTGCTTCTCTTAATCGCCCCGCCGTGGTGCGAATAGCTGAGCTGCTTGTCTTGTCCACCCCGCTGCAGGGCAGAGAGTTGATCTCTTTCCCCCAGTTCACCCCGCTGCCGGGCAAATAGCCACTTCCTTTTCTGGCCACTTTTCCTGCTGGTCTAGTTCTGTTTAGCTTGTAAACTATGATACTGAAGAATTAAAGTTGATTTAGGCAATCAGTCGTAATTCAAATTTCATTTAAATTGAGTGCCAGTGGGCGTTTAGTTTAAGTTAATCCATGTGAATGAGACACAATAATTAGATAGTCATAGGAAATCAGGCAAGACACAAACTGATTGATTTTAAAATGTTACTGGAATATGTTTCTTAACGTCCGCATTTGTGGGAAATGAGGCTTACAAAGAAAGCGCAAGGTCACTGTTTGACTTCGCAATACAGGTTGGACAATACTTGTGCAACTGATGCTGCTTAAGGCTAGCAGTGCATAGTTCAGGACTTCTGAACTGCACTGAAGTGCTCCATTGAAAATCGTTTAAATCCACCGCATAACAGTAACTTGTCTACCGTTATAGCCATTGTCACAGCAGCGCGAGACCAGTATTATACTGACTCTAGCTTCTCAGACAAATGGTAGCTAGCTAACTTAGCTAACAGTTCAACGGTACAACGAAACTTTTCTATAACGTTTGATAATTTTTCTTACCTTTACTGAGTGTTGCGATGGCGCCAACACTAATCTAAACAGTAATGAAATAACTTTCCATGCTATTCTATACTTAAATGTCCTATTTCTAACAAATGAAATAATTATAGCTATAGTAGAAGTAGACTAAAAGAGAAACCAACTTCACTGTTACCAATGTCACTCAGTTGAAACTAATCACACAGAAAAGAATTCAATAACATCTATAAATTATCCTCTAATCACCTAAATTGATTATCAAAATTATGAAAATAAAATATCGATATCCTTGCTTTCTCTCCGTGGAGCCGTCTCTCCGCAGTCTTCAACCCGCGAATACTAGGCTACAGTTTCCCCGGAGTACCCATTTTTATTTATATTTTTATAGCGCGAGACAAGATAACGTCTGAAACTGTTAGATTACGCGAACAATTGAATACATCAAGTTTTTCTTTATACCGTTCATAAAAATTTAAAGATTAAGTTGAGTGTATTCATTTTTTAAAATATTTAATCAGATTATGTATTCCTGCTTATTATTATTATTATTATTATTATCATCATCATCATCATCATCGTTCGTGTGTTCATGTGTTTATACTGTTATAACTCTGAAGCTTTCCTATTTTTCCATCAGTCAGTTAGTTTTGTATCTTTATATTTTGTCCTGAAAAATAAGACTATAGCTGATTTATATAAAATTGTGCTGGTCCATCGCTGTCAACCACTGCGTAACGTTCTAGGAACGTTCTCTTTTTGTTCTTCTCAGTAATACCAAAATACAACCAAGTGGGAACGTTGCGTGAAGGGCACAATGACACTCTTAGAGAACGTTGGAATTTTTAGTTCCCCGAACGTTAGGGGAACGTTCTGTGAAAACATAACCTTGAGCGAACGTTCTCTAAACGTTAGTTTTTGGTTTTTGTAAATCTAACCTTAGGAGAACCACACGCTAATGTTAGTTGAACGTTTTGTGTTTGCTGGGATAGCCTACTCCGTGTCCGCCAGCCAAAAAAAAAAAAGAGGACAATTTGAACAGATTGATAACTAAGTACAGAATTAAAAAAAAAAACATTTTAACAACAAACAGAACATTCAATTATTGCCCGGCAAAGGATATCTGATAATATAAGGTTCATTATAGTTGTGGAGTTTAGATAAATCAAAATGCATGCTGCAGTTGACGAATTCGTTCTACTGTCGGCTATCAACAAAAAGATGGCCCGCAAATAAATAATTTGCAGTGTTCATTGGATGTTCTGTTGTTAAATTTTTTTTTTTTTTTTACTATTCTTTATTTTGTTATCAATCTGTTCTAACTTCTAATCGTCCTTTTTTTTTTTTTTTTTTTTGGCTGTCGGACACTGAGTATCTTGTATTTAGTGTCCGACAGGCATTGTACGGACTTCGTTGTATTTATAAATATCGACTGTCGGACACGGAGTTGTATTGAAACCATCCGACTGTCGGACACGGAGTGACATTAAAACCCTGTCCGACTGTCGGACATGTAGACACTTAGTGTTTTAAAAGAAAGGATTAATATCGCAGATAATTTTGCAATTTGTTATGAGCGGGACTAAGTTATCCTAGTTCTTACACTCACATAATAGTAGAATTAAACTTGGGCTGTCCCGTAGATGATGTGATACAATGCGTAAACTATAATTTTGAAGCTGGAGTATGCAATTTTTCAAAAAATCACTTTTTGTCATATTTGTTAAAACTGTTACTATGACCTGACAGTGGGATGTGAGTCAGATGATCTTTGAGAAAATCAGAGTCATCTGGCTCTATCTAGAACTTCTAATTCCTTCTGCAAGATTTCACATGACGGGACAAAACAACCAATCAGAGCCAGGAGGAGTGACTGACGATGACAGTCATTTCTCGTGCACATGCAATTCAATCAGCTGTGTAGCCTAGTTGTGGGTGTTTCTTTATAGCTGGACAAACGCTAGCTGGCATAAGCACTGCCATTTCTCACAGACTACCTTATTTGTGAGTTCAAACTTGAGAAGTTGAGAACGGGAGTATAAATTTCCAAGAACGCGAGGACACGGTAAGCTGAATCTGCAGTTTGAGACAGTTGCGTTCTTGTCTACTTAACATTTCAGCGTGAGAATTTATTTGTTCACCTTTCTCACAATTTTAATATGGTTAAAAATAAACAGTTATGTGCTTTTTCCTCGGCGGATGCTGTTGTCGCTGACTGTCACCAGAGAATGCTGTCACATTAGCTGCAAAAGCCATAGGGAAAAAGTAGGCTACACTTACAGCCGATAGGCGTTGCAAGCTCCGCTCAATAATAATTTCGTCGGTAGTTGGTTGCTAACGCAAGTGGGTGGCTGGTAGATACATCGTATATCACCACAGATGTATCTGAAATGCCATATAGCTTTATATGTAAGACGTCAATGGTTACAGTAACACTCCGTTGAGAATAACTCATGTTACAAACGTTGTGCTCGTGGCTGATGTTCGCTTGTTTCCAGTGCTAAGGCTAACTCAGTGGCTAGCTGTGTTTTATACATAATATGCTGTAACTCTATTTCTAATATGCCCAGGTAGTCGTATTGGTTTGGTCTTTGACCTGAGGCCACATTCATAGGATACTTGTTGATGGTAAAATGTTATTTTTATTATTTCGCTGTGTTTGCACCTAGCGTTCACACAGCTTTGCTGACGATTCAGACATACGACACTGCATCCAGGTAACGGGACGCGAGACTCGCGCTCGTGCATGTGAATCAGGGGGCGTGACTTTGGTCAGAGACTTGAGGGGAGGGGGTGGGTTTAGAGGTGAGGCTACATTCAAATCTTGCTTGCTGTTCCAAGATTGCATACTCCAGCTTTAATGTATTTAATTTAATTTATTTACAATCTTTTGCATGCAAATTGCCTAGCGGTCACATCATGATTTGGAATTCTAAAATGTTTTTTTTTTATATATATATATATATATATATATATATATAAGAAGGAAAAAGTGGCATACTGACACCACATGGAAGCGATGTTCATTCCAGTTAAGTATTCACACAGTAACATTTGAATGTTTTGGCTGACTGAACGTACCCCGGTACCATTGAATCACAATTTATCTCCGGTCTTGAGTGTGGAATGTGTTAAAGCATCTTATCAAACACGATGAAAAGTGTAAGCGTATAGCGGAAGATTGACGATCGGTAAAGATATCATCTCGAAACTGGAGATTTGGTAGGATTTTTTAGTCGACGAAAACTGTCGTTTAATAGGCATGTACCTTACAATATACTTCTAAATACTGCAGGATGGGAGGCGGGGAATTTTTTTCTCGTAAGAAGGAAATATTTACGCATGTTGGTGTAAATTTTGCAAAGTGGAGAGCAGATTCATTTTGTAACATGAAAGAGGGTAGCTGCGTTCATTTTTGGATGCCGTCCAGTCAAAAATGAATGAATGCTTGTTCATTTTTGAACACTCTGCCATTCGTTTTTTAGCTGAACACGAACGGAGACTTGTTCATTTTTGAACGCCTGTTCAAATTTGAATGCGTTCAGTATATTGACAAGCTCCCTAATTGTCAACATGCTACTTTGAAAGTCCTGCTATACTTTTGATGACTACAAAGAGCGAGTATTCTTGCCTTACTTGGTCACTAGTTTAGAACAGACACAGCGACTGGATGTTGTTTGGGATCGTTATACTGGAAGCAGTCTGAAAAATTCTGCCAGACAGCAACAAGGAGCGGGACCCGAGACATCGTCAAAGGCTCAACACAACACCCATCCCCAAAAACTGGCACAGTTTTCTTTGTGTGGATCAAAATAAAACAGAACTTTACCACTACCTATCAGACAGCATCGCCAGTTTATTCGTCCAAGGGAAGGAAATCTATAGCACACAAGATACTGGTGTTGTGTCATCACACGACTGTGACGTAGGACCAGATCTGGCTCCATGTGACCACGAAGAAGCAGACAGCGGAATATTTTTGCATGTTCGGCACTGTATGCAGAATGGCCATCGCAGAATCTTGATCCGATCAGTTGACACTGACGTTGTTGTCCTGGCGATTGCTACATTTCATGTGCTATCCCTGGATGAAATGTGGGTTGCTTTTGGAGTGAAGAACCATTATAGGCTTATCCCAGTGCACACAATTGCACACTGACTTGAAGAATAAAGGGCCAAAGGTCTGCCATTCTTCCACTGCTTCAGCGGTTGTGATACATCGTCCTCATTCAATGGCATCGGGAAGAAAAAGGCTTGAGATACATGGTCAGCATTTCCTGATAATACGGACACATTTATAGCTTTGTCACAAGCACCTCCATCTATCACAGATGAGAACATGCGTCAGCTTGAAAGGTTTGTTCTTCTGCTTTATGACCGATCTAGTGAAATCACTCAGGTCAACCAAGCTAGGAAGATTCTGTTTGCAAAAGGAAGGCAGATAGATTGCATACCACCAACAAGGGCTGCACTTGTGGAACATGTAAAGCGGTCAACATACCAAGCAGGATACGCCTGGGGCCGTACGTTGGTAGCAATCCAACAACTACCATGCCCAAGTGATTGGGGCTGGACTACAAATGCTGAAAATCAATGGATTCCGTTCTGGACAGCTCTTCCAGAAACAGCCAAATCATGCAAGGAACTGGTCTAATGCCATTGCAAGAAAGCGTGTCGGCCACCATGCAAATGCTCCAGCTTCTCACTCCCATTTACTGAACTTTATAGTTGTGTTGGAACATGCTACCGTCCCAAGTGATAACTGATTAAACACACATGCATACTACTAGTAATTAGACAGTAATAGCTGCAACCCCAATTCCGAAATATTTGGGACAAAGTGTAAATTGTGAATAAAATTAAAATGCAATGACTTTCAGATCACATGAGCCAATATATTATTTACAATAGAAGATAGATAACATTTCAAATGTTGAAACAGAGACATTTTACATTTTTATCCACAAAATGAGCTTATTTCAGATTTTCTGGCTGCAACAGGTCTCAAAAAAGTTGGGACACAGGCAAAAAAAAAAGGGCTGAAAAAGCTATTAATATATAAGAGAATCAGCTGAAAGAACATTTAGCAAGTAATTAAGTTAACTGGCATTAGGTGAGTAACATCATTGGCTATAAAAGGGATGTCTTTGAGAGGCTGAGTCTCTCAGAAGTAAAGATGGCCAGAAGCTCTCCAGCCTCTGAAGGCTTGCGTAAAAAAAATTGTGGAATACTTTAAAAACAATGTTCCTCAACGTTAAATTGCAAAGGCTTTGAAGGTCTCATCATCGACAGTGCGTAACATCATCAAAAGATTCAGAGAAACTGGAAAAATCTCTGTGCGTAAGGGACAAGGCTGAAGACCTTTACTGGATTCCCGTGATCTTCGGGCCCTGAGACGCCACTGCATCACTCACCGGCATGATTCTGTCATTGACATTACTACATGGGCCCAGGAATACTTCAAGAAACCATTGTCTGTAAACACAGTCCGCCGTGCCATCCACAGATGCCACCTAAAACACTATCATGCAAAAAGTAAGCCATTGTTGAGCATGATCCAGAAGAGCCGCCGTGTTCTGTGGGCCAAGGCTCATTTAAAATGGACTGTAGCAAAGTGGCAAAGTGTCCTGTGGTCAGACGAGTCCAAATTTGACATTCTTGTTGAAAATCATGGGTGTCGTGTCCTCCAGGCTAAAGAGGAGAAAGACCACCCCTCCTGTTATCAGCATTCAGTTCAAAAGCCAGCATCTCTGATGGTATGGGGATGCATTAGTGCATATGGTGTGGGACACTTGCATGTTTTAAAAAGCACCATGAATGCTGAAAGGTATATAAAGGTTTTAGAGCAACATATGCTCCCCTCTAGACGACATCTATTCCAGGGAAGGCCTTGTGTATTTCAGCAGGACAATGCAAAACCACATACTGCAGCTATTACAACAGTGTGGCTTCATAGTAGAAGAGTCCATGTGCTGAACTGGCCTGCCTGCAGTCCTGATCTTCCACCGATTGAGAACATTTGATGCATAATTAAATGAAAAGTTCATCAAAGGAGACCCAAAACTCTCCAGCAGCTGGAAGCCTGTATTAAACAAGAGTGGGATCAAATTCCAATGGCTGAACTCAATAAACTTGTCTCCTCAATGCCCAGACGCCTCCACTCTGTGTTAAAAAGAAGAGGGGATGTTACACCATGGTAAACAGGCCCCTGTCCCGACTTTTTTGAGACCTGTAGCAGCCATCAAATTTGAAATGAGCTCATTTTGTGGATAAAATTGTAAAATTTCTCAGTTTCAACATTTGCTATGTTATCTCTGTTCTATTGTTAATAAAATACTGGCTGGTGTGATTTGAAAGTCATTGCATTTTGATTTTATTCACAATTTACACTTTGTCCCAACTATTTTGGAATTGGGGTTGTATAAAACTTTCATGATGCAACATTAGATGTTGCAATTTAAGTGGCAGAAAATCTTTATTCATTTTGGTTGAGTAATAATGTAACTGTTCGTTTCGTTGTATTATTGTACTATGTCTGTCATATTTGGTTTTGGATAAAAAGTTCTGAAGATAGAGTTTGTCTGACAGTTTTATTGGATTCCTTGTGTGTGAAAACATAGAAATTGACCCTAATATTGAGATTTTATCTTATCTGGGAGCCGAGTTATTGTGAAATTTGTTTTACACCCTCAACTGTGGCCGCCATCTTGGATTTCAAGATGGTGGCCACAGTTGGGGGTGTATCACTTGTGTCCTGCTCTTATATGAAAGAGCATAAAAAACTGAGTAAGTGAGCCAATTTTCACACTTTTTTTCACATTTTGAACAATTCTTATAGATTTCTGACCTAATCTACTGTACTATTTGGGGGGGTTCAAGTCTTAATTAAGGGGGTCAGACCCCCCCAATCCCCCCTGTAATTCGAATTATGGTTATGGTGAATTTCACCACTAGTTACATGGAACTCAATTATGACTCCGGACTTTTCTCGCTTTTCTTTACTCGGGGGTTTGAAGCAATGAAATTGCATAAAAACGTTTCAAATAGTCTTATTTCATTAAAACAATTTGAACAATCGTGAAACACATGCATTGCGTTGATTGAATAATTGCTGACTACAGCCTGGGAACGTGAATATACCACTAATTCACACACCGAATGCGTGAGAGTTGGCAGCCCTGCTGTAACTGGCGTGATAAGTATTTGAGGAAGACTCTCCTTTGTACGCTCTCGCCAGTCTATTGTCATTTAATCTGCTTTCACTAACGCATGCGTTCATTCTAGCTGTGATCATGTGGGCCGTCAATTGAATCATCAGCTGATCTCATCCATCCAATAACACCGCAACACACATAAGTGGAACTAGTTCAGGCAGGAAACTCTGCTCATTCTACATCACATATGCGGTTGTCTGCGTCAGCGAGAGTACACCAATCGCAGACCACAAACGGCAAAGAACCTACAACCCCAATTCCGAAATAGTTGGGACAAAGTGTAAATTGTGAATAAAATCAAAACGCAATGACTTTCAAATCACATCAGCCAGTATTTTATTCACAATAGAACAGAGATAACATAGCAAATCTTGAAACTGAGAAATTTTACAATTTTATCCACAAAATGAGCTCATTTCAAATTTGATGGCTGCTACACGTCTCAAAAAAGTCGGGACAGGGGCCTGTTTACCATGGTGTAGCATCCCCTCTTCTTTTTAACGCAGAGTGGAGGCGTCTGGGCATTGAGGAGACAAGTTTATTGAGTTCAGCCATTGTAATTTGATCCCACTCTTGTTTAATCCAGGCTTCCAGCTGCTGGAGAGTTTTGGGTCTCCTTTGACGGACTTTTCATTTAATTATGCACCAAATGTTCTCAATCAGTGAAAAGATCAGGACTGCAGGCAGGCCAGCTCAGCACACAGACTCTTCTACTACGAAGCCATGCTGTTGTAATAGCTGCAGTATGTGGTTTTGCATTGTCCTGCTGAAATACACAAGGCCTTCTCTGGAATAGATGTCGTCTAGAGGGGAGCATATGTTGCACTAAAACCTTTTATATACCTTTCAGCATTCATGGTGCTTTTTAAAACCTGCAAGTGTCCCACACCATATGCACGAATGCATCCCCATACCATCAGAGATGCTGGCTTTTGAACTGAATGCTGATAACAGGAGGGGTGGTCTTTCTCCTCTTTAGCCCGGAGGACACGTGCCCATGATTTCCAACAAGAATGTCAAATTGGCATCTGTGGATGGCACGGTGGACTGTGTTTACAGACAGTGGTTTCTTGAAGTATTCCTGGGCCCATTTAGTAATGTCAATGATAGAATCATGCTGGTGAGTGATGCAGTGGCGTCTGAGGGCCCGAAGATCATGGGCATCCAGTAAAGGTCGTCAGCCTTGTCCCTTAAGCACAGAGATTTTTCCCGTTTCTCAGAATCTTTTGATGATGTTATGCACTGTCGATGATGAGACCTTCAAAGCCTTTGCAATTCGACTTTGAGGAACATAGTTTATAAAGTATTCCACAATTTTTTTTACGCAAGCCTTCACAGGTTGGAGAGCCTCAGGCCATCTTTACTTCTGAGAGACTCAGCCTCTCTAAGACATCCCTTTTATAGCCAATCATGTTACAAACCTGATGCCAGTTAACGTAATTACCAGCTAAATGTTCTTTCAGCTGATTCTCTTATATAAAAATAGCTTTTTCAGTCCTTTTTTGCCTGTGTCCCAACCTTTTTGAGACCTGTTACTGCCAGAAAATTTGAAATTAGCTCATTTTGTGCATAAAAATGTAACATGTCTCAGTTTCAACATTTGAAATTTTATCTATGTTCTATTGTAAATAACATTAGCTCACGTGATCTGATAGTCATTGCATTTTGATTTTATTCACAATTTACATTTCGTCCCAACTATTTCAGAATTGTGATTGTATTATGTTGTTCTATTTAAGCACAATTGGCTCGAACACCTTTGCTGCTCAATTTGATGCCTCACGTGCAAGGTGAGAAATGTGTTTTGCTTGCCACCTCCACCCCAGCCTCCACCTGTTTGGTTCTGCTGTCTGACAGTGGGGGGATTCTTAAGTTCTGCTCCCTACCTAATTTTGTTGTTGTTTAGTATGTTCTTGCTATGCTTGGTCGGGAGCACCTCCAGAGCAGAGCCTTCCGCCAAACTCAAATGTCATTACATTTACATGTCAATAAATTTGTTCAAACTTAATACATGTGTTTACCTGACTGAACTACGTTGTTGGCCTATCCTCGTGGAGCTGTCTTTTTAAATATATTTTTCTGCTTCTAATGCATGCAGGCTGCCAACGCACGGACCCTCCACCTCCCCATCTCCGCCCCGCCTCTGCAGGTTCATCTGCTTCATCTTCAGCAGCCAACACCACCACCAGTGTCCGGACTCCATGGAGGGATTCATCCACCTGCGCCTCAGGCCAGAGGCTCCACAATTGCAAGATCTCCCTGCTGAGTCAGAGCACCAAAAGACTTAAAGGCTATCATCACAGCCATTAATCTGTTCATCCTGTAAATTGCATAAATGTTTACCTTTACCAATTCATTGGTCTGTCCTGATTGAACTATGGCTGTAGATAACTAGTTAACAGTATAGTTTAGACAAAGATACTGATAACAAAATCTAAAAATGAGAAATTGGACTGAGCAGCAAAGTATGAGCTAGTTTTATTTTTATAGCTCGGAAAATTAGGTAAGGTAGAAAATGATACACACAAACAATATGAGATCAGTTTATTTGATGCATGTCAAGGTTTAATCTTGGGAATAAGGCAAAGATTAGGTTGATAAATGACTTTTTAGGTTACGGTTTCGCTAGCTTATCAAAAATCCCGTGAGACAACCCAGACCTATGCGAGCCGAGTTGAAGAGAGCGCGCATAACGCACAGTCTGTGTGCCGCAGGACGTAAGGCACTGCTCTCGAGAGTCCCAAGGAGAGAGAGGGAGGGAGGAGTAGCATAGTGCTTGTGGGACCATTTAGACATAGACCATCAGACTTTGCTTAGTGCAGCTTTATCTGTTTGCTTCCTTACATCTAAACAGTGCCTTTTTATGGCCAGGCAGTGTATAATCATCATTTTTACTGCTAGTTTACATTATCAATATACAAAGGATTTTCTGAAATATTGATCCAAACTATTTTATAAGCAATTTAGATCTTAAAAAATTATTATTTTTTCTTAAATGTGGGATTAGACCTTGTAAAATACAGTAATTAAAAATGTCTCCAGATTCATGTTCCCCCTCTCTCTTTCCCACTCTCCTACATTTCACTCTTCCCTTTTTCCATTCATCACTTTCTACGCACATGCTTTTCTGTTTCTCTAAGGAAAAGTTTTTCTCTTTTTTTGAGAATATTTATATTCTGTTTAAACTTAAAAACAACTTAAAACCATCACAAAAATAATAATACCGCCACTGCACTTCATTATAACAGAAGTAATGTAACTGTTGAGTTACATGAAACAACCCATAGTTACAATAAAACTGATTTTTAAGTCAGAAACCAATGAACACATTTTCAACTAAAATAGAACCTATTCCATCAAAATAACAACAACTGTATTAATAAAAAATAATGATAATAACTTTAATAATAATATGAAGAAGAAGAAGAGGAATCATAGCATCCATAACACACTCACTCTCACTTGGGTTAAAATGAGTTTTTCACTCATTAATGACATCATTAGTTTTTTAGTTACTGTGCAAGACATCAGTATACCTCTGAAAAAAATGTAAAAAAAAAAAGAAAAAAAAAGAAATCACATGGGTTGAAATACTGGAAGATCGTGTTAACAATTACATTTACAAGAATCTTAACAACAACAATATTAACTTGAGTTTGTATTACCTTGCACATCAAACAGATCAATGCATACAAATAAAAGTGTGTGTGTGTGACCACCAAATATGAAATTATTGATGGACCAAATATTACAGTACCATTGTAGCCAATATACTATTTTCATTACAAATGATTTAAATCGTAATTATACAGTATTTTCATTATTGTCATTCTTGCTAATTTTCACTTGAGCCACAGAGAGAAAGGAAAGATGTCTCCTTCCTCTTATTCCAATGCTTTCCTCTAATTTATTAATCAATCAATACTATTACTTTCCCTTCTTCTAGTTGTATATCCAAACCATTAAACTGGCGTTGTCTTTCTATTAAGAGTGCTGGAGTTGGAGCTTTCCTCTTTCCCGATTCTATCAAGCGTATTCATCCCCCTGTCTCGCTCACCGGTGGAGGAGGAGAGAATAGGGGGTTGAGAAGAGGGGGCAGAGGTGGATAAAGAATTGGGGAGGAGGGCATTGGAATTAGAGGAATTCTGAGCCAGTGATGGGTTGTTGGATTTGGACAGAGGGGGTAGGGTTCCAGTCATCAGCACCCCAGCACTGCCGCTGTCCTTTGGGAAACAGTTGTGAAGCTGGTAAAGAGTGGATCGGTCCACCGTTCCATACATGGGTGGCCCTCCCATGCTTCCGACCCCTCCTATTTTGGGATCCCGTGAAAGGGTGTACAGGGATATGTCCCCTCCCAGTGTGGGGTGAGAGTGGGGATTAGGTAGTGTGGAGACAGAATAGCCCCCCACAGTATTCTGGGACAGCAGGGCTGAGGGGGTCAAGGTGAAGGCCTTGCCCACTCCACCTACCGGGGAGTTGTCCCTAGAGCGCGAGGGATCGGTGGAACGGGAACTGGAGCGTGAGCGCTGGTGGAAACCATAGCTGGGCAGCCGCAGCACAGGGTGGGTGGTGCTCTTAAAGAGCTCGGCGCGCGAGCGACAGCGCAGCTCCTTGTTCTTCTCGATGTAAATGTTTACAGCCAGGACTCCCACCATCTCTGCCAGGATGAAGGACAAACCACCAAAGTAGAAGGACCAGCCATATGAGTAATGCCATTTCTTGTCTTCGTCCTTCTTTGGAGAGATGTCTCCGAGTGCGGCAGAGATGTACACAATCACGCCAATGATGTTGCTGAGCCCTAGACATGAAGAGCATTGCGAGAACAATGCCCATATGAGGAGAAATAGATGACAGATGTGAGACGTGTGTTTGCCAGGAGGACTCTTATCCCATAACCAAAATCTATCAAATGTTATTCTAATATTAGTGCCATGTGTGCGGTCAATAAATGTACAGTGACTCTCCCAGTGGGACAAAGCAGAAGCAGAAGGGATTCTAAACACAAAAAAATAGCCACAAGCCCTTGCATTGTCGATGTACTGCAATAATGATTCCACGGCTCAACTCCAAGGGTAGGATGTTAAATCCCTGAAAATTGGTTCCATTGATCTGGCCATATAAACAGCAATGTAACAGTTGACAAACAACAAAATGCCTTCCTATTGCTATCAATAATACTGTCCCAGGTCATCACTGTTTATCACAACCGAGTTCTCTCAGCTGACATTTCTGGTCAATAAATCAATGACCTGCATTAAAAGAGACACGAAGAGGTGCAGATAAAGGTGCGATGGACGTTACCTGCGGCCACAAAAAGAATGCCCGCTCCGAGAACAATGTTGCCCTTGCTCTTGTAAAATCGGCTTACTGCAATACACACTCCGCCCATTAGAAGGAGTATGGCACTAAGGATGGGGAAGAAACTAGAGGCCCGCACTACGCCTGCAAGCAAAGATCAGAAGAGAAAGTTTTGATATTAAAAACCAAGATATTTTCTGATTGCTAACACCCTTTCCCAAGCACAGCCCACCCCCAAATGAGTGCTACTAATCCCCCAAATGCAATTGGCCCTTTAGTTGATTAGACCCTCCCTTACGTAGGACATACTCCGCTCCATCATGGTCATAGTCTGCATCTTCAGGGAAATGATTGATCTGTGAACACACTCCTCTTTTTAACCCTGCAAGAGGCAAATAGAGAAAGGGATGTCATTCAGTGGATTCTGATAGAGAAAGTGAGAGAGAAAGGGATGGGCAGAGGGAGGGCCAGGAAGAGGGACAGTGAAAGAGAGAGGGCCAGAGAGATCTCAAAACGAAGGATTAAGAAGATGTGGAAAAGATGTTACCAAATTTTTTTTAAGAAGACAGTACAACAGACTATAACTTAATTTGGCAAAGGTGATGAAATCTGCAAAATACTGATGATACTGCAAGGACAGGAAATGAACTTCGGTTTGAAGATGGCACTTTTTGTCCAGATTGGGGCCACATGAGTAAAACTAATAGGCCGCCTTAAAAAGTATTATATCAATTTAAAAAACTTTCTGCTATTTTGGCTGTATACATTTTCTTCTTTGCAAATAATCCATGCAAAATGGACACCTAAATAAGTTAAAACATACACCATTATCCCAGATAGTGAGGTGCACTCAAATGTTTTTGTGGAAACCAATTAGCTCAAAAAATTGTGTAAGCCAACTCAACTGCTTTAGGTTGGAAATTACTTAAAAAAAAAAAAAAACATTGCATATATACTACGTTTTTAAGTGCTGAGAGCACAAGACCATTAAATTGGCTAATACAATTTTTTGAGGTAACTGGTTTCCAAAAAAACATTTGAGCAGAATATCTCAGTCCCTCTACTTCCGCAAAGCTAAAAATCAAGGATCCATAAAATTTCTATTTCTATGGAACACTGTATTTCCAGATAGTGCGCTCAAGGTTTTGGGAAATCACTAATCTAAAAAAAATGTGCAAGTCCATTCAATGATCTTTTGTGGATGGTATTCAAAAAAAATCGGTTATTTTATCTTTTTTTGGTGTCGGGATACAAGATCATTACGTTAGCTTAAACTTTTTTTGTGGTAATCTGTTCTCACATTGAGGGCACCATGGTATCTGGGTTAACGGTAAATGCTAAAACAAACAGTAAAGACAGTAAGTATTCCTTCATAAAACCCTTCATCTAATTCAGCACAAATTACGGCATAAAGTGAATCATTGGGCCCAAACTTAAGGGAAAACTGCATAATTTTATCTTACTGCGGTAGCAATAAAATTGAGTGGATTGAGTGGTATACATTTCCCCCCCAAAAAAAAAAATGCTGAAAAATTATGCACAACCCTTTGATTAGTATTAGCTGAACCTTTCCGGCGGAGAGTAACTGATAGAAAGGATTTACTCAGTTATCTTCTTTCCACAATCAAACTCAAAGCAATTGAAAAAGAGAACAAGGACACGAAACAAACCATTCTGGAATGACAAACACGAAGCATGAGAGACAATTTGGTATTATCACATATAAAAAACAAACCAGGAAGAAAACCCCGAAAAAATTGCGACTGATGCGTCACAGATGATGTGAAGGTCGTGTGTGGCTGAAGAGGGGTCCACTGACCGAGGTGTGAGACAGCGAGGCATGACTTTTGTGGTGAGGTTAGGGAATTCTCTTTCCCATGAAAGCCAGGCTTCTAGCTGGTTATGAGGGAGGTTGGGGTAATCCCAGTCTCATGTCTTACCCCAGAGGTGCTGGACAATGATCTTGGCTCTTGTTGTGTAGGGCAGGATGTAGCCAAGGGGATCATATTGGCTTGCGAGAACTCTATAGATGTGACTCATGGTGGGGGTAGTGGCTTCAATGGCTCTATGCTGGTATTTCAGGGTGTCTGAGAGGCAGTTCCAGTGAAGGCCCAGAGTAGACTCCATGGGTTCCAGAGAGGGATCATGATGCAGCCGGAGCTCTGTCTGGTCTGACCTAGCTTCGGGGGGTAGGTCACAAATGACCTTGGGGTCATTGCTTGCCCACTGCCTGATCTCAAAGCCGCCTGAGGATTGTGTGCAGGCTGTGAAAGAGGTCCTTAGCTTCCTCTGGTGTGGGGAGACTTTGAAGGCAGTTGTCCACATAGAAGCAATTGTGAATAGAATGAGTGATACACTCATCTACCTCTGCATCCTTGGAAATTCTCTGGTGGGCATTGATGGCACAACAGGGGCTGGAGGTGGTGCCAAATGGGAGAACCTGCCATTCATACACAGTCGGAAGGGATCTGCAATCAAGGTTCCTCACTGCAGACAAAATCCTAGACCCTTACCAGTCTGGATTCAAAAGTGGACACTCCATTGAAATGGCTCTGCTGTCTGTGACAGAGTCCTTAAGAACTGCCAAAGCAGCAGGTCTATCCTCAGTCCTTATTCTACTGGACCTGTCTGCAGCTTTTGACACGGTAAACCACAAAATTCTGTTATCAGTCCTCGCTGATATGGGCATCTCGGGCAAAGCACTTTCTTGGTTTGAGTCATACCTCACTGGGCATTCGTTTTCAGTGTCATGGCAAGGGCAAACATCCCCGTGGCAACTCCTCTCCACAGGGGTCCCCCAAGTCTCGGTGCTGGGGCCCCTACTCTTTGCCATGTACACAACATCATTGGGCCAAGTAATTCGTTCTCACGGATTCTCGTATCACTGCTATGCAGATGATACACAGCTCATGCTGTCATTCCAGCCAGATGACCTTACCATCTTGGCAAGAATATCCGTCTGCCTCTGAGATATTTCTATATGGATGAAGGAAAAGCGCCATCAGCGGAACCTATCCAAGACTGAGCTCTTGGTCATTCCTGCCCAACCATCAATCCATCACGATCTCAAGATCAATATCACCTCAAGTGAAATCACTCGGTCCAAAGTAGTCAGGAATCTGGGTGTCATGATCGATGACCAGCTCTCCTTCTCAACTCATGTTGCCTCGTTTACCCGGTCCTGCAATTCCCTTTATACAACATAAAGAAAATCAGGCCGTACCTAACCAACTATGCTACGCAAATCTTGGTCCAAGCAATGGTCATCTCTCGGCTTGACTACTGCAATACCCTCCTGGCTGGCCTCCCGGCCTGCGTTGCGAAACCTCTACAGATGGTCCAGAACGCGGCGGCACGTCTGGTATTCAATGAACCCAAAAGGGCTCATGTCACTCCATTACTCATCAGCCTCCACTGGCTTCCTGTTGCAGCTCAAATCAAATACACATCACTTCTGCTGTCCTACATAGTGATATCTGTGTCTGCTCCCTCCTACCTCAACGCCATCATACAGGCTTACACACCTGGCTGATCACTGTGCTCCTCCAAGGAACGCCGTCTAGCAGTTCCATTCCTACGCACAAGGCACTCTCAGGCTAGACAATTCTCACAGGCAATTCCATGCTGGTGGAATGACTTGCCAGCCGCAACCAGAGCAGGGGCGTCCCTCCCTAGTTTCAAGAAGCTCTTGAAGACTCACCTCTTCCGGGTCCACCTTCTCTCCTAACCAACTAACCAACTAACTCACTCTTGTCTTTCTCTCCTTAAACAAATCCCATTGGTACTTATTTTGTTCTGTCCTGCTGTTTTGATACAATTACACTTCACCCAGTTATTTTTTTCTTGTGCACTTGATAATGATTTGCTTATTGCACTTTACCACTGATGCTTGATTTACTCCTTTTTGTAAGTCGATTTGGATAAAAGTGTCTGCTAAATGTAATGTAATGTAATGTAAAAGGTCACGCTAGTGGAAGCGAAGAAGTGGTTTGTCTTGGGGAAGGAGGCGCTCTTGGTGGAAAACTGGGTAAAGGAGGTGATGCAAGGTACAGGCAAATTTACCCACAGCCCAATTTGAACCATCTTCTGCTTCTATGTACCTACTTGTGAGACTGTCCAGAAAATAGATTTGAAATGTGAAATTTGCATACAGGAAGTGAACTGTGACCTATTTAGTGATTTCAAGATTTTTGTGGGGCAAGGCCTCAAAGTCCATATTTAAACCCATAAATGATTGTTCTGAAAAACCAGATGATTTTTAATGGCTACACAACAACATGACGGACATTTTGATACCAAACATAAGTATATATGTGAAAAACTGAAGAATATTCAGACAATTTTCCATTGAAAAATGCATCTGTCTTGACCAAAATTGATGCAAAACGTAAAGTTCGTCTTGAAAAACAACCAGGTACCTATGAAAACACACCTAAGATATTTTCACAAAAGTTGCCTTATATAGTTGGCAAAATAATGTGCGAGTGTCGTTAAATTGCGAGACCGGTAACATGGATCCGGATTGCAAAAATTGGAACCATCCCTGTATTTAGAAATTATTACTATCTCCTTTGGGTGTCAAAATAGGTCACTAAATAATAAACATGGAATGCTTGTTATAGATACTTATCCAAATTAAGAGTCTTAGAATATGTGTACATGATTGACGAGACATTGGCCTTCCGGATCATTCTGGATCATAACTACAATACATCTGAAACACATTTGTCCTTTTAAGATTAGACAAGTATAGATTGTTACTATTGTAGTTGTATGTTAATTTATTAGGATATAATAACACTTTCGGGATCACCTGTGATTGTGATAAAATCAGTTAACGGTGGTGTATTCAAGCCATTTTTATTATATACTACATATTTCTCAGAAAAGCCATTTAGATGTTTTCATAAACTGTTGTACATTGTTTAGGTTCTATATCTCCCAGGCCTTGTTTTTACTCCACTGAGCAAAGCGTAGTCTGCGCTTGTGGTCACGCTTCAATGATTATGTGAACCACAAAGCATTCAACAGTGTTGTATGCCAGGGGTAGGGAACCTTCTCCAGAAAGAGCCACTGTGGGTGCAGGCTTTCATACCAACCAAGCTGCTACACACCTGATTCTACTAATCAAGGCCCTTAACAAACATTCCAGATGTTGATTATTAGAATCAGATGTGTAGCAGCTTGGTTGGTATGAAAGCCTGCACCCACAGTGGCTCTTTCTGGACTTTTCATCTGGCTTTCCAGAACAATCACTTACGGGATTAAATATGGACTTTTCGAGGCCTGGCCCGTAAAAATCTTGAAATCATTAATAGGTCACAGTACACTTCCTGTATGCAAATTTCACATTTCAAATCTATTTTCTGGACAGTACCACAAGTAGGTACATCTTGTTATTTCATGAATTTAAGGTCTATTAAGAAGATAATACCGAGTGTGCTTGCTTTGTTCTTGCATATGCATCAAACTAACATTACTCGAAACAGTAAAAGTATGGAAACCAGTCCATATCAATATTTTAAAAGGTTAATGATGCATTTATTCCAGTGGAGGGTCTAGAACTGGGAATTGGGGTGGCACAGACACGTCCCTTTTAGTCCTGGCAAGTTCTCAATCATTTTCCTTTATTGACGCGTTTTCCAATTATCGTAATTGGCAACTGAAGACACGGTATCTCTCCATATGCGATATAACAGCAATGAAATCGTGGGCTAAATTCAGTAGGCTACAGTGGCGAAGCCAGAATTGAGAATTGGGAGCACAAAACATCCGTTAAAACAATTATTAGTCCTGACCTGTTCTCAGTCATTTTCATAATTAACAAAAGGTTCCCTCCGAGAGCACTCCACACTTAACAGGTGCTGCTTGTGCTCCCCAATTAGGTAAGACGACAATCATTCATCTGGACACGAATTTGCTGTATTAAAATCAACGTCCTTCAAAATTGCATACCTCTCTCAAGCAATTAGCTTGAGCCGCAGGCTTTATATAGCCTATTTAAATGCTGAGTGCCATTTTTTTTTAATCAACCCACGCAATACCGAGAGTGAAAAGCAATATTTCATTGGAACGCGGACCAGTTCCATCAAAGCGAAGCATTGGCCTATTAATAAGTAAATTATTTTTCTGTACTGAATTTAGCCCATGATGAAGGGACATGTCTGTGCCATCCCAATTCCCAGTTCTAGACCCGCCACTGATTTATTCCCATCAAATTTCACTGTGCAAATTAATTACTGTATACAAATATTTGGTAAAATGGCCTCAAGTAATGTGGAAATTCAAGTTTTCAGCCACCTCAGCTTTAATGTTCAGACGGTGCAAGATTATGTTAAATCGACGGGGGTTTGTCGACCGGAGCCAGGACGCAAGTGCTAACCAGTTTGACCCTGGAGACATGAAAAGAGGGGTGGATCCGTAAGGATCTAGGGAGCTTCAACCGGACTGTGACCGGATTGATCCTTCGCACAATCTTAAAAGGACCAATAAAACGGGGAGCCAATTTCCGTGACTCCACTCTCAAGGGCAGGTCCCGCATGGAAAGCCAGACCCTTTGGCCAACCCGATAAGATGGGGCTGAACGGCGCCTTCTATCTGCGGCGGTCTTTTGTTTCCGTCCAGAGCACCGCAAGGCGAAACGGACCCCAGCCCAAACTGACCGACAACGCCGAACAAAGTAATTAACTGAAGGAACTTCTGATCCTTGTCAGTCTCAGGAAACAGTGGAGGCTGATAACCCAACTGAGCATCAAACGGGGAAAGACCTGTGGAGGAGTTACCCAGTGAATTGTGAGATGGGTTGTCAGCCACCAAACATCAAAGAGTATTCTCCAAAGATTGGTTGATTCGCTTAGTCTGCCCATTAGTCTCTGGGTGGAAACCCGAGGAAAAGCTCACGGTGGCCCCCAACTGGTTGCAAAACGCACACCAGAATTTGGCCGTAAATCGAGGGACCCGGTCAGAAACCACATCTTGATGGATGCCATGCAGCCTGAAAACATGGTCCACAACAAGAAGGGCAGTCTCCCGCACCGAAGGCAGCTTGGGCAGCGTGATAAAGTGGGGGGCCTTAGAAAAACGGTCAACCACGACCAGGATGACCGTGTTGCCTTCCGAAACAGGCAGCCCCGTAACAAAGTCAAGAGCGATATGGCTCCACGGGCGCTTAGGGATGGGCAACAGCTACAGCAGACCAGAGGGGGGAGGTGGGAAGTCTTCTTGCTAGCGCAAATACAGCATGCTGCTACAAACTCCCGGATGTCCTCCATGCTGCTGGGCCACTAAAAACGTCGAGCCAAGAACTGCTTGGTCCGATGAACCCCCAGGTGACCAGCCAGATGGGAAGAGTGCCCCCACTGGAGAACTTGAGACCGCACTGCTAAAGGAACAAATAAACAGCCAGGCGGCTCCCCACCAGGACCGGGATCATTTTTCAACGCCTCCCGCACAACAAACTCGACGTCCCACTGAATGGGAACCACAATCTGAGCTGCCGGGATAACCGGCTCAGGAATAGGGTCGCGACCGGAGTGGTCGTGAATCCACGACAAAGCGTCGGGCTTGATGTTTTTAGACCCCGGGCGATAAGTTAACGTAAAGTTAAAGAGGTTGAAAAACAATGACCACTGCGCCTGCCGAGAATTACGTCGTTTAGTCTGTTGGATGTATTGGAGATTTTTATGATCCGTCCAAACCACAAACAGCTGTTCAGCCCCCTCCAACCAATGGCGCCACTCTTCTAACGCCAACTTGACGGCCAACAACTCCCAGTCACCAATGCTGTAATTCCGTTCGGCCGCCAACAACGACCAGGAGAAGTAGGTACATGGGTGCAACATGGGTGTCCTGAAGGGGCGCTGGGACAAAATGGCACCCACCCCGACTTCCGACGCATCCACCTCCACAACAAATGGGAGGGAGGGGTTGGGCAAAACGAGAATGGGTTCTGAGCAAAATCGTTTCTTTAACTCCTGAAAAGAAGCCTCAGCTGCCGGAGACCAAGCAAACGACGAGGAGGTATTCTTCTTAGTGAGCGCGATAATGGGGGCAGCTACCGCACTAAAATTACAGATAAACCTCCTATAAAAATTAGCAAACCCCAAAAACCGTTGCACCTCCTTAACATTTTGAGGGGCAGGCTAATCCCTGACCGCTGACACTTTGTCAGGATCCGTGCGGACGGACCCTTCCGAAATAATGAAGCCAAGAAACGAAACTGTCTTGGCATGAAAAACACATTTCTCAGCCTTGACAAAAAGCTTGGCTTTGAGGAGGGCCTCAAGCACTTGTCTTACGTGTTGTTTATGCTCTGAGAGAATTGAAGAGAAAATCTGAATATTGTCAAGGTAGACAAAGATGAATCTCTCCAACATCTCTCGGAGGACATCATTAACGAGTGCCTGGAACACAGAGGAGGCGTTAACCAATCCAAATGGCATGACCAAATATTCGTAGTGCCCGTCATGTGTATCAAATGCCGTTTTCCACTCGTCCCCCTCATGGATCCGAACCAAGTTATAAGCATTTCGGAGGTCTAGCTTGGTAAAAAACGATGCCTCCTGCAGCCGTTCAAACGTGGAGTTCATCAACAAAAGTGGGAATCGGTTTTTAATAGTGATATTATTCAAGCCCCTGTAATCAATACAGGGAATCAGACCGCCATCTTTTTTGACCACAAAAAAGAACCCCGCTCCGGCAGGAGACAAGGAGGGCCGAATAAATCCATTAGCCAGAGCCTGAATATATCCTCGCATAGCCTTCCGTTCAGGCCCTGACAGCGAGTATAATGAACCCCTGGGAGGAGTTGTACCTGGGTGGAGATTGATCTCGTAATCTAACGTGTGATGAGGAGGTAAAGTTGAGGCCCGTTGCTTGGTAAAAACCTCCGCGAGATCAGCATAATTGTCAGGAACATTAGGAGGCAGACAAAAGTTCAGAGCAGTTCCCAAATTCTCACCCTGTTCGGAACCTGCCCCCTCTAAGTCAGATTCCGAGTCAGAGAAATCCTCCGAATAGTAATCCTCCTCTGGCTGCTGCCAGTCAAATTGCGGATCCCACTCCAACCCCTCCTCCGCCCCTTTCTTTAGATTAGGAGGGTTGTGTGAGGCAAATTCCTCAGAATCACTCCAGGCGTCAGCCTCCCCCATAGCTCGATGCCTGGGATGACACGCCAAACTATCCCTACAGTGGGACCTACAATCAGTCCCCCACTGGACGATTGGGTTGTCCTGACTTCCCCAAATGATATGAGGCCTATGTTCCCGTTGCTACGAGTGTCCTAAGATGACAGGGAAAACAGGAGAACTGATAATAAAAAACCGGACCTCCTCAGAATGGCCACCAAAAGAGATGAACATAGTCAATGATTCAGAAACTTCGGTTATAAATTCAGTTCCCAGCAGGCAACCATCCAAAGATCTAACAGAGCGTGAATGTAGAAGAGGGCGGATACGAATGGAATGTCTCCTAGCCCACTCTGCATCCATAAAACAATCCACAGCGCCAGAGTTCACAAAAGTTTCGATAAATATTCTCTGTCTCCCCACAGTCAATTCTACAGGGATTAAAGTTTGGAAGGGAAATTGGGTCTCTCCCTCTAGTGCCCCCCATACCGCTAGGGGACTTCCCGTTTCCCTGAAGCTCAGGGCAGCGTGGACGGATATGTCCCGGTTTGTTACAATTATAGCAGATTATACGTTTCCGAACGGGCTCACTAGCCCGCCTCTCATATGAGCCATCAACCTGCATAGGCTCACCAGGAGTGGAATTTTCAGTGGGCAGAATGGGAACTTTAAGCATGCTGCTGGTAGCATTAGCCCTGTTGCCAGCAAGAGCCAATGCAGTACATTTCTCCCTGTTATGTTTGCAGATGTGATAATAAATACGCACCGCAGTGCGAACCAACAAATCTAGAGACAAACTAGGCTCCAATGTAGCCAGAGCATCCTTAACCTCCTCTGCCAAAGCATGAACGAACACTGTCGTAAGAGGCACTTCTGGCCAGCCTGTCTCTGTAGCTAAGGAGCGAAATGTGATTGAAAATGCAGCGACACTGTCAGATCCATGCCTTAGATGCATGAAACGCGTAGCCACGTCCTTGTCACAAACATCCTGATCAAACACCGATACCATTTCTCTAATGAGAGTCTCCACAGTATTCACTACCGGTGAATTAGATCGAATAAGTGGGCCGACCCAAGTGAGTGCTGTGTCGGTTAACAGGAATAAAATAAATGAAACCCGAGACTCCTCATTAACGAACCGTGAAGGCTGAGCTTTAAAAAATATCTCACATTGCGCAATGAAATCTTTACATCTTCCTGCCTCGCCTCCACATCTTGGGGGTAATTGAAGCTTTGGCTCTCGGGAAGAATGTACGGACTGTGCTTGTGCAACATTTTGTGCGATTTGCGTGGACAGGGCTCTAATACTCTCAGTGAGAGTTAACAGAACGTTTTCCTGTCTCTCCATGGCATTCGCCTGAAGGCGGACTCTTTCCGCCAACTCTGCCTGCTGTTTGTTCAGGCTAACAAGACCCTTGCCATAACCGGACAGAGCAGCTTGTTGGGTAGCCACAACTTTCTCTAATGCAGCCGTTGCTGACGACATCATGCTGGCTAGAGTGTTCTGTAATGGCCGATAGTAAACGGATGCCAAGCGCAACGACAGAGAGAGAGTAGCACGAACACAGTACAAACACAGAGAATAATATAGACCAAACGCAAGTACTCGCGCTTCCAAAGGACGTATAATAGTCCGAACCACGGAAGCAAAGCGAGATAGAAAAATAGTGGCAAAGCCACTGCGCCTGCTTGGCCAAACGTGGCCAAAATGGAACGACCTTAAGCCAAAGTATCGGTCCGATTGGGCTGAAAGTGGAAGTTGGTCTAGACCTTATGAAGCTATATACACAAATGAAATATGAAAAGGATTGGTGAAAAACTGAAGACGCTAGAGCACAAACAACCCAAAAGTTTACACACGCACGCCCGCACGACAGACCACCACTAAAGACCCAGAGCATAGCATAAGCCCTTTGGGCTTTTTGGCTAAGTGGGCAAAAAAGTTGAGCATCTTAGCTCGTAGAATAAGGGAGCGAGAGCTGTTTGAAGTTTTGCACAAAAAGCCCCTGGTGGCCAAACCGAGAATCATAGCATGCCCAAAATCGAACTGGAGCTAGATCTTCGGCCCATATACATGCATTTAAAATATGAAAAGGATCCGTTGAAAATTAAAGGCACTATTGCAGGGAAACAAAATCTGTAAATTTTACGACCTTTGACCTACATAACTTTGAAATTTAGGTCAAATCAAAAACCCATGACATATATGATGAACCCTTGGCAGAACATCCTACAGTAAAAATTTGATCATCTTAGCTCGTAAAATAAGGGAGCCAGAGCTGTTTGAAGTTTTACAGAAAAAGCCACCTGGTGGCCAAACCAAGAATCATAGCATTACCAAAATCAAAGTGGGGCTAGATTTTGGGCTCATATACAGCAATATAAAACAGGAAAAAGGATCCGTTGAGAATTAAGGGCGCTATGGTGCTGAAACAAAATCGGCACATTTTATGACCTTTGACCTATGTAACCTTTAAAATGAGGTCAAATGAAAAACCCATTAAATATATGAGGAACCCTTGGCAGAACAAACTACAGTAAAAATTTGAGCATTTTAGCTCGTAGGATAAGGGAGCTAAAGCTGTTTGAAGTTTTGCAGAAAAAGCCGCCTGGTGGCCAAATTAAGGATGGCAGCATGCCCAAAATCGAACTCAGGCTAGATTGTGGGCCCATATACATGCACATAAAATATGAAAAGGATTCGTGGAAAACTGAAAGCTGTATCGCGCTGAAACGACAATTAAGGATGCACTAACGCACGCACACACGCATGCACACACGACAGACCACCACTAATGACCTTAAGCACAGCATAAGCCCCTTGGGCCTGTCGGCCAAGCGGGCTAAAAAGGGAGAAGAAACTCCAACAATAAGAATATTGAAAGTCACACCAAACCTGACTAAAGATATCTTCAGCTATAATGCGAATCTAAACACAGACACCCTAGCGAAGGAGGCGTGCCGGACATCCTGCTTATATAGATTCTGGGGAAGCGCCGCCCCAGCGCAATCAACCAGCTGGGTAAAGAATTCAAAAGGCCCAGGAATTCGATATAGTCCCCGGACAAGAGCCGCAAAGAAAGGTCCAAACAACAAGCAAACCTCACAAACCATGACAGGTGCAAGATTACGATAAATCGGCTTCAAACCCCTGTGGTCGCGATTGAGAACTATAATGTCAGCCAGAAATATGAAGATTGCTGTAACTTTCACCAACAACTGCTTCACCTGGGAGGAGCAGCCAGTTGAGTTTAAAGCAGCGTCGATTTTTCTTCCAATTCTCAGACAGAGGAAGGAGGCAGGACACAGATATCAGATTACTGCGAACAGAATGGAGTTGGTAGTCAAGGAAGGCTTGTTTTCTCAGTACTGCAGTGCACCTCAACAACATCCAAAAAACCTTCCTCATGTGCCTTCAAGTTTTGTGGCTCATGTTTAAGCAGCAATTTTGGCCCACATGGAAAGGATCTATATGAACATATATGCAACCTATATGCCGCATATATGCAGCATATTCGCACATGTAGGCCAAATTCAGGTACATATATGTGCTTATAGAGGGCATATAGGTCTACTATATCGCTTCTTTATATCCACATATGGGCCCTATATGTACATACAAGGTATATGTCTCCTCTATAGCTCATATACCCAGTGGCAGGTTCTGTTTGTCATACCTATTGTATAGCTCATATCTCACTTTTGCAACTGTCATACATGATGCCTAGCTCATATTTTTATTCTCAAGGTAATATCTGCATATTAGACAAAAGTCCCTTACAGAAATAACAAGAATTTCACGCAATAACTTATTAATCGCATGAGAACACATGAAATTGTCATCACATTTGATCTTAAATACATGTTGACATGTGACAATGGCATGTTATGTGTAAACCAGTCATTATTAACTATGGCAAGTGAGAGGAGACAAAAAGCTATGATATCAATACAAATATCTAATACTATTTGTTACATTTTTTTCCTGAAACATTAACAATAACAAGGTCATCAATTCTTTCTTGACCATACTTATTTCCATTCTATAAAGATTGAGTTGTGTATTGTGGAAGAGAAGGAAATGTATAAAAACAAAATGGTTTGATTATGTTTATTTCATCAATTAAGCATTTTTTCAAGTTTAAGTCACTGCCAGATTCACCACATTAGATAAAATTGGATTCACATCATTACAGCTCATACACATCCAATGAAAGGTTATATAATACACTGTTACATCCACCAAATGCAATGTTTTCTATCTTGTCTGTAATGCAGTTTCTAGATGAATGTGGCTCAGAGGTCCTTAGTCTAAATGTAGCAAAATAAAACAAAACTAACAAAATAAAAGCACACAGAAGAACATACATTCAAGTAAATATGCCTTTCAAAAGTCATTTTCATCCCCACATCTATTTGAGCATTTCACTGTGGTTAATGAATTTGAACACAAAGTCTACATTTCTGTTCACAGTTTTAATGAACAGATACTTGTCTTTATCTGAGATGCTTGTATAGCAACTAAAGGTCCCAGACTTTTTCCTACAGGGATGAAATAACAAGGATTCTCAAATTCCCAAACGGAAAGAACCTATATAAACACAGAGGTTTTAATCCCTGCCTTGTATCAACCAGCAGTGGTCGGCAGCTCTTTTCAGAAGTAGCGCGCAATTAGCCAATGCGCTACAGGGATGCAAATTGCGAAGGGCCTGCTGGGAAGGGTTATGTAGATTAGAGTTCCCCTAGGCGCGTCCTGTTGGCCAGACGGGCGCTGATAAAGAAGCTTCTGACTCTGCTAACATGTCAATATTAGCTGCTTCATTCTGAACATGTGAAATTCAGCCAGCGAATATAGAAATAACAATTGCTAAAAGGCGCGAGCTTCGGAGGAGAGCCGCGAGCTGTCTACACTCTCCGGAATTGTCAACAGGTGAATGCACATGCAAAAAAGCCTAAATTCTTGTACATAGTTCCTTAATTGGACATTCCAGATTCCGGTGGGATTGGAAATGCGAAATAAAAAAAAAATGCATGTTTTAAAATAAAATTGGCCGTTTTCATATATTATAGGTACATATGAAAACGGCCAATTTTATGCATGTCACATATATGCGAAACCTATATGTGGCCCTGTATTAAAACCTATATGTTTATATAGGTTCTTTCCGTGTGGGGGTATTCATATACAGATAAACATGTTTTACATAAGATCCTATACATCAAACTTGCAACTCAAAAAAAACAAACCAAAAAAAACCAAAAAAAAACAGCCAGTCTATACTGTAATGTTAGTTAATAAAATAAATATTTCTTTCCAACAAATTTGACTTCACTTGTCACTGTTGGTAATAATTTATTTCATAGAGGTCACATACATTAGAAAAAAAAAATTCAGCATTAAGTGACCTGCTTAAATAAACTAAGGACTCCTGTTGAGTGGCTGAGTGTGATAATAACTTGATTATGAACAAACCGGTTTCGCTAAATTTTGTGGGGAAATAGAGGGAGTTCATGGTCTCTCCCACCACAGCTTAAAAGTTTGGATTGAATAAAAATTCTTCGGATGAAGTCGAAAGCTATATGACCATGAGAACAATCATTCTGTCAATAAGACTGAAAAGTAGGGCTCAGTAAATTCCAAGAAAGAATGCTTCACCTGGGAGAAGCACGCCACAGCAACGAAGCGACATTGCTCATCTCTTCCAATACTGGGCCAGTGGAGGGATGGCGGATACAGATCTTGGGTTACAATGTACAGAGCAAAGGTGGTAATGGAATAAAGGTTGAATCGATTATCATTGCTTCACACACCTACATAAGGCCGAAAAAACTCATTCATTTACCTCCAAATTTTCTGGCTCATGTTTCACAGACAACAGCAACTTTCTGAATTCATTCTATGCTGCACATTGGCTACTACGGAAACAATTTATTAGATTTGTTCAATTAATAACATTATAATAAATCATTGTATGCTGGTGTTGAGAGGTAAATTTGAAAAACAAATATTTCCTACAGTGAAATATGAAATAAATTTTCATTGCGTAAGAGTCCTACTATAGATGGAAAAAAATGGCATGTATTGCCTCGTCTGGATAGAACTGCTATCACTGAGGGATTCCTCAAATTTAGGATTGAAAGAGGAGGATACAATAGAAAGGAACTGACAAAGACCACATCATTGATGACATTTATTCAGCCACTGAGACCTCACCATAGAAGGTGGTAAGAAAATATGAAGTTAGGGTATTTTTAAAAAAAGCTTGTATTCAGATTCCTCCAAGCCATTGTTGCATGAATGCAATGAGGATATTTTTGAGACTGCGTAGTGCAGTACATGCAGAGCGTTTCCGTGGACCAGCAGTGTTATCATGTCGGAGATCCATTTCATGAACAGCTCGCTTTCTGCAGCTCACTCTTGTGGTAATCACGGTTCGTTTGCTCAATACCACCTCTTGGCTAACGCTTTTGAACCCTCGGAATGTAAGTAAATCAGATGCTTTATCTTGGCAACTATCAGTGGCACTGCCACAGCTTCCTATGGTTTCAGCCCCATTGGTCTTAGGAGGTTCACCGTGCTGGGAGTTTTCCTCAAGAGCACGTACGGCGGTGCGATATATCGCGCGGCCAGTGATGGCAGTGCGGCTTTGTGCTGCTCCTTCAGAGTGAACGTGTTTAAGTTCCGTTTGCAAAGTCGAGCAGTTTTGGATTGAGCCAAGCCGGCGAAAGAAAGTATTCATGTTTTCTGTCAAAGGTATTCTCCTGGTAATGTGATCCTCCTCTTCTGGAAAGGGCTGAACTGTGTCAGATTATTTATTGATTTATGAAATAAACCCCACCCAAAATCATAACAAGGCGTGATCAGTGCCAGCCAATCTCAGCATGCCACGCTGCTTGAGGCCTCCCACCTGCTTTAGCACACAGCGCTGTTGCTCACACCAGAAGTCTTTTCACCTTCCTGGGTAAATTTCTTGGGCTTATGTCCTCATAGATTCAAAGCCAATCCAGTGGAATATGACACTACCTGACTTGAAAACAATGATGCCGGTGCAGTCAGATTTCAAAAAAGTATCTTGTTATTTCATGGATTAAAGGTCCGTTACCAAGATGATAATACCGAGCGTGCTTGCTTTTTTCTTGCATCTGCATCAAACTAACATTACTCAAAACAGTAAATGTATGGAAACCAGTCCAAATCAGTATTTTAAAAGTTTAATGATGCATTTATTCGCATCAAATTTCATAAATAACTGTCAAAATTAATTACTGTATCTTTCAAGGGGACCACTTAATATTTGAAAGTAATGGCTCAGTATGAAAAATTATGTTCGACAAATCTTCAGAAATTAGCCACTATGAGTTGCTGTGACTGATGGTGATCTACTATACATTACTAATATTTGGTAAAATGGCCTCAAGTAATGTGGAAATCAAAGTTTTCTGCCACCTCAGCTTTAATGTTCAGACGGTGCAAAATTACGTTAAATTGGCTTCAAACCCCTGTGGTCGCGATTGAGAACTATAATGTCAGCCAGAAATATGAAAATTGCTGTAACTTCCACCAACAACTGCTTCACCTGGGAGGAGCAGCCAGTTCAGTTTAAAGCAGCGTCACTATTTTCTTCCAATTCTCAGGCAGCGGAAGGAGGCAGGACACAGATAACAGATTACCGCGAGCAGAACGGAGTTGGCAGCCAAGGAAGGCTTGTTTTCTCAGTACTGCAGTCCACCTTGACAACATCCAAAAAACCTTCCTCACGTGCCTTCATGTTTTCTGACAAAAGTTTAAGCAGCAATTTTGGCATTCACATACAGATAAACATGTTTTATATACGATCCTATACATCAAACTCGCAACTAAAAAAACAGCCAGTCTATACTTTTATGTAACTAAATAAAATATATATTTCTTTCCAACAAATTTGACTTCACTGTTCACTGTTGGTAATAATTCATTTCTTAAAGGTCACATACATTAGAAAAAAAATAATTCAGCATTAAGTGACCTGCTAAAATAAACTAAGGACTCCTGTTGAGTGGCTGAGTGTGATAATAACTTGATAACCAAAAAACCGGTGTCGTTAAATATTGAGGGGAAATAGAGGGAGTTCATGGTCTCTGCCACCTCAGCTTAAAAGTTTGGATTGAATAAAAATTCTTTGGATGAAGTCTAAACCTTTATGACCATGAGAACAATCATTTTGTCAATAAGACTGAAAAGTAGGGCTCAGTAAATTCCAAGAAAGAATGCTTCACCTGGGAGAAGCACGCCACAGCAACGAAGCGACATTGCTCATCTCTTCCAATACAGGGCCAGTGGAGGGAGGACGGATACAGATCTTGGGTTACAATGTACAGAGCAAAGGTGGTAATGGAGTAAAGGTTGAATTGATTATTATTGCTTCACACACCTACATAAGGCCGAAAAACCTCATTCATTTCCCTCCAGATTTTCTGGTTCATGTTTCACAGACAACAGCAACTTTCTGAATTCATTCTATGCTGCACATTGGCTACTACGGAAACAATTTATAAGATTTGTTCAATTAATAACATTATAATAAATCATTGTTTGCCGATGTTGAGAGGTAACTTTGAAGAACAAATATTTCCTACAGTGTAATATGAAATAATTTTTTTTTTGTGTAAGAGTCCTACTATAGATGGAAAAAAATGGCATGTATTGCCTAGTCTGGATTGAACTGCTATCACTGAGGGATTCCTCAAATTTAGGATTGAAAGAGGAGGATACAATAAAAAGTAACTGACAAAGACCACATCATTGATGACATTTATTCAGCCACTGAGACCTCACCATAGAAGGTGGTAAGAAAATATGACATTAGGGTATTTTTAACAAAAGCTTGACTTCAGATTCCTCCAAGCCATTGTTGCATGAATGCAATGAGGATATTTTTGAGACTGCGTAGTGCAGTACATGCAGAGCGTTTCCGTGGTCCAGTATTGTTATCATGTCGGAGATCCATTTCATGAACAGCTCGCTTCCTGCAGCTCACTCTTGTGGTAATCACGGATCGTTTGCTCAATACCACCTCTTGGCTAACGCTTTTGAACCCTCGGAATGTAAGTAAATCAGATGCTTTATCTTGGCAACTATCAGTGGCACTGCCACAGCTTCCTATAGTTTCAGCCCCATTGGTCTTAGGAGGTTCACCGTGCCGGGAGTTTTCCTCAAGAGCACGTACGGCGGTGCTATATATCACGCGGCCGGTGATGGCAGTGCGGTTTTGTGCTGCTCCTTCAGAGTGAACGTGTTTAAGTTCCGTTTGCAAAGTCGAGCAGTTTCGGATTGAGCCAAGCCGGCGAAAGAAAGTATTCATGTTTTTCTGTCGAAGGTATTCTCCTGGTAATGTGATCCTCCTCTTCTGGAAAGGGCTGAACTGTGTCAGATTATTTATTGATTTATGAAATAAACCCCACCCAAAATCATAACAATGCGTGATCAGTGCCAGGCAAACTCTGCATGCCACGCTGCTTGATGCCTCCCACCTGCTTTAGCACACAGCGCTGTTGCTCATTCCAGAAGTCTTTTCCCCTTCCTGAGTAAATTTCTTGTGCGTATGTCCTCATAGATTCAAAGCCAATTCAGTGGAATATGACACTACCTGACTTGAAAACAATGATGCGGTGCAGTCAAATTTAAAAAAAGTATCTTGTTATTTCATGGATTTAACGTCCATTACTAGGATGATAATACCGAGCGTGCTTGCTTTGTTCTTGCATCTGCATCAAACTAACATTACTCAAAACAGTTAAAAGTATGGAAACCAGTCCAAATCAGTATTTTAAAAGGTTAATGATGCATTGAGTCCCATCAAATTTCATAAATAACTGTCAAAATTAATTACTGTATCTTTCAAAGGGACCACTTAATATTTGAAAGTAATGGCTCAGTATGAAAAATTATGTTCGACAAATCTTCAGAAATTAGCCACTATGAGTTGCTGTGACTGATGGTGATCTACTATACATTACTAATATTTGGTAAAATGGCCTCAAGTAATGTGGAAATTAAAGTTTTCTGCACCTCAGCTTTAATGTTCAGATGGTGCAAGATTACGTTAAATCGGCTTCAAACCCCTGTGGTCGCGATTGAGAACTATAATGTCAGCCAGAAATATGAAGATTGCTGTAACTTCCACCAACAACTGCTAAACCTGGGAGGAGCAGCCAGTTGAGTTTAAAGCAGCGTCACTTTTTCTTCCAATTCTCAGACAGCGGAAGGAGGCAGGACACAGATATCAGATTGCCGCGAGCAGAATGGAGTTGGCAGTCAAGGAAGGCTTGTTTTTCTCAGTACTGCAGCACTTTGACAACATCCAAAAACCTTCCTCACGTGCCTTCATGTTTTCTGACACAAGTTTAAGCAGCAATTTTGGCATTCACATACAGATAAACATGTTTTATATACGATCCTATACATCAAACTCGCAACTAAAAAAACAGCCAGTCTATACTTTTATGTAACTAAATAGAATATATATTTCTTTCCAACAAATTTGACTTCACTTGTCACTGTTGGTAATAATTCATTTCATGAAGGTCACATACATTAGAAAAAAAATAATTCAGCATTAAGTGACCTGCTTAAATAAACTAAGGACTCCTTTTAAGTGGCTGAGTGTGATAATAACTTGATTACCAACAAACCGGTGTCGTTAAATTTTGTGGGGAAATAGAGGGAGTTCATGGTCTCTGCCACCTCAGCTTAAAAGTTTGGATTGAATAAAAATTCTACGGATGAAGTCGAAACCTATATTACCATGAGAACAATCATTTTGTAAAGAAGACTGAAAAGTAGGGCTCAGTAAATTCCAAGAAAGAACGCTTCACCTGGGAGAAGCACGCCACAGCAACGAAGCGACATTGCTCATCTCTTCCAATACAGGGCCAGTGGAGGGATGGCGGATACAGATCTTGGGTTACAATGTACAGAGCAAAGGTGGTAATGGAGTAAAGGTTGAATTGATTATTATTGCTTCACACACCTACATAAGGCCGAAAAACCTCATTCATTTCCCTCCAGATTTTCTGGTTCATGTTTCACAGACAACAGCAACTTTCTGAATTCATTCTATGCTGCACATTGGCTACTACGGAAACAATTTATTAGATTTGTTCAATTAATAACATTATAATAAATCATTGTTTGCTGATGTTGAGAGGTAACTTTGAAGAACAAATATTTCCTACAGTGTAATATGAAATAAATTTTCTTTGTGTAAGAGTCCTACTATAGATGGAAAAAAATGGCATGTATTGCCTCGTCTGGATTGAACTGCTATCACTGAGGGATTCCTCAAATTTAGGATTGAAAGAGGAGGATACAATAAAAAGTAAATGACAAAGACCACATCATTGATGACATTTATTCAGCCACTGAGACCTCACCATAGAAGGTGGTAAGAAAATATGACATTAGGGTATTTTTAACAAAAGCTTGACTTCAGATTCCTCCAAGCCATTGTTGCATGAATGCAATGAGGATATTTTTGAGACTGCGTAGTGCAGTACATGCAGAGCGTTTCCGTGGTCCAGCAGTGTTATCATGTCGGAGATCCATTTCATGAACAGCTCGATTTCTGCAGCTCACTCTTGTGGTAATCACGGTTCGTTTGCTCAATACCACCTCTTGGCTAACGCTTTTGAACCCTCGGAATTTAAGTAAATCAGATGCTTTATCATGGCAACTATCAGTGGCACTGCCACAGCTTCCTATGGTTTCAGCCCCATTGGTCTTAGGAGGTTCACCATGCTGGGAGTTTTCCTCAAGAGCACGTACGGCGGTGCTATATATCACGCGGCCGGTGATGGCAGTGCGGCTTTGTGCTGCTCCTTCAGAGTGAACGTGTTTAAGTTCCGTTTGCAAAGTCGAGCAGTTTCGGATTGAGCCAAGCCGGCGAAAGAAAGTATTCATGTTTTCTGTCGAAGGTATTCTCCTGGTAATGTGATCCTCCTCTTCTGGAAAGGGCTGAACTGTGTCAGATTATTTATTGATTTATGAAATAAACCCCACCCAAAATCATAACAATGCGTGATCAGTGCCAGCCAATCTCAGCATGCCACGCTGCTTGATGCCTCCCACCTGCTTTAGCACACAGCGCTGTTGCTCATTCCAGAAGTCTTTTCCCCTTCCTGAGTAAATTTCTTGTGCGTATGTCCTCACAGATTCAAAGCCAATTCAGTGGAATATGACACTACCTGACTTGAAAACAATGATGCCGGCGCAGTCAAATTTAAAAAAAGTATCTTGTTATTTCATGGATTTAACGTCCATTACTAGGATGATAATACCGAGCGTGCTTGCTTTGTTCTTGCATCTGCATCAAACTAACATTACTCAAACAGTTAAAGTATGGAAACCAGTCCAAATCAGTATTTTGAAAGGTTAATGATGCATTGAGTCCCATCAAATTTCATAACTAACTGTCAAAATTAATTACTGTATCATTCAAGGGGACCACTTAATATTTGAAAGTAATGGCTCAGTATGAAAAATTATGTTCGACAGATCTTCAGAAATTAGCCACTATGTGTGGCTGTGACTGATGTTGATCTACTATACATTACTAATATTTGGTAAAATGGCCTCAAGTAATGTGGAAATTAAAGTTTTCTGCACCTCAGCTTTAATGTTCAGATGGTGCAAGATTACGTTAAATCGGCTTCAAACCCCTGTGGTCGCGATTGAGAACTATAATGTCAGCCAGAAATATGAAGATTGCTGTAACTTCCACCAACAACTGCTAAACCTGGGAGGAGCAGCCAGTTGAGTTTAAAGCAGCGTTGCTTTTTTCTTCCAATTCTCAGACAGCGGAAGGAGGCAGGACACAGATATCAGATTGCCGCGAGCAGAACGGAGTTGGCAGTCAAGGAAGGCTTGTTTTCTCAGTACTGCAGAGCACTTCGACAACATCCAAAAAGCCTTCCTCACGTGCCTTCATGTTTTCTGACACAAGTTTAAGCAGCAATTTTGGCATTCACATACAGATTAACATGTTTTATATACGATCCTATACATCAAACTCGCAACTAAAAAAACAGCCAGTCTATACTTTTATGTGAGTAAATAAAATATATATTTCTTTCCAACAAATTTGACTTCACTTGTCACTGTTGGTAATAATTCATTTCATGAAGGTCACATACATTAGAAAAAAAATAATTCAGCATTAAGTGACCTGCTAAAATAAACTAAGGACTCCTTTTAAGTGGCTGAGTGTGATAATAACTTGATTACCAACAAACCGGTGTCGTTAAATTTTGTGGGGAAATAGAGGGAGTTCATGGTCTCTGCCACCTCAGCTTAAAAGTTTGGATTGAATAAAAATTCTACGGATGAAGTCGAAACCTATATGACCATGAGAACAATCATTTTGTAAAGAAGACTGAAAAGTAGGGCTCAGTAAATTCCAAGAAAGAATGCTTCACCTGGGAGAAGCACGCCACAGCAACGAAGCGACATTGCTCATCTCTTCCAATACAGGGCCAGTGGAGGGATGGCGGATACAGATCTTGGGTTACAATGTACAGAGCAAAGGTGGTAATGGAGTAAAGGTTGAATTGATTATTATTGCTTCACACACCTACATAAGGCCGAAAAACCTCATTCATTTCCCTCCAGATTTTCTGGTTCATGTTTCACAGACAACAGCAACTTTCTGAATTCATTCTATGCTGCACATTGGCTACTACGGAAACAATTTATTAGATTTGTTCAATTAATAACATTATTATAACTCATTGTTTGCTGATGTTGAGGGGTAACTTTGAAGAACAAATATTTCCTACAGTGTAATATGAAATAAATTTTCTTCGTGTAAGAGTCCTACTATAGATGGAAAAAAATGGCATGTATTGCCTCGTCTGGATTGAACTGCTATCACTGAGGGATTCCTCAAATTTAGGATTGAAAGAGGAGGATACAATAAAAAGTAAATGACAAAGACCACATCATTGATGACATTTATTCAGCCACTGAGACCTCACCATAGAAGGTGGTAAGAAAATATGACATTAGGGTATTTTAACAAAAGCTTGACTTCAGATTCCTCCAAGCCATTGTTGCATGAATGCAATGAGGATATTTTTGAGACTGCGTAGTGCAGTACATGCAGAGCGTTTCCGTGGTCCAGCAGTGTTATCATGTCAGAGATCCATTTCATGAACAGCTCGATTTCTGCAGCTCACTCTTGTGGTAATCACGGTTCGTTTGCTCAATACCACCTCTTGGCTAACGCTTTTGAACCCTCGGAATTTAAGTAAATCAGATGCTTTATCATGGCAACTATCAGTGGCACTGCCACAGCTTCCTATGGTTTCAGCCCCATTGGTCTTAGGAGGTTCACCGTGCTGGGAGTTTTCCTCAAGAACACGTACGGCGGTGCTATATATCACGCGGCCGGTGATGGCAGTGCGGCTTTGTGCTGATCCTTCAGAGTGAACGTGTTTAAGTTCCGTTTGCAAAGTCGAGCAGTTTCGGATTGAGCCAAGCCGGCGAAAGAAAGTATTCATGTTTTCTGTCGAAGGTATTCTCCTGGTAATGTGATCCTCCTCTTCTGGAAAGGGCTGAACTGTGTCAGATTATTTATTGATTTGTGAAATAAACCCCACCCAAAATCATAACAATGCGTGATCAGTGCCTTCCAATCTCTGCATGCCACGCTGCTTGATGCCTCCCACCTGCTTTAGCACACAGCGCTGTTGCTCATTCCAGAAGTCTTTTCCCCTTCCTGAGTAAATTTCTTGTGCTTCTGTCCTCATGGAATTCAAAGCCAATTCAGTGGAATATGACACTACCTGACTTGAAAACAATGATGCCGGCGCAGTCAAATTTCAAACAAGTATCTTGTTATTTCATGGATTTAACGTCCATTACCAAGATGATAATACCGAGCGTGCTTGCTTTATTCTTGCATCTGCATCAAACTAACATTACTCAAAACAGTAAAAGTATGGAAACCAGTCCAAATCAGTATTTTAAAAGGTTAATGATGCATTTAGTCCCATTAAATTTCATAAATAACTGTCAAAATTAATTACTGTATCTTTCAAGGGGACCACTTAATATTTGAAAGTAATGGCTCAGTATGAAAAATTATGTTCGACAAATCTTCAGAAATTAGCCACTATGAGTTGCTGTGACTGATGGTGATCTACTAAACATTACTAATATTTGGTAAAATGGCCCCAAGTAATGTGGAAATTAAAGTTTTCTGCCACCTCAGCTTTAATGTTCAGACGGTGCAAGATTACGTTAAATCGGCTTCAAACCCCTGTGGTCGCGATTGAGAACTATAATGTCAGCCAGAAATATGAAGATTGCTGTAACTTCCACCAACAACTGCTAAACCTGGGAGGAGCAGCCAGTTGAGTTTAAAGCAGCGTCACTATTTTCTTCCAATTCTCAGACAGCGGAAGGAGGCAGGACACAAATAACAGATTACCGCGAGCAGAACGGAGTTGGCAGTCAAGGAAGGCTTGTTTTCTCAGTACTGCAGTGCACCTCGACAACATCCAAAAAACCTTTCTCATGTGCTGGCAAGTTTTGTGGCACAAGTTTAAGCAGCAATTTTGGCATTCATTTACAGATAAACATGTTTTATATACGATCCTATACATCAAACTCGCAACTCAAAAAAAAAAAAAACCAGCCAGTCTATACTTTTATATTAGTTACTAAAATATATATTTCTTTCCAACAAATTTGACTTCACTTTTCACTGTTGGTAATAATTTATTTCATAGAGGTCACATAAATTCGAAAAAAAATAATTCAGCATTAAGTGACCCGCTGAAATAAACTAAGGACTCCTGTTGAATGGCTGAGTGTGATAATAACTTGATTACCAACAAACCGGTTTCACTAAATTTTGTGGGGAAATAGAGGGAGTTCATGGTCTCTGCCACCTCAGCTTAAAAGTTTGGATTGAATAAAAATTCTTCGGATGAAGTCGAAACCTATATGACCATGAGAAAAATCATTTTGTCAAGAAGACTGAAAAGTAGGGCTCAGTAAATTCCAAGAAAGAATGCTTCACCTGGGAGAAGCATGCCACAGCAACGAAGCGACATTGCTCATCTCTTCCAATACTGGGCCAGTGGAGGGAGGGCGGATACAGATCTTGGGTTACAATTTACAGAGCAAAGGTGGTAATGGAGTAAAGGTTGAATTGATTATTATTGCTTCACACACCTACATAAGGCCGAAAAACCTCAATCATTTACCTCCAGATTTTCTGTCTCATGTTTCACCGACAACAGCAACTTTCTGAATTCATTCTATGCTGCACATTGGCTACTACGGAAACAATTTATTAGATTTGTTCAATTAACATTATAATAAATCATTGTTTGCTGATGTTTAGAGGTGACTTTGAAAAACAAATATTTCCTACAGTGAAATATGAAATCAATTTTCTTTGTGTAAGAGTCCTACTATAGATGGAAAAAAATGGCATGTATTGCCTCGTCTGGATTGAACTGCTATCACTGAGGGATTCCTCAAATTTAGGATTGAAAGAGGAGGATACAATAAAAAGCAACTGACAAAGACCACATCATTGATGACATTTATTCAGCCACTGAGACCTCACCATAGAAGGTGGTAAGAAAATATAACATTAGGGTATTTTAACAAAAGCTTGACTTCAGATTCCTCCAAGCCATTGTTGCATGAATGCAATGAGGATATTTTTGAGACTGCGTAGTGCAGTACATGCAGAGCGTTTCCGTGGTCCAGCAGTGTTATCATGTCTTAGATCCATTTCATGAACAGCTCGATTTCTGCAGCTCACTCTTGTGGTAATCACGGTTCGATTGCTCAATACCACCTCTTGGCTAACGCTTTTGAACCCTCGGAATGTAAGTTAAGCAGATGCTTTATCTTGGCAACTATCAGTGGCACTGCCACAGCTTCCTATGGTTTCAGCCCCATTGGTCTTAGGAGGTTCACCGTGCTGGGAGTTTTCCTCAAGAACACGTACGGCGGTGCGATATATCGCGCGGCCGGTGATGGCAGTGCGGCTTTGTGCTGCTCCTTCAGAGTGAACGTGTTTAAGTTCCGTTTGCAAAGTCGAGCCGTTTCGCATTGAGCCAAGCCGGCGAAAGAAAGTATTCATGTTTTCTGTCAAAGGTATTCTCCTGGTAATGTGATTCTCCACTTCTGGAAAGGGCTAAACTGTGTCAGATTATTTATTGATTTATGAAATAAACCCCACCCAAAATCATAACAATGCGTGATCAGTGCCTTCAAATCTCTGCATGCCACGCTGCTTGAGGCCTCCCACCTGCTTTAGCACACAGCGCTGTTGCTCACACCAGAAGTCTTTTCCCCTTCCTGAGTAAATTTCTTGTGTGTATGTCCTCATAGATTCAAAGCCAATCCAGTGGAATATGACACTACCTGACTTGAAAACAATGATGCCGGTGCAGTCAAATTTCAAAAAAGTATCTTGTTATTTCATGGATTTAACGTCCATTACCAAGATGATAATACCGAGCGTGCTTGCTTTGTTCTTGCATCTGCATCAAACTAACATTACTCAAAACAGTAAAAGTATGGAAACCAGTCCAAATCAGTATTTTAAAAGGTTAATGATGCATTTAGTCCCATCAAATTTCATAAATAACTGTCAAAATTAATTACTGTATCTTTCAAGGGGACCACTTAATATTTGAAAGTAATGGCTCAGTATGAAAAATTATGTTCGACAGATCTTCAGAAATTAGCCACTATGAGTTGCTGTGACTGATGGTGATCTACTATACATTACTAATATTTGGTAAAATGGCCTCAAGTAATGTGGAAATTAAAGTTTTCTGCCACCTCAGCTTTAATGTTCAGATGGTGCAAGATTACGTTAAATCGGCTTCAAACCCCTGTGGTCGCGATTGAGAACTATAATGTCAGCCAGAAATATGAAGATTGCTGTAACTTCCACCAACAACTGCTTCACCTGGGAGGAGCAGCCAGTTGAGTTTAAAGCAGCGTCACTATTTTCTTCCAATTCTCAGACTGCGGAAGGAGGCAGGACACAGATATCAGATTACCGCGAGCAGAACGGAGTTGGCAGTCAAGGAAGGCTTGTTTTCTCAGTACTGCAGAGCACTTCGACAACATCCAAAAAACCTTCCTCACGTGCCTTCATGTTTTCTGACACAAGTTTAAGCAGCAATTTTGGCATTCACATACAGATAAACATGTTTTATATACGATCCTATCCATCAAACTCGCAACTAAAAAAACAGCCAGTCTATACTTTTATGTAAGTAAATAAAATATATATTTCTTTCCAACAAATTTGACTTCACTTGTCACTGTTGGTAATAATTCATTTCATGAAGGTCACATACATTAGAAAAAAAATAATTCAGCATTAAGTGACCTGCTAAAATAAACTAAGGACTCCTTTTAAGTGGCTGAGTGTGATAATAACTTGATTACCAACAAACCGGTGTCGGTAAATTTTGTGGGGAAATAGAGGGAGTTCATGGTCTCTGCCACCTCAGCTTAAAAGTTTGGACTGAATAAAAATTCTACGGATGAAGTCGAAACCTATATGACCATGAGAAAAATCATTTTGTCCAGAAGACTGAAAAGTAGGGCTCAGTCAATTCCAAGAAAGAATGCTTCACCTGGGAGAAGCACACCACAGCAACGAAGCGACATTGCTCATCTCTTCCAATACAGGGCCAGTGGAGGGATGGCGGATACAGATCTTGGGTTACAATGTACAGAGCAAAGGTGGTAATGGAGTAAAGGTTGAATTGATTATTATTGCTTCACACACCTACATAAGGCTGAAAAATCTCATTCATTTCCCTCCAGATTTTCTGGTTCATGTTTCACAGACAACAGCAACTTTCTGAATTCATTCTATGCTGCACATTGGCTACTACGGAAACAATTTATGAGATTTGTTCAATTAATAACATTATAATAAATCATTGTTTGCTGATGTTGAGAGGTAACTTTGAAGAACAAATATTTCCTACAGTGTAATATGAAATAAATTTTCTTCGTGTAAGAGTCCTACTATAGATGGAAAAATATGGCATGTATTGCCTCGTCTGGATTGAACTGCTATCACTGAGGGATTCCTCAAATTTAGTATTGAAAGAGGAGGATACAATAAAAAGTAAATGACAAAGACCACATCATTGATGACATTTATTCAGCCACTGAGACCTCACCATAGAAGGTGGTAAGAAAATATGACATTAGGGTATTTTTAACAAAAGCTTGACTTCAGATTCCTCCAAGCCATTGTTGCATGAATGCAATGAGGATATTTTTGAGACTGCGTAGTGCAGTACATGCAGAGCGTTTCCGTGGTCCAGCAGTGTTATCATGTCGGAGATCCATTTCATGAACAGCTCGATTTCTGCAGCTCACTCTTGTGGTAATCACGGTTCGTTTGCTCAATACCACCTCTTGGCTAACGCTTTTGAACCCTCGGAATGTAAGTAAATCAGATGCTTTATCTTGGCAACTATCAGTGGCACTGCCACAGCTTCCTATGGTTTCAGCCCCATTGGTCTTAGGAGGTTCACCGTGCTGGGAGTTTTCCTCAAGAGCACATACGGCGGTGCGATATATCGCGCGGCCGGTGATGGCAGTGCGGCTTTGTGCTGCTCCTTCAGAGTGAACGTGTTTAAGTTCCGTTTGCAAAGTCGAGCAGTTTCGGATTGAGCCAAGCCGGCGAAAGAAAGTATTCATGTTTTCTGTCAAAGGTATTCTCCTGGTAATGTGATTCTCCACTTCTGGAAAGGGCTGAACTGTGTCAGATTATTTATTGATTTATGAAATAAACCCCACCCAAAATCATAACAATGCGTGATCAGTGCCAGCCAATCTCTGCATGCCACGCTGCTTGAGGCCTCCCACCTGCTTTAGCACACAGCGCTGTTGCTCACACCAGAAGTCTTTTCCCCTTCCTGAGTAAATTTCTTGTGTGTATGTCCTCATAGATTCAAAGCCAATCCAGTGGAATATGACACTACCTGACTTGAAAACAATGATGCCGGTGCAGTCAAATTTCAAAAAAGTATCTTGTTATTTCATGGATTTAACGTCCATTACCAAGATGATAATACCGAGCGTGCTTGCTTTGTTCTTGCATCTGCACCAAACTAACATTACTCAAAACAGTAAAAGTATGGAAACCAGTCCAAATCAGTATTTTAAAAGGTTAATGATGCATTAATTCGCATCAAATTTCATAAATAACTGTCAAAATTAATTACTGTATCTTTCAAGGGGACCACTTAATATTTGAAAGTAATGGCTCAGTATGAAAAATTATGTTCAACAAATCTTCAGAAATTAGCCACTATGAGTTGCTGTGACTGATGGTGATCTACTAAACATTACTAATATTTGGTAAAATGGCCCCAAGCAATGTGGAAATTAAAGTTTTCTGCCACCTCAGCTTTAATGGTCAGACGGTGCAAGATTACGTTAAATCGGCTTCAAACCCCTGTGGTCGCGATTGAGAACTATAATGTCAGCCAGCAATATGAAGATTGCTGTAACTTCCACCAACAACTGCTAAACCTGGGAGGAGCAGCCAGTTGAGTTTAAAGCAGCGTTGCTTTTTTCTTCCAATTCTCAGACAGCGGAAGGAGGCAGGACACAGATATCAGATTACCGCGAGCAGAACGGAGTTGGCAGTCAAGGAAGGCTTGTTTTCTCAGTACTGCAGTGCACTTCGACAACATCCAAAAAACCTTCCTCACGTGCCTTCATGTTTTCTGACACAAGTTTAAGCGGCAATTTTAGCATTCATATTCAGATAAACATGTTCAATATACGATTCTATACATCAAACTCGCAACTCAAAAAAAAAAACAGCCAGTCTATACTTTGATGTTAGTTAATAAAATATATATTTCTTTCCAACAAATTTGACTTCACTGTTCACTGTTGTTAATAATTTATTTAATAGAGGTCACATACATTAGAAAAAAATAATTCAGCATTAAGTGACCTGCTAAAATAAACTAAGGACTCCTGTTGAGTGGCTGAGTGTGATAATAACTTGATTACCAAAAAACCGGTTTCATTAAATATTGTGGGGAAATAGAGGGAGTTCATGGTCTCTGCCACCTCAGCTTAAAAGTTTGGATTGAATAAAAATTCTTTGGATGAAGTCGAAACCTATATGACCATGAGAACAATCCTTTTGTCAAGAAGACTGAAAAGTAGGGCTCAGTAAATTCCACGAAAGAATGCTTCACCTGGGAGAAGCACGCCACGGCAACAAAGCGACATTGCTCATCTCTTCCAATACTGGGCCAGTGGAGGGAGGGCGGATACAGATCTTGGGTTACAATGTACAGAGCAAAGGTGGTAATGGAGTAAAGGTTGAATTGATTATTATTGCTTCACACACCTACATAAGGCCGAAAAACCTCATTCATTTACCTCCAGGTTTTCTGTCTCATGTTTCACCGACAACAGCAACTTTCTGAATTCATTCTATGCTGCACATTGGCTACTACGGAAACAATTTATTAGATTTTTTCAATTAATAACATTATAATAAATCATTGTTTGCTGATGTTGAGAGGTGACTTTGAAGAACAAATATTTCCTAGAGTGTAATATGAAATCAATTTTCTTTGTGTAAGAGTCCTACTATAGATGGAAAAAAATGGCATGTATTGCCTCGTCTGGATAGAACTGCTTTCACTGAGGGATTCCTCAAATTAAGGATTGAAAGAGGAGGATACAATAAAAAGCAACTGACAAAGACCACATCATTGATGACATTTATTCAGCCACTGAGACCTCACCATAGAAGGTGGTAAGAAAATATGACATTAGGGTATTTTAACAAAAGCTTGACTTCAGATTCCTCCAAGCCATTGTTGCATGAATGCAATGAGGATATTTTTGAGACTGCGTAGTGCAGTACATGCAGAGCGTTTCCGTGGTCCAGCAGTGTTATCATGTCGGAGATCCATTTCATGAACAGCTCGATTTCTGCAGCTCACTCTTGTGGTAATCACGGTTCGTTTGTTCAATACCACCTCTTGGCTAATGCTTTTGAACCCTCGGAATGTAAGTAAAGCAGATGCTTTATCTTGGCAACTATCAGTGGCACTGCCACAGCTTCCTATAGTTTCAGCCCCATTGGTCTTAGGAGGTTCACCGTGCTGGGAGTTTTCCTCAAGAGCACGTACGGCGGTGCTATATATCGCGCGGCCGGTGATGGCAGTGCGGCTTTGTGCTGCTCCTTCAGAGTGAACGTGTTTAAGTTCCATTTGCAAAGTCGAGCAGTTTCGGATTGAGCCAAGCCGGCGAAAGAAAGTATTCATGTTTTCTGTCAAAGGTATTCTCCTGGTAATGTGATCCTCCACTTCTGGAAAGGGCTGAACTGTGTCAGATTATTTATTGATTTATGAAATAAACCCCATCCAAAATCATAACAATGCGTGTTCAGTGCCAGCCAATCTCTGCATACCACGCTGCTTGAGGCCTCCCACCTGCTTTAGCACACAGCGCTGTTGCTCACACCAGAAGTCTTTTCCCCTTCCTGAGTAAATTTCTTGTGCGTATGTCCTCATAGATTCAAAGCCAATCCAGTGGAATATGACACTACCTGACTTGAAAACAATGATGCCGGCGCAGTCAAATTTCAAAAAAGTATCTTGTTATTTCATGGATTTAACGTCCATTACCAAGATGATAATACCGAGCGTGCTTGCTTTGTTCTTGCATCTGCATCAAACTAACATTACTCAAAACAGTAAAAGTATGGAACCAGTCCACATCAGTATTTTAAAAGGTTAATGATGCATTTAGTCCAATTGAATTTCATAAATAACTGTCAAAATTAATTACTGTATCTTTCAAGGGGACCACTTAATATTTGAAAGTAATGGCTCAGTATGAAAAATTATGTTCGACAAATCTTCAGAAATTAGCCACTATGAGTTGCTGTGACTGATGGTGATCTACTATACATTACTAATATTTGGTAAAATGGCCTCAAGTAATGTGGAAATTAAAGTTTTCTGCCACCTCAGCTTTAATGTTCAGACGGTGCAAGATTACGTTAAATCGGCTTCAAACCCCTGTGGTTCCGATTGAGAACTATAATGTCAGCCAGAAATATGAAGATTGCTGTAACTTCCACCAACAACTGCTTCACCTGAAAGGAGCAGCAATTTCAGTTTAAAGCAGCGTCACTATTTTCTTCCAATTCTCAGACAGCGGAAGGAGGCAGGACACAGATATCAGATTACCGCAAGCAGAACGGAGTTGGCAGTCAAAGAAGGCCTGTTTTCTCAGTACTGCAGTGCAACTCGACAACATCGAAAAAACCTTCCTCACGTGCCTCATGTTTTCTGACACAAGTTTAAGCAGCAATTTTAGCATTCATATACAGATAAACATGTTCAATATACGATTCTATACATCAAACTCGCAACTAAAAAAACAGCCAGTTTATACTTTTATGTAAGTAAATAAAATATATATTTCTTTCTGACAAATTTGACTTCACTGTTCACTGTTGGTAATAATTCATTTCTTAAAGGTCACATACATTAGAAAAAAAATAATTCAGCATTAAGTGACCTGCTAAAATAAACTATGGACTCCTGTTGAGAGGCTGAGTGTGATAATAATTTGATTACCAACAAACCGGGTTCATTAAATTTTGTGGGGAAATAGAGGGAGTTCATGGTCTCTGCCACCTCAGCTTAAAAGTTTGGATTGAATAAAAATTCTTTGGATGAAGTCGAAACCTATATGACCATGAGAACAATCATTTTGTCAAGAAGACTGAAAAGTAGGGCTCAGTAAATCCCAAGAAAGAATGCTTCACCTGGGAGAAGCACGCCACAGCAACGAAGCGACATTGCTCATCTCTTCCAATAGTGGGCCAGTGGAGGGATGGCGGATACAGATCTTGGGTTACAATGTACAGAGCAAAGGTGGTAATGGAGTAAAGGTTGAATTGATTATTATTGCTTCACACACCTACATAAGGCCGAAAAACCTCAATCATTTACCTCCAGGTTTTCTGGCTCATGTTTCACCGACAACAGCAACTTTCTGAATTCATTCTATGCTGCACATTGGCTACTACGAAAACAATTTATTAGATTTGTTCAATTAATAACATTATAATAAATCATTGTTTGCTGATGTTGAGAGGCAACTTTTTTTTTCATCTTCATGTGAAAATGCTGTTCCTCGCTTTGAATTTTCATTGACTTAGTCCCGCGCGTTTTTCCTAACAAAATTCTAAATACATTCCCTTGTTGGCTTTGACCTTTTGGTCATTCTGTGAGAAGGCGGGACTTCCTCCCTCAATTTGGTATGGATTTGTTATTAAGAAATGCAAGCAATCTCATTGTTTATCAGATTTGTTTATCAATCTGACTTTACTTGGCAAGAAAAGACGAATATTACGGATACTACGGAGTCTCACTGAGGATAGACAAATAAAGTTCTCCCCAAAATCAAGCTCACGCACTCAATCAGCCCCTGCGAACGCTTGGATTTGTGCTTTTTCTACTCAAACTGAGTGCCTACATGGAGGGAGTTGGAGAGACAACGACTTCCACAGGGACTAATCCACCATGTTCTCAAGGGCTGTGAGGTGTGTGGGCAATGCAATGCAGGTCGGAGAGGACAGCAGGTAGAAGGGCTTGTCATTAAGGTTACTGTACCATGGGGATCAGCATGCATGGAGGTGGCCGGTCCCATGAGTGTGAGTGGGACAAAAGGTGAGAAATATTGTTGGTGCTTGTGGACTCGAAATCATGATTTCGTTAAACCAGTGAGGAAGCCTAACGGAAGCAGCGTTGTCGGCATGTTGGAACAAGCCTGCTGCTGTGTCGGTGTTCCGAAGGAGTTTCGCATGGACAATGGGACTCACTTTCGAAACTCCCAAGTGGATAAGTGGTGCCAGGAAAACGGAGTAATGAGGATCTACTCACCACCTTATACACCACAAGCTAATAGAGTAGTGGAAAGAACCATTGGCCTTGTAAAGAACTGGATAGGCAAGAATGCCAATTCCAGGGATTGGAGCACCAAGGCGCTGCCGATAGGGAGAGCTCTGAACGACCAAGAGCGCCCTGGCAGACCCTCCCCAGCAGAGGAGATGAACCAACTCCCATTTACGTTACAGGAAGCGGGGCGGGGCACTGGGGGTATTGACGTACCAGGACCAAAAGTACCATTCCAAGTCGGACAAAAAGTGTGGGTAAAGGCTCGTGATCACCCCACAGGCACAGCAGTTAAAGCTAAGTATGAAGAAGTAGATACAGTGAAACAAATCTTGGACAGCAATACAGTATTGTTGGAAAAGAGGGGAATTCAAGGAGTTGAGCAACTCAAACCAATGCCAAGCTAGAAGCAAACCAGGAGCCAAGAATGGCCAGGAACACTCAAACTCTACCGCCCTATGTCAGGCTGGCCACTGTCTATGGGGAGGCTGCCTTGAGACGAACCACATCAGGACTCTGGGACGGCAAAGCCTTGAACACACTGGATTCTGCTAAAATAGGATTCGTGTCTAAAGAAAAGGAGGCGATGGAGTGGAGAGAAGAGAAAAACACCTGAGCTGTCTGTGTGAAACCGACAACTCTGACTGTCCAGTGGGAAGGACCTGGACAAGAAAGCCCTGTTAAACCCAAAGCAGACAAAAGGGAGGTTAACGGGTTGCATCACAAACCGGTGAAGGTCATGGATGCTTACATCTGTGGATTGTGTCGACTGACACATTTGCCTCGGCTGATTATTGTCACTCAGTGGGACCTCAAAGGAACGAAACCAGAATTAGTACAGTGTGCGTGTCAGTGGAATGGTGAGAGCATTCATTATTGCAATGGATGTCTCCAATCAATTTATGTATGGACTGCTGATGATAGTGGGAAGTGCTAGAGGATGGCAAGTAAGGACATTCCTCCAGCCACTTGAGCCGTTCAGACTAGATTGGGATGGGAATGGGGGGAGGCCTGTTGCGACAATTGCTCCCCAAGGGAGTAATGAAGGCCAGCCCGAGGGGCCCTCAGTGCCAGCAGTTTACCCGAGTGTGAGCGACTGTGCACCAGAGGAGTGTGGCACCTGCGAGGGAGCAACGGGTAGAAACCCAACCCTCCTGGAAGAGGCAATACGGGGGTCTTAGTCATACGATGTGTCGTGTGGACAGGTGGCTTGCCCTCCCATGGATACGATTCAGTGTCCACTGGTATTGAGAGTATATCGAGATCCCGCTGAGCCAGGCTATACACCAGGTTTGAAGACACTACCAGATGAGATAAAAGAAATTGCCTGTAAAGATGGTTGGGAGGGACCTTGGGAACTAACCACCCGGGGAAGATTGATTGAGGAGGTTGTTAGGAACCCATATCTCCCTTTAGAGGATTTTCCAGAAGTCCCTAAGGAGGAAGGAGCCAGGAGTACGAATTTGTACTATTGTGTCACTAGCCTGGATGGATGGGCAAGTCTGGGAGTTAGGTGAAGATCGAAGACTGAAGAATACCTGGGTAGGGAGGGGATTAGGCCCCCCGAACCTAGCCAGGAACAGGCGGCGGCGAAATTGCAAAGTTCCGAGGACATGTTAAAGACATACTATACAGCAGGGGAGAGGACTGAAGGCCCCCGTATCCATTAAAGTATTAATTGACATACTGCCGTGGTACCATCTAGTTGGCGTGTTTGTCACAAGTAAGTGTGTGGGCAACACGTGATATGCGGGTGACAGCCCACATCTAGCAGAGGCGCTTAGATAGGTATTCCTATTTTGTTCTAGCGGGGCCTAAGATCCCTTGGGGTAAAATGCTGCTTTTCTGCTTTGCTTGTGGCAATTTTAATACCAACTCTATGTTACTGAATTTTGCAGGGGGAAGCAGGGTGCATCCGCTGCGGAGCATCCCCCAAAGAGGCCAAGTACCTATGGGACGTCAACCCTGGAGTGTGGCACCACTATTCTCCTAAGGGCTGGGGAGCAGGCGGGGAAAAGTCCTACGCTCATATTCTCACCTAACCTCTTGCCTGTAGAAATCAGACCGATAGAGACCAGTTTGGGGGAATTACATCCAGGGCCCTATCTTACGCCAGAGTCCCTAAACCCGTTATTTGGGGATTTAGCATTGCGTAAGAGGCGTTCGCCCGCAAAAGTTGCTATCTTGCACACCTGCCTATATCCCTAAAACACCTGCGCTACCCGTTATATTATGCATGGGCGTGGTTTGGGCGCTACGCCAGTTAAACCAATCAGTGTGCCAGGTGCCATTGCCTTTAGGAGCAGGCTGCGTTATCCCAAATCCTCAAACCGAAACGTGCATGAGGTCAAATCCAGACCGGGGAGGATCTGTTTTTGTTAAGTTAATCATGAATTGTATTATTATTATTATTATTTGACATTGACATATTGTTTAATGTTTGGTATGTAATAAAAAAAAAAAAAACAAAAACATCAAGCCTACCCCTTTTGTGATGGAAACTTCAAAAAAAAAAAAAAAAAAAAAAAAAATGCGTTTCACCATGCACTTCCAACTCCCTCTCCCGTCTGAAATGAAGCATAGAACAAAATCCTATTTTAGAAAAATAAAATTAGGTCTATGCACTGGCACTCAGCGACGTAACTTTTTTTTCCAGCGAGAGCAGCATTTCAGAACTCTTCAGCGAATTAAGGTAATTTTGGTGACAAGTACGTGGTTTCGTCCGTTTGCATTTTCCAATCGGACAGCTGTCTATTTTTTTTTACAGCAAGTTGCGTGACCGTGCTGCAAAAACAGGTGTGCATACTTGTCGCCGAAATTACCTTCATTCGCAAGAGAGTTCTGAAATGCCGCTCTCGCTGGAAAAAAAAATTACCGTTGCTGAGTGCCAGTGCATAGCGCTCTTGTAAAAGCCCAAATGGGTAGCGGGTGGTTTGAGGACCCGCTATACGCTTTCCCTAACGTGTGTGGTCAAGATAGCGATTGTAGGGAAAGCGCATAAACACGCCCACAGGTACCCCTCCAAGCGCAAATAAGGGAGTCGGCATAATGCATAGCGGGTAGTGTGGCCGCAAGATACCGTTTAGGGATAGTGGAAGCAGCTAAATGCGTAATTCACGGTGTAACGGGGAATATACGTCAGCACGCCAGCGTGGGAGGTGGGCTCTAATTGCAGCTAGAGTGGGGAATGCTAGTTACGCGAGCAGACAGAATCTGGGCCTTCTGGTGGAGTCCCAATAAAGTATTCACCGTGTTGCCGCATCTCTTACGTCTCCATAATTTATATGTATTCCCGACTCCGTTATGGGAGACATCTCCTTCAGCTGATAACCCTCGTTGCCTAGAAGAACCGACCACCAGCACAACGAGGCACGTCACAGTGGCGCCCGAACTTTCTGGTCCCTGTACCCAGCAACAAGCAGCCGAGGGCAGGTGAGCAGCTACTGGCCATAACGCGACAGTGTGGAGAAGTGAGCGTACCGTCATTCCTATTTGTGAAAGCATAAAGTTTTTTTTGTTTTTTTTCTTTTACTGGGGGTAAGGCCACGGTTTGCATCACGTTCAAGATAATAGCCTATGGTGCTTCCTGGACGTTTTGGGGTTTACTGACTGTAATTTCCTGCCGTGCGGTGCGAACTGCATGCTTTGCAGACTGAACGTATTCGTGAAGGAAACAATTTCTTCCTAGTTTTGCACGAACTTTGCATCTGTAACCGAAGAGACTGGATGGACGTTATTCCCTGTTTTGCTTTGTTATGTTTTACGCTCGTGAAGACTCAGTGGTAAATGCAGAATTCTTTCTTTTTCTTCGGTGAACTCCAGGTGGGAGCAAAACCAATGCGTCGTGCGCACCGCCACCTACTGGACGTAATATTGAATGGCAATTGAACTGTGCTCTTTTTCCTTGCGGTTTCTATCATTTTTAGGTTTAAGTGACACACAAGTGAATATTTCAATGTGATTAATTGCCCAATTGATTGCGAGACTGAAAAAAAAACATAAATAAGGGCATCAAAAGGATTTTTTTTGTCCTCTGCTCCTGTTAGGCAATCTTATGTGTTTATGTTACACGTATAGATATTACTGTCAATGTTCTGTCTTCCACATTCTCAGGGTGGCGTTAATGTGAATTTGCAGACAGTGATACTTTGAGGTGGGCTTTCTAATAATTCTGCTCTGTTCTTTGACTATGACCATGGATGACACACCGAAAGCTGACGCTGACAGGGGTGCACGCCCAAAGACCAGGTCAGACCGGACGGTTGACCCACTCAAGGTGAGACTGAGAGCATTGCAGTCATATGTGTCTGTGCTGGAGGACTGTTTAAACGACTCCCTGACCCTACAACAAAATTTGGCCCATAGGGTTTACAGTCGCCCCAGGGCCCCTACCCCATTGCATGCTGGAACGGGGGATGGTAGTTTGGCACGAGGCTTACAGGCCGGCTATCCTAACATGATGCACCCCGGAGCAACGTCCACCCCTGCCCAAGCCCCACCCCCTGCCCGAGCACCGCCCCCTGACCACTCGCTGGGTGGACTCCCAAGGGCCCTAGTCTCGTTACTCCATGGCTCCAGTATATCTCCCGACAGTTTTAAGGGGGATGGGGCGGTGGAACCGGAAGACTGGCTGTCCTCTTTAGCTGTGTACAAGGGCACGTTGGAGCTAACAGATGCACAAATGCTGGCTGAGGTGCCCCGATTCATGGCGGGGGAGGCTAGGGTGTGGTTCCAGACAATGTCACATCACTGGCAGTCATGGACTCAGTTTACTGATATGTTCAAAACTGTCTTTCTGCCTGGAGACAGCCAAGAGAAAACACTACGGGCTATTCTGGATCGGTTCCAGAAACCAGACGAACCCTTGCCAACGTTTGTGGCCTCAATGGTGAGTAACTTCAGGCGGCTTCGGAGACCGATGCCCGAGGCGGAACAGATCGAGATCATCCGCAGGCACGCCACGGAGTCCTACAGACTTGCCCTAGTGGGCTTCACAGCGAACTCGGTAGATGACCTTCTCCTGAGAGCACATGGGCTCCACGGCATTCTGGGCCCACTCAGAGCTCGCGGCCCAGAAGCACCAGACCAGGCCGGAATAGCCGGCCACTGCAGTGCTATGGATGCTCACTTCCGGGTGTGACTAGCTGGAACTGCCCGAATTGCAACCCAGCGGGGGAGGCGGACCCACACACTACAGAGCCGCAACGACCACCTCCAGGAGCAGAACTCGGTTCACAATGAGGCGGAGGAAGAGGGCGTCGCCGCGGAAGTAGTGGGCCACCAAATGTGGAGGGGGCATCCATGAACACAGTCAGGTTGCCAGTTATGTATGATGGCTCCTCAGTGTCGCCTTGGAATGCCCCGTTCCTGGCCTTGGTGCAAGTAAAGGACAGCTGGCTGCAAGCTACATTAGATACCGGAGCATCTGTCTCAGCTGTGCACCCAAGTGTGATTCACCATTGCGGTCTAGATTCCAAAATGCAACCATGGACCACTCCCCCGCTCACCTTAGCCGATTCAGCCCCATGCTCTCCCACCGGCCTCATCTGGTTCTGTTTCTCCCTGAGAGGTGTGGGTTTCTACCACCGCTTTGTGGTCATTCCACGGCTCTCGTCCCCGGTCATTTTGGGCATGTATTTCATGCAGAGGGCCTCGCTTAGCGTCCATATTCCGACCCAGTCCATGTCTTTCGGCGAGAAGGGTGTGCCCTTACCGCCAATGGAGGAAGAATCCACAGCCGCCGGGGTGGAGGACCTGAGTGGAGAGGAACCTCTGGAGGGTCCAACCATTGCTGCCTTGTCACCCCCGTCTACGCCTCTGACCGCCAGGTTGGCAGAGGCAGATATTCCGGCCGAGTGCCTGGGGGCTCTGACTGATTTAGTGACGGAGTTCGAAGACCTGTTCTCAGGCCGGCTGGGGCACACTAATGTCGTGCAGCACAGGATTGTGACAACCTCGGAGGTCGCCATCAATTTGCCCCCCCACCGCACCTCCCCGATGAAGAGGAAAATAATTGAAGACCAGATCAATAAAATGCTGAAAGAGGGGGTGATCGAACCTAGTTCCGGGCCGTGGGCATCCCCGGTAGTTATTGTTAAAAAGCCAGATGGTGAGCCACGCTTCTGTGTGGACTACCGAAAGCTTAACGAAATCACAGTTAAAGACTCATTCCCTCTGCCGCGAATCGACGAAACCTTAGACTTCCTAGCCAGGGGTAAATTCATCTCCTCTTTCGATCTGTCCAAGGGATATTGGCAGGTGGAGGTGGCAGAGGAGTCACGACCGAAGACCGCCTTTGTGTCGCATTGTGGGTTGTTCCAGTTTAAGGTGCTTTCGTTTGGTCTTTCCACAGCCCCAGTGACATTCCAAAGACTCATGCAGTTGGTCCTGGCTGGCCTGGTGCACAAGACCTGTGCTGTCTACTTAGACGATATTGTGGTGGCTTCCCCAACGTTCGAGGAGCACCTGGCAGAAATGAGAGGGGTGTTCGACCGGTTGTGGGCAGCGGGGCTGCAGTTAAAGGTGGAAAAGTGCCAGTTCCTGAGGGAAGAATTGAGGTTCCTAGGCTACCTGGTGTCGCCGGAGGGTCTTCGCCCAGACCCAGAGAAGGTCCGTGCCGTACTTGACTTCCCTGCCCCTCAATCCGTGACACAAGTCCGCCAGTTTTTGGGGCTAACGGGATACTATCGGCGGTTTATCAGCGGCTTCTCGGGCATTGCGGAACCCCTGAATGCGCTCACACGAGAAGGAGCAGAGTTTTGCTGGGGCGAGCAGTGCCAGGCAGCGATGGATGACCTGAAGACGAGGTTGACCTCCTCCCCGGTTCTGGTCTATCCTGACTTTGACCGGCCTTTCCTGCTGCATACAGACGCCTGTAACGTGGGTCTGGGAGCGGCCTTAATGCAAGGCGACATGGATGGTCGAGAAAGGGCGGTGGCCTATGCCAGCAGAACATTAGGGAAAGCAGAGCGCACCTACTCTACCTCAGAAAAAGAGTGCCTGGCTGTTGTCTGGGGGCTGGAGTACTTTAGGCCTTATATTGAAGGGTCCCATGTCACTGTTCTCTCCGACCACAACAGCCTACAGTGGCTCATGTCCCGGCCCGATCCGACTGGTCGCCTGGCAAGATGGTGCCTTTGGCTCCAAGAGTTTGACTTCCACATTGTCTATAAACCTGGCAAAGCTAATAAAGTTCCAGACGCTCTGTCACGTAACCCCGTTGAAGGGGGAGATGATGCCACTGATCTGCTCCCAGGCCATGCCATCTTGAACTCACTAAACCTGCATCAACAGCCTATGGTCGCACTGGAGGACAGAGAACAGCTCCGGCAGTTGCAGCAAGAGGACCCAGTCATTGACCGGCTGTTGACCTCCCTGGAGGAGGACCCAGCACTGGATGAACCGGAGGGCTCCAAGTTCGGTGTGCGGGGTGGGATAGTGTACTATCGAGACCCAAAGACAGTGTGCCGGCTGCACCCGGACAAATGCCTCCGAGTCTACTTGCCCTGCCAGCTTCGCCCCTCCTTCCTAAACTACTTCCATGACCACCCTATTGCAGGCCATCTAGGGGTGACAAAAATGCTATAACGTCTGCGAGCTCGAGTGTTCTGGCCGTCAATGGGCAGAGATGTAAAATCTTATGTGCTGTCCGGCAAGGTGTGCCAGCTCGTGAAGCCCAGTCAGCGCAAACCCTCTGGCCTTTTGGTTCCCATAGTGGCGACACACCCCTGGGAATACGCCGGGGTAGACTTTGTGGGTCCCCTGCCCCGCACGGCACGGGGAAAAGTCCATATCTTAGTCTTTGTAGACTACTTCACCAAATGGGTGGAGATTAGCCCAGTTAGGGAAGCCACGGCAGTGGCAGCAGCTAACATGTTCATGAAGGACATTGTGGCGCGCCACGGTACCCCAAAGTACTTGATCTCTGACAGGGGCACTCCCTTCGTTAGCCAAGTGTTTGATGCCCTGCTGCGGCGGCTGGGGACAGAGCACCGTCTCACTACCGCATACCACCCGCAGACAAACATGACAGACAGGGTGAACAGGACACTGAAAACAGCAATGCGCTTTCGTGGGAAACCTGCACAGATCATGGGACAAGTTCATCCCTCACCTGTCCTTCGCACTGCGCACAGTGCCCAACGCCAGCACTGGCGACAGCCCCGCATTCTTGCTGTACGGCAGAGACTTGAAAACTCTGCTCGACCTCATACTGCCACTGGAGACAGAGGAGCTTAGTAGCTCCATGGGGGAGTACAAGGCCGACTTAGTCAAAATCCTGAAGGATGCCCACGACAATGCGCAGGAATGTATTATGGGAAGCCATGCTAAGCAGAAAGAAAATTACGACCGGGGGCGAGAACATGTGGCTTATCAGGTGAATGACCTGGTGAAGGTGAGAAGTCACCCCAGATCGGATGCGGATGCCGGCTTTGCAGCGAAACTCGCACCAGTGTTCCGGGGACCATACCGGGTGGTGGAACGCCTGTCAGAGGTAAACTACCGCTTGACGTCCCTGCTGGATGGGAGCGATGCTGGGGTGTTTCATGTTGTCGATATGCGCCCATTCTTCACATGGGAAACAGCCACCAAAGGCCACAACTCCAGCCCGGAAACTGCTCCAGCAGTGAGTTCGGATGAATCTCTGCCTGGAACGGAGAATGATGTGTCAGGAGAAGAGAGCATTCCGTGGTCCACCTTACCATATGCTCCAGAGGAGGACGGGAAGAACAGCTGGCCTCTCAGGAAGGGTGCACGGAAGCCTGGATGCATAGCGTATCAAGTAATGAAATCCTAGAACAAGAGAGTGGAACTGAATTCACAGTTTCCGGGGACCCTGGGGGGCACTGCGGTCCCCACAGTCAAAGGGAGCCGTCCATTTCAGTGTCGGCCACTCCTGAAGGGGGTCTGAACATTACGGTCCTCCCACAACAAGGGGCAGGCACTGACTCTGCACCCCCAGGGGACAGACCACACACATATGAGCTGCGACCACGCAGAGCGCCCAGAATCACCGCTAATTGGTCTGATACTCACTGGACCAACCCCTTTCACTCTGACCGCCTTGACATGCATGCTTGACTGAGTGCAGGCTGACTGACTGATGGCTATATAGCCTTACTGACGATAGGGATTGGTGATTCTTAGGGTACATATTGGCCAACTTTGTTTTTGTTTTCTGGCTGTCCCGTTTTTGTTTCCTGTGTTTAAAAAAAAAAAAAAAAAAGAAAAGAAAAAATTTTTTTTTGAAGTATGTGAAATATGCTATGTCATGTGTAACTCATGCAACTGCCACTGCAAGCTGTAATGCCTCTTGGTGTGGGGGTTGTGCTCAAACCGTTGGAACAGTACCCTCCAAATTTTCTTTTGCTGTATTACGGACACTGAATTCACTGCAAATGACAAAGGGAAACTTCCATGTATGGACACTCAGGTACCCGGGACTGATGGTCATTTGTGTGGCTAAATGGTCCTTGTACCCATGTATGGGTCTGGTTCTCTGAATGTATTCACTGTTTATGACGGGCTGTGGTCAGCCCTTTTTCAAAGGAGAGGGGATCTGTAACGGGGAATATACGTCAGCACGCCAGCGTGGGAGGTGGGCTCTAATTGCAGCTAGAGTGGGGAATGCTAGTTACACGAGCAGACAGAATCTGGGCCTTATGGTGGAGTCCCAATAAAGTATTCACCGTGTTACCGCATCTCTTACGTCTCCATAATTTATATGTATTCCCGACTCCGTTATGGGAGACATCTCCTTCAGCTGATAACCCTCGTTGCCTGGAAGAACTGACCACCAGCACAACGAGGCACGTCACAACGGGTAGCGGGTAGTGGCAACGGGTAGGGCAGTGTGAAAGATAGAGCCCCCAATGTCATCAGCCAGCAGCCCGCACGAAATGACTTCTGTTGACCCGGAGACACCATTGGAGGAAATGGCTGGGCTGGAGGGAATGACCACAGTGGACAGCTGGGGCATGTCTGAAGAACTGGAGCAACTATCTCAATTCGTCACGTCGATTACTAACAGCAGTGCTAATCAATTTGAGCGGCATGGTGCCATAGTGGTTAGCACATAGACTGTATAAAAAGATGGACGCAGCACCTGGGTCTGAAAAGTGAGGCCGATGCGGAAATGTCAAAAATTTGCATTATATTTAATGGCAGCAGATGGCGACGTCGATGGTTACAGAAAGAAGTACAATGCTATTGAAGTCTATGAGAAAATGACCCTACTTTGCAACCTGATTTATTATTTCAATAATGATTTTCCACATAATTTTATGGTATCTATCGCAAGTTTCTAGTCTCCTTCGATATATCGTGATGTTTATTTTTGTAAATTATGGTCCCAAGTAGACTAGAATAAAGGATAAAGCCAGAATATGCTATAGCGGCGTGGCTATCCTCTGGTCCTTGTCCGATACGGTCAGATCCGAGCCACGCTCCTCCCCGGATCTTTAATTCACGCTCTCGTCCAATAGGAATCACATCCGGTTTCAAAATGACAAAATGGAGCTGTTCAAATTGCCAAAATCAAGGCTTCCTAAATGGTATGCTGAAACTAATGGGTGACGTCACAGTTGCTTTGTCCATCTTTTTATACAGTCTATGGGTTAGCACTGCCACCACACAGCAAGGTTGTGGGTTCGAATCCGGCCTGGGGCCTTTCTGTGCGGAGTTTGCATGTTCTCCCTGTGTTTGCGTGGGTTTCCTCCAGTTACTCCGGTTTCCCCCACCCAAAAAAAAAACATTCATTATCGGAAAACTCCTCCCTGTACCCCTGACCAAGGTACTGGCTTTAGAACTGCAGTTGGTCCCCGGGTGCTGCTCAGTGGCTGCCCACTGCTCCTAACGATAGGATGGGTCAAATGCAGAGGAAAATTACCCCACGGGGTCCAATAAAGTGTATCTTATCTTATCTAATCGAAGGGTACCAGAACCTGAAGATGTGCTGACGCTGGATCCGGGGATTTGTGAAACCAAATGATTAAGAATCTTGTTGTTGGGAAACTTACTCATTTTGGAGTGGAGTAATACTATAAGAACAAAAGTGAGAAAGAAAAAAGAGGAAACTGGAGCTGGAATGGCTGAAACACAGGAAACATTTGTCTGAGTGTGCAGGAGCCGAGGGGGGGGGGGGGTTTGCGGCCAGTAAGTGTGAAGTGTGCACGTGACTGCATTGCAAAAAGTGTCTATCTTAACAAGTCATTTAGTCTTAATATAAGTAACTTTTTTTTTTATACTAGCATCCTGTTGCTAGCATCGTGCTCAATGATTCCACAAAATCCACAGCTCAATGATTTCTGTTATTACTGTGCTCTAAAGTCGCTTGTAATCATATGTTCTTGCTAGCAATAGCCAGATGTCGACAACATGATAAGTTTTGGACAAACAATGTGTGTTTTTCACGAAATAGTTAGATCGTTAGACTAATGTTATGTTAATTAGCAAGCTACTTTCCTGCAAGCTGGCGAACATCACAAACAACTACTGCATAAAACTTGCTTTCAGTTCATTAAACTTGACTTGATTGCGATCAGTTTTGCATGTCTTTTGTATGTAGCAACAATGCTTGCAGCAGGATGTCTTTCTCCTCCCGCAGTTCGCGACACCTCTGCGATTCATCCACAAAATTGTAGTGTGGCGCACCAACTGCAGGCCGATGTGTGTGTTATACGGCAACTATTGTATGTAGCAAGCTGTTAAGGTAAAAGAAAAGTATGGGCACTGGTGTATCAATATATAAGCTGTCATTTTATTCCAAAGTCGTGAAGAAAGCAATAGAAGTAGCTACATATACGTAGCCCAGGAGTGCAGAGCATATGAACCTGCTTAGTGACCGAGTAGACAGTAAAACAGATCACGCGCGGATAGTCCATCCAAACATCGACAGATCTGAGCGTATGCAGACACTTGGGTAGAAGCAGTACAAATCAAAGTGCACGCAGGGGCTAATTGAGTGCAAGAGCCGAATTTTGGGGAGAACTTTATATGTCTACCCTCAATGAAACTCCGTGATATCCAGTTTGTCTTTTCTTGCCAAGTACAGCAGGGATTTCACTCTGATTGATAAACAATGTGTTACGTTTTGCATGTTCTGCCTGTTCTGGTTTTATGTTTATTTCCACTTGGTTTGTTTAGTTCATGCATTCTGTATTATCTGCCATATTATGCACATTGTTTTCCCCTGTAATGTCTTGCGTCTCTATGTTCTTTGCCATTGCACGCCCCTGTCTGCGAGCTGTCACACATCGAGTGATTTCCGAAGTTTCCGTTGTTTCACAGGCTCCTTCATGCCTTGTTTACTTCCTTCAACACTAATTACTAATTAAGTACTAATCACACTAACACTGTATGTTTTGTTTAGTATATCTACTAACCCTTACTAACAAACTAAACCTGTAAATAACTTTTTTTTTTTTTAAATGTTGAAACTGAGATATTTTATTGTTCTTCGGAAAATATGTGCTCATTTTGAATTTGATGCCAGCAACACGTTTCAAAAAAGCAGTTGGGCGATGCTTTGCAGGAGGAGCGACGTGAAAGAGCAAAAGCTGTGCTCCTTTGTAAACGTTATTCTATGAAACCTGATATCATCATTAGGGGCTTAGCCTACCACAAGGATGAGGACTGCAAGGGAGTACTTGCAAACTTTTTGACTGACGAACTGGATCTGGAATGGATGCCGATTGTGGCCGTGCATAGGCTCTCAAGGCCCACAACTTTGCGACCAGACCCTCCAATACTGGTGCGTTTTGTCTACTTTCATGACAGGGATAGCGTGCTACTGGCAGGGAGAAAGCTTCGAGGCAATAAGCGCGGTCTGGCGGTGTACGAGCACCTCCCACCACCTCTACAAGCCGCGCGGTCAAAGCTGGTTCCTGACAGAGACGATGAAATTGCCAAGGTCAAGAATAGTAACCAGAAAGTGAGCGCTGAGCGTGTCCATCTGGGTACCCCCTAAAAACACTTACGCAGTCTTTCTCGTCAATGGCAAAGAAAAGAAGCGTGTGGATGCCATAGACATTATTCTGCCAAAGTAGATCTGCAATAAAAAAGTGACTGTCCCCATTGAGTCGTTGAGGTATTTTCGGTGTCGACTGATAGAATGTACGTAAAATGGACTACGCCTAGTGTAAAATGAACTTTCTATTAAGGTATTACGTTGTTTGCTGTTTTGTTTATGGTTTTTACTTTATCAGGCTTGAATCAATTATCTGATAAGGAATTCAGTTGGATCATTTTGTTGTTTTAATTTTATTGCTTAATTTTGTTGTTTAGTTGTGTTATGATGTTAATATATTTCTTAGTTGATGTGAAAGTAATAAAAAGTGATGAATTGCTCCTTTTTGTTTTTATGTATGCTGGAGTCATGATTGTGGTAATGTTACTTTTGAGTTGAAATTATACTTTATTTTGATTTTATTATGTAATGTAACATTTCTTCTTTGTGGATAAAATTAAGTAATGGAGTGAACAGGTGAAAGCCGTCCAAACATGATCTTAATCTTTGAATTGTGCAGGTTAAGTATGACCCTGTTTTTACTAGTTGGTTTAAGTGTCTTTGTGAACCATCCAACCATGTTATGTTTTGTTAACCTTTGTTCATTTCTGTTTCTTTGCATTAGTACAGATCATTCTTGCATTGCTTATGAGTTTTGTTAATTTTTGTTTAGGTTTGTTTCCTTATGATAGTGTAGATGTTATGATTTCTCCATCATGCCCCTCTTGCCCTGATGACTTCTGCGGATTCCTCACACTACGAGACAAATCGCGGACGCTATGGCCATGACACAGGTAGAAATTCAAATTTCCAGTTATAATTTTAATGGACTTGGCGATTTTCTTAAATGTAGGGGGATCTTTACATGGCTAAGGGATAAGCCATATGATATTATTTGTCTCCAAGAGACCCATTCTATTTCATCTGAAGAAACTAGGTGGCAGAATGAGCGGGGGGATCCATTATTTTCTCACATGGAACTTTTAGTCAAAGAGGTACAGCCATTTTGTTTAAAAACAACATTAACCCTGAGATCCACCAAATTAAGATAGATTGTAATGGAAGATGGGTTGTTGTTGACCTAACTATTGATGATTATAGATTTTGTTTTGTAAATATTTATGCGCCCAATGAAGATTCACCTGAATTTTTTACAAATCTATCTGTAGAATTAGAAAATTTTGGGGAGTGTAATGAAAATTTAGTTATTACTGGTGATTTCAATACAGTACAGAATCCATTATTAGATAGACAATCTACAAATCACACTTACCATCCAAAAGCTTTAGAATCTATCTCTGAATTAAAAGGTAAATATGATCTACATGACATACGGCGGTTTAGGAACCCAAACACTGCAAGGTATACATGGCGACGGAGGTTACAAGCTAGTAGGATTGATTACTTTTTAGTCAGCTTTTCTTTGATTAATAGAGAAAACAAATGTGTCATTATTGATAGTTTCAGATCGGACTACAAATTAATTGCTTTATCATTTATTACCGCAGAATTTCCAAGGGGGAAGGGATACTGGAAGTTCAGTCTTTCTCTATTAGAAGATAAATTGTTTCAACAAAAAACTGTAGAAATTATGAATGAATTTTTCCAAAATAACCGTGGGACAGCAAATCCCCATATTGTCTGGGAAACTGCAAAATGCTTTTTCCGGGGCCATTGTATCAAATTTTCAAGTTGGAAAAATACACAATATTTATCCAGAGAGAGAGAATTAATTGATATTATAAACACGTTACATAGACAAATTGACAATGCACCTTCTCCCCCTGACTCTCTCCTCGATGACTTGGATGATAAACAAAAACAACTGGAGCTACTTTCCAATCAACGTTTACAAGGAATTTTAGTTAGATCAAAAGCTCGGTGGATGGAACTGGGGGAGAGATGCACTAAATATGCCTGATGAAACTTTTACTTGCAAAACCTAAGGAAATTTTGGAAAGACAACTTGAATTTTATTCTTCTCTTTACTCTTTTGATGAAACCCTAGCACCCCTGACCCCTCAAAATTCTAAGCATTTTTTTCCCTGATGAATATGATAGGCATTTGTCCAATGAGCAGCTGCAGGCTTGTGAGGGTCTAATCACTGAGGAGGAATTATGTAATGCCATTAATTCTTTTTCAAATGGAAAAACACCTGGGATTGATGGAATTCCTGTGGAAGTCTATAGGCACTTCTTTTCTATTTTCAAAGCCCCTATGCTCGAGTGTTTTAATTATTCCTTGTCACAAGGCCATCTATCTGGGACCCAAAGGCAAGGAATAATTTCTTTATTATCAAAACAAGGTAGCAATGGTGAATACAAAGACCCTACACTATTAGGTAGCTGGAGGCCCTTAACCCTGCTATGTTGTGATACCAGAATCCTTTCCAAATGCCTGGCTCTGAGAGTTAAATCTGTTATATCACATATTATCACACATTATTATATTAAGACCAGATAGGTTTTATAAAAGGGAGATTTATTGGGGACAGCATTAGACGTATATTAGATTTAATTGATTATTATGAAAAGAAAGATAAACCAGGCCTTATCTTTATTGCTGAATTTCAAAAAGCCTTTGATTTAATTGGATGGGACTTTGTACTAAAATCATTTGAATCTTTCAATTTTGGCCCTCAGTTTATTGCTTGGGTGAACACCTTGTACACCAATATTACAAGTTGTGTTCTGAACAATGGGTACTTGTCAAATCCTTTCGATTTGTTCCGTGGGGAAAGACAAGGCTATCCCCTGAGCCCTTATTTGTTTATTATCGCAGTAGAAATGTTAATCATTAAGATTCGCAGTAATCATGAGTTGACTGGTTTATCTATCCATGGAAGATCCTATAAAATTTCACAATATGCAGACGATACAAATTTTTCATTTGCCCCTAACTTAGAATCTTTCCATGCTCTCCTTGATGATTTAGACAGTTTTTCTTTTTTCTCTGGACTTTCTTTAAATTTTGATAAATGCAAAATACTTAAAATTGGAACTTTAAAAAAGACAAATTTTATATTGCCCTCACATCATCCTATTCACTGGGTTGATGGCGATGTAGACATTTTGGGCGCACACATTCCGAAGGATTTAGTTTCCATAGTAAATTTGAACTTTGAGCCCCGTTTAGCAAAACTGGACCGCCTTTTATTTCCATGGAGGGGGAGAAGATTATCTCTGTTTGGTAAAATAACGGTCATAAATTCTTTAATAGTCCCTCAATTCACAAATCTCTTCCAGGTACTCCCTACTCCAAATAAATCCTTTTTTGGAAAATATGAGAAGAAAATTTTTTCTTTTATTTGGAGTGGAGGACCTGAAAGAGTTTGTAGGAAAACCATTTACAATTCAATTGAAAATGGTGGGTTGAATTTAATTAATTTATATGCTTTTGCACTTACTATAAAAGCCTCATGGGTACCGAAATTATATTTTAATCCTGATCGGTTTACATATTGGTTGTTAAGTATGTATCGATCGCGATATCGGGAGCAAGAGGCAACATGGAGTCGGATGAGCCGAAAGCGAAAGAGAAGAGGCAGTCTTCTCTCGAAGCCTTTTTTGTCCCCAAAACACAATGTTCCGGGCAGTAAAATTTGTGCAATCACACGGGCAATCACATCTCTTTGGAATTTAATCGTCTCATTCATGTGAACGGGTTCAATGATAGGTCTCCTCTGGTCTCGCTAAAATATTACTTTTACTCGGCTGTCTTTGCTGTGCAAACGCACCAATACAATTGTTGCTGTGGTTGTTCCAAGCCGAAAAACTCAGTTAAAACTTTGAATACTAGTCGATGAACTCTTTGACCCACCTGTTTCATTATTTTTCTTATGCTCACATTTAAATGGTAATGAAGACATCCTAAGCTTGATATAGCTATTGTTGAAATGATCGGAAACTTTTATTTGAACTTCATTAGATAAAACAAAATGTGGAAGTATGGAAGTTGGAACTGAATGGAATATACATGTAACTAGATTCCACTATGACACTTCCACTGTCACTGTCACAACTCTCACAATAATGTATCTTGATCTTGCGGTCAGACATTGCAAGGTGTATGTTAGAAATTAGAGGTTGACCAAATACTGAAAGAAAGACATACTTGATTGCACGTAGTAAATATTTTCTGATAGGATATATTTCATGAGAATATTAATATGAATGTTTCTCCTGATGCTCACACTTATAGGTTAATGAAGGCCTTCAACTATTTTACAAAATATGATCTCTATACTATAGTTCATTAGTTGATTTTATTTCAGAAATGTGCCCACCAGATAATCACACATAAATGAAGCTCATATAATTTATGATATGAATCTGATTATACTATCAACCCATGACATAGTACTAAAACTAAACAGGACATTTACATAATGCATTCATAATGAACAAGTGTTATTCATTGTAGTTTTGGTTTGCTGGTTTCCTTTGTATGTATGCTTGACATATTACAAATTATGAACCAATTTTAGGATCACTGTATAGCCATTTCTAAAACATTGAATGCTATAAAACCCAATAGCTTAAAGCGGGGCTTTGCCCCTCTGTGTCCCCCACAGGGGCGCTGCCCCTGGACCCCGCTTGCAGCCTGCGCGGCTCCCAGCACAATACAGTTGTTGCTGGCTATTCCTAATACGATATTAAAAAAACCTAAAAACCTGGGGCCTCATTTATCATTGTGGATACACCTTTTTTTTTTTTTACACCCTTTTCCCCCATTTTGTGTTTATGCACTTTTCTCCGCCAAATTTGGGATCTATCAAACCCAAACCTGACGGGAAAAAGTGAGGACATTTACACCCATTTTGACCATGGCGTACCGTGATTTACACCCTTTTTGAAGAACAAGAGGAATTGGCGACGCAGCTGCTGAGTCAGAGAATTGCAGTGTGCGAGGGAGAGAGGAGCGCGGATTTTAGCCTATTTAAAAGAACAGTCAAAGCCGCAGCAATGTCCGGTTTTCCTAATGTAATTGGAGCCATTGACTGCACTCACATCATGATTAGGGCACCATCGGTGAATGAATTCGTATATGTGAATCACAAAAATGTGCATACAATCAATACCCAAATCATATGTGACGCCGACATGCTCATAACGAATGTAGTGGCACGGTGGTCTGTTTCTACACGATTCATTCATCCTGACGCACAGCAGTGTGGGGGCAAGACTGGCACCAGGCACTGCGCGTGACGGCTGGCTTCTTGGTGAGTGCATATAGGCTACACAGTATACTCATTCATTGAAAGCTGCTGCTTATAATCATCAATTCAAGGCTGATACTCACCCCATCGTTGTGACTTACAGGTGATAGTGGCTTCTTCCTGAGGGAGTGGCTGATAATTTTCATCCCGGACCCACAGGGTGGCCAGGAAACCCAGTAAAATGAGGTCCATGCCCATGCGCGCTACGTCGTGGAGCGCGCCATCGGGCTCCTGAAAGACCGTTGGCGCTGCCTGGATGCGTCGGGTGGTAGGCTCCTCTACCACCCGAAAAAGGTCTGCGGGATCATCTGGGCCTGTGCCATCGTGCACAATGTGGCAGTGAGGCGTGGGGTTGCGCTGCCGCCGGGCCTCCCTCCATCCCAGCATGTGGACCCGGACTCACAGCCCCCTCCCCGTCATGAGGGTTTTCAACTGACACGAGCTGCGCGGTGATGCAGCGGTCGGGAAGCCGCCCCCCCACCTCTCACCCCTCATGTTGAGCTGAAGAATGTGTGTCTATAGCCTACGAGTTTCTCAGTTTCAGTCTTGCAAAGCTGTGTTTAGTTTTCAGCATTTCAAGAGCCTCATATTTCATTCATCGTACATTTGATGTCCACAAGTTGAGACAGAAATAAATTCATGTATATCAAACATGACATTGTAATTTTTGTCCCTCTATGCAACTGAAACAAAACACACACCTCCTGCATTTGACAAAAGATTCGACAAGAAGGTCCTTTTTTTTTTTTTTTTTAATTGCCTCTGTAAGACTTGTGACCGCGGCACTCGGCGGTTTTACGCTTGTTGGTGTGGCCGGGGCTGTGGCTGATTAGATGAGATTGTTTTAATTTCCGGAGGAGAAATTGTTTGGTCCAACATTATGTGTTCATTTCTGTTGTGATTCTGTCCGTGTTCTTAGTTATATGTTCTTGTTCCTAAATAAACCACAAGACGAAGTGATCATACAGAATTAGTGCAAATACCTGCCGAAGAGGACTTTTTTTCCTCGCCAGCACCTCATTAACAAGCACTAGTACTTTTCTTGGGTTTGGTGTGATTTATCAATGGAAATTTTGGAGAGCTGTGCGTACGCACAGTTTGATAGATCTGAAAAGGGTGTAAATATTTTGGGCGTTCGCCATTTTTGGCTTTTCCCCGTACGTGAAAATTTAGTAGCACTTTTACACCCTTTTTGATAAATGAGGCCCCTGCTATTCTAAAAATTAATAAGAACCCTAATGATACAAATAATGCGCTTGCATATTGAAAACGAAAATGCATTTCTGAGAATATATTTTCATTTTAATATAGTTAATTATATGCTTCCATATATAATGTCATCTGACATGTACGTGAATAGTGTCAGGTGCACAACAGGTGTGCACTCTTCTTATAGAAGGGTTTTTAAGCCACTCCCTTTGCTTTGTCTCTCATGAATGCCAGAGCTGACAAAGGCCTACACTGTAAAAAGTCCTTCAATGGCAATGTCCATATTACTTAATTTTAAAATGTATATTTAGTACAATAAATTGATTTTGTCTTTTTTTACTGACTGTTTAAGTTACAGAAAAGTAAAAAGTGTTAATGTTTTGGTAACTTAAAATTTTCATCATAAATTTGATTTCCTGGTACTCCACAATAAACTGATTTCACAAAACTTAGTTTAAAAACGTACTCAATAAGTAAATTGTCAGGACCCGACCACATGCAGTTAATTGGAGAACACATTTCAGCATTGTAATTTAATTTCTTCAGTAGACATGTTGAATCTGCAAGTCAGACCTTGTTTAATGTGAAATATGGAGTAGAAGAGTGAACAAAAGGAATTATTAATATTTGAGGGGCAGATTGGCCATCGGGAATTCCGGGAGTTTTCCCGGTGGGCCGCTGGGTCAGTGCACCGGTTCGGCCAAAGACCTAAATCGAAGTTGCATAGACGACCCACTGGTGGTCAGTAGCCCTCATTAATGTGAGCGATAGTGCATTGGTGTCGCCTTGTTTGTTCAGCGTTACCGCCTTAACACGAAAAATTTCCACACCTTTTTTAAAATAGCTTACAACCACTCTGTACAGACTATTAAATGGAGTTGTCAGTTGCTACAGAAAATGGCCTGCGCATGACTCAAAGCTATATATACCACTATTTATGGTTCTGCTTCACTATTACAGTTATCTTGCGTCATGGTTATTTTATTTCGTATCTATCTATATATATGTTTTATGATATAATAATGACCCAAAAACTGTATTCTTGCAAATAAAAAACGACGCATGGGTTTAATCTATGTACAATTTATTTAATGTTGTTGTTTTCGTCCTAAAAGTTTCAGAAAGCAGGTTTGCTGGGAAATTTGTTTGACCAATGGCCTTGCTTGTCCCCTGTTGCGTTACCAGTCTAAAAACGCGTTTCAACTAATAAGTGGTCAGACGCAAATGTCAGAAAGTAATGGAGAGGCGAAAAAGCTTATAAAATAAAGTGAACAGACATTTGAGGCTCAGGCTTTCAAATGCGGTAGTCAGGACTGACGTTAAATTATTAGGCTATCGCAAGTATGTGTTCGGGTAAAATCTGCTTGAGCTTATAAAAGGACCCCACTGATGGACCAGTTGTTAATAGCCTACTGCATATTGCTTTGTTGTTTTACAGTGCCAAATAAAATTTTTTCCTAATGGGATATATGGTCCAACATGATGTTAAAATCCATACTTTTTATTGTCAAATAACATTGTTTTTTTTCAGCCAGTCACTACCTCCCCATCCCTGCCACCTGGAGAGTGGGCCGGTCAGATACGAATTCCCGGGCCACTTTTTTTCCCCAGTCTGCCCCTGGGGCACCTGTACCTGCCTTAGATCTGTTAATTTTCAGTCACTTAGTGTCTGACGCCTAGCGCCGAACACTAATGTCATAGACAAATAGACAAAATGACTGACCACAAGGCAAAGTGTTAGGCATGAAAGCATTTACAGACATGCCAATTAATTGGGTCTAAGTCATGTGACCAGGAACTGACAACAAAGCAGTCTCAGTCCACTTAGCAGCCATTCATAGATGCTGTTTGACGTCATGATTAATCTATCTGCACATGTGGAATTAGTAAGGCAGAAACGGTGTGGATTCAGCTGGTGATTGTATGCCCAGAACGACAGAAAGTGTTTTAAATCAGTAGCAGTCCGTTGGTGGTATTAAAGACCTTAGGTAATGGTACATCTGTATGCTTAATTACCTAATCCTGCTGCAGTTTGTGTTGTCTGATTAGCAACAGTTACTGAAACTAATTGGTAATGTAACAGTCCACTTTATTTTCAATTGCACTGTTTAAGTTCGTCACAAAATACATAGTTATAAGTTTGGCGTTTTCTTATGTGCATAAATTATGACTTAAAATGCCCCAGATAAACTCCCAACTTTCTGGTTTTAAATGAGTTTTTTTTTTTTTTTTTTGCGCCTTACAAGCTTGTGCACATGCTTGTTGGATATGTTTCCCAACATGTCTCAATTTCAACATTATGTTGTCTATATTTAGTTGTAAATAAAATGTGAGTTTTTGAGATTTGCAAATCATTGCATTCCATTTTTATTTACATTTTACACAACATTCCAACTTCATTGGAATTGGGGTTTGTAGTTTAATACAGTACTTCCCAAACCTCTGCTGGAGGACCACCTATCCTACATATTTTAGATCTCTGCCTGCTCTAGCACAGGTGATTCAAATGATCAGCTTGTTATCAACCCCCCTGAAGCTGATTGATAATGAGCTGATCATTTGAATCACCTGTGCTGCAGCAGGGAGAGATCTAAAGCATGCAGAACAGGTGGTCCCTCAGGGGAGGTTGGGAATTGGTAAATATAAAAAAAAAAAATTAAAAAGTAAAATGAAAGTAAAAATTCATGTTTTCTTCTGAATACCACTTAATTTAATTAAGTTAGATGTAGTTAAAATGCTGTCCATTTTGACAATTGTTGTACTCAATTTCTTGGGGTTTTTTTGTAGACTGTACTTAAAATTTTTACTTTATGCTAAAATTTTATGATTGAGTTTTATCAACTAAAAAAAACAAGAAGTTCACTAAACTTACAAAAAGTACTTGGAAAATGTTGCCTTATTTTTTCTGAGTTTTACCTAAGCAACAGTTTTTCAGTGTAGGGCCAAGACTTCGTCACAATAAATTACAGCACTTGGAGTCTTGAGTGTGAGGTTCCTTTTCATTTTAGCTCTGCGACACTGCTCAACGTTCATGTCACCTTATATACTGGAACGGTTGATCATCAAAGGTAATTTTGCAAATAATGTTGTCTCAAACCAGTTCAAACTAGTTTTTTAGCATCAATAATCATGGAATGAGCTACCAAACAAGCATTAAGGCTATGCATGAGTTGAAAAAATAAAATTTGCGACACCTTTCAATTGTTATAAAAAAAAATTGATGTTTTCAGTGTATTTGTTTATTATCCATATTTTTACCTCAATATACAACGTACTTGTGGGAATGCTTTTTGTTGTCATTGCTTACAATAATATTTTTCAATACATTTTTGCCAAAAAATTACAAAGAAGTAATACACCGGGGAAAATAAGTATTGAACCCATCAACATTTTTCTCAGGAAATATATTTTTGTTAACTTTGAGTGCATAGACTTTCAGTGGCGTAGCCAGAACTGCAAACTGGTGCGGCTCAAAACATCCTTTTATAACGGTTATTAGTCCTGGCTTGTTCTCAGTTCTTTTCCTTTATCAACACATTTTCCAATAATAATAATAATCCATTGGCAATCGAAGTCACGGCTTCTCTCTCCATGCGATCTATTGACGACTAAATAATTAGTTAAATTAAGAACAAAAAAAAATTTACTCAAAAATAAGCCTACGCTTTACGAAAGACAAACTGCCCTGAAACTTCCTTGCAACCTTTTCTGCACATCAATGGATTTAACTTGCGCTTTGTGATCGTTTAAATTGTTTAAATGAAATAAAGGACCATTTTAAAGGTCTTAATGCAATATCATAGCTTCCAACCCCTGAGAAAAGAAAAGTGCGAGAAGTCCGGAGTCATAATCTGTTTCCATATTACTAGTGGTGAAATCTACTGTAATGCACATGGAACTGAAAAATGTCTGTGCACAAGGACTTCAATTCCATGTGAGAACCTCCGAAATACGTGTTGATTGAAAAATGACTGATCCGCATTTCAATGAAAAATCGCCTTTCACTCTTGGTACAGCGTGGGCTTATTATAAAGTGGGACTCAGCAATTAAATTTAATTTTGTTTGCCAAATTAAAATTTTCAATCTTCACTTTATTAGGTGTAAGATTGCTGACTACGGCGTGAGAACGTGATATGCCAATAAAAACCATTAGACTCGCACCACATGCATGATAGTTGACAGGAATGCAATTTTGTATAACGCTGATTTAAATGCACCAAATTACGCATCCAAATGACTGATGGTTGTCTTCCCTAAACGGGGAGAACTAGCAATACCTGATAGTGAGGAGTGTTCTGGGGGAGAATCTATTTTTAAATATGAAAATGATTGAGAACAAGTCAGGACTAATAACTGTTTTAAAGGAATGTTCTGAGCCCCACCAAATTTTCAGTTCTCACTACGCAGCTGGTTGGTTAAATGACCTGAGATTGAAATTATTTACCTTAACTGAAATTAAATTACTCAGATATGCAGGCGCAAGGTTGTAGAAAAAACCAAAAGGTAACCTGGGCCTGTCAAACCAGTGGCTCCACATTCCAGGTCCCCCAATAAACCAATAAAGCATATGGGCTTGCCGCAGTGGTCTTCACGACTCCAGACTCTGATTACAATTGCTTTTGATCTGAATTTAAGAAGCTTTTGAGACTGACCACTTCTTTGATTACAGGACATCTTTTTGCTCTGAGCCTCAGAAGGTTGTAAACGCCCTGCCTGGAGACTGCAGAGCAATTTCCCCACAGGGGGTATAAGCCCTGTTCTGCCCTGAGCAGAGTTTTTTGATAACCTACGTGGAGCACACAGTTTCCAGCGCACCAGCTCTCAATGTGCTTTATCTGCTTCAGGTAGGCACTTTCATCATTATTTGAAATCAAGCCCATCACAGCCGTATCATCAGCAAACTTAATAATGATGTTAAAGTCTGATGTGGCTGTGCAGTCGTGAGTGTAAAGTGAGTATAGCAGCGGACTCAAAACACATCCTTGGGGGGCTCCGGTGCTGAGGGTGAGGGAGGATGAGACCTGGTTACCACCTGTGGTCTGTTGGTAAGAAAGTCAAACACCCTGCTGATTAGGATTATAATTAACTAATCACCAACATCTGGTACAAGAGAATAAGTTTAAAAAGAGAACGGGGAAGGCGTAGGGACGGTGTGTAGGGTTTGTTTCTCAATAGTACAGATAAAAATATGACAAAGGAAAATGACATGGACCTGTACAAAGTAAGGAGACTTTTGATTTTAAAGGTGCACTATGTAAGTTTGTTTACTTTCTGCGATTGTATTTTTGTCTCAATTTGCCAACATCTCTCCATGATCCACTAGCTGCCTGCCCCTAAATTCACTGTAAAAAAAAAAAAAAAAACCCGGGCTCTGGAGACCACACAGGCCTCATAAACTGCAAATAAACACAAGGGGCGCAGGCTGTGCCCCATAACATAACAAACCGTCTCGGCCAATCACCCACAAGAGTTGACAGTTATGGAAGCATGGGAGGGAGGGGCGGGCTACCTCTGTTTTGTTTGAATTCGAATGTCAACAGAAGTGAAACTAAACAGACTTGCATAGTGCACCTTTAAGAGGAAAAACATCTACCCTCCGGACATTTAGGTCGCATTACAAACTGCCACGCTTCCTCGCCTTCTTCAACCAGTCCCTATGAGGAGGACCAACACTAAATGTCCTCCTCAACCACTAGAGTGACCTAGGGAATGTCTTAAGTATCAACCACATAAATGGAGCAGGACCTGCATTTCTTCCACCTGCAGTATGCAGTATTAAGGGATTAAGATGATCCTCTTTGGCATCACCCAGAGATGCAGGTGGAAGGCTAGTGCCAATCTGGGTAAGATTTACAAGGTTTACAGGTTTGCGAACAGCGTTTTGGCTACCCATGTTTATTTAAGTGGCATTTTCGTACACCAGCTGCGTATAAACTGTGACACCCCAGGACGATTTATGCATGATAGAGTTGATCTCAAAACTGCTGCATCAAATACTATAAGTTACATATGGAGTACAATTTCTATATTGTACTTATGTCTATCATTACTACTGAAATTTACACTTATAACTAAAAATTGTTGCACTAGAGATTAAACAACATCTTTTCACTTTGCAAACTTGTCCTGTAACACTTAAGTTCACCTTTACCTGAATCCACAGCTGTATTTTTTTAAAATACTTTACACTTGATATCAAATTGTGCACTATGTAATTTAATTCATCCATTTATTACTTTCATTTACATTGTATAAATATGTCTGGTGTTACTGATGGAGAATAAAATTTTTATAATCAATGCAGTTTTAATATGCAGTAAAAATATTTATGAACTCTAGTCCCAAGGTTTCATGATACATATCTGATGTGAATTTTAACTATCATAGCATATTCCTTATTGTAATAACACAAGAATAAATTCCTTAAGGTTTTGCCAGAATGTGGAAATAATCACAAGGCTGTTTCTGTGTTAGCTTTAATCAACATTATAAATGGAGTAGTTTATCAAAAACTGCCACCCTTTAACTTTGACAGTGAAGGACCAAAAGAATGGCCCCATCCTAATACCTACTCTAACAGTGTTTGTACCAAGTTAAGTGGCCACTTGAGTGACGTCTTTCCGGGATCTGGCCAAAGTGTATAAGTAGATGTAAAGGCTGCAAGTACTGCAAGGTTTTCTCATCTTTCATCGGGACACTCTATTTCCTGTTGAGGCTGCAGTTAGAGGAGTTCATAAGCCAAGAAAGACAAAGAGGATACATGTGATTACATTTTTCAATAAAGACCCATTTAGCAATCCAAACATTGAAACAACAAACACTGAAACATCATCCAAAATCATAAATACAATAATAAATTGGGTAATACGTGTCAATAAATAAGTAAGCGAGTACATCAGTTGCTTCATCTACAACAAGAATATTGTTCAATAACAGAAGCTTCAGTAACCTGATAACTTCATTTACACTGTAATATTTTCTTGGCTGTCATCTTTATATCAACTCCTTCGTTTCTGCATACAAAATCCTGATGCATTATGGGATACACTTTGCCATAAATACCACTCTAAAGCAGGATTAGGATATGGGCTTTTAAAATGTAGATCAAGTGCACCTGAGGTTGGGCATTTTCAGAAATGGGACCTTCTTTGTCACCGACTCAGGCATGTGAATGTGCATTCAAGACCGCAAGAGTGCAAGTGTGGGAATTGGGATGAAGCCATGGATATGAGAGTTTTTTCTCACCTTGTTTCATATGTTCTTGCCAATTTTAGTAATATTGATAAAACCAATTCAACAAAATGCCCAGTTAGATTCTTAAGGAGGCATATGGTAGATTGGGGAAACCAGGCAAGAGTTTGAAGGTTCATTTAAAATTCAATGTAAGAGAATGATCACAGATTACAAAATTACACATTTGAAATGAATTAAACTAATGTATAATGAGCTGTGCTACTCTGACATTTTAGAGGTCTCCATCAAATGAAAAAACATACAAGGACATGCAATATCAATCACTGTTCAGTAATGCCAGTAAAGGATGTGTGGTGTCCAAGTCATCCGATGTCAGTGCCTGTGAACAAGGCATATAGGTAATGTACTGCTTCATGTTTTTCATGATGTAGCTGAAGGCTGCCTCAAACTGAGCGGTTGTCAAAATCTGGGAGGTCTTGAAGCAAAATGACATCCATCTTGCATGCAATATTTTATGAGTTGTTAAACAGTCAATATGAGCACAAATCAAAAGTAACCCACCACAATTAACACTTAAAATCACAATGACATAATCAGTAAGAAAGATTATATTTGATTGTCATCACAATATTTTGGTCAATGAAACGGACACAACCAAAAAGCTAAAGTTACAGCCCACTATCTGTCTGCCTGTGCTGCTTGTAAACTGAGGACCTGTTCAGAAAATGCAGCTAACGAGTAAGCATAATGCCCAATGTTATTTCTATCCAGCTAGCTAGCCACAGAGCTGCTTGAAAAATGGGCCGTTTAACGGCATTTAAATGTACGAGTTTCATAGGTTAGCTAGCTCACAACAATTTTTCAACCGCTTAACTTCAGAGATAAAACATCAACTTGTTAACTGTTTGACAAACTTAGCTAGCAAACTTGACTTTCCTGCTGTCACCAAAATGCTGCATTAACATGAACTATCACAGCGTCCTCATGGACAGTTGTATTAAAGTGACCTTATTGATGCAGCAACTTAACCTGAGCCTCTAGCTCAGAAATGACATGCCCAAAATAAAATGAGTACATCTCTGCAAATACTTGGTTCATTTGAATAATCTTGGTATCAAAATAAAGGTCACACCTAGGGGATTTTTGTCATGGTGTAAAAATCACTATATATCTCACTGAGTCAGCATAAATTAAGATGGAACACAGCATTTCTGCATAAAATTTTTTTTACTTTTATCCCTTTTGAAATTATTTAGTTGCAGTCTGAAACCCCTAAAAAATTACAGAAAAGAATCTCGCCATTATCTGTACCAAAGTTTATTCTAATCAAGTAAATCAGAGCAAAATTAGAGAGGTTTTAGTTCAGGAATGTCTAGGTGGCATCTCTAAATTGGCAATTTGGGCAATGTGTGCTATTTGAGATTTCTCTGGTACCAAACTGTAAAACACATTTAATTTCACTTATATGTCACTACAAGTATACATTCCATCTAAATACAACAATTTTTAACTGTTTTATTATATTTTTAAAAAAAATATTTCAGCCAGTAATGTATACATTTTCCCATTCAAAGAAAATACATTCAAAGGAAATGAAGTTTGACTCCACTGAAGCAGATTTATTTTCAATAAAACAAGCAAATAAACAAAATTATCATTACAAAGATAAGGAGAAAAATGGTAAAAAGTAAAAAGAACAAACACCCCTTGAATTATACAAGATCTATGCCTCCACTGCTCAAAAAATATTTACTCCTCTCCATGGTTTAAACCCAGGTTTCCCACGTTAGGGCCTACTGCCCTAGCCAGTAAGCTAGCCGAATAGACTGGCTTATTCTTGTCTCATTGCAAATATGAAGATTGAGACAACAAAACACATCATGCACCCCGATTTGACTGTTGTATTGCTGCGCTCTCAGTAATCTCAGACAGAAAAGGACTTTAAAAATGACTGTTGAATATTTAGTGTATTATTATAGCGAAAATACAAAAAAAAGAAACCAGTTAAAGCCCCACTAGGTAGGAATTTCACCTTAAAATATCAGTTTGAAAGTCTATCTACTGGTGGGCTGGATTATTACAGTGAGAATGGCATCTCTCCCATTACCACAGAGGGACCTGGTGACCTGCATCTGGGACTATGTAACTTTCGACCGTGGGTCCCGCACTCTCGCGAGACGTACGTTCTGCTTTACGGCACACATGAGCTTTTGGATAAGGAGCATAAGGAGCAGGCAGCTAGGCTAGCCCGCTTGCCCGGTATCATGTCTCGAAACATGGCTGAGGCAAAGAAGCAAAAAAGGACGGTGTCGGTGGAAGCCAGGATAAAAAAAAGGGAGAGTGACCGTGCACGGCACAAAACCAGAGTTAATATTGGACCGGCTTTTTCACAGTGGAGATAGCTCATGGCAAAAGAGGGCTGCAAGTCGGACGCCGAGCTGGCAATGTTGCTGATTGAGAGGTGAGTTATATGATCGTGTTCATGCATTGTATTTATCGCACATTGTTTTTGTTGGCCGTGTTATCGTGTGTAGTCACAGTCACTATTTGGGTTATCAAAACATAACTGATTTTAAGCCCATTCAAATAATGTAAACAAGGTTAGCCGAGGTAGCATTAGTATTTCACCGGCAGAGTTAGCCCCTTTTCGGAGTGTTTTTTATAGCGAACTTTATGCTTCACGGTGAGAAAAGTTGTTGACTTACTAGCAACTATTGTTTGAAAGCAAAGACAGGATATATCAGTTTTGCAGGCTGGCGTTGTACCGTCATTATATTGATATTGTCCCGTTTTGAGGTTACAATAGCTACTACGTCTGCTAACGTTACTCTTAGGAGCGGTGCTTGCGCAGTTGTGTTTTACGACAGCAGTGTTGCGCTTCTACTTGCTCTAGTGGCCTTTAGTGGCCGCTAGAGCGCACGAAACTGGGATTCCTACCGAGTGGGGCTTTAAGTGTTTACATTGTTGCACTTTTTGAGTACATGTGCGTAATGGCGCATGGACTCCCAGTTAGACTCACCTGGAACGCAAGGCTCTACCTCAGGCTAGGTTTGTGTGATTACAGTGATTGAGGACTCATTGGAAATGTCAGACCCCATAGAATCAAATCAAACTGACTGCATCACAAGCTGATCACAGAAAAGAAAAGACATTGCATGCAAGCGGAATGCTCAGGGCCTGATCTCATTGGAAGCAGTGCCCCAGAAAAAAACATGCATGGAGACTGGAGGATCTAGTTTCAATATAGCATGGACACTTTAGGCTAATAATAGTCAGCACAAATTTACCCTTGAACGCAGATTCTTATGACAAAGTATCAAAGGTAAGAAAAAATATCTGCTCATCATTGTAGAATGTAAATTTAAAATGACATGGCTTATATCGTTGGATTCTGTGGACTTTCCTCTTTCATTTGATGTATCGTTTGTACGCATAGCACAAATTCAGTGGAAACGCTAGCGATCGAGCAAAGATATTATTTTATCCTGTGTTATACTACAAGCTTATTTACTTGCTTGGTGCTTGAATTGTGTTCGGTTGAGGTAAAAATGGTCATCATGAGCGTTTCGCTGAGTTTCTTCCCTTTAAGTGGATATGCCATAGACAATGCTGCTATTAGGAAACATGCTGTATTTATGATGTTAATTGATTGACCCCGGTACCGAGGGTGTTCGGGTTTAAGAGGTTAAGGTATAGTTTCGTTAGTAATGTTTGTGCGGTACACTTTAACTGAGCTACAATCACCAAATAAATGTTAGCAGAACTATTGGTTAAATCGAGCCTTTTTAATTTCATAAATATGCTGGCTAGCTAGGTGAGCAACATGCGTAGGTAATGTATTTTGACTATATAATTTGCATGCCAATTTTGGCTGATGAAACACATTCTTAAAACAAATCGTAGCTACTTACCGGAAAAAAAAATTTAACAGCTGAAACCTTAAAGTGCAGCTATTATGGTTTTTCATTATTTTAATGTTGCGGTGTGAATCATATCATTTTTATGTGCATTTAAAAGGTCTGTGTCGGAAAACAACTCAAAGTAATGTCCAAAAGAAGCTCTCTCTGCCGCAAAACACACTGCTCCAGACCTGACTGAAATGCCCCGATAGCTTCTGGCTTTTTTTTTTTATCAATTGGCGAAATCACCTATTAATTTTTCCCGCCAAGCAGATAGATTGGCACACCCTTGAATCAAGCAGGTTACGCCCACAAGGCTAGACCAGTATTTGTCTCTAAAGCTCATATACACACTGGAGTGGAAATCCATTTACGGTAAGGGGTGTGACTTTTCCCGCATGCATGAAGCGGTTGACCAATCACAAGTGAGTGATCAAGTTGACCAGTCACAGGGGTTTTCAGGAGGGCGGGCCCAGGACCTCAACAAAGCATTTCACATTCAAGTACTGCAGAAACGGCCATCATGAAAAAACTCATGTATTTTATTAACAATGATGCATTTAAACCTTTTTTCGTAGACTTCAAGAATTTAAGAATGATCAATGAAAAGTAACTTAATAGCTGCACTATTTAGTGTCTCTCCGTATCACCAAAGTTTTTACAGGACATTTTCAGGCATGCGAAGAATTACAAAATGGTCAAGTTCCAAGAAAATAAGCCATGGATGCCTATTTAATGTACTCAGTGCGAGAGGAGGGTTCCTTGGATATGCATTGCTATTATTGGTCCCTGTATACACTCAATGATCACTCTGCCTCTATCCCATAATCCATCCTGATTGGCCACAGAGTTTATATGTGATTGAAAGGCCTTGACCATGGGGCCTGTCAATCACAAGATAGCCACGCCCTAAAGCATACCTTGCTTTATCCTTTATTTAATTCTAAATAGGACAATAATTTACAAATGTGAACATTATGCTGTATTTAGAAGACTTAAAACTAGCTACTGGGATCATAAAATAATGAGGATAATGTTTTCTGAGGTAATAAATCAAGGGAGAAGAGGGGTCATTTTCCCATAGACTTCCACTGACTTGGAATTTTTCTGCAACCACTAGAGTCGCCCACTACTGTCCATTAAATAGAATGCAAGTTAAAGGCACCTCCGCATTGGCCTCACTTTTCAGACTCGGCTGCTGTGTCCCTCTTTTCATAGAATCTACGTGATGGTTCTGCCCTGCAGTCCCTCCCCCTCCTGCTGTCTTCACCTCCACTTCAACGAGCCACACCTGTTGCTCGTTGAAGTGGAGGTGAAGTGTAGAGTATTTAAGAGCAGCACAGCCAAATTTGCAGTGCAGCTGCATTCTGGCATTTTGGCTCCGTGTGTGTTGCTGCTGCTCCCCTGCCTCTGTCATTTTTTAAAGTATATTTATTAAATATCTTTCTATTTTTTGTGCCAGCCTGTGCGAGTGGGTCCCTTTATGAGCCTTTGGGTACATGCTCCCAGTGCCCGCAGGATTGCATGTTGCATCCAGCGGGACAAAACCATGACAGAATGCAGCTGCCAGCGTGGGACCCATCCAGGCTGGTTGTGAGGGGAGCAGCAGCAGTGTTCTTTTTGTAAGGGAGCTGTGTTCCGGGTCCGGCGGAGGTGTTCTCCAGAGTGTTCCGGGTCCGGCGGAGGTGTTCTCCAGAACGTTCCGGGTCCGGCGGAGGTGTTCTCCAGAGTGTTCCGGGTCCGGCGGAGGTGTTCTCCCGTGGTGTTCTGGGTCCAGCGGAGGTGTTCTCCCGTGGTGTTCCGGGTCTGGCGGAGGTGTTCTCCAGAGTGTTCCAGGTCCGGCGGAGGTGTTCTCTAGAGTGTTCCGGGTCCGGCGGAGGTGTTTTCCCGTGGTGTTCCGGGTCCGGCGGAGGTGTTCTCCAGAGTGTTCCAGGTCCGGCGGAGGTGTTCTCCCGCGGTGTTCCGGGTCCAGCGGAGGTGTTCTCCCGTGGTGTTCTGGGTCCGGCGGAGGTGTTCTCCCATGGCGTTCCGGGTCCGGTGATGCCATAAGTTCCGGGGTCCGGCAGCGCCATGAGTTCTGGGTGGCCCTTTCCTGGCTCGCCAGGAGGCGTGCCTTGGGGGGAGGGTACTGTGATGGTTCTGCCCTGCAGTCCCTCCCCCTCCTGCTGTCTTCACCTCCACTTCAATGAGCCACACCTGTTGCTCGTTGAAGTGGAGGTGAAGTGTTGAGTATTTAAGAGCTGCACTGCCAAATTGGCAGTGCAGCTGCATTCTAGCATTTTAGCTCCGTGTGTTGCTGCTGCTCCCCCGTCTCTGTCATTTTTTAAAGTATATTTATTAAATATCTTTCTATTTTTTGTACCAGACTGTGCGAGTGGGTCCCTTTATCAGCCTTTGGGTACATGGTCCCAGTGCCCGCCAGATTGCATGCTGCATCCGGCGGGACTAAACCATGACAGTCTATGGTCACACCATCCATCTTGAGTGCAACAACCTCTTGAAAATAAAAGTACCCACCTCTGGTCTTGTACGCTGTAGCCTTTTCAAGATGAAAGTATCTTACTGCCATGTTGTAGCCCCTTCAAAATATAAGTATCAATCTCCTATATTTTAAACAGTAAAATGAACCAACCCCACATGCACCAGAGAAATTGACATTTGGTTTAGGCTACAATTTAATAAAAGTCCATTAATAAATGTATGATAATCCGTACATAATACAGAAATAAATATATAAATTGTCACCCCCACAACATTGCCCCCCTACGCTTCAGCCAGCTGTCATTTTTCAAATCATGGGTCCTGCTATTCTTTTATCAGTTACACCTGTAACTCATTATCTGACTCTTCACCGTGGCCAATATTAAATTCAGTGTAATTTACCACAATTTCATAAACCTCTTCATTCAACAGACACATACATTATGACACCATGATATGCAGGCAGGTTAATAGCTACCCAGTCAAGTCATGTAGTCGTACTGCAGACAGACAGATGGAATATGATGACAGCATGGGTAGTGTTGACTGGATGAATGTGGGAAATGGAGTCATGAGACAGATGAATGGGAAGAGATGGACAGCTGTCTGCTCCGAGCTGTCAATGGCAGTGTCTGGAAGAAAGAAATGGGGTGTGTCGAGTCAGCCCCCAGATCTGCCGCACAAACCTCATTCAACATTTTGATGCTGAAGAAAAGCCCGGAACATGTTGATTCAGCTCTGTGTGTTACAACCAAAATGGTGCATACCAATGCATGCCCAAACGGATTCTGTAAGAAAGTGTACACTCCAAACTCAGAGCACATGATAAAGCAACAACCTTATGGTCGAGTTCACTAAATATCCTATTTATTTTCACCAACCAATCAACAACTCAAAAACATATGCGACATTACCCAATATCAGCAACATATTTACCATTGCCATTACAAACACACTATAAAGCACTACGCTTAAACAGTTGTCTTGGCCCAATCCTTCATTGGCCCCCGTGACCACTGAACTGGGACAAAGGAAATGGGCAACTACGTAGATCATGCTGTGTTCTCGAAGACACTGAACTGCATAATTCTGCTCTTCTGACCCGGAAAGATACACTGGAATGATTCAGTAAATCAAGATTATTTTTCACAAACTCTGGTATCATTTCGCTGCTCCAAACTCCAAACAATAAACAGCATATGGTAAAAAGTAAGAAAAGGCTGCAACAAGGTAACCACAAGAAAGCACTGAGCTTGAAACTCTTAGCTCCTATGATGGAGCTATGAGCTGCCAAGTTCACAAGGAATGCAGAATTAGAACTGATTCAACTGTCAGCTGGATGTAACATTTTCACTTTATCTCATGATGAATCATTGTTTATCTTAGCAGATTTACGTTTGCATAGCCATCCTACTGCAACTGGGGAGCCATCTTGGCTCAAATTTTTTATAATGAGGAAAAATGATCCCTGACCTTCCAGGCAGCAGATCCTCCAAAGCCCGGAGTGAGTGAGTGCGCCGGGGTCCTTGCGGTCCTTGTTGTGCGGGTCGTCATGGGTGCGGTTGGCTGTACTGTTGCAGATGAAGGCACGAGCATAAAGCCAATAGTCAGTCCCGATGGCCACTGTCATCAGCCCAAAGGCTGCAAATGCCCCCACGGTGGCAAGGAGAATCTGGATCCCCTTCTCACACCACACCATGGCTGAGCAATAGCAGGATGGGAGAGAGGGAATGAAGAAATTTAAGTGTGATTGAAGGAGGAGTAATTATAGAAAGTTTACCTAAATCTGTAAATATAGAAAGCCTCAACTTAAAATGGACAGGTGGAAATAGAAAGTCAATATTAACCAAACATAAAATAACACTGAAAACATTACATAGGAAACAAGACTAGGTGCACCTAGTATATGGCTGGGCCACCAAGTGCTGTATGAGAAATTGGGCCCAAGAAAAGGGTGGTAAGTGAGGCAAAGCTCACGCAATTATATGAAGTGCAAGTTCAGCAATGAACTGGAGCTGATAAATTATTTACAAAGTGGGTGGGGAGAGTGCAAGAGTGTGGGAGTGGGAGAGTGACAGTGTGGGAGTGTGCAAGAGTGAGAGTGGGAGTGAGTGTGTGAGGGAGTGGGAGGTGGGGGGGTAAGGAAAGGAAAACATATGAAAAGCATGCTATACATTTGAATAGTTTACTAGCGGTTTAGAAACCACTATAATTAACAGTAGAATTACATAGTATCAATACCATGTCGAATTTTTGCTTCAGAAAACTGATTTTTCTTAACTACTAATTGGGATACCATTGGCTCACTGTAGATGAAGTAGTTGCTGCAGAGGAGAACGATTATTTCTGTTGCAAGAGATAATTTTGTTTTAACTGCTGAATAGACACTATGGTCAAGTATATTGAGCAGTTTGCACATTAGGATTGGCTGGCAAGTTTTATTCAGGTAACTCCTGAAAAACAGGGATTGGAGTAAACTCGTCCATATTCTAAACCGCGAGCTCGGCCTGCTTATGAAGATTAAATAACTGATCCTGGTGTGCCATCTAGTGATAAAATATTGTAACTGCGTGCATAAATTTGCAGCTCCATGTCCGCTGGCGGACACATCGGCACAAAGATACCCTGCCAAGCACCGTTGTTCTTCTCGAACACGCCAAATCCTTAAATGATGAATTACATTCATATTTTAATTTGTAACGAAGTGGCCAGTGTGAAAGTAACGGTGTGAAAGTAGACCTTTTTATCTTTTAAATGAAGTGCAGTAAAACTATAAGTCCCGGTAAAAAAAAAAAAAAAAAAGCTCAGGTAAAGTACACATCCTCAAAAAAAAAAACTTAAAGGTTACCTATTATGCCATTTTTCCAAGTTTATATTTTAGTCTTTGACTCCCCTAGAGTACTCCTGATCGCAAGAAAAAAGTAAAAGGGTTCTTATTTCGCTCATACTGCCATCTCAAAAACCCCATTTGTAGTCCATAGTGGTCTCTGTCTGAAACGCCTCACTGGGGTGGCTCTTCCGCTTATAGCCCCCACTCTCCGCGGTGCCCACTTTCTTCTGACTGGCCAGCTCTGTGGAGGGCGGAGTTGGGCGGGACGAGGCAGCAGAAGGCAGTTTTCCGTGTCCCTCTCCCCAGAGTGAAACTTGAGACACGGCTGCCATCTGATAAGGAAACGGCGGGCAAATTCCGCAATCTAACGCAGTACATGTGTATAGATCTAATGAAATAAACTTGTTCTAATAAACGCAGCGCCGAAAGTGGAGGACGCACTGCAAAAAGTCTGGCAGCTCTGCTACCGAATTTGCTATCGGCTACAGTTTGCTACAGCGACAGTGGTGAGTTACAGTGGTTCTTTTACTCTAGCTAGGATGCAGGGAAAGCTGGAATCCACCTTATTTAGACACATTTGTAGAACGGGTCGACATGCCCAAGTGTAGACCGGAGACCGTGAGAAACCGTGGGTCTGAGTTTAGAGGGAAACATGGACAGTGAGGAGCGGCTAAAAGTGGACCAACAGCTTATGGACTGCTTCGGTGTGTAATAGGACCTGCTGGTTCGTGTGTATAGCTGTGGTGTGTTGTTAGCGAGGAGAAACAAACAGCTTCTGCGCTGGTATATGACGGAGGGGCGAAAGCTCCAGGCTAAACGGCCTTTCCGGAAATTGCCCGTGGTAATGGTTTACTTATTGCTTCGGAATGACCAGCTTTTCCTCGCGGAAAATGGGCGAATTACGGATAGTGCCGAGAGCGAGATATAGCTCCGGTTATGTCATTAACATAATACAGGTTTTACAGACCGGTAGTTCGTTCCGATTTCGTGAACCGTTGCTTATGTGGAGCTAGCGAATCGATCAGTTTTACAGGAAAGAATTTAATATTCAATCGATGACAATGCAGAGAAATCGTTTGTTACACACCGGACACGTTATAGCCTGTGCGCTTCCTTATTGCTTTCACCGGTAGCATCAGAGAGCTTGCCCAGACAATGGAGATGTATCAGGCTGACCTCGGTCATGGATAAGTAAAGCGATCGTTCCACAAGCACCCAAAAACGCACCCCAAGCTCTGCAAAACCTACGTCTGGTCTAACTGCAGCCCAACTCGGCAGACACATACAGCACCTCTCCGGTTAGCTTCAACTGTAGTGGCTACAATCAGGCAACGTTATGATGAAACTCTCACATTGATGCTTACCGAAGTAACATAAGCATACTGATCAGAATTATTGCATATAAGTTAACCAGGAGCATTTTTAATTAGCAGAGCACGCGAACTAACATGCAGTAGCTAATAAGCGGTCATGACTTTGAATGTAATCTGTCGCGCAAAAATTTCGTTTCGTGTCCGGTGTGAAAGCTGCTTGACCCGCCCTTAACGCGTGTATTCGCGTCTTTGCATTGACTTTGAATGTAGGCTAATCTGTCCCGCGAATAATTTGTTTCGTGTCCAATGTGAAAGCAGCTTTATGGATAGTACGCGACAGCTAGAGAGAGCTCGGTTATGTTATGAACATAATACAGGTTTTGCAGACCTTGAGTTCCGTTAGCATGGACAAGTTGCTTATGTGGAGCCAGCGAATCGATCACTTCTACAGCAAAGAATTACCTATTTGATCTCCGCCTTTTTCGGCTTTTTATTAGCCACAACAATTTCTAAAAGGGGATGAAATTATGTCACGGTAGTGCAGAGAAATCATTTGTAAACCGGTAGAGCTTCTGCGTTTCGCATTGCTTCCACGGTAGCACCAGAGAGCTTGCTCAGGCATTTGTGAAGCATCCGGCTGATCCCGGTCATGGATAAGTGAAGCGATCACTAGCTGTAGTGGCTACAATCGGGCAACGTGATGATGAAACTGCCACATTGATGCTTACCGAAGTAACACAAGCATACTGATCAGGATTACTGCATCTAAGTTAACCAGGAGCATTTATAATGAGCACGGCACTCAAACTAACATGCAGTAGCTGGTAACCGAGCGGTCATAACCACAGAGACAAACACTTGCAATACAGGTTTTACAGACGGCAAGTTCTGTTACTGTGAACAGTTGTACTAAGCATCCAAATTACAATCAAGTATTAAAAGTTAGCTTCAAATGAGGTTTATGATCACACACCTTCTGTAGAATTTCCCGATATCACTCTTGCATATTTAGGACACAAACATTAGCAACAGTAACATGGCTACGTTAGCCGCTGTGCTACAGCCACAATCAACTGGCTATCATCTCAAGTTGGCTTATGCAGTAAAAGCAACTTACAGCTGCTGTGTCTGTGAGTCACGGACAGTCGCGACCAATACAGGCTTTATCTTCAGATATTTTACAAAGCCTGTGTTTGAGGCCAGTTGTTAGTGCTAACTATCGCTAGCAGTCCTGCTAGCCACCCGTAACACGTTAGCTTCACTTACAATATTTGCGGTTATATCTTTACTTACAGCTTGTGGCTCCAAGCGCTTGATCGATGCAGCTGCTTCAGGTTTGAGAAGCAGCTGAAACGCTTATCCTGTGTCGAATTATCCTTTATTGATAAAGCTGTCTTTGGTGAAATGCTGAGCACAATCAGTTAACGTTCCCTTTGGCCGAGGCTGTTTGCTGCCAGCAAACAAAAAAGCTACCCATTGATTTCTGGTGGCATCCTCTTCTGGAAGAGAAATAAGTGTTTTTCTTCGCATCCAAAAGTAAACTGACAAGCAGCTTTGGGAGAGATACTAACAAAACTGCACCTCAAATGATATTTGGTTCTTCTTTTGTATTTCCAAAGTGTCGACGCTACTAAGGCATAGTATGATCTGCCGTTGTTAGTGCCTGCTAGAATAGTGTCCGGTGTGGGCAGGTCCAGCGCCTTGATTGGCTCTGGCTAGGTCTGTACTAATTGGACGGCACAACCTAACGTCAGGTTTTGCCCAGATCTCGCGAAGATCTTGGGAGGAGCTGTTCAGAGAGGAAATCACGTTCTCGAAATCACGTTCTTGGATTACGGCAAAACCCTTGTATCTTATGTTTAGAAACTTTTCAGTGGTTGAGTATGGACAACTAACATTATAACATTACTAATATGTATTAAAAGAAGGATCAGCATCATAGGTCCCCTTTAAGTGATGTAACGAAGTACATGAACACCTCTGTATGATAATGTATCCCAAGCCCCTTCATTGTACCCGATTTCTCTCATATAGGAAGATTAAGGAAATAATCCTGGTACTGGCTGCGAAATTCTAAAGGGAGATAGGGGAATGTTGGCCTGGAATCCATACATATCAAGTGCTGGTCGCTCCCAACGGTCACTGACTGATATCAGTCTGGCCTCAGTCATGTAGCCAGCGTTTAGCCCTTACGTCACTAATGAAGTGAATATATGAATATTCATGTTTTCTGCTCTTGGCTGATTGGGTGACCTTTTGGCGAGAACCACCAATCGAATATGAGTTAGCTGGCCAGCAACGGCATTCGTGAATGTTATTTGACATGAACTTAAAAATTAGATTGTGGCTTGCTTGCGTTTACTTTTGGAGTGGTTGTTAGGTTTTGAACAGGATAATGTTTGGCCATATCTGCATTTTGTTTATTTCAGTGGGATTCCCCGGTATAATTAAGGCTAAATTAAATGATACTCAAATTACATAATGTATTTCACTGTAAATGGCATTAGCTATAGCTTGAAGGGCATGATTGCATCAGCTAGATTACAGTGATACTCCACCCAAAAACTATAATTTGTATATCAATTACTCACCATTAGATGTCTTGAACGGACGAAGTTGTTCTTCACCTGGTGCAACTTTATAGCCACAGGAGAGTTTTGAAAAATTATCGAAATTCCTTTTTTGCTGGAAGCAAATGGGGTCACCCAGGAACAATGGGAGAACTCCACAAAACGTCCGTTGACAAACTTTCAAACCATCGTCCAACGCATCGTCCAGTATAATCCAAGTCTGCTTTGTCCACTCGTATCCTCAGAACTCCAGAAACGCGGTTATTTTTCGCTAAAAATAATAAAATACCACATTGATGCTTCAAGTAAGCTCGCGCATTCAACGGAAGTCCCGCCTCCTGGCTCGTTCCCTGCCCAGAGACTCTGCTGCCACTCAGATGAATACTCGTATAAACACGAGCTGGGAGGTGGGACTTCCGTTGAATGCAGAACTGTGGTATTTTATTTATTTTTATGTCTGTCTAAAGGGGCGGGCACCCTTGCGACTGTGAGCCAATCACAGATCTCGCATGGATTTTGTGCGAATATTTGAAAGTGAAACGCTGGCCTACCGACTGAGGCCAGACATATCTGCAAGTGACCGCTGGGAGCAACCAAAGCTTGATATGGTCGGATTCCAGGTATGTAACACATTGTACCAATCTATCGTGAAAGAATCTTAACAATGGTCAGAACGTGTTTTTAATTTCCCTATTCAATCTCGCAACCGATACTGTCCTCCGAGCTTGTTAACTGTCATATCGGTTGCAAGATTGAATAGGGAAATTAAAAACACATTCCGACCATTGTTATGATTCTCTCACGCTAGATAGGTATGATGTCTTACATTCCTCTATCTCTATGGAAATCACAACCGGTACCAGAGAAAACAAGCATGGAGGACTGAACAAACCGAATCAATATAGCGTGAAAGATTATTAGCCTAATAATGGTCACATTGTGCTCGTAATGCAACAAAATCGAATGGAACTTTTTAAACAACCTCTGCTGGATGCTAGCTAGGGCAAGGGCAGCATATGCATCCGCTATATTAATATTTAATCCACCTTTGCTTTCCATTAGAAGAAAATACGCATTAATTTTTGTAAAATGGCGACCAATACCACCAAGAAACATTCACTGGCGTCAAAAATTGCACATTGTGAACATTCTATATGTACACGAAAGTGTTTTAATTTAACAGTGCATTTGTCTGATTATTGCAGCCTGTTGCAAGACTGGATTCAAGTAGGCTACTGGTCGTATTACATTGGCGTAGTACAACAACGTAGTGAAGAAGTAGCTACCTCAATGACGGGATGTTGAATCCAGCTTGGCGCCATCTTTTACTCTTAATATTTTCTTAAATGTATTGTTTTCATTGATGTCGGTTACAGTCGCTGTTATATTGGCTACAATCAAAGTGGCCATCAAGAACCGCTTGCGTTGCTTAACCAACTCATGAACGCGCAAGGGTATAAGGTAATTTGGAAACCAGTCGGGGCATCATACCGGTATTCTTGGAAATACTGAAACATAATAGTGCCGGTGCCACTTTAGTGTACGTAAATAGTCCAGCTATAGTCACAGTAACAGTATATATCAATTTTTTCTAACATTGTGTAAGTTAGTTCCCATGTTGGACTGAAGGATGTTTAACGTAGGGCGGGATAATCACAAGCATAAATGTGTGTGGCGCGTTCAATTCCACGGCCAGCCAGCCAGCCAATCGTTGAAGTTCTTCCCTGCCGGCCGACCAATCGCTGGACAGCCAGCCAGCCAATCGCCGGCCAACCAATCGTTGAAGTTCTTCCCCGCCAGCCGACCAATCACTGAATTTCTTCCCCGCCGGCCAGCCAATCGTTGAACTTGATCACTCAGGCACTCATTCACTCAGCGACATTTGTGTTTATAGGGGCCAGGCATGGATGTATTATAAGAATTGGATACTGAACCAGGGCGAAAACACACGCCTACAAGGGTTTAGCAGTCAAGCTGATATTGCAGGTCACGTGATGCCATGGGGGGCAAAAAGAACATTTTTCCATAGGGAACAATTGAAAAAGACACTCTAATAAATCCGTGAAAAATTTTTTTTTGACTACCGCAAATGATCAATATATAATCTGTTGATTTTTCTATTTTAAATCATTGGTGCCTTTTTCCACGGCAGCGACAAAATTTTTTATTTTAATTCAGGCTACGCGAACACCAAGGGGACCTTGTCTCTAAGCGCATTCTCATAAGCACTGCAGCAGCTTCGGTTCTCTGCGTGTAGCACTGGTCAGGAGATTTCGTGCTGTCGGCTTACATTATTGCCAAGTCGGTGAAGTGAGCAGGTGTAACGACACCAGTGTTTTCATTTATTGTATTTGATGAATGGCTCTGTTATGTAGCGACTCGACTGCTTCACCTATCTTTTATGTAGCGTTATAGAATATGCAGTAAGGTAGCAAAGGCTGTTGTTAGTTAACTTAGGTTGGATAACAGGCGTGTATTCAGTAACTATTGAAGGTGACATCCTATAATCGTGCTCGTAGCTAACACTTGCTTTGCTTTTTCGTATTAAAATGTTCAAGATGCACCAAAGCTGAGTTGTTTATTTCTATTACTTTGAATATTTTACATCGATTCACGGTACTGTGCTTTGCTGCTTCATGTATTATATGCTGGCTAAGTAGCATTGACTACGTCCATACGTGCACTATCAGCATGGTATAAATTCAGCCCAAAAAACTACACAGCTAATCATTTATTTACTATTGCATGCTCATTCTTAATTATTAAAACAATAGCAGATGTGCATACTTGATGTCGTGACTTTTCAGCAACTTTTAAGATAAGACACAAACTATGAAGTTTCTGTTATTTTATGCATGCGCCGAGCTTGCATGACAGTACTTCACAAACAGACAGTATTTGTTGTTCAGCCTGTGATGTGAACGACACACTGTAGGTGAGTGGCATCAGGTATGGGAGTGATGCTGCGGAGATTCCCTGATGCAGCGGATGCAGCTGAACTCCATTTGCGCAGAAAAAATACGAGAGTCCCAGAAGAAAGAAACGGATGAGAATGAAACGAAGATCAACTTTATGAATATTTTATAACTGGGCTGCTGATCATGTGAGGACTTAGGAATTTGCTAATCCTGTATAAGGGGAAGGAAAATAATTCCGTATTCAAATTTCACTAATATCGAATAAAGTCAGCACCTTTTCGGCTTACCTTGATGTTTCAGTACCCAGAGAAACATTCGGATTGTAAAAACGCAAGCGTGAATTTAGTCAAAAAATTTAGTTTAATTTCTAGTGCTGATAAACATGGTAATAGCGTATAACGGCAGCAGCTATGTTACGGATGACGCACTGGGTTGCTAGAGTATGCGCAGCATATGCATTCGCGATATTAAATATTAAAATAAAATTCTAATGAATGGTGTGTGCACCCTGCGAGTCAGCTGGGATGGGCTCCAGTTCCAGGTATAGAGAAAGAATGGATTTAATGAGCTTTGAGCATTCGTACACTAAAAGTAATTTCGCTTGTCAGAATTGGCTATATACTTTGATCAACGTCACATACTATAAAACTTATCAGTTCATGAAGCAGGGGCAGTGCTCTGTGCGGTTGGGTTATCGTCATGAATCCAGTAAGAATAGAGGAGGCTGCAAGCTTACAAGCTCGAAGCGTTTCACTTTCTACGAATACATTTAGCTTTGACCTGTGTGGAAAACGAGATTGAACTGTCATCTTATACAGTAGCAAGTCAACTGTTTTGCTGACATTGTTTGCGATAGTGAATAATTTTATTTCCCTGTTAAAAAAAAAAAATAGTTCATCAACATTTTATGTCCCTACTAGGTATATAAATTGTTTTTCCAAACTATATTTAGGCTGAGTGCTGTTTGCCCGTTCGGTACAGAGCTGTTGTATGGTTTTCGCCGTGGACATAGTTAGCTACATTTCCGGAGAACATTGGTCATGAACAAGCGTCCTTTGTGGGAGTGCCACGGGCGCGGGCCGTTGTCATAGATACCTCAGACGTCAGCGCGTTCATGAGCCCCACACTACGCATGTGCAAACGAAAAGTCACGCAGCGCATGCCCGCGTGCCCCCGGAACTATGGCCCCATGTCGGCGTGCTGCGCCACTGAGCAATTTCCATTGAAATGAATGGGCGGCCATTTTCGGTTCAGTATCCAGTCCTTATAATACATCCATGGGGCCAGGCCGCTGCTCGGCCCAGCCCAAAAATTGGGTTTCTCTTTACTTAAAGCAAACCATTATAGACATGATCTATTACGGTACAATATATTGCTGAAGTCCCAGCCTAGCAGCCCTGTGACACTGGTCCAATGTAGGCTTTCTGCTAGTGGTAGGCAGTCACAGGGTAACACGGAGGTAGGTTTCCCGTTGCGTATTTATTTTCTGGCAGCATGAATTTTTGTAAAAATTATCAAAACAAACATCCAGTTTGACGCTTGATTTCTGTGTTCTGTCTGATACACTGGATGCTGCATTTATACCAAAGCAATGGTAAGAGGTAGAGCCTAGTACCTACCAAGACAAAAAAGCACACTGATGATATTAGAGGACTGTGATTGGTTGATCACAATGTTGGTCTAAGATCCCAGCTAAATTGCTAGCTCAGCACGCACTCTAGCAATGTACCACATTGATATTAACACTAATACAATTAGTTACATTGCTATAGCCCAAAATAGTACGACCCCAATTCCGAAATAGTAGAGACGAAGTGTAAATTGTGAACAAAATCAAAATGCAATGACTTTCAGATCACATGACCAATATGTTATTTACAATTGAACATAGATAACATTTCAAATGTTGAAACTGAGACATTTTACATTTTTATCCACAAAATGCTCATTTAAAATACACAGGCAAAACAGGCAAAAAAGGGCTGAAAAAGCAATTAATATATAAGAGAATCAGCTGAAAGAACATTTAGCAACTAATTACGTTAACTGGCATCAGGTGTGTAACATGATTGGCTATAAAAGGGATGTCTTAGAGAGGCAGGGTCTCTCAGAAGTAAAGATGGCCAGAGGCTCTCCAACCTGTGAAGGCTTGCGTAAAAACATTGTGGAATACTTTAAAAGCAATGTTCCTCAACGTCAAATTGCAAAGGCTTAGAGGGTCTCATCATCGCCAGTGCATGACATCATCAAAAGATTCTCAGAAACTGGAAAAATCTCTGTGCGTAAGGGACAAGGCCGAAGACCTTTACTGGACGCTCGTGATCTTCGGGCCCTCAGAAGCCACTGCATCGCTCACTGGCATGATTCTGCCTTTGACATTACTAAATGGGTCCAGGAATACTTAAAGAAACCACTGTCTGTAAACACAGTCCGCTGTGCCATCCACAGATGCCACCTAAAACTCTATCATGCAAAAAGGAAGCCATTGTTGAGCATGATCCAGAAGCGCCAAAGTGTTCTGTGGGCCAAGGCTCATTTGAAATGGACTGTAGCAAAGTGGCAAAGTGTCCTGTGGTCAGACGAGTCCAAATTTGACATTCTTGTTGGAAATCATGGGCATCGTGCCCTCCGGGCTAAAGAGGAGAAACTCTGATGGTATGGGGATGCATTAGTGCATATGGTGTGGGACACTTGCATGTTTTAAAAAGCACCATGAATGCTGAAAGGTATATAAAGGTTTAAGAGCAACATATGCTCCCCTCCAGATGACATCTATTCCAGGGAAGGCCTTGTGAATTTCAGCAGGACAATGCAAAACCACATACTGCAGCTATTACAACAGCATGGCTTCATAGTAGAAGAGTCCGTGTGCTGAACTGGCCTGCCTGCAGTCCTGATCTTTCACCGATTGAGAACATTTGGCGCATAATTAAACAAAAAGTCCGTCAAAGGAGACCCAAAACTCTCCAGCAGTTGGAAGCCTGTATTAAACAAGAGTGGGATCAAATTCCAATGGCTAAACTCAAGAAACTTGTCTCCTCAATGCCCAGATGCCTTCACTCTGAGTCAAAAAGAAGAAGGGATGCTACACCATGGTAAACAGGCCTCTGTCCCAACTTTTTTGAGACCTGTAGCAGCCATCAAATTTGAAATGAGTTCATTTTGTGGATAAAATTGTAAAATTTCTCAGTTTAATTTCACAGTCATTGCGTTTTAATTTTATTCACAATTGTACATATACACTTTGTCAGAATTTCAGAATTGGGGTTGTATATCATGTACGCCAGGAATCATTGTACTTTGTTGATATGTATACTACTCAAAATTTGATAGGGATCATAGGAATTTTTTTGTGAAATGACATGCAAATTTGGTAAATGCCACTGATGAAATATATATTGGATAAATGACATGCAGTCAGACACAAAACACATTTGCACGTGCATTTCATGACATTAAATGAGCGTGCAGCCTCACATTTTGGCTTTGACTTACACTTCACCATTTCAACTCAGACGTGTGTGTTGCTTATTGGTGAAAATTTGGAAGTTCCCAAATTTTTTGCATTACATTTAGCAATAACAATGTCTCCTCAACGTCTTAGATGTCGATTGACTTCAGAGTAATTGGGAAGATGCATCGGAATGCTTGACTCTGGCTTCTCACAACGTCACGTTGCTAATGCACTTAACGCCAGCCAAAGCGTAGAACAGAGCGTGGAACCGCATCAAACGTTTGGTACAGCAGCACACCGTCATGGGGGTGGTCGTCAGAGATCGACTACACAACGACAAGACCACTTTCTCACACTTCAGGCACAACATCATCCTTTCTGGACAGCCACCACCCTACGAAATGACCTTCATAACGCCTCGGGGGTCAGGGTATCCACTCAGACGATACAGAATCGTCTTCATACTGCCGGCCTCAACTCAAGAAGGCCATGTGTTGAATCCCACTGACCGTGCGTCATATAGGCGTGACCGTTTGGATTGGGCTCACGATCATGTCACATGGACACACAACGATTGGGCTCCAGTTCTCTTTACTGATGAGTCCCGATATTGCTTGGACTTTACTGACAGGAGGCAACGGGTGTGGCGAAGACAACGTGAGCGATTTAATGATGCCTACATCAACGAACACGACCGTTATGGTGGCGGATCAATTATGGTCTGGGGAGGAATAAGCAGGAACGGCAGAACGGACCTGCATGTCATGGGGAGAGGGACGATGACAGGGGTACGGTACAGGGATGAGATCCTCAATGTGTACGTAAGACCATACGCTGGTGCTGTTGGCCCTGATTTCATCTTGATGGATGATAACGCCCGTCCCCATCGTGCTAGGGTGGTGAATCAATTCCTAGAGCAGGAGACAATTGTCTGCATGGACTGGCCAGCTGTTCGCCGGACCTAAACCCTATCGAGCATGTGTGGAACATGCTGCAGGTCGCCATTTCCGGTCGTAGGGCACAACCCACAACTCTAGAAGAGCTTGGAAATGCCCTTGTTGAAGAATGGAACAACATTCCAATTGCAAGCATCCGGGTTCTGATTGACAGTATGACCCGACGTTGTCAAGCCGTCATTCAAGCTTAGGGAGGCCATACCTGTTATTGACATTAACTGTGGTAATGAAACATCAAACGAACACTGTCTGTTTTCACTTTACATGTCAGAGGTGAAACCATGAAGTGTTTGTGAAAGCCAAAAGTGTGAGGCTGCATGCTCATTTAATGTCATGAAATGCACTTGCAAATGTGTTTTGTGTCTGACTGCATGTCATTTATCCAATACATTGTTCATCAGTGGCAGTTACCAAATTTGCATGTCATTTCACAAAAAAATTCCTATGATCCCTAACAAATTTTGAGTAGTATATGTTAAAATGTCCAGCTTTCAAAATGTACTCATGAAATGCACTCTACAGTATGTATTCAACACTGTTAATGAGAAATAAATAGCTTTATTTGCATAAAATCTTACCAGAAACAAGTTTATATTTTTTGCTGAATTACCTGTGGGTTGATTTCTCTCCATCTCCTCACCACTGAGTGTTGCCTTTTCCTTGTGAGTGATAAGTGTGTCTCTGCCTCTGCCGGAGAAGCATCCATTGACTGTCACCCTTCTCCCTCTTTCTCCTGGAGTCGCTCTCTCTTTCTATATTTTCCTCACTCTGGTAGGTGCTTGTGCACACGCATTCACACATGCACTCTCAGGCTTACAATTGGCAATCGTAAATCTCTTGAGATTATATCCTGTGATCGGTGTTCTCCAAGCCAGAGGCACTGTTGCTTTCCTAAAATGAAACAAGAAAGATGAAAAAATTGGGCAAAGAAATTAACGACTTTACCCAAATTCAGGGGGGTAGTAATATACACTGGAATCAAGAATTATTGGCACCCCTGTCTGGATATGCACTAAAAATTCTTTTAAAAAATAAATAGTAACATTATTCGGATAAACTCAAAATGCGAAGAAGTGAAAAATACAAATGTTCATTCATGTTCCAATGGAACCAAATAAAATCAAACATTTATTCAATGAATAAATGAACAAAGATTTCATAATTATTAGCACCTCCTGCTTAGCACTTGTAGCAACCATCTCTGGCAAGGATAGCAGCATGGAGTCTTTTCTTGCGCTGTTTGACTAGGTTAAGGCACACATTTGGGGGCAATTATTATCAGTCCTCTAAGCAGAATGCTTGAAGATCAGTCATATTCTTGGGTTCGCACTGATCAATTACCTTTTTCATTTCAGCCCAGAGTTTTACATTGGATCAAGGTCTGATGTCTGTGAGGACCATTGCCAAACAGTAATTATCCCAGATCCAATTTTTATGAGGATTTTGAGGTCTGCTTTTGGTGATTGTCTCAATGGAAACTCCACCTAAGGCCAAGTCTCAGCCTGCAGGTAGAGGCAACCAGATTTTCTGCCAAAGTTTCCGGGTACTTGGAGAAATCCATTATGTTGCTGATCTTAGCCAGAGCCCCTGGACCTTTGGAATTTAAACAGCTCCAAAGCATCACTGATCCACAATATTTTAATACGAGAGGTTCCTCCCCTTGCATGGAAATCCATTTTGACAGCAAGTATGTTGATGCCATATTCAGTTTTGATACAATTCTGGTCTGACCAACAACACCTTTGTCCTGTCATTTAAATGACCTTTGGCGAATTGTAAGCACTTGCTTCTCTATTGGGCTCAGAAAAGGCACATTTCAGGTAGCGGCGCCAAAAAGCCTGTTGTTACGAGGGTGGCGTCTGATGGTGCATTTTAAAACCTGGTGACCCTAAAATGTCACCAAGACTCTCAATTCCTGATGTTTTTTAGCCTGTCACCTCATCTTCCTTCTTACCCTGGGAGGTCAGGTTTTCAATTCTTCCTTAAGTTTGGCATTTTTGAATAATTTTCCTGACAGTTCTGACTGGTTTATTTAATCTTTCGTGGATCTTCTTGTAGCGATTACGAGATTTATGAAGGTTCTTGACCATCTGTCTCCTCTGAGCTGCCAGTTTTTTGTTTTCTTCAGGCTGCTGGATCAGAAAGGGATTCTACATGCCAGTAAAAACTCATTCTGCACCCTTTTGAAAAGACAGTGATGCAATGGCACAAGATAGATCCTTAGAACTCGAAGAAACTCAAATATGTTAAATTTTATTCCTAGCTTAAATGTGGGAGATTTTATTAACAATAGTCTTTGAGGGTGTTATTTATTGGAAAAAACTTGATTTGGATTAAACTGATTTTGACTAAATTAATAAATAACATGCTTAGTGACCTTTAAACAAAGTAATGAAGTACAGTGATTCTCACGCTAGCATTTTGATTTTATCCCTGTAATGTTACAATTTATTTTTTATTGTAGCCATTTTTAGTGAATTTCCAGTCGGGGTCGCCAATAATACTGGAGCTTCCTGTATGTTATACAGTAGTTTGTAATCAGTTTTCCTTGATGTAGTACAGAAAAAATGCAAATTGACAATGGTTTTAGAAAATGGATGTTGACATGAAGGAATGCAGCAGGAAAAAAAGAATGAGGACTCCTATTTTGTTGCCATGACAACATTGAATTCTAAAGCATAGATCAGAATACAGGGTGATGATTGTGTTTGATAAAGAAAGAGAAATGAATTTAGCAGAATGAACTGCGAGTGAAATGCAAGATAATATGAGAGAGGGCCTCAGCATTCCCCTTATCCATAAAATACATCAAACCAGACTGTCAGTGAATGCAATGTGAAACAAATGCACCCTTGAAAGTATTTTTTATTTATTTATTTATTTTTACTTTCCACTGAGCTAGGATTTTACTTTTTAGGGCTCTATCTTTCACACTGCCTCACCCGTTGCCACTACCCGCAACCCGTGAATTACGCATCTAGCAGCTTCCACTATCCCTAAACGATATCTTGCGGCCACACTACCCGCTATGCATTATGCTGAATCCTTTATTTGCGCCTGGAGGTGTGCCCGTGGGCGTGTTTATACGCTTTCCCTACAATTGCTATCTTGACCACACACGTTAGGGAAAGCGTATAGCGGGTCCTAAAACCACCCGCTACCCGCATTTGGGCTTTCACAAGAGCGCTATGCACTAGCACTCAGCAACGGAAAGTTTTTTCCAGCAAGAGCGGCATTTCAGAACTCTCTTGCTAATGAAGGTAATTTCGGCGACAAGTATGTGCACCTGTTTTTGCAGCACGGTCACGCAACTTGCTGTAAAAAAAATAGATAGCTGTCCGATTGGAAAATGTAAACGGACGAAACCACGTACTTGTCACCAGAATTACCTTCATTCGCTGAAGAGTTCTGAAATGCCGCTCTCGCTGGGGAAAAAAAAAAGTTATGTGGCTGAGTGCCAGTGCATATACCTAATTTTATTTTTCTAAAATGGGATTTTGTTCTATGCTTCATTTCAGACGGGAGAGGGAGTTGGAAGTGCATGGCGAAACGCATTGTTTTCTTTTTCTTTTCTTTTTTTTTGAAGTTTCCATCACAAAAGGGGTAGGCTTGATTTTTTTTTTCACTACATACCACACATTAAACAATATGTCAATGTCAAATAATAATAATAATAATAATAATAATAATACAATTCATGATTAACTTAACAAAAACAGATCCTCCCTGACTGGATTTGACCTCATGCACGGGCAATTTAACCGTCAACGGAGAAACGTGGCGACCTTCATCTCTCCATCACGGATTTCGGTTTGAGGATTTGGGATAGCGCAGCCTGCTCCTAAAAGGCAGTGGCACCTGGCACACTGATTGGTTTAACTGTAAATGTAACGCCAAAAACCACGTCTATGCATAATATAACGGGTAGCGCTGGTGTTTTAGGAATATAGGCAGGTGTGCAAGATAGCAACTTTCGCGGGGGAACGCCTCTTACGCAATGCGAAATCCCCAAATAATGGGTTTCGGGACTCTGGCGTAAGATAGGGCCCTTAGTGTTTTTTTATTTACAGAGATTGAATTGTTGAACATTCAATGTATCTCATTTTTTACTGCAGTAAAGTAGCAGACTTCAAGATGAATAAAAAAGCACAAGACTACTGTGTAATTATTTATTATGCAATATGGTGCATTAATAAAAATGAAACTGCATACTGTGTTTATTTTTTGGTGGCCCATTTCACATTCTTCAGAAAATACTATACTGGATTTATCATGCCACCTATTCAGTAACTATTTGCATGGAGAACATATATTTCAAGAAATCCTATTAAACCTATTGTTTTCTTTGTTGACTTCTTCTTCTTCCAGTGTACTCATAGGTGGACACAAATCAGAAAATGGCAAATGATTACACATTTTAAAATATTTGTCGTACTAAATAGTTGTATTGTTAGCCTCGTGGCATAATTACCCATCTCATTTTAAAAGATTTTTTTAAATGATTTTAAATGTTTTTGTTATTTAAGAGAATGGATTTTTTAAGGTTTTGAAAAAAAGGGAAAAACATATTTTTTTCACCAACACGAAACAACGGGCAGCTGATATCTCAATTTGGCAAAAATATAACTTAGGCAATTATGCTATGAGGCTAACAATATCTTTAAACAAAGTCTAATAAAAATGTAATACAAGTCATGAGGAACATTAGAAAATGTGCTACTAAGTCATATAACTGATCATTTTATCTATTGCCGGAAACAGTTCATCCAAGAACTATATATCTCCTATGTGAAAAAGTTATTGCCACTCTAAACATAATAGCTATTTGTGCCATGTTCTGTCGCAAAAACTGCAACAAAGTCTTCCAATAACTGAAGGCCAGTCTTTCACATTGCTGTGGAGGAATTTTGGCCCAATCCTCTTTACATTCAACCACAGTGGGGGCTTTCACGTATGATCTACCCTTTCAATGTTCAGTTACAGCTTTTATGTCAGTACTTAGACTAGGCACTGAAAAATCTTAATTTAGCTGTTTGAGCCATTCAGGGGAGGACTTGTTCTTATGATTCAAACATTGTTTTGCTGCATAAACCATCTGCACTGGAGTATCAGATCACTGATGACTGGACATTCTCCTTCAGAATTTTCTGAGAGGATTCATGGTCCCGTCAATTCCAGTCAGTCTTCTTGCTTTGAACCAGCTAAACACCCCGACAATCACATTACCACCACATTTGACAGTTGGTATGACATCCTTTATGCGAAGTCTGTGTTAGCTTTATGACAGATGCCAAGTTCTACTTTCAGCTAATCAGCCCACAGAACATTATCCCAAGGGCTAGGCGATCATCAAATCCTTTTTATAAAACTTGGAACAAGTCATTATTCTCCTTTTGGTTCGCACAGATCTTTGCCTTACATCTCTCTCATGAATGCCATTTTCACCCAGACTCTCAATAAGCGTGGAATCATGAACACTGACCAAATCTGTGGCGGGAAAGGTCTGCAGTTCCTTTGAAGTTCATCTAGATTCTTTACCGACTTCTCAAACAAGCCATTGGTGCATTCTTGGTGAAATTTCAGTGCACCAGCCACACCTAGAGAGATTCACCACTGATTCAAGTTTTCTCCGTCTGGAGATGCTGTTTCTTATAGTGGTTGGGGGGGATGTGGGCAGGCAATATTCATATTCAAAGATAGCGAGTTATACTACAGTGTACACACTATTTTCCCGGTTAAAAACTCAGGCTAATGTATGAGTAATATTATATATTGTATGGTATATCTGCCTACATACAGTGCTGTGAAAAAGTATTTGCCTCCTTCCTGATTTCTTATTTTTTGCATGTTTGTCACACTAAAATGTTTCAATTTCATCAAACAATTTTAATATTAGACAAAGATAACCAGAGTAAATACAAAATGCAGTTTTTAAATGATGATTTCATTAATTAAGGCAAAAAAGCTATCCAAACCTACCTGGCCCTATGTGAGAAAGTAATTACCCCCCCCCCGTTAAATCATGAATTAACTGTGATTAACCCCTTAAGCCCTGAGCCTCTTTTTCGGAAATGGCAAGCCCAAAATGAAATGAGTATATCTCTGCAACTATTTGGTCCATTTGAATGACCTTGGTATCATTATAAAGGTAAAACCATTTGGGACTTCTGCCATGGTGTAAAAATCAGTGTATATGTCACTGAGTCAGAGTAAATGAAGATAGAACGCAGAATAAATCAAAGACCTCATTTTGCACCAAACAAAGTTTTATGTCTATCCTTTGTAAACTTAATTAGTTGCAGTCTGAAACCTCTAAAGATTTACAGCACAGAATCTCACCATTATCTATGCCAAAGTTTATTCTAATCAAGTAAATCAGAACAAAATTAGAGAGGAATGTCTAGGTGGTGTTATGACTTGAAAATCACAACAAAGAAAACCAGCAATGACAACTTAAACAAATTTATTCTTCACTGATAAAAAAAAAAACTTCTACAAATAATCCACTGTTTAATCTTATAATAACACTCTAATGCCACTATGTAACTCTGTTGCCAAAACAAAAACTCCTCCTCTACTGAACAAAATCACAGCATTTATATAGACTAGGAACATTCTTGAATGATCTACAGGAGTCCTGGGTGATCCGGCCCCCTCCAGACAAGAAGAAGCCAGAAACTTCCAGAAAGCACTAGTCTATTTCATCACAAACAAGTGGTATTGCATCAGATCATGTTTTTCTACAGATATACCACCAGAGGGTGCTAAATGATGAACAAAATAAACAAATAGTTTACCAGTGAAGCAGCACAGATCTAACAAATCTCCATTTACAAATGATATACAGTGCTGTACATAAAATACTCATACATAACAGTGGCTTCTCCAAATTGGCAATTCAGGTACCTTGTGTGCCAAATCAGATTTCTCAGATATTAAACTGTAAAACTAATCTAATTTCACTTATATGTCACTACAGGCATACATTCCACCCAAATACAACCAGTTTTAAATTTTTAGAATTTATAATTTTTTTTATTATTATTTTTGCCAGTCCTACAGCCTATACAATTTCCCATTCAAAGACAATAAATACAAAGAAAATGAAGTTTGGCCGCACTGGAGCAGATTTATTTAAAAAAAAAAAAAAGCAAATCAATAAGATTATGAATACAAAAAGGGTTAAAAAAATGTGGAAAAAAAGTCAAAAGAATAAAAACCCCAGCAAATATATTTACAAGCAAAACGGTACTCATGTCTTACTAAAACACGCCCGACCAGGGTTTCAAACGTTGGTCGCTTACACTAAAGCCCTACACCTTACCCACTAGGCTACATCATTTAGCAATAATGCAGCCTTCAAATTGCCCATATAAAGAATGAGTCAAAAAACAAGTCACTCACCTTGTTTGTACTGTTGTGCCCTCAGTATTCACGCATTTCTGTCAGAAAACGACTTTGAAAACGACGGTTGAAAATTTAGCGGATAATTATACCGAAAATACCACAAACAAACCTGTTAAGCATTAATATTGTCGCGCTATTTAAGTTCTTTCGAATGGCCCATGGACTTGGTTTGACGCACTGGGAACGCAAGGCTCTGGCTCAGTCTAGCTTTGTGCGATAAAGGTGCTTTAGAGCTCGTTGGAAACATCAAATTCCATAGAATCAAATGGCTACCGGCAAAGTTTTACCGACAGCATCACAAGCCGATCACAGAGAGGAAAATACATTGCAAGCAAGCTGAATGCTGAGGAACTGAGATCTTTGAAGCAATGCTCGAGAAGAAAAACATGCTTTGAGACTCGCAGATCTAGTTTGGTTATACCACGGACACATTGACTTAACAATAGCAAGCGTGGATTTACCCCCAGTTTTTTTTATTACAAAATATCAAAGGTAAGAAATTTCTTTGCTCATCTCTGTAGACTGTAAAGTTTATGTCTGCTGTTCTTTGAGTGTGGTGTCGGTTTAAAATGACAGGGCTCATATCGTTGGATTCTGTGGATTTTCCTCTTTCGTTTGAGTTATCGTTTTTATGCATAGCACAAATTCAGAAGAAATTCTAGCGATTCAATGCTGATATGATTTTATCCTATGTTTTGCTGCATGCTTATTTACTTGCTTAATGCTTGAATTGTGTTCGGTTGAGGTAAAAATGGTCTACGTGAGCTTTTTGCCTAGTTCCTTCGCGAAATGTGGATATGCCGCGTGACAATGTTGCGATTTGGAAACATGCTGTATTTATTGTGCGTAACCACCGGCCCCCGGTACCGGGGCGTAGGGCTTAAGGCAGGGTTCTGCTGATGCTGGTCGGCGGTGGCCGACCACCGCCGACCAGCACTCGGAATGCGCCGACCAGCACTCTGAATCCACCGACCACCACTCAGCCCAGAAAGTGCTTTTTCCACAGGGCACTATTTTTTCCAAAGATCAGTTAAAACGAATGCATCCAGTGTCCAATAAAACCACAAGAAACAAAACATAAATGACCCTAAATATGTCCCCTCCCCCCCTTATGTTACTGTCAGAATAGCGGACTTTCGTTTTCGACCCGCTCCCTGACATAGCCAATCGCGGGAATCGTCTGCAGTGGTCGTCATAGCAATCCGCCTATTGTACATGTATTATGCTTTGACACGAGTGTAGCTGACGTGCAGACGGCTAGCGAAGAGATGGCCAAACGGAAGAATCAGGGCCCAATTGACAGATTTTTAAGGTGAGATTCAGTGTTGCACTTACAAGATAATAACAGGGTTCGAAATTCGCGGTAGTCCGCCAGTGCACACAAAAGTAAAAATTAAGGCGGACTCGCAAACTTGTCTTCAAACTAGTCCGAGTGTCTAATAAAATATTGTCAACATGGAAAAAATTCCGTGGCCAACCTCTTTATCTGCTTTTTATTTCCCAGAACGATTTCAAAAGGAGGCACCAATAGTGTTCACTGCCCTGAGGCATATCACAAGACATCTCCTCCCACCCATTAAATGAAATTAAATGCCCATTTTAAATTTGAATGGTCCGTTTTGAAGCTCCTTGACTTCAAAAAGGTAAATCGCCAACGTAACTGTTTATATTTGTTCAAGATGAATGACCTGAATGTATTTAACCTTATGAATTGAATAGGCTACCTGTTCTACCTGAAATTATGCATAATAAACAGCTCAACTGAAAAAGTAAGCTCCCTACGTGCACAGATATGTTAAATGATATCGTATCAGTGTTGGCTATGTATCCCGCACTTCGGTATACATGAACAGTATTCATGAATTAGAATGAACAAAATGATCAAGTTTCATGTTATCCAGTCTGACCTTAATAACAGCAGCGTTCTTCCTAACCCAAGAAAGAGTACACTTGGCTATGTCTTAATAACCAAAGCATATTTTGACTTTGATAACAGATGTGCGTTCAATGCGATTAAAAAAATACAAACCATTTTCCTCTGCTTAACGTCAATGAAGAAATTATTTATTTTCCTCATGGCTTTTGAACACGATTATCTCAATTTTACGTTAAAGCAAGTCACAGTAGCCCGCATAATGATCGTGATCGAGGTCTTTGCATGTTTACTTTGTACCCGAGATGTATAGTGAGGATATCATACTGTAAACCCGAAAAAATTAAACCACCGCGCTCTCCAGCCATAGGTTTGACTAGTGCGTCAACTTTTTATTTTATTATTTTTTTCCTAGCAATTCCGTAGAATAATTTGTGGCTTCTCTCACTTAACTTCAGAAGGCTGTGCCGCCCGGTCAAAAAAGAAATTCGGAAGTACTGGAAGATGCGCGATTGTGTACGCAATATTACTGCCGTGCCCCCTGCTGAACAAAAGAAAATGCATCTCAGCACCCCCCCCCCTCAACAAAATGGAACCGGCACGGCAGAAATTTGCCGACCAGCACTCCTACCACCCTGGCAGAACCCTGATAAGTGGTTAACCACATTTTTTTAATTAAATTTCACTAGCCACATCCAGGCTTGATTCCTGCCAGACCAGTTGAATCAAGACATCACTTAAATCAAACCTGTCGGACAAAGTGAAATAGGCTAAAAGCAACACATCATGCCGCGATCTAAAGAAATTCAAGAACAGAATAGAAACAGCGTTATTGACATCTATCAGTCTAACCACGAAGGGTTACAAAGCCATTTCTTAGGCTTTGGGACTTCAGCGAACCACAGTGAGAGCCATTATCCACAAATGGAGGAAACTTGGAACAGTGGTGAACCTTTCCAGGAGTGGCCGGCCTACCAAAATTACTAATTAAGAGCGCATTGACGACTCATCCAGGAGGTCACAAAAGAACCCAGAACAACTTCTAAAGAACTGCAGGCCTCACTTGCCTCAGCTCACGATTCAACAATAAGAAAGAGACTGGGCAAAAATGGCATCCATGGGAGAGTTCCAAGGTGAAAACCACTGCTGACCAAAAACAACACTAAGACTCGTCTCACATTTGCCAAAAAACATCTTGACGATCCCCAAGACTTTTGGGAACATATTCTGTGGACTGACAAGACAAAAGTTGAACTTTTTGGAAGGTGTGCGTCCCCTTACATCTGGCGAAAAACTAACACAGCATTTCATAAAAAGAACATCATACCAACAGTCAAACATGGTGGTGGTAGCGTGATGGTGTGGGGCTGCTTTGCTGCTTCAGGCCCTGGACGACTTGCCGTAATTGATGGAACCATGAATTCTGCTCTCTACCAGAAAATCCTGAAGGAGAATGTCCGACCGTCAGTTCATGACCTCAAGCTCAAGCGCACTTGAGTTATGTAGCAGGACAATGATCCGAAACACACCAGCAAGTCCACTGCTGAATGGCTTCAAAAAAACAAAATGAAGGTTTTGGAGTGGCTTAGTCAAAGTCCGGACTTAAATCCGATTGAGATGCTGTGGCTTGAACTTAAACAGGCCATTCATGCTCGAAAACCCTCCAATGTAGCTGAATTAAAACAACTCTGCAAAGAAGAGTGGGCCAAAATTCCTCCACAGCGATGTGAAAGACTCATTGCCAGTTATCACAAATGCTTAATTGCAATTGTTGTCGCCAAGGATGGCACAACCAGTTATTAGGTTGAGGGGGCAATTACTTTTTCACATAGGTCCAGGTAGGTTTGGATAGCTTTTTCCCTCAATAAATGAAATCATCATTTAATAACTGCATTTTGTATCAACTCAGGTTATCTTTGTCGAATATTAAAATTTGTTTTATGATCTGAAACATTGAAGTGTAACAAACATGCAAAAAAAAAAAAAAAAAATCAGGAAAGGGGAAAATACTTTTTCACAGCACTGTAGATAAACTTCTTGCAAACTAATATAAACAAGCTGTGAATATTTTCTTCACATAAAATTGAAGACCATAATGGAAAAATGATCAGAGTCACATTTTCACGTTGAGGAGAAATGATGAATTAAAAATTCTAAACGATCATAGAAACAAAGCACTGAAGAAATATGCAAAAATATATAAAATATATGATAATATTATAATAATATATAATATTATCATATATTATTATAAATATAACTGGATAACTCGGTCGCCACAGGGACCGAGTCGTGTCTCTTCGATCCCCGAATTTCGGACAAAATGGCCGCCAGCAGCCATATTGAATGTCCAAACTTGCCGAAAATCGGTCTTGAACATTGTCAAATAAATATCTTCACCTGTGCAAAATTAGAAAAAATTCCTGTAATAATCGTCGCTTCCAGAGGCCAGAACAGAATATCTCTCCGGGCCCGGCAGTGGCGGGCGCGGCGGCAGCCCTGGAACTAAACCATAGTATCTCCCGACTATCGTCGTCGGGGAGATACACTAATAATATATAATATACTAGACAATTCCCGCAGAAATTGTAAGAGTGGGCCTGGCCTCTGCAGGTCGGGACACAGAGGTGCCCTGGGATGCTGCTGGGACTACTCAATTGTCTATTTTGTCTCTGTCTATATTTTGTCTGCATTTTTTAGACGTAAAAAAACACTAACGCATAAAAAAATAAAAACAGTGTTTAGTAGCAATTCAGAGGCGAGGAAGAAGGTGCATTAACTTAGTAAAGAGCCGTTTATATTACAGTTCAAAATTTTTCCTTGACAGGTGGCTAGTTGTCAAGCTGGGCCGGGGGATGTCAGAGGTGGTGTTGGGCGGGAACTCAGTTCATTCGCAGGTCCATTTGGACCTGCAACAGATGCTTCTGTACCCTTTTCTGGATGGCAGGAGGGAAAACAGGCCATGAGAATGGTGGTGAACGTCCTTGATGATGTAGGCAGCACTGTTGGTAGATCTCCATCAGGAAGGGAGAGGGCACCAATTATTCTGCTGGCTGTCTTTACAATTCTGTTAAGCTGCCTTTGTTCATATGCCTTGCAGCTCCCGAACCATACCGCTAACATACATGAATAGCACTTTCATCCTTGTCAGTGATTAGTGCAGTGCAAGGCCGGGGCGCAGGCAGTAGATTCGTGTCATCTTCTGTCTGAAATGGGTTAAACCTAGCCTGGAATCCATACTGATAAAGTGCTGGTCGCTCCCAACGGTCACTGACTTATCAGTCTGGCCTCAGTCATATAGCCAGCGTTTAGCCCTTACTTCACTACTGAAGTGAATACATGAATATTCATGTTTTCTGCTCTTGGCGAGAACCACCAATCGAATATGAGTAAGCTGGCCAGCAACGGCATTCGTGAATGTTATTTGACATGAGCTTAAAAATTAGATTGTGGCTAGTTTGCATTTACTCTTGGAGTGGTTGTTAGGTTTTGAACAGGATAATGTTTGGCCATATCTGCATTTTGTTTATTACAGTGGGATTCCCCGGTATAATAAAGGCTAAATTAAATAATACTCAAATTACATAACATATTTCACTGTAATAGGCATTAGCTATAGCTTGAAGGGCATGATTGCGTCAGCTAGATTAAAGTGATACTCCACCCAAAAACTATAATTTGTATATCAATTACTCACCATTAGATGTCTTGAACGGACGAAGTTGTTCTTCACCTGGCGCAACTTTATGGCCACTGGAGAGTTTTGAAAAATTATCCAAATTCCTTTTTTGCTGGAAGCAAATGGGGTCATGCAGTAGCAATGGGAAAACTCCACAAAACTTCCGTTGACAAACTTTCAAACCATCGTCCGACGCATCGTCCAGTATAATCCAAGTCAGCTTTGTCCACGCGTATCCTCAGAACTCTAGAAACGCGGTTATTTTTCGCTAAAAATAATAAAATACCACAGTTATGCTTCAAGTAAGCTCGCGAATTCAACGGAAGTCCCGCCTCCTGGCTCGTTCACTGCCCAGAGACTCTGCTGCTACTCAGATGAATACTCGTATAAACACGAGCCGGGAGGCGGGACTTCCGTTGAATGAACTGTTGTTTTTTTATTTATTTTTAAGTCTGTCTAAGGGGGGAAGGGGGGCACCCTTGCGACTGTGAGCCAATCACAGATCTCGCATGGATTTTGTGCGAATATTTGAAAGTCAAACGCTGGTCTACCAAGTGAGGCCAGACGTACAAGCAAGTGACCTTTGGGAGCGACCAAAGCTTGATATGGATGGATTCCAGGCTAGGTTAAACCGCCGCAACGGCCGTTACTACTCGTATCGCAGTGATTCAAATCACAACAGGTCAGATATCACCGACTTTGTGCCGAAAATGTTGTTCACGCCAATTTTGCAGGTGCAGTGGCTTATTGTTTTGTAAAAATAAATTAATTTTGCAACCTTTTTTATGGTTAATTGTTCAGTTTTCACGTAAACACAGATTTCGTGCTAATGTAAGTAATGCATTATTTTCACCGATTGTGGAGTTTGTTTTGGAGCAACAGTGTTGGAAATAGTACCATATTAAGCCTCCATCAGTATCGAATAAAATCAGAACCTTTTCGGTGTTTGGGTACCAAACCATTCGGGTGCGAAAAAACGTCAAGCTTACATCCAGTCAAGAATTTTTAGAGTTTAATTTGTAGTGCTGCTGTACGCAGGGGCGGACTGGCCATCTGTGCATTCTGGAGAATCACAGAACGGCGGTACTCCAGGACGGTCATGCAGTCAACACCAGTTTTTTTTTTTTTTTTTTTTCCCCTGCTAATCTACTTCTTCACACTCTAGTCCAGGGGCGGACGAGCCATCGGGAATACCGGAGGTTTTCCCGGTGAACCGCTTTGGTCAGCGAAAAAACCCGCCATAGACTCATAAGTACCCAGACGGCCCACAACATAGTGACTAAAGGCCAGTAATGAGTTGCGTATAAGCATTAAGAATCAGCCCTTCAACATTTTGCTTCAATTATAATGGGTACTTATAGGCAGTGTAGCTTAATACATTACTGCAAATAGTGTAACCGGTCTACCCATGGTGGTCTAACAATCGTCGAATGTTGAGCCAGTGTCACAGTTATATATAAAACTTTTATTGGTTTTACTTCACTATTCCGGTTGTTTTGAATTATGGCCTTTTTTTGTATTAATTTAGGCCTATATATTTGCTATTTGCTACAGGAATGACCGAAAAACTGTTTTCTTGCAAATAAAAACGATTTACGGGCTTTGGCTATTCCCAATTTATTTAATTTTGTTGTTTTCGTCCTAAAGTGTAAGAAGGCAGGCTTGCTGGGAAATTTGTTTGACCAATGGCCTTGCGTGTCCCCTGCTGCGGTAACAGTCTAAAAACGCGTTTCAACGACGACATGATCACGAAAATGTCAGAAAGCAATGGAGAGGCGGGAAAGCGAAGAGAACAAGTGTTTGCCACTAACATGGCAATATCCCCCGCCGTCCGTACGATATGTGTTCGTACGGACGGACGTGACGGACGTGACGGACGGACGGACGGAGCCCAATGCTATATCCCCCGCTTCGCGCTAAACGCGCGGCGGGGGATAATAAAGGAAGCAGGCAATGGAGCCTCAGGCTTTCAAATGCAAACTAAAAACCGACCAGCTGTTTTGCCACAATGATCCTCGTGCAGCAAGCAGTTTTCTTTTGGAGGGGGACACGGAAGCGGTAAGACTGACGTTAAATTAATAGGCTATCGCAAGTATGAGTTCGGTTAAAATTTGCTTGAGCTTACGTAACGACCCCAATGGACAAGTTATTAGTATACTATTTGATGCATATTGATTCGTTGTTTTACGGTGCCAAATAAAATTTGTCCTAGAATATAGGAAGACTTTCCAAATTTTCAATTCCAAAACCCTGTCGTTCAGAATCACCTGTCATTAAACTTGCAACCAAGTTTCTGCGGTTCTGAAGCTAGTGAGCTATTCTACGCCCATTAGAGTCTGTTAGTAAAATAGGTAACTTTATTTTTAAAAAGGCTATGTATGAATCAATCCAAATAATGCAGGGGTCTTATTGAAAAATTCAATGCCCCCAAAGTCACATTTCTGTTTCACATCCATTCATGATAATAATAATAATAATAATAATAATATTTATGTAAAATACATTAGTTATATGTTGACAATGGTATGTTTTTACTATAGGACAGCATCATTATATTAAGTTTATTTCAGGACATCTTTCAGGTAAATAGGGTCTTTAATATAAATAGGATTGTTTGTTTTTGGGTATTACCTACCTAACCCCTGCCTACAGAATAATAAGTTCACTCACATATACAACGTTCATAAGTACATGTACATGAGGGGGGGTGGACTAGGTGATCTGTTAACATCTGGTAAGGTCACACATGCATATAGCCACTGTGTTTGTATTTTGGATAAACACAACACTTATTTTGTTGTAGGCTAATTGGTGTTATATAAACTCAAGAACTAACAATATCAATGTTTTATGGGAAATATAGTCCAGTATGATGTTAAAGTGGTAATCCATAAGATTTGAATTGGTTTGTTTATATTGACATCTTTGGCAGTAAGCTGTAATTGCAGATGCGCTTCTGGACCTCATTTCCCATAACTCTTGTCGAGACCCAACAGTGTCGCCTGTATGACGTCGGTAAATTGACGGCTCTTACCAGTCCCACGCCTCCTCAATTCTCATGCAGACGGGTAATATGCTCTTTGACACGACATTTGAACTCAATGAAAGTAAAAATTATGTGACGTTAGTCATCCATTAGCATCATCTCATTCCAGTAACATGGTAGGCTATTATGATAAATCGATTAACTTAGAGGGCTGCCAACTCTCACGCATTCACCGTGAGAATTTGTGCTTCATTCACATTCCCGTGCTGTAGTCAGTAATTATACAATCAACGAAATGCGTGTGTTTCACGATCGTTCAAATTGTTTAAATGAAATAAGACCATTTGAAACATTTTTATGCAATTCCACTGCTTCCAACCCCTGAGTGAAGAAACGCGTGAGAATTCCGGAATCATAATTGTTCTCATATTACTAGTGGCAAAATCCACCGTAACACATGTGAAACTGATAAACTTCAATGCACAAGGACTTCAATTCCACCTGAGAATCTCTACAAATGGTCTGATAGAATAATTTCTGACTACAGCACGGGAACGTGAATATGTCGTTTAAACTCAAGCCGAATATGTGAAAGTTGAGAGCCCTGTGTAAATAATGAAAACTTTGGATAGCAGGTAACGTTCTAACTTTTTTTTTTTAAATAAAAATGATTTGTCGAGGCGGTTAACGTAGCTTTTTTCCCGTTTGCTTCCTGAAATTACGTAATAATTTTAGTTTCAGTAGTAGCCTCAACAGAGACTCCACTAACGTTGGTTTCCACTTTGCACAGTATAGCTACACAGTATGGTATTTGCCATTGGGTAGACATCAAGGGATCCAGTAGCGGTACTTTCCGCTTCTTGGAAGGCCGCATTTTTAACGGTCCTCTCTTAATTTCATCCGTAAAACTGACATATTGTGGAAGGGACAAGTTAGATTTAGGGTTAGGGGATAGAGCCAAGGTTCAGGTTAGGGAAAGTACCGCTACTGGATCCCTTCTGGCGTCTACCTTGCCATTGCTTCTCCTGGGGTTCCTTACTTCCTTCAAGCTAGCTTGCGGCTCCTCCTACCTTCTGGACAGACCAAACACTGCTTACTGACGTAAAAAGCGTCACTAGATGTGCGCCTGTATTTGAATATAGCGCGGGAATGTCGCCACAGACACGCTGATTGCTTTACCTGGCAAAGAATGAAATACAAGTGTTTTCATCAGTGGGTCATAGGCCCAATCATCGTTGTTTTTTCCCCCCTCTCTGATAGACACTGACTTAACAGACAGTAACGAGACGCAAATCTTATGGATTACCACTTTAAAATGCATACTTTTTTGTCAAATAACGTGAAATTTTTTCGTCCAGCCACTACCTCCCCATCCCCGCCGTCCGGAGAGTAGGCCGGTCAGTTACGAATTCCCGGGCCACTTTTTTGCCCCGGTCCGCCCCTGACTGTACGTTGTAATAGCATACAACGGCTGCAGTTGGGATACTGATGACACTCCTGCAAAATTTTTTTCATAACCAAGCTAAGAATATAAACCAGTTGAAAATCAATTGGAGCATTTAAGGGTTAGGGTTAAGGTTACGGGTTAGGGGCCGATCACACTGAACGCGCTTTATCGGCGTGGGGCACCCGTTTTGTTAATATTCTCAATGATTAGACGCGTGCTGGACGCTGCTTTTGCGCACCGAGCGCCTCGCGTTTAAACGCCCAGGCGCCTCGCTGTTTTTTGATGCGCTTCTTTGAGGCGCCTCGAAAAAAGGCGCCTCACGTCATTAGCTATGTTTCCATCCACTTGTCAATCAAACTATATGAAGTTCGCCAAAAAATATTCATGCAAAAAAAACAGGTGAAAATGCGTTTCCATCTAACGGCATTAAAGCGAATAAAAAGTTGTGCGTAATGACGTCACATGCTGTTATGCAATCAAATTGGTGTATCGAATATATTTCTGACATTTTAAGCTGTTTCCATTCATTTTCGCACTGAATTGCAGAACCTTCAAGTGAACAAAAGTAGTGTGTTAGCCGACTAATTTAGGTAGTTAGCCAAAATGGATCGCGTTTACCAACAAATGATGATAATTGCACAAGTTGTACGAGTTTATGTGCCAGCTATTAGCAACATAGCAAACCATTATCAGAAGGCAACGACGGCATCAAAACACCGTCACGATGCAGTAGCAGATTTATTCGGCAAATAACGTTTCCATCAGCATTTATCGCATAAACCTTTTACCGATCAAGAGAAAATCCGATCAGATCAACTGTATAAACTTTGTGTCGATATTCTTGAAATCAAGTCGAATTTCACCGTTTCCATAAGGCATTTTTAATTCAATATGACTTAATTCGCATAAGAGCGTGTGGATGGAAACATGGCAATTGTCAGTCTTTTCCCTGCTGTCCAATCATGTGAAAAAACCTGAAATAAGTTCGCTGACTAGTTAGTTGAAACGGTTAATTTCAGAATGTTCGCAGATGAGTGACAGGAACGTTACTTAGCAACACAAAAAAGATGTGTCCAGCGCCTCTTTACAACGTTGGTTTCAAAAAAACAGATCAGACGCGCCTCGCGTTTCCACGCTGATAAAGCGCGTCCGGTGTGATTGGCCCCTTATGAGGTCCTAAAAGTAGTACCCTCTGCACAGCGAGCCATTATCCTCACTCGAATCATGGAGCGCTACCAAACTGGTTGGCAGCTATCCAGTATCGTCATGGCTGCCACCGTCCTATGCGATTACCATATAGCAGCACGAGAAATTAATGTGTATATTCTCTTTACTGGATGTGCGCTGGATGTTGTTAGACACCTCAGTAATTGACTTGTTATCAAGCATTAAGGTAAGCCGAAGATTTCTGAATTTCATATTATTTTGCCCACCGGTTCTGTGTGGTACTCTTTACCGAGCTACTTGGCTGACATTAGCTCATGAGCTAGGTAGCTAGCAAGGAAGGGAGCAAGCTAATAAAACACAGAGAATTCATTATTCAATGGTTGGCGCAAACACAATCTCACTGAGTAAAATTACACTTTACAAAAAATTCAGTAGCAGCTGTGACGAAATGCTAACAAGCTAGTTTAAAAAGTTTGTTAAACACATAACTAGTAGACAAACTTCACCTACCTCAGACCCAGGTCAAAGGGGATCAAATCAAATGTGTTACTGCGTCGGATTCATATTGGATTCTTTTGAAGGCGATCGCGGTCTGAACAGCTGTGTCGCGTTGAATCAAAGAGTATTATGGGAACAGCCAAACAAAAAATCCGATTTGAGCAATAAATCAAATTGAGCATTAAGGCCTGCAGTGAGAACATAGCCCTCAGTTGAGGTTCACGACAGTTTCAACTGATTTTTGACAGTTGGAATTGTCAGGACGCTCTGGATTGAGCTGTAAAGTAAGGGTTTGAAAGCCAATGGGGAGGGAAAAGGCGATTTTAACCATACTTTGGGGTAAAGTCATCGAACTGTTAGTTTTTTTTTTTAATCAGATTTGACTGCTGATTGGACATGTGTGGGTTTATGTCTCTGTGACCATTAATAGTGAAGTTATGGTTATTGCCGTATTCAAAACATGGGAAGCCTAGTTTGCTGCTAGGTGGTTGCTAGGACATTGCTAGGCGGTTGCTAAGGTGTTCCGGGTGGTTTCTAGGGCGTGCTAGGCAGTTGCTATGGTGTTTTAGGTGGTTGCTCTATGGTGTTTTAGGTGGTTGCAAGGTTATTGCTAGGCGATTGCTATGGTGTTCTGGGTTGTTGCTAGGGCGTTGCTAAGCGGTTGCTATGGTGTTCTGGGTGGTTGCTAAGGCATTGTTAGGCGGTTGCTGTGGTGTTCTGGGTGGTTGCTAGGGTATGCTAGGTGGTTGCTATGGTGTTCCAGGTGGTTGCTATGGTTTTCTGGGTGGTTGCTAGGGCACTGCCAGGCAGTTGCTATGGTGTTCCAGGTGGTTGCTAGGTCATTGCTAGGCGGTTGCTATGGTGTTCTGGGTTGTTGCTGGGGCGTTGCTAAGTGGTTGCTGTGGTGTTCTGGGTGGTTGCTTGGGCATTACTAGGTGGTTGCTATGGTGTTCTGGGTGGTTGCTAAGGCATTGCTAGGCGGTTGCTATGGTGTTCTGGGTGGTTGCTAGGTCATTGCTAGGCAGTTGCTATGGTGTTCGGAGTGGTTGCTAGGGCGCTGGTAGGCAGTTGCTATGGTGTTCCAGGTGGTTGCTAGGTCGTTGCTATGGTGTTCTGGGTGGTTGATAAGGCATTGCTAGGCAGTTGCCAAGGTGTTCCGGGTTGTTGCTAGGGCGTTGCTAAGTGGTTGCTATGGTGTTCTGGGTGGTTGCTAGGGCATTACTAGGTGGTTGCTATGGTGTTCCAGGTGGTTGCTAGGTGGTTGCTATGGTGTTCCGGGTGGTTGCTAGGGCATGCTAGGCGGTTGCTATGGTGTTCCGGGTGGTTGCTAGGGCGCTGCTAGGCAGTTGCTATGGTGCTCCAGGTGGTTGGTAGGTCGTTGCTAGGCAGTTGCTATGGCGTTCTGGGTGGTTGCTAAGGCATTGCTAGGACTATCGTCGTCGGGGAGATACACTAATAATATATAATATATAAAAAATACAAAAATGCAAAATTTGGACTGATCGTTTTTCCTTTGTGGTCTTTAATTGTTGACTGGATATTTTTCATAGCAAAAACAGAAAAGAGAAAAGCTATTTCTGTAGCATGCTCATAGTGAGCACCTAAGAACATGAGTCGCTTTTGGAGAAACCCTGACAGGCTCATCCATATCTCCCTTTGTTACTGATTTTTGTTGAATCAAAATTGGCATTCATTTTCCTCTCACATGCAACATGCAACAGAAAAGGGTTGCATGAACACATGATGGTGAAGAAAGAATTTCAGGAAACCCTTATCACCAACATAGTCACATGCAGTAAGTTCAATAAATACTTGAACTGTGACACCATTTTCATTGTTCTAGGTTTTTACATCACCACAACTGATTTGAAAAGAAACAATCACGATACGTTTAAACTTCAGACTACCAACCTCAATTTAAGGGATTTGTCAAAAATATTGTCCGAACTATGTAGGAATTATGCCAATTTTATGCACAGCCTCCAAAATTTTAGAGGCTCAAAAGTTATTGGACAAAGAAGCAAAATCAATCTAATTGTCATTTTTAAAAATTAGTGGCAAACCCTTTGCGGTCAATATCCGCCTGAAGTATGGAATCCATAGACATCACCAGGTGGTGGTTATCCTCCCTGGTGATGCTCTGCTATGCCTTCACTGCAACTGTACTCAGTTTCTGCTTTGTTGTTGGGGCATTTGCCTTCGGTGTTGCCTTTAGCAAGTAAAATGCATGCTTAATTGGATTCAAGTCATATATTTGACTTATCTATTGTAGAATAGATAGAACAGCTTTACTGGTATTAAATCAAAAATGAAATTATGGCTAAAATCAATCCAATCATGCACTGTTATAAAGTTGCACCTTTTTTGCCATTTAACTTAACTGGCACCTTTTTTGCCAGTAATTTTAACAGTAATCTTACAATAAGTTTACAACAGGGTTCCCTGTATGTTAAGTGTTAAATGTGAAATGTGCAAGGACTCCACTTACAGTTGAAACAACAAGGAGATAACGTGTTAATTAATTCAGTCAGTTTATAACAGTGAGTATCCATCAATCATAAACTCAAATACTGGATTATTAATGAAGTGTGATCTTGTTGTTATTGTCGTGTCTTAACATAGTGATTTCATTGTTGTTGCTGATGAAGATGTTTGTGATTAGGTTCTGTTTTATAACTGTTTTTGTGTGCTCATTTGTTTGTTTTATACTAGTGTTAGATTCCTTGTTCTAGCAGGGACGTTCGCTGTTTCCTGCCCAGGGACTGCAGATGAAAATCAGCTTGTACACTGTTATAAACTGGCACCTTTTTTGCCAGTTATTTTAACTGTAATTTTACAATCAGTTTATAACAGAGGTTCCGTGTATGTTAGCTGTAAACCACAGTTAAATGTGCACAGGACTCTACTTACAGTTAAAATAACAAGGAGACAATGCGTTAATTTAACTGTTAAATTCAGTCAATGTATAACAGTGTAGCTAACTCTGCCCTTACAAAAAAGAAGTTTATTCAAGTGTGCCATTAGTATACTTCTTCTAAACTAAAAATGAGAGTACACTTTCAGTTTACTTTTGATGTACTTATCAGAGATATACTTAGCAAAGTAATACTTCAGTATACTTAGCTTATACTGAAAAGTACGCAGAAAAGTCTACGTATATTTGGCTTATACTCGTACTTAAACTTTTGATCGAGATATACTCAAGAAAAGTATAATAAAGCATTAAAATATACATGCCTAATGTTCAAGTGTACTTGGCTCGCAGTTAGGCTACTATCAAAAGAATAAGCACATTAAAATATTTTTTACCATACATATTGGCCTCTTTGAAATATAATGCATTAAAGTTTTACTCAGTTTTTACTATCTCATGAGCTTACATATTCCACATGTAAGTTTGCAGTAACAAGTCAGCTTTGGGGTAGCATAGCAGAGTATAATAGCACATGGGTGGAGCTCAACTTGATTTTTATGCAGTGTTATTAACCCACACAGAAACAGATAAACATTTGTCTAATTTTATTTGAGAACAAATTTGACAATTCTTCCAGAAGTATACTGCAAGTTTAAGCAGCATAAACTTAATGTGCCCATCTAGTTTACATCTAAGTTTTATTTTGAACTGCAAGTACACAACAAGTGACTTTTAACCCTTTCGCAGGCACAGCGACATTTTTGTCGTTTTAACCAACGTGTTTTATAAAGTCTTCTTTAAATTTATTGCAGGGGAATTCCCTTGTTAAGTTTTCATTACCATTGGCTGTCTCAGGTCACCCAGCACTGTATTTTTAGCCGTGAACGAGGCATGGGATTTCCTAAAAACGCTAAATACGAGACTACTTCCCGGTCAAATTGTGGGACATGTGAACATGGCATCGATTTATTTACAAATAGCCGGCATTCTAGCCGTGTTTCTAAGTAAAATACAACGTGGATGAAGTTTTTGCTTTATTGAATGACTCTGACGATGAGTTTGAATATCCAGAGAGCGGAGTGACTTGGATCCAAACGATTTAGATTCTGGAGAGGATTAAAACATAAAAACATCAGTTATGGGAAACTTATTATTAGATTTGGTGTTATTTTATTGTTATTTTGAATAACAATCATATTTTGGTAAAAACCCAAAATTAATCCGTCCGTGGGGGTATGCATCTGGGCCAAAATTTGCCTGCGAAAGGGTTAAGTATACTGTGACGTAACTATTCCTCTAGCACACTTTTCAGTTTATGAAAGTATACATTTAAGTATACTGCAAGTAAACTTAGATATACTGCTAGTTTATTAGCTATATACTTCTAGTAAACTTTTCAGTTCATGAAAGTATACTGTGAAGTACTGTATACTGCTAGTAAACTTAAAGATGAACTAGTTCACTAGTTATATACTTCTAGCACAATGTCTAATTTATAAAAGTATACTTTGAAGTATACTGCAAGTAAATTCAGATGTTCTACAACTTTACTTGTTATATACTTCAAGCCAACTTTTTAGTTTATAAAAGTACACTTCGAAGTGTACTGCAAGTAAACTTATAGGTACACTACTAGTCCACTAGTTCTATACTTCAAGCCCTCTATAATTTAAATTTAGTTTTAAACTTTCAGGGAGCTAAAAGTTTTTTTTTGTTTTTAAACTGCAAGTATACTTCAAAGTATTCTTTAAGCTAACTTAACATCATACTCGCAGCTTATGATTATTGCACTCTAAAATGTATTACTGTTGCTATTCAGATATTATTTAACGTAAGTAGATGAGAGGTTACCTCATGTACTCTTGTACTCTACTAGTAGACAATGCTTAAGTGCATTCTGCTTTAATTTACAGATTAAAGGTACTTATAAGAATTCGCAATGAAACACATACTCAGGATTGAGAACAAAATTGATTCCTTTATAAATTAAATTTTCAAACACAATATTGTATTGGATGCCAAAGTATAAGAATGCAGCAATGGCAACTCTTATTGAAATCCCAATTCAAAAAAAAAAAACCCCTCTTTCTCTCATATGGAACCAGAAATATGCACTAAATATGAATTAGCAATGCCTTCAGCCTTACCAGTAGGCTGAAGAACTCAAGCAAAGGCTGATGAAATATGTTTTTTGGATAATGGAGTTCTGTATCACAGTCAAAAATATGACCTACTAAAGAAAAGATGCAACAGTGCTGTATACTTGAAAGATGGTATGATTAAAAATGATTTAATCATTTTTAAACAAGAGTGTGAACATCAAAGCCTTGCATATTGCACCTGTACCAAACATTGCTGTGTTTTAGTTGAGAAGTTTAGTTTAGTTTTAGTTCAATCTAGCTGGCCATTATGTGCAGATTCACAGATAAATGTACACAGTATTTTCAAACATGAGGTTAAGAAGACTGGAACTTCAGTGCTATCTGGTCTGATATGGTGACAATGAAATGTGTGAACTAATTTTATAACTAGCAGCCATACCACTACTTGATATGCATCAGATGTGCGGCTGAAACGAAGCAGGTGTGGGCTTGGTTAGTGCTTGGATGGGAGACCACCTGGGAAAATCAAGTTGCTGCTGGAGGTGGTGTTGGTGGGCCAGTAGGTTTGGATTTTCCCTCTGGTGGAGTAATAGTGCAGTCATGAGGATGTTGTCTTTTGGATGAGATGTGACACTGAAGTCCTGACTCACTACAGTCATCAAATATCCAATGACAATCTTTAAATTTCCTAGCAGTATACCTCACAGTATACTTTCATGAACTGAAAAGTTTACTAGAAGTAAACAACTAATAAACTAGCAGTATATCTGTAAGTTTACTTGCAGTATACTTAAATGTATCCTTTCATAAACTGAAAAGTATGTGAGAAGTATTCAACTAGTTAACTCGCAGTATGCTAAAAAGTTCACTTGTAGTGTACTTGCAGTATAAAATAAAACTGAGATGTAAACTAGATGTGTACTTTATGTTTATTTTGCTTAAACTTGAAGTATACTTAAAAGTATACTTTTAAAGTGGGCCAATTTAGTCCCAAGTAGTATTTAATTAGAACACTTACAAGTATACTACCAGTACATTGACACTAGTGCACTACAAAAAGTACAATTGGAAAATATACTTGAAGTTTACTTGAGTTTACTTGAGTTTACTTGAAAATATGTATTTGAAGTATACTTCTTTACAGCTAAGAGCTATGCACTGTCCCTGTCAAATAAATAAATAAATAAATAAATAAATATTCCTCTTCTATTTTTTTTTTCATGCATTGCAACCTGAGGGCCTGCAGATCATGGGCATTCAGTATTGGTTTTTGTCCTTGTCCCTTGCACATGCGGACTTCTCCAGATTCTCTGAATCTTTTAATGATGTTATGAGCCATACTGAATGAAGTCCTCAAATTCCTTGTAGTTTTACATTTAAAAATGTTTTTCTTAAATTGCAGTCTTTCTCAGCGTGGTGAAGCCATCATTACCTCTGAAAAACTACTCATACCCAATCATGTTACTGACCTGTGTGCCAATTAACCTACTTAGCAGTGAGATGTTCCACTAGGTGTATTTTTTTTTAGTATAATATGACATTTACAGTCTTTTGTTGCCCCTGTCCTAACTGTCCCAAAAATGTTGCTGGCATCAAATTTAACATGAGCAGTTATTTTTCAAGAACAAAGAAAAAATCTTAATTTAAACATTTGATGCGTTGTCTTTGTAGTATTTTCAATTAAATATAGAGTTTAGGTGATTTGCAAATCTTTGTATTCTGTTTTGTATGTACATTTTACAAAACCTCCCAATCTTTTTGGAAATAGGGTAGTGATGCAGATAAGGATATGTGGCAGGTAGATAACATTATCAAGAACTTTGATGAACATTGCAAGCCCAGCTTAAATGAGACTGTGTGTAAAGTATTTTTCTGTACACTGTGCAGAGTGCTCTGAAAAATGGCAAACGTGGAACTGGATTCAAATGCAAAGATGAAGGAGGCTTTATTATGCCTTTGCAGCAACACAGCAAAAGGCAGAAAAAAGCGAATACATCAACAAACAGGAAATTGTGTTCCAAACAATAAGAAATGCGCTGGGATAACAATAACAGCACTTGTTATAAGTTTTACAAAGTAACTCGAATACACGGTAGAAGCGTAAGATACAAAACTACGGTTTAACAACAGGCCTACGAGACTTCGCATTGATTAAGTGCGAAGCTTGCATTTATATAGGCATGGCTTTGGCAATGACACAATGAGTAACAGATGCAGATGATAATGGTGGAGCGTGGAATGCGGGCCGGGTCTTAATAGGCCAGTGATTGAGAGCGTTGGAGGCGTATCTTTACTGAAAACCAGTTCAACAGTGAATCTATTAAAGGCTACGTCCATGTGTGTGGGAAGATGTTTCAATTAGGGGGCCTGCCCAGAGCCATTTAAGATGGACTGCAACGAAGTGGAAAACTCTCTGGTGGTCAGAACAATCAAATGTGAAATTTTTTTTGGAAATCATGGACGCTACCTCCTCTGGGCTAAAGCAGAGTGGGACCATCTGGCTTTTTTTAAGCGCGCACCTCAAAAGCCAGAATCCATGATAGTATGGGGATGCATTATTGTAAATGGCACAGGTAACTTGCGCATTTGAGAAAACACCATAAATGCTAAACAATATATACAGGTTTTGGAGGAACTTATAGTATCATCCAGTCTCTTTTTCAGGGAAGACCTTTCTTATTTAAGTAAGACAATAAAAAAACCACATATTGCACTTATAACAACAACATGGCTCCATAGTTTAAGAGTCTGAATGCTAAACTGGCCTGCCTGCAGTCCAGACCAGACACTCACTGAAAAAATTAGGCGATTATGAAACAAACAATATGACAAAGGAGGCTGCAGTGTTGAACAGCTGAAATCCTACATCGTGCAAGAATGGGGAAACATTTTGCTCACAAAAACTGCAGCAGTTGGTTTTCTCAGTTCCCAAACAAATTACAGAGTGCTGTTATAAGACGAGCAGATGCAACATGGTTGTTTTTTTTGAACCGTGTTGTTAAGATCAACTACAAATTGAACATAAATTTTTCAAAATCAACAAAATTTCTCAGTTTCACCATCTGATATGATGTCTTTGTATGTATGATTTTCAATTATTTACAGAGTTTAAATGATTTGCAAATCATTACATTCTCTTTTATTGACATTTTGCATAACGTCCCAACTTTTTAGCAAATGGGGAAGTAACCATGAGTGAATCCTGTCAGTTTACTTTCTTTTTTTCTTTTCATCTTCGTCCATCGTCAACAATTGTCAAATGCTGATAAAGCACAAACTCTTCACGCCTCCCTCCAGGTCTTCCACGTCCTCAAAATAATACTGGACTCCCCCTGCAAAAAATGTGCTATAGGAATCCTATAGGACAGTTCAATAGAATTCTACAGAACTTTAGTACCTCGAGTCATAAAGAAAACAAGTTCTATAGGAAACAGTTCCATAGAAAATCTCTATAGAACAGCTCTTGTAGAACTTTTTTTTCCTAATTTGGCATCTTTAATCCCACCCGAATCTGGAAGGTGACAAACAAAGCAACCATGTTATATTAATCCTTCCCAGCAAACCCTTCCCAATTTGCATTCCTGTAACACAATGGCCAACTGTGCGCAACTCTGACCGGGGCTTGGACCCGGACACTTCTGCTCCGCAACACGGTGCTTTAACCGAGTGAGCTATCCGGCAACTGGGAAAATACAGAGGGTACTTGATCCTGATCTATTTGAATTGAATTGAATTGAATTGAATCTGAAGGAATTGAGTGCCTTCGCTGAAAAGGAACGCCATGTTAGTAATCCTGTTCGGTGAACATGATACATGTATAAAGATGGTGGGAATAAGTCTTAGCAGACCTCAAATTGTATTCAAATTAATTCTAAATCTGCATATAATCTGCAATCACGTGCATGTAAATAGAAAGGAATAATTTGATTGAATTTTTTAAATTAAGGGAAAAGTTCAAAAGCTCAAACTCTCAACATAATTCTGTCTTCGTAAGCAAAAGAGGAACACGAGTTTTCCATTATAGCATAATAAAGTTGTAATGCCTTACATTTATATTTTTGAATTGCTGCCGACAAAATGGAAAGAGGTCTTCATATACCGTAACTGAAATACTGCTAAGTTGTGCAGTTAGTCAGTCAATCAATCGTCTGATCAGAGAATCAATGAGTTTGTATGTGCCTGGTACCCCATGTGCTTATAAGCACACCGCAAAGTTAAAAGGGACAAGATTTCCGTGCTACTTCAGTATAGTGGATATCACTGCATATTGCACATTTTCATACCATTAGTCCGGTCTCTCACTTCTAGAACCCGGGTATACATAAGGTAAATTGACCCTTCGACAGAGCATTGCAAGGAGTCATAAGATTTATTTTTATTTTTATTTAACCCTTATTTAAGATGTCTTTCCCATTAAGCTTTTGTTCTATTAGAAGGTCCTAAAGACCATCAAAGTCCCATAGAACAGGTTTTTCAACTAGGGTGTTCTATAGGAAGCTCTTATGGAACAGCAATAATCTTATAGGACTTTCTTTTCCATAGAGGTGCTCTATAGGTTTCTAGCAAATTCCTATAGAACACATGGAAAATCCTATAGAACATGCTGTTCCTAAAATGTTCTATAGAGTTCTATAGAATTCCATAGAAGTCCTATAGAACGTTTTTTTGCAGAGCCAGCTCCAAGTTTATGGTGGTTTCAGCAGGCTAGTCAGGGTCAGGTAGCTTAGTAACCTTCTCTCACCCTCCAGTAAAATCACTGCTACTGAAAAGCCTCTGGCTTTACAGTCCAAAAACAAGCTGAAGCTAATTTCCAACACCAGTCCCTCAGACCAGGAATAAAGAATTTGTATTTTAATCCAACAGAGTCTGTATATTTGGAGGGCTTTGTACATCAAATGATACGCAGCAGGTGCAGGATCTTCATATAGCATGCCATATCAGAAATATGTTAGGCCTATTCTAAATGGACGACTGAATTAATCCTATCCATCTACAAATAGTATTGCATTATCATGACATCACGGAGGTTTAATGAATCCCTTGTAGCGAACAATAAATCTAACTAGATATTAACCCCTGTTCAACCTGAAAGACCTGTGTTTTCAGAGTGTTGCGTATAGTTAAATTTACTATTGAACGATGATTGGCCAGGTGGTAATAAGAGGAGGCCTAAAAGTAACTGCATTCTATTTAAACAAAAAAAATTACTTGCGCCTAATTGTGCTTGCGTTCTATCGAAGTTGTATCGAGCAAATCTGAGATTCTCAAAACTGTGTGGGCCGATTCTCATAATGTGCAAAGTTGAAGTAAGTTGATAGCTTACATTCGATAGCCTACATATAGGCTAGTGCTCTTTCAACATGCATCATATACGACTTTTAAAACACCTTACGTCCACTACAGGACATAAAAATAAACGCCATGTTACGACATTTAAGGAAAACACTCCATTCCAAGTGTACCGAATGGTTTTATGTCGTGTATGTGTTCAATGAGCGCAGCATTTATTTCGCGGCACCGCAGACGCGTGAATCTACAGTTGAAAATACTGTATACGCATAACATACGATAATACACGCATGTTAGATGATTCTGTAGATAGGCTACCGCACATTCGGCTCTGACGGTCAACATTTCATCAATTAATTGTGGTGACGTTCGTCGGCTGCCTTGAATTATCTATATTTAAGTACTGTGGCAGTTGTTTTGCGTATTTCTGTTATGGCGATACAAATTGGAATATGAATGGATATCCGATGCCCCTGAACACGTCTGTACTATTATGCTTTAATAATAATAATAATAATAGTAATAATAATAATAACAACCATGGCCAAAGCAATTTGTAGGGAATATGCATATCTTACCTCAACAGTTTATTTATCTTTAGCCTTTTTGGAAACCATCGGACTTCTTCGAAGGAGATGAAAAAGATGAAGAGAAAAGCCAGGTGGAAGAGGACAGGAGAATATAGGAGAATATACCGAAATCGGATAAAGTGAATGACGTATGAAGTTGATTGTACTGTTTATCAAAAGCCAAGCATTCAAAGGCACGCGTATATAAACACTAGCTGTATCTTGGCGTATGAGTGCACGCTTGAGTGTATGGTTTTTCTTTAAATTAATTATTGAGTTGTCTTAGTTAAAGTGCTCGCTTTCCGTGGCTTGCACTCTCACTCTGTCAGTTTTTCGATGGCTAACGGAGATTCCGAGGTAATAAACTCCTAACATCCGACCTCCCAAAGCAGGATGCGGGAGAATTGCAACAGACATAACATTTGTTTCAGTCCTACCCCAAATCTTGCCAGATACTAATCACTTTTTCCGCTTCAAGTCGTACTTGTATGCGCGCCCATTTGGAGTCAAGTTACTTCGCAATTTCAGTATTTCTCACTGCTTTTTTTTTTTTTTTTTTTAAACAAATTCACTGCATGGAATCTTTTTACGGACGTTACTGGTGCCTCTCGTCTGCCCTCTCCTAAGGAATGGACGGTTTCCCTGTCATAGTTAACACTGTAATGACCGAGGTCTGCAGCGAGAAGGGGGCTGGTGTGAGAGTGGGAGCGTGCGAGGGGGTTCGCCCGGTCGCAGTTAGAGGACAAAGGTTCTGGACACAATGAATGATGAAATGAGAGTCAAAATGGAATGACGATAGATCGATTGGGAGCTCAAAGCATCGGATGCCTTTTAACATCGGATTTCATTAAAGCTCGTCCTTCATCGTTAATGCTCACCCAGGGCAAGGGAGTCCGACTGAACGGGTGCGGAGATTTACCGAGGACGGGCACGATGATGTAATATTGTCCACAATGTTGACGGTAACGTTCAGCGTTCAATAAATGTGAGTTTTAAGGGGTTAAAACTGCGGTTGCGAAAATTCCAAAATACGGGGTGAATGAATAGGCTAATTATCACATTTCAAAGTCAAGTCCCTGCAGTTGCAAATACGAGCATAATGTCTATTGAGTGTTATCCACTACACTCAGCTTTGTGTTGAAGCCCCCTTTCAGTTCAAAGCACATCATGCAAATGCAAACATAAGGACTACAGAGATACTGAATCAGACTGGATGTCTGCTCTCAGTGGCTGACTGAATTCTGTCTCTCCCCAGCACCCCCCACCCCCCTTCCTTCATACACATACTCATATGATAAGCAGATGAGAAATAATGCAATGTGACGTTTTCATGCCGTGATGGTGTTTGTAAAATAAGAGCCTCGTGGCATCGCATAGTCATGCAAATGCTCACCATCTCACAGAGCCTTACCTTTACATAGTTATGCACCCTCAGTAAGACCTAATCCTACCAATGCTAAAAGCTTGCAACTGATAGACAATTCAGCATTTTATTTAGTCATAAGAGGCACACGCGCAGACACACACATGCACACACATAGATATACATACACATGCACACATACACACGCAAAACACACACACACACACACACACACACACACACACACACACACACACGCGCACACACAGTACGTGAGACAGAGAAAGGGAGAGGGAACAGTGTTGTGCTTCACTTGAACTGCAAACCAGCCTCAGGCTATTGCATCCCCAAATAACTAATCGAACATTGTCCTGCTTTAACATGTTTTGCGGTGGTCTGGCTGAAATCACTACTGCACTGCAGCGGCCAGATGAACATTATCCAGTTCAGTATGTCTACCGAACCAAGCAAAAAGATGGTATGTACATTCAACTTGCTGTTAGTCATCTGAAATACCAGTAGGATCAGGTTGATTCCAGGCATAAGCCTATGAGCTATTATTACCCAAATTCATTTTTTTTATTATTATTATTAAACCTTCATTTAACCAGGTAAGACTCATTGAGATTTAAAATCTCTTTTTCAAGAGTGACCTGGCCAAGAGGTCAGCATAAACAAAAAGGACACATATAGGCTTCATACAAGGGCAATGACACACAGATATCAAAACATTAAAAAAATGAAAATAAATACATAAGTAAATCAGACACAGAGACAGTTTCTCATGCTTTCACATTCTAAATCCTTTAAAATTGAACCAAATGCATGAAGAGAAATCAGTTCTGACAATCTCAAGTCCTTTTGAAGGATGTTCCAGGCAGAGGGGGCAGCATATTTAAAAGCTTTTTTTTCCAAGCTCCGTGCGAGCACATGGAACAGTCAAATGCAAAATATCTTGAGAATGGAGGTTGTAATGGCCTTCACTTTGGAAAAGATATATGGACAAGTAAGAAGGGACCAACCCAAGGAGAGTTTTATAAATAAAAATCAAGAAATGGGTATGACTATGTACATACAGAGATGGCCATTCAGCCTTAGAATACAAAGTACAATGATGGGTGAGATGTTTAAAACCAGTAACAAACCGCAAGACACAGTGATAGACAGTATCCAGGGACCGTAAACATTGTGCAGAAGCATTCATGTATAATAAGTCACCGTAATCTAGCAAAGGCAGGAAAGTAGCTGACACTTACTAGCTGGAAAGGAGAAGCAGGATTTATATCTAAAGTAAAAGCCTAGCTTTACTTTGAGCTTAATGACTGGATTTGCAATATGGGACTTAAAAGTTAACTGATGATCAATAAGAATGCCTAAATACTTGTAACTTGAAACTAGTTCAATTACTCCTCCTTGAGCAGTGATTATGTTTGGAAGGTTTGTTGGTATTTCACTACTGTCAGAAAACAGCATGAGTTTAGTTTTTTCTGTGTTTAATACCAATTTTAGTTTCTGCAGGCGGGACTGAACAATATCAAATGCAGACTGTAGAAAGTTAATGACCTGTATAACAGATGATGAGCAGCAATAAATAACGGTGTCATCAGCATAAAAATGATAATTAGCATTTGATATGTTTTCACAAAGGTTATTAACATAAATGGTAAACAGAATAGGTCCTAAAACAGAACCTTGCGGCACCCCTTTGGATACTGTTAAGAAAGAGGAGGTGGACCCTGCTATTTGAACACACTGCATTCTAGCAGACAGATAGTTGGAGAACCAAGCTACTGCTCGCTTAGACAATCCAATTCGATGAAGCATTCTGACTAAAATGCTATGGTCAACCATGTCGAAAGCTTTTGATAAATCTAAAAAAAATGCTGCACAATATTTTTTGCAGTCTAATGCCTCAATATAATGTCATTTGTGACTTTAAGAGCGGCAGTCATAGTGCTATGTTTTTTCCTAAAACCAGACTGATAATTTGATAAAATGCCATTAGAATCTAAAAATTCTTTTAATTGATTGCTCACAAGCTTTTCAAATACTTTAGTTAGGGCACAAAGTTTGGAGGTCGGTCTATAGTTATTTAAATCAAAGGGTTGCCACCCTTTCAACAGAGGAAGAACAAAGGCAGATTTCCAGACTTTTGGGATCTTACTGCTAATAAAACTAAGATTAAAAATCAAAGACAAAGGTTCAGCAATGAAATCAGCAACTAGCTTAAGAAAATAAGGGTCAAGCTTATCAGGGCCTGCTGATTTCTTAGGGTCCAGATGCCTTAACTCTCTATGGACCTCAGCAACACATACAGACATAAGCTTAAATGTGCAATCAGTAGGCCTATATGAGTAAATAAAAAGCCAGAAGAAATAAAATGCTCATTAAAGCAATTAAGTATGGCTGACTTATCAGTCAGAGTACAAGAATTGTGAACAATGTAAGTAGGAAGTTCATTAGAGGGTACATGGCCAGAAGTTAGTGTAATTACTTTCCAAAACTTTTTTCGGTCATTTAATGTTTTTGTAGTTTCAGAGAGGTAATGATCAGATTTAGCTTTCTTTATAAAAAATGTACACTTATTACGAAGCTGTCTAAAATGGAGCCAGTTTACCTCTGTTTTAGATTTTCTTGCCCTGGCCCAGGCAACATCCCTTTCTTTAAGGAGTCTACACAGCTCAGGAGAAAACCATAAATTGTTTCAACCTTTCGCTCTGAACTGACAGAGCGGGGCATGTTTATTTACAATACTTGAAGAACCATCATAAAAGAACTTCCAGGCCAGTTCCACATCATCAATAAGTGAAATTTTATCCCAATCATAATGAGACAGATCACGAAAAAAGGCTTGTTCACAAAAAACGTCTAAAATCTCTTTTAAGAATGAGTCGTGGCTTAGTCTTTGGAAGTTTAGCCTTTCTAACTGCTGTCATGACACAGTGGTCACTCATATCATTTGCAAAAATTCCTATGTCTGAGAATTTATGTGGGGCATTTGTAAGAATTAAATCAAGCAAAGATGATCTCTCAGGACATTTAATATTAGGACGAGTTGGACCATCAATTAATTGAGTCAGATTAAAAGAATCACAGATAGATGTAAGGCCATCTGAAGCCGAGGACAGCCAGTCAATATTAAGATCTCCGACAAGAAGAAGCTCATTCAAACCAAATCTAGATAAGTGTTGAGTTAAAGAACACAGGGCTTCTTTACAGGCTGAGGGTGGTCTATAACACCTGATTACAGTCATAAACTGACCCTGCATAAACTCAAGCTTCAGGGCAAGAAGCTCCAACTGCCTGCTAATAGATACAGCAGTTACAATGTTGCAATGGTATTTGTTTTTTATATAAATAGCGATGCCCCCGCCCTTCCTGGGGTGATCACTGCGAAAAACATTGTAACCCTTTATGAAAATATCCTTGTCCGAGATAGATTTATTAAGCCATGTTTCAGATATAACAAAAATATCTGTGTTAGTGGAATTGACCCAAATTCTAACTCGATCCATTTTTGAAAGCATACTTCGAACATTGACGTGAATAATACCGAGACCAGATCTAGTTTTGAATTCAACTGGCTGAGTGACACAATTTAAAGTAGGTCCTGGGTTAGGCTGCACGTCGCCTTGACTCATATGAGTCAAAGGTCCCTGGCTTGGTTGTACAACCCAAAGTCAGACTAAGTTGGAACTTGGGACAGTATGGATAATGCCCATAAACACAGTAATCAGTGATTTTCAAATTAATTTTGACTTGTATTTCACGACAAATAGTATGAAGATTTTCAATTTTTTCTCTGGTCAGCTTCATTTTATTTGTAAATATCCATGAAATCCTGCTATTCAGGCTTGCAACACATTTAAAAATTTGGGATGGGATCAGCACTTGTAAAAGTAGCACTCATAATGAGGTAAATAAATTGAATAATTAATTATTTGATTTGAAACCGTGGATGTAAGCATATGATTGTAATCATGATATATTACAGCAGCATCCAGGAAAGGCCTAGTCCTTCAGGAGCAAAGGTGGGCCAACAAATGGAGCTTTAGCATTAGTTCAGTCAGGCACGGAAGTCTGGCTGATCACAAGCCCCTTTCTGTCCAGTCATTCTTGACTTCTGCATCTCCCACCTAGTTGCCAAGGTTTATAACCAAGGCAGCGTTCATTCATTTCTCTGGCTCTTTGCCCTCTACACCACTCCTACTCTGGTCCAGGAGAAATCTTCATCTTATCTCCCCCACTTCCCCAGCCTCCTCCTTTATAAGTAATGTTGTTTCTTGAAATCAGCATCTGTTCATATTGTGTGTAATAATTTAAAGATAAAGAACTTCGGGCTCTGCTGGGGGGTTTGTGATCTCAGGGACTGTCCGTGTCACACCTGCAAAGATTGTTCCAGACCGTCACTCGAGCAGAGTCACAGTCAAACCTAAATGTGTGGCGTTCCGTAGTAAGTGATTAAATCTGATGTAAGTGTCCTGACTGAACCATCATTTTTCGATATATCCACAAGGGCTCAGGATTTCTTGGCAAACCTTTGACAAGTGCTTCACTGAGTAATTAAATCCACAAAAGCAAGTTAAAACATTGATCTTTAAAAAAGGAGGCCTTATGTCCACAATATCTAGAAGCACCGGTGACTTTTCTGGGGTTAGAAGGGCTCTGTTTGTGTCTGCGAAGTCCATTGTTTTCTGGTAATGGACACATCAAAGGGAATTATCCTGGTATTACCGTAGTCACTTGCAAAATAAACAATCAGGACATTAATATATATATTTTCATGCATTTTGGAGTGAAAACATTGTTTTCCTGAAGCCATGACACCGATTTTTGGGAGATAAATGAGTCTGCTCAGCTCATTTAACAATTTAGCTCAGCTATGAGGAGCAAACATTATGCTAGCAAGATTAAGTAACATCACATACCGCTGAGAAATAAAAAATATCATTTTCGTGAACAAGGAATCAGTGTTTTTATCGCAAATAAATGTGTTAAAATTTAATTGTGCTCCACAGATCGGCACAAATGGAAACCATATACTGTAGCTACATTAAATTGAAAAAATAACTGAATTAATGTTCATTTTACATCAGACAATGCAAAGACCCCCAGCAGGAAAAGTAGTTCTCTATGTCACAGTTAGCTAGCTATCTTATTTAGAATTAAATTTATTGTTTCCATTTATTGTGAAATTCGTTAGCTAGAGACATTGGAAAGTCTAGCAAAGCGGCCTTTGAAGGAAGGTGTTTCGCTGCTGGGGACCTGCCATGCACTGCTTGTCTTCCGCAGTCAGGAAAGTTAACTTGTTGCAATAAATTATAAATGGTTTTGACTGCATCCCTGTTGCTACAGTTACTAGGCACTGGCTGTAGCCAGTGCATTCATTTAGAACAGAAATGTTTGCTGGAACTACTTAAAGGTAACCTCCACTATTAAAGTAAATATTGCTTAAAATGCTCTTAATATACTGAAAAGAAGATATTTCGCACAAAAATGTATTCTTCTCACCCAAATATATTTTTTTACGGCCCTTGCGCTGGTTTGAACTTCCCGCGGGCCGCCATCTTGATAGGCCCGCAAAACAGTCTGGGCTTGTGACATAATTTGGTTGCTCGGCTCTCTGGATATCAGCCATATCACAGCAAAATGCCTCACTGCTTTGCCTTCGAGTGTAATAATCAGGCCAAAAACAAGCCAAACGATCCCAAAATTCGGTTCCACGTTTTCCCGGGAGATGAAGAACTATGCCAGGTATGGATATATGCCATCAGGAGGACATCTCTACTGTTAGTTACGCACAATAAATACAGCATGTTTCCTAATCCGGCTTTGTCGGTTTTGGTTTTGTTTTGTTAATTGGTGCTCATTATATAATTATTGTCTCATTCATTACCCTTCCCTTAGTGTTTCCACCGCATGCTCTGCACACATCTTTCTACTTCCTTACCTGTTGTCCTTGTGTATTTAAGTTCCTGGTTTTTGTCTCCCCTTTGCTAGACTGTTGCCCTCCCTCTTTGGCATTTAAACTCTAGTAAGTAAGTAATTATTAATTAGGGAAACTTCCCAGTCCCTGCACTCCTGGCGAGTGGGGCTTCTTCCAGTTCCTTTTTCATCGAAATGGGAGTAGCACCTCTTCCTCATTACCACAAGAAGTTGCCTGACCTGAGGGGGGTTCCCTCAATCTACCACACCCTCTGTCAGGCCCTCTGCAAGTCCGTAGCCACATCACTTCCAGCACACCTCTTGTATGACTGTGCCATTGATCTTCTCCTGCGAATATCACCGCATAGGGGCATGCTGTACTCTCTCTGCACCTAAATCAAGAGCAATGGATGAATGCATCTCCAAGGCCCTGGCTTCCAGAATCATCCATCGTTAGTCCTTGCCTATCAGTGTCGAGTTCTTCTTTGTGTCAAAAAAGATAGTTTCCTTTGTCCATGCATCAATTATAGAGGTTGAATGTCATTACTGTTAAGAACTGCAACCCATTACCCCTTCTGGATTTCACCTTCTCTAACCTCCAAGGGTGCCACTTCTTCTCCAAGATGGATCTGTGCAATGTTTACCATCTGGTACGAATCAAGGAAGGTGATGAAGGGATGCAACATCCCCTCCGGCTACCACAAATATTTAGTGATGCCATTTGGGCTCAATAAAACTCCTGCAGTCTTCCAAAACCTGATCAAAATATCTTCCACGACTTGCTCTCCCACTTTTTGTTTGTGTACCAGGATGACGTCCTGGTGCTTTTCTGCTCCCTGGAGGAACATATTTAGCTTGTGCACCAAAAGATCCAGTGCGTGTCGGAGAACCAGCTTTTTTTGAGGCCCGAGAAGTGTGAATTATATCAAACAGCAGTTCAGTTCCTAGGCTTCACAGTCTCCTGGGGAGAGATCAGCATGGGTTAGCAGACAGTACAGGCTGTCCTGGAGTGGTCAGAACCCACGGACCACAAGCTGCTCTAGAGATCCCTAAGCTTCACCAACATTTACTGGCGCTTCATCTGAGGTCACTCCACAGCTGCTGCCCCCCTCTCTGTCCTCTCCTCCTCCAAGGTCTTTTTCCATCAGGCTCTTCAGGCAATCTGCCTTCCACTAGCTTTTAGGCCCAATTTACCGGCGCTCCTATTCTGAGTCTCTCCGACCTCCAGCACCAGTTCATCCTTGAGATGGTTGCTTTTGACATTGGCGCTGAGGCCGCGCTCTCCCAGCGAGCCGCTGTTGGCAAGGTCCATTCCTGTAAATGAAGAAAGGAGGAGACGCCTGCACACTTACTCCAAGCCACCAAAGAAAACTTTATTGTATAAAACAGGACAATGTTTAGATCCGACTTGGATCTTCGTCTGGTCAAAATGTTCAAAAAAGGGGGTACACACCCATATTTGTATAATGTCCACACCAATAGGCTGACAAGATTAATTATAATAGGTGTGGTTAACCCTCCAGTAAGCATCCCGAAAAGTCAGGAGAATAAAAATTCAACATATAACACAAAAGGAGCAAATGGGGATAGATACAAAAAACAATAAACAATTGGAGCAGTAGAGCCACCAACTACATTGTGAAAATTGTACGTAGAATGAAACTTACATCCATACATATCAAGTATGTGCGTCACAATATAAGCACCAAAGACCTTTTTAAAAAGAGCAACAAGACCTGCCACCAATGTAGTTATAAATGTAATCAAAGAAAAGGTTTAAGATCATATTCTTGATTAAGTCCTCTAGGTGTGAGAGTCTGGAGTGTGAAAATATAAAAACTTTCTCTTTTAAGCAAGAGGGCATTTATGTCACCTCCTCTTCCTTTTGTGTTATATATTGAATTTTTATTCTCCTGACTTTTCCGGATGCTTATTGGAGGGTTAACCACACCTATTATAATTAGTCTTGTCAGCCTATTGGTGTGGACAATATATAAATATGGGTGCGTACCCCCTTTTTTGAACATTTTGACCAGACGAAGATCCAAGTCGGATCGAAACGTTGTCCTTTTTTATACAATAAAGTTTTCTTTGGTGGCTTGGAGTAAGTGTGCAGGCGTCTCCTCCTTTCTTCATTTACGCGTTTTATTTGATAGCCTTGCATCTATACGCGATGTGCGTGTAACTCTTTCTTTGTACAAGGTCCATTCCTGTGCCATCTTCTCTCACTGATTGACCCCTGCAGAAAAGAACTATAGCATCAAGTACCATGAGCTCCTGGCCATCAAGTTGGCAGTTGAAGAGTGGAGGCACTGGCTTAAGGGGGCCAGCATCCCCTTCCTCATTTGGACTGGCCACTGGAACCTTGAATACCTCAGTTCCTCCAAGAGGCTTAATCCCAGACAGGACCAGATCTCACTTTTCTTTTCCCACTTTAATTTCACTCTCACCAATCACCTTGAGTCCAAGATCCAGAAGCCCATTGCCCTATCCCACCTACCTTCCTCATCAGTGGTTCCTGAGGGATGCCTACTGGCTGCTACCAAGTTGGAAAGAGAGCACATTGTGGTGGGGGGAGGCCTTCCTCCCCAGCTCTATTCCCCAGGGTGTCCTGTAAATCGGCCTTTTGTCCTGGAATGGGTGAGAGCCAGAGACCTTGTCTGGGCCCATGCCACCGCCTTGGCATGTCATCTCAGGGCATCCCGCAGCCTGGCCCTCATCTGTCGGCTTTTCTTATTGCCAACTTCTCAGCAGGACTCCCGGGAATATGTTGCTGCCTGTGAGACCTATAACTGGGCAAAGTACAGCAACCAGCCTCCCAATGGCCCCCTCTAGCCCCTCGAAATCCACCATCGGCTTGGGCATGCATTGCCTTTGATTTTGTTACTGGGCTGCCAGAGTCAGATGGATTCACAGTGGTTCTTACTGTCATGGACCATTTTTCAAAGGCAGCCTAATTTGTCCCTCTGGCAAGGCTGCCCACAGCTAGGAGACGGTGGACCTCCTCCTCCAGTATGAAGTTCAACTCTACAGCATCCCCCAGGATGTTGTCTCTAATCGCAGCCCACAATTTTCCAGCCGATTCAGGAAGGCCTTCTGTACCCGGGTGGATTCCCTCCATCAACTTTTATTTGGCTTCCATCCTGACACCAACAACCAAGTTGAGAGGTTGAACCAGGGGTTGGACACTCTGCTGCCTGACAGAAGGACCCTCCACAAAATGGTCACATCCCCTGCCATGGGTGGAACTGGCTCACAACTCCCATCTTGTGGCAGGTCTCAGGGTATCCCCCATTGTACTACTTGTACTATTTTGTCATAGTCTTGTGGGTTATAAAATAAAATAAATGTTTAGCCCCTTAAACTTCAATTTTTCAAAAGTTTTCCCTTAAGGAGAAGACTTAAGTGACATTGTCACTTAATGTCACTCAATGTGTGTGACATTGTCCTTACTCTATGACATTGTAACATACATATTCCGTATCTGCTGGTTGCAGCGCTTCACTGAAGCTACGATGTACTAATATTGACAGAAATATTCAAAGGATTACATCAAATGGAAAAATCTATAGATCTTTCAAGTTATTTAATACATATTTCCCTGTAATTCAGCAGGATATATTGAGGATTGTTGTAAACTTTGGGATCTCCACTGGCATTCAGAATAGGCCTGAAGTTTCAAAGGTCTGAATACAGCAGCTGCACTTGATGGACCCACACACGGATCCAGATGTTTTATGGGGTTAATATCTACTCAAGTATATATTTATGCATACACAGATTGATATCATAATACCAATAAACAATGGACACAGTTGCAGCATTTGGCACTGACTATAAAAATTATTTAAGTCTAACCACCCTGTCGGCAACCGAGATAAATTCTGTCTTTGTGATTAAGAGAGTTCTGAGTTCAAGTTTGCAGTCGTGTCCTTCAACAAGTGACATAATTTCAAACATTCAAAATGGACCAATTTCAGTGTCCCTGCCTCACAAAGCAAAGCTAAACCTTCTCTTTTATATATCTGAGCCATTTTGTTCCACCTTCCACCCTGGTTACGTTTAATTATAGAAATAGGTCTAAAATACTGACACCGATCGAAGCCACTGAAGTAACATAAGCAGTGTTGGACTCACTCCACGAGAGGGCACTATTGCGACACATTTACAAGTGGTTGATATGATTTCATGAAGTAATTGAGGTATATCCATCTATGAATCCGGAAATGACGTTCCTGTGGCGGTGAACATGAACACTGTTGCCACATTTGGACAACAACCTGACCTCAGTTCCAGGTCAGGTTGCTGAACTTTTAGTCAGTCAGAAAGTAATTTATGGTTCAAAGGTCAAAAATGTACAAACACTGGAACATAGCAGAGGTCAGACCACATCACTCCGTTTGTTGAAAAAAAAAAAATGTTGTGCAATAATTGATAAGGAAAACTGAAAGATAATCTCAGTAGTGCACTGAGTGAGAATGTATTGTACATTCGTGCAATATCAATATACTAACAGTTGCTCTGGCATGTGCGTGTGTGCATGTGTGCGTGCGTGTGTGTGTGCATGTGTGTGTGTGCGCGCGCGTGCGTGCGTGTGTGTGCGTTTGTGTGTGAGTGTGTAGACTTGTGCCTCAGAGAGATGAATTTCCACTAGTGTATTCACTGGATATGAATACATCATAACTTCTGTTCTATGTATCTGTGTACACTGGGGTGTCGCATCATTTCTTTTGTGCTTACATTCTTGCCTCAAAGCACAACACTTAACACAAATACATTTCAGAGAGTCTGCACAATATATGCCCTTTTAATTGAAGTTGATGTACCAGTCAAGTCAGTAAATGGGTCTTTCTGTGCCATTAGTTCTTTAGTATGTATTTACATTAAAATATTGCATATTTACATGATTTTAAACTACAAGCAGATTCAGTTACAATAGATAGAAATTCTTTATTTTATTAAATATCATTGTGTTCTCTTGATGCTTTTTCAAAATATCTTTTCCTTAAACTAGAGCTAGAATTAGTTTACACAGTATGCATTCATTTGAAAAAGTTCAGGTTTTTTCTTTCTTTCATTGTTCACCCATTTTTAATTTGCTTATTATTATTATTATTATTATTATTATTATTATATTATCAATGAGGGAAACATCAACACTTCTACTTATTATTGATGATTCTACAGTCTTATGATAGGAAAAATGTGTGCTCTCTCATAAACATGGAAAGGGCATGATTTGGATAGCTTGTAAAAATATACACATTTGTTCTATATTACTGGACAGTTTAGCATCAAGAAACCCTTCCTTGAAACTTGTATGACACCTGTCACTTTTCCACAGACAATACTTTTTATTCATGGGCTTACACTAAATAATAATAATAATAACAATAATAATCATCATCTTCATCATCATCATTATCACCATCTTAATCATCATTATCATCATCATTACTATCTTAATCACAGAAGGAGTGAAATTCGAAGGAAGATTTTTTTTTTGAGTTCTGAGAGGAAATTATGAAATTCATAATATTAATAATAATAATGGTAATAACTATAGTCAGTTTGCATACAATATATGCATATGTCTATATGCATATCCATTGTTTTGAGTATAGTGGCGTGTGTGTGGGTGTGTGTATGTGTGTGTTGCATTTGATTTATAATATAGGACTGCCTGCACCACCCTTTATATGTCTATAAAATTATTTTCCAATGCCCTGCATTTATTTAACCTCACTGTTGTTGTGAGTTTTATTACCTTCCAGTCCCAAGTACTTAATGCAGTGTATATTTATTGCACTTGCATATAATTTTTTACTCTTTATCAGTTCTGAATCTCTGTCCTTCCCCCGTTTCATCTCTCCCTTACTGAGGATCCCCCTTTTCTTCCCTCTGTCCCAGTGTAAATGCGAGTGTCAGTGGGAAATAAATGCATTGCACTTCATTCATGGTTGAGCTCCCCCTCCTCCTCCACTCTCTCCTAGCAGGGTGAGGCACTCATCCGCAGGTGCGTGTGGTAGCGGGGAGGGGGCACTGCGGAGGGGGGCATGGCAAGGGGAAGAGACTGGGGGTTGATGGCGGTGGCTGCGTGGGAGAGGGTGTGAGTGGAGTGGAGGGTGTGGGAATGGGGGTAAGAGGAGGGAGGGGGCAGCTGGTAGCTGACCCCAGATGAGGACCCCAAGGAGGCCCCTATTACCCCGGGGGGAAGGCTCTGCTGGGGGTTGCTTTTTGGCGGGGGCGGAGGCGTCTGGTTGAGCTGGATGGAGATGTCGCTGGAGAGCTCTGAGGCGCTGCGACCTCTCTGAGGAGGAGGCCAGGACTCCGGGTGCAGGAACTGCCCGCTGTAGTCACTGCACTCCGACAGCCGAGGGCGATAAAGAGCTGGGTGCGGCCGGTACATCTCCTCTTCAGCATAACGCTTCATGAAGAGGTAAACTGACATCACGCCGGCCCCCTGAGAGACAGGAAGAAAGGAAGGGCGAGTCCGTTGTCCTGAGCACTACACAGGGTCAGCTTCATGGTCAGACTGCACAGGACCATGGCATAGAAAAAATGAATGCTCATTTAGCAAGAGTGTGAGAGATAAGGCCCCATATGGATAAAAAGAAGGAATTGCTTTTTACTTGAAAAATGAAGCAATTACTTCCATCTGAATGCATAAACTCCAAGTAGGTGCTTTTGCTGAAAAGCATTTGCTTTTAGCAAAAGCAATAAGTAACTCCTTGCTGAGCTTTTAGCAAATACTTCAATCCATATGCATAAAACCAAGCAAATGGAATCCAACAGTCCAAGCATTTGAGTACAAATTCTAATGTAGCTCCAGACCTAGCTTGATCATTGACTAGTTCAGACATGGCATTTCACTCGCTGAAAAATGGCAGCCTTTATGCAATTGGGTAGAAGGACAAAGGTCTACAAACAGCTTGAAAGTTGTTCTTTGGTCATCTTGATTCCACTTCGTTTCTGATACTCTAGAATAAAATTGTCAATTGCAGCCAATTTTTTTCCCTTTAATGCTTGAAATCTGCAATTTACTTGGAAGGATGGGCACATCGTTCAGCAGATCAACTAATGTTTTCTGCTTACTGCAGCTTGTGCTCTCCTGGTCTGACATTTTTTATGAGTGAAAAAAACTATCTGTGCCAGGGCCATTTATAGTGAATCCCATACCAGACATACCCGACAAGTTGGTCAATTAAACATTCCACTCACCAATCAGCTCCGAGTGACAGAAGAAATCACTCCAGTAATGATTTTACACTATTCACAACCTTGCATAACCTTTGGGGAATCCACTGAACCAAGAGGCTCACCATTGGTAAACAAGCAAATGCTTGTATAGTACTAGCAATTGCTTTGAAGTAGAAGTAAAACATTATGCATATGAAATCAAGCTTATGCTTTTACTTTTTGCTTAAAGCAATACCTTTCACTTTTTGCTTTTGCTACTAGTCATTGCTTCAGTTTTATGCATTTGACCCAAGACAAGGATGAGATTGATGAGGGCAATAACAGAACTAATGAAGATCAATCTAGAACACACTCCTGTGATAGCAAGAGCCCAATATGTAATCACTCCACACCATCACAGTTATTTATTTATTTTTTTCCCAAAAAAGCACTGTCTCCTAATGTAAGTATTGTATGACCAGTGACAAAAATAGGCTTCTGGCTTATATAGGAGCTCATCGCATATACGTTGTATAAAGGAATGAAACATTTTTAAGACAGAACATGTTCCTTAAGTTAATTTTAACATGTCTCTATCTTTTTTTTTTATCTCTCTTCTTGTTTAAATGTATTGCTTGGGTCCTCCCTCTAGCACTGGCCAGTAAATGTTTTGTGTGCCTATCATGAAGCAACAGTCCACTAGGCAAATGTTAAAAATAAGGATACTATAAACCTTATTTAACTAATACTCAAGTGATTTTGTGCTTTTCTGTTTATGATCATCATTCCAATCAAAAGAATGCTACAAATAATAAGAGAGGGAAGTATACTTTAGTCTTGAATAAAACTGTTATTTTGCTATTTTGATCAGATATGTGACTGAAAACTTTGGAGGTCAGTGTTGTCCTCAGATCTGTACTCTGGGCTGCAGTCAGGGTAATTTTGAAATGGTTTTGCAGTTTAAAAACAGTATATTTAGTGCAGCAAAACACCTGAATTTAACCATAACCATTTCGATACATTCTACACATTGTTAACTCCAGAAAATTAAGGAAAAGTGCGATTTGGATAATAATCAGCAGCGAACTGTTGAGTAAAGCTGTCTATGTCTGCCGCAATGAGAACAGTGTAAATATGGGCTGCATTAGCAGATCCAACAGTGAAGACCGAGTCGTGGCTGCCAGAGAGGACTGTAGCAGGAAGAGAAGAACAATTAATTTTTACTCTCAAATGTCTCCTTCCTTATTTGAATTTAGGTGTATCATTGTAGTGTAAATATAAAAATTATCATTTGAGTTTATTAATTAAGGTCAATTTCACGAGAATGCATTTTACATACATCGTAGATAAGCTCTTTCAAAGTAGAAAAAGGTTCTCAAACTGCTTTTGTAGTTTTCTTCAAACGTGAAGCATTTTCTGCTCTACAAAAACATGGTGCCCTGACTCTCAACCCAATCAGAGACTTAAGTGGCGCTCTTAGGTACACACAACGCAGATAATTAGCAGGCGCCTTGCTTCAGCAGGTTTTCAATCAGAGGTAAACGCCTCAGAATATCACCAACCCTGTAGTGGTATCATCATAACTTAAGAGGATCTTCATAATGGATCAGAATTGCTCCTGCTATGACACCATGTGTTATTAAAGCTTGTGATGAATATTGATGTTGCCTAGGGGGGTAGGGGGGCGAGCACAGGCGCGATAAGGGTGATGAAGACTCTGACCTCCTTCAGCAGAAAGGAGCTGGCAGCGAAGGCGAAGGACCAGCCGTAGTGGTAGTGGAAGAACTGCTCGGGCTCGCGCGGTCTGTTCATCACTTCGTCGTTGATGCTGGAAATGTAGAGCACCAGCCCCACCACCAGGCTCAGTCCTGTGAGGGGGACCAATCACACGGCCAGCCTGAAGACCACAGGAGCAGCTCTGCACATTCACGGTCACTGAACACAGAGGGGCAGAGAGTAGCCCGCACCCAGCCGCCAACATGAACAGATGGTGTGCCCCAGTGACGATGACAGTAACATATGAAGTGAAACTAAATAGGGAGTAGAGGGAGGAGGAGGAGGAATATATCTCTAGAGAAACCACAGAAAGCGTGTCATGCGAATCAAGGGCTGCGGGTTTGAATGCCAGGTGGAATGCTGTAGCTGAAATCTCCCTGCCTACATTAATAATACAAGCAAAACGTGCAAATGTGAGCCCAGTCAGTGGCCCTGGAGGGAGATATGGGCGAACGGAATAAATAACACTCGCTAAAACGCAAGCTAAAATCATCCTGCTTCCCCAGGGGGAGAGTTCCCCTCCCGCGTTACTCACACAGCAGCCAAGCTGCAGCTCTCTGCAAAATTAACCCCTCCCACTCTCCACGCTGCATTGGAAGCTGCTCCTGGATGCCATGTGAACTGGGGCTGCTGTAAAATGCTGATATATTCTGACAAACAAAATGATGCCCACTTGAATTATTCTTAGTTCTTGTTCCATTAGAACCTGACTTTAGTGAGTCATACAATCTGTCTGTTCCAATGAAGAGATGACACATTTACCGTATCAGTATATTTCTCTGCATTTTGAGAGAATATGATAACACATCTGCAAAGGGCTAATACCATCAAATCTTAGACCTATCGCAATCAAACTTACATATAACTTTATACATCACGGTAATGCAAGAAATTGAAGTGCACCAAGATAATAAAGCCGCAGAAAGAAAAATGAACACTGTTGGACTGAAACTCATTTCATCATTTACATTCCGCCAAAATACTTGCCAGCCAGTTTCTACAGACTTTAAATTCCAGAAAAATGTAAGCACAGAGTTGTGGTGTTCAGTGGCGGGCGGTGGACAGAGAACAAGGAGGGCGATAAACATGTCTTTAAACTGCTTATTAGTCTTGATCTGTTTTCAGTCAACTTCCCTGGGAAAAGACACTTTAACCCGCCCCTCTCAGATGTAGGTAATTGTCTACGTTAAGATGAGAAATCAAACACATCAGTTGAACGCAAAAAAGAGCGCATTTCAATCTTTTTCAAATAAACAATCATTACGCACAGGTTTGACGACTTGCTTAGGATGTGACAAAATTTAACGTGGAAAATCCACAGTGGTTTTTTTGGGAAGAGTTGCCTATTAAGGCATGTGAATTAAACATTTTATAGAATTTATTATTCACTCGACAAAACATTTCATTATAAGGGAAACTAACATGTTGACCAAGAACAATTATTGAAATCGGGTCACTAATCTCATCCGTTTCAAGGGATGTTTTCCGCGCCCTCGGTTTTCCGTCCACCGCCCGCCACCGGTGGTGTTAAAATAGTTTCATTAAGAATGCTGAACCCTTAGTTACTCTCGCTGAACCTTATAATACTAGGTACCACATTACTCTTATTATATTCAACAAAATATTACAGTATGGAAAAAATATCCAGTGGCATACAGGGGATGTTACTGAAAAATCTTTGCAGTGAGATGCAGAATATCATCTTAATCTTTAAGAACTGAGTGCTTAATATTTCTTAAAAACTATGTTCTTGTGATACATGTGTCTCTCTTTGCCAGTTGTTGAGAGGAGGGAGTAATTCCAGAGATGAGAGCCACACGGGGTCATCACGATTCAGTGTCAACACTGATAGGAGTCACTTTTTTTGGAGCGATGGGGAACAAACAGTTCTAGGTCAAAATGGCGTAAACACAAGGAACCCTCGATTACAAAAAAAAATCTGTGAAAGTAGGCCATGCAGCCTCCTCAGTCTGTCAATGTGATGAAGTACTTCCATTAGAGCTACCAATGGGTTTACCACTCTTTTAGTGGGGTAGATCAGTCCCATTATCCCTTCAGACATATTCAGGGGCAGCAGCAGAAGACGTGTCTCAAGCTTAGTAGCCCCATGTGCGGCAGGCTACAGTTTAAATTCAGAAAGCATCAGGCTTGAATGTATTCACTAAACAGCTGTTATAAACACTTGTAAAACAGTCTGAATCTCCGTTAAATTAAATTGCATGACTATTAAATCAACATATTTTTACAAATCTCTTTGTATCCCCACAATTGAAAAAAAAGCTTTTTTGAGTACAAAATGGTACCTTTGTATACAAATGTTAAACTGTTATTATTTTATATTTTTTGTGTTTGGTTAGCGTCAGTTGCCATAAGTTAACTCACTAAAGAAACAAAAAGGAACATGTTTATCCACCATGGTCATGCTAAAATAGGATCATATTTCAAATCTGCATATAAAAAGCTTTATTTTGGGAGGCTAAATGATAAAATGAGTTTCGTAGAAAATACGACAACACTGGTCTTTTGTGGTCGCACTATACCTGACACACTGACCTGCCAATGCCACATTTCCACTATGGTGCTGAGCCATACCTAGCCAATGGCATTGATGTCTCCATGCACATGCGTGCGAACCCAACCCATACTGTGACACTTCCAGCCCTGTTTAGCTGAGCCAAAGCGCGCAGATACCCTCTCAGAAACCGGCCATATTAGTGTCCCTGAGAACCGATTGGCTCAAAAATGCATCGTTATCCAAACCATCCCAAAATAGAAGCTACAATAGTCATTAAAGCGACACTAAGCATTTGTGAAAATGCTACATTTAACTGTGGAAGGTTGAACATATGCACTCAATAAACTGTGAAGAGAAGGTAATCAGGAGAAAAAAAATTACCAACATAGCTAATTTATCAGTTTGAAATTTCACTATTCCCGCCTATTCAGGACTGTGGGCATTACTGACTGTCTCTGCTTCCCACTCTCAGTTTCGGTCCAACAAACAAAGAAAACCAATATAGGAACTAGAGAAAGTAGTTGAGCAAAAAAAAGAGGCTGTCCGAAGTGGGTGCGTTATCCTGTTGACCTTTGACCCAGTTGACCCACAGTACTGTTCCCGAAAAGAAGGAAGATTAACCAGTTTCTATATCCTATCGGGTTAGAAAATATGGCTAACTGGGTTTTCACCGAGGGGGGTCTGCTTACAGTGACGGATTTTTCACGGGGCCTGTCTTCCTCGATGGACGATATTACCGCACAATATTACCATTTATATTAGGATTACCAAAATATATACGAAATCAAGCAGAAATTAATTGAGAAAAAATTAGCAAAAAATTAAACATACCTCTAAGTTCATTACAACGGGACATCTTGCAAGACCAAACAAAGCTTCAAAGATTAAGAAAACTGGGTTGGCGTATGAAATAGCAAGTGGAATGTGAGAACTGACGCAATGATTCGAGAAATGAAAGACGAAGTGACTACTTGTCAGTGATTCTGCTTTAAACAGTATATCCTAAATGAGTGAAAAATACTTATTACAGAATATACACTACCGCTCAAAAGTTTGGGATCACTTGGAAATTTTCTTGTTTTCCATGGAAACACACTTGAAATTAGTCTGAATAGGAAATATAGCAAATGAACAGAACATGCTGACATTGTCTGAGTTAGAAATAATGATTTTAATGGAAAATGATGAATATGTACTTCAAACTTTGCCTTCATCAAAAAAAACCACCTTCACTGTTGATACTGAAACTGGTGTTTGACGGGAACTATTTAGCACAGCTGCTTGCTGTTGACAATCTGTGAGGCATCTTTGTCTTAAACTACACACTCTCAGATATTTGTCCTCTTGCACAGTTGTGCATCGGGGCCTCCCACTCCTTTTTTCTGTCCTTGTTAGTGCCAGTTTGTGCTGCTCTCTGAAGGGAGTAGTTGACAGCATGGTAAGAGATTTTAAGTTTTCAATTTCTCGCATTGAATAGCCTTCTTTTCTAAGCGCAACAATAGACTGACGGGTCTCTAAAGGAAGTTCTTTCTTTCTGGCCATTTTGAGCCTGTAAACAAACAAACAACTGCTGACGCTTCAGGTACTAAATCAACCTCAAGAATGCCATGCTTCCTTTTGCGGTCCCTTATTAGTTCAACGGTTTTCAGCTGTGCAACACATTTGCAGAAGGGTTTTCTAATAATCAATTAGCCTTATAAAATGCTTAACTTGGATTAGCAGCCATACCAGGAGATTGATGCAGAGGACTGACAGTTGCTGATAGTAGGCCTCTACTCAAAAATGTAGATCATTCTTTGAAAATCATCTGATTAATTTTAATCGTTTGTGAAATGGATAAAAATGTTTGTGAAATGGAAAAAAATGTTTGTGAAATGCATGAAAATGTATTTTTCTTTGGAAAACAAAGAAATTTGCAAGTGATCCCAAACTTTTGAGCGGTAGTGTACATGCAAAATATATACCAATATTCTTGACACAAAATATCATAACACAGAATCCCCAAGTAGCTTACTGGAAAAGTATCGGTGGGACATTTAATAACATTGTGCTTTTGACGGTACTGGTTTATGTCAGAAATGCAAATGTAAGAGTGCGATCTCAAAGTGAAATAGTAAATTTAAGTTTGCTGTACACCCATTTATAGTAATATTTAGGATTGTTCTCACCGTAATTGCATGTTTCTGGGGTCCATAATTTGGGCTTTTTTCCGTTCAGCTGTTTTCGTTGCAGGTGACCAGTAATGACCAAGGCCAGTATCTGACCCTGTAAGGCTACATAACATTACAATACATGTAGCTATTGAGCTGCATGGTGTACTAACACAAGGTTAGCCTCATGCAGACAACAGACAGCGAGCCTTGCACCGGACTACATTTACCGGTAATATGTATACATGAGCTGCTCAGCCGACCGTGACAATTGGTCCCTAACCAAGTTACCACCGTCTTTCTCACTTCATCCTCACGGCCTCGTAACTAGTAAGATTTCTGTCTTTTCGCAAACAGTACTGTAACATGGTGGATGCAAAACTAGACATTGGTATAAACACATCCCTAAAGTATAAAGCCCTTGTGCAGTGTGGTTTCTGAGATCTTGTTCACATGATTTAAAACACATTTTCATGTCCACTGACCTTGTCCATTGACCCAGGTGAACCTAACATGGTGGATGCACAACCAGACATTAGTATAAACACATGCTGAAAGTATAAAGCCATTATACCAAGCGGCTGCTGAAATCTCGTCTGCAGAGGAAAACGCGATGCTAACGCTGACGCTAATGCCAACGCAAACCAGGGTAAACCATATAGGTGGGCCCTTTGGACAACCAAAATACTGAAGTGGGCCTTCGCACTAAGATTACCGATAATTTCCGGATCTTTAGCTTAAACTTGGGCCAAGTCAACATTAAGGACTTGTCAAAATTCAGATAGTTAGCCGCTAGACTGGAGTCTAGCTATTTACAGCTGCAGTGCTCACAATGGAGTTAACAGAGGTCATGCAAAGAGGTCAGTATTGGAATACGCAGCATTCAAATTTATACCCACATTTAAACTTGACATTAGTAGCTAACTAGGTACAATTTTACTTTGATTGCTTCTTGGACACACAGATCTTAAGCTTAGCTGTTGCATGCACTCAACTTCACTCAGGTGGTATTGCGGGCGCAGCGTATTTTGACTTTTGCTAATGGTAGGGATAGAAAGGAGATGAGAAAGCAAATCAGGTTTTGGATGAAATATACTAAGACCAGGGCTCCCTGAAACTCAAGCAAAAAGCTTAGATGAGAAACTATGAAGAATCAATTGCTAATAACTTTGTGTTCTTGTTCCTGGCTAACTTATATGAATTTATTTGAGTTTAAGTCCCTTAAGCATACTGAAAGCAATTGAATGATCAAAAAAGGTTTATAGTTCCTTTATGTTTCGTAATGATATTTGTCCACAGTCACTTTTATTCTATTACTGAGGTGTCATAAAATGCACAAACCTTAAATGACAAACAAATACCCCCCTCAATTGATAAAGCTCAAAACACTTGTTTTTTTTTTTTTATTTGGCATCTCCAATCCCACCTGAATCTGGCATGTCCAATCAGCTAACTATGTACAAGCATGCTCGTATGCGACTCGTGCTGCCATCTCGGGAACGTGCAGACAGTTCATCCAAAACACATGCCTGTCAGCTGCCGCTTCTTTACACTCGCAAGCTCAGAACAAGGGCAAAGAAAACCCGAATATGCTTCCTAAGTATGTTACCAATGGGCATGTGAATGGCGAGCAGGAGGCGCTTGAGCAACAAACAATGCTAGTCCAATTTGACAGTATCCCTCCCATATGTGTGAGCTCAGCAAAGCCAAGTCTACACTGCTCTCCAAAGGCTGTTGGCCACAGTCGCCACTAGAATGGCTGGATGTAATCCCGTGCCCTGGTGGTCATAACTGCACTGGAGTGCAGTGCCTTTACTGAGTGAGCCAGCTCAGTAGCCAGAAATGCACCTCCATTGTTCAAATAAATGTAAATCATATTTCCGAGCCAATAGGCTATAAACTAGCTTGCACTTTACGATTAGAGTGACGATGAACAACAAAAAAACAACAAATGTTTAGCCTTATTTCACATTTAATTTCTCTTTGGTCTCTGACAGAATTGTTTGTAAAATGATAAGCGGGAGTTTGAAATTTTGTGGTTATTAGTCACCAACACAGTGCATTTTTTCAGTGCTTCACTCAAAACAAGTTAAGCTTCACTCTTAAACCAGTTACTGGTCCTCTGACATTATTTTACTTATGACGAAGCTAAACCAGTGAATTTTTTTACACAACTTAGTTGAAGCACAGAATCAGATATTTTAAAATGACATACCTATGTTATTTGCCTGCCTAGAAATTATCACCCATTTGACATTGGAAGTCCTCACGTCAACGTATACTCATCTGGGCCGTTCCTTTATTCGAGCCGCAAGTGAGGTTTTGATGTGTCGGCAAGGGGTGGGACAAATTGTAATTGAGCGCGGTAGCAAATACCTACTGTTACAACATAATTTGTTAGACTTTTCTGATTTTTGTGTGCGAATGCCATCTTTGCCTGTGCTTCAGCTCGGTATGAACGGCATGTGCTGCTTCCTGAGCTGGATATGAATGCTGTGGAAAACCATTCCTATGCGGGGCTTGCTGTGCACACCGGCAAGAATAATGAAACGGGCCCAGTCTCACAGTGGCAACTACACAAACCACACCTTTTACCGAGTCGGCCCTGTTGACAAGGAACAAAACCTGTACCATGTATACAATGCAGCAATATCTGGGTCAGCACAGCTCAGTTTTCAGTCTGTGCAGAGATGACAGGTGACACAAGAATCTGCAATCAGAAGCCCACAAAGTATCTTCGTACTGGCAGACATGGTTTACCAGCATTCCATCACAAAGAACAGACAGGAGATTACAGTTTGAAGTGTCAACAGCGAAACTGGAACATCGCAGTTACCTGACAAGATGAAGAAGATGCCCGAGACAAAAGCCAGGATAGTCCGCTGAGGTCGGATGTGCCCGATATTGCTGATAACGAAGGCGGTGAACACAAAGAGCAAGGACACCATAGGGAAGGGTGTTGCTGTCCTCACCATCTCTGGTGGGAACAAATAAACAAAAGTCCAGGATAGGGGCTTGTTTGTAATTTACTCTCCATACGTACCTTTGGCAGTCAACAGAAAGAACACCTTATTGTCAGTGCGAATGAAAAATAAAGTTAAAGCTGAGATAAGTGACGCAAAACAAAGATACAGTGTTGCTTGGGTTGCTTTAGTACATTAGCGTGCAGAAACAACATACATGATGGACTTTCCAAAAAGTTCACAAAGCATGCATGCAGGGAAGCAGCGTACTTAGAATGTTTGCTGTATTTTCTGTCGTAATCTCAATTTCTGGTTCAGTGAAGTACTCTGATGCCACACATCTCCCTTTCTCTGTCCCTAAGAGAGAGAAAACAGAGAGAAAAAGGGAGATCAATTCTACTAAATCTGCAAGAGCAAAAAACATCAATGAATGAATGACTGACGGGGACAGTCGGAAACGAGATATACCAGCCACAAAGCAGACCCGCCACAGGCCAGAGTGCAGGGCCATCTTGACCTCCATGCTCTGGTTCTGCTGCAGCACAATCCCCTCCTCCATGAGCAGCCAGTAATCGGTGGAGACGGCAACGCCCACTAGCAGGAGGCCACAGGCCCCGAAAACCGAGGACAGCAGCGTGAGGGCACGACTGCTGCAGGAGCTCATCTGGGTGGGAGACAGGGAATTACATTACCCTCAATCTCAGTGGGAGGGATAAGCTCCATTTATTCGACTCACCTGCCCCCTGGTGGATGGAACCCAACAGTGCATGAGTGCCCAGAGTCTCCTGCTGGCAATAAGGGAGGGCTGTACTGAGATGACCCTTGTGCTGTGATTGGCCGTGCAACAGAGCCTCACCAGAGAAAGATCTCAAGAGAAACCCGGCAAAAGTAATTTCCATTGGTTCATGGCAACATGACTCAAAGCAGAAATCTGAGTTCACAGTGGTATTTAATTGCCCAGAGCAGCCTTGCTTTTGGCTTATGCCATAGATATAATCTTTATGAGAGCAACCACCTGAGAAGAGAGTTTCTCTGAAATCTAACCTCCAGGGAATTTAATATAAACTGTGCGTGGCTGGGAAAGGGGGTGAGCATTTGTAAAATAAATTGCAGTATGCAGCAAGCGCCTGAGCACCACCTGCAAAATGCTGGGCCAGCAGAGTCTCACAGGACATGTAATTATTGCGCAATGAATGGAGAATGAACACTGAATGGCGCTTTGTGTGGGAGGGTTCATGAGGAATGGGAGATGGCAGGGAATGGGACAGGGAAAAGAGGGAGCGCGAGTGAGAGAAGAGAAGAGCATGAGGGATAGAGGGAGATAGAAAAACGGGGGAGGGAAGAGGGAAGAAAAGGTAAATGACTCAGTTCAGTTCCCGGAGCACTTCAGCACCACGGTGCCAGAAGACAGCAACAGAACGAGGGAGAGAAGAATAGCCAGAAAGCGCTGACACTCAGACCAAGAGGTAGAGGTGATGTATCGCAGACAAGACCAACTGGGCTTTACTATGCACACTTCATCTCCTGTCATGTTTTAGGGTCAATGGTGGCTGCCCCAGCCAAGGTGAGCACTGAGACTCGCGAGAGGTATCCTTCATGTGTCGTGCAGCTAACTGATGAGGTGTGTTTGCAGACTGTCACATATGTATGAAAGGACAGGTTGCAAGCAGCAGCACCATACTCAAAGGATGAATGAATAGATCAAGAATGAAAAAAACATGCAGTTGATAAGCAGGGTACAGTTGCAGATCATTTAAAATAATTTCAATGCCACAGTAAAGAAGGGTGAAAGAGAAACTCCTGAATACAGAGAGTAAGAGAGCGTGGAAAAGTGATGAGCAGAGAGAAAGAAATATGTAGGGTAATACTGGGAAAGACCCGGGCTGAAAAAAGTTATTACACTCAGCCTCTCTCTTTTCTCTCTCTCGTTCACGCACACGCACCCACGCATGCACACGCTCTCGCACGCACACACACGCACACACACACACACACACACACACTCACACAAACACACACACGCAAACAGATATTCGTTCATATTCTGCACAATCTATAAAAACTATTCAAAACCATACACCATACAACCATACAAAAACTGTTGGAACATGCTCCGCGGCAAGGCTCCTTATACGCATTGACCGAAACTACGAACACGTAAAACAGACACGCTTGCAAACGCAATGCAAGAGCGCGAGCTCAGGCACGCACGCATTCGCACAGAAGACACACAGGCCTACGTAGGCTACGTATTCTGAAAATAAGGGATGCCGCAAAATGTTACTTATAGCCAAGTGCAGAAACCCCCAAGATTTTAACAGCTTTCACGTACAGCTTACTTGGGTTTATGCCTCACGTAACACATAACTGCATGTGTCACAACATCAAATGAAGTTAAATGACACCGTCTGTGAATTTATTAATCAGCGAATCATAAATAAAACATAATCTTAATTTAACCGGAGATCAGATGCATGTCGACTTGCGCACAGACAGGCAGAGCGGGAGACGGGAGGAGAGGGGAGAGAGCAGACCTGCAGGCGATTTATTTAGGCTGAATAGTGGTGCGTTCTTTAAACATACAGCTGGTGAGATACAGTTCGAATGAAAACTACATGCATATTTTATACACTTTTTTCATGCGGTTATTCGCCGGGCTAGCTCTCACTATCAAAACAGCGGCCGTATCTTCAGATAAAAATCACGTGTGAAATAACTCAGCGATGGGTATTACCCACGAACGCGTTAATCAATTGTGAACGCTATCCGTATTGACCAAACATTGCTATCCGTTAAAGGAAACACTTGTAATTGCAGTGCATATTAATCAAACTCCATGCAAACACTCACCCTTTCCAGAAAGCGGACTGAATGGTGGACAGACGGTAGGATCCGCACGCCAGTAAGGTTTGGCGGATTTGGATTTTGCAGTCTCTCTCTCTCTCTCTCTCTCTCTCTCTCTCTCTCTGTGTGTGTGCTTTCTCAGTCTCTCTCTCTCTCTGCTTTCCCTCCCTCATGCCCCCCCCCCCCAACTCACTCTGTTTTCTCGCAGCACTGCGGAGAATTGGTCCAGTGAGCTATTCCACAGAACAAGGACAGAGAATCAAGAAGAGAAGGGGGATGCACTGAGGGAAATAAAGGGAAGGAACAATCAGAGGGGTGGAAAGATTGTGTTGACTGAGAACAGTGATATGAATAATATGACTACCGTAGGCAGCTTTGATGTGTGTGTGTGTGTGTGTGTGTGTGTGTGTGCGCGCGTGTTTGTGTGTGTGCGCATGTGGGGAGAGGGGGACTTAGCAGGGGGTTGTCATACAGAATCAGTAGAAAAACTGTTTTTTATATGTTTTTGAACATGAAACAAAAGCATATGCTTGCGATAATGACGGACAGAATTAAGATAAAAATCAAAGAAAAAACTGTCACCGTCAGCCAATGAGTCACCATCGTCCAATGAAATCCTGCTGCTAATTCTAACGCTCGTTTGCCGGGCATACTGTATCTCTGCTTGACTACAGCCTGTCTTGCACACTATTCTCCTTTTCTCAGGCACTCTTTCCATGTGTTTGTGCATGTGTAATGGAATGGAATGTATACTTGACTGCACAGTTGTGTACTGGACTGGGCTATGGTATGGTGCGCAAGACCATTGCTGACAGCACACTGGGCGTAATCTTAATGCAACTTTCAAATATGGTTGAGGTCGAAACGTTTCAAATATTCATCATCTGATCTGTTATTGTATGTTCCAACATATTCAAAAGAGGAAGAGTTCCAGAGAGCCAGGACACATAGCTGTCTGTTTTTATTTTAGTTGGAGAGTTACACTGTGCCTCGGATGAACATGATGGCGGCACGGTGGCATAGTGGTTAGCACTGTTGCCTCACAGCAAGAAGGTTGTTGGTTTGTATCCAGCCTGGGGTCTTTCTGTGTGGAGTTTGCATGTTCTCCCTGAATATTCTGGTTTCCCCTAACCACAAAAACATGCATTATAGGAACACTCCTACCAGTACCCCCTGACCAAGGAACTGGAGTTGGTCCCTGGGTGCTGCCCACTGCTCCTAATTATAGGATGGGTTAAATGCAGAGGACAAATTTTGAGGGTACTTCAATAAAGTGTATCTTATCTTATTTAGTAGATCAGTGCTTCTGAAACCTCTCCTGGAGGCCCACCTGTCCTGCAAGTTTTAGATCTCTCCCTGCTCCAGCACAGGTGATTCAAATGATCAGCTCATTAATCTGCCCCTAAAACTGATTGATGACAACCTGATCATTTGAATCACCTGTGCTGGAGCAGGGAGAGATCTAAAACATGGTGGGCCTCCAGGAGAGGTTTAGGAAGCACTGTAGTAGACTATTTACTGGCCATTGATATGCATATAATATGGGACTTAATGGAACTTAATGAAGGAAGTAAAAGCATACAGTAGATGGCAGGACAATCACTGAATCAAGCAGGCAAGATATTATGAAGTTAACCTAAACTCCAGAGTTTAGATGATACATTTACCTTAATATCACACTCTTTACTATAAATTGTATGCACCAAGAATAACCATTGTCATTCAATCACCCCCATTATCCTTTATAACCCATGGGACTCAACCCCCTCCATATTCTGTGGCTATATTTAGGTTTATGGTGGGAAAATCCTATATTTGCTGTAATAACAACAGAACCCAGCTGACTGAGGCCAATGGACACAGCATAGGGACACATGCTCTTAGGATGACACTGGAATAGAACCACCATGCACAATGGTATACATGAGATACTGACATGATATTGAAAAAGGAGCAGCATTTAATCTATTCTCTCCTACAGTCTACTGCCAACACATTGATATTTGAGCATATCACTTTCAAAATCCCCTAGCCACGAGATAAGAAACATTTTGGTATTCTTCTATGAATAGAGGGTAAATCTGTGTATGTGGTCATTCTGTTGCAGAGACAACGATGATTCAAAAAGAATGTCCACCAAGGCGAAAAATCTATTTGGTGGAAGGAAAAAAAAAAAACATAATATTTGTCATGGAACACAAGCAAGAGCAAGAGTCAAGGAGGTACAATGGGGGAGGCAAATGTGGAATCATCAAGGGATGAGAAATTACGATCTGAAAAATCAGGCATAGAAAAGCAATTGTAATGAAGATGGGTTAAACAGAGCAGGAAATGGATGGTGGTCTCAGAGTGGAATACTTGTATGAATGCAGTAAAAATAGAGATAATCTTTATTGATACACGCTACTGTTTACAACATGAAAACACAAAAGCTCATTGCATTGAAAGGGGTCACTGTGAGAAGTGTGTGTGTGTGTGTGTGGGGGAGCAGAACTGGTTGGCTGAAAAATAAGATTTTGCTGTTTCGACAACTGCTAAATGGAGTGGTCAGCATCTTATGAGAGAGAGAGCGAGAGAGATGGAGTGACAGGACAGGGATAAAAGGAGAAAAAATGAGGAAAATTATGGCTATCAGTTGAAAGGGCAGAGAGGCAAGAGATAAAATGAAAGAGGGATGACAATGACTGACTAATGAAGCAAAGAGAAAGGAGCGGGAAGGCAAAACAAACAGAAAAGAGCAGAGTCAGTGGAAATGAGAAGATGCGGAGGGAATGAGCAGTGACCAGAGGATGTGACAGAAGGAAAAGGGAATGAAATGTGAATAAAAGATGAAATTCAAGTATGTTCTGGGGGTGACATGTCTTTTCAAAAAATGAGTTGAATAATCATTCTCAAACAGCATAAACAAGAAACCTCTGAGGAATTATTTCATTTATTTATGCTTATAGATGCACACAAGATTGCCAAACAAATAAGCACAATAATTCAGTTGATACATCCCTTAAATCATTTTATAATTTTTTTGCCATTAATTCAACTATCTATCTATCTATCTATCTATCTATCTATCTCTTTTTGTTTTCAATATAATTTAATAATGCAGCTACCACAGATTCCTTGCAAACGGACACTTTGACTTTGGCCTACACTGAAGTAAGTTTTCAACTAGGTGTTGAACACAACCACATAACTTTCTAGCTAATTAATCTCCCTCTCCTTGCATGGCACAAACAGTAAGACAACATAACAAAGTGTTTCTTTTCACCATTCTCCTATCTAAGGAGTTTCCAATAATTTGTGTTCATTCGCATACTGATGAACCATGAACTTGCCTATGGTCTGATCTGGTGCTCATCATCCGTAGTAAGCATTTTTAATAAGGACAAAGAGAAGTTGTCTGTGACTGGATTAATTCTACTAGCTATTTTGGCTTTGGTGCATAGTGGTGCAGTGGTCACTCCATAGTGCTCATGTCGAGGCAACTGATAAGTATAATTCTGACACAGGGCAACTTCAGCTCAAACCCGGGTAAAAGCGACAGTGCAAATAGCACAAGCAGTCATATGAATAATTATTAAACACATGGTTAGAAATGTCTCCGGACATATCTATTTGTAATAGATATAATAGTGGCCAACAGTATACAAATGCAAGAGAAATTTTTATTAAATAGTGGAGACAGTGGATCAGAGAAATGTTGATTCCAGTAGCAGCCAAGTGCAGAAATGTTATGTGACAGTTCTCTTGAACTCAGGGCAGGGTGTTTGACCCCTAATACAAATGTGAACGTATTTACAGAGGGTCAGGCATGTATACGGGCAAGTCATTTTTATGTAAAAGAAGGAAAGAAATTTAACAAACATGGTTGTCCAAGTCACATCTTAAATGACCTTATATCAGTACTATGATAATCATATTATCTAAAATGTTAATCTAAGTTAGTTCTTTTCAAATGGCATCATTACTTCATATCATCGTAAAAATTCAGGTTAAGGCTTTTACAAGCTTAAAATTGATCATCTGTCTATTTGCTGAGAGAATTACATTTTGATGTGTCTCTAATTTTTCACTCAAACAGTAATTTTTACATAAAATGTGAGACCCTTTTGTATCTTGCTTTTTATATCAAAAGCAAATAACTAATTGTAAAGGGACGACAAGTTCTAAGACACCTCCAAAAGCTGCAAATTAGTGACTTAAAAACACCTGTGTTGCTTAAATTTTGTTGAACTTCTAAACAATTGTTTCATTGCTCCAAATCTCTGATATAATGTATAGAATATGTGATAAGTGTCAACTCATTGGGCCCGATTTTTCTGCATGAGCTATATCTGATGATACATGTACAAACCAATCATTACGTCAGTTCTTAGTTTCCTCCAGCTGCAAGTACCAACTGGAATTATTTTAGCTGGGTTAAATGCAACTGGACGGAGAGATGAATATTAAGGGTATGGGTATATTTTAGGAGGTGTTTTCCATATACAGTAAATTAGATGACACCAGAGGGAGTGTCATTAACATGATGTTGCACCAGGCAATATTTGGTATCTTTCTCATATATAAAGCAGACTACATAAGACTTTCCCGAACCATGCCTAAACTTATAGGAGAAGAAAACACTTTTTTCTGCTCTCACCCAAAAAAGTTCACGTTCTTCTCGTTCGATAAATATTTTTTGCGATTTTTATGTACCAAGTAATCAAATCTCAAACCTCTAAAATACAACTAATTAGCTCAAGTTCACGAATGCCACCTCTCCATATATTTTAGCCAATCCAAAAATACTTTGTGTGGCAATGTCCCAAATAACTGACCATTCGAAACGTCTTTATCCAATTTCATAGCTTCTGACTTTGAGAAAAGAGAAGCATGAGAATTCCAGAGTCATAATCAGTTTCCATGTTACTACTGGTGAAATCTACCAAAACGCACGTGAAACTGAAAAACGTCCATGCACAAGGACTTCAATTCTGCGTGATAATCTCTTAAATACCCGTTGATTGAGTAATAACTGATCCGCCTCCTAATGAAATATCGCCTTTCACTCTCAGTACAGCGTGGGTTAATTAAAAAGTGGGACTCGGAATTAAATATAATTTTGTTTTCCTAATTAAATTGTTCAATAATCACTTTTGTTATAAAGTGTGAGATTGCTGACTACAGCATGAGAACGTGATATGCCACTAAAAAGTATTGGACTCACGCCATATGCACGAGAGTTGACAGGTATGCAATTTTGAATGACGCTGATTTAAATGCACCAAATTACGTGCCCAAATGAATGATTGTCGTCTAACCTAAACGGGGAGAACTAGCTACACCTAATAGTGTGGCATATTCTTGGAGTGAATCTATTGTTAATTATGAAAATGATTGAGAACAAGTCAGGACTAATAACTATTTTAAAGAGATTTCCTGCGCCCCATCAAATTTTCAGCCACACCACTGCTTTTATTTAATTTATGATCTCCACGCGCTCAAGAGTTCCGGTGTCAGGGTGACGCGGCAAGCTACCCCGATTCCAACAAACATGGCGCACCGCCGACAATGTATAAATCTGATCTTCTAGAGCTGATTTAATCATTAAAAACTTTTTCAAAAATTACCAGGAATATATTTGAGTAGTAGGGGCAGTGTACTTTTATTGGGTAAGAGCTGAAAAAATGGCTTTCTTTGCCTTTAAGTGCAACCTATTCTATTTTCACCCGAAAAGGCCGACAAACGGAATAGTCTGTATTTAATGATAATAATATAAATAATGTAACATGACTGTATTGTTTTTAATTGTACCATAATTTTTTTTATTGCTTGCAGGCTGGCTTCATTTGGCATTGATAATAATGTAACTTCACCGTAGAGCCTCTTTGCTATTCTCACAGGCATTTCACCCTATTGCAGGTTTATATGAGGGCAAATGATCGCAAAGACCTGTCAGTTGTGACATGTGAGACTAATAAAGTTCCACTTAATTTATTTGTTCTACCCACTCAACAGTGGAAAAGTCATTTTTGGTAAGCAAACTGTGTACAGTAGCCTGCATTCATGGTGACAGACATGTAGAAACGGCCTATATGGTAAAATATATATGATTCAAGAGTGTTCCAAATTTAACTGAAGAGGCAGGCTGGAGACTTCTTTCTTTGAAGGTTGTGGATATCTGTTATTCAAGCAATCCAAATTTTCTACCAGGTGTAGTCAAAATAAAAACTGACTAGGCCTACATGCCAATTTTAATTGATCTGTTACAGAGTTACATAGATGATCGGTTTTGGGGCAAACCGAGACATACTCCAAAGTTGGGAATGGGATATATTTTGTTTTGCCCCAAAACCTTTTATATATTTTTAAATTGCATTTGGAGGCAAGTTACACTGGAAAACAAGCAAGGCATCAAGATATGAAATTTACCAGATTTCAAAGATGCTAAAATGTCATACTACAATGGCCCTATTTCACAGTACATAGCCACAGCTCTTTGATGTAGCCTGCCATATTCTACAAACTAATGCAATCAATGGCAAAGTCCCATCAGCACCCAGGTGATTGTGATAACTCGGTGGACAGGTGACAGTGTAGTAAAGGACAAACTGTATTTATTGTCATATGCCAGCAAATACACTGTTAAGCTATGACTATGTAGAGTAGCATGAGGTATCCAGTATGTACTGTACAAAGAGGTCTTATAGTATTGAACACCCCGTATTTGATTTTTTTAAATGACAAAAAAAAAATTCTCCAAAGACATTTCTTTAATATAATAAAAAGTAATAAAATGTTATGATAAATCTCCGCAAAATAGAGGTGAGCGAGAAGGAAATAACGTGCACATGCCTCTTGTTTGTACACCAGAGCTCCGGCATACAGTGGCAATGATAGTATTGAAGCTGAGCCGGCCCTATTTGCCATATCGCCACTCTTCATATCACGCCTACTCGGGGGTACTACATAGCGCATGTATTTATGTTTAAATATACTCAGTAGAGCCACTCCCACTGATGGATCGTCGAAGAGGTTGCAATGGTCCTTCCATGCCTCGCATATGATGGGAAAAATCGGGCCCAGTGAGAGAATTCAGAGTAATTGTTAAAAGGTAACATCCAATCAGAGTAACACCAGCCCGCAGCATTCCTTTGAGCCCCTCTTCCATTTCTCAGACCACAGAGAGAGCGGATGGACAAAAATCTGGGTTGATGAAGGAAAACCCCTGGAAGTCATCTTGATCAATTTCTGCAAGCACATCAGGGTCAGAGGGCGTCAGGACCGATGGGGTGGTTGTGAAAAACTTGTCGAAGTTCTCAGCTTTTCTTCCTCCCTGCAAGAAAGAAATTCAGCACTGAGACAAAACAAAGCTGCATCCTGTTTTCAAATGTATAATACCAGGTCAACAGCAAACCTTACACATACAATAAACGATGGCGTGCCTCACATCGCAAATATTACACTATGTTTGCCATCAAATCAATGGCAAAATTTAAGTAATACAGTATAATAAAACACGATTTACCATCCGTCTCTAATTTTACATTATACAGTATAGAGTGCAAGATCAACAACAAAACTTATGCTTACAATAAAATGTGATGCATTGTTTTTGTGTTGAATTATGTATGGCACCAAATTCATGATAGACCCCACATACAAAATAAAATTTAATTTACTACACATCTAATACGTTACATTAAGTATGGTACCAGATCAACAGCAATGCTTACACATACATGATGTGCCTCACATCTCATACGTTGCATTATGTACGGCACAAAATCAAGAGCAAAACTTTTAAATACAATAAAATATGATTCACCAAACAATTATATCAATTCTGTTAAATTTAAGTAAATCACTGATGCATCTATATAAAAATTCACACACTCTAATATTTTACTGGACTACTTCAAGCTTTGTTTATGTCATGCATTTGTCCTGGCATAGTTTTGACAACCATATGCAATGTCTCAACATTATTTCTATTTGGAGTTGCATTCATTTTTGGCCGAGAACTTATATTAATGACGGGAAAGTCAAATCTCTCTGTAAAGTCTTTGACAGCAAATTCCAAAGACTCTCATTAGGATTAATATGCACTGGACAGTTCTTAACTGAATTCCAGTGATATCTGCAATCTCCTTTGTTGTTTTCTTTGCTTGATGCAGGTCAATAATTTGCCCCTTCTGAAACATAGTAACATCTTTTCCTGGCTCTGCTCTTCTAGATGCGAGCAATACACACCCAGAGAAGGCGAATTGAGACACCATTGGCATTTATGATGCTTAATTAGCATGCAATAGATTTGATTAATACTGGAGCCGTTGTTGGGATCCAATAAAATAGCATGAAGCATTGTTCGTAGCTCTGAATGCCATGCTTCCACCTGCTTCTTTGACCATTAGGAACCCCTTGAGACGACCAGAATCTGGCCCTCGAATCCAAATGCAGCCATGGTTTTCTCTCCTTCCAGGCAATTAAGTGAACAGTTATTGTCACAGATTGCCTGGACTGTCATCACACCTGACTCCCAGTAAAAGGGTGGATGGAAAACCAGCAGCTCTCCGCCCTCAAGGACCGTTATTTGGGGAGCCCTGCCTTAAGATCTAATTGATGCTTCACTGGTGGAAGCAAGAGGGCAATTCAGCATTATCTTAGAATAGGATACCAATTAATTCATGAGACCATATCAGCCAAAATTCAGTACATATATACAGTAAATGCTAGCACCTCCAGTGTCCAATACTGCTGATCATAGACGTTGTTCAACTTCGGTGCTCGTGATGAAAACGGCAATTATAGTTAAGAAAACAGCAATAATATGGGCTGAAATTAGAACCTTATGTTCAAAAAGCAATCCACTAAATTATAAAACATTGTACCAGATGCAAAAATGGATATTAGTTTTGTTTCCCACCAGTGTTATAATTGCAAAGAAAAAAATTAGGGGCCAAATTGGTACATGCAGCCGTTGCCAGTGTTCGTGTCATAGACCACCTGGATTGCAGATAACTTATGAAGCCTACAATAAAACAAGCTTATGGTAAATCAAAATATGCCGTTGTTCTTGATGAAAATTGTAATTTATATTTGGTTTACCGTCTCATTGATAAAAACTCAAGATAAACTACCACACTTGTAAAATCAAATCTTGTCAATATCAGCCTTAAACTTTGCTGACTCGTAGTTGTAGTGGCTCAACTTAGGATTTTTGCAACTTTGAGTCATTGATCGAATGATGTAATCATGACAACATGGTAAACAGCTAACAAACAATAACACTTCATTTAGCCCGTGCATCTTTTTTGAATGCAAAAGTAAGAGAAATCCAACATATGCAACAGCTAAAATGCAACAATACATTGGTAACAGACTCGCTCATTGGAAAGGAATACATTTCTGTCGCAGAGCAAAGCATTCATCACAATCAGTGTGCGACCTCCTGTTAACAGTTACTTTATGATGCTAAACTACCAAGCCATAGCTTGCTGTTGTCAAGTTGGCTTCAGTGTTATGAAGACAAAACATTACTCAGGAATATTGATAGCTTTACCTTCCTCAACAAAATTATTATTGGGGAGCGACCAAATCCGTTAGTTGTCGACTAACATGGAAACTTGGAATATCAATGCTAGTAAAACAAAGTTTACTTTGTTTCACCATCATCGTATTACAGCAAATAATCTTACATAGCCACTAACAGATGCAATACCCCATCCCTATTTACCCTGCAAACAGCTGCATTTAAAAAAAGAAAAATTGAATTAAAAATAGGTTGTGTCTTTCTGGCACTCGCTTCCAAAATAAATGCAAGCCAGATCAAGATCTACATGACAAGGGTGGTGGCGCTCATGGGAAATGCAGTTTTCATTCAAGGAAACGCTACTGCTTTTGTCCACGGAGGCTGCTAAAATTACCACAAATTAAAAGTTCCTCATGGTTGCTTTCAAAAATGAGAGGCTACAAACTGCGTCAGGTAAGGTTAAAAGCATTCTATCCAACTAAAACATAATAATCACTACAAGAATGTTCCAATCACGGACTCTTAATCACTTGGTCAATTAAATCCAAATGGTGACATTTTTTTGGCCAAGCAGTTCATGTTATATTATTATGCTGATTGAAGAGTCCACCAGAGGCCTAATTTTCAGAATCGGTCACGGATCACCCTGCAGCATGCAAAAATGGCCCCGCCCCATAACACGTGCACATTATTCCTATTGCTTCCACAGCCTGTACTGACCTGATAATACAAGACTTACAATTCAAACTGCAACCCTCTGTAAAAAATGTCATAAGGCTACTAGGTTGGCTTACTCGGTTACGGTGCCGCACTGCGGAGTAGTAGTCACCACCATGGCCTGAGGTCGAATCAGACCTGTGCCAGTGCTGGCTGTGGTCGGTAGCCTTTTCAGAGCAGCGCATAATTGGCTTTGCACTGCTGGAATATAGGAGGGATTCAGCTGGTCTTGGTTAGCATTGCTCAAGTGCCTCCTGCTGGCCAGCCGGGCACTTGTCATTAAAATTCTGAGCTAACACATATTCGGGTTTCCTCTACCCTTGTTCTGAGGTCGCAAAGATTTGAGCTATGAGTGTAAAGAAGTGGAGATTGACGGGTGTGTGCTTCGGAGGAGAGCCGCAAACTGTCTACTCTCTCCCGAGATGGCAGCATGAGTCGTATACTAGCATGCTTGTGTACATAGTTTGCCGCTTGGACACTCTAGATTCAGGTGGGATAGGAGATTCCAAATAAAATAAATAAATAAATCATGTCATAAATCACTTTTATAGTTACACAAATCAATGTACACCTTTGCTCACAATTATCACATTTCATCCCTCTATAAAGCTGTACATGTACTGAGGGTACAACACCAGTGTCTTACTGGGGATTTGAACCAGCAATCTTTCAGCATGCCATTGGGAGCCCCCCATCTAAAATAAACACCTGCTACGGACAGCAGCCATCCCTGCAAATCAAAAAATGAAGCTCAATCGCACCGTCTTTCTCACATAAACAAGAACTACCTTCTACAAACAATAGAATGACAACAAAATGAAAGTAAGCACTCTCATTATAACTTGTGGCCATGGGGAGCCTGTGTAACAGAATGAGATATTGGCCATGGCAGACCAGAGCATCTGTAATACTAAACCCTTTTACAGGAATGTTCCTACCCCGTTGGAGTACGTTATTGTTTGGCTATGGCAGTGCAAATTAGCATGATCGTTTAGAAATAAAAACCATTTGCTTAATGCTCTCTGGTCATTTATTGCATGGCTCTCTCAATACATCCATGGTTTACTCCCACCACTAAATCTGTATCCACAACTATTGCAATTGGCACTCATAAGCTAACACTTTGTGGCACTTTTTACAAGCAGCAAACCCAGGGACATGGTACCATCAATGATAATTCCAAAGGCTTCCCAGATGTTGGATTTAGCGCTAGGCAAAGAATTTTCGGCAATGTGGTACTCTCTTCCACTTATATTTTCCTTCACCCTGTCAGCCATTTGACATTTCCCAACTGCCAGTGCCAATTAAGGCACAAATGCCTACCCACCACGGATATGATAGATGAGGTGACAGGATGAGATGACAGGATAAAAAATATTCTAATTTACATTTATATATTTTCTATTACCCCACACCCATGACCCACCTGCACATTATTCATTTTTTTTCCCAGTACCAAAACTAATTAAAAAACAATCAACAAAAAATCACCCAACGACCACATTTTTTGCGAGTCATCATTTGACTGCCTGACCCAGGGCAGGACTCTATCTGGCTGTAGTTATTCTGCCTAAGCAAGTTGAAGCTGAAGTTGAAATCTGCAGAAACAGATGGAATGAAAAAGAGACAGAGAGAAATAAAAACTGATGGATACTAACAGCTCTGGGCTTGAAGGGAGGCTGGATTTCCAGTCTCTCCAGCCTCTCCCAGTCAATCCAGCGGAAGAAGGGATGGTCTCGAATCTCTCTCTCTGCCTCCTCACCACTTCCGAGTCGCTTACCTGGGTGTTTGGTCATGAACTGAGAGGAAGAAAGAGAGAAGAAAGGAGATATGGTAAAATTCAGTAAGATAGAATGATTGAATTAAATGACCCATATTATGGCAAATATTCCTTCCCATTCAGTCCAGCTCTACAGTGGCCTCCACTGTTCTGAAGGCCCAGAGAGCGTTGACTTCTCAGTTAAGCCATTAAATTTGTCTTTTCCACTTCATCATTTGAAACATTTGCCTCAAAATTCCTTCTGTTTTCTATGTTACAAACAGACCTGCTCTGCATAGTTCACAGCTACTAACTCTGCCTATGTGTCCGGATCCCTCCCATAGACTAGCTTGACTCCCCCACTTTTCCTCTCATGACACTAAAGGCACTTTTTTCAGGTTTTGCTCTGCTTTCTGGCCCCTCAGAGCTGAGCCATTGTATTGGAGGGAACAGCCACTTGAATTAGTCTGTTCCTCTGGGGGGAGAATGGCCCAGAAATTATGGATTTTCAAGGTTTATGTTTTTTTTGCCAAAAAGTTCATGATCTATCCGTTTTAGCCATCCAAAAAAGAACAAAAATCCAGCTTAATATGAGACCTTTACAAGCAATTCCAATGGTATTGGACTTTAACTTTGATAACTGCACGCAAAACTACAACACAAACATATAGCCTACAATTGACTCTTTCATGCTGAAGATTTTTTAAGATGCATATGTGATTCAGAAGGCGCTATTGGTACAACCTCCTGCATGCTGCACTCCATTATTTTGTGCTGGCTTGAATTGTTTAAGAACTAAAGTATTGATTTTACTGCCAAGCATGAGCTCTCCAGAACAACATCTACAATAAAGCACAATGCAAAAATACAATAAAATGCAGCTGCCCATGTCCATAATGTTGTCCGTGTAACCACATCATTGTATTCCATAAGGGGATTAAAATGAAAACAAAGCACCAGAATCAGCAAAAAAAGAAATTCCAAACTAGAAAAGGCCAAGAACAGCTAAACTTTTCAAACTGCAGTTAAATGAGACAAACGAACTGCTAACCTCAATATAGGTAAACATTGAAACCAAAATTAGACATTGGGAATGCCCATAGCCTTATGGCTGAAGTTCTGCAATAGGGTCTAGAAGGTTGGTGGTTCAAGCCCAGTGAGATATGTGCAGTCCTTAGGTCCTACAGAAAAGTCTTTAAGCCACATTGCTACGGAGGGTGGGATGACCCCTTGCTTGATTTAATCCATAACAAATCACTGTAGATGAAGGCATCATGCATTAAAGTATATTGCCCTGTTTACCCCTTTGCAGATGGACACAGCTTCACGTGAGAGACTCTTTGGATAGGAGACACTCTGCTCCATTATAGCCTGAAACAACTCTTCCTCATCCATTCCGTCAAATGGAGGCTGAGAGAGAAGAGGCAGAGGACAAGTGCTTAGTACGAGGAGAGAGATAAATGGCAAAGTAAATCAGAACAAAGACAAGATGGCAGTGTGAGGTAGATGGTCATCAAAGGGTTTCATCTGATTTGGCATGGTTTGGTGTACGTTTGGTTGGGTGCATGGCTAAAATTGCCTCTGAGGACACTGAGGTCATGTACATGTAATTATTTTTTTTCCTGTTTTATGCATGCCAAGTAAAACACAAATAGAACTTGTCATCCATGCTGACAGATTTCATATGAACCCTTGCACTTCCATGCGCAACAGACTTTTATTTGGCAAAATTCAAATTAGCCGTTTTCACTAAAGTGTGAAAACTGAACTACGACACTGGTGTCAATCAAGGAAGAATTGCATGCATCCAATACACCCTGTATATTTGATGGTGTTTATTCTTTCAAAATCAACATTTTCACTGCAGTCAATGAACTGTTTACTCTCCTGCTTGTTGGGCGCAAAGGGAGGCACGCACCATATTAACGGAGTAGCAATCAAGAAGCACCATAAATTTACATTTATATAACCACAATAACAAGAAGCTATTTCGGCTCCACACCATAATGGTAAATTACTTTAGTTGTTTCAAAAAATATCATATTAAGTATCTGCATTGGCTTGGCGGTCGGCGCTCCAACAAGACGTCATCACTTTCACAACAAAGATTCACAGCAAGGACCACACCATCAACAAGATGGGTTTAAAAGTTTACTGAAGAGAATATGGTTGATATGCGTGAGGAGAACACTCATGGAGCTCTACTGCTTTATCGCCTGCAAGTTTGGGGAAGCTACAATAGGGAATTCGCCTTAGCACCTGGGCACGACACAACAAACCCCTCTGAGGACCCTACCGAAAGGCAAGGCATAGAGGAAAACGGAGAGAAAAAAGGAACAGAACGGGAAGTGGGGGTGGATTATACAAAAGCTGAATGGGAGGAGTGGGTTAGGAGTGTATTTATAAGAAATTCCGAATGCGTCATGGTTGAGGTATGGTCCTGCTGTTGAAACTCAGCTGGACAGCTTCAATTCACTTGGAAGGACCACACCATCAACAAGATGCATTTAAAAGTTCATTTAAGAGAATATGGTTGATATGTGAGAGCGGAATTCACATGGACCTTTTCTGCTTTGTCGTCTGCGAGTTTGGGGAAGCTAAGCTAGGAATTTGCCGTAACACCCAAGCACGACAAATCCCCAAAACCTTCAGTTATTTGAGATGAGATAGGGCGAATCTAAGATCAGAGCAGATGTTGAGGTGATATGTTTGGGAGGACTATCAAACCATAGTAAGTGTTCTGGGATGCCATTGCAAGAAGCTGAAGTAATGGCTCTGATCCGAAAGGCTTGCACCGTGCAATGGGGTTGAGAAAGACTAGACAGGAAGAGTGTAGAAGAAGTGCCGGTGGAGTCAGGATCGAATCGTCATTTGTCCACACCCAGAGATGGAGGCTGTATAAGTATTAAGCTTTGAGATTTCCAGAATTGTGAGTAATCAGCAATACACTTCTCTATCAAATTTTATTTGTATAGCGCATTTCATTAGCATTTGTCACAATGCACTTTACAGTGAGCCCTGTCTTGAACCACCTCAAAAGCAAGTCAGCAGCAACAATGTCAAGGAAAAACTCTCTGAGATATAGATATGGAGAAACCTTGGGACAAACCAGGCTTAAAAGGGGGAAGTCCATCCTCCTCTGACTGGCTCAGGGTCTGGGTTTGTGATTACCAACATGGTCAATAAGGCAGATTCCGGAGGCTGTCCTGAGGGCGTCAAACTGGGGTACTGCCATAGGCCGCACATTGTCAATAGTGTACACTGGGCAGCATGTAGGGATTAGACTGGTGTGGCACTATGGACAGGATGTTGCTGCTAGTATGCAGTGCAGTGCCAGTTTAGACAGCATGTAAATGGCATGATAGATGAGGCGTTGGAGTGTCCTTCGTTAATTATGTCAATGACTGTGAGGATGGCCACACAGGACCATTTGTAGCTCCGTCAAATGGCTACAGTCATTATGCAGTAGATTTCGAGAGCGGAAAAAGCAGCAACAAGTCATTTTCCGTCATAGAAATCCCTAAAAACAGATTACAGGAGCGGCATTGGTCGTTTGTGTGTGTTGTCATAGAGGATTATCCCATTCCAATTAGTGATGCGGATGAACCAGAGACAGTTCAGCACAGATTTAAAGGATGATAAACTAATATATTTTTTATTGAGCCTTATGCAAAGAGAAACTGTTTTTCCATCCTACTATGATTCAGGCAAATAAAGTGTAAGTTCTCAGAATTTTCTTTGCACTGAGGTTTCATGGTCAGCTTGCTGTTGCTTTTTGTTTATTTTTTAATTTGGGTTGTTTTCGTCGCCTCTGCATCTGTTTGCGCTACTTGACGTCTTAAAGCTAGAGTTTAAATTGGCATTTCTAACATAAATTTATTTTTAATTGATCTCTACCTTGTGAGATGGAGCGGCCTTTACTGGAAGACCGCTATCAGCCGTGTATTCTTCCTTTATAGACAAAAAAAGAATCAATCTGCCTTTTTTAGCTGGTTTAGTGAGCAAGAGGTGTGTGCTAAATATGTAATGTAAAAATGAGCTGGAACAGGGGAAAGTAAAAATTGAACAATTTGCGGGATCATTAGAGAAACACCTGCAAGGAACATTCCACAGGTAAACTGGTGAATAGGTAACAAGTGATTCAATGATAATTGGGATAAAACGAGCTGTCGCAAAAGGTGAAGACATTTACCATGCATTTTATGAAGTTTGCCTCTTTCCCAAAAGCTGCGCGTGAGCAAATTGTCAAACAGTTTTAGAGCAACATTTCTCAATTTGCGAATTTAGCGATCTCACCATCAACAGTCAATAATATAGCAAAAAGATTCTGAAAATCTAGAAAAACCAGAATCCCTGTGCATAAAAGATGAGGTTAAATACAAGTATTGGATGCATTTGGCTTTCAAGCCCTTAGACAGCACTGCAATATCAACATGTTTCTGCAATAGACACAATAAGCCACAGAGGCTTATTGATACTCAGAAGACTTATGTCAGTGAACACAGTTCCTTATGGCATCATCAACAATACTGCAAGTTATGACTCAAGGACACAAGCCATTTATCAACTCCATCTTGAAGCACTGCTGACTTCTCTGTGCTCGAGAGAATGGACTGACAAGGAAAAAGAAAGAACTTTGTGGTCTGGTAGGTCTATCTTCGAAACTGAAGACCCTGGTGCTGAAAAGTGCTGAAATCACAAAATGTATACTTTGAGAAAATAGCATCTATATTACAACCCCAATTCCGAAATAGTTGGGACAAAGTGTAAATTGTGAATAAAATCAAAATGCAATGACTTTCAGATCACATGAGCCAATATGTTATTTACAATAGAACATACATAACATTTCAAATGTTGAAACTGAGACATTTTACATTTTTATCCACAAAATGAACTTATTTCAAATTTACTGGCTGCAACAGGTCTCAAAAAAGTTGGGACACAGGCAAAAAAGGGCTGAAAAAGCAATTAATATATAAGAGAATCAGCTGAAAGAACATTTAGCAAGTAATTAAGTTACTGGCATCGGGTGTGTAACATGATTGGCTATAAAAGGGATGTCTTAGAGAGGCTGAGTCTCTCAGAAGTAAAGATGGCCACAGACTCTTCAACCTGTGAAGGCTTGTGTAAAAAAAATTGTGGAATACTTTAAAAACAATGTTCCTCAACGTCAAATTGCAAAGGCTTTGAAGGTCTCGTCATCAACAGTCATCAAAAGATTCAGAGAAACTGGAAAAATCTCTGTGCGTAAGGGACAAGGCCGAAGGCCTTTACTGGATGCCCGTGATCTTCGGGCCCTCAGATGCCACTGCATCACTCACCGGCATGATTCTGTCATTGACATTACTAAATGGGCCCAGGAATACTTCAAGAAACCACTGTCAGTAAACACAGTCTGCCGTGCCATCCACAGATGCCACCTAAAACTCTATCATGCAAAAAGGAAGCCATTGTTGAGCATGATCCAGAAGCGCCGTTGTGTTCTGTGGACCAAGGCTCATTTAAAATGGACTGTAGCAAAGTGGCAAAGTGCCTTGTGGTCAGACGAGTCCAAATTTGACATTCTTGTTGGAAATCATGGGCGTTGTGTCCTTCAGGCTAAAGAGGAGAAAGACCACCCCTCTGTTATCAGCGTTCAGTTCAAAAACCAGCATCTCTAATGGTATGGGGATGCATTAGTGCATATGGTGTGGGACACTTGCATGTTTTAAAAAGCACCATGAATGCTGGAAGGTATATAAAGGTTTTAGAGCAACATATGCTCCCCTCCAGACGACATCTATTCCAGGGAAGGCCTTGTGTATTTCAGCAGAACAATGCAAAACCACACACTGCAGCTATTACAACAGCATGGCTTCGTAGTAGAAGAGTTCGTGTGCTGAACTGGCCCACCTGCAGTCCTGATCTTTCACCGATTGAGAACATTTGGCACATAATTAAACGAAAAGTCCGTCAAAGGAGACCCAATACTCTCCAGCCTGTATTAAACAAGAGTGGGATCAAATTCCAATGGCTAAACTCAAGAAACTTGCCTCCTCAATGCCCAGACGCCTCCACTCTGTGCTAAAAAGAAGAGGTAAACAGGCCCCTGTCCCAACTTTTTTGAGACCTGTAGCAGCCATCAAATTTGAAACGAGCTCATTTTGTGGATAAAATTGTAAAATTTCTCATTTCCAACATTTGCTATGTTATCTCTGTTCTATTGTGAATAAAATACTGGCTGGTGTGATTTGAAAGGCATTGCGTTTTGATTTTATTCACAATTTACACTTTGTCCCAACTACTTCGGAATTGGGGTTGTATAATGGACCCATAAAATCAGCCAATTAAAAGTTTGATGTTTTTGAGCACTGCTTAACCTCTTAAACCTGAACTCCCCCGGTACTGGGGGCAGTCATTACGTGTAATAATTACAGAATGTTTCCTAATAGTATCATCGTAATGCGGCATATCCTCTTAAAGGAAAGAAACTCTGCGAAAAGTTCATGATGACCATTTTTACCAAAACTGAACACAATTCAAGCACCAAGCAAGTAAATAAGCATGTAGCAAAACATAGTGCTCTATCGCTAGCGTTTCTACTGAATGTCTGCTATGCGTACAAATAATACATCAAATGAAAGAGGAAGTCCACAGAATCCAACCATAGAAGCCCTGTCATTTTAAACCGACAACACACTCAAAGAACAGCAGGCATACACTTTACATTCAACAGCGATGAGCAAAAATTTTTCCTTACCTTTGCTATTTTGTAATAGAAAAAACTGTGTTCAAGGGTAAATCTGCGCTGTCTATTGTTAGTCCAATGTGTCCGCGTTATATTGAAACTACATCTCCCAATTGCCAGGCATGTTTTTTTTTTTTTTTTTTCCAGGGCACTGCTTCCAAAGAGGACAAGCCCTGAGCATTCCCATTGGACTAATGTATTTTCTCCTCTGTGATTGGCTTGTGATGCAGTCAATTTGACTTTGGGGGTGGCTATTTGATTCTATTGGCTCTGACGTTTCCAACCAGCCCTAAATGACCGTAACTGCACAAACCTAGCCTGAGATGGAGCCTTGTGTTCCCGGTGCGTGAAACTCAGAGTCCATGCACCATTACGCTCATCTGCTTGCAGAGCGCTACAATATAAAATTAAAACTGATGTATTTTTGGTATTTTCGCTACAATTATCCACTAAACATTCAGAAGACGTCATTGAAGTAGTTTCTATGGCTCGCCGGCTGACTCTTCATATGGCAATGAAGCATAACTAGATGACTCATTGTAAATAGCTTAGTGGGTAAGTCACTGAGCTATTGTGCAGTTGATGGCAGAACTTTCATTTTGAGCACAGACAGTTGAGAATGCAACATTACAATTACACTTTTTGTCTATGTAGTTGCTGGGGTGTTTGTTCTGATTGCTTTTTTTTTTTTTTTCTGCGGCCGGCTGCCTGGCAATATTACACACAAAGACTCAGAGCGCAGCAATAAGCGCGATATACAGTCGCTAAACTGGTTTATTTTTGATATTTTCTCTATGATTGTCCACTAAATATTTGACAGATGTTTTCGAAGTCAACTTTTGAAAGAATCCATGCTTAGTTACAGAGAGAACGGTGAAATTCATGCGTTATAACGGGGTGCACAACGTGGGTGCGCGATGCGCGACTCACTCTTTAAATTGCGGCCTTGTAATATTAGCTAATTAGTTAGCTCAGTGGTTAAGGTGGTGCATTAATATGCGGGAGGTTTATGATTCAAATCTCAGTCTGGATAGAAACTTTTTATTAAGCAGCAGGGGCATAGTTTTTGTATAAATAATTGCTGGGTGTTTGTTGTTTTTACTTTTTACTTTTTTTACCATATCTTTGAATGAATAATTTTCTTTATTTGCATGTTGTATTGAAAGTAAATCTGCTCCAGTGAAGTCAAACTTAATTTCCTTTGTATGTATTTTCTTTGAATGGAAAAATGTATACAGGACTGGTTGCAATAATAATAAATAAATAAATAAATAAATAAATAAAATTGTTGTGATTAAATAGAATGTATGCCTGTAGTGACATATAAGTGAAATTAAATGAGTTTTACAGTTTGGTACCCGGGAAATCCGAAACGGCACACCGTACCAATTTGGGGAGGCCACCTAGACATTCCCAAACTAAAACCTCTTTTTAATTTTGCTCTGATTTACTTGATTAGAATAAACTTTGGCACAGCTAAGGGTACCTCCACACCAAGCTCGTTTTCAGAACATCCCAGCCCGTCCTAAAAATTTGATGAAACAGGCTGGGGACGCGTGAAATCGGGCAACTTTGGCCAGAAAATGCTTCGAATACGACTCTACTTCATTCTGATACAGTTTGAGACAAGTCCATCTTGTTTTCATCCCGATCAGTTTGTACAACGTTTAAAACGAGGGAAAGTGGCCGTTTATCTCGTTTCTAATCTGTTCATGGCAAGTTCAACCCCGATCTCAACACCTTCAACCCCGTTCCAACTTGTTATAACACAGTTCCTAACCCAACCATTGCAATCAAACTAGTTCTTACTCAGACCAGCCTGTTCTCACTAAGTTCTCATCACGTCTCTAGTTCGCTGAAAAGGACATTTCCATTGCGTCCACGCCAAACGGCTAAAAATACAGCTGTGTTTTTGCCAGTTCTCTTTCTAGTTCACTGCTTCCAGCTGTACACATCATCAGAATTGTTTCATAAATTTGTGCGAGTAGATTGATATCTGGTTTTTTGGATGACATTTCAAAGTCATTCTTGATTACTTAACATGACAAAATTTTCTGGATATCAACCACTCAATATTTATTTTGTGTAACGTTTCTAACTCTATTCTGAGTAACTTTTTTAAGTTTATAGTTTGCTTGTGTGTATCTTTCAATGGGACTAAGTTACTATAGAGATTAGACTATTTATTATGTGCATATTGCTTGAGAACAAACTAAGAATAGAGTTATCTATTAATAGAGAAATCTTGCTACCACATTGGGGCGGCCTTGATCGGCAACTATTTGTACTGTAAACTTTGCTGATCTGACTGCAAACAGAGTGGACATAGTAATAACTGGGTAAGAATGACATTACCGTATTAGAAACGAGTTGATCTCACTAAAAATGGCATAAGAACTATTAGAATGGTGTAAAAACGTATTTCAAACCCAATCAAAACTTTTAATGTTTGTACAAAACTATTCGGGCAGAATAAGGATGCAGTAAGGACCTAACGTAGTCAAGTTAAGTCTGTCTGGGAACGGGAAAGACAAGGTGGAACAGTACGAAGTTGGTGTTCAAACGTACTTCAAATTTTCCCCCTACCTTGCCGTGTTTTGTTCGTTCTCGATATGTTTCTACTACAATCGAAGTACGGCAACTCCGTTTGCAGTACGGCAATCTCGTTTGCAGTAAGACCTCACTCAGTCTTGTTTTAGGATGGGATGGCCGGTAGAAATTTTTGGACATGCTCAATGTTCTGGAGCACCCTTCCCGTCCATGCCCGTCAATAAGGTTCTTACTCAGATCGTAATAAGTGTCTAAAACGTCCATTCAGTTCCCACTCAGTTTTAGCCCGTTCTGTCAAATTTTTGAGAACGTACTGAGAACTACCTTGGTGTGATGGGGGTATAATGGTGCACTGCACTGAATTATTAGAATTGAGTGCTTCTAGTGTACCGATATCAATCACAGTATTATGACACATACATAGTGCAAGAAAGTCATATCTAATGGGTAACCACTAGCGTTAGCAACTTTAAACTTGTTCTTTTTCCATTTAGCAGGTGTTCATCTTTTCTTTCTGGCTCTTGGGTTGAACCAGACAGGGCTCTCAATCATCAGCCAGTTTGCTTCTAAGTCACATTTTGCTATTTATCTTTCTTGACTACAGCACTTTTACACCGAAGAGCCAGAAATCAGTACTTCTTCTGCACCAGAACATGATGACCTCTTGTTTCCATACAGGAGAAAATAGCCTGGAGCATTTTTTCAGTTAATGTATTGTATATAGTAGCCTTGGCTAGGCAAAGACAAAATGTTTTCATGCTGAACTTGAATTCTCCAAAAATGTGACTTACGTGCTTTTAGCACCCATGTATTTGTTTGTTTTTGGAAATAATGGATGTCATGTTCTCAAGACCAAAAAAGAGACGGACTATCCCAGCTGCATTAATGGTCTTGGTATGGGCAACTTTCACATTTATGAAGGCAGAATTGACGCCCCCTCCTAACGTCAAGCCACACTCGGCATGTATTGTAACAGCACAATTTTTGGGGTGTGTAGGTACTGCCTGTAGCCTAGACCCGTCTCCCTTTGAAAACGTGGCAGATTATGAAGCACAAAATACAATCCAGATCGTTGAACAACTGAAGTTGTATGTCGAGGAAGAATGGGAAGAAATTCTGTCCTCAGTTTCAAAAACAAGTTTTATTAAAAAGAGAGGTGAATTCACATGGCAGTGATCAAGCACTTATCCCAGCTTCATGGGAATATGTTGCAGACGTCACATTTCAAAACAATATTTTTCTCATAAAACAATAAAGTTGATGGATAATTAACATTACTCATTTTGTATTTGCACTTCTTTTCAGTTGAATAAAGGTATAAAGGGATCTGCAAATTAATGCTTACTGTTTTTTTCTAATCCCTTAAAGGGCTTAATTTTTTGCTCACCCCATCCCTCCTAAAGTTAATCATTCATTACTTAGTGAACAACTGACCTACAGAAGGACTCACAGGTACCTTTGAACCCCTTTGAAGGTCATTGCCGAAAAATTTGCTGACTAAAGATGGACAAAATTATTGACCTTTTGAAAGCTGAAATCTGAAATTTTGCTTTATATATTTTGCGCCTTGTGCGACTATAGCAGTGATTAACACTTTAAGGGTTAACACATTGTCCCAGTTCTACTGGAATTGAGGTTGCACTACATCCAGGTTAGCGAATGAGAGGAGATTACCTGCCCAGCCAGCATTTCATACAGCAGGACTCCATAAGACCACCAGTCTACTGCTTTTCCATAAGGCTGGTAGGCCACAATCTGCAACAGAAAGATAGCAAAAGAGAAGATAGCAAACTACTGTGAAGCAAGGCTTCAGGACTAGAGTTATTCTCGCTAAAAAGAAAAAAGGGAAAGGCAGTGAGTGGGAGAGAATGAAAGGGGAGAAATCATAATGAGACAAAGCATTAAAATAACTCCAAGGTTGTTTGTGAGCGAGAGTTAGAGACAGCAGAGGGGGAGGAAAGACTGGGTGAGAGAACGATTCATTTTCTTGCCTCTAGGGAAAAATATTGTATCTATCCCAAAAGGACAGCAACAACAAAATCAATACCTAATTTACATAATAACATCAATAGAGTGGAGTTTAACTCCAAGCTTAATAATCAGTTACTGACGCACAGACTCACCCTCAACCATTATCAGCACATGCACACAAGGGCATTCACACACTCACAAAAATACCACATAGGCCAGTGTGAACATGCTTTTTGAGTACGTCCTTGTTACACTAACACAACCATTAACTCTAAAGAGCACAGACACAATATGAAGCCCATTTTGATGATTCATGCACAAGAAGCAAGTGTAGCGGGTCATTCAATTGTGCTGCCAGGCACTGTGCAGACAGCAAAAGAGAATAAAACAAAAACACTACACTAAAAAGCAGAAAAATCAACAAGAGCAAAGAGATAGAGGAAAGGGCTTTAATGGAGTTAGGAGGATGAAGAATGGGACCCAGAGTGGACCTCAGGAGCGATATAGTCAGGGGTCCCGCAGAAGGTGCGAGTGGTCTCGTCCCCTAGCATCCCTTCCCTGCACATCCCAAAATCGGCAATCTTGATATGGCCCTCACTGTCTATCAGCACATTGTCCAGCTTCAGGTCTCTGGCAAGGAAAGAGAATCACATGCACTACAACACAATCTTTGTAATGTAATATGCTACAGGACATGACACTGTGAATGCAAGGGCTCCTCAATCCTGTTCATGGGAAGCCACAGGATCTACTCGTTCTTGTTTTCATACCAAATTCAATTCAAAAACCAGCTCAGATCCAAAGACTCAAAAGGTGTGAATCAACTGTATTTTCAGCTGCTTTGACTGAATGATTTGATACCACATTTTAACAATAAATCACCATATCCTATGATTGGAAACAAAACTGACAACCCCAGGGCACATGTGTACTGTAATATACTTTACATTAACTGATACTCACAGCTTATTAAAATCAGGACAGAAATTTCCATGCCCTTCATAGACATACCTGTATATAATTCCTTTGCTGTGGAGGAAGAAGAGGCCAACAGCAATCTCTGCAGCATAAAACCTAGGGGATTGAGAGTAGCACCGTTAGAATTGGAATTAAATTTTTTGACTGTAACCCTAAAATTGATTCTCCTTTATTGTCATTTTCAATGTTTCCACCATTGCACTCTGACACAATTCATTTATCAAAGCAGGGACAAAGGCTCAGAGAGAGTGTTATTGATTACTGTGTAAGGATTACTCACGCGGCATGTGGCTCTTTGAACTTCCCCACAATCTGAATGTGAAACATCAGGTCTCCTCCGTTAACGTACTCCATCACATAATACAAGCGATCCTGCAGAATAAAAGTCAGAGTCAGCAAAACTCTCCACAATCAATGGTTTTTTTTCACTTACTGGCGTGACAGTCGCGGAAAGCCAGCTTACACTACATGCAAGAGAGGCCTCAATCCGTATAATCACTGATAATCCATTTCCATTTCTATAATGCCAATATTTCATTCATATAAGAAATAAAGGGGTGCTGGTGGAAAAAATTGATGCTGTCAACAGGACAATGAACCAGAAATCTATAGCAGTTCTCTTATCTGTTGTAGTGGAACCTCTCACTTTCCTTATTGAAAAACATTTTCTGTTCATTTTTTGATATTGGGAGTAGGGGGCCATTTTCAATGCCATCAATAGAAATAAAATGATTACAAGAAAGTCATGAAATCACTAAGCAAACAGCAACTAGAGCAGGTAAGTATTTAACTTTTACCTCATTCAAATCATAAAAATATGCAAAATATATATTGTGAGAAAATTTTGCAGTCAATGCCATGGAACAGAAATTTGTTTTGCTTGATTGGTTAGGTTAATTTCTTGTTAAAACCAGAGAAAGTACACACAGACACAGACGTACACACACACCCACACACATACGAGCACGGATGAACACGTAAAAACTTTCATTAAACATCACTATACGTGTGCAAACACATGCAGACTCATTCATGACATGCTTACATAGAGTTACACACAGACGCATGAGCCCTCATACAACCATGCAAACATATGCAAGCATACATACTCTTGAGGTCATTACGTTACCCCTCCAGACAAAATTAAAAAGCAATCTGCGCTTGTTAAATAAACCACCCCTTAAGACTGCCAACGACCTTGTTAAAAGACACTAAATATTAATTTATTAATTAAAAGAGGAATGTGGGTCAAAATCAAATAATAATTAAGACAATTACAAAGTAGAAATAGATCTTTTATTTTTGGATTAATTTGTCATTAAATAGTCTTAATTAAGAACAGGTTGGAATTTCTGATTGCCTTAACTGGAGCACATTGCTCTGCAGTGAACATAATATGACTCCTCTGTTTCAGTCTCAAGGGGAAAGTGGACATGTTTCCATTAAAACAGCAGCCTACCAAACCATTTTAGCTTCTCACTATGATTAGATGAGCTAAAGCTCACCAAAAGACGAGTCTTCAAAATACCTGCCATGCTGTGGCCTTCGGTGAGTAATACAGATAAGCACTCTGATGCTCTTCATCAGAGATAAAGTAATACTGTACGTGATGAAACATTATAACAATGGAACAGAACACTATTCAAAGAGTACACAGTGCTTTCTCTGTCCTCTCCTTCATTGACATAATTCATGTGCAACAGCAGGGCTTCTCAACCAGCAGTGGAGGCCAAATGAAACATGCCAAGAGCTAACTGTAAAACCAATAATAATAATTGAAAAAAATGGATTTAGAACCCATCAAAAATGGGACTGGGTCCAGTTCAGCATGTGGACAATTTATTATGAATGTGATAAAACAATAGCCATGCATAATTTATGAAACTTTCTGCAGTGATCAACAACACATAACATTTGATGTATATCTCAAAGGGAAGTGTAAAATGTGTGGCCTGCCAACACCATTTCAAGCAAAATAAATTAAGCCCTAATGTAAAATTTTGTGCAGTGTACAGACAGTGTGTGCCGTTTCCTCTCCCTCCATTGGAATCATTTGATATACAACCCCACATCAGAAATAGTTGGAACAGTATGACGAATTAAAATTAAAACTGAAAGCATTGATTTATAAATTATCTTTGAGGTGTTTTATGTTGAAAACAGTACAATAGTGCATTATTTAATGTTTCACCAAGTTAATTTCATCCATTTTTCATAATGTTCATTTTTAAATTTTGATTCTGCAACATACTTCAAAAGAAGCTGGGACAGTAAAATATTTACCACTCTGTAATGTTGCCATTCCTTTTCACAACTCTAAATAAAAGTTTGATAACTGAAGGCACCAAGTGATTAAATGTTTCAGGTGTAATTTTGTCCCATTTTTCCGGCAAACAAGTCCTAAGGTGTGAAACAGCACAGGGTTTTTGTTGTTGCCTTTTTCATTTCAAGATGCACCTCTCTCTCTCTATTAGGGACAAGTTGGGAATGCAAACAGGCCAGTCTAGCACTGGCACCCTCTTCTCACATAGCCATGCCTTTGCAATTTGCGCAAAATGCAGTCTGCATTGTCTTGTTGAAATATGCATGGGCATCCCCAGAAAAGATGTCATCTTGATAGCAGCATATATGTTTCCACAAAATCTTAGTGTACTTTCCAGCATGAGTGGTGCTGTCTCAGACGTGCAAGTACCCATTGCAAAGGGCATTGACATGATCCCATACCATAACAGAGCATGGCTTCAGGACTTGTTGCTGGTAAAAGTTTTTACAGTCCTTTCATTCTTTTGTCCAGAGAACAAGGTATCTATTTATTCCAATGAAGACCTGAACAACTGATTTGTTTTACCACAATACACTTTTCCATGGTGTGATGGTTCCTCGCAGACACGATCCATGCTGAGGGAAGTCAATGGCACTTCTGGACAGATAAGCCTACCTTTCTGCACAGTAAAATTTTAACTGGAAATTTGAGATGTAACAACATACAGTAAAAAAAAGTATTTGCCCTGTTCCCAACATATTTTATTTTTGCTGATTTTTAAATGTTTCAGATCATGAAACTAATTTTAATATAAGACAAAGAAAATGTGAATAAACACAAAATGGAAATTTTAGATGGTCATTTTGTTTATTGAAGGTAAAGAGTTATTCAAAACCTTCATCATCCATGTGAAAAAATAATTTCCCCTAAATCTTATAACTTGTTGTGCCACCCTTGGCCACGACAACTGTAATCAAATATTTGTAATAACTGGCAGTGGGTCATTTACATCGCTGTGGAGGAAGTTTTGCTGTCTGTCCTTTGTAGAATTGTTTCCAATTCTGTGACATTTCTGTGTGGAGGGTTTTTGAGCATGAACTGCCTGTTTAAGGTCATTCCACAGGATCTCCTTTGCCCTCAAGTCAGGATTTTGACTCAGCCACTCCAAAACCTTCATTTTGTTTCTTTTGAGCCATTCAGAGGTGGATAAGGGTATGTGCTTTGGATTATTGTCCTGCTGCGTAACCCAATTGCTCTTGAGTTTTAGGTCATAAACTGATGGCCAGACATTCTCCTTCAGAATTTCCTGGTTGAGAGGAGAATTCATGGTAATGTCAATTATGGATAGTTTCCCTGGTCCTGAAGCAGCAAAGCAGCCCCAGACCATCACACTATCACCACTGTGTTTAACTGTTGGTATGATGTTTTTATCATGGAATGCAGGGTTTGCTTTATGCCAGAGGTAATGAGACCCATGTCTTCCACTTTTGATTCATCAGTCCACAGAATACCATCCCGAAAGTTTTGGGGGTATCAGGATGTTTTTGGCGAACATGAGATGAATCTTTGTGTTCTTTTTGGTTAGAAGTGGTTTTTGCCTTGCTGCTCTCCCATGGATGCCATATTTGCCCAAATGTCTTTCTTATTGTGCAATGGTGAACACTGAACTTAGAGGGAAGTGAGGCCTGCAGTTCTTTAAATGTTATTCTGGGTTTTTTTGTTCCACAACATGATTAAAATCATCTGCTGACATCAGATGTTTCAAATCGCGACACTATTCAAATTTTTACCGAATTACTAGTCTTAAATTTCCCCCATCCATACTTTTTTTTGGAATGCATTACAGGCTTGAATGGCAGGAATGTATGTAGGTGTTTTTACAAATAAAACTAAGTTGAATGGACAAAACATTAAAATCTTATCTTCATACTGTCTGCAATTAAATACAAGTCAAAGTAAACCTATAAATCACTGCTTTTGTTTTTATGTGGATTTTCTATAGTGTCCGACCTTTTTTTCCGAGTTGGGGTTGCACAATAGTGTGCAATCAGTTGGTCAGTGTGTGCTGTGGCCTCTCTCCCCATTACATTCAGTATTCATGTATTTGAGTGATCTTATGGTCAGTGCATGCTCAAAGCTATTGTCTCTTGTTTGACTGGAATAAATATGGATGTGGGGCAGTGCACAGTGAGTATGTGCAGCTTCTTCCCCATCCCTCAGACCAGGGGCTCCCAAACTCAATCCTGAGGACCCCTGTATATGATGGTTTTTGTTCCAAGCACAACTGCAAATGTAGGATTTTCGCAAGCGTTTAGTCTCTCTTGTTTAGGTGCATTTCATATATAGAGCAGTTTTTACCCTCTTATGCCAAATTTGACAGTAAAATAAGAGCATGCCAAGAAGAGTAAGAAACCCTTGAACATAGCATGTTTTTCTGCAGTCCAAGTGATTTCAGGAAATAACATTTAACACAGATGAAATTAACGCTGAGAAAATCAGATAGGTTTCTGAAAACAAACGTGCTTTGAGATTTTTCTAATTTCTTTGCTTGAAAAAAAATGCCATAAACATGACACACACAACAGGTTTGACCCAATCATTTGCTTGCCTTCACCAGTGAAGAACCAACCGATTCTTTCAAATGATTGGTCACATTCTTTCCCTCTTTTTATGCAGTTGTTTCCATCATATCACAATGTGGATATAGAATTTTGGCTTGCATGAATATTTCTGTAAAAATGTGCCTTCAGAGGGTAAATTGCTCTAATCATCAAATGCACCTTATTAAGATAAATGAATACCTATAGGGCAGTACAGTGGTGCAGTGGTTGGCACTGCTGTCTTGCAGTAAGAAGGTTGTGGGATTGAATCCAGCCTGGGACCTTTCTGTGTGGAGTTTGCATGCTCTCCACATTTTTCGCGTCCATGTTTTTTCTCCAGGTGCTCTGGTTTCCTCCCACAGTTCAAAGATAATACATATCAGGCTAATTAGAGGATGCTAAATTGCCCGTAGATATGAGTGTGAGAGTGAATGGTGTATGCGCCCTGCAATGGATTGGCAAGCTGTCTGGAGTGGGTCCCTGCCTTTCACCTGTAGTCAGCTGGGATAGGCTTCAGCTCCCCCTGTGAGGAAGAAGCAGGTATAGAGAATGGGTGGAAGGAATATCTAATGACTAAAATAGTGGTCAGAGCAAAAACCAGCATACACAGGGGGGCCCATGACCGAGTTTGGGAACCAATGCCTTAGAGTCTATGTTGATCCGCTGTATTTTGCAGTCTGCCAGTTTGAGAGCAAACTGTCTCGCCGTCTCTCCCATTGAGCCGGTGGGGAGCAGTGCACCATTTCATGGTCAGTGCTGTCCCTCTCCCTCTCTGTCTTATTCAGTGCTGATGCGGGGTAATGCTTGGTCTGCTCTTGCTTTGCATTGTTTGTTTCATTGTGCTATTTTCTGCCTGCTTAATTGCCTGTCCTTTTTGGAATGCTTGAATGTAGTTGACATATGCCTGCCATCTTGTCTGCGCATTACTTGTTAATGACTTAAAGATCCCGTATTATGTCACCAGATGCGCAGCCAATTAGTTATTACAAGCCATTTCAAAATCTTTCCCCTCTCGACATCACCTGGGGAAGTAACCGACCAGAGGCATGAAGAACTGATCAACTTCAGCCAAGCAGTCAAGAAGATTTCATTATTCCGGGTGGTCACTCCCCCTTGTGATACCAACTTGTCAAGAAGGGAAGATTTTGAGCTGGCTCACAATGGATAATTAGCTGTGCACCTGGTGGCATAATAGGGGACCTTTAAATATGACTAATGCTCTCTATGGATCGTACCTTGTCTGGTCTGTTGTGTCTGGTTCGATGACCTGATTCTATGCACTCGCTGTACGTCACTTTGGATGAAAACATCAGCCAAATAAATGTAATGCAATATTAGTCATATTTGGTGCCATATTTCTCCACGCACCTCAGTCTGGAAGGCACAGTACAGAGAGGTGAGGAAATGGGGGCGTCCACCGAGCCCCAATACTCTCCTTTCCACCATGGCACTCTCAGTATCCTCATCCTGAAAGAGCACGTCCTTCTTCAACACCTTCACCGCAAACAGCTTATCAGTGCTCCTCTCTTCAGCTAGCAAAACCTGGGCCAAAGGGCCAAAGGAGGAGAGAGGGAAGAGATGAGAGGGCATGATACACACAGTAAAGAGGACGTTTATAAGGAGAAGAGAGCAATTAAGATGCACAGTGAGGGAGAGAGGGAGGGAGGGTTGGGAGGGAAGGTGAGAACAAACACAGAATGCACTGGATCGTGCGCATTACATTACCAAGGACTGCAAATAAGCTCATATTCACAGTACATGCTGATCGATTTTATTACATTTTTGGTGGAAAGTTCACAGGAACTGAAAGTAGAACAATTTGGCTGCTTGTTTTCCCACCCACATTATTACTTGAGAGGTTCTTTCAACTGACTTGTTATCAGATCCACTGAACTAGTTGAAATCAAATACAATGATGGTATTAGCAGGCTATTATACAGCACATTGCCTTAAACAGCAAACTGCAGTCTTGCCTTCCTCTTCTCTCTCGTTCACTCACTTTGGTCGCCAGCAACCAGTTATTTTTGGTAGTAAATTCCAGTCTGCGAGCTTAATAATATCACAGAAGACACAAGCGTTGTTTGTGCCAAGTTTTCATCTTAGTCTGTTCCAAAATATTTCTTATTTCAGCATATTGTGCCTATTTTTATTTGTTTTCAGTAGGTGTTCATATAAACGGCAGCAGAGAAGACTTTCAGATTAATCCCAGAATGCACTGCCACAGCTAACAGGGTCATTTGAGTCACACACCCACCCAGGTGGGTGTGCTACCAGAAATTCAGCTGCACATCCACCGCACACAGAACATTGCCAGGCACAAAGTACATTGTAGATGGAGTGAGGAAAGCATGGCTTATTGTGTAAAAACTGTCAGCGCTCAATGCAGTAGCAGTACCTTTCCAAAGCTTCCTTTGCCAAGCACCATTAAGAAGTTGAAATCAAGAAGCCCCAGTCGGGTTTTCCCTGGAGAAAGTACCGAGGGACAGGAAGGGGTGGGCGTGGTCACTTGCGTTGGAACAGCAATCGGGGGAGCGGGCAAAGAAGGAGGCAGAGCAGGTAGGGATTCCTAACCGCAAGAGGGAGAATATTGTGATTTGCAAAGGAGTGGGTGAACAGACGACACGATTAATGTTGAAAGAAAAAAGAGATAGTGGACAAAAGAAAGCATAGAATTAGAAACCATATGATTAATTCTCTTTTTCTGCTATTAATAAGTCATTACATGATTGAGAACTTGGCAAGGAACAACAAAGCACAGAGTAAAACATCTGCACAATTATGCGGTGAATTACCAAACAAGGTAAATTTCAAAGGTGTGCTTATGCCCTCTTGTGGGGATATTTTTAAATTACAGGCCCTAGCAGAGCTGTGACAGATTTCTTTCTTCTTTCCTTAGCATTTGATGCAAGAAATGACCTCTTTTCCTCTGCCTACATGTTTACAGGAAAACATGCGTAAGATAACAAGCATAGTGAAAATGCACCATAAATATCTATATTTGCACATAACTGCCATTGTGTGCTGGTCACTGCTAATTTTCCTTCACCTGCACATCCTGATCTGGGACAGGGATGTTGTAGTATTCCCCCTCATCCTGGTTGAGCAGTTTAAACCAGCCGCTGACCGAGCGTCGAAAGATCTCACTCACACCAAAGGACAGCGCCCCCATGAAGTCATTACGAGAAGTGCGGTCCCAGTCCCACACCTCCACCGAGAGACGCCGATCCCATTGTCGCCCTCGTACTGAGCTGGATTTCAACAGAACACACCAGATTGGTAGATTGGGATTGAGAGAGGAGTGGACATGAAATCACACAAACATGGACACGTCCACGCATGCACACGCATACATATACTGTCGTAAGCACAAATTTAGGCCCAAATATCTTTACACGCATGTGCATGCGCACACAAATACAGAAACATGCACGAACACGGACTCACAAGGTGAAACTCTCATTCCACACTGGGTTGAGCGTGGAGCGTATAGTACGGGTCTTCTGTTTGCTTTGGCTCTTCGGGTCTGGGATAAGCTTAAGCTTCACGTAGGGGTCGGAGAGCCCATTTGGGTCCATGGGAATCAGGTTACGTGCCTCTCGAACTGCAAAATGACAGTAAATATTCAAAATGAATGAGATCCAAAGGTGGCGCACAGTAATCGCAACTGTTTCACAAATATAGATCAGGCTTAGTCTTGAACTAAAATGAGTTTTGAGTCGAGAATCTTCTTTCAAAATCAGACAGTCTAGAACTAGGCTTAATCTGTACCCGTAAAACTGGCTGGAAATGTCTCAGTCCTGCTCACTTTTATGAAAAACTTGAGAGCTGTTCTTCTAAAACCGTATTTGTGGTTTCAGATACAAGGTTCACTGCTTGCATGTTCATGCAACATCCAAAATGGTGACCATCTTTTTCATGAAAATGTGCTTCCAAATCTACCAGGCAATTTAACCTAATTTCCTACTCTGAACAAGGACCAGCTAGCCTAATAAAGATACCCAATAAACATTCTGTTGCACTTCACCGGAAGCGTCTGTCCTTCAAACTTTAATGCAAGGTTTCCATTCGAGTGGCATTATTCTCTCTCTCACGCATAAGTCATCACTTTAAATAACGGCTTTATGTGATGACTTACTGTAAGCCAAAGATAAGCCCTTTAGCTGTGCGTACAGATGACACACAAAAACTTTATATACACAGTCAATGTCGAATGCTTCACTTGGCAGTAATGACATTTCAATCTAGAGGCACCATCTCAGGGGCAAGTGAATCAGGAGGATGCATACGGTGTCAGCCAGAGGTGGATGTGCCACTTCCATGAAGTCCCCTTTACTACAGCCTTATTTCCTCCCCAATAAAGGTATCCCTGAGATTGTTACCTCTGGCTCACTCCCTGGGGAGATTCATGGTTTAATTCGCAAAGGGTTTATGATGTCCACCCCTGCCGCTTTAAAATGGATCTGCCATATCAGCAATAACAAAGCTGACAAACAGCCCCCATCTTTTAAAGAACTAGCTCTGGCTCCTCTGCCAGTTGGGACAGTGCAAAGTCGTCTTTTAGTGAGTTATGAGCTCCTCACTCCACACATGTAGCCTCACTCTCATTTATGTTCACACTCAGTATGTCTATGTCGGAGACATCTAAAGCAGAGGGCTGCCAGGTCCTGTCTGTTCACACATGAACCATTCCTGTCCTCCCACCCCAGCCTTTGGAAACAGGAATCCAGCAAAACACTATTGTGTACACCAGGCTCGATCCATTCTGCTCCTGAGCACTGCAACCCAAGATACCTAGTTGGGTAAGTTATTGTGTGTTTAAAGGTGCTATGTGAAACCTTTTACATGTGTTAATCACTTTATGTTGATGTGTGAACACACAGGTAAATGTGACCTTTCTCAACTTGCTTGGTTGCTTATGACAGCCTGTAGTCTGATATATATGTACGCAGAAGTACTAGTTGAGACCGTGCAAAAAAGGTGGCATATGCACTCCCATATAAAAACAAGAAAAACAGCCATTAATGAAGCGGGCTAAGTTAGCTGGCTGACACTGATTTGTTTTATAAATACAGGCGAGGTATCAGGCAAAAAGAATGGATTAGTTCAGCATCACTAGTGTATATTGTGCTTTTTATGAACAGCAGGGAAGGAAACAGTTACAGATACTCAAAAAACCCCACAGGCTTTCTTTAATGCTGGTAACTTCTGCAAATTTGAGCTCAGAACTCAAATAGGATTCAACAGAACCAGTCTCGATCAAGTGAGGGGCAAACATGATCAGCTGGGTCGAGTTAACCATGGTCAGAAACTGATGCAAGGTCAGCGCCCAGGAGGGCAATCCGGGGGTACAAAGCTAGCTGGGTGAAGCCCACTTACGAACTCCAAGGCTTGAAGGTTCTGCAAACTCTCAAGGTTTGAGCAGGACTGCAGGGAAGATATCACTAATGGACTGATTATGTGTTTCTTTTTAGATTTTCCAATTTCTGAAGTAAGGAGGCTTTTAAGCAGGGCAGGGAGGACACAGAAAGGGGAACAATCCAGTGAAGAATGAATGCAGACCAGGAACTTAGATATGTGCAACAAACAATCAACAACAAGAAACAGGTGGGGTCGGGAGCACAGAAGGAAAGGCAATGCATGAGATAAAACAACACAATGCAATGATAAAATAATGACAACTAAAGGGTAAATGGCAGGAAAAACCAAACAAAGATGGCTGGATAGCAGGAAAAACAACAAAGTAGACTCAGGACATGACAGGGCCCCACTTGGTGATCCAATGAGTGACCAGAGAGCATAAGTGGTGGCGCAGGAAGACATATACCAGGGACAGGTCTAGGATATGGGGCTCCAGCACCCAGGAATGCTCCTCAGGGCTGTTCTCCTCCCACTCCACCAAAAGCTGGTGGCAGCATCTTCTGCACCACACATCCAGGGTGTTGGCTAGGCCACCACCGATAAGCCAGGTAGGAGGTGAGGAATGGGGGGTACACAACAGATTTAATATGTGACACATGAAACACTGGATGAATAGGACAAATGGGACGGGGAAGGATGAGTCTTCCCGCCAATGGTGATAATACCCAGGAAAGGCGGAAAGGACCAAAGAACCAATGAGCAAGTTTCTTTGCCTGACCTCAGGGGGATGTCTCTGGTCACCAACCACTCTTTGTCCCGCTAAGTATATGGGGGCAGGGTGATGTAGGCAGTTGCTCTGCTTCTGGAAAGCCGTAGTGTGTTTAAGCAGATGGGCATGAGCTCATCACCATCCCCGGCAGGCACGGTGAATGAGGGACTGAACCAAATAAACCTCCACCTCTCTCTCCTCGGCCTGGAAGGGGTGGGGGGAGGGTTTGTAGGCCAGACAACACTCAAAGGGGGACATCCCAAGACCTGCCACAGGAAGGGACAAGTTCAATCCAGTGGAGAAGGATTGACCACTTGGAAGAGGTAACTTCAGAGTTACAGCAGAGAGTCTTGTCCAGTTCTTAGTTCAACCTTTCAACCTGGCCATTAGTCTCAAGGTGGAAGCTGGATTAGAGGCTAGAGATGGCACCTACTAGGACGCAGAAGGTCTTCCGGAAGTGATTTGGGACCTGTGGCCCATGATTAAAGACATTCTACATGAAGCCGCACCAAATGCCGGGGGAGGAGCTCAGCCGTCTCCTTTGCTGTGGGCAGCTTTGCAGGAGGTACACAATGGGCTGCTAATGAAAAACATTCCATGATGATTAAGACAACTATGAAACCGTGAGACTCAGGCAGCCCATTCATGAAGTCCATAGCAATACAATCCCACTGCCAATCGGGGACCTATTGGAGCTGGAGAAGACCATTGAGGGTTGATTACTGGACTTAGCCTGGGCACAAGTGTCACAGGTGGCGACATACCCCCGCATGTCCTGGTGGATAGTAGGCCGCTAGAAGTGACGACAGACTAAGGACAGGGTGTGGGCGGTTCCTGGGATGGCAAGGCAATAGAGAGACAGAGGCCTAGGCGAGGGGTCTGGCTCTTACTCCCTCCAGGTGAAGAGCCAGTTGAGGGGCACCATTTGGGAGGGGGACAGGAATGGATGACCTCTTCTGCAGTGAGCTCTACTGCCAATTTGTTGGCAGCCTGGGACACCTGTCAGGAACCGCAGTCCCTAGCTCCTCTTCTGGAGTGGGTGAATAAAGGCAAATAAGGGCATAAGGCATATGATTCTTTGACCCCAGGTGGTGGGTGAGCGTAAAATTGAAGCGGGAAAAGAAGACTGACCATTGGGCCTGCATGGTGTTTAACCTCTACAGAGCTGAGGCATTTGATATTGCAATAGTCCACAAGCAAAGAGGGATTCTGGTGCCCTCAAGCCAGTGCTTCCATTCCTCAAACACCAGCTTGATGGCTATTCACAGTCTCCAATGCTGTTTTTCAATCCACAGGTGATAGCCGTGGGAGAAGAAGACACAGGAATGGACCTTGCTGTCAGCTGTCTGCTAGGAGAGGTTGGCTCCAGCAAATATGTCAGAGGCATAAACTTTCACAATGAGCTGGCATGGGTGGTCGGGGAGAGCCAGGACAGGTGCATTGGTAGACAAGTCCATTTGCTGGCAGAAGGTGGAAGTGGCCTGAGAAGTACAGAGGAAGGGAACTTTACTGGCAGTGAGGGCAGTCCATCGGTTCCAGCCAATCTAGGATGGCCAGTGCTTTTTTTGATCCATTTCCATCTTGTCCTGGGGCACTGTGAAGCTGACGAACTGGACTGACATCTGATGGATTTCATACTTTTCAGGTTTTAAGCAGAGCTGCTTCTCAAGCAGACATTAGGTTACATGGCGGATCTGCCGAGTGTGATTCTCCAGGGTGCAACAGAATACAAGGATCTCGTTATGGTAGTCATATGCATAATGAGAGATCACTTTGCAACGGACATTGTTGATGAGATTCTGAAACACGGCGGGGGCATCAGTGAGCCTGAATGGCATCACCTAGTACCCGTAGTAGCCAGAGGGGGTGTTCAAGGCTGTCCTCCACTTATTGCCTTCCCTGATACAGACCAGATCATAGGTGCTGTGCAGCTGCAGTTTGGTGAAGTAGTGGCATCCTAGGAGGTTGGAGAAAGTTGAGTCCATTAGTGGCAGATGGGAACAATGTTTGACAGAGATGGAGTTTAGATCCCCACAGTTCATGCATGGGCAGAAGGAGCCATCTTTTTTAGACACAAAGAAGCCGGCACTAGCTGGAAAATATGATAGTCGGATAATGCTGTAAGCTAGGGCCTTCGAGACATATTCATCCATAGCCCTAGATTACGCTGCAGAAAATAATATAGCCGACCCCTATATAGCACAGTCAAAAGGACGGTGTGGAGAAAGTGACGTAGCTCGAGACTTGCAAAAGGCCTGACAGAGGTCGTAGTAGATGATAGGAACCCCTTCAGATCAGGTGGCTCCTCCTTGTGGCCAGGAGAAAATGGTGACACCTGGTGAGGGCTGAGCACGTGTAGGTCTTACAGCAGGACCATGGTTTCTTTGACTCAGTCAATACAGGGGTTGTGACGTTCTAACCACAGTCTTCCCAACACCACAGGGGCTTGTGGAAACTGCAAGAGGGAGACTAGGACAACCATCTCCTGATGGTTTCCAGTAGTCAGAATCTGGACTGGGCTAGTGGCATCTATGATGTCAGGAAGTGCCATTCCCATAAAAGCCTGAAAACAAATGGGCTCAGGCAACAGGGCTAAGAGAATCTTTTGCCATCTGGCAAGGCCCAGTTGGAGGAAGTTAATCATCAGCGCCTGAGTTGATCACAGTCATAACAGCCACCTGGCATTCTCGCCAGAACAACTGCATGAAGAAGAGGGGCTGAGAGGAAGAAACAGCAGATCTAGTAAAACACCTCTCCTCCCAGGAGAGGTCGGGATCGACAAACTGGGCACTCAGCAATGAGGTGGACAGCACTTTCCCAGCAGATGCAACATCTGGAATTCACTTAGCGTTCTCGCTCAGGTGGGCGAAGATGGCTGGCCCCGGCATGATTGATCTGCATGGGTTTCGAACATGGCTGTTTGGGAATAAATCCAGAGAAAGAAGGGTAGAGACATGACGGACCCTGGAGTCCAGCCTGCTGATCCATCCATCTTTCCTGCAAGTGAGAATCAATTAGGGCTAGGTCTATTAGTCCATCGAGGTTAGAGGGCAGCTGGACTGTGGTCAGCTCATCCAGGACTCTGTCAGCCAAGCCAAAGAGGAGGGCACTGTAAAGCCCCCGATAATCCAAGTGGGTGGTAGCGACCACTGTGCAGATCTCAATAGAGTTATTTGACACACAGAGATTGCCTTGATGGGATTGGAGTAAGCACAGAACAGAGGCACGACCAGCACAAGTTTACTCGAAGCCCTTTTTAATCTCCTCTGTAAAAGCTGGAAAGCTGAGTGCAGCAGGGTCACCAGCCTCCCAGCAGGCTGGAGCCCAGTCATAGGAATGTCAGGTCAGATGGGAGATGGTGATGATACACCACTCTGGATCACTCTGTGGCAGACGGCTTGAGATTGAAGATCATTGAACATTGCTTCAGGAAACTCCAGCTGGTGGATGAGTTGCCTTCATAAGGATCCCACAGTGTGATTCTGGGCTCCCGTTGTGAGGTTGACTGAGCTTGAGCATGCAGGAGTAGCGAGCTGGCAGCCAGGGCAGCAGTGGCAGCATCCCTGATTATTTCAGAGTTGGAGACTGACTGGAGATGGCATCAATGTCCTGAAGAAGTTGGCAAGGCTCAATCAATAGTTGCCCCAGACAGATTCCTTGAATCTGGATCGTATGTCATATCAGTGGAGTCAGGAGGATCTACTGTCTCAATGATAGGCTGGATTGTTTTGTTATGAACAGTAGAGAAAGAACCAGGCAAAGATCTGTTAAAAGCCACGAAGGCTATCTTTGATAATGAAAATGGCTGCAAATGGCTCATAGAAAAGATTAGAACTCAAACAGGGTTCAACAGACAAATTGAATCATTGAGTTTCCAAAGGGCCCAACTTAAATGAATTAGAGGTCCGCACATCTTATGACAAAAAGGGGAACTTTCGTGTAATTTCAGCCAAAAGTATCCCAATGACACTTTCTTGTAAAGAAAGAAACTAAAAATATATGGGTCATAACATATGGGCAAAAAAATTACACAATTTTTCCCTTTTTTGAAAAAAGGTGTTCCTTGGAGTTGGGTCCTTTGGAAACTCAAGGATTCAATTGTCAGAGGCAGCCTGGGTCAGGCGAGGAGCAAACAGGATCAGTTGGGACAAGCTAGCTGTGGTCAGAGACAGGTCCGAGGTCAGTACCAGGAAGGCAATTCAGGAGTACAGGGTTATCTGGGTGAAGCCTGCTCAAAAAACTCCAAGGCTCGGAGGTAGTGCCAACTCGCAAGAGCTGGACTGCAGGGGAGAAAATCCCCAAAAAACTGATTAAGTGTTTCTTTCTAAATTTTTGAGGATGGTATTAAGGAGGGTTATAAGCAAGGCAGGCAGGACACAGCATGAGGAACAATACAGCAAAGAATGAACGCAGACCGGGAACTTATATACGTGGCAAAAAATCAACAATAGGAAACAGGTAAGGGAGGGAGCACAGAAAGGAAGGTGATCATCAAGACAATAATAGAATAATAAAAATTAATGAGGGCAAACAGAGGGAAAAACTGGACATGGACAGCTGGATTGCAGGAAAATCAATAAAGAAGGCTCAGGACGTGACAATGCTATCTAGCAAGTTGATATATTGTATAAATGTAATTACAAAAACATGATGACAGCCAAAGTAAAACAACAAGATTCCATCACTAACTTCAGTATGCCGCCTCTCAATCCTATCCAGTCTCCACAAAACTTTTTAAGCACATGCCCAGGATGCTCGCTCTCACTGACGGAGCGTGAGCACAGAATGCTAGCAGCAGCTTACTTAACAGCCATCAGTGTCAGTACTTGCGAGGCATTTCAGAGAGTTTCACACAACACCTTTAACTGCTAAATGTTAAAATCAGTGCTCAGTAACAGAAAAAACTCACAGGTCATTTAGTTCCTGTTGGTTCTGAACCCTATTCCCAGTTCACCAAGTCACAGACCCTACTTACATCTTCTGGCATTCAAAGTTCTCACTCTAATGCATTTCTCAAGCTTTTTTAACCCCTTTGCGCAGAAGCCAAATCAAGGCTATTTATGCGTTACCCTATTTAAGGTCTATTATTATTTTATAATTCAAGATTTGAGCTTCACAGAAAGGGGGAGAGTGGCTAAAATGAAACAAGACACTTGTAGCATTGAGAATTACACCCCAATTCCGAAATAGTTGGGATGAAGTGTAAATTGTGAATAAAATCAAAATGCAATGACTTTCAGATCACATGAGCCAATATGTTATTTACAATAGAACATAGATTATATTTCAAATGTTGAAACTGAGACATTTCGCGTTTTTATCCACAAAATGAGCTCATTTCAAATTTTCTGGCTGCAACAGGTCTCAAAAAAGTTAGGACACAGGCAAAAAAGGGCTGAAAAAGCAATTATCATATAAGAGAATCAGCTGAAAGAACATTTAGCAAGTAATTAAGTTAACTGGCATCAGGAGTGTAACATGATTGGCTATAAAAGTGATGTCTTAGAGAGGCTGAGTCTCTCAGAAGTAAAGATGGCCAGAGGCTCTCCAACCTGTGAAGCCTTACGTAAAAAAAATTGTGGAATTTTTTAAAAACAATGTTCCTCAATGTCAAATTGCAAAGGCTTTGAAGGTCTCATCATCGACATTGCGTAACATCATCAAAAGATTCAGAGAAACTGGAAAAATCTCTGTGTGTAAGGGACAAGGCCGAAGACCTTTACTGGATGCCCGTGATCCTCGGGCCCTCAGACGCCACTGCATCACTCACCAGCATGATTCTGTCATTGACATTACTAAATGGGCCCAGGAATACCTAAAGAAACCACTGTCTGTAAACACACTCCGCCATGCCATCCACAGGTGCCACCTAAAACTCTATCATGCAAAAAGGAAGTCATTGTTGAGCATGACCCAGAAGCGCCACCGTGTTCTGTGGGCCAAGGCTCAGTTAAAATGGACTGTAGCAAAGTGGCAAAGTGCCCTGTGGTCAGACGAGTCCAAATTTGACATCCTTGTTGGAAATCATGGGCGTTGTGTCCTTTGGGCTAAAGAGGAGAAAGACCACCCCTTCTGTTATCAGTGTTCAGTTCAAAAGCCAGCACCTCTGATGGTATGGGGATGCATTAGTGCATATGGAGTGGGACACTTGCATGTTTTAAAAAGCACCATGAATGCTGGAAGGTATATAAAGGTTTTAGAGCAACATATACTCCCCTCCAGACGACATCTATTCCAGGGAAGGCCTTGTGTATTTCAGCAGGACAATGCAAAACCACATACTGCAGCTATTACAACAGCATGGCTTCGTAGTAGAAGAGTCAGTGTGCTAAACTGGCCCGCCAGCAATCCTGATCTTTCACCGATTGAGAACATTTGGTGCGTAATTAGACAAAAAGTCCGTCAAAGGAGATCCAAAACTCTCCAGCAGCTGGAAGCCTTTATTAAACAAGAGTGGGATCAAATTCCAATGGCTAAACTCGAGAAACTTGTCTCCTTAATGCCCCGACGCCTCCACTCTGTGTTAAAAAGAAGAGGGGATGCTACACCATGGTAAACAGGCCCCTGTCCCAACTTTTTTGAGACCAGTAGCAGCCATCAAATTTGAAATGAGCTCATTTTGTGGATAAAATTGTAAGATTTCCCAGTTTCAACATTTGCTATGTTATCTATGTTGTACATCATATTTCAGCTTCTTTTCATAATTTTAGTTCAGAGTAAGGACCAAAAACACAAAACATCCTCATGAAAATTCAGCAATGAAATTATTAAAAAAATACTGAGAATTGAAACATGTCTGGGAGTTAAAACAATACATTTCTGGAATCATAAATGCCTTGACAACAAGCGTACTTCATCTGACAGTGATTTTTAAAATTATCGACTGTGTATGAGCCAAATAAGATAGCTCCCCAAGTGGCTCCCCAAGCTGTCAGACCCCTCAAAATTACGCACTATCAAAGCATAAAATAATCATGTGTTTAACATAAAACCAACTTTTGACTCATGAAGTTCAATATGAATTAATGATTTTCTAGCAGAATTTACCATGAGTTTATCATAGTAGTCGCGGATGGAAATCAATAGTCACCAGTAACCTCTCCAAACCAAAAACATGCCTTTTCTCCACAATAATGTTGAGAGGTTTGTCCATTTTTCCACAGTCGCATCGGCAAGCAAACATACATATACAAGGAACTGCTTATTTTACAGTCAGAATGTTCACACTGGCAACGGAAAGCTTGCTATTCACAATTCCAATCATCCAAGTGAAACACAAGCTTGTATAAATGCTTTTCACAACCTATAAGGAGCAAAAATAACACAGTAATATCTGAAAAATTTGATAGGGATCATAGGAATTTTTTTGTGAAATGACATGCAAATTTGGTAACTGCCACTGATGAACAATATATTGGATAAATGACATGCAGTCAGACACAAAACACATTTGCACGTGCATTTCATGACATTAAATGAGCGTGCAGCCTCACATTTTGGCTTTGACTAACACTTCACCATTTCAACTCAGACGTGTGTGTTGTTTGTTGGTGAAAAAATTTGAAGTTCCCAAATTTTTGCATTACATTTAGCAATAACAATGTCTCCTCAACGCCTTAGACGACGATTGACTTCAGAGCAATTGGGAAGATGCATCGGAATGCTTGACTCTGGCTTCTCACAACGCCACGTTGCTAGTGCACTTAACGCCAGCCAAAGCGTTGCCAGAACAGAGCGTGGAACCGCATCAAACGTTTGGTACAGCAGCACACCGTCATGGGGGGTGGTCGTCAGAGATCGACTACACAACGACAAGACCACTTTCTCACACTTCAGGCACGACGTCATCCTTTCTGGACAGCCACCACCCTATGAAATGACCTTCATAACGCCTCGGGGGTCAGGGTATCCACTCAGACGATACGGAATCGTCTTCATACTGCTGGCCTCAACTCAAGAAGGCCATGTGTTCGAATCCCACTGACCGTAAGGCCATAGGCGTGACCGTTTGATTGGACTCACGATCATGTCACATGGACACACAACCATTGGGCTCCAGTTCTCTTTACTGATGAGTCCCGATATTTCTTGGACTTTACTGACAGGAGGCAATGGGTGTGGCGAAGACAACGTGAGCGATTTAATGATGCCTACATCAACGAACACGACCGTTATGGTGGCAGATCAGTCATGGTCTGGGGAGGAATAAGCAGGAACGGCAGAACGGACCTGCATGTCATGGGGAGAGGGACGATGACAGGGGTACAGTACTGGGATGAGATCCTCAATGTGTACGTAAGACCATACGCTGGTGCTGTTGGCCCTGATTTCATCCTGATGGATGATAATGCCCGTCCCCATCGTGCTAGGGTGGTGAATCAATTCCTAGAACAGGAGACAATTGTCCGCATGGACTGGCTCGCGCGTTCGCTGGACCTAAACCCTATCGAGCATGTGTGGAACATGCTGCAGGTCGCCATTTCCGTTCGTAGGGCACAACCCACAACTCTAGAAGAGCCTGGAAATGCCCTTGTTGAAGAATGGAACAACATTCCAATTGCAAGCATCCGGGTTCTGATTGACAGTATGACCCGACGTTGTCAAGCCGTCATTCAAGCTAGGGGAGGCCATACCCGTTATTGACATTAACTGTGGTAATGAAACATCAAACTAACACTGTCTGTTTTCACTTTACATGTCAGAGGTGAAACCATGAAGTGTTCGTGAAAGCCAAAAGTGTGAGGCCGACGCCATTTAATGTCATGAAATGCACTTGCAAATGTGTTTTGTGTCTGACTGCATGTCATTTATCCAATATATTGTTCATCAGTGGCAGTTACCAAATTTGCATGTCATTTCACACAAAAAAATTCCTATGATCCCTATCAAATTTTGATATATATATATATATATATATATATATATATACCTTATTTTAACAAAACAGACATTCCACTATCAGGAAAAGCAGGCAACATGCTACTATATCTTGAATAGAATCTGTGCAATGAATGTAACAGGGGATTTACCGAAGTCCTGGAACTGTTCTCATTTTAAACAAATGAAAACTAGGCATCCGATTTCATTGAATGCGGTATAAATTCTAAAACATCGCCACAGTGAGCAAAATGCCACCATGTACACTATTATTAGCAAAGCCTAACGGTTACACATACTAAACAATGTGGCAAACAAGCTCTGTGATTATCATGGCTATTGCAAACCGAAAATAAAAAACAGCTAGCCAGCTAGCTACCTTGCCAACCAAAAGTAATATACTCCATTGTACTTACATATAATAAAGAAGAATTCTCCATCACGTAAAGCCTCCTCTACAGAAAGAGAACAACAGAGCGATGCGGTAGAGGGAACACTCCAGTACTGCTCCTTTTGGAATAACTCCCATTATCCATGTCGATATCACATTGCACTCTCGTAAATGTAACCTAGGCACCTCTGGGTTGGTTTTGGAAAATTTTATTTCTACGTACTCAAGACATTCAGCCGCGCACAGTTGAGAGAATGCAATCTAACTTGTTGTGAAGCAAGGGTTTAAATACTTTTCAGAGGGTCCAATCAAAGTCTTTCAATTGCTGTGGAAAGTTTATACTATCTGGAATTGGATAAAAATTTCACTGGATTTCACTGAGAGATTGTATGACTATGTCAGGAGCCGCTGAAATCGTTGAGGGATGAATATACGCATAAATGAATGGAAGGGAATCACGGGTTTTTAATAATTGATTACTATAATTGAGTGTAGAATGATATAGTATCAATACCATGTTGAATATTTGCTTCAGAAAACTGATTTTTTTTCACTACTAAATTGAGATACCTTTGGCCTATTAAAGGTGAAGTGGTTGCAACAAAGGCCAACAATTTTTTTTCTGTTGCAAGAGATCATTTTTATTAACTGCCAGATAGATATTTTGGGCAAGTATATTAGGCAGTTTACACATCAGGTTTGGCTGAGGAGTTTAATTCATACAATTTCTGGGAAACAAGGATGGGACTTAACTCATCCATGTTCTAAAGCATTCACAGGCACCGCTTAATTGTAAAAATTTAATAACCGTGTCCGGTGCGCCACCTATTGATAGAATAGTGTAACTGCGTGCATAAATAGAGCAGCTCCATGTCTGCAGGTGCCTGTAACTGTACGAACCTGTTAATCAAACTCACACGGAGGCTGATGTGAAAATCTTTGGCAAGCTCTGATGACATCACTTCCTGTGTGGGATGTCTCTCATCAGCTCAATACTGAGGCTGCCTTCAAATAGTCTTTTTTGCTGAGGAAAGTTCCTAATTCCTGGAAAATGCCCCGGGATTATTAATGTAGCAGCCTTGATATGTGTGTTAGAATTCTCTAAATGTAAAGGAATGGTGCTTCAGTGCCTCTTGACTTATCACCTTCAGCATAGGGTACCTTGAACCATCCTTTACAAAAAGAAAGGGGATACTGCCGCCCCACAATACCCTGCGGCAGCAATATTTAGAGCGACGACCATCCATCCTGCCGATCACAAAAACAAACAAATGTGACGGGCAAAAGAAGCATGATCACGTTGCCTAGTATTAATGCATTCAGATATTCTTATTAGTGTGGTTGTCTTCCTATGCCCTTATGAATTTTGCATTACACTTTTCCTTTACCTCATGACGTTTGTCATTGAGGTTAAAGAAAATTAGTAAGGAATTAGATGATAGGGCGTGATTTTTTGACTATTCGAATGCAGCCTATGTCGACCAGGCTTTCTTTACAGCTGAAAGACCTTTACTTGCCCAGGATCCCTGTACAGAATCCTGTCATTCCACTGTCCCTGAAGTCCCATGTCCCATGTAGGAACACTGGCTGTTATAGCTGTCTGATACTCATGGCAGCTATCAAAAGAATGTGCTTAATTTCCTATCTCCTACAACATTGGCTCCAGGAACTGGTGCTGTCCCTCTCAGATTACTGCTGCTCTTCTTGCCAGATGCTATCTGACCACAGTAAAGCATTAACCCTCTGTCACCCATCCAGCCTTTTGCTGTTTCTTCTACTCGCCACTGGCTTCAGCAAATTTCCCATCCAAGAGCGAGTGCTGGCATACTGGACCCTCTCTATCAGCCAAACCCAGGCAAGCCCAGGCCTTACGCTCCTCCACTGCTGGTGTGTCTGTCACAGTCTGCTCACGAAATGGAGATGGACTGCTCAGCATCGGCTTTCTGTTGGCTCATTTACTCGCAAAAATAGCTATTCCGTCAATGTGGCATTACCATTTTGCCAAACCTTGGGAGGAGACATTAATGTTTAAGATTGATTGATTGATTGACTGACTCACTGATCGATGGATTGCATGGGGATTGACTGACTGACAGATTATCATTCTGATTTAGTCACGCTTAAAAATAAAGTATCAATCCGATCTCTGAAATCTCGAATAGCACGTAGGGTGAATACTTGTCAGAGTATTTGTACTGTTAAATTTATTTCCCCTATATGAATGGCAGATAGCACGCATGAGATTTTTCAAGGATACCCTGGAGATAATGTTGATCAATATCAAATTGTGCTGCTTTAGTGTTCAAAACTGAGCCCCACATTGTGCTTTCTTGCGAGTTACTGCTACACCATGGAGTAAGCATGGCCCTCCCTCTCACCTGTGACATGAATCTCCTCCGTCTCTCCTCTGACGGTCAGATGAATCCGTCCTCTCTTCTCCGTGTGGTCATGGCCGCACAGACTAGGGACACTGGCCTCACAACGCTTATGCACATTCATCTCACAACCTGCATCACCACACACACAAAACACACATCAGCACTCATGTAAGCACATGCATTTCACCGATTTCCCACAAGATATTAAGATGTCCACTTGAAAAATATGTTTATAAGCTAATATTAAAGCAATATCCTCACAACTTTGGACAAAGGACTTAACATGCAGTTACCAATGTGTACAACACTTTCAGCAATTGACTCACTAAGATTCCATGCCTCTGTAACAAACAGTCAATAACGAAATATGTTGTACACATTGGTGATTGCATAATATGCCTTGTATTCAAAGTCATGAAAATATTGCTTTAAGGAGATTTTTTTTTTATTCTCTGGTCATATTTATCAGTGCACAAATGGACAAATAATAATGATATAAACCAATATTACAACTGTTCACTGTTTTTATGTGGTCTACTGTTCTCCAATAACAAAGACACTTCTCCTTCGCCATTCAGTCTTATTGCTCAGATGCCTCACACTTTCAACTCACTGGAGCATTTCATGCCCTGGTGGATGAGTCCATAGAGCAGAGAGCCGCAGTGGTCACAGAAGGTGGGACTTGAGTAAGTGTGAACCTTGAACTTGTGCTTGCTTTTCAGGTCCTGTGATGGGGGGACATAGAAAGAGGAAAGAAGGAACAGAAATATGGAGGGAGAGAAAGAGAGGCAGGAATGATGGAATAATGCAATCAGAGTGGGAGAATTTGAGGGGAGAAAAAGAGGGAAATAGGTGCAGGGAGAGGAGAAAAGAGAGAATGAGGAGGGAGGAAGAAGGTGTGAAATGGAGTGAAATAATGATGGAGAAAAATCAGGACAGGAAGGGAGAGGGATGGGCACAAGGGCATTAAAGTAGAAAAGCGGAGGTGCGAGGGGTCAGACGAAGAGATGAGACAGGGAGGGATATCTGGGAGTGATGATGGCAGTTAACGGTATGTGGGGCAGTAGGATGGGGACTGTGCGAGGGCATCCAGGGTACGAAGAGAAAAAGGTGCGGGATATGGTGTGAGGAGAGAGAGAGGTGATGCAAATGGGAATAGACACAAAAAACAGACAAAGCTCGCCGCAGCAAATTAAACAGAGAAGGGTGAAAATGGAAGATCAATAATCTGACAGAGAAAGTGATAGAGAGGAGACAGGAGTTACATTACACAGTGTATCAGGGTTCAACACAAATGTTAAATCTCTGATCTGGAGTGGAGAAAAAAGAGAGAAAGAGTTGCTATTAGAATGATCATAATTATCTGGCTCCCACAGATACTGTCCTGTCAGCTATTAATAGAGCAAGTCCTTTTTCTCTTGGTAACAGACCATACCAACTGTCTCTCTCTCCACTGAACTATATATTACATATATATTGCACTCAAGTATCTACTGTCAATCATCCATTCTGTTCTGTAATGAATTGATCTTGAGACAACTTCTTTCATTCAAGCAAAGAGACTTTTCAGATGATGAAAGTCATAAACCAGGATATATGTAAATAGCATTTCATTCAGCCTGATCTGAGTTCAGATTACTTTACTGGGCTTCAGCTTGTGAATCTGTCCACGATAATCAGCCTCCCTTTCAGTGCCTCGATCTCTCCGCATCTTGGTTTGAGAGAAACCGCTTGATTCCCCCCCATACCCCCTTCTCTTCATTTTCTGCCAAGTACATTTTTGTAAGTCTGTTTCATTCTGAGCCAAAGTCTCCTCCACTCCACATTCCACTCTCCATCCTGTCAGTCTTCCTTCTCTCTCTCTCACTTTCTCTCTCTCTCTCTGTGCAAAGTCTGAGATAAACTTGCTCTTTCTCTCTCTATCTCTCTCTCTCTCTCTCTCTCATTTTCTCCTTGACCTCATTTCTGTTCCAGTTTATTTTGGAGGAAGAAGAGAAGACAGATATCTGAGAGGGAATGAGGTGAGCACTGAGCTGTTAGCAGTCTTTAACTTGCCATCTCTCTGTGTGTCACAGTCAATGCACAGTGGTGTCTACACAGTTAACTGCAGTTTATTAGATCAACAGAGCGCCTCTCCCTATATCACAGAGAAAGACAGGGGGAGCACAAGATTGAAAGAGACACAGATGGAGAATGAGGCAGAGGAAACGGCAGGGGGGAAGGAGTGACTGTCGGGGGCTGGGGGGCGCGGTGTAAGGCCCCAGCTTATGGGTCATGCAGTACCTCTGCTTTTGGGCCAGTCATAGCTCCGGGACAGGTAAAAGTAACAAACTCGTGGCAGCGCTTGTGAACAACAAAACTGCATACTGATGGGAACAGGTGTGGGATATGGTGGGGGAAGGAGGGGGGGGACAGGTGAAAGTTTGGTAAAAACGAATGAATTCATTAGTCCAAAATATGAATTTAGAATCACAGACATTTTTTCAGGCTCAGTGCGTGCAAAATAAATTCATGATGAAAGTAAACAGTGTATTATCTGGATATAATCGGCATTAAACTGGGATTAAAAATAAAAATACAATAGCATAAATACATGTCAAAATTGCCCTGTTGTATATGTACAATACTATACAATGTACAATAATTTAGTTTAGTGTATAGTGTATTACCTTGACACTGGAAGCCTTGCTTTCCAATGCCCCTGTGAAATGAAAAAAAGCTCTTATTACACTTCTTTTCCTTTGAAATTTTCTGAATTACAGCACTAAGCAATAAGTGTTTACATGTTGTATACTCATACATACAAATACATTAGCAACATCTGAGTGTTTTTCCACCACCACACTGGAGACATAACACCTAAAAGTGTTTAACGCTCATGATCTGTCTCATTAATGCCGCCATGGTGTGGAATAGTACCATCTGCAGTCAGGCGGATGCACCTGTAGGATGCATAAGCCAGCAGCCTGAATATTCAACATCACACTGTCAATATTAACATACTATATAACAGATGTCCTCTCAAATACTGCCATGAATGCAATACAAGAACGGTCTACCAAAATACACAACCCAGTTTACAGTGCCTTCCAAGTTAAATAGCGTAGGTTTCTTTTTTATATGTGGAGACATATTCGATGCACAATTAATCTCAAACCCACTGGATGCCAGCCCACACTCAATAACCAACCAACAGGGAAGAAAGACCTATCAATCTCATAATGAGAAAAGACCATGAGCTACTGACTCATTGTTGTTTCGGCTGTTGCTCTAAAAATAATGACCAGTGAAATCAGGACGATGACCGAACTGAGCCCTGGCTATGCCAACCCTGGTCTCCAGGCCACAGCTATTAATTCTCAGGCAAGAGAGAAAATATTCTGGGAGCCCCTCATACATTTTGAAGTAAATTATAAACAATTACACTCCCACATCCTGAGCCACCGCAGGACTGAGTCCTGGGGACTGAGTTTTATTTATCCCTCTATGCTCCCCTGATCTTAAAACACTCATTAAAATGAAGTCCACCATGATCACTGTGCACTGGTGTAGAACATTAATGTAACGTCAAGGCCCCTGAAATGATTTATGGCGAGGACTGGCAGTGTTTGTTTGGATTTACAAATTCTTAACCGAAGTCCACTAAATATGAACTGAATCTGTGTTCATATTGCATGGCATTAATCTGAGATTCTTTTTTTAAAGAAATTACAAAGAACAAGAACTGTCCCGGAGCAATAAGAAGAAGAAAGTATTATCTAGAACCAATAATGATAGTGCGTGGAAATACCCATGAGAAAGAAGTGACATATAGAATAAAACAAGGAAAAGAGTTTAAGATAAATTACTGCAGCGGCTAGCGGAGGCAAAGATAGCACAAAGTAGTGCACCCGGGGCGGGTTATTCCAGTCCTCACAAGCCTTCCGGGACTCATGTTATTATCTCATTTAATTACTTAATTGAAGTCATTATTTGGATAGGGAATCACAAAGCCAGGTGCACAACATATAAGGTCATAATGGAACTTGGGCTCTGAGAGCCATCAGGCCCTGCAGGGCAAAGTCTACTCAACCCTGTTCTGAACATGGCTGACACTCCGCAGCCTTCTTACTGAATGGAATCTGAGTTCAATGAAACAGAGAAACAGAACCAAGGCACAATGTCAAAATGACAAAAGGACGAGCAAGTACAGAAAAACGTAGAGTACGCATCACCAAAAATGACAACAGAAAGTTGTAGAGAGTTGAGACTCGATTACAGCAAAATATGCGAACATGTCAAGGAGCAAATCCACATTTTTGATACATTTACACACAAACGGACATACACAAAGAAAAACATGCAATCTGACTGATCAAACTTTCAGCATCCCCATTGTCTTGCACAGAGCACGTGTTACCAGATGAAGTCAGTGCAGTGGCTGCAGAAGGTAGGCTGCTTGAAGAAGCGGGCGGTGAATTGGTGGTCCTTCACCTCGATGACATGCTTGTGTTTCAGGGCCCCCCTCCTTTGGAAGACAGGCACTCGCGGAGGTGGGGAGAGAGGGGAGGGCAGTGGGGAGGCAGAGGGAGAGGGAGACGGGGATGGGGAGGAGGTGGTTAGGGCCAGGGGGGAGAGTGATGGGGGTGGGGAGACAGGAGCTGACATGCTGGCTTTGGGAAGGAGAGTGGGGATTGGATGGTTTAGAAATATAGGAACAGAAGGCAGAGCCGATTGAGAATAGAGAAACGAAGCAGCAGATGAACTTATCCACAGCAAATAATTGTAAATATTTTATTAACTGAAGCAACTGGGTCGAGTATCATCCTCGCCAAAGGGTAGAATAGTAATGCTCTACAAGTGAACAAAACCTGCGTCCTCGACTAAGCCAGCTACGCTCCATCGCAAATACAGTACAACTTTAACATTTTGACTGAGAGAGAGGGGTTGAGACCAGGATGAAAGATGAAGAGATGTACAAATTACTTGAAATAAAAACATATTGAAGAGTAGCCAGTGTGATTTCATCAAGGAAGGTCATGCGTGAAAAACCTTTTGGCAATTTCTTGAAGATGCTACTGAGACTTTTGATCAGCGCAGGGCTTAGCTATGGTTTTATATAATTGGATTTTCTAAAAACATTTGACAAGGTACCCCATGAGATGTGTTATTAAAATGAGGATGGTAGGTAGGAAGTATTTCTGAGTGGATTTCGACCTGATGAAACACAAAGAGTGGTAGTCGGAGAGATCTTATCTGAGCAGGGTATTGTGGGAGTGCAGTTTCACAAGGATATTTGCTTGGAGCCTCTGCTCTCCCTGAATTATATAAATGGTCTTGACGGGAACATTGGAAGTATGTCAGTCAAATTTGCAGATGATACTAAACTGGGAATCCAATGAGGTGGTTCTAGATGATTTCAGAGTAAAATCCAGGAGTGGAAGGAGACCTGATGTACGAAATTCAATGTAATTAAATGTCAAGTTTTACAATTGAGAAGTAATAACGTATAACAGGATTACTTTATGACAGGTGTAAAATTGTAAGGTGTGCAACTTTAGAAAGACCCATAATTAATGAAAATGAAAAAAGGTACTGACATGCTACAAGCCTGCTATAAAAAGAGGAAAAGAGGGCACTCAACAGCAAAGACAAAAAGACTGTATTGCAGAACTCCTTAGCCGGAGCATTTCCTTGGGACTACCCCGAAATAAGAGGTGCAGGAGCACTCAAGACCTCAAAAAAGACACTTCAGTTGGGACACTTACATCAGATTTAACCATTTACTGCAGGACGGCCTGCAATTGAGTTTGGTGGCGACTCTGCTCGAGTGATGCTCTAGAACAATCTGAGCAAGCATGACACAGACAGTTCCTGAGATCACAACCCCCCGGCAGAGCCTGAGATTCTTTTGAATCTCCTTAACATTTAAGTTATTGAGCATGATAAGAGTTTTCAATGAACACTGATAATTATAAAGGAGGAGGCTGGGGAGGTGGAGGGTGATAAGAAACAGATTTCTTTGTGACCCAAGTCTGAGCGGTGTAGAGGGCATGGCACCAGAGAAATGAAGGAACACTGCCTTAGTTATAAAAGCTCAACAATTAGGTCGGAGGAGCTAAAGTTAAGAATGATTGGACAGAAACAGGCTTGTAACTAGCCTTACTACAGTACCTGACTGAACTAACAATATGAAGCTCCATTTTAATGGAACAGGAGAGACTGACACTAGCCCCAAGGAAATGGTCCAGGTTTGGAATTCTGCTATGTAACCTTTGATTATAAGCTAAAAGGCCAGTACTTGTTGGGTTTTAGTCCCTACCCCTGCTGCAGTAAAAAGGCCTATAAGATGCTAGGACATATAGCTAAAAACTTTAAGTACAATACAAGAAATTTAACTTATCAAGTACAATACCTATGTCAGACTTAGCTTGTGCAGTTCTGAGGAGCACACTGCAGGAAATATATGTACCTATAAGGATATAAGTTCAGGAAAAGAGCAAAGAAGGGCTACCAAATTAATTCCTGATATAGAAGATAAAAGTTTGAGGAATAACGTTAAATAAGGAATAGCTTAATCAGTTCAGTGTTAGTAAAAGAGGGATTTTAAATTATAAAAAAGAACACCATGGCAGGCTACAAAAGATTAATTAGGTTAGGTTCAGCCAGCAGAATCAAGGGTCATAAATGTAAGTTAGCAAAAAGGTACATTTTACATAAACAAAAGGAGTGGTCTCAGCATCCAATAACTCATCAGGTCATGCCGTAGAGGCAAAAACTCTGAAGGTTTACAATACTATGCATAAAACAGAGCTTGACGTTATCTAGGTCTTGAGAAAACTGAGTATTCAATGCACTGTAGCCTAATTGTAGAAAAATGAATCTGTGTGACTTTTTCCCATCACTCTGTAATGAGATGAAAAAATATTTTCTATGAAAATTGATATTTTGATTGCATATGCCTAATGATAAATAAAGAGCTAAGAAATGGAGGTTTCACAGATAAATGGCAGCACAAAAAAAGTGTAGGAGGAAAGAGGAGAGTGGTAAAGGTGACGGATGATAAGAGAAGAGGAGAGTTAAAAAGAGATCAACAGATGGAGGGCAATAATAATACTTGGAAGGAATGAGAGGGAGAGATAAAGACAGAAGGAGAGAAGTAAACACTGTCTCTGAGGCATACCCCCAGAGAGAGCCTTCTGCACAAAGCGATTAGTTTTAACTCCAAACCTGTATCTCACTCAGTCTGTCTCATATCTCCACATCGACACACAATCCCCTTCACCGTTCGCCCCTCTCTTGCTCTTGGCCCGGATTACATATTTACTATATGTGCACTATCCTCTTTATGCTTTTTTTAAATGGGAAAGATACATTTATATAAAAATAAATGAATAGTAAAATAAGCTGACAAACTATGACATACGTGTGGAAATAAAACAGAGAAAAGGGCAATTATAAAACTGACTCAAAAGATGATGGCAATGACAGCACCAGCACAAAAATGACAGCAATCAACAACAAAATAAGAAAACAAACAGAAATGAAAAAGGAGAGAACAGATACAATTTCATTTGATGAGGAGTCGCAAATAACAAAAAAGCAAATAATATTAAAAAGTTGGACCTTCAACTAGAGTGAGAGGATTATGAGACAGTACCTGTATTTACAATTTCTTGCTGACAGACTTGATTAAAGACCAAAGAGATCCTCTTCCTCAATCCCTCTGTATCTTCCTCCTGCTTCTGAATAAGAACCTTATCTGAACACTGCCGCCACTGATTTACATAAAAATAAAGAACAATTGAAGGAGTGTGAAAAAGACAATGCAAACTGTGACAGGAGAGGAGCCAAAAGTGGGAGGAGAAAACTTTCCAACAAAAATGAAGGGACAAGCGATGAGACGGAAGATTTCCAGGAACCAAAATGACAGAGGAGTGCAGTGCTGTATATTCCAACGCCCTGAAAAAGCGCAGGATGAAGAGGCAGTGATATTCTCTTTCCAAGATTGATACTGGCTTCACCTTAGGGAAGTAGGAAAGGAAAGAGAGAGCGAAAGAGAGAGAGGAGAGAGTGAGAGAGAGAGAGAAAGAGGAGGGAGGGAGGAAGATGGAGAGGAATAGGCAATGATTCATTTGAAATCTGGGTTACGACTCTCAGGAGACTAAGGGATTGAGCAGAAGGGGGACAGAGACAAAAACTTTCACTTGCTGTCAATGCAGGCTCTCCAATAGCTACTATTGTCACTTCAGCATGTGGTACCACCTGTGAAGAAGCACTGCAATGCTCTGTGATGAAATAGTACTCACAAGCATAACAGTGTCCTTAACAACAGCGCTAATGAATTGAGCATTGCATCGTAAATGTTGAAGGCACAGTTAAATATTAATAGTCATCATAACAAGCATGGCAGAATCAAGGCCAGCATTCATTAGTGAGAACAACCACGCTGTTTCAGCACAAATGGTAATGCACACAAAATAAGTTTTAAAAAAAAAAAAGGAACATACACTGAATATAAAATCTGCTTCAATACTGTGAGATCAGTTTCAGCAGCATCATTTTGACCAACAGTCGCAACATTAAGACACTCATCACTGAACTGATAACTCCCAACAGCAATCGCACAATTGTGTCACGCAACTGGTCTAACAGTAATGTTAGCATTCACCACTAATAGAACTGACTATGATCAGTCTTGCTCCACAAGGATTCCAGAGACAGTGGCACTAGAGCTAGCCAGAGGGAGACAATAGACAACAGAAACACAGGCACCAATGGGCAGATGTGGACGATAGAAAATATGCAGCATACTTTACATAGACTCTAACCCTCACTGAGGAAGCCACGACACTAATACTGTATGTGGACTGTGAGGGCAACAAACAGTGAATCTCCTGTCACCGATACAGGCACAATATTAACTGCCATTGCAACAAGGGAACAAGGGAGGTGGGAGGCAACCAGTGAGATAGAGAGGGTTGAAGGTCTAATTAATGAAAATGTAGGTTATTAGTCTCTTGATGAAGACACTGCTAGAGAATTAATTAACAATTATAATTAGCAAGATTGTTAGAGAGCAAAATGGTGTCATTGAGTGGGTGCGTGTACCTCTTAGTGTGTGGGTGTCCAAACAATCAGACTATCCGCTCTCTGCATGCCAAAGCTCTGCTATCAGCCAAGACTGCCCGACAAATTCATGCGCGCTATGAGCCAATCAGCTCGTGCAGAAGGGCTTCTTGTACCATAGCATGAGACGTTAGTACAGAGAAAATCAATCTAAATTTGCCTATTATGAAAGGGTTTATGAATGTACGGTGCACACATTCTTATACTGTTGCTGTTGCCCCACAATTTGTAAAGTTTATGCCCATTTATGTTTTTTTTTTTTGTCACCTATCTTAACACTGTATTTGACTCCTTGGTTTTAGCTTAGTTTTGCCATCAATTCACAAGCTACAAATCTAGTAATTATCATGTTTATTAAGAGTAATTATGAGTGCTTAAATTCATCCACGTCTGTCCTGATTAGTAAATGGAAAAGTCAGTCGCAATGCACAAATCAATGCCATCCTCATTGGGTCTTCATAGCTGTCTCTCATATAATTAAGCAGAAACTGCATCCAAAAATCAAAATGTCAAAATAGAATAACTAAATTTTGAGTCTAATTTTTCCTCTGATGACAATGTGCATGATCAGGCCTGTCAACAAGCATTTCCATATCCACATTGTGTTTAAAACTGATCCTGCCACCGTGGTGCATTAAGAAAACCATTTCCATCATTGAGTGTTCAAAAATGTCTGCTGCTGTTCCTTATTTGAGGTTTCATAATATAATTCCAGAACAAAAAAATCATAACATAGGTTAGTAATGATTGCACATCACTTCCACAGAAAAAAGTATATCCTGTGCATTACTGAAAATAAAGGAAAATTGATTGGCAATTCTAGAATATGTTCAGCAGCATCACAGCTATAATCACCAATACAAATGAGAATCAATACATATCATGCTGCTATGATTAAAAATATGCAAATAAGCAATTACAAAGCGGAATAAGTTCCGCAGCTCCCAATCATTTGCCTGGGGCCTTGTGGTTAATATAGATCTGTGCAGCGGGATGTGCCATGAGAGCGAAGGGGAAGGGGCTGCGGACGGCCAAGGTGAGAGATGTGGCCGGCGTCATCACTGCTCCAGGCAGCTGAGGGGGGGTGATGAAAGGGTAAAACTGGGCCTTTCATCAGGGATGAGAACAGGGTCCACGAGGCAGGTGTTTTTCAGAGAGAGCGTCAGGCCTACAGGGAAGGTCCTGAAAAACATAGCCTGCACATGCAGCTGTGCCACACTGTTCTGCAGCAGGGACACCAGATCACTACAGGCACTCAGAGACATCAATCTCCAGACCAGCAACCTCAGCTTCATTATCATCGTCGTCATCATCATCATCAACATCATCATCACCATCAGAATCATGATCATGATCATCATCATCAACATCACCATCAAAATAATGATGATCATCATCATCATAACCATAATAATCATTTTCATCATCATCATCATCGTTTAAATAATTATCACAATCATCATCATCATCATCATCATCAGCATCATGATCATCATCACCATCATAATCATGATCATCATCATCATCATCATCATCAGTCGTCTAAATGATTATCATAATCATGATCATGATCATCATCATCATCATAACTATTATAATCATCTTCATAATCATCATCCTCATAACGCTTATAATCATCTTCATAATCATCATCATCATGACCCTTATAATCATCTTCATAATCATCATCAAAATCGCCATCATAATCGTCATCATCACCATCATCTCTGTTATCATCATCATCATCATCATCATCATTTCCAACATAATCAACATCATCATCATCTCCATGACCATCAAAATCATCATCATCGCCTCTATCATGATAATCATCATCATCATGTCCTACAACATTATCCTCATCATTACCTCCATCTTCAACATAATCCTCATCATCATCATCATCATCATAATCATCATCGCCATCATAATCATCATAATCGTCATCATCATCATCATCATCATCATCATCATCTCCGTCATCATCATAATCATCATCGCCATCATAATCATCATAATCATCATCATCATCATCATTTCCAACATAATCAACATCATCATCATCTCCATCACCATCAACATCATCTCTATCATAATCATCATGTCCTACAACATTATTAACATTATTATCTCCATCTTCAACATAATCATCCTCATAATCATCATCATCATTATCATCTGCATTCATATCCAACCAGGTCGAGGGTAGCGCTATCAAAACCCCTCACACCACGGCAAATATCCAGGCATTCTGATCACGCCCTTTTTTGAGCACAAACATTGGCCAATATCTATATTCATGAATGCATTATACAAATGGGATTAATGAAGCATCAAAGCAAAAGAAATCCTTAAGTAAACCCTTAAGTAAACAATTTTTCTTGCAGACAACCATGGAGGTTTAGACTGTAATTCTACACAGCTCTGAGCCTTCGGGAGTGACAGAGAGAGGTTTATTGAGAGTGGACATTGATCTGATGTGGCTCATTGATATCGAAGTTCAGAGCTTGTACTCTGGCACAGGGACTTCAGTCAGCCAGCCAAATATTTAAATATGTGTTAGATATACATAAACTGAGGTGAGACACGTATGAATTGCAACTCCAACAAATACATAAATACATAACCAAACACAAGTAAACCCAGACATTCGTACTCGCATAATAATGCAAGTACACACTCACTCTCTCTCTCTCTCTCTCTCTCTCTCTCTCTCTCTCACACACACACAAACACACAGGCAGACACATATACACCGAAATAGACCTACCCACTCACATAATCACCACGCTTTCGTCAACTACTTGTATTGCTGGACATTGACTGACATGTACAATCACAAAAAACAGACAAAAGAAAACAATACGCAGATATTATTTAAAGAGAGTCAGATTTTATGAAGCAATTCTTAAGAAGAAAGTGCAGCACTGACCCCCACCCCGGACAATGTAAAACAACTCAGAACAACCAAATCTTATTCAGGGGATTGACTAGTCTGGACTGTACAGTACAAAGACCCCAAGATCCCCAGATACATACTGCTCATTAAACAACATAATAACAATGCATTAGCATCCATGTCGACTGCAATATTCGAAATACAGCAAAAACACTGCAAGTATGTCCGATATATCATCTTGTTCCCTGATATCAGGTTCCCCCTGCAATACAACACTAGGCAGTGTTTTAATGCTGCACATGATTGTTTCAAAATCTGTCTCACTGACTAGTGCTGTCTTGCTAAAATGATAATGCTGTGCGATTATTTGTTCTGCTTCAAGTGGATTAACGTCAATTCATTTACTCACACTATGTCCACAGAGACCGAGAGAGATAACAGCAGTCAGCGCCCATCATGTCAGCTCCGTGCATATGATGTTAAAGTGCATACAGTTTCAGCCCTGATCTGGCAACCCCTGACACCCACCTATTAGAAAATAAAAATAAAAATACATATTGAAATAAATAATAAAAAAATAAGCCCTTGCCACATTCCATAGGGTAAATGCCATATCTACTTCCCAGGTCAGGGTTGAAAGGGCAAGTGCAGGGATGTAATGTGAAAACAAGACTCCCACGACAGCACAGGACCGTGGCCTTCTCAAGTTCTGTGAACATGATATGTTTTTTTTTCTTTTTTGTATAATTTTATTTTCCATTACATAGTCACTGAAACTATCCCTCAAGATCTACCTGCGCTTTGAAACAAACAAGGCAGAAAAAAAAAAAAAAAACGATTGATTAAATATAATGCAAAACCAGAACCAGGGCTCGTGTAACTCAGCTCACTGGGCTTTGGGCAACAAAAATGCATGGCGCAGGGGGGCAGTGGCATGTGCATGCACAGTGTAGCACAGAGTAACCCGGAGGACGTGCACAGTGGATGGTGTCATACAGCGCAGTGCAGTAGAGTGCTGTATGGGGCTGCGGATATAGTGCAACGCATGGCGCTAGAGAAAGGAAGGGGGGTTTATTGGCTGAATGCTCCATGGGGGGGTGGTGAGCAGGAGGAAGGAGGGAGCACAGTTACTTCTATTACTGCAGCCCAACCTCACCCTCCCATTTTGGTTTTTCTCGTTCAATTTCAATGGAGCGTTACAGCCCACGCTTTCTCACAATGACCCTTCAATGGTCTATTTTAGCAGCAAGCAATTAGTAAAAAAAACAACAAAAAGCAGAGGGTTCTTAAACCTGTAGTCTGTTCTGCTTGCTGAGCAGTTTTCTCACCTTGCGGGACAGCCTCACAGTGCAATGCAGCAGTATTCTTGTGCACATTACTTTACAATAGTTCACAGCAAAGTACAGCACACTGTGTTACAGCGCAGTACAAGATAAACCTGCGCAGTTACACACCCTGGTCAGGTCCATCCCTCTGCATGAAAGTATGCTACATTATGGAGGGAAGGGGGACTACAGCTGGCTCAAGCCAAACATAGCTCTACACTGCATAACATTGTGAAAATCGGTCCAGGGTTGGACAGTGCATTACATCAGATGGTTGTTGGTACTACTACACTGCATAATGTTGTGGAGTCCAGACCAAAGCAGGACATATGCTACATTGTGATTTTCAGCACGTGTAGTAACAGTGCTGTACGTTACATCATGGTAAGGCCCTATTCCAAGGCAGGACAGTACAGTACAGCCCAGACTCTCTCTACAGTGACATGGTCATCAGATACGCGCTTCAATCACATCATTAATCATCAATTACATTGTAAATTAATCATCATCGATAATCGATCAAGGAGCAAGAACACAGTATCTACTGGTCTCTGTATTTTTTGCTAAGTGAGAGACAGAGGGACAGACAGAGAGATAAAAAGACAGAGTAATAGATGAACAATAGGGTATGGATGTGTATGCTAAGAGACATAAGCAGAGTATAGGCTGATAGACTAAAAGCAGATAGAGAATAAATCAACCGGGGGGTATTTCATGAAGCAGGATTACAAAGTTAGCTGGATAACTCTGCGCAGTAAAACTTTGAAAACCTGTTTACACTACCGTCCAGGTTTCAATTTTATGACGGTTCCGAGTTTTACTTCAAATACTTATCCAGCTATCCTGCTGCTTTGTGAAACAAGACCTGGATCAGACTCAAGACTGAGAAACTTATAAATATTGCAAAGATGAATGGAAATAGGTAGACAGTTAGGTAGTATTACAGTGAGAAAGATAGAATGATAGAGTAGATACAGATTGTTGGAGAGAGATAGAGAGATGAGACTTATTTCTCGTCTTTTTTGTCACAGGCACTAATGTCTTCACAGTCAAATAGGAGGAATCAAAATTTAAAAATGATTTCTGTGTCTAGAATTGCTACGTAGCTAAAACGTTTAAAACTATTTTTCTAACATTTCCTCCGTATATACCAAACTTAATTTATATATATACCTATTTATATATATATATATTTATTTGTACATATATATCTTGATATAAGATAAATGAATAAAATTGCAATGATAATTGAATATAATGATCAATAAAATATCTAGTTAAAATCACAGTATAACATGGTACATTCTCAAAAACGTAGAGTGTATATATTTATATATAGTTTGGCAAAAATGAAGCTACAGGGTGTAAAATCAGTCCCATTCATGCAGTCACAGACTGAAGTATTAGGGCCTCGCCACTAATCAATGTTATTCACTCATGGGTCAAACTTGATTAATGTTGATTGATTTATCATGCACTCTTCAAACTCAAAGGTTTAATTGTGCTATGTTTCTCCTCTGAAAGGACAAATGTCGATAGCTAAAGATGCTAGCTAATTCTGGATTCTGCTCAAAAGCTTAACAGGCCAACACAATAGACTTTGATAAGAAAATTGGCCTTTCATTTCTCAGAAGTGATTTCATCCCTTACACCTGCCCTCACATTTTCAAGCTCCCACTGAGGCTAACAAAGACAAGCGATCACAAACACATCTTAAACAGTGTTGACCAGCAAATATTTGTGAAACAGAAATGCATTTGCAATATTTTTTTAAAAGGCTGCCAATACCCTTTGTCTGTGACAACATGCGAACACACAGTTACTCACATTGCAGTTTAACTCAAAAAAATCCAATGGCAATTAACACAGTTTCCAAAATGCTACAAAGTCTAAAATATGCCTACTTCGCTACATCATGTCCAAGCTACATTCAACTACAAGTGGGGCAATTCTGCCATGACTGATGTTAGACAGCAACAAAAAGACATCAATCCACAATATATAGCTACCCTCTTATTGGAAAAGAACAATATGGCACAATGCTGTTATCAATTTAACAATGAATATCAAAAAATTGATACTCATGAATGTCTTGTAATTCAATAGGTACTGGATGCAGTCAACAAAATGTGAGGGGTGCAACTATTACAAGAGTTGCAACATCCACATTGACATGAAATGGAAAAACAAAAGAGTAAAATACAGTGGATTCAAAATTAAAAACAAGGAATAATCTGTTAAATGCATATTTTAATGATATTATTTGGCTAAATGAGAGCTCAACTTTTTGTCATCTTATTGTTTGCTGACAGTATTATAAGACGAAGTGAAAGTCCTTAGTTCATGTGTAAGAAGAGACATGACAGCCAATTCAATCCATGCAATTCTCTCATTATCTGCCAGTGGAAAGTAGCAGTGAAAAACAAGATTCCGAGGGAAGATAGCTTGTAATTCCCTCCTTTACTCATGTCGCAACTGTCTCACCATTTCCAGAACCCTATATGAGATAACATATGCATCTTCATTAGCCATGTCTTCTCACATTCTATCTCGGTAAGTGCCACCTTCTCTTTTAATTTGACAATAATTAGCTGTCAAATCGGTACTCTCCCATTCTATTCAATTAGAATTTATTTGAATGTGATGTAGTGCCATCTAGTGGCAGTCATAAATATTGCTCGTAATATTGCCAAACATTTTCTGGAAAACAAAATGATGAAATATTCAAGCAGAAAAAAGTATGGCTCTTTAATTGAAACCAAACGACTGGAACCAGCATTTCAAGAACATTGACTAAAATTTGGCACTCATTCTCGGTATACCGTATAACATCAGTCACAGCTGACTTACCCTGCTGTTAAAATACTAACACAGTGAGAGCAATACATTGAGAGGCTAAAAAAGGAAGAGGGACAGTAGGAGTACAAAAGAAAATGAAACCGGCGATAAAACTGCTACATGTTCGTTTTCATTATTTCAGAAGTCTGTTCCTTTCAATCAAAGTGACATCACCAGATGCTCCTTATAATGATGATATCAGCTTTCAGAGTTCTGATTGGAGAAGATCAAAAATTCTGGGCTCCGAGCTATTTCTGAGAGGGGCAAAAGATTTCTAGAAAAAATGATCTCACTGCATTCACTCTTATAAGATGGAAGTGTTGGAGTAACTTTGTGTTGCTAATGCTGTAAGAGAGGAACAAAAGGGCTCCAGCTTGTTGCGATCACCATCCACAAAAGCCGTTACAGGAGATAAGTGTCTGCGGGTAACTAACGCAACAGTGGCATTGTTCCTCAAAGGAAAAATAACATAGTTCATAATATGAGTGATTATTTCTGCTATTCCCCAAAATAGATGAAGGGGTCAGTTGTAGGAGAAATGACACGCTAATCTGAGCCATTCCAAGGGACTGAATAGTACGCAAATTTCTAGGATACAACTTACTCTTCTAACTGAAAAAGTAAATAACCGGAGCAGTCATTATGAATCCAAAGAGAAAACAAGTGATCTTCGATAAACAAACCAGAATAGCATAAGTAAACGGATAAAGAGGACTTTTTTTTGTAAACATGACATCATTACTCACAGAATAGAGAACCGCTATCCATTGTTCTGATTGAAGGAGAGGACAGATGACATCATAATTCTTAGCTCCGTTCGAAGGAGAACTGGAGTTGTAACAGACATGGCATCAGTGCTGTCTGAATTGGTATGTATTACCTCCCAGTCTCGCCTCACAGTTGAGTGCTTGAGTACACGAACGAGTTTCCCAGTTTGGTGTGCATCTCCCTCTTCCATTCTCTGTCATACTTCGCTCTCCAGGCTGGAGAAGTGGGCTGACCCCCTCCGCGAGCACAGACTTTTGGCCTTGAGGGGCAGGTGGGGGGAATAGAATCTTTGTGGCTGGGGCACTGATCGTAGTCTCTGGTACTGCAGTTTGGCACTGGTGGGGGCCATGGCTGACGCTTGCGGGGCACCCGTCACCGGGGAGATAACGGAGGGCGGAGACACTGACGAAGAGGACGGGGGCGGAGGGATGGGGACAGGGAGGGCAGAGGAGGAGGACGGGGCGGGGAGCGAGGATGAGGGGAGGGGCGGGAGGAGGGCTTGCGGGGGAGAGGGGAGGGGCTGTGAGGAGTGCTCAGTCAGTTGGGCCTGCTGGGTGCTGAGGTTGGACTGGCTGCCGGATTTGGGCTGGTTTTTGTCGGGTTTCGGGGGCGGGGGTTTGGGCCGGGAGCCACCGCTGAAGCTGTGGCAATGCGGCAGCAGGTCCTCCTGACTGCGCGACGATGCCCGACCCCGCTTGGAGTGTGCGTGGGGGCGACCGTGAGGGTACTGACAGAAGCAGGGCCCAGACTCTCGCTCCCTGTCCCGGGCCCTGCCCTTCCCCTTTCCCCCTCCTTTCGTCTTCTTCTCCGGTTTCAAGGGGAGCTTGTCCACGGACCAGTATCTTCGTGGTGGAGGAAGAGCCGCAGGCGGCGTAGGCCACTGCGATCCCAGGCCCCCACTCCCTCCTCCCGAACCCCCCCAGCCTATCCCCCCTCCTGACCCCCAGCCATCGCCTCCGGCCCCCCAGCCATCCCCCCGACCTAGGAGCGAGTCGTCCCTACTGTTTATGCTGCCCCCCTTCTCCCTGGCAGGGTACGTCCCGAAAAACCAGCCCCCGCCTCCAATACCTCCACCTCCCCCGCCCATGCTGCCCTCCCAATACCTTTCAAACCTTCCGAATTCTCCCGACGACCCATCATCCGAAAAGCTCTCCTCCGCCCTGCACCTGTCTCTCTCAGATTCTGACACAGCCCCCCGCCCGCTGGCTCTCCTCACCCTCTCCTCCACTCGCTCCCTCTCCCTCTCCTCCTCTATGTCCTCCTCGTCTTCGTCCTCCGAGTCCCACTCGTGGAAGGAGAGGCCCTCCCTGGTGTGGGCCCTGCCCCTCTCATAGTGCAGCAGCAGGGGCCGTCGTTCGCCTGCTCTCCCTCCCGCGTCCCTCTCTCCGCTCTTCCGCCTCTTTGTGGAGGCAGGCAGGAGAGGATGAAGCGAGGAGGGGGGGGTGTCGGCAGATGGGTCGCCCCCTCCGCCTCCGCTCACCCAAAACTTGACAGATGCAGGGAGCTTGTTAAGGTTGGGGTAGCGCTTGCTAGGCGGCTGATGTCTGGATCGGGAGCGAGAGCGAGAGCCCTTACGGTGGCGATCCCTGCTTCTCCGTCTGCCGCCGTCCTCCCCCTCCCTTTCATCTCCTTCCTCATCGGCTCCTTCCCTCCTCCCTCTCTCCCTCTCCCCTTCCCAACCAGAATCCCGACCCTTGTCCCCAAACGTGTTGCGATACTGGGCCGAGTAGGATGAGTAGTCTTGCGAAATCCCTCCATCCCTCTCTCCCTCCCCCTCCATGTCCCTTTCGGCCTCGATGTCCCCTTCCTCGGGCTCGGAGCGCTTGCCCACCGACGCTTTCTTCCTCTTCTTCGTCTTCATTGCTTTCTTCTTCCTCTTTTTCAACTTGCGCCTCTTCCTCTCCCTCTCTCTCTCCCGCTCCCTCTCCTCTCTCTTTTTCCTCTTCTTGTTCTTTTTCTTCTTCTTCTTCTCCTTCTCCTTTTCTTTCCGCCGCTTCTTGTCTCGTTTCCGCTCCTCCGTGCCCGCTCCTCCCCTGCTTCGGTCCCTCTCTCGCTCCCCCCAGCCTGCCCACCACTCCTGCAGCTGTGCCAGCTGGCTGCCGCCTCGCTCCCTCGCTCGCTCCCTCTCCCCCTTCGGTGCGCGCGGTTTGCGTGGCGGTATGGGCGGCGGAAGGGGCCCGTGGGTGAGGGAGCGAGGTGAAATGAGCGATCTGTCCCGGTCATGGCCCAGAAGCAAGCTGGACTCCTCCGTGAGCTCCTCCATGTCATCATCATCCTCCCCTTCGAACCCGTCCTCCCTGCTCTTCGAAGACCCGGATGTTGATGACGTCGGAGAGGTAGAGCGCGAGGTAGAGGCGGAGGAGGAGGACGAAGTGCTGGAGGTAGAGGAGGAGCTGGAGGTGGAGGTGTAGGGGAGGGAGGGCGACGGTGATGGTGGGGTGTAGGTGGGGGAGAGAGGGACGGGCACGGGCAGCGGGAGGGAGGGCGAGTGACGACCCCTCCTGCCCACCGAATCCCTCGCCCCGTCCCTCCCGCCTCCGCGCCTTCCCAGCGGAAGAATGTTCTCGTACAAAGGCCCTCCGGACTCTTTTGGCCTCTTCGGACGGCGTTTTCTCCAGAAAGAGGAGGGGAGAGGGGGGGAGGGGTGTGGTAGTGGGGGGTTAGGTGGCAGAGGTGCAGGCACCTGGCTTTTGGGAGGCAACCGAGGGGTTCCCAAAGACTTGACCCCTTTCCCCTGACCCCCTGCACCACCACCCACAGCCACCTTCTTCCCAACCCCGTGATCTGCACCCTTCTCCTGGTAGAAAGCCACAGTTGCCGGAGGGGCCTGAGGGTGGCCCCTCTGGGCAGTCTTAGGTGTTTGGGAGCCTCCGGCTTGAGGATCCACGCAGGGACTCAAGCCTTCGGGGTCAATAGGACCATAGTAACGCTTGTATCCATCCATTCCTCCGCCCCCACCGCCAGCCCAGTTAGTCGCAACCTTCTGCTGGAACGGTCCGATTTCCGTAATCCCACTCCTGATACCGATGGGGTTAGCTCCGGCTGTCTTTGGCAGCCTCCAGCGGTCGACCACAGCTGACCTCCGGTCAGGACGGGGTAGGAAAGTGGAGCAGGGGAGAGGAGCTCCCATGAGAGGAGTGCTCGAAGCCCCTAGAGCCGTCCCAGAATGCACAGCGGATGGCGGGGATCCTGGTAAAGGAGTTTTGTAGGTCTGCTGTGGTTGCTGCTGTGGTGCCTGCTGTTGCTGTGCCATGGAGATGGCGGGGTTGGGAACAGCTGCTGCGACGACATGTGTCGGAGGGGGAGGGGGCATCATGGCACTGTGGTGATGGGTGGGGAGTGTAGGCTTTGATCCTCCTTGGACTGTTTCATCCTCAAAACTGCAGCAACTGTACATTCCCTGCGTGAAAAGCAGAAAGAAGTAATTACATAGACAGAAGCATAAGGGCACTAAATGATGGCTGCTGCTGCTTGGCACAGAAGGATGGAACAATTGAAGCAGTAGTGATTCCTACAGTGAGAAGTTGCCTTTATTACCTTGAATTCTGGAGGCATTTCATGCTTACATTAGCACTACACTGCACTACTAACTGCACCATACAAACTATCCAGCACAGCTTCACCTAAAAGCACCGTTTACTTCAAAAATACAAATCACACTGAGTCCAAATTGCCCAGATTCTAATCTTCTTGTTATCCATCCTGCTTATGTTCTGGCTTCCATACGCAAGACTTTCAGAGAATCTAATGCGAATAAAAATTGCTGACACCTCCACAAGCAGATATTTACGAGTGGATGGTTGTCCTTTCCCAGAGTGCCTTGCTCAGCGCTCACCCTGCTGAAGGCCAGGAGGAAGTCCAGCCTGCCCGAGTGGCCCATGCAGTGCCTGAGTCTCCAGTAGACCAGGTGCTCCCAGGCAAAGACAAGTAAACTCAGCCCCATGGCCACCAGCAGCATGTAGAACACACCCGCCATGTTGTCGATGTCCAGCTTGGAGCTCATCACCTCAATCTTGTCGTTGTGGCAGATCCCCGACAGCCACAGGCGCTCCAGCATTTCAATCTCATCTGGGGCCACAGAGGAAAGAGTAGGGAAGTGAGGAGGAAAAAAAGGCTTTGCGAGTTTAAGATCAGCAACCCGCATTGTGCAGGTGAATGCACACCACCATTACCATTCCACCCTGGGTATAGAGGACACAGAGGAGGTTGGAGGTGAAGCATAAAGAGGGGAAGAAAATCTATGTGGCTGGGATGGTGTGCCCCTGAGTTGCTATTATATCTGAGTGGGAAAGGAGAGAAAGGGCTGCAGGAAAAAAATATTCCTTTGGCTAGCCACTGCTGCATTATGTCAGAACATTTGATTGGATGGGGATATTAGAGCCAGAAACAGCAGAGAAAGGGAGGGAGATTGTGCCATTATGACAAACAGTAGGAAGTCTCTTCAGTTTGGTGCCAGAGAGGATGTAAAAAAGGGTAGAGGGGAGGCAAGAGACAGAGGAAGATAGAGTGTGGAAAACAGGGAAAAGAGGGGGGAGAGATCATTATCATTTAATTGTGGTGGAGGGTGGACGAAGAGTCTATCCACTCTGACTCGAGTGAGAAGCTCTTGAGGTTTCTCAACTTGATTTTCTCAAATGAACATTAGTCATCTGCCCATGGGGTGCCGAACAAGCCGAAGTTCTAAAATCAACAATTTACTGTTTTGTTTCTAATTATCCCATCACCTTTGATTTCATTCCTTCAATGAGTCCCATGTTAGCGTGATGATTGACAACTAATCTTAGCCAGGTAGCCCAGATTATAAATAGAACGACTGCTCTATGGATTTCAGTGAAGTTACAAGCTCTTTATTTTGAGATATAAATTATCATTATTATTATTATTATTACAATTATTATTATTATAAGTAGTGTAAGTAAAGTCATACCAATAGCTGGAGAAGTAGTAATGTACAACCACAATTCCTAAGTATGTACTGTTAAAGTATGTAAAATTCAAATAAAACAGAATTAAGTGATTTGTAATTCTGTTTTGCCAATATTTCATTGAAAACAGCATATGGAAAAGAAAACTGAAGCTTTAGCTTATCAACGTTGCTGATTTTTGTAACAGCTGATGCCTGCAACACATTCAAACACATTCGGGACATGGGAATGGAAAAAACTTGAAAGGTTGAGGAATGTTAAAAAAACATGTTTGGAACATTCCACAGGTAACAGGTAAACGGTAAAAAAACATGTTTAAATCACAATTGGACATAAAATGAGTGGTAGAAAAGGGGATGATCTTTTACTAGCAGGGTGGTTTGAGGTTCGCCACTTTGCAAAAAGCTGCATGAACAAATAGTCAAACAGTTTAAGAACAATGCTTCTCAACTTGCAACTGCATGGAATTTATCTCACCATGGACTGTGCATAATATAGTAAAAAGACTGAAAAAATCCAGAGAAATGGGAGTAATCTCTGTGCACTGAAGAAAAAGCAAAATGCCAATACTGGATGGGCATTACATTAGAGCCCTCACATGGCAGACCTTGAGAGGACCTGTGTCAGGGAACACAGTTCCTCATGGCAACATTAAATGCAAGTTAAAACTCTACTATACAAAGAGGGAGCAATGTATCAACACTATCCAGATTCACCACTGTCTTTGCAGGGCTCAAGCTCACCTGATATACGTACTTAGGACTTAGAAAGGGGTGGTGTGGTCTGACAAGTCAATTTTTCAATTTGTCTTTGGAAATAATAAACATCATTTTCTTAGGACGAAAGAGGAGAGGAACATCCCAAATGTTATCATGTTCAGATGCCAGCGTGGTCATCGGGCTGTACTAGTGCACACGGCTTAGGGAACTTGCACATTTGGAAGGCAAAATTGATGCAAAACAGTATACACACATATGATGATGCGACATATGTGCCTTTCAGATGTCATCATTTTCAGGGATGCCCCTGCTTATTCCAACAGGACTACACACTCTGCACGAATTACAGCAGCATGGCTTAGATTGCTTTTACTGCCTGCATCCTGGACCTGTCTCCCATTGAAACCATGTGGCGGGTTATGACGCGCAAAATACGTCAACAGAAACCCTACACTGAAGTCTGAAGTCTGATATCAGGCACTAATGGGAACAAGTTCCACTTTTGAAACTCTGACAATTAGTGTCCTCAGTTCCAAAATGAATAATGAGTTATAAATATATAAATATTGATATATTTTAGTTACTCAGGCATTATGCTTTTTATGTTAAGGATTTTTCGATGGAAATTCACAAATTCAAAGCGCTATTTTAGCGCTTCAGCCAAAAAATACGAAGAATGCTATGATTATAAGCAGTTGGCAAACCACTTTACATTATTCGTCTCCTTCGGCTCCATTAAAATAGTGCTTTGAATCCTCAAATTTCCTTGGAAAATTCCTGAATATAAAAAGCACAATGCCTGAGTAACAAAAATATATAAGGGTCTGGCCAAGCGGTTACGTCACTACAATTTTGATGTTCATTGGGCAGTAACTTTTTAACCAGATAACTTATATAAACTTGAAATACATGTTTCTAAAGGTTTTTACAAGTACTTTAACATGGTGTACTCAATGGATTGTTAGAATAATTTTTAAATGTGAAATTAGCAAAAATGTGCTCGGTTACGGTACTACCAAAAGAGGACATCAGATTTGACAAGGTGTACGCAAAGATGCATAACATGCTGTTCTCATTGCAAATTGGAGTCAACCTGGTTTCAATATTACAATACACCTATTAAACTATGTTCTCAGCAAAAATTGTAGTAAAATATGGAATTTCTTAGATTTAATAGGGAAAAGAATATGTTTACGTCATTACAAGCTGTATTGGTTATGTCACTACAGAACTAGATGTTCATGAGAAAAAGTAAGGTTTACTTCAAGAAAAGAACTAAAATACGTAACATAACATTCTTTTATTATAAAAGAAACATTCTGTATCACAGATATACATTATTATTACTTAAGTCAGTTATGACAGTAATCTATATGGTCATAATGCAACATCTTAAAGTCTTTCACACTAGCTTACTTTTTGGATCTTTCTTATTCTGTCACAACATTAAAGTAAGTTATTTAAAAGTCTCTGTACTTCTCCTGTACAGCTTTAAAGTCTGCTTTGGAGAGCTTGAGCAAGCTTGTTCTGGTTGGAGATGTTGGAGATGCACTTTAAATGGCTGTAATTTTTTTTCACATCTTTTATTGAAAAAACAAAGTTAGTTCCATAAACTAGACAGATTAAGCCACAAGATCAGCCCATTTACTATGTGTTACAAAGAAATATAATTTTCATCACACATGTTCACTTTCGCTTGGCCAGACCCATAAATAAAACAAAACAAATGACGAATTTGCAAGAATGGAATTAGATTTTGTCTTGCAGTCGAGCAGATTTACTTTGATTAAAGATGTGAGCATGTGCAGTAATTGTGATGCAGCTCCTTTAATTATTTGTCCTTGAACTTGTATTCAAATGAATACTGTTTTTATTTGACACATTGTGCCAATTCTTCTGGAATTGAGGTTGTACTTCTTAATCAATTCTCCACTTCACACACAATTTTCAAATTTTTGGCTGCATTTCATCTATAGTATACTGTACAAACTTTGTACTATATAATTAAATGGGGAGATTCCTCAACATTGGCACTAAGTATGAAATCTCAATGTTGGCCATTTAATTTTATGTAAAATAATTGTTCTTGAATCTCAGACCCAAGACTAAGTCCATTGGCTATCAATTTGCAGAAGATAAGTTGGTAAGCCATTCATGCGGTGGAGCTGCCAAATTTCTAAAACCGTAAACTTTGCTTTTTTTTTTTTGCAATGCAATCTGATGGCTCTCAAAGCAGAGAGTACAGACTGTGTTTACACTGGCAAGTGCTGCAGTTAATAAAAGTTGGTACAACAGACAGTACAATCAACTGAACATGGTTATTCTGCAGGTTCTGCAGATGCAGAGCATTTGTAGAATCACCATGACGACAAAGCCAGACAAGCAAGGATCATTTGGCATGTCACAGTAAAATATGAGCCTAAACACATTGATTATTATTTTATCCAGTCTTTGTTTAAAAACAATTTGTGTTTCCCCAGTAAAATAATTGTTCTCAGGTCTCATAAACACAACATTTTTAACAAATTACCCATGTAGGAGTACGCCCCTCCCCCAAACTATTATGAAAATCCTCCAGTGAAGCACACGGCCGATATTTATGGTTATCCTGCTAACGGCGGTTGATTGCGGTCATTCAACTTGGTGGTGAGAGTAATTTTAAAAGGAAATCAAACTAAATTGAAGGGCAAATGGATAATTGCAATGAAGCATACTGTGGATTAAAACATTGACTTGAGCAGAGGGCTGATGAAAATGCAGTGACATAAATCTTCAGAGTTTGTACATGGGGCGAAACGCAAGGGGGGAACCACAGTGAAGAGGGGGCACAGGCCAAACAAAGCTCTGCCTTCGGGGAGTACCGAATACGTGCTTCAAATTAATTTTTCTCTCCAGAATGTAAAATGTGTAATCCTTTGGTTTGTAATCCCTTGTGATAACACAGAACCATTACCACATTCATCTCCTTAAAAAACACTGTGCCATTGTGCAATAAAACCTATGCTGGTAATACAAGGGCATATTTTCAGCACAGTCCGCCTCTGTTTCATTTCAACTCTTCATTTCTCATTTTAGGCTATTTCCAGGGCCTCGCTATGAGACGGCAGTGTTATTTAATTGAACTTGGCATCAAATAACTGCATTATCAATGTTTAAGCAGCTCAGTTAGCTGCAGATAGCTTTATACTTCACACCATAACAAAAGCCGATTTAAAAACCTAGACGAAACATGCAGCTGAAACAATGCTTGGGATGCGTGTGGCGAGATGTACAATGACAATTAAGCATTCACTCATAAAGTAAGCGCTGCCAATGATGCTAAATCATTACACAGCAAATCTTCTCTCCGTAATCCGTTAAGGAAAAAAAACAATGAGGGACAAACATATTGCTGCTATATCACCAAACTCCTCTTCCGGATGACACTTTCATCGTTTTTGAGACATAATTGAGGCACATCCACGTGACTTTTAAGCCATTCACTTCAGGTGCAAAGCCGCAATACCCTCCCCGAACAAAGGCTTGGTGTGGAATATATATTTTACGAAGCCTGAAGGAAGAGGAAGACAATCCTCTTTTCTTTTCCAGAGTATTCATACTAGCTGTGTACATCGCACTTCTCTGCTCGTTGAGTTTAAAGTCCGTCAGCGAAACCCTCTCCCCTACCCCCGCCAGCACCTCACCGTCGCCCACCAGCTGGAGCAGCGCCAAGTCGAGGGGCCTCTTCCAGCGTGAATTTTTATGAAGGGCGATGCCATAGCCAGTGGTGGCAAAAACCTTCCCGGAACCGATGGTCATCACTTTGCAACCCTCATCCTTCCTAGCCATGTAGTTCAGCACGGCCGCATCATAAATGAAGGCATCCAGCTTCCTGCACGGAGAAAGAGGAAGGATTCATGTTGTATTCTAGCACTCCCTGGATATGAGCATCTGCCAAATAATGATGATGATATGCTGCGACTATAGCTGAGGCAACTAACGCAAATGCCACCACAAGTAATTAACTACAAGCAAGACCGCAACTACAGGCTACTACCATTTTTATTATTGTTATTCATCATCCCCATCAGAACTATCATAATTGTAATATATGCCTGCCTTCAGTTTCAGCAGCTGAATATGAATTTTTAAAGATGAAATAAATGGAATTATACAACTACTGATACCAGTGAGGTTACCACCACTGCAACTGCTGCTAATATTACTGTTCCATTTAGCTACTTCTGCATTGCTTCAACTACAAATGCTCCCACAAAAAATGATTAAAATAATAGTGATTTTCATTGTTTGTGTTGTCCTTATTTTATTTGTATTGCTAATATTTTATCAAACATTAAAGTACTGAGTAGGCAGTGTACAAGAGAGGGTATGGATGACAAACAGCAGAGTACACAGCCATGAGTACAGAAATGATGCGAATTCTAAGCCTATAAGCGCTGCTTATGACCAAGGGGGAGATGGAAGGTAAGGTGTGACATAAGCTTATGAAAATGAGTATGTGCGGATTAATAAATACAGATGTGGCAGGGATTTAAACTGACGGGGCAAAGCAAGAAAAGCAGATACAGAGAAGAAATTCCCACTGCCACAACTGCAGTATTGCTTATTATGTGGGGAGAGATACAGAAGGAGGGAGAGGGAGGGGAGGGCAGAGGGAGAGAGGGACCAGGGAAAGAGATAAAGAGTTGGAGAGATGCAGGCAGAAACCGTGAGAGCAAGCGAGAAAGGGGTATTAGACGAAGAAAACAGCGTTGGGGGAGGGAGAAGGAGAAGAGTGATAAACTCTGGCACTGACCCAGTCTTGAGGTTGGTGATGGCTTCCTCCACCCCCCTTTGGTTGTATTTGATCATGTACTGGTGCATGTCAGGGTAATTGCTGCGGATATTCTTCTCCGTGCTGCCGTTGGGGACGGTGCCGAACTTGAGGGGGGGGTACTGCTCTGTGGGGTGTTGGAACTGACAGGCAGGAGAAAGAGGGGCAGGTTAGTGCGGTAGATTCACACCGACAGGACCACCTGGGGACAGTAAAAATCAACTGAGCAGGAGGAAGAGACAAGTGGGCTATGCTGCACACTGCTTAGCACAAACAAGCGGATGGATTCACTCACACCAGAGACTCTTCAAGCTCCCTCCTTTAGAAAGGCTGCCCTCCCAACACTCCACAGACTACAGTAATAGGCACTATGTCTTGCTTCATTTTCTGTGGTAGAGCTCCTCGTCTTACCTATTTGCTCTCGAACACTTATTTTTCCCTCTTCATTTTCAAGTGTTGTAGCCTGTTCTTGAAAAATTTATAACACATGATATCTATTTTACAATGTTTGTTTTATAAGGATTAGTTCTCCATTCTTGTGCTCAAGTGGAGGCGTTTACCTTTTTGTCACTGAGGCCAGACACAGTGTCAATGTACTCCTCTTGGATCATGAACGCAGCCAGGTTGGCGGTGTAGCTGGCGAGGAAAATGACAGCAAAGAAGGCCCAGACCAGCACCATGATTTTGCTGGTGGTGCCCCTGGGGTTCTCCACTGGAACCGAGTTGTTGAAGACCAGAGCCCATAGCAGCCAAATGGATTTTCCAATGGTGAACTTAGACCCTCCCGCCTCTGCAGGATCAAGAGCGGAGGCAAGACGAAAAGAGTCATCAATGTAGCATTGTCTCCAATGGAATGAAAGGCATTCCTGCATTCTCAAGAAGAGAACTTTTAACACAGAATAAAGCAAAATATGTCACATGAGGGCCTTCACCTGTTTCTTTTTTCATGCTTTTTATCCCCTCTGGTAATGTGCAGCAGTGGTTAAATATTATTCCACCCCTGGAGGGCACCTATTGCTACTTTCCTTTAGGTATCAACAGTTTATATTACACCCAGAAAAAAGGAGTGAAGCTAAAAGATGCAGAGGAACAGTATGTGAGGCCATGCAGAACAGCAGCAGTGTGTTGCAAAGACAGTTACTCGAAAGAGAAAGAGACAGAGAGGGAGAGAGGAGAGAGAGGAGTTAATAAAAAGAAAGCAAGAGGCACACTGTTTAATGGCCCATTTGAATGGCAACTATGTTAAATAAATGATAAGTAGCTCAATATTAAAATATGGCAGCAGAGCCACACTCGGGGGGGGAGAAAAATTATATTCATTTTCTAGGCAGAGGCATCGCTGCAGTGCAGACGAGCGTCACGACAGATGCCTTGGCATCAGTCTTTGGGCATGACAGTGGCATTGGCAGTGATGTCAGCAGACAGCAGAAAGAAAATGGTGCCCTCACTCTTGCCGCTCTGCAGGCTGCGATTGTAGCCCACAGGGCTGAAGAACTCGAAGATGAAGACGGTCACGGCGACCACGGTGAGGCACATGACGAACATCATCACCCACACTGCTGGGCTGTACGGCTCTGGAACATACAACCCAGGATGATATAGTGAGAGAGGAAGCCCCATGTCTCTGGTGGCATAATTAGCAGTGCAGCAAACCTCCGACATCGCTCTAAGAGTCAGCCTGAATGCCCCACAGAGTCCACTCCATCAGGGTCTACCGCGCCACCACACTCGTTATTGCTCAGTTTATGTCGTAGAACGGCTTTCCACCATCTTCAAACAACATCATAATTCATCACCTCTCGCTACATCAGATTTCACCGACTGTCATCTCCAATTTGTCGTTTATTTATTTATTTTTCGTCTTAACTATCCTCGATTTGACGCTGCCACAGTCACCCTTGAAAACCGCGCTCAACAGCTCGGCATGGACAAATTTCCCTCGCTTCACTCACCGAGAAAAGCAGAAGGCGAGACTGTGCCGTTGCTACGAGAGACCATCACACTGATGCCCGTCTCTACAAAGGGCACAGAGAAGTCCACCACCTCTGACCTCTCCTCGTTGATGGTCAGGGAGCCGATCGCCATGTCGGCGCGCTGATACACAACCTGGCGGGCACAGAGAGGAGCGGCAAGCAGAAGAAAAATGTGGACAGATATGCAAGGAGGGTCACATGTGCAAACGGCTCTGTAAAGCCACGAGCGCACTCCTTCACAGTCTGACAGCCGTGAACTTCCAAAGGCAAATTAACATTTGTGTTTCTAAAGGAATGCAGCTGGAGCAATGCGTTTCAAGGGTTTGGATTTAACTCAAGTCCATGCAAATGACTGATGATGAATAGCCATTAAAAACTGGCATGAGTAATGTCCTTTTTTTTTTTTTTTTTGAAAAATAGGAAATAGACCAGCTAACCTCTCCCACCATGCCATTCCACACTCCGTCAATCTTCTTCCCGTGCTTCCCATTGGTCACAAGGTAAAGGTCATATGTGAAACCCACAATTTTGGCCAGTCGTTTGAGGATGTCGATGCAGAACCCTTTGCAGCACTGCTTTGTGGGCGCCGTGCCTTCCGGAAACGTGCTGCGAACAGAGAAGGGGAAGAAAGGGAGAAGACAAAGGAGGACAAGGAGGGTGGACACGAGAGGGAGAGGAACAAGAGCGTGATAAGGTGAGAGCACGAAGAGGGCGAGAGCCGTTAATGAGCTGTAATTCTGGTGAGATCACACCCACCCCCACTCCCTCTCCCTTGCCCCTCCCATGCCCCCCTGCAGACCTGGCGTTGACGGGTCGTCGGCAGGGGACGGAGTCGCGGATGCAGGTGCCGGAGGCGGGGTCTGCCGCCTCCACGATGACGAAGGGCCGCTCCTCAAGTGTGACCACCCGCAAGTGTTGGGCATCATCAGGGGGCTGCAGGAAGGGGCCGTAGCGGGACCAGGCCGGGTAACGAAGCCTCAGCACCCCGTTCTCCCACCACCCCACCTGGGTACAGGCACAGGCATGGTGACATCACAAACAGGAAGGACAGGGGGGTTGAGGACAATCTGATAAACGGGCGCACGATAAACTCAAAATCACCGCAATCCCAGCTACTTACGACCTGGATAGCCCAGTTCCATGCGATGAAAATCATTTTTTCATTTGTAACAGATGATATGCTTCAGTGAGCAATCGATAGTGCTGACGGACAGCGGAGATGACTTTGCAGAGAAGATATAGCATTTAGCTAATACAAAAACCTGCTGCGAATATTTAATTTAATAGGTAAGTGACAAAATCAGGTTTTTTTTTAAGATGAACGCACAGTGGAATAAGAATACTTGAAAGGGAGTCAGTAGATGGGCCAGTCAGCATATATGAGCACACAGGGACTAGACTCTAAAGGGCTCGTAACATGAAGAGAAAGAGAGGAGAGAAGAGTGTGCAAACTACTCCGCTTCTCGCACTACAAGTCGGAGAAGCTAGCTGAATATTAACAACAAATTCAGACACTTGACATTACATTATCCCCCTGCCTAGAATGCCAAATACAGCATTTGGTACGCCAGATAGAAACATGCATAGAAATGTATGCAAAACGTCAAAAGTCACTAGTAAGGAGCTTTAAATATAGCACCCTGTGAATCTGAATGCTGATAGTGTAGCACGCCTGTTGCAGTCTATAACAGGTCTTTTCAGTCGCTTGGCGGCATAGCAGAGTCAGCCTCGGCTGGCATGAGGGCCGTGGCTGCTTCTCGCCCCAGTCTGTCACAGTTTTCTCCCCCCATGCACATCAGCAACTGCAGCCCAAACCGAGAACAAAAACCATCCAGTAGCGATGTCACCCACGCTACAAGGCTCACTGGGCAAACCGCACACAGTTTCTCCAAATGCTAGCAGTGTTCACCGGGAAGCAATGTTTCCAGAAAATGGGCTTAAAACGATCAGCACTGGGAATAAGCTCTTGATATATGTGTCAGAATTAGAGAATTAAATCAATTCACAGCTCGAAAGCAGATAGCAAAAATGCAAGAATGCAAGATGCAGAACACAAAAAGTTGTATCTTGTCTAAACCAGAAAATAAAAAGCTGCTTGCACATAGCAGAAAGGTTAACGGTTTCACATTTTTTGGCACTAGTATGCAGAAATTTGCCAAAGGCTAAAGTGCAGCAGCGACTTCTCTTTCTGCTGCAAAAGCACAGGAATATCTGAGCCTCTTACCTCTTCCCAGCCTCTGCCAGGTGTGTAGGAGATCACGTCAAGGGAAGGGTTAGCCAGATAGCCGTCACTGTTAAAGGAGTAATCTCGTCCTCCTAATGTTATGTTGCTGAAATATCTGAAACACAAGAAGCAAGCATTAACACAAACAAACATGGGGCTTTATTATTTTACACTGCAAGCATATCCTGCATCACTCTCACAACATGGCAGGGGTGTTGGAACATGCTAGCCATCCCAAAATACCCACAGCAGCAGCTCTGAATTACATGCCACAGCACTCTGATGCAGTGAGAGCAAATGGGGCATTGTAGTAAATGCGCACTGATTGGCTTAACACAGCACTGGCAGGTCTCGGACAAAAGAACATCAGATCCAATGTTCCCGACAAGCTTGCAGTTACAGCTGACAGACAGCGTGTGGCAGCACAAAAGAAGCAGACTTTTAAAATAATTTATTTTCTATTAAGCCTCTATCCTGTACCCTCCGTCTTCATAAAAGATGCTTTCATGTCTGACAAATTATTTATTTATCCATTCTGATGCTTTCAGCTCAGACGTCTTCCCTGCCAAACACAAATATGCACATACACAAAAACACACGCAAGCACACGTCTGGGCAGATATTAATTTCAATTTCTCAAAGGTTTATTTATCCATCATAGAGTTTCTAAGCCACCTCATCACAAATATTTTAATCAGATTCTCCATTCACTGCTGGCAGCTGTAATGTGATGCACACAGGGATAAAAATGGGCCCATGTAAGTAAGATCACTCTGACAGGCTGGACAAAGAAGATGTGGCTTTGCATCCCACCTCATTCTATCAGGGACTCTCTGAGTATGGTTTCCATCTGCCTGGCAGTTGCTGACAAATCCGGGGCCTCCAATCAAGCCGTACTCCCTCCTCAGAGCCACGGCGCCGTGCGACAGCACCGACACTCCCCTGGCGATTCTCTTCCTGGGCTCGTCCCTCCAGCCCTGGGGCCTGACAGCAAACAGCGCCCGCGGGAGGCCCTCCAGCCCCAGGCCAGCCAGGGCAGGCCCCACCGCAAACCACATGTGAGAGGGGCCAGCCTGACCCGCTGCCCAGGCTGCCCTGAACACCAGCTCGGCCTCCTCCTGGGAGCAGTACAGCAGACGAACCTGCCAGCGAAGGGGGCGGGGGGCGGGAGGGGTGCAGGTAGAGATAAAAGGGTAAAGGGTTAGCATAGCACACTGCTGCTAATGCCTAATTCCCCAGCACTGTGAAGGACGCAGGTAAGAGAGGGAGACAAGGGAGGGAGGTAGAGAAAGAAAAAATGATTTGGAAACAATTATAAATGGGAGAGGGAAAGAGAGAGAGGGAAGGGATAAGGTAAGGAAAATGAGCGAGCAGCAGAGAGGTGGAGGGAAAGACAGAGACAGTCAGAGTGAGAAAGACAGAGAGTGACAAACAGTGACAGAAAAGTGAGGTAGGAAGATTTAGGGAGAGGAAAAGAAGGGAGGGATCATTCTTTCCCCCCTTCATGCTCCACTCTACTGCGCTATTAACATAAAACACAACACAGTATCACAGAACAAACTTCACCAGACAAGACTCTAGAGAAATGGCCCATTCCGCCATTTCCAACTGAGTCCAACACAGCAAAATGTAATTAACTTTAATTAATACTAATTGCAAATGCATGCATTTCCAGGACAAACTCAGCTAAGTAAGCAGCCCCAGCAGAGCAATAACACTGAGGGGGAAAGACAGTAAGGAAAGGTGAGGGTGAGGGTTAATGCAATCCAAACATGAGTGGTGGACACTGTACTGCACTGACATTGACACTAAGAGACACAGATAGAATGAAAGGCAGTGCAAACCAGACCACAAAATGAAGGTACAGTGCAAACATTGGGGACACATAGACCCTTGTTTCATTGTCTCTGGGGAGATGGGCAAACAAGAGAAGATAGGGGAGGTGAAACAGGAGAAGTAAGAGAACAAGAAGGATCAGGGGGGGAAAGTAGGGGGAAACGGCCAGATAAATGGCAGGACATCCCTTTCTTCATCCTCCACTCACCTGTGCTTCATTCTCCTTCAGCAGCCTCCTGGCGCGAGCACCTCCAGGATCGTCAGTGAGGTTCAGCATCACCACGTTCTTCTTCTCCCAGCCAATAAAGGAGCCGTCTGTCAGGCCTTCCACCACTGACAGGAAGTCCTGGTAGCCATGGTGACGGGTGGACACGACTGAAAAGGCTGTCCAGTCATATTCCTCGAGCACTTCAAAGATCACCTCCAATTGGAGTGCTGTGGAAGAGCTGAACTGTAGATAGACTGAGCCACTCTCCTGCAGCGGGTTTGGGAGAGAACAAGGGATGTGATATCTGAACTCGATAATCATAACATGACTGCTGTCTATTCATTCAAGATTTCCATAGAAGGATGCTAACTGCAGGCTAAGCTGCATAACCATGCAGAAAAAAGGTAACAGTGTGGTTATCTCTCTAGAGCACTCTGAGACGCCGTCATGCAGAATATCTGCAGTGCAACCAATGATCTTCAAAGGAAGATCATGAAAGGAGATTGACTCCATTTCCCATGAGTCATTGATCAAAACAAAAGAAATTACACGCCTGTAATCTGAATAGTTTTCCAGCTGCTATTGAACATGCAAACAGCTGAGTCGTGAAACCGGGCAAGGAGATGGCACACACAGCGACAACTTGGAAATCAAATGAAAGTGTGGAGACACGCGAAGTGCAGGACAAAGGTCCAGTACCTGCGGCATCCTGCCCAGGCCTGCCCCACCTCCGACTGCTACAATGGGGAGCCCGGTCTGGGCAGAGAAAAACTCCAGCATGGGGGACAGGGGGCTGCGTGGGGCCAGGGGGGGTCTCTCTTCCTCGTACACCAGCCCCTGCAGGGGTCGGGAGGCCAGGAGTTCACAGAGCTGCAGCAGTAAGGTCCTGGGGCTGCTGTCGTTGACCGCCAGCCATATTACATTGGCGGAACCCCACTGTGTAATGATGCTCTTGCCGAGGCTGTTCGAGACCCTCCCAAAGGCGACCCCCGGGTATAGCACCCTGCCCCCGCCTCCAGATTCCATCGCCCCAATACCCATCTCCGGGTGCAGGGACGACCCGGAGTAGATGACAGCGATGTTCAAGTTGCCAAACGAGCCAGAGCTCTCTCGATCGCGGGGGCGGAGCAACAGTGTGGGGGAGGCATTGGCAGGCCCCGCCCACAAAATCAGGGTCAATAGGTGAGAGAGGATGGGTATCTGGGCCATGCCAGTGGACATTGCAGGAGTGACTCCACAATGTAGAAATGGAGGGTACCTACAAAAGAGACAGAGAGTGTACACTCAGAGTTCCACATTTTTATGAGGAAAGTAAAAGCACTGACAGTGCTAGAACAAAGAGACGGAGAGATGAGAGGTAAAGGGTAGCCAAAAGTGATGGGACTGAAAAAAAGTGATCAAACAAGCTTGATGAAATTTAGAGATGAAGACCCAGCAGCGTAAGAGAGATGGGGAACCATAAATAGATGGGGAGAGCAGGGGAGTAAACAGCAGACAAAATCAGACGAAGATGAGGTTAGTTATTGTGATGCATGAATAATAAGAACAATTAAGAAAACTATAAATACAAACAATTGCAGACACCCACAATTTGCCAGCATAATGACTGACTGAGGGAAACAGAGCTAATGCAGCATACATACACACAAACACATGCACGAATAACACACACACACACACACACACACACACACACACACAACTAAAACATGCGTACACACACACACATCTGAGCAAATCATTTTCAATTTACTTTCTGTGCCAACCTACCCTCCCCTCATTTTCCCTCTCTCTTTCAACCTCCCCCTCAATCTCTCTCCCTCTCCCTCTTTCGTACTGTTTTTCATGACTTCAGGTGCTAATGCAATTGCTTTGAATCAGAGGGCCTGCTGACATACTATTCTCTCACACATTCCCGTTCTCTCTCTCCCTCTCTCCCTTTCTTGCTCCCTCTCTCCTCCAATCCACCCCCCCCCCCCCGCTCTCTGTTCACATTCTGACCCTGAGGAGTCCTTAGAAAAAAAAGGGGGGTAAATGACTGAGATGGAAGTGAGGGGATGGGGGTTGGGGCTAAGGAGGAATGAAAAGGAACAAAAGTAGCGAGAATCAGGAAAGGACGGAGTAAATACATGATAAATCATTTGAGGCAGAGAAAGAGAGAGCGAGAAAGGGAAGGGTGGCTGAAAATGAGATGAGTAGAAGAAAAAAGGGGAGAAGAGCAGACGAGGAAAATATAGGGGGAGCGAAGGAAAGGGAGAAATATTGATTACTGGGATGTGTATACGTGTCTGGCTTAAACAAACACACTGGCAAACCACTGGTACTGAGAAAGAAAAGGAGACAGGGAGAATGAGAGACAGTAAGAGAGAGAGAGTAAGGGAGGATCATACTGTACTGTATATCACTACACTAGGCTGTGTGCTGCACTATTAATGATTATGAAATACTGTAAAATACTATACACTGCCACAGAGTACTAAACTGCAACATACTTATGTTTTCTAGTGAATTTCCATGCCTTCATCCTACGCTTTACATGTTTTCCCATAAATTAGCCTTTCTATTGTACTGCAGCACTCCTTTACAGTACAGTATTGAAGACACGGCCACCAGGCTGTTTGCATTTAAAGCCCTACACTGCACTCTACCCACATAATGGACCATAATGCAGCATGAGGCCGACCTTCAATGGAATTGGCTTAATTATTATAACTGGTTACTCAACTATCTATGGTAATGTTTTTGACGTGCGAACTGCTCCAATTAGAAATAATTTAGTGACTTCTCCACCTATGGCTCCTTCTTTACATAGAGACAAGATGCAATATATTGTCTTACCTACAATATGACACTTACATTTGCAAGTACATCTCCACTAAATATCAACGTGTCTAACAATTCTTTCCAGATAGATGTTAGATATGGCTATCCATTTGTTATTTAACATATAAGTCTATTAAGGACCACCTCCAATGATTTCAGCTATCTATTCTACTTGTGGATTATGCTTTTTGTATCTTAAAGTCCACAGAAAACGACAACTTTCGCAATAAAATACAACATTTTTTTTAGATCAAAAGAATAGATATCATTTGTTTTCCTGTTAAGTTCAATTAGGATGAAAAAAACATTTAAGATGTGTGTATATAAGTCACAATAAATCAGGTTTTTTTTCCCCTTCAGACCATTTTGGCATGTTTTTACTCGTGTTGTAATCCTTATAATGGAATAGTTACAATAATCTCTGTGCTTTTCATTTTCCATTACAAAGTGTATTTCGGTCTTGTTCCTATCATAAGATGGATGTGGTTCTATATTCAGAGCTGAAGGCTTTGGACAGCACTGAATATTGCGAGAGCAAGAACAAATTACTGAATCTTAATGATTTACATTGTCTTGTCTGGTTAATGATGTTAAAAAAATATCACTTAACCCATTATTTTATGAAGTGACAGGTACATAGTTTAGCTTTTAAAGAATCAGTTTGCCATGGTAGTTTTTATTCGGTTCATCTTTACAAAACTTCTACAACTAAAACTTCTAAATACCAAAAACTGAGAAGACTTTCAGAGTTACTGAAGCATTCTGGTATACATTTTTTATGTCTGACTGCTGTAAATAAAAATCTTCGCTTGAAATTTGCTTTTGCAGAAAATTCAGCACAGGCTATGTCAGGACAACAATCAATGACTCTGTGTATCAGTGTCATGTGCCGGACACAACATTTTTGAAATCATCTTTTAAAAACTCAACTCGTGTGACTAAGCATGTCTGCCACAAACTGAACGCATATCCACATCCTTCCATTAACACAGAATCCCCCTCACAGGCCAATTAATGCACTGCAGTTCATCCAAACCCCACTGAGTCTTGTCATGTTCCTCAGTTGTTCTCTGCCAAGCTAAGGATTATGCCATTGTTAACCTGACATTCCTAAGCATGCTTCATAGATGTTCACATTTTGTTCATTTTAATTACACTCATGTTGCTATTTCCAAATCCATTCATCAATGTAATGAAGCACTTTGCAGTAAAATCCTACCCTTTAATGCAGTGTAATACAATGCACAGGATCACATTGCGCAGGTACACACATTCCTCTCCAAGTGCATTTTACATGTATAGGAAATGTGAATTAACATGGTGTTTATCAATGCACTCCAGACCAAAACACCCGAGAGAGAGGAGAGGGTAGCAGAGTAATCTCTTTATAACACCAGCCTCTGATCTTGTTAAAACACTAATTGATGTTCTATGTTAACGAGCTTTACCTTAATTAGCCACATTAAAAGAAAAGGGGATGTGTGGTGGAGTGGTGGAGGGGATTTGGGGATTTTGCATGTTCAAAATGATACCAAGGCAAAGGAAGGAGACATATGGGCTGGCAAGAAAAGTATGAGGAAAAAAGAAATTGGTTGGAATGAAAGGGAAAGAAAGAACAGAGCTGATGACAACCTGAGCAATTGAGGAAAAATGAGGGTAGAAAAAAGTAAAGGAATGAAACTGGGGTGAATTCTAAGGAAGGCAAGAAATAGACAACGAAAATCCCAGAAAAGCAAAGCCAAATGTTCTCTTTTATCTGATACATTCCTCCAGCCATCTATCAGCCTCAGATACCAGATTCAAACAACCCCTCCCCCTCTCTACTTTTGCTTCCATCCCTCACCCTTCTCCCCTCTCTCTTCCCCTCTATCTCCATCTCTCTTTCAGTCCATGTCCATCTCTCCTCTTGTTCCCCATATCCCGGCTCTCTCTAGTACTCTCTTTTCCAATGCACAGCATAGTAAGCAATGGAAAATGGATTGACACAGTGTGCCTGTGTTATGTTGGATGAGTGCACTACTGCTGTCTGTGTGTATGAATGTACATGTGAATGTGTGTGTGTGTGTGTGTGTGCATGCGCTGTTGAATGTGTGTGTGTGTGTCCATGTGTGCACGCTATGTTGAATGTGTGTGTGTGTTTCCATGTGTGCACGTGCTGTTGAATGTGTGTGTGTGTGTGTGTGTCCATGTGTGCACGTGCTGTTGAATGTGTGTGTGTGTGTGTGTGTGTGTGTCCATGTGTGAACGCACGGGAAAAAGCAATTTATGATCAATGTTGTTTGGTTGCATTGACTAATTTATGAATGAATTAAACTTGCATGAGATAACAAAATAGTGTAGATGTTCTTTATTTAAAAAAAGGGCTCATTGTCATTAAAAATTAAACTGCTATCTGTTTAGAATGGGATTAATCAAAAAATTCCAACAACATATGCAATACATTTGAAGTGAAAGTATAATTTCATGTTTATCCAATGCTATTGTATGTCTAGTATTAACTAAAGTTTGGTCAAGAAAATAAAGCGTAGGAGAAAAAAAAAACAACAGTGTGGAAGGCCACTATAATAGCTCACTTTCTGTAGGGCAGGATGGTCAATAGTATCCAGCCTCTAGTGCTCAGACTGCAGTGAAGGCTCTGCTGAAGAATGTTAGGCCTATGGTTTATTTTTGGGAACTGTTCTAATTGAGTACAGTGGATAAACAAAAAAAAAGTTAACAACAAAATATGAATGTCAAACTTAGACATAAAATATATAAAAGGTGCAGACGAGTTACATTCCAAACATGCCATCAAACGTCTAGCAAAGTGCCAACAACCCATTTGGATTTCATTTCTAGTATCGGCCCACGTTACTGCATTTGCCCCTGAAAATAGTGGGTATACATTTGGCTACATTATTCGCATATGCTAAGAGGCGATTCAAAGTTCTAGTGCCATTATGAATTCACCCCATATTCTTACAAGCAGTGATATAAATAGACATGCTAAAGATTGATCGACAGCATTACAGAAAGCTGCAGTTGAGAGTAAACTAGCCAGCTGCTTAGAACATACTATAGAAATTTGTACAGTGCGACGTTCATATTAATTGGCTACATTGTTGCACGTAAAATATTTAACCTATGGATTCACTCACATATTAACTGGCACAGAAGATCACGGCGCATAGCCCATTGAAGTCAGCCGCCTAATGCAGACCACACTTGCAGAGAATTATAATAACGACTGTACAGACATAGTCGTTTTGACAAACAGCTGTTTAATTCGCCAATTGAGCTTCGCGACAGTGTGTGCGGGGTTGGCGCAAGGGAGTGTGAGTGAATGCATGTGTGTGCATATGTGTAACTAAGTGTCCGCAGCAGTGCCCGCGTGTACGTAGTCCATGTAGGATATGTACCGAATATATGCGTGTTTATTGAGGGCTTGAGCTCGTGAGTGTGTGCACGCGCAGCAATGACAGAGGGGTCAAAGCCCCGCTCACCGGCCGTTTCCACCTTTCTCTTTTGCTATGCATCCCCTTATTACCCAATATAGCATGCCTGGACCAGTACCGACAGCCGAAACAGAAATTGCACTTGTGATTTCATTGTGGTTGGTCCAACCTTAAATTATGTTTTAATGGAACCCAGAAATACCTCCACGCACCAGAAATAAATGCTGAAAAATACTTACAAATTTTTCACGAGACTGTCCCCCCTGTCTCCGTCCGTTTCTCCATAATATTCACATCGTTTCCATTGAGGTATCCTTTGACGGTTTCCCCACAAAAATATATATCTAAATATATATTGTACATGTATTCAATTTCTCGATCTCTCTCTACCTATCTCTCTCCCTCCCTCTCTCCCCTCTCTCCCTCTCCCTCTCTCTTTCCCCCGTTCTTTTGTTAAAATTCAGTATATGCGCTCCGTCACCTAGCAACCGTCAACCTCTCTCTCTCCCTCCCTCTCTCTCTCCCTCTATAACTAGCGACACGTGTTGAATGCTAAACTTAGCGGCGTGGAATAATACTAATAAAGGGGTAGATGCACTCTCTCACTCGCGTATCATAATGCAATATAAATATTTACCAGAACCACTCAGCTCTCTGAAGCGCTGTCCGCCTCCCCCCGCATCTTCGCCCCCCATTCTACTGCTCCCACATGCTCTTTCTGCTTCTACAAGCAAAACCGGGATGTGCGTCTTTACAGTGTCTGTCTAATATGTGAGTTGATCCATAATACTTGTGGTTTGTAACTGTCTAGCTATGTTTACGTGTATAAGTGCTTTCTCTGAGAAATGTAGCCAACAATTTTCTCAAGCGTCTTTGAATACTTATTCGTGTCGTCGGGCATTGCGTATAGGCTACATGGTTCGTGAGAGTGTGTAATGGGAAAGTCAGCGTGTTGGATACAGTATGTATTTTTCCGCGAATTGTAAGCCATTAGGGGCTAAAGTACTTGCTTTGTCATTTTCATACCACTCATTTTCTTTGAAGTTTAGAAGCAGATAATAGGTTTCGTGGTTCAGTATGACCCAGGATTGCTTTTTTGGTTAGCTATATATATATATATATATATATATATATATATTTTTTTTTTTTTTTTCCGGGGGAGGTCATATCTGTTCTTGGCTTGGTTCTGTGAGAGACAAATAAACAACGGACAAACAGCAGAAATATACACATTCACTGAGATAACACTGCATGTATTTCTATATTAACCCCATTACCCCCATTCTGCACCAGCCTATGATGCGTCTTTGTGTGCAAGGAAGTTTAAACCTCAATAGCACATCAGTACATTCAGCTCATTTCCAGCGTCAATATGTTTAGATCATTAAAGGATTTTGCTGCATTGTATGCTGCAATGTGTATGGTGCTACTTGTACTGAATATTTATCAGCACGTGCTATCCAATCAATGGATACATGGATTTCTATTTACTAACAAGGTAACATTATGCAAAAGACAAAAACGACTCTAACGCAAAACTCCTTAGCGCAAATGCACATAGGGGAGACCGGGTCTAGTTGTTACACTTTTTCTTTTAACGGCTGTAGAATTGACATTATCTGGTTTTTGTTATCAATATGCACTGTAAAGATAGAAAGTTTATTAGACTACATGACTGATCTGCAGCAACCCCTATATTCTGCGCATGTGTAATGCTGGTGAGGAAAAAAATAGACCCCTGTCACCTGTAACAAACTACCCCATATATGGGGTAGTTTGTTACAGGAGGGCTAGTTTGTTGCAGGTTGTGGGGCATTTTGTTACACTAAGAATTTTCTTAAGTGAGACGTGTTTCCCACTTAAATAGGCAAGTTAAGAGGGATGCCTTACTACTATTATCCCACGAAGCCACAGTAAGGAACCTCTTGAGTCATTATCTAATGGCATTGCCACGTTTCATTATTCGTTTGTAATTTCAAGGCATCTTTCTGAAATACAGAGAGGTAGAAAGTCATTCAGTGAGGTAATTTGATCTTGCCCAAGTTGTTACAGGTTTTGGGGCAAGTTCTTACTGTAACAACTTGGGTGTATCAACTAGTCCATCAGCAACCCTTCGCCATTGTCCCGACATTTTGAAATGTTCCAGCGCAATCTTTACATGGGTGTCTCATGACACAGTGGCTAATGTCTTCCTCTCTCATAATCCAGAAAATCTTGGGTATGTATCAATTACACTTGATGTGAATCGAAATCTCCCAAACGCCAAGAAAGTTACTTTTTTGAGCATTTTTCTGAAACACTAACCTGCGACTTTCCACGTACGTCCTTCTGTCACGTAAAGACGCGGGTCACCTTCGCGGAGCAGCAGGAAAAATTAGAGCGCCATCGGTGTTTTATTATCGGAACTATTTAGAATGTAACAACATGGACGTGTAACAACTAGACCCGGTCTCCCCTACATAGAAATGCATTTGCCCCCTCTCCTTTCATCTATTTTTGCGCAGTTGTCAGGCTTAGTTGTGTCAGATGGTCATTTGAAATGTTCCATAAGACCAGCAGGACATGAAACACAACATATGGTTTTTAAATGATTGTTCATTCATGAAAGGAAAAAATAATTCAAGACCAGCTGGCCATGTGTGAAAAAGCAACGTCCTTCATTTACTCAATCAGAGAATCGAAAAAGAAAATGATAATAGGGTTGAATTAGATTAGAAAAACCTAACTGCTTGTTCTTTTGAACCTCATCATCACTTACGTAGAACTTTTCCAGTGATATGATGTGGCAAACTATGCCTTGATCAAAAGAAATTCCCGAATAGATGATGAAGAAAGCTATTGAAGTATATCAGTCTAGATTACTAAACCATTTCTTAAGCTCTGAGACTCCATCAAAGCACAGCAAGGACCATTATCTCCAATAGAAAAAAATGTGGAATTGTGGTGACTCTTTCCAGACCTGGCTGGCCCACCAGCATTTCTCCAAGAGCACACCAATGACTCATCTGGAAAGTCACTGGAGAACCCAGATGCAAATCTGAGGAAGTGTTAGCCTTGCTCGCCTCAGATAAGGTTGATTCCGCCGTTAGAGAGAGACTGAGCAAAAATGGCAGCCAGTGTGTACTGACGAGTCCAAAGTGGGACTTTTTCGAGGAAAGGTACCTCTGGCAAAAAGCTAAAACAGCATTGAATAATAAGAACATCATATCAACAGTTGAACATGGTAGTGGTAGTGTGATGGTCTGGGGATGCTTTGCTGCTTCAGGGCCTGGGCGACTTGCCATAATTCACAGAGCCGTTAATTCTACCCTCTACCAGGAAATCCTGAAGGATAATGTATGGTCATCAGTTTGCTGTCTGAAGCTCATGCACAGTTGGGTTCTGCAGCAAGACAAGAAGCACAAGAGCGAGTCGACCCTTGAATGGCTCGAGTGAAACTTATTTAGTTTTTACAGTGGCCTTGTTTAATTCCTTACTGGATTCCCATTGAGATACAGGACCTTAAACAGGCAATTTATACTCAAAAATCGTGTAATGCCTCTGAATGAAAGCAATTCTACGAAGAGGAGTGGGCCCAAATTCCTTCACAGGGATGTGAAAGACTAAGCTGTAGTTATTGGAAACATTAGGTTGTAGATCTTGCTGCAAAAGGTGGTACATCTAGCAGTTAAATTTAGGGGGGTAATTACTTTTTCACATTGGTGATATACATTCTGGATAACTTCCTTTCCTTCAATAAATGAACTGATCATTAAAAAAACTGTATTTTGTGGTCCCTCATGGTATCCTTGTCTTATCTTACATTTTTATGAAGATCTAAAATCATTTAGTGTGACAAATATGCAAAAATAGAGGAAATCTGGAGGGGGCAAAGACATTTTTCAGGGCACTTATGCGCCTATTTGCACACGCACACACACACACACACACACACACACACACACGCACACACACAAACACACACATATATTATTCTTAATGCATTTAACTATGTCGATTTAGCTCATTATCTTTCTTTATTTGCCGGTGAACTTATACTGGGTATGAAATTTGAATGATAAACCAATGATTGTAACTTGCTCAGGCTCCATAAAAATTAATGTTTATTTTTACTTATTGGTTGAATAGGCAAACTGGAAAAAATAAATGGTAACCTTAATAAAATATTTCCCAGAAGTGTTAGCCTATTCATTCCAGATGATCATCAGTTATTTATCTGAAATAATGAACATTTAAGGGCCAAGACTAGAATGTTATACTGTATGTAATGTATCGGTCTGTTTATTGATCTCACTCAAAAAAATGAAACCCTATGAAATGTTAGATTTATTTAATAATGTTATGTCAACTGGTTCCACAAAACTGTGTTAAGTACATTCCACTCAATGCAATTAATTAAACTGGCCAAAAATGTTAGAAGTCAAATAAAGGTTACGCAAAGCTATTGCGTGGAACCAGTTGACATAACATTATTAAGTAAATCTAACATTTCATAGGGTTTCATTTTTTTTTGAGTGATATCCTCCATGTACTTCCTCCTTCATTTGTAATCAGCAATTGGGTTACCAATTCATCTGCACCTCTGTGCATAAGGTTTGGATGTCAGGCAACATGGAACTGACCTCTGAAAGACCAAGACAACGCAGAAACATTCTGTTTCCGTGTTTGTATTAGAGTGACAATAGACTTCCATGAATATCTGTTATTCTATGCGCACTGGTCCATGTTGGTGTGCGTGTGTGTGTGCGTGTGTGTCCTGTGTGCTCTTGTGTCTGAGTGTGTATGCGCATGCAGGGAATGATTTTTATGGAACGTTATGTGTATTTGTATGCATGCACTTGTGTTTGAGTATTAGCTTTGAGGAAAACAGATGCGTAAACAGCGATAGTAAATTCAATCCAATGAGATCAGTGCAAGCACAGAAACACACGCGAGCACTCCAACCCATGCAAATAGACACGCGCCATCATGGACAGGGGCATGCCCACATAATCCCACATATTCCAGGCCACAATGTTTTCTTAAGTTCTCATCAGTTATTAGTATACTATCAGTTTTATTACACTCTCTTATAAAAAACCATGACACAGTAATGCCTTGTGCCCGCAGTCACTGTGCTCTACCACATCTTCAAATAGCTTGGTAATGTATCAAAAAGTATATATACATGCTTTTGCGATGTCGGGCCAACCACTTAAGTTCTGTAGTGTCCATGCACATACTTTCTGGTCCGCTGAGTGGAGGAAAAACCTGCTTGCAATCCACTGATTTGCCTAGAATTTAAATACAGAGCACCAGCCTCTGAAATGCAATACTCGCAACTGGCATCCTGAAATGAATAGAGTTAATCCATTTCATTGCACTTCTTCCCGGTGTTGTGCAAAAGCCTTTCAATTTATTTTATTCCTTGATGAAATTAAGTTTCAGAATTTTTTTTTTCTGCTCAAGCTCAGCTCCAGCCCTTCTCAAGCAGATACAAGTGGAAAATTCATAATGCCCCCGTAAACCAGTCAAATATAACTCCTGCCCATATAAAGTAGATAGGGAAGCGCAATCAACGGATTAACTAAATTGATATTATTTGAATTCTTCCTATAAAAATGTTTGAACGGCCTTGGTATTGAATGTTATGATTCAATTGTGACCACCAAAGTGTACCATCCTATAAAATAGCATGTATAATTGATAACATTAGTGCAATGTAATGAATGCATTTTTACAAGTTCATGAATATGGAAAACCAGCATATAAATTATTCTTTTTTAAGATTGAAGGGAGATCACAGGCATCTGGACTTCATTATCAAGTGTCTATGGTAAGATGTCAGAGGAAAGTGGTTTGAGAGGATCTCAATGCTCATAGTGGTAAGCAGCCTGACTGCAATGTGTGATATGTGTACATAGATCCTATCAGGACTCCTATGCTCATGTCCTTTCAAAAAAAAAAAAAAAAAAAACTGTAGTTACAACAGTGGTAATGATCACATGAAGCTCAGTAGACTTCATTTTCCAGGGGAAGTTAGCATGCTGCATCTTTGCCTCTTGTACACACGCAGGGTTTACTTTGCGGTAATTGGAATTGAATGTGGATAAGTGAAAGCTATACGTTTCACGCTGATAGCCCCTGACAAGCAACACACAGTCTTAATATTGATTCAGGGGCAGACCCAATCAAGCTTTTAGTCATAGCTGTACTTAAAAACAAGTATTTACAGAGGTATGATTTCTTTTAACATCTGTAGAGCCATGCCAGCTATGTCTTGTGGGACAACAGGGCTAAATGCTTTCTTTTAGATTGAATCAGGGAAATTTCTAGCTGTTATGTGGATCTGTTATGTTTTCAATTGTGAGAAATTACCCCTTCAAAAATGCTTCAGTCAGGTCAACTCGTATCTAAATGAAAAGGCATTTATTGGTTATGATTTGGCACATTATTTTTGGTTTGGCACTCAACTAATTTGCTCTGAGTACTTGGCGTACGTACTTATGCACTACCCTAAATACAGGGAGAAGTTACATCTACCTCATGGACAAAAGACACCACATCCCCTGAGTGTACAAACTGAATCTAACCAACAGGTGGACGCTTACTCAGACTGATAGATTTCAAAGTTTTGTTTCTTATCTGTTCTTGAATTTCTTTACATTGTGGCATCATGTGTTGCTTTTTGCCTACTTCACCTTGCTGAACAGATTCAATTTAAGTGATGTTTAGATTCCACAGGGCTGGCAGTAATTATACCTGGGTAAGTCTAAGGAAATTGAACCCTATTATCAATTAAATTTGTTTAATTGGTTGATTTGGTAACTAAGGGGGCAATTACGTTTTGACATAGGGCCAGGTAAGGTTGGATAGCTTCTTGGGATAATATGCAAAAATTGAAGAAATTGAGGAGGCGGAAAATACTTTTACATAGCACTGTCGATAAAATGGCCAACTAAACACTGTAAAATTTTCAATGGTACATCATATCTTTCAGAATACAGTCCTATTGGACTCAGTCATTCTCTTTTATTCAAATGTAAATATGCTTAAATATCAAGTCAATCATAACTTTTCACCCTCAAGCAAACATTTTTTTTTTTTGTTTTAAAATATAAGGTGCTTGACAAGAAACACACTGGGAAACCATGTATTTAAAGAAATGAATACCTTTATCTGGTTTGGTAACTCTGGCCTTGTTATTTACTGGGGTCATTTGAGGAGGTGTTCAGTGCATGCACTAAGGTGGCTGATATCTGCGAGTGAAAGGCATAGATGTTCTGGTCACAGAGAAGAGAATTATAGTGGATTGCAGGCTGGGTCAGCTTGGTTGTGAAAGCGTTGTTTCTACCTGCAGACGCACCACAAACCCTTGCTAATGTCAGCATGATGGGAAACTGGCGTTTACTCACGAGAAATATGAATTCAGGATTTGGCAGTTAAGGCAGTGGAGGGCATAGCAGCCTGTACAGACATGTCGGCACAAGACTGAACGTACTCAACCTGTGTTAATGGGGCTGAGGCCTCAACAGCACTTCTGCTGCCCTAACTGCAGTGTACGTACACAATTCATCCCACGATTATAGTGGCAGAATTACCAGTGCTACACATTTCTAAGATTCTTCAAGGACTATCATCGGTCATTTCAAACAGACATAGCGAAATGCTTGTGCTTGACTAGTCTGTGATACTGACCACTTGATAGCAAAGAGACACGCACATGTGCTACCATCAGGTACACTGTTTATCTGATCAGCAGCTGCACTTTAGCCCTGGAGTGAATTCACTATCCTGGATACCTTTATACTGAATGAGCTACAAGTCATTTAAAATTCCACCTGAAATATGTTAATTATTTGTTCACTAATGAAATATGTGACTGAGAGGGATAGCAGCATGTGCAGCTCTGAATCACTGCTTTCACACTTCCTGTGCAGGCTTGTCAGATGAGCCAGTACTCACATTCCTGTCATAGGCGGTGACACCTGGAAAGGCAGCTGTCCATCCAGGCAACTTGCTGCGTTGTAAATCGAGGGGATTTTATCAATTCAATTTTGTCAGAATTTTGATGAATTTTAAGCCGAAGTCTCATCATCTAAGCTCAAGAATGGGCACATTCCCTAGTCTGTTGGTTCTGTCCACTACTGCTGAGGGACTAATTCTCAGATTGATCTTTAGCTATCAGTTATCGGTTGGTCAGCGGCAACTCGGACATGTGACTGTTTGTGAGGCAATGGGCGTCAATAATAAAGCAGGAAGGTGCAGTGAAGCTTATAATGGTATATTAGCAGGCTTTTCAAGAAAACCAGAAGCATTCACTGAATGAAAACATATATGAACATATTCTTAAATAAGCATTTAAAATTTGGGCGAGAGAGTGGAATCATTTCCCTTGACCATCTCTCAAAAAAGAAACAAGCTCTTTCTCTAAGGAAAGGTAATAGGAGGAAAGCTTCCATTGGAGTCTACAAAGAGGCTATTACAGTTATTAAGCCTTAATGGAATTTAGCTCATGCCGCAGCTGTGCAGCACTGCCTTACTGATGTCTGTGACTTCTTTTAGCTGTGACGTGATTTCTAAAATGTGATATATTTTACAAGGAGTGAGGTGTTATGAAAGCACATACTACAACTACTGCTAAAACTGATATTAATTTTATTATTTATTATTTATTTTATTTATTTTTTTATTGTAAGAAGAAGAAGAAGAACAATATTGGGGTATGAATAAATAATGAATAAAATAGATAAAATATGAAAAGGAGATTTAAAGGAGTCTTTCTGCCATCTTTAAACTCCACATTATCAGGTATTGTTCTAGTAAAAGTCATTCTGCTGGTAGGGTTTTGTGTAATCGTCTGCTCTTTTCATCCTCCCTCATTCTAAATTTGCATGCTTGGACTGACCTAAAAATTCACAGCTTTTGTACTAAGTTGCCAAAAAAAAGGCCTGTGGTTTTACAAGTCAAAATACTGTCTATTTTTTTTTAATCACAGCCGTTAAAGGAGTTAGTTTTTTTTTGTATGAATGCTGGAGATAATCTTAGTTGGGTGGCAGTGGGATGGTTTCAGTTCTCCAATTCAAAGCTAACAGGAACCCTTAACATGTCGTAATCCCATTGCCTTTTGACCTGTATCTGAGATCAGCATATTACTTATTCTCAACTTGTGCTCACTGACCTCTCCAACGTCAGTCAATACAGAAAAGGACATCATCCACATCCTTTGGTAACTCATTACCTGTCCACCCAATGATTTAATTAGCCTTTTCCGGCCAGCATCTTTGATGTGTCTACCAAATAATATTCAAATTATACAACTCCAGAAGTTTTGAACTGTACACTTACTTCCATTGAATCTCTCCAAGACTGCCTGAGGCATGGAGTTTCTGGACTGGAGGGGATAGTTAAATTGTAACTATAATACCAGAAAAGGGTGTAAAAAAATATATCTTATTGGAGTGTGAGAGGAGGTGGGTGGGAGAAAGCAAAAGCAGTACGTACGTTCAGCGGTAAACTGGGTAGGGCCAAGCTGAGGGAGGAGCGAAAGATAAGCACAGAGCGAGGGAATTTGCAAGGAAGGAGAAATGCTAAAGAGAAACAGAGGGCAAAGGGAGGAGCAGTAAACACAACAAAGTTACTAATGCAAAGGCTAGCAAAGCCATGCGCACCAGAGAGAACAGGGGGTGGGGAGTAAGTCTCACTATTAAAACAATTACACGTACTTGTAGTCCACTGAGTCGAACGCAAACAAGGGTGACGGAACAAAGGAAGGAATGAGACAGAGAGATAGAGTGAGACAGAGAGGAAGACAGTTTCAGAAACGGGCTGAAAAGTTGAAAATTGACCAAGGAAGTAAAGAAACTTTCGAGAAAGAAACTGAAAGAAGTTAGAGGTTAAAACAGAACATTGACACGGAGCGGACTCACCACGCGAAGAGGACAGTGAAGGTGGAAGTTCTAACACATTGAGCAGCACGCTGCTGTGTACTTGGTTTCAATTTTACAATATGACAGAAAAAAGAGTGAAGTAGAACACACAGACAAAGGCACAGTCACACTCAGCATTTTCTTCATGACATAACCATGCTGATGAAAGAGTACAGAATATGTATGCCATTGACTGTAGACGAGGTAAGTGAATACATTAAGTATGCAAATATGAAAGACTACTACAGAGAGAGCGAGAGAGAAAGAAAGACTGAGTCTTTGAAAGTGTGGATATACAGGTGTTCCATAATGCTGTATGTGAATATTTGATCGTGTCCCAAAGATTGTCTGTGCAAAGAAAATTTTAATCTGAGAAGAAACACAAGTCTAAGAAAAACCACTTCAAGCGACTATGAGGAATATACTATGGTTCATCTGTAGTCTTCAGATATTCTCTTTCATTTCTCAGAAATGTAATTTCATCAGGGCGAGGCAGGGAGCATAGTTGTGTGCTTTGTACCACTATAACCTCATCTGCCTTTATCGTTATCGACCTCTCGCGCGCTCTTCTGTCCGAAAACAAGTCGAACCAGTTCTGTCACCTAGTGCCATCTGTACAACAAGGCATTTGCCTTTAGGTTAAACTGAACTTTTCCTGAGACACAGAGAGGTCCCATCGGAGAGAGAAGAGTCAAATAAGCTGCCCTAGAACGCAATGTCTCCATCGCTGTCTCAAGATGACCGGCAGTCCTCATCCCTCTAACTTAATCCCAAACTATGATGATCCCCAAAAAAAAAAAAAAAAAAAACAGGTCAGACCAAGCCAGACAGACCCAGGCTCATTTGCATTTCATGTTTCGTTTGGTAATTTGCAGAGATGTAGCTGGGTGGTGCAGTCTTCAGTTTGCAGAGCGAAATGTGGCACGCTTTGTAGTACATCTCTCGCCGTCTGCAGTTTTCTCTCGCTGTCTCGCCTGTAGGCACCATCATCTTCTGTGTCTGTAGCTGTTGCATCAACCCTCTCCCCAGATTTCATCCAAATACTATTCCCAACCCCCCCCCCACCTCATTCTACCCCATCCTAATTTCTTCTACTTCCCTCTCTCAGTACAGGATTGGCCAGCTGTATATGATCACTAAGCATAGCAATGAGCAGAGCAGAGATGGGGAAGGGGTGGAGGTGATACGTAACGAGCCCGAATCCCATCCGCAGCACGGAACCGGCCAGCTGACTGAAAAACGGATCTACCTCAGCAGGTAACAGCTTGTAGACTCAGCACCCCCATCACTCTCCCAATCATCTCCACCAAATGCCCTCAAACACACAGTATGAGCCCCCCAGGCCTGATTACCACCACCCTCCAACCTGCTCCCTCTCTTCCACCCAGCAAACTCCCATCCTGGATGAAGACGTTTGTCCCCCGGATCTTCTACATCACTGAAAAAGCCTGGAATTTCTACCCGTACACGATAACAGGTCTGTACAGCTCCAGCCCCCCCCGTTAACATAAATTATCATTACTGCAGTAGATAAGTACACCTGTGGGCGAGTGCATGCTTGTGTTTGCCTGTGTATTTTTCTCACAAGCTTTTTCTGTCCATCAGCAAAAAATGTTTTAATGATAGCACTGCGAATGAAAAACCAGATTAAAGAACGGGCCGATGACATAATTTTCTTGCTTCTTTTCTCTCTGTGCCGAAACCCTTGATCTTGCAGAGTACACTGTAAGTATCCTGTTTCTCACTAATGTGCTGACCTTTCATTTTGTTAATGGTTATGTTGTGTATATTTTTTACAACATCCCTCTCCCTCACACCTCCCCCCCCCTTCTCTCTCTTTCATGCCCAGTGTTCCTTTGTTCCCAGGTTTCACATTCGGATTGAGACCAGGTTTGCAAATGACAATGGAAACAATGATAATGTGAGTCAGATCTGAGCGTCTTTACATTTTATGTGTGACTGTGACTTTGAGAGGCATGTAGAAAAAAAACCCATTTAAAGAGACAGGGGATGAAAACAAACTGGTTTATAGATAAAGATGAGGGAAGAGAGAGAAAATGTCAAGAGACATTGAAAGTGGAGCACTGAGAGGAACCACAAGTTCATGCTAGATTAATGCCATAATTGTGTGTTGAGGACAATGACTGAGTCAAATAAGCAGAAGCTAAAATGAATATGAATATTAATTATTATTCAACATATTCAAAGTCTGTGACATGTTGGTGACATGTTGTGAATGTTGGTGACACTCACGTCTCCCATTACATAGATGCCAGTCGCATGATTTGGAATGGTAAACTTAACACCATTTTGCTCATGAGTTCTGAAATTATACATTACCAGCCTGTTAAAATATCAGATTAATGGCATGGGCTGTGCTTCGTTGCTATGTTCAGTTGGATATTTTCATTTTCGGCAAGGCAGACGAACAAGTTCTATTTGTCACTCTGCGAGAGCTGGTGTGCTGTCACAGGCATTCACATAACAAATCACTTCCGACAAGGTCAATGTCCTCTGTGTTTCACCGAAGCATAATGCACTTCATCATACCCTGTGCGTTGCATTGAGCTGTGCGGCCCATGTAAGATTAACCTTACGCACCCCGCAGATTTTTGGGGACAGTCCTACCCCCGCAGAGAACGTGAGTTACGTGGACATCTTGACCGACCCTTATCCGGCGAAGCACTACAAAAAATCTGAGGTACCGTACAAGCTCCTAATCCGTTCTCCTGCACACTCTCCTGTAACGAGCAACGCCCGCTCTTCTGTCAGAGGTCAGCGAAATGCCGCGTTTGCAGTAATGCAGTCACCTGTTGGTTTTCAATCAGGGCAGAGTGTCACTTCCTCAATGCTAGACCTTTATGCTGAAGGTCTAAAGGTCATTTAGCTCTCTGGGGTGCAGCTCAAATTTGACAGGCCGCAATGTGATTACTTCACACACAGGACACGCATGCATTCACACTCATAGCAATACATGCAGGGGGACGCATAAAGATATCCATGCTCTCACACACATGTTCGGTCCTACACAAAGAAGAACGCTTGCACTGGACGCAAAAACTCATTCGTACACACAGAGGGCCAGGTACGCGCATGTAGACACACAGGCAGGTATGGTCACACTCATTCATACACACAGAAGGACAGACGAGAACACACAGACACATGCAGGCATACCTGGTCACACGCATTGTTGCAGGTAGAAGGACATTCCCTAACCTCATGGACACACACTGAAGAGCATGCTTACCCACATTCAAGCACACACACAGATGGACATGCATGGTCGCTGGGACCCACCCAGGCTTCTACATTCACACACAAATTCATACAAACAGAAAAACATGCGGATGCACAGCACGCACAAATGCTCAACATGAACACACGAGGACATGCACATAGATATAGACTCACATTAACACGTACAGATGTGCTTATCCAGCAAGTATTGCATTAACCCTTGCCTCACACAGGACCTGAGCATCTGGGAGTCAGATAAGACTGGCCGTGGCCCTCTGGTGGCTGGCTGGCGCAATACTAGCAAGCCCATCATGTGTTCTTACAAGAGGGTCCAGTGCAAGTTTGAAGTCTATGGACTACAAGGGAGGACTGAGGAATTCATACATAAGGTAAAAGACCCCATTACCCAGGCTAGCTCTCAAGAGGATGACTGCAAAAGGAAAGGGGAGGTTATGCAGAATATGGTAAAAGAGGGAATGCGATTTATGAAGGTGTTATATCATGGTGGTGATCTATTGAATGGTAATGAATGGTTCAAAGGTAAATGATTGACATTACAGTGCACCCCTCACTTTTATCAGGAGGATTTTGAACGTCTTGCAAAACGCAGCAAAGAAATTTAAATTCTGAGCACATGAGTTTTTATTTTGGTCAAGACATGCAATATAATCAATGTTGTATTTCACAGAATATTCGCGATATCCTACTGGTCGGACACAGGCAGGCTGTGGCTTGGATGGACGAATGGCACGGTCCGTTTGACAGGGGTCACAAATAATCACGCTTCCTGCAATATAAATAATAATAGTGAACCACAATGGCTGCATTTTTTTTTCAGCTGACTCCTTTTGTGATGTTCCTGCAGGAATGAGTTTGGAAGAAGTGAGAGAATTTGAGAGAGAGATGCAAGAGGAGACCAATAACAGAGTGAAAAGCGCACAAAGCAACACAGGTAGGCTGCAGAGATGAGAGGGTGCAGGCGGGGAGAGGGCTATGGCAAAAAAAAAATGAGGTACTGAATGAATGAATAAATGTCATAAAAGAAGATATATATTGGTTTGCAGGCTAACTGAATTACATATTATGCTCTGTACGCATGGAATAATGTCACTGCGTCAACGTAATAAACAGGCTGATGCGGCCATCTGCTGTACATATATTACCATTGCACCACACAATAAATAAGGAGTCATTGCAGCACTTACGCATACAACCGCTAATGGAAGGTGTAACTCTGCCACCTGTAGTTCCTGCTAAAGAACTGCAAGCTGCCGCAAATTTTCCATGTTGCATCCACAATATGTGCAGAGCTGGGCTGCCACTTCCAATTTCTTATGTTAAAAATAAAGCTGTAATGAATCTGCAGTCATTTCTCAGCTGCTGAATATACTGGTGCTGCCACCTACAGATTTCTGACAGCTAGTGCAGGTTGTTTGTTCTTTATTGACAGGAGCAGATGCAATGTGTAGTATGCAGTGAGAGAAACAGAAGGGATAGTGCGAGCAGATTTTGTTTACCATCTGCTTAAATGCTCGGTTTGATTTTTTTTGTGCTTTTGCATTTATTGGTATGTAATTAATTTAGCATATTCTCTCTCTCCCTCCGGGGTGATTTTCTTTTTTCAATCCATCGATTTGAACTCTCTCACTTCTCCTTCTCTAGATTCAGCGACACCCCCACGGCCTGCTTTCTCCCGATCGCTCTCCGTCACGGATGAGCCGTCGCTGAAAAAGATGGGGGTGAGGACGCCAGCGATGTCTGAATCTCAGGCTCAGTCGCCCCAGCGCCAGCACTCCACTCCTGAGTGACATCGCTGCGCCCCGCCCCCTCCCCTTCCCCCTCCCGTATTTCCCATCAGCTGGGGGCAACGCAATCAGAATTGGAAATATGTCGATCCCTCCCAAGAGGGCTGGCATTTGGAAACACGCACACGCAGGTCTAATGCCGAAAGGATCTGCTCATTTTAAAGCACAAGTAGGAACAAATCAATAGCTGCGGTGTTAGAGGTGCAGTCTATTTAATATTGTATGCAATATATCCTCTGCTTTGTTTTTCAGTGTAATAGATTATATGATGTTACAAATGGCATTCCAATATGCAGTGCTGGGCAATTGATTATGGCTGTTGAGGCGTGCGCTCACTTGTCTTGTCTCATGCTCTGTTGCGGGGCTGTCATAGTAGGTCTACTTTTATCTCTACTACTAAATGTACATGCAGTTGTAAACAGAATATAAGACCGCTGATATCTCTCCGGTACAGTCTCCAAGGTGCAGTACACAGGCATATACTAAGTCATGGGCAAAGAAAAATTTCAATCAGCAAATTTGAGTGGACACTTTCATCGCACGAGGTCCTTTGCTGGAGGGCTCCTTCCTCAAGGGACCCTTGCAGTCAAAAGAAAGTTAGATGTTGCCTTTCTGCCCAGCAGCAACCAAGTCGGAGGGGTAGGCAATGCACAAACCCCGTCAGATAGGGGTGCGTATAAGGTGGATAAGACAGCCGGAACAGGGGAGCAGCAGTCAGAAATGGGATTAGTTTAACTCAGTGGGGAGTGAAGCGCTGTGGGTAAGAATTAAACTGGGCTCTTTCCAACCGTCAGATAATTATTCAGAAGGGTGGGGAGACGGGGTTTGAAACACTGGCTTTAACAATGTGTTGGAGATTTTCAAAGAGAATATCCTTTCTCTGCCCTCATGCATGCAATTTCACATATATACAATATGATGCCACACTAAATTTTTTTTTTTTTTTTTTTTTTTTTTAACCCCAAGAGAGTAAAGATGGAAGGGGACCTGATTGTTTTTTTTTAATTCAGGATTCTGGGGTTTTTTGTGTTCTCTAAATTCGACATTTTCCATTTTTTATTCCATATTTTGGAATATTTGATACATTCGTAGGCCCTTGTCACCCTTGTAATATCTTCCGTCCTGCACAGCGCGTGAGCCCAGTTCTCACTTTATCTACACCATCCAGTCCACCCGCTGTGCTGCATGTTTGCTGTGACAGAGGACTGTGTTTAGGCACATGGCTGGTGCGTGTACTTTGCAGTAACCCGATTGACCTGGGCAGTCGCACGGGAGAAACGCTCCAGCTGATGAATCCATAGCTCCTGGGACGGCATTATAGTTCCTCATCTTCCTGTGGGGCTGTCATTCTCCGTTGGGACCAGCTCTGTCAGAACCTCAGTCTGGACTATGAAGAACATTGCTGCACTGGCAGTGAATTCTTTACCTGGATTATGCTACTTGCTCATCTCCGGTTTATGGACTTCTGCCAGCTGACCTGCTGGCCTCAGTCTAGATTGACCAGTTGAGTTGATATTTCTTCCAAATGTGTCAACAAAGCTATGTACAGGATGTGTAGCAGCAGCTTGCATCATTTAGGATTTTTAAAAAAAATTTATGATAACAAAATTTAATGGAAAAACAACGGACATGGTGTAAGTGCCAGACGTATAGAAAAAAAAATAGGAAAGGAAGGTGCTCACATGAAATGAAGAGTTTGTTTCCAAAACGCAATAAGTACCAAAATTACAAAAATTGAGATAATACCACAGAGCGATCGCCTTGTGCTTCTTACACATGGAGCAAATATCGGTTAGAAATACATACTATAAGGTATAAGGTAACTATATCATGGTTAAAGTTTGTGTTTTTCTATAAAATGCAATGGGCGCCAACATGGAAAAGGCTGATTTACTCAAAATGATTTAAATGGATATATTGTGTTTTGGAAACAAACTCTTCAAATAATGTGTCAGCAAAGTGTTCGTTAGCGTGAGCTTGTGTCAGTCAGTGTAGCTTGCATTTGTGTGCCATCAACCAGGAATATGTTCTCTTGGGACTGCGCAATTTCTGGTGATGTGACCAGTTTTCTTTGTTTGCAGTTCACTATTAGTTCCTTTTAAACCCATGGAATCTGCAAAATTGGTTGTGTTCTAGCAATGTCAATATTATATATTAGATCAGGTTCACTTAATAATGAGACAGCTCACAAATCACTGCTGAATTTACAGCCATTACCATTTTTCACAAACACTGTGACGACTTCTTAATGAATATAAAGTTGCCTTATCTCCCAAAAGTATATTTTATTCAGCCACAGTACAATTTAATACACGACCAGGAAAAATACTTCATTGACTCAGGGCAGCCTGAACTAAAAAGCTGGAGCTTTGTTTCACAGTGCCTGGTTTTTTGAGGTCGGCAGTGCTGCCTATTGCGATTTTAAATTGCTTTAATAAAATAGCTTACTGTAAAATCAATCAGCGTAAGCGCAACTCTCATTTCCTATACTGCGCTATTAGGCTGTACTGTATGGGGATTTCAGCCTTGACCAGATGCTGTACAGTAAGATCAGGCAGTAACCTGAGAGCTGGAGAAGATGGCATGGTCAAAACGACCCTTCCTCACCTGCAATAATTTAATTTTGTGAATGTCATTCCTGACATTCCCGAGCCTCTAATGCAACTCATGCTTTTCATTTTGTAATCAGCATGTTGCTTGAGGCCCTGTGGAGTGCACAGATTGTATTTCGCATTAATGACATAGCTGGGGTAAAGATCAATGCATCCATGCTATTTGTCCTCATCAGTAACATTAATTCCCTACTGAACACCGAATGAGAGTACTTATGCATTCATGAGCAATCTCTATGACGTGTCAAGAACATAAACTATTTACATAAATGAACGCCTTCATTTTCTGGGGATCAATTAGTGTACTGGACACATCTTCATACCTCTAACTAATGTCAGCACGGGCCATTATGGAAGTAACATATATCATTTCCAGTTTCATTACAAGGCTGACAGAATGTTAAGCCAGATGTTTACATTGAATTCATTTGCAATTACATCTTGTGTCAGTTTTAAACCGGGGAGTCCTACATGGAATATCTCCAGCAGGTACACGACCAGCACCTAGAATAATAATACTGCAGTCTAGTGCAGGAGAGAAGTGGACCCCTTGGATTTTTTCTGATCTTATTGAACTCCCAGCACTACAAGGATTGAATGGCTCTTTGGACAAAACCTGACTGTGGTTGTCAAGGGTAAGGAGATACAGTGAGCACCATAATTTTCAGGACAGCGACATTTTTAATTTTATTCTGTACTCCAGCATTTTGAGTTTAAGAAGATACAATGACAATGACAGTGTAGACTGTCAGCTTTAATTTGTGGGTGTTTTCATCCATATTGGGTGAACCTTTAAAATATGACAGGACCCTTCATACATAGTTACACCCCCCTCCCCCACATCAAAAATATTGAGTGATTCTATCTTTTTTTTTTTCCTCTACTTGATTATGAAAAAAAAAAATGCTATTAATTAAAATATTTTAGTCTAATTTCTTAGTGGTGTGTTTCATGAAGCCTGAATGTTTTGCGTCATATCTGCGATTTGTTTATCTTCTATGAAGTAAAAAAGCAGGATAAACATCCTTTATGTGCGGTGATTCCATAATTTTTCCCAGGGGTTGTATTTTAGTTGCATCACAGACTTTTACACATCTGAAATACTTGGGGCTATGTGTCTGCCTGTTTTACTTTAAAGCCCCATTATTTGGAGCCAGGACTGTGTGCCCAGCAGGCCTGAGTTCACACTGACATGTCATTGTAACCTGTCTGCTAAAATCCATCAGCTCTGGATTATCAGACTGCGCCATGTTAGAGCTGTGGAGTCGAGACTCTGGCATAAGACTGCACACATATTGCAAACCCTGCAGCACATTCAGCCGCACTGCTTTGCTTCAGTTTCCCAACAAAATTACAGCCACAACATATTGACGGTTTGTGAAAATTGAGCCTGATTTACTAATACCTCTCACATATGCAAAACCTTTTAGCACAAGAAAAACTAATAACACAACAACTGACTGGTTTTAAACACATATCATGACCAATCATTGATTTTGGTATTGGTTTCATGTGTGTGCCGAGAAATGTTTCCATATTCTGATGGTTTTAGAAAATCAGGTCCCTAGTGAAAATTTTCTATGCATTAAGAGTGTATACAGGTATACACAGGAATACTCACACTTTATCACATAGGCTGCGCTGAATTGTGTCCATCTATTCCTCCCTATAGGAGTCAGTTTGATTGCTGTTGGATTATTCAGGAGAGCCCTTCACCCCACTCACAGTACATGTAACATAGTTCTCTGCACCTGTCATTCACTTTTAATCAGTCCATAGTGTTACCTGCAGTTCAGCTATTCATTACACTTTACCACGCAGAATATGGCCAGATGCAGTTCTCTAGAGAGACTCAAACATAGAATTTATTTTGAATGGCATTCTCAGGAAACAACAATACATTTATATTGCAGGGAAATTTCACTAGAGCACAGGAAGCTCGGCTGTTTTTTACAGCATAAAATGATGCTAGCGATTTTGTTATATGCATATTTTGTGTAAGTATTTCAAGTTGCAAAAGCCTTGAGCATTTTTAATTATCAGTATTTGACTGTATACATAGTAGCTCCCTTCAGTTGTTGCTGCTTTTCAACAATAAGAGTATGTTCAGGAATGCATAGAAAATATGCATGTATATTGCACATATAAATGAATGTATGCAGCTAATTTCTAACAATGAATATGAATATGCATATACACACGATTCCCTCCTTGAGTTACACTGAGTAATATGTTTGTAAATTGCAAAAACATGTCAATACTAAAATTACTGTACATAATGAGTGAAAAAAAGTTGAATCTCCATCCAGAATTAAAAAAAAATACGAACTTAAAATATCATTAATTGATGTTCTAATTTTCCTCGTAATAAATGGGCCTGAAGCAAAAGTTCAATCTGGAACGCCTCGCTGTGTCACCCCATATTGTAATTCATCACTCCGGCTGTTAATTAGGAGTTGGCTGTCAAGAGGTGCAGTTAAATGTTACCTGAGAGCTCCATCCCCTGCTGCATTGCATTACTTTCCCCCCCCCCCCCCCACCCTTCCACCCTTCTCCTGCTACCTCCAGTAGTTTGCTAAAAGAGAACCTCAGCATCGACTGACCCCTGGACCAATTGGGTAAGTTCACTGGTTTGATATACGTTCTGACTGGTTGGGTTTCCTATAGAGTGGCAGGCAAGAATGCTGGACTACACACAAGCTGTTTATAAAGGTAATCTAAGGTTCACTTGTACATATTTTCTCGATTCAGTTGTTTTGGTGTGTGTATGTGTGCATGTATGTGTGTGTATGCACATGTCTGTGTTTGTGAAATACACTGCAAGTCTCACAGCCAAGGGCAATCATATCTTCAATCTCATAGGATTTAAAGCATTGAATTTAAATTGTGTCTACTGCTTATGAGTTAAACCTTTTTCTAGAGGTTGCTGTTTTCTATGCAATCAAGTGTCCTTAAATATTATTTCAGCAGCTATTTTCAGTCTTATTTTATCAACTCACTCATGGAAAATGGAGACTGACATACCCCGTGCAAAACTATAACTGAAGCATGGTGGTTTATTCAGAAAATGAGACACATTAGCCTCCACTTTTTGCTGTGACTTTTAGTCCACTGAGGATTTAATAGAAGTCAATTAATGTTTTAAGTGATTTAAATTCTTACTACAGGAGATGTGACATTTGGCATGAAACTGTTACATTTATTCATTTTAATTCCCTGCCTGTTATCTGTCTGTGTTTATCACTCATATCCAGTAATTTAAGTGTATGACCCGTGAAGAAATCTGTGCTTTAAATGTCTTAATCTGCAAGAGCTCAATTTCACATTTAATTGGATAATTGTTTTTCCAAGACTTCCCATCAGCGGTAATTTATTTATTGATTTAATAGCAAGCGACCTCTATGTGCTAGTGACGTGCTTCTGCATTGGACATCCAGTGCAATCCAGCCGTGTCAGAGTAGAAAAGGCATTTACAAGCTTGATCAACCCGTTTTGTTGCCGCAATCACAGCAACTCCGTACTGTGACTTCTCTCTTTCGTAGGCTCTCACATCAAATAATATACCCACTCACAGTCTTCATACGCACAAACCACAAAACCATAAGGCTTCAGCTGTTATTCGCAAAGCCGAAAGCCATTCTAAAGCTTATATACACAAATGGTACTATATCATCTGCAACAGACTTATAATGGGCAAACACAAACATACTGTGAGACCACAGTAAAACTGACCACCCACAATAGGCACTGTCTAGATCTGGCACCATATGCTCTCTGGTCAACGAGTCAATAAAAAACAGAGTGTCATTACTGCTACCAAGTGATGTAGCCCTAATCAAGTGTCCATTTGTGTTTCAGGGGTTGGCTTCCCTTTTCCAGTTTCTTCCACAAGTCTAAAGAAGAAAGGGGTAATGCATTTGTCAGTTGTACATAAGCAACAAGCACAACTGCAAAATGAGCCTGAAGCTCTCTCTGCTGGAGCCTAGGGCGTTTCCCAGCGTCCTTTGCGGCTGTTATTTCTATGCTGTGGCAGAATGTCATACTGCAGCTCCAGACCACTCTCATCATATGAGCGTACAGGGTAAAAATAATTTACAGTGTCAAACTATAAAAAGTGCCACCGCACCCCCCCACCCCCCACCCCCCACACCCCCCGGTGCCCGAATGAACGGCTCTCAGGCTTCATATGAGCCAGTTTCTCCTTCTCCTCATTAGATGCTTGGCTGCTATTTGAAACACTCTGTTCTCTGTTATTCACTCCTTTTTTCCATCCCCTCTTTAACCTCATCGGGTTACCCTGTCCCCCATGACAAGTAAACAAAATAACAAAAGACTTAAAATGATGAGAAGCTAGCGATATGTGGGCATTGCAACTGATGCGGGTTTCTCTTTGAAGCAACCAGCACATCTCAGCCAAACTGCTTTTCCTCAGGCATTGCTGATGGTGCTGATTCTATTCTGTTTAAGTGTATCATTGATTAGCGCTAGCAAGACATCTTTCCCAATAACTTGGGCTATCACAACTAAAAAGACCATATGGGAGCTCCTATCCCACTGTATTAATTCCCACATTAAGTCTGCTCTCGACCGCCTTATATTAGTGACTCTGCTAATCTATTCAACAAACTAGAACGCATCCGCTCATATTTACCATGGCATCCCAGCATCCACAGACATTCCCCAAGAGAAGGTGATTACGGCAATTTGCCACATGCTACAACACAGATCTGAGAGCACATTACTCAATGAGTTTATAATGGATTGATAACAATTTAAGACTAAATAGCGTACATTAAATCTGTCCAATGTTTTATAATAACAACCTCCTCCGACCCAAAAGTGCAGTTATAGGTGGAGCCAAGACCTCCAAAGTCACCAGCCATGAAATGAGGGAGAGTCTGGCACGGACGCTGTTTTCATTCTTGCAAAGTGCACCACCCATATGAGAACAAATGGAAGCACAGGTATACCTATGACACATGATTTACCACGGAACATTTGACTTCCAAATGTGCCCTGTGACACACAGGAATGTACTCGCATGCCTTACCTGCGATAGAAAAGCTCACATCCACCCTCCAAACAGCATTCCATAGGCACACAGTTTGCTAGAAAGATAGGATCTATGATATACCCTCTTCTTATCCACAGATTGCGCTTAAGAACATCTCAAAGACAATTTAGCAGGTAGCCAGTTTATCCATCCAGAATATCTCTGCACAGACAGGCAAGGTTTTTCCACCAAATCAATTTGACGGGAGAGACAGGTTTGCAGAGAAGGATTGCAGTCATTGCATTGTGAATAAAGCATGCAGGCTTGAGCTGCGCTCACTCAGCACGATCCCGCTAAAATCCAGCACTGAGAAAACTTCTGACTGAATACTGTAGTCTGCAGTATCAAGAATTCTCAGCTGGCAAACAAGATCAAAAACATATTTCTCTGCCACTAGAGATCCAAGCCCAAGACCTGAAAAAAATAAAAAGTAATGTTGCTAAAACGAACATTAGTCAGTAAAACACTTCTGAGGTATGCATAATGTCTGAGCGGTATATAAGTATGTATGTATACATGCATGCATGCGTGTATGAGCACAGAGAATGGCTGATTTTTTTGTGGTCACAAAACAACTTAGACCACAACTTCCACAGCTATGTGATACATGAAAGTGCATTGCCAGATTTCCTTGCCTGCAAACATTCATGGAAAAATAAGAGGAATGTGTTAATACTGTCTTTCTTTGTTCTTTCTATTGCATTGTGTTGAAAAATAGAGGCTCTAAAATGGTGTGCCTGCACCTAGACTGCACAAAAGCTCACCTTGTGCAATTAGGAGACTGTTTTCCTTTCAATCTTTTTTCTGACAAATGAAGCCAGTTGGAGCTGGTCATTATTCGCCCACTTCTTGGTCTGCCCATTACGCCTGACATTTCTCCCAGTGCTAAGTGAAGGGAAGGAAGACTTTTATGGAAACACTTTTGATCATGCCCTCGAGGTAAATACAGAATGGCAACAAAAACCATTCGTTTATCATTTTCTTGGCTATAATGAGCCATACGTCTCTCGCAGGATACGCTTGTTTAAATTTAATAAAATTAGGCAGCAAATGATGCGAGACTGAGGCAGCCAGTTTCCAGCCAGAGACCTCCTACCCCCAAGTCACAACTCATCAACCCCCTTCCTCCCCACACTGTACATATATTAGAGATCCGGCACAGAGATAAAATCTTTGAGGGCAAAGCATTCATTACCAACACACAGACACACTGTGTAGGCTTGCTACAAGTGTGGCTTCCAGGATTTTCTGATGCATAGCTGCCCATCAGAATGCAGGTCACATGGATAATTACATATATGTGATCTCTATTCCAAAGTTACTTCGATGGAACAACCATTTAATAAGCCAGCAAAAGTGCTGACGGTTCAAGATATCAGTGAGCTTGGCCTCTTGCATTCCTGTTTTGATGCGGCAGGCGTTTCAGCTCCCATGGCCGGAAGGAATACTTGTATATCAGGCCAGGAACAAAGATGAGATCTGGCTCTATTAAGCATTCTGCCTCTCACAAAGCACATCTTCCTCCTGAACTGTAAAAATGACCGTCCATCCCCACAAAACTCATTTACATATCAAATACACCTTTTCCTTTCAATTCCATGAAATTGGGTGGAACGAGATTTGATGAAGGGGAGTGGAAGGCGAGAATGAAACGAAATGCATAGGAACTCATTACACGCAAATTAAGAAGCACAAAGTACTACACAAGGAAAAAACAGGGATGTCTGTTGAATCTCTTTTTTAATGAAAAGATTAAAAAAAATTTTTTAAAGTTGAATATGTGGAATTTCTAGTAGTACTCTCTTGTTTGTACAAATTAACCCTTTAATGCATAGAGTACATACAAATGCCTTGGACCATTTGTTGGGATTTGGTACAATATTTTGTGTGTGTGTGGGGGGGTGCAAGTGAGTGGTCTGTCTGTCCATTATTTTGGACATTATACTTGTTGGATGCACACTGCCATCCAGTATTTTAGACATTATGCATGCGGAGTGACAGAAATAATGTGAAGTTGAAAAAACCTGGTCATTGATATCCATGATGATCTATCTGTATTCTGGACATTGCTTTTTTGAGCTATTTACTCAGCATGCATAATATCCAATATTTTTGATAGAGCATAGACTCAGATGTATTCCAACAAATAGACATGCATTACATAGGTTATGTGTTTTCAGTTTGTGCTATATAATGTTCAAGTTGTATTTCCAACAGAAAAAAGTCTGATCAAAACTTGAACAATATAAGACTATTTCTGACTTTCGTCAACTTACCTCTTACTTGTGGATGCAGCCATTGTGACTGTTTGTGGTAAATCATGTAACTAATCAGAGAGGCACCTATTGAGGAAATTATTATCTGGAAATGTCCAGTAAAATGTGCATTTTGTGTTTTCAGGGTATCTATGAGCCTAGAGAAAATAAACCCCACTTAACTTATGTCCAAAATATTGGACAACATGCAACAAAGGGTTAAATGGTGCATATGTAGAATTTCTAGTAGTACTGTCTTGTTTGTCCAAATTAAATGGTGTAACCACATAGGCTATTGAATTTTAAAACCTTGTCTACTATAGAGATGTGGCATTCAAGCACAGAATAAAATTGAAAGATGAATATTCACAAACTGAGGAATATAGCACAGTATTAGCTTTAAAAAAATTATTATCAATATGGATTATTACCGAAATTTTTAGAACTATTAAGAATTTCAACAGTCAAACCCTAGCCCTTTACTTCAAGACTGTCACTGAGATCAACACATCACTTTCTTCATGTGCCCATTGTGACAATAACATGTAAACAGGGGAGGCCCTGCGATGACTACAACCGTGAGAGGCAAAAATTGCACAATTCAGACATCTACAATGGGACAGCCTTTGGTAGTAATGACAAGACTGCAAGACAAATTTATACCAGGTTAACAAAAAGCTGTCATGTATCACACGAGAAATGACACCTCAGTCTGCAGATCATAAGACTAGGCAGAAAATTTGATTCTTTGTCTTTTACAATTAACATTAGTGTAAATAAAACATGGCAGTGACATATATGAAGTATGTGCAGTTTTCTTAGACAGAGAACCACAAAGGAGCATACAAACCAGGAAATCACTTACATATTTTAGCCTCTTCAGCTTGAAACAAGATTTTAAACCCTGATAATACAGAAAACCATGAATTGTTTATAATGTTTATTCAGCACATTATGTGGTGAAAGCCAAAGCAAATTCATTTGAAATGGGAAATGCTTTAGCATGTAGGTTTCTATTTAGCTGTTAATTGCTGAAAAGAGAGGGAGGCTTATTTGTAGATGCCTAACTAACTAATGGGCTGCAGCATAAACAATCAGTTATTTCTCCTTATTTCCTCATTTAAAATCCCAATGAGCTTGTATGTTCTTTCTGCAATGTTTGTACAGTAACTTTCCACTCGGGGATTTTCATCCAGTTTTTGAATACAAGAATTCAAACATTTTCTGCTCTTTTAAGCATCACTTTATGCAAAGATCCGTTAGCACAAAATGCTGCTGTTTCCACTGTGTATTTAGTTTTTTAGCTTGTCCTTTGTCATCAATAATCAGACTTTGGTTCTGTAAAATTCTGGATTTACAAGGGTTATAAAATATTAAAGCACTGTAAATTATGTAAGTGCAGATAAGCAATGTGCAGTCATCCCTCATGTAAACAATATACATACAGTGCTGTGAAAAAAAATATTCGCCCCTTCCTGATTTCTTCAATTTTTTTACCCATTTGTCACACTTAAATGTTTCAGATCATTAAACAAGTTTTAATACTAGACAAATATAACCAGAGTAAACAAAAAAATTTTAAGTTATGTTTTCATTCATTGAAGTAAAAAGCAATCCAACCCCACCTGACCCAATGTAAAAAAAAGTAATTTCGCCCTTAGTTAGTAAATCAACCGATACGACCAATTAAATTGATAATTGAGTTCAATTTCACTGGACAGACCCAGGCATAATTGCTGCCAGCCTTTTTGAATATAAGTATCACTTAGATAGAACTCATCAGGTTGTGTGAAGAAGTCAAAAAGCAGCATGAAGCTGCAATCTAAAGACATTTAAGAACAAATGACAAACAAAATCGTTAACATCTCTCATTCTGGAAAGGGTTACAAAGCTATTTCTAAGGTGCTAGGATTCCTGCTAACCATGGTGAGAACCATTATCCACAAATGGAGAAATCTTGGAACAGTGGTGGACCTTCCTTGGAGTTGCCAGCCGATCAAAATTCCTCCAAGATCGCACCAACGTCTCAACCAGGAGGTCACAAAAACACTCAGGCAAACATCAAAAGAACTGCAGGCCTTGCTTGCCTCAGTTAGGTTTGTGTTCATGAGTCAACAATAAGAAAGAGATGGCAAAAATGGCATGGGAGAGCTGCAAGGAGAAAACCACTGCTGACCAAAAGGAACCCAACAGCTCATCTCACATTTGCCAAAGGAACATCTTGATGACCTTGAATACTTGCAACAAGGGCGTAGGTTTAATGTGACAATTGGTAGGGACGCATATGAAATGCAAGCACACATAGCGCGCGAGCAGGAACATTTTTGCAAATCTGAGTGCAGATACTGCCTTTTCTGTGTACAGAGATTATCCGCATGAGTGTTTCTTTGTTTTTTTATGATGCTAAGCAAACTGCCTCCATAATCTTAATAGATAGATGCCACATACATAAACTTCCGTTTCTATTTTGTTGACATCCAAATACTTTTGATTTGATTTTTGAATACAAGTTTACAACTGTTACTAATGTTATGAACATTTAGCAATATCAAGCAATTGAAATACTCTTAGCAATTCATAAGTTTCTTAATTACATAATGGTATGTTTTATTATTAGAGAATGTTAAAATCATTATAGGCAATTTATGTCTAGTAAGCATCTCTCTGTGCGGTAACGTGACTGCAGCCGAGATAAACACTTCAAAATGGACCACTTACTATCTGTGAATTGGACAAGCTGCAAACTGAACATTTTATCGGACTAGATCATGTTAGATTTACGATAACTCGTTTCTTTCATTTTCCCCACTGAGGCAAAGTTGTTCGGGACATTTTGACTCTCAAAGGTTATATTTTCTGACCATCATGAAACTAACTTTAATGCTTTCCCTATAATTCCATACTATAATTCATTATTAGCAGTGGCGATTCTAGGATTTATTTTTAGGGGGGGCCAATAGGGGGCCAATGCTATATTTTAGGGGGGACCCAATTACTGCGTTATTTGTAGATGTAGCCCATAGCAATTTCTTGAGAAGTGTTCTTTACATGTAATCATTTTATAACTTAATATAGACCTTACCTAATTAAATAGATCTAACAAAATAAACATGATCTGGAAAAGGTTTCTGGTCAGAACATACTTGTACAAAATGGAACATACAATAATTGCTACTTTTAAAAGTAACTCATGACATTCAAATTGATTCACAATAAAGGATTTATTTGGCAACATTGAACAGTGAATAGTTGCTAGTGAATCCACAGCTTAAAGAATGGAAAATTATGCCTCATCAAATGCATAAAGAAAGATAGAAGGACTTTATATTTTCTTGTCTGTCCAAAGGATCTGGAGAAGTGTTGGGCCTCAACTATGAAATGCAGCCACTGATGTTACCAAAGGCAGGGTTTTATGTACAGAAATAGAATACAGGTAATTTTAAAGTCATGGTATCTTTGCTATAAGAAAGGGAACAGGGCTAAAAGTGACACATTTCTGAATATTATTGTTTACCTTTGTTAATATTTTCAGATCTTCACAATTTGCATGATTTACAATAGCATGAGTCTCCTGTTTCCATGCTGAGTGGCAAATTGTATTAGCAAATGCATGCAATAATTTCTTATGTATCTTTATGGGAGTAAACAATACCCCTGAAGCCCACGAGGGAAAAAAATTCCCTCGCTACACGTATCCACAGAAGCGCTAACACATACAGAGAACGAGACTGAGAACACAATCGCAACTAACGTTAGCCTTTCAAAAGCGATATACAGTAATTACATCTATTCAGGAAATCTACTGTAGCTATACAGTCAAATGGTCCAATATACCGAAATCACTGATGACAAACCCTCAAGGGAGAAAACAGCAGTCAGAAGCGAACAAGCCGACTCGCCCCTTCTTTTGCTACTGTGTTTTTGGGTGATACTTCATGTATGTAGCTATTTAAAAGTTAAAAATCAAGACAACTGTTGGCAAAGTTTTCGCATTTTCTGACTGGCGCTTTTCTTTACTCTAACTTCCCAAATTCCCATAAATAGGTTCAAAGTCAGAAAAATAATTATGTTCAAACTGTAGGAAAATGTCACATACGTATTATGATGGCAGCGCTTCAGTGAGGCCATATCACACTAAGATTGAGGGAAGTATTCATATCCAGGACGCCATGATTTTATGGCCACGGCATTACATAGACCCTGCGTGCCACTGTGGGTGGGTATTTATAAATCTGACTTTCAACGTACACCCACAGAGGCACTGCTCGATCCATTGACTTCAGGCATACTTTTTCGCTCTACGTCTGTAACTTTTCCCCAACTCTTCGGATCGAAACAAATCAAACGCACATACCTTCCTAGCTAAGACAGCTAGACTCAGCCGCGAGCACACGCCGGTAGATGCCTTCCGTGTGGAGATATGAGCAAAAATTCCTCCGAAGCGACGCGGTTCAAACACTTGTCGCCATGTCTTCTAATGGGAATTCCCTGGCGTACCGTTGCATGTCGGGATTAGAAGATGGCGACAAGTGTTTGAACCCGTTTGAAATGCGTCTCTTTGGAGGAACTTTGGAGGATCCTCGCAGCTTCGTACCGATTCACTTCCATTGAGACAACAACGACGGTAAGTAATAAAATATTGAAGTCTTATGATTCACGAAATGTATATATCATATCAGTGGTCATGTATCATTTATAATCTCCAATTGTGTAGGATCGGTACGACAATATATATTTTTTTAAGTCTGAAGAAGTTGTGATAATTTAAGCTTGTGTTCTTTGCTTCTATTTGCTTTCTATTTTTATCTCTCACAAAACCGATATAAATCACGACGGTAAATGATGGGATGAAGTGCCTGTTACTGGTTTCGGTGAAGTTTTTTTTGTTTAAAAGTTAGCTATGACAATTTTGACATGCTCTTACCTAGCCTAGCTTGATCAGCTGTTTTAAGTTTAATCACGAACTGTTGCGGAGTTTCTAACTCTGTTTAGCTCTCAATAACCAATTCGGATTAAAACCACTTGTTTTTCATGAAATTGGATGAAACCACAAGTTAGGACGTTGACGACCTACGTGTCACCCATCATTTTTTAACTAGCTCTTTGAAATTGCATCGGTCAATTTGCATTTGCCATGCCAGGCGCTGTTAGTTTTCTAGCGATCTTGCTGTAGTCAGCAAGCTGTATAATATGCCATGTTGTATTTCGCGAAAAGATGGTCTTTTAAATGATTTACTCTTGAAGAGATGTGGTGGCTGTGGTTAGTCTATATACTTTTCTGTGCTCATTTTATTGTGTCATGTAGGCTTACCGTTCACACATCTGAGTAGTTACACTTATTTAAGTTGTCACCACGTCACTATAAAAGCATGACCTCTATAAAACGTATGTAAATAATGTTATTCATCAAGAGAAATACGTTTGCGGCAATTGTGTGCGGTTTAATTTAATATTTACCGTTCAGTAACGCAATCGCTGCTGTCTGTCCAATAGGAGATCATGACAGCGCTGCGTTTGTTTGGAACTATAGCGCTTCCCCACGAACCACGTGACCACTCGAACAACGAAGTCAATGGGTGTCACACTCTGAGTTATCTATAGCTCTGGGCGTGACCACATGGCCTTGGCTACCCCCTCTCAATGAGAGTGGCCAAAATGTACGTCAATCAATGTTGTAAAAGCTAATAAATGTTTTACGTGCGCACTTCACAAACGCAAATTATGGATGTTAAATAAAACCACCGAGTTCATCCCAAACCAGCCCAAAATGTGTCCACCTGCCTAAGGGAATTTTTGCCCGCACAATTCAATCGAAACCAGCCCAGCCCAATCTGGCAACACTGATCACAATACTGTTTCCCCCTCACCCCGCCCTCATAAAGCTGCGCTGTAACAACCAGCTAACGCTCCTCTGAGAGAAAACAAATTCCCCAATGACAAGACATTATTTCTCCGAGGGGGCCGAGAGGGGGCCAATCAGATTCCAGCAGGGGCCATGGCCCCAGTGGCCCCTCCCCTCCCTTCGCCAATGATAATTAGTACCTCACCTGAAGCTCTGATACACCTGTATCCTCAACAGCTTGCTGACGTGGTTCCTGCATACAAAATAATACATTAATAATAGCACTCTCGCGGAATTTCTAGACAGAAATTCACCTCATAATTTGATATATCCATCCGTGTTATGTCTACTACAACTAGCAACCTGACTACTAGCCAACATGTGACAGAAACTAGGTTTTGTTCGCTAGAAGAAACTAGCGAACATGATTAACTGACATTAATTGACATTATTTACCAATAAAAAGTAACTTGAGGTAGCTAACAAGTTTTCACTTTAAATAGCTAACTATTTCTGACTAGTTAGTTTGATCACTTACGCCCTGGATGGTTAAAAAAAAAGCTTCTTATGTCGCCTTCTTTTGGTGGCTCTCTGTTGTCTTCCTATGTCAACTGAGTGGCTATCTGCCATTAGCTCGCTAGCTAACAAACTGATGTTATATAATGGTTAGCTATGGAATGGTGCTGCAAGCAGACTTAGTTATGAGAGTGGCAGTTAGCTAGCCTGCTGCAGCGCTAAACCGCACCAATTCAAGTTCCCAACATTACACTTGGCATTCAGTTTGGCTGAATATTAATAGCATTATATGGAACGTTATTTTTTTTTTCTCACGCTCTCAGACAATGAAATTCCCATTAAAGTGATGCGTACCTAAGGTAATATCAAATATATGTCATGAGTTGGGCCATGGGAAAATTGCTATAGTCGCGTGATGAAGAAAAATCTGGAACAAATGCCAAATTAAGGTTCTTCGACGGGCAAGCCATAACAAACACCATGTAATCAAAGCCGGCGATCCAGTCGCACGTCTCAAGCTCCGGTTTGGACAAAAATGAATATTCATGACCTGAATAGAGTGGTCAATTTACACTTGACTTTTAGCCTTCAGGTAGCCGCTCCCTTTCAACCAATCAAATGCTAGAATGCGTAGATAGGTTGTCTTGGAGACAAAGCCTCCACAACTAGGTCTACAACCCAATTCTGAAATAGTTGGGACAAAGTGTAAATTGTGAATAAAATCAAAACGCAATGACTTTCAAATCACATCAGCCAGGATTTTATTCACAATAGAACAGAGATAATATAGCAAATGTTGAAACTGAGAAATTTTACAATTTTATCCACAAAATGAGCTCATTCAAATTTCATGGCTGCTACAGGCCTCAAAAAAGTTGGGACAGGGGCCTGTTTACCATGGTGTAGCATCCCCTCTTCTTTTTAACACAGAGTGGAGGCGTCTGGGCATTGAGGAGACAAGTTTCTTGAGTTTAGCCATTGGAATTTGATCCCACTCTTGCTTAATACAGGCTTCCAGCTGCTGGAGAGTTTTGGGTCTCCTTTGACGGACTTTTCATTTAATTATGCGCCAAATGTTCTCAATCGGTGAAAGATCAGGACTGTACGCAGGCCAGTTCAGCACACGGACTCTTCTACTACAAAGCCATGCTGTTGTTATAGCTGCAGTATGTGGTTTTGCATTGTCCTGCTGAAATACACAGTTCCTTCCCTGGGATAGATGTCGTCTGGAGGGGAGCATATGTTGCTCTAAAATCTGTATATACCTTTCAGCATTCATGGTGCTTTTTAAAACATGCAAGTGTCCCACACCATATGCACTAATGCATCCCCAAACCATCAGAGATGCTGGCTTTTGAGCTGAACTCTGATAACAGGAGGGGTGGTCTTTCTCCTCTTTAGCCCGGAGGACACAACGCCCATGATTTCCAACAAGAATGTCAAATTTGGACTCGTCTGACCACAGGGCACTTTGCCACTTTGCCAAAGTCCATTTTAAATGAGCCTTGGCCCACAGAATACGGTGGCGCTTCTGGATCATGCTCAACAATGGCTGTGGGTTTTAGGTGGCATCTGTGGATGGTACGGCCGACTGTGTTTACAGACAGTGGTTTCTTGAATTATTCCTGGGCCCATTTAGTAATGTCAATGACAGAATCACGCCGGTGAGTGATGCAGTGGCGTCTGAGGGCCCGTAGATCACGAGCATCCAGTAAGGGTCTTTAGCCTTGTCCCTTATGCACAGAGATTTTTCCAGTTTCTCTGAATCTTTTGACGATGTTTTGCATTGTCAATGATGAGACCTTCAAAGCCTTTGCAATTTGACTTTGAGGAACATTGTTTTTAAAGTATTCCACAATTTGTTTTACGCAAGCCTTCACAGGTTGGAGAGCCTCTGGCCATCTTTACTTCTGAGAGACTCAGCCTCTCTAAGACATCCCTTTTATAGCCAATCATGTTACACACCTGATGCCAGTTAACTTAATTACTTGCTAAATGTTCTTTCAGCTGATTCTCTTATATATTAATTGCTTTTTTCAGCCCTTTTTTTGCCTGTGTCCCAACTTTTTTGAGACCTGTTGCAGCCAGAAAATTTGAAATAAGCTCATTTTGTGGATAAAAATATAAAATGTCTCAGTTTCAACATTTGAAATGTTACCTATGTTCTATTGTAAATAACATATTGGCTCATGTGATCTGAAAGTCATTGCATTTTGATTTTATTCACAATTTACACTTCGTCCCCACTATTTCGGAATTGGGGTTGTGATATGGCTTATCTGGAAAGATGATAAGAACGAGTTCGCTGAAATATTGGTAGGGACAATCTGGCTTTTACCCAAACCTACGCCCTTGACTTGCAAAATAATATTCTGTGGACTGATGAGTCAAACGTGAAACTTTTTGGAAGACATGGATTTCATTACATCTGGTATAAAGCTGGCACAGCAGGTCACAATAAGGAAATCATATCGACAATCGAACACAGTGGTGGTGGTCTGATGGTCTGGGGCTGTTTTGTTGCTTCAGGACCATGGCGACCATATTTGATGGAACCATGAGTTCTGCTTCCTACTAAAAAATCCTGAAGGAGAACGTCAGTTTGTGACCGAAACTTCAAGCGCAGTTGGGTTATGCAACAGGACAATCACGCGAAGCACATGAAGCAAGTCCATCACTGAATGGCTGAAAACAATCAAAATGAAGGTTTTGGAATGCGGTAGTCAGAGTCCTGACTTGAATCCAATTGAGATATAATATAATATATAATAATATTATGTATAATTGAGACATAAAGAGGCAGTTCATGCTCTAAAACCCTCTAACGTGACTGAATTAAAAAAATTCTACTAAGAAGAGCGGGCCAAAATTCCCCCACAGTGCTATAATAAACTCACTGCCAATTCATCACAAATGGTTGAGTGCAGTTGTTGCCGTCGAGGGTGGCACAACCAATTATGTTTAGGGGGGCAATTAATTTTTTACGATGATATAGGTTTTGAATGACTCTTCATCTTCAATAAATGAATTGATCATTTAAAAGCTGCATTTTGTTTACTCATGTTCTTTGTCATATTAAAATTAGTTGGATGATCAGAAATATTTACATATGACAAATAAGCAAAAATAAAAAAACTGGGAAAGGGGCTAATATTTTTCACAGCGCTGTACATTGTCCAGACAAGCAATTCAAAGGGTCTCATCTATAAAGTTGAGGAGTTCAATGTCGCTTCAAAGTTATCTGAGATAATGTATTTGGAGACATTTTCTCCAAAATGTGGGATTTTTTAAATGAAAATATAATGTGACAGCCTATCTGTATGACTACTGTTAGAATAACCAAAACTACCAAAAATAAATAAATAAAATAAAAAATAACCAAATAATAGAGCCTTCTACATTCATCAGTCAGAATAATCATAGTTCACAAGGACAACCATTTCTTCTCCATGTGAATATGTGAATTCTCTAATACACCAACTAGTTTTGCTAATTGAGTTATAATTCTGCTGTTTCTTGAAATGCGTGGGATGTGAACTATTTTTTTATGTTGATATTATATAACTGCATACCTTTCTACAGCAGGTACAGGAGCATGGTTTACCACCTGGGTGAATCAGTTAATCATCCCCATAGGTTGCCAAATCACAATGCCTCTACCCATGGAGGGAGTCTCACTTGAACAACTTCACTTATGGGCCGTCACCTTGTTTGATGAATGAATTAACATCTTCCCACGCTTAGTGCAGGAATGCTGACCTCCCACTGTTAAAACACGTCAAGCAGCCTTCAAAGCCTGCTGTATGAACAGACCACAACACGCAGCAGAGAACAAGCAGGTGAATGGCCTTTCACCAGCCTGAACTCTCTGAGAGTGCTCAATCCATAGGGAGAGAGTGGTGCCTTTCACCGGGCTCTGACAGCCACTGATTCCCATCACTGATGAAAATGAATGTGAGAAATTAACCTAGTGTGTGCCACAAGCACTCTCTGAGCAGAACAGAGAGTTCCTCGACAGAAACGAGAATCTACAGATTGATGTAATGCCTTTTTGATGTCTGGAATAATTATAATCGAACAACTCAGTTTAAATGAACCTTTGCTGCCAGCCCTTTATTTTACTGCAGCCCAGGACCCAACCTTTCTTATGTATTCAGCCGTGGGCTGCTGAAGCAGTGGTCCAGCGCAACCCGCCCCCACGCCCCCCACCCCACCCCCCATGAGCAACGGAGATGAGCGCCCTCATATTTGCATTGGTTTAGGAGTGGGCTGGTTGAGAATGGGGAGCAATCCTCCTCAGGAGCTTACAGAGAAGATTACCATATTTATATAAATGACTTGCTGAGGTTTAGTTGGTGCTACTCGTGTTATACTTTTGAAAAGAGAAATCCAGCTTTAGATGCACAGAAAACATTTCAAAACCCAATGCACCAGTAGCTAGCAAAATATTTTTCCAAAAAAACATGGTTTCAAAATATACAGAGGCCATATTAAAGAGATACCCAGTTACTACTACTTTGACATAACAGGTTCATAAACTCTGTACACTGATTTTGGTAAAAGCTTTGCCAAATAAATATAATGCCATATAATGTAAACATACCATCCGTAGATGCTCCAACTTATTTGCCCTAGGTGTGTCCTGGCCGAGAGAAAATCAAAACTTAAGCTCCTGCGAAAAAATAATTGTGTTCTGTAATTTTATTCCAAATCATTGAAGCTTATTGTCTGTGGTCTTTAAAAGGTCAAAGAGTGCAAAGAGATCATACGTTCTTTTGGCCGTCACTGTTTCTGACACTGTTATAAAGACCCTTATTTTAACGCTAGATGATCTCACACATTGACAATCTGGCCAAGTGATTTTAACACCCTATTTGTAAGTTTCTCAGGTTCAAATTGGTCAGCTTCAAAAAAGGGCACTTGCTGAAACACATTCTCTCGGTTTATCTCTCTCTCACCCACAAACTCACACAAATACCCACCAACCTACATGCACTGGCAAAATACAATAGCACACAAACAAATGCACAGAAATTTCACATCATTCGATACGCCTGCCTACCTATCTACTAATCATTATGCTGCTATCCAGTTAACAGTTTTAACAAAATACATGTTAGGAGCAGTGAACATCAAATTCAAAATTCTTGTTAGGAGAACTCATGCATTGATGTTAATATTCCAATGAATACATGAGTTACAGTTTTAAGTATACCATCCCTTCCACATGGGAGAGCAACCTAAACTCCCATTGCAGTGTGGCAAGGCAGTCAGGCCACAGTAAAATTTTGAATGGTGATTTTACTAAAGGCACTCCACTGTGGTGCATGTGATCAGAGAGTATGTTCAATGACTATGTGAATAAGATTGGTTGATTGAAGAAACATGTGCATATGTGGTCAATCAATGGTCAGCTTGTTGCAAGACTTCTTTTTTTCACATTTCTTATGTACCTCTCATAACTGCTCAACATCATAACATATAATGAGGTAATATTTCATCATAACCCAACTGCATCTGGCTGTTATTCACCACATGCTCTGACAAAAACACAGTTAATGAAATTAAATATTGGCTTATTAGCATCACGCACTGTACATGTACAAGGTGATTTTTCAGGACATTTTAAACAATTTTTCAGGAATAATTCAGGTTGAAATAACAAGAGCACATAATATACTCACAGACAAACAATGTCACACAAACTTAATTTAAAACTGAGACTTGCCATTCTGTTTAAGTGTAAATAGTGCTTGACATGGGGAAGATGGTTAGTTAGTCCTATTCATCAACAAGCTGTTGATGTGTTAAATTAACAGAATTTCCTTTCAAAAAGAATTTTTGAGGTGACAAGAAAACCCTTTCAATGACAGCAAAAAATGAGCATCCCCATCACCAGTAATACAATTGGCTGGTTCATACCAGATTAACCGAACCATGTCTTTCGGACCTAGCATGTCTAATACTGTGCAGTGCTGTACATATTTGATATAAGCCCATGATAATTCCTGAAGTCAACCATGCGGGCTACAATTTGACAAGGAGAATCAATATTAACCACAGTACAACTGTGAGTGTCCTCTGAAAGAGTTACGCTCCTGTGCATCTCGGTTAGAAAAGAGCTCAAACAGCAGCCCGTCACAGCCAAATGTGCATAAATATCACTGAACACCTCTGTCTGACAGCAGGGCCTATAATGTGGAGTTACAACTCCGCTTTAGTTCTTGTGGTAGAAAGCACAGCAGCCCTGGCATATGCTCTCCATTTTCCATTCTGCTGGAGCACCCTGCCCGAGGCTGCTGTAGTCTGCATCATTTTAAGTGCTGTGCAATTTGTCAGCTAACAGTTTGGACCCTTCATTTTTCTTGCTGGGAACATTAAAGGGCTATGAACCACAGAAATTTAAAAACCTTTTTAAATGTAGAAGATTTATGACTTCATGCCATTGCTATTGTCTTTTATTTTATTATTATTATTTTTTTGCACTCCAAGACAGTCCATGAAGTGCAGTAACTGCAATTCTGTATTCCTAATTCAATTTCATCTCTTCTTTGGGCAATGGGTAAAAGATTGACTCCTTAATGCCCTTGCAAGAATCAGACCTACAGCATCAAGTATAGTACTGAAGAAAATGCTTTCTCTTCTCTTCCTTTCTAAATTTTCAAAGAACCTGTTGAGAATTGATTTTAATGTAACCATACAATATGTAACCCCATTTCTGAAAAAGTAAGGCCAATATAAAAAAATGCAAATAAGGAAAGAAAACTGTGATTTGTAAATCATGTTTGGTCTTCATTAAAATGACAACCGTCAAAACACTGGCAATGCTTTATCTTTATCCTTTTCAAGGAAATAAGAATACTTGGAAATAAACAAATTTTATGCTTGCAACACATTCCTGAAATGTATTAAACTATAGCACAGTGGTGTGTCAACAACACTCTATTACATCACCTTTCCTTTTAACAGCCCACCAAGTAATGGCTTGGGAAACTAAGGACACCAATTGTTCCAGTTTTTAAGAATTTTTTCCCCTTTCTGCCATGATTTACGTCTTCTGTCTTCAGCTTCTCTGATATCCTGGGTCTTCATTGCTGGATTTTGTGCTTTTTAAAGCCCTACATACATTCAGTTTGAGACAAAAAACTGCTGGAGGGCCAGTCTAGTGGCCACACACTCAGATTAGAAAGTCACACTAGTCGAGTTTCCATCTAATGTCAAGCGAATTTTAAGCAAATTTTCGAAAATTTGCGTAAAATTTGGAATACCTGCGTATCTGTCAGCTGGCTCGGAGAGAGTAAACTCCATTAAATCAGGCCTGTTTCACCACAAGATGGCAATAGAGGACACCCGTAAAAAGTATAGCACAGCAGAAGAAGAAGAGGTTGCAAAATGGAAAAGATGCAAATTGAGGCAAAACAACTGGAAGAGAAACAATTGGAGGAGAAATAAGACACTAAAAAAAAGGAGACAGGTCGTCAGGAGTTGCATGAAATTTAACAAATCGTCATAGTGCTTTTCTTTCAGTTAATGACTGCAATGTTTGACGCTGTCCAAAGATGAAGACGGAGTCGAATGCAAATGCACACCGTGGTAGAAAGGCAGCTACTTCAGAACTCAGTCAGCTAAGCTGTTTCCATCCCATATTATGCGTATTAACTCTTAATCACATAAGGCGAAAACCACTTCAAGAAAGCAAATAAACTTTTATGCGACATAATGGAAGTTCATTCATATTTCACTGTTTCCATATGTGACGGCTGTTGCAACCTGTGCTGATGTGGCTTAATCGTCTTCTTCAGGGCCATCATCCAAAAACAGCAAACCCTGCTCAATAAAAAAAAATAGATGTGTATACACACACACACACACACACACACACACAGTACTGTGCAAAAGTCTTAAGCACATTTAAAGCAATTTTGTTGGGCAAATATGTTTGCAAAAATGATGAAATAAAAACGTTTTACTCACTGAGAAATGTACTATACAGAGGTGTAACCTGTTAAAACCTGAATCAAATCAATAGTTGGTGCAACTACCCTTCCCAAAAAATTTGGGACACTGTCCTATTGCGCAATAGTTTCATAAGATGATTGGCGTTTGCTTGTTCTAAGCAGAGTGGATTACTTGCCACCATTCTTCTTCAGGCTGACTGTCTCGCGTCTCTCCCTCAAAGAAATTACAAACAGCCCTGATGATGCTGACATCAAGACTTTGTCAACACTATAATATACGTATCGACTATTTGTAATGGAATACAAACATTTATTTATGAAACTTTTCTTTAAATTAGAATTTGGAATTTCAAATTTACTTCTAATCTTCAGGAACTCTAATATGGAATCAAAAGTAAACAAATAAACACATAATACAGATAGAAATTAAAAAAACTGCAAGTTGCCAAAGACAGTACTGTTTATATATATATATATATATATATATATATATATATATATATATATATATATATATGAAACCCCATTTCCAAAAAAAAGGACATTGTGTTATATGTAAATAAAAAAACAAAATGCCATGATTTTCAAATCATTTGAACTTTATATTTAATTTGAAAACAGTGCAAAGATAACACATTAGGCGTTGAAACTGAGATATTTTATTGTTTTTTGGAAAATATGTTTTGAATTTGATGCCAGCAAAATGTTTCAAAAAAGTTGGCACAGGGGCATGTTTACCTCTATGTTACATCACATCTTCTTCAATTAACACTCTGTAAGTGTTTGGGAACTAAGGAACTAACCAACTTCTGTAGTTATGAAAGCAAAATGTTTTCCCATTCTTGCTTTATGTTGGATTTCAGCTGCTCAATACTTTGCAGCCTACTTTGTCAAATTTTTCATTTCATAATGCACCAAATATTGTCAGTGGATGACAGGTCTGGACTGCAGGCAGACCACTTTAGCACCCAGACTCTTTTACTACGGAGCCATTTTGTTGTAATACCTGCAGAGTATTGTGTTTGGCATGGTGTTGCTGAAATGAGCAAGGCCTTCCCTTAAAAAAAGGCATCTGGACGGCAGTGAATATTGCACCAAAACCTGTATACAGTATATTTTTCACTATCAATGGTGTCTTCACAGATGCGCAAGTTACCCATGCCATGTGTGCACATGCACCTCCATACTATCATGGACGCTGGCTTTTGAATTGTCTGCTAATAAAAAGCCGGATGACCCCTCTCCTCTTTAGCCCAGAGGATAGGGCATCAAAAAAAATTTTTACATTTTGATAAATCAGACCACAGGGCAGTTTTCCACTTCGCCTCAGTATATTTTAAATGAGCTCAGGCCCAGAGAAGAAGGCAGTGTTTTTGGACCTTTTTATGTATGGTTTAATCTCTACATGGCAGAGTTTTAACTTGCATCTTTGGATGCAAAGACAAACTATGCTTACTGACAGAAGTGTCTCAGAGTCTATGCAGTGATTTCCACCACAGAATCCTGTCTGTATTTAATGGAGTGCCACCTGAGGACCTGAAAATCCCAGCCATTCAAAATTGGATTTTGACTTGTCCCTGGAGTACAGAGATTTTTTTGGATTCTCTGAATATTTAATATTTAATGATTTAAAATAACATAGAGGATAAAATCTCCAAAAACTTTGCAATTTTAAGTTGAAAACCGTATTCTTAAATTGTTGAACTATTTCCCCATGCAGTCTTTCATTGAGTGGTTAAGACCTCACAGTATTTACTTATGAAAGACTTTGTACACCAAATCATGTTGCTGACCTGTTGCTAAATAATCTAATTAGCTGTGAGATGTTCTGCCAGTTGTCTTTTCTTAGCATCATGCAACTTTTCCACTTTTATTGTCCCATCCCAACTTTTTAGAACATGTTGCTATCATCAAATTCAAAATGAGCAGATAGTTTTTAAAAAACAAAAAAATGTATCAGTTTCAAGATTTGATATGTTGTCTCTGTCCTACTTTAAATTAAATATAGGGTTTTAAATTATTTGCAAATCATTGAATTCTGTTTTATTTACATATTACACAGCATCCCAACTTTTTTGGAAATGGGGTTGTGTATATATATATATATATATATATATATATGTGTGTGTGTGTGTGTATAACAGCCCATATGTGGACCAGCTCCGGCAAATCAGATCTGGGCTACTAAAGGGCCATTGTTCTTGCTGTATGTGGGCCAGAACTGGGCCATGTAAAGTGCATTAAGTGGGCCAGACTTGGGCCAGGTCAATATTGCTATATGGGGATGTATCAAAATTCAAAGTACCAAAATTCATCGCTTTATAAGGCGTCATCTGTGATAACTTTCTTAAGAGCGAGGTGATTCATCAGTGCCTGTTGCGTTGTTTCTTCCATGATTTTCTTAAAACTTTCTCGAAGGGAGAACACAATTTGACGGGGGAGCAGAATCAGACACAACACCGGGCTCCGGGAAGTCCGCTCGTTTCCTCTTCACAAAATCCACCCATGCCTTTCAAATTCAGGGGTTTTTTTGGAAATTTATGGTCCATAATGACTCTGTTTGCATTGGCCTTATTGTTGCAGCCTTAAACAAGGCAGATATTTGGCATTTTCCCGAGGGAATAATCCACATTTGCAAATCATTGAGTCAAATGCCATTGACAACGTGTTCTCTGCTGCTGGCTAGATACCTTCACCGAAGGTGGCCGAAGATGATCCGAGATGATTGCAATTTGCAGTGATTAAAATGCAAAAAAATTCATAACGGCTGATTAAAATTTGAAATGACTGGTGCACAAAGGATATATTTGTTTTAAGATTATGTGGTCCAAATCTTATTTTTGGATGAACAAGCACACTTATGTTTTTTTCCTTCTGTACTTCATTTGGGGATAAACACTCTTTTGGAATGTTATGCCTGAATCACAAATCCTGTGAGTTACATCACCTTTTCTTTTAACAGTCCTCAAAGAAATTATTAGGGAAGCTGAGGATGCCAGTTGTACCAGGTTTGAGGGATTTTCCCCCATGCTTTCTTGATACGTATCTGTTTTCATCTAACCAGACATTTGGGGACTTCATTGCTGGATTGCAGCATCTCACATTTTCAACAGCAAAAATTTGCAGTCTTTACAGCAGATAAGCCATTCTATTTGCCTTGGACGCAACGATGTTTTATAATGCAGAAAGTGTCTTACTGCTGTTTAGCTGAAACAAGCAGGGACTTCCTAAAAAGCCTCATTTGAAGTATATATTGTTTCAAAGCACATATTGCATACATTGTTTCAAAATACACGTCTTTCTCCATTAATGGTATGTGCGCAAATTTTCAAGTTGCCAATGCTATGGGCACTAACACTCCCCCAAACGATGACAGATGCTGGCTTCAGAACCTTACTTTGCTAAAAACTGGGAGGGTCTATTTCTTTTTTAGCTAGGTGAACACAACATCCAGTATTACCAATAACCAATTTGTAAGGCTGATTGATCTAACAAGCACACCAGTGATTCCATTGTGCACCAGTCCATTTCAGGTGAGCTCAAGCCCAGGGAAGCCTGCAGTTTTTCCGCACGGATTTGAAAAACGGTCCATTGGAGCATACGTTCTTCTCTAGCATTTGTGTGTGAATAACAAATTGGTATTTATTGACAAAGGATTTCTAAATTAGTCCCAGCCAATGTGTTAATATTCATCAAAAAAACCATATTGGTTTTCAATGCAACGTCAGTTGAAGGATTGATCTAAACTCATCCTTTCTGCGGAGATTTCTCCAGATTTTAAAATAATATTATGCTCTGTAGAGGGTGTTGTTAGGTTTTTTAAAACTCTTGGATTATTCAATCATGCAGTTTTTTCAAAGTGGTGAGCCTCTACCACTTGTTGCTTTTAAATTAATTGCCATTTTATGGATGCTCCCTTTAACCTGAGCATGATAGTGTCACATGTAAAACACCTGTGTGTCCGGGCTTTGGCCTTCCAGCACTGTCCGAGTCTTATATTGACCCAGCACCAGCTTTACTGAAACCTGATGCAGGAATCAAATTCAGAATGAGTATGTACAGTGCTGTGAAAAAGTATTTGCCCCCTTCCTGATTCCTTATTTTTTGTGCATATTTGTCACACTTAAATGTTTCAGATCATCAAACAAATTTTAATATCAGACAAATATAACCCTTGTAAATACAAAATGCTTTTTTTTAAATGATAATTTCATTAATTGAGGGAAAAAGCTATCCAAACCTACCTGGCCCTATGTGAAAAAGTAATTGCCCCCTAAACCTCATAACTGGTAGTGCCACCCTCGGCGACAACAACTGCAATCAAGCGTTTGCAATAACTGGCAATGAGTCTTTCACATTGCTGTGGAGGAATTTTGGCCCACTCTTCTTTCCAGAATTATTTTGAATTCAGCCACATTGGATGGCTTTTGAGCATGTTTAATGTCATGCCACAGCATCTCAATCGGATTTAAGTCCGGGCTTTGTCTCGGCCACTCCAAAACCTTCATTTTATTTTTTTTAAGCCATTCAGAGGTGGACTTGCTGGAGTGTTTCAGATCATTGTCCTGCTGCATAACCCAAGTGCGCTTGAGCTTGAGGTCACGAACTGATGGTCGGACATTCTCCTTCAGGATTTTCTGGTAAAGAGCAGAATTTGTTGTTCCATCAATTACGGCAAGTTGTCCAGGTCCTGAATGAGCAAAGCAGCCACAGACCATCACACTACCACCACCATGTTTGACCGTTGGTATGATGTTCTTTTTATGAAACGCTGCGTTAGTTTTAAGCCAGATGTAACGGGATGCACACCTTCCAAAAAGTTCAACTTCTGTCTCGTCAGTCCACAGAATATTTTCCCAAAAGTGTTAGGGATCATCAAGATGTTTTTTGGCAAATGTGAGACGAGCCCTTGTGTTCTTTTTGGTCAGCAGAGGTTTTCGCCTTGGAATTCTCCCATGGATGCCATTTTTGCCCAGTCTCTTTCTTATTGTTGAATCATGAGCACTGACTTTAACTGAAGCAAGTGAGGCCTGCAGTTCTTTAGATGTTGTACTGGGTTCTTTTGTGACCTCCTGGATGAGTCGTCGATGCGCTCTTGGAGTAATTTTGGTAGGCCGGCCACTCCTGGACGGTTCACCACTGTTTCAAGTCTTCTCCCTTTGTGGATAATGGCTCTCACCATGGTTCGCTGGAGTCCCAACACCTTAGAAACAGCTTTGTAACCCTTTCTAAACTGATAGATGTCAATGACTTTGTTTCTCATCTGTTCTTGAATTTTTTTAGATCACAGCAAGATGTGTTGCTTTTTGAGATGTTTTAGCCTACTTCATTTTGTCAGACAGGTTCTATTTAAGTGATTTCTTGATTCAACAGGTCCGGCAGTAATCAGACCTGGGTTGAGCTAGTGAAATTGAACTAAAAAAATGTGGTTAATCACAGTTAATTAATGATTTAACAAGGGGGGGGGAATTACTTTTTCACATAGGGCCAGGTAGGTTTGGATAGCTTTTTCCCCTTAATAAATGAAATCATCATTTAAAAACTGCATTTTGTATTTACTCGGGTTACCCTTTGTTGAATATTAAAATTTGTTTGATCTGAAACATTTAAGTGTGACAAACATGCAAAAAAAAAAGAAATCAGGAAGAGGGCAAAAAATTTCTTTTTCAAAGCGCTGTATGTATGTCCAGAAAGGTAAAGCAATAAATATTTTTGTGTACCTGAATTCAATTTAACACAAGTCAAATATGATTTACAAATCACTGCTTTCTTTTTTCACTTGCTTTCACCACACTGTCCCAACTTTTCTGGTTAGGAAAGGTTTGTGATTTGGGTCAAACTGGGTAGAAAATCCCCCCAGAGATGGAAATTGCTTTGCTTTCTTTTACGTTATACAATATAGGATGTGTCCCTCACAAATATATTCTGTGTATTGCAAGGACGAAAGTCAGCTGAAACAGGGAATGCAGCAGCATTCTGTGTGCCTCCCACCCAACTGCACATCCCAGCTGTTTAAAAAGCCCTAAATTACACATATCTCACAGCACTCTGCTCTCAAGATCTTCAGCCACATAAATCTTCATAAGACTCTATTTGCAATCTAGACATGTATCCAATGTCACTGCGACACGCAAACTGACCGTTTGCTGCCTGATGTGCTCAGTCTCCATTGAAAGAGCACCTGCTCATTTAGAAGCTCCGGTTTCATAAACAGTGCATTGATTTATCAATTTTCTCAATTCTAAAGGCTGTTTGATTTCTAGAGGGACAGGACTGGGTTTATGCCAGCAGGCAGTTCATTCCTCTCTTGGGAGCAACAACTAAGGGAAGACTAAGAGATTGTGGAGAGCACTGAGACAAGAGGCTGCCAGTAGAATATTACCTCAGTGGTAAATCAGAGAAGTAATAAGCAGCAAATAAAATAAAAAGTAATGCCATTCCAGCAGCATAGCACCAAGCAAAAATACAAGACTTAGGGGGGAAATGCAAGACACAAGAACAAACCATTATATAAAGAGATGACAGAAAAAAGACATTAGTAACAGGAAATGCAGTACAAAGCAAGCAAAACCACTGCATGAAGAAGACAAAAGCCACAAAAAGAAATCAAAAAACAACGCAAGTCTTTGAAGGGGTTTGCTGATGTCTTTATAGAAAAGCCCACCCTTACAAAACAGACGTTAATTCAAGTATGAAATTAGTATACTTCTTTTCAACTCAAAATTACAAGAGTATGCTGTCAGTTCACTTGTTATGTCAGCCTACTTATCAGAGATATACAGTATGCTTATCTAATACTGAGAGTACATTGAAAAGTATATTTGGCATACTTGTACTTAATCCTTTGATCAAGTTATGAAGAGTTTGCTTCCAAAATGCAATAAGTGCCAAAACTACAAAATTGAGATAATACCATAGAGCGATAGCCCTGTGCTTCTTACACATGGTGCAAAAATTTGTTTTTCGATATTCATACTACAAACCCCAATTCCAATGAAGTTGGGACGTTGTGTAAAATGTGAATAAAAACAGAATGCAATGATTTGCAAATCTCATAAACCCACATTTTATTAACAATAGAACACAGACAACATATCAGATGTTGAAAGTGGGACATTTGACCATTTCCTGAAAAATTAGCTCATTTTGAATTTGATGGCAGCAACACATCTAAAAAAAGTTGGGACAGGGCCATGTTTACCATTGTGTAGCATCCCCTCTTCTTTTCACAACAGTCTGTAAATGCCTGGGAAGTGAGGAGACCAATTGCTGGAGTTTAGGAAGAAGGATGTTGTCCCTCTCTTGTCTATTGTAGGATTCTAGCTGCTCAACAGTCCTGGGTCTTCTAAGCCAAATTTTTTGTTTTATGATGCGCCAAATGTTTTTATTGATGAAAGGTCTGGACTGCAGGCAGACCATTTCAGCACTCTTCTACAGCGAAGCCTTGCTGTTGTGATGGATGCAGTATGTGGGCTAGCATTGTCTTGCTGAAATATGCAAGAGCTTCCCTGAAGGAGACTATATACTTTTCAGCATTGATAATGCCTATCCAGATGTGTAAGCTGCTCATGCCATAGGCACTAATGCAACCCCATACCATCAGAGATGCAGGCTTTTGAACTGAGCGCTGATAACAAGCTGGATGGTCCCTCTCCTCTTTAGTCTGCACGACAGGGTGTCCGTGGTTTCCAAAAAGAATTTCAAATTTTGATTAATCTGACCACAGAACAGTTTCCATTTTGCCTCAGTCCATTTTAAATGAGCTTTGGCCCAGAGAGGATGGTAGCATTTCTGGATTGTGTTCACATATGGCTTCTTCTTTGCATGATACAGCTTTAACTTGCATTTGTGGATTGCATGGCACACTGTGTTCACAGACAATGATTTCTAGAAGTGTTCCTGAGCCCTTGCAGTGAATTCCAGTACAGAATCATGTCTGTTTTTATTGCAGTGTCGCCTGAGAGCCCGAAGATCACGAGCGTCCAATATTGACCTTCGGAATTTCCCCTTGCGAAAAGAGATTTCTCCAGATTCTCTGAATCTTTTGATGATATCATGTTCTGCAGATGGTGGGATATTCAAAGTCTTCGCAATTGTACATTGAGGAACATTTTTCTGAAATTATTCCACAATTTTTAGACTCATTTTTTCGCAGATTGGTGAGCCTCTGCCCATCTTAACTTCTGAGAGACTCATCCTCTCTAAAATGTTCTTTTTACACCCAGTCATGTTAGTGACCAGTTGCCAGTTAACCTAATTAGTTGTAAAATGCTCCTCGCACTGATTTTTATTAACACTTTTTACTTTTCTAGCCTTTTGTTGCCCCTGTCCCAACTCTTTTGAGATGTGTTGCTGCCATCAAATTCAAAATCAGCAAATATTTTTCATGAAATGGTAAAATGTCTTACTTTCATCAGATATGTCACCTTTGTTCTATTGTGAATAAAATGGGGGTTTATGAGATTTGCAAATCATTGCATTCTATTTTTATTCCTGTTTTACACAACGTCCCAAGTGCTCTGGAATTGGGCTTAATATAAGGTGTTTTTCATGGTCAAAGTTTGTGTTTTTCTATAAATTGCAATAGATGCCAACACAGAAAAAGTTGATTTACTCAAAATGAGTACAATGGATATATTGCATTTTGGAAACAAACTCCTCATATACTTAAGTGTAATGAAGTATTCTCATTGAATACAGACTGCTTGTATTTGAGCTAACTTTTTCGATATAATTGCTAGATGGAGTATAATGTATTGTCCATGGATAGAACTGAAAGTAATCTTTTATTTCCAGGGTTATGAACCCAAACTGAAACAGATAAAGATTTGATTTGCAAATAAAGTAGACAACTTGTGATGAGCAGCAGAAACAGGAACCAGGCGCAGATCACAATTCAAGCCTCAGGGGCACTTCTAATGAAAGAAGAATTACCCAAATTGGCACTTAAATATATTGAAGGAAAACTGCAAAGAAGCTCAGGCTGAAGAATGGACAGGGGACGGTCTTAAATCAAGCGGGGGCCACAGCAGGTATAGTGGAAGTCAGGGTTATGAGTGGGTGGGGAAACTGGTCTGAAGTCAGTGCCGGGAAGTCGAGCTCTAGGTACAAGGCACGCTAGACAGTGCACACTCAAGCACCGATACAGGAGGACCTGGAAGGCGCACCCCTTACTAGGACTGCTGACATTGGGAATATACCCCTAAGAGATCGGTCACTAATTCTTTTAAGTTTTCTTAAATTACCTAAAAGGAAGACTAGAGGGAATAGACTGGCTAAGTTCACAGGACGACGAAGTGTAAAAACCCAGCAAAGGGGAAGCAAAACACAGGAACTTAAACACACAAAGATCAAAATCAACAGATGGGAGAGGAATATGCAAGAGTGTGCTATCAATTATAGCTGATAGAAACAAGATTTTTATGGAAATTATTTATTTTTTAAATGATACATAAATAGGCCTTTTTGAAAGGTGCGGAAAAAAAGCATCTATTCTCCCGAAAGAATTGCGTTTATTTGGATTTTAAGTATTTTCTCAATTTTGTCGGGTCCGAGATAAGTCTTCGTTTATTCTGGTCACAAAAGCAATAGCACCACCGACCCAGTAGTGTTATAACATTTAAATCATGTGTTATCGCTGTGGCAGGATTCCCGTGGTTCCCAGTTCACTAGCTGGTCAGTAAGGAGTGGTGACTTGCTAGCATGTGTACCTGGTTTCATAGCCACCCTCAGACACAGAATTGCAGAGAAGAAACTCTGCTACTGATCACAATGGCTGCAGTGAGCACAACTGAAACATATCCTGCAAAGAATGTGTAAGCATCCTGGTTTTTTTTTTTTTTTTTGAAGGACAAACAAGGGCCGAGAAGCAACGCAGATGTTGCAGTTCAGACCTTGATTGGTTCCTAAGGGAATACAATTTTGCAAACACTGTGTCACAATAGGTGGAATACTCTTCCAGTACAACAAGTTTTTTTGGTGGAAAAAGCCTCATCCTCTCATACCAGCGCCTCCATTTCCTAATATCATGTCAATACCTTGATCCCCTCCTATTATCCAGTCCTGGTTTTCCCCCATCTCCTGACTCTGGGCTGACTGACAGAGCAGGCAGCCAATCAGCATTCTCCTGTCCATCACACCTGTTTCCATTCTCCTCATCAGCCACAGTATTTAAGCCAGACCAGAAATACTATCAGTGCCAGATTATTGTGTTACTCCTTAGTGCTTTTCTTGCCATGACTCTTGTTTCGAGATTTTTGCCCTTTACTACTGGTTTTGACCCCAGGCTGTTTTGTGGATTTTGTATTTTGCCCAATGTTTTGGTACCTTTGCCCTTTTTTCTCTGCCTCTTTAGTGTTTTGATCTCTGCCTGTTTTTTGACCATTGTTAGACTGCCTGTGCCCTCTTGCACCTTGCCCATTACTGTTTTTTGTGCCGTTTTTGCACCTTTAACTGTCTTGTGTATATTTTTGACTTTGCTTCTGTATTTTTGTGCTCTGTAATTAAAACCATTCAAATCCTCTTCATTTGGCCTTGTTAGTCTGCTTTTGGGTCCTCCAGTACCACCAGGCTTCTCGCGGCCCAGACAGTATAATCTGGCCATATGGACCCAGCAGACATGGAGCAGATCAGAGCTGCACTAGAGAAGCAGGGCGCTTGGCTAGGCGTTCACCAACAGGAGATCTGTCAGGTTAACCAAAACCTTTCGACATTCCAAGAGAAGTTTAACTCCCCCTCTGCTCAGGTTCAGCAGGTACTGCCCACCCCATCCCAAACTCCCGTGCTTCCTAGCCTGGCACCTCAAGTTCCTGCTTTGTCACCCTTTAGAGAACCGAGGCTCCCTGCTCCCCAACCCTACGATGGAGATCCAGGTACCTGCCAGTCTTTCCTCTCTCAGTGTTCTCTGACTCTGGAACTTCAGCCGTTGGCATTTCCAACCGAGTGTTCACGTGTCGCCTATGTAATCACACTTCTTACTGGAAAAGGCTGGCGAATGGGGAATGGCAACATGGGATTCAAATGCTCAATGTTACTCAAGTCTTAAGAAGCTCACTGAGGAGATGAGGAGAGTCTTCAACCACTTCGCTTCTGGTAGAGAGGCAGCGAGGGAGATCATGGGACTCCAACAGTCAATCTATGATTATGCTATTGAATTCCGCACCCTAGCAGCAGCATGTCAATGGAATTACCATGCCCTGTTTGTTTTTGAATGGTCTAGCTGACCCTGTTAAGGATGAATTGGTTTCCTGAGATTTACCCTCAGATCTCCAGAGCCTTATTGACATGGCTGGCCGTATTGACGCCCGTATCAGACTGAGTGAGGGAGAAGACTCTGGCAAGTCCAAGGTTCAAGCCTACCACTCCATCTCAGCTCGCCACTCCCTCTGTGGAGCCTATGCAGGTCGACCGAACTCTAATTCTACCGAAACGGCAAACTGCTTGTTTACAGAAAAGGTCCGAGCAATGTTTGATGGAGGTGGTGTTGTGGGTGCAGTATTTTTAGACCCCTGCAAAGCTTTTGACACGGTCAACCATAAGGTCCTTATGGCCAAATTGTCTGCTTTTAATTTCTCCCCTTCAACACTGAGTTGGTTAGAGTCACACTTAACTGGTAGGCGACAGCATGTTATTGTCAACAACCAACTTTCACCAGCTCGTGACTTGTGCACTGGGGTGCCACAAGGATCTATACTTGACCCTCTTCTTTTTGCAATATATATTAATGATCTGCCATCTGTGTGCCCTGATGTAGAAATACAATTATATGCTGATGACACTGTGATACACACCCATGCTAGGACAAAACAGCTGGCCGCTGCAAAACTCACCTCCGCTATGGAGAAGATCACTAGTTGGTTAAACCGTTCATGTCTTCAACTTAATGTTAATAAAATGGTAGGAATGTTTTTTACTAATAGACAATGTAACTTCATGCCAAATATAACAATTTCAGGTCAAAATATTGCTATTGTACCACAAGTTAAATATCTGGGTATCATTATTGACTCCAGTCTGTCATTCAAAACACACATAAAAACAGTGAGCCAGAGAGTGAAGTTTAGCTTAGCTAATTTCAAGTACATAAGAAACACAATGACCTTTAGTGCTGCCAAATTATATATGAATGCCATGATCATGTCGCATCTAACATACTGTCTTACAAGCTGGGGACAAACTAACCGGTCTACTCTAAAGCCACTTGCTACCCTGTATAAGCAAACCCTTAAAGTTTTGGATCAGAAGCCTAACAGCTCCCATCATTGTACTATTTTAAACAAACACAAACTTCTGAGCTGGGAAGATGTAATAAAATATAGGAACATCTGTCTAGTTTATAAAATCTTGCACAACCTAGCTCCTCTTCCTCTTAAGTCACTCATAACGCAACGTAACAGCACATATCGGACTACCAGGAGCACTACCCGTGGTGACTTTTTAGTCACATTTAGAAAAAGTACTTTTGGTCAATCGTCATTCTCTGTTACAGCCATACAAAATTGGAACTCACTACCCGCCCACATTAAAGATATAGACACTTTGTCCACCTTTACTAAATATCTAAAAACATGGTTTGCTGATAACTACAACTGCTTACATTAATTTTTTTGAATGTCGTGTATGTGTGTTGCATGTGACATGATCATAGACACTGTCCTTCAGTCTTTGCTAACTGCCAGCATATCTGCATGTTTTTAAGATGAATTGTTGTGAATGTCCTCTTGTGCCCTGTTTTCTAGAATTGTTTTTACTGCATGACTTGCATTTCTGTTTTCTGCTTTTAAGTTTGCTTCTTTGACCCCTTACCTTGTTTTTGTTTGTACCTATTTGTTCATATATTTTGCATCATTGTTTGTACTTGTGCCTATGCTTGCGTTATGCTTGTGCTTGCGGCCTGCTGCTCTATTTCATGCCATTTATTTTGTTTGTATTTGTGCTCATTTATACTTGCTTTGCATTGTATTGTATTGTCTCTTTTCCCTTTTTCCCATTCCCATTTTCCCATTGCCCTGTGTCTTTTCTTTTTTAGGGTGCCTTGTTGTCAGCTGGCCGGGGACGACAGCTGAAAATTAGCCATGTTAGCTAAAGCTGCCCTGTTTACTGTTGTGACAGTTAATTGATGGGGACTGTCCTCGTAATAATAAACTAATAAAAAAAAAAAAATTACTCCAGAGGAGCGTTAACCTTGTCGAGACATGCAGGCATGGTTCTGCTGTGGAAAGGTGGGTCACTTTCGTAACTCGTGTCCGTTAAAAGGAAATGCCCACCAGTGAGAGTAGGGGGCCTGGTGGGCACTAGTCACCATCACTCCCCTACCAGATGCTCATACATATCGATTCTGCTTGTCCACGGAGATTAGACCCACACTCTTAACACCCTCATTGACTCTGGCACTGACCAGAATTTATTATGCGCTGCCACTGCTAGAGGGCTGGGCATTTCCCTCTTACCCCTTGATCAGCTCCTCACTGCCCAAGCTCTAGATGGCAGTAGTTTAACCTCTATAACCCACCAAATGGCTTCCATTTCTTCAAGAATCTCTGGGAATCATTCTGAAATTATTACCTTTCATATAATGGAGAACCCCCACGTCCCTGTTGTCCTTGGTTTTCCCTGGTTGTCCTTGCATAACCCACATTAACTGGTCTGACAACACTAGTTTGTGGTGGAGCCCATTCTGTTTATCCTCTTGTCTCAAGTCTGCCCTTACTCTTGTTTCCTCATCCCAAGTTATTGAAGAGTCCCCTGACCTGCCTAACGTTCCCTGGGAGTATTTGGATCTCAAAGCAGTATTTAACAAGTCACATGCTGTTTCCCTACCCCCCACAGACCCTATGATTGCGCTATTGATCTCCTTCCTGGAACCACTCCTCCCAAGGGTCAAATCCACTCCCTCTCACCCTCAGAGAGAGAAGCTATGAATAAGTACCTCTCTGAGTCACTGGCAGCTGGCATCATTTGCCCACCATCCCCTGCTGGGGCAGGATTTTTTTTGTTGAAAAGAAGGATGGATCCTTATGGCCTTGCATTGACTCCTGTGGTTTGAATGAGGTCACCATCAAGAACCGTTATCCTCTACCCCTCATGTATACAGCATTTGAGCTGCTTCAGGGGGCTCAAATCTTCACTATGCTTGATCAACGAAATGCCTACCATTTAGTGAGGATAAGACAGGGGGATGTGTGGAAAACTGCTTTTCACATGCCTACTGGCTACTACGAGTACCTTGTTGTCCTTTTTGGTTTGACCAATGCCCCAGCTGTTTTTAAAGCGTTGGTTAATGATGTCTTGAAGAGACTATTCGAATATTTTTGTCTGTGTACCTTGACGACATTTTGATTTTTTTTTCAGATTCCATTGAGAGGCACAGACTCCATGCTAGGCAGGTTCTCCAGCGTCTGCTAGAGAACAAACTTTCTGTCAAGGCAGAGAAATGTGAATTACATTCCAACTCTGTCTCCTTTTTGAGCCTCGTCATTTCTCCCTCTCAGATCCAGATGGATCCCTTGAAACTTAAAGCTGCCACTGATTGACCTACTCCCTCCTCCAGACGCAAGCTCCAGAGGTCTTTGGGATTTGCTAACTTCTACAGGTGGTTTATCAGGGACTACAGTTCCATGGCTGGTCCCCTCACTGCACTCACCTCCACCAAGATCCCTTTTCACCTGAATAAAAGGGCAGAGGAAGCTTTCACTTTCAAAAAGGGGTTTACATCAGCCCCCATACTCACTATTCTTGATCCCTCTCTCCAATTTGTGGTGGTTAATGCCTCAGTCTGGAGTGGGGGTGTCCTTTCTCAGAAATCACCCAAGGACTATAAGTTACATCCTTGTTCCTTTTTTTCTTGTTGTCTCTCCTACAGAAAGAAACTATGATACAGGCAATCAGGAGCTGCTTGCTGTTTAACTGGCCCTGGAGGAGTGGAGACATTGGTTAGAGGGGGGTGATCCTCCTTTAATTGTGTGGACTGATCATAAAAATCTTGAATATCTCAGAAGTGCTAAGTGCCTCAACACTTGACAGGCCAGGTGGTCCCTGTTTTTCTCTCATTTTAATTTCTCCCTCATATATCATCCAGGATCTAGAAATACCAAGCCAGATGCCCTGTCACGACGGTTCGCCTCAGCCCAGGACCCAGCCCCCGTGGAAACTATCCTCCCTCCCCGTTGCCAAGTGGGAGCAGCTCTGTTGCTGATGGAAACTTTAGTCCAGAGTGCTCAAGATCAGGATCCTGGGCCAGGTAATGAATCACCCAACTGCCTTTTTGTGCCTCCCTTCGATCATGCACAAGTACTGAAATGGGGACACTGCTCCAGAATTGCCGGCTTTCCTGGAGCTGCTCGAACCCTAGTGCTGATCAAGCAGCGTTTTTGGTGGTCTTCCATGAGGGGAGATATCAAGACCTTTGTGGCAGCCTGTGACATCTGCACGAGGAACAAGACCCGCAACAGGCCTCCCGTGGGCCTATTGAGGCTTGTCCCTCTTCCTTATCGACCCTGGTCTCACATCGCTTTAGATCTTGTAACGGGACTCCCTCATTCTGATGGCAACACCTGCATCCTAACAGTGGCGGACCGCTTCTCTAAGGCAGCCCATTTTATTCCCCAGCCCAAACTGCCTTCAGCTAAAGAGACAGCAGAATTATTGGTCCTCCATGTGTTCCGACTTCATGATCTTTCTTCTGATATTGTCTCTGATCGTGGTCCACAGTTTTCTGCACAGTTCTGGAAAGTCTTTTGTGGACTTATTTGTGCCTCTCCCAGTTTATCTTTAAGTTTCCATCCCCAAACTAATGGACAGACTTAGCAGACTAATCAGAAGCTGGAGGTGGCTCTCAGATGCATGGCGCAGAGGGATGCTGCTTCCTGGAGTAAGACTCTTCCTTGGGTGGAATATGCAAATAACTCCTTACCTATCTCCTCCACTGGCCTCTCCCAATTTTATTGCTGTTTGGGTTACCAGCCCCCCTTTTTTCCACACAAGAGAGCAAGGTTGCAGTTCCCTCCACCCAGGCCTTTGTACGCTGCTGTAAGAGGACTTGGACCCGGGATTGTTGATGGTGGTGAGGCGTTTACTCTGAGAGGACTCTTGAAGATTCGGCACAGAGGCAAAGGTTTACAGTACCTTGCTGACTGGAGGCCTATGGCCCTGAGGAATGGAGCTGGATCCCTGCCAGGTTCATCCTGATCATGGAGTTCCAGCGAAAGCATCCAAAGAACCTGGTGGCGTCCGTTGGAGGGGGGGTACTGTCACAGCCCGGCCCAGTTCCTCCACTTCCTAGTTTCATGTCTATACCCTGATCCCCCTCCTATTATTCAGTCCTGGTTTTTTCCCCCTCTCCTGACTCTGGGCTGACTGACAGAGGAGGCAGCCAATCAGCATTCTCCTGTCCACCACACCTGTTTCCACTCTCCTCATCAGCCACAGTATTTCAACCAGACCAGAAATACTATCAGTTCCAGATTGTTGTGTCACACCTTGGTGCTTTTCTTGCCATGACTCCTGTTTCTGGGTGTTTGCCCTTTATTACTGGTTTTGACCCTAGGCTTGTTTTGTGGATTTTGTGTTTTGCCTGATGTTTTAGTACCTTTGCCCTTTTTTCTCTGCCTCTTTAGTGTTTTGCCTGTTTTTTGACCATTGTTAGATGGTCTGCCTTGTGGATATTTTTGACTTTGCTTCTGTATTTTTGTGCTCTATAATTAAAACCATTCAAATCCTCTTCAGTTCGCCTTGTTGGTCTGGTTTTGGGTCCTCCCCTACCTCCCGGCCTCTCGCGGCCCTAACAGCCAGGGCTACACCCTCCCCTTTTTGAATGTCTAGATTTCCCAATCTAGCAACTTTTTGATTTTCAATTTTTGGGCTGGGCCGCGAATAGCAGCCAGGCCCCTATAAATGCAAATATCGCTGAGAGAGTGAGTGAGTGACAGACTGACTGACAAGCTGCCTGAATGATCAAGTTCAACAATTGGCTGGCCGACGGGGAAGAAGTTCAGCGATTGGTCGGCCGGCGGGGAAGAACTTAAACGATTGGTTGGCCGAGGATTGGCTGGCCGACGATTGGCTGGCTGGCTGTTCAGCGATTGGTCCAGCCGGCGGGGAAGAACTTTAACGATTGGTTAGCAGACGATTGGCTGGCTGGCTGGCGGGCCGGGCGTTGACGTCATTTGTATTTAATATATTTAAGTGTACAAGGGCATCCCTCCCTTTGCAGCACTTTTTTTACATTTTTAATTATGTATTGAGGGAACGCTTTCTCAAGGAAGCGGAAGGCGCTGACACAAACGCAGTGGGAAGCAAAAATGGCAACGACAGCAAGCAGAGAGGGATATGTTTTTCCCCTCCAAACTATGTTTAAAAGAAAACTAAAGTAACTGATACAAACACTTACGTTACTCGTGGACGCAAGGACAGTGATGAAAATAACATTACAGAAGATTGAATTAAGCAACAATACTGTCACCGCAATGGCTTGCATCGAGCACTGGTTAGCTTGTCGCTCCGGTGAAGAGCATCAGCAGTGGATCATTAACTTTCGCACTGCCATGCACTTGGGATCCTTCCAACCATGCATTGTATTTCCTGGAAGAAAATTTGGCACGGTGTGATTTGACAGATCATTTCAATGAGGTTTGTTTGAAAAATGTAAAAAAAAAAAAAACAAAGTGAAAAAAGTGTATTATATGTAATCATGTTTAATTCCAGCTTGCTGACGCACTGGGATCATAATATGTGAATGCTATAACAGCCTTTTGTGTATAAGTATGTATGTATACTGCTCTTATGTGAAATATGTTGTGAGATTTTATGCATTGTTGGGATCCTTTTGTGGGTCAATGTGTCATCATTGTCGTGCTACTGCCTGCTTGCACGTTTTTTCTTTTTTTTTTTAAATTATTTTTATTTTACCTTTGATATTATCTGTGTCTGTATGTTTGTACTTGTTCTGATTATGGGCCTTGAGCCTGAAATAAAAACCTATCTATCTATCTATCTAAAAATGGCAAAAATTGCATTGTGTTAAGGAAACCAACGGTACTCTTTGAAATGTCTACACAATTACGGTGACAGTTTGTTTGTTAAGGGGAGATTGAGCAACTGGGAAAAGGCAAAAGAAAAACTTGGTCAGCATAAGTTGTCAGGCCTGCACTCTGATTCATTACATGTGTTCGCTATGATTTAAGTGACTAATCAGCGCTATGCTGTCGGAATTTGCAGCTAGGAATCAACATACTGCTAGGACAGTGTTGTAAAATGTATTCAGATCGTCCGAATTCCTGGGCCATGAAGGAATACCACCCAGATGGCACAGTCATCGCGACAAGTACTGCGTCAGCTTATGTTTGAGAGAATGCACTCATTACCAAAAGATTGAGGATAGCTTTCACGTACCCGCAGTAAAAAGATGAAAATAAAATAAAATCGCTGGAGCATTTTAAGAATGCTGATGATAAGTCCAAAGGGAACGATTATCTGGCTATCATTATTTTATGCCTTTTATGGGATTAGCCTGCTGCCTGGATGTTTATGTTGGCGAAAGTGACAAGTTACATTCATTAAAGATAATTGATTGAATTAAAAAAGTAAGTCCTTTATAATGCGATGAATCACTTTATTCAAATTTAGGATTTTGTCCGAGGATTATTTGTTTATTTTTGGGACTGCAGACCTCGAGTAGCTCATAAAACGGCACATGATGGCTAGGCTTACGAAGTCACGTCCTTCTACGCCGATATTTCATGGGGCGTGACAGGAAAATGTTTCTGTTTAAATGTAAAAAATGCTGAAATGGAAGATGGGATTCAGAGAAAGGGAAAGAATTATGTATCAAGCCTCCACTTTTTTCGGCTTTTTACTCGCAAGAATGATTTTAAGTAACTCTAATCGGCGCTATGCTGTCGGAGTTTGCAGCTATAGGAATCAACATACTGCTAGGACAGTGTTGTAAAATTTATTCAGATCGGCTAAATTCCTGGGCATGAAGGAATACCACTCAGAGAGCGCAGTCATCGCGACAAGTACTGCATCAGCTTATGTTTGAGACAATGCACTTGCTACCGAAAGCTCGAGAATGGCTTTCACGTATCTGCAGTAAAAAGATGAAAATAAAACTTTTTACACTTATTTAAGTGCGTCCAAGCACAATAATTGATCAAAATTCACGTTAGACGCACTTATAAGTGTGGTGAAGATGCACATTGCTCCATTGCCCACACTTATTTTAAGTGTGTTCAAAGCCAAAATTTTTTCTTGGCCAAACTTATTTTTTAAGCTGTGGCCAAAGAAAAATTTCTGCATTGGCCACAGGTATAAGTGCGAAGTGTGGCCAAGAAAAAAATTCAGCATTGGCCACACGTGGGCTATAAGTGCGAATATCATCGGCCTAAAATAAAATCACCGGTTTTGGAACATTTTAAGAATGCTGGTGATGAGCCCCAAGGGAACAATTATCAGGCTATCATTATTTTATGCCTTTTATGGGATTAGCCTGCTGCCTCGATGTATTTCTGTTGGCGGAAGTGACAAGTCACATTCATTAAAGATAGGCTAATTGATGGAATGAAAAATATAAGTCCTTTATAATGCGATTAATCACTTTATTCAAATTTAGAATTTTTTCCGAGGATTATTTGTTTAGTTTTGGGACTGCAGACCTCGAGTAGCTCATAAAATGGCACATGATGGCTAGGCTTACGAAGTCATGTCCTTCTGCGCCGATGTTTCATAGGGTGCGACAGGAAGAGGTTTCTGTTTTAAATGTAAAAAATGCTGAAATGGGAGAAGGGATTCAGAGAAAGGGAAAGAATTACCTTTCAAACCTTCACTTTTTTTGGCTTTTTACTCGCCAGAACGATTTTAAAAGGGGGCGCCTTTTTAGGAGGAGAAGGCAGGTTTATAATTTCAGATTAATATTTAATATCGTCAATGCGCACCCTTTTCTTGGGCGCACATTCTCAGACAGCACTTGGCGGCCCAGCCATATACTTGGTTGCACCTAGTATTGTTTTCAACTTTGAAGGGTGCTTTCTTCTCTCATCAGACACCATCCTGGGGTGCATTTCCCAAAAGCATAGTTGCTAACTTGCATAGTTCATCCATTCACAGTCAATGGGTCCAACTATGTAAGTTAACATCTGTGATTTTGGGAAATGCACCCCTGGACGGTTTATGCTTCTTTGCTGATCCTCTGACATCGTTCTCTGGACTGAGATTGGTCATTCAGTACATTCCATAATGAATGTTGGTAATAGGCTCATTGGATAGGTTGATAGGTTGGTTTTTATGTCAAGCAAATAACTAGTTTCGGTTCCCGCTGGTACTTCTCTATGATAGACGCTTCTTCATCTCTTGCAAACAGTTGTAGGGGTTGGGTTTGCTTCCCCTTTGGAATCCAGTTCTTCAGCAGCTGCATCACTTGTATCTTGTCTGCGCCTGATGCAGCATGTCATTCTCCAATGTTGGGGCAGCAGACATAGTCATTTTTCAACTTGGTCAAGTCAGCAGTGATCTTGTGACAGGATTTCAGATCCAACAGATCCCATATCATCAGGAGGGCTGGTCTCGGTGCAGAGTTTGACATCAGGGCCATGTTCTACTTTGACTTTGTATATTGGCAGGTTTTGCAACTTCTCTACCACAACATAAGGGGTTGATTTCCATGGTCTTGTAGTTGGTTTTCCAATTAGCTCAATGTTCCAAATAAGGATTCTGTCACCTTCTTTTAAAGCAGGGATGTCCAATCTTATCCGTGAAGGGTCAGTGTGGGTGCAGATCTTTGTCACAGCCCAGGGCTAAAGCACTTGATTCAACTGTCCACCACACCTGATCAGGAGGTTTAATCACGGCCTTGATAATTAGAAGCAGGTGTATTAGTGTTAGGCTGTCACAAAAACCAGCAACCACACTGGCCCTTTATGGATAAAATCTCACCCCTGCTGTAAAGGTAGAACTCTTACACATTAGTCATACTATGCCTTATTTCTCAGGTGAATTTTGCATTCTGCACCTCCTTCCACATTCGGGCAACGTACCATCGGTAAGAAGGCTCACCCTCTTAATTAGGTTAAGTACTGAAAAAAGGTTGACTAGTAGCCTTGCTTCCCTTCCAAATATCAGTCAGTATAGAGAATATGCTGGCTCCAGCATTGCTTCCTTACAGTGTCCAGGATGCCAAGCTTCGCCAGGAGAGTGCAATTAAATCTTTGCTTTTAGCCATCACCCTGTGGTAGGGAGATGTGTGTGCCTTATGGATTCCAAGCATAGACAGGAGCTCCCTGAACAGCTGACTCTCAAAGTCTTTGCCCTGATCAGAGGTTATCTTGCAGGTTATCTGTAATGCGCAAAGCACAGTATTTCTCCCTCAAGACTCTTGCTACAGTGAAAGCTTTTTGGTTCTTAGTCAGAAATGCCTGTACATAGTGCGTATAGTGATCTTTCACTACTAAGCAGTTAGCCACACCTTTGGAATCTGACTCTGTCTGCAGGAAGTCAGTATAGATTAGGTCCAAAGAGCCATTACTTGTTACCTGATTCAACAGTGCTGCTTGTTGAGGGAGTGTCTTTATTGGGATGCACCTTCCACAGGTTCAAATGCACGCCTAGCGCGGGCTCACGGGCATACTGCTTTAATGTCAGATGATGAGGTGTTTGTCCACTCTTTAGCCACTCCTCAGGCATGATGCCGAGTCAGTAGATCAGCATCAATTTTGTGGCTCTTGGGACAGTTATGGATGGAAAAATGACAAGTGGCAAGGGCAGCAAGTCAGCAATGTTTTGTGGCATTAAGCTCTGCTGCAGTGAGCACATACATTAAGGGGTTATTGTCGGTTATATTTGTAAATTTAGCACCATACAAGTAATCATGAAACTTATCCACAACTGAGCAGTTTAGTGCCAGAAATTCCAACTGGTAAACAGGATAGTCCGGCTCAGATGTGGTAAGTAGCTGACTTGTAATGGCTACTGGCCTGAGACCCTTTGGGTGCTCCTGGTTCAGAATGGCACCCAGGCCATGCATGCTGCCGTAAACATGCAAAATGGAGGGTTTAATGGGGTCTGCAAATGTCAACACGGGAACATGAATCAGGTACTTGATGGTCTTCATGAAGGCAACTTGACTGGCCTGATTCCAATGCTCTCCAAGTGGCTCGGACTCTTTGAAGTAAGCTTCAGTTGGTTCCCTATTCTTGTCGACCTTCTCATATGGAGTTGGCAGATAACCTTTTTGTGAGCTTGGTAAGGGGATGAGCAATGGTACACTGACTTGCGATAAACCTAAACCCACAATAATATCCGTAAAATCCAAGTTATGACTCCAATGATTTCAGAGCAGTGGTTTCTTTCCAGTGTTTCACCACATCCACCTTGTCAGGGTCAGTGGCAATCCCAGCCTCTGAGACAATAGCTATATTTATATGGACCACTAGTAATCGGAATTAAAGCCTGATCAGAATAAAAGTGCTTCATGAAAACACTTCAATTGGAATAAACTGGTCTTATCTGGCCCATTCGGATTGAAATTTCATTCTGATCGAGAGGGGTGGTTTATGCCGTTTGTTATTCAGATCAATATGCATGTAAACACGATCCAATTATTGTTTCTTGCTTGGGGTAAAATTATTCTTGCTGCACAATTTTACCTCGGCGTTGTGTTGTGTTTATAAGTAGGAGACCAACAACGACATATCAACATCAGTATATATTTTCTGCCATCTGAATAGGATTTCATTTAAATAAAAAAAAGAGGAAAGCGGCAATGAGTTACAGTGGAACAAACTGCCGCACCTGACAATAAACTATTGCATTAATCACTTTCAAGAGCCTTGACGGAACGATTACCAAACACTTGTTTCAATAGTTCGTCTTGACGATGGGAAATCCATCTGACAAAACTTGCATTTAAAGTGGCACTGTAATGTGGAAAAAAAAAAAAAAGCCACTAGATGGCAGTATTGACAATTTTTTTGTTAATCCCAGTCTGGAGCTAGGTTTTGGGGCATGTCCTGGGCGTGCCTCAGAGGGGAATGTCCCAGAGAATTGGAAAAAAGTCTGGATGGTAGGAGGGGGCTGGAAAAGAGTATATAAGGAGAAAAATTGAGAGAGTGAAAGGTAGTAGGAGAAATTGCAAGGAGAAATTGTGGAAGGATACATTTGACCAGACCTGTCACTCTTTTCAAGACCTGTGAAGCTTTTAGTGGATTTTTGCCTGTGTTGGAGCATTTTTCTGTCCCAGGACATCGCAACATAGCAGCCCCATCTCAATTAACAAGGGACTGTAAATATCTCATTTTTTTTTTTATTTCAATCTTGGTCAGTAGAGTAGATTGTAGATTAGTTCAAAGTGTTTGTTTAATTAAATCTGTTAAAGTTTTAAAATTTTGTCTGTCATCCCTTGCTGTCTGCTACACCATAACAAATTGGGGCCATAACAAATTGGGGCCATAACAAATTGGGGCCATATCAGCACGAACTGCAATTAACAAACTAATTCACAGGCAATCAGTGCCAAACAGTTTTAGCTTGTCAATCGCTTTGTATGTTATGGCCATTTGTGCTCCAATGCATTAAAATACCAAATAAAAGGGGTTAAGACTTATTTACATCTACCAAACTGGTTTAAATGTAAGGTTAGGGTTGGGGCTGGGGCTCGGGTTAATGTTAGGGCTAAGGCTATGGTTAGGGAAATGAGTCATGACTCGTATACACCAGAGCTGTTTACCAAGATCAGATACAGCGGGGAAAATAAGTTTGAACACATCAACATTTTTCTCAGCACATGTATTTCTAATGGGGCTATTGACATGAAATTTACATCAGATGTCGGTAACAACCCAAGTAATCCACACATACAAAGAAATCAAAACAAATAAGTCCTTAAATGATGTTATGTGTAATAAAGTGGAATGACGTAGGTAATAAGTATTGAACACATGAAGAAAAGGAGGTGCAAAAAGGCATGGAAAACCAAGAAACCAGCTGTTAGTATTTAGAAAGCAATCCTGCCCCCCATCAGTGCAAATTAATATCAGCTGGTTTAGTCCTAATTTATGGCCTATAAATAGGTTTCTCGTTATCAAAGTGTTCCACAAGAAGCATCTCATGATGGGTAAAAGCAAAGAGCTCTCTCAAGACCTTTGCAACCTTATTGTTGCAAAACATACTGATGGCATTGGTTACAGATGTATTTCTAAACGTTTGAATGTTCCAGTGAGCACCATTGGGGCCATAATCTAGAAGTGGAAAGAACATCATTTCACCATAAACCGGCCACGGCCAGGTGCTCCTTGCAAGATTTCTGACAGAGTAGTCAAAAGAATAATCAGAAGAGTTGTCCAAGAGCCAAGGACCACTCGCAGAGAGCTTCAGAAAGACCTGGGATTAGCAGGTACAGTTGTTTCAAAGAAAACAATAAGTAATGCACTCAACCGCCATGGCATCTATGCACGTTCACCATGCAAGACTCCATTGCTGAAGAAAAAGCATGTTGAAGCTTGTTTAAACTCTGCTGCACAACATTTGGACAAGCCTATAAAATCCAGGGAGAATACAGTCTGGTCAGATAAGATCAAAATTGAACTCTTTAGATGTCATAGCACGCGCCATGTTTGGAGGACAAACAACATTGCACATCACCCCCAAAACACTATACCAACAGCGAAGTTTGGAGGTGGGAACATCATGGTGCTTTTCAGCATATGGTACTGGCAGACTTCACAAAACTGAAGTAAGGATGAATGGAGAAATGTACCGAGACATTCTTGATAAGAGTCTGCTGCCATCTACCAGGATGCTGAAGATGAAATGAGGGTGGACATTTCAGCAAGACAATGATCCTGAACACACAGTCAAGGAAATTCTCAATTGGTTTCAGAGAAAGAAAATGAAGCTGCTAGAATGGCCCAGTCAATCACCCGACTTGAATTCAATTAGAAATCTATGGAAAGAACTGAAGATCAGATTTCATAGAAGAGGCACCTGGAACCCTCAAGATTTGTAGACAGTTTGTGTGGAAGAATGGGCCAAAATCACACCTGAGCAATGCATGCGACTAGTTTCTAGTTTCTGATTCGTGGTTTGAGGGTTGGAGTGGGTTGACTGTATCTACGGCATACATCTCTGCAATTACAGTTCCCATTGTTATGAAGGTTTTCTTTTGAGATTCATTATGATTGTGCACTGTGAAGAGGTTAGTGTCTATATTGGCATTCAGGAGTACACCTGGCTGTACCAGCACGCCAACTGGAAATGACTGTGAGGTGGGAGCATCAAGCAGTCACAATGTCTGTTGGCATTGGGGTCGGTCTGTCCACTTTCACGGCAGCATAATATCTCTCACCTCGGGCTATTAAAAGTGGACCAGGTCCTTACCACTTCACTTGTCCGATGACATTACTCATTGCAACTGATTAAGAGTGCAGAATGTCCCCTTGGATTGGTCCATACACTGGTAGGATTCTTATGAAGTGAACAATGTTTTCATCATAACTTTCCACAATGGAACAGATACGAGTTTGTGTTGACAATCGCAGGGGCTTCGTTGTAATGCTTTGTCTCTGGACAGTTTCGGCCCTTTCACACTGATTGGTTTTTCCTGAAACTCCATCGCCACAATAAAATAGCCTTTGTTGGGATACTCAGTGTTTGACTGGCCTCAGAGGCCTAAGCTAGAGATGGAGTGTATGAGGACATCTGGCAAGTGTTCATTATACCAGCTCTCGAAGATTGTGGTCATGTTAGAACCACTGTCCATGACAGCACTGCAAGACAGGTCATTGACTTTAATAAGATGAATCAATGAAGGACTCACAAGACCCTCAGGCAGGCAGGTGTCATTGTCAGAGAATTCTACCTTGTGGACCCTCACAACACACTGCTCTTCTAAAGTTTTCTTTGGGTTCTCTTTTGTTCGTTCTCTGGCTCCTCACACTAAACCTATGAGTGTTTTTAATGACTTCTAGTGCGGTCTCTGGTGCACTGCACCTCGTTTCCATATGGGCATTTTCTCTGCGCTGGTAAAAAAAGTATTCACCAGACTCCTTGCAAGACTGTACTTTGAAAAGAAAATGCATATAGCTTATGACTGCTTTATATATACTGAACTGGGTCATGGTCTCTCCCCAGGGTCTGACATGGATTTCACAGACATCACACCTACTCTATCTTCTAGTGCTTTCACTTGTTTTCTAAATGATCACATTCCACAGTGCAACTCAGTTTTCAGTTTTTTCTCTTCCTTTGGACCACACAGGGACATTCAGATAGCAGCTAGTGCAGAGTGCTAATGTGCTCACCTAACTTAGCTTTCAATTCTTGGATCTGAGCTCTAAGTTCACTAGTTCACTCTGGTAGCCTAACTCAGACTCTGTTTCTTTCTCTGTCTGTACAGTGTTCACATGCTGATGATGTGTGGGTCCCCTAAGCTTAGCCTAATATACGGCGTACATCTTCTTCACAAATCTATTGCAACAGGCTCAGGAATGTAGGGGGATCTTCTCTCTGCTCCATAATTTTCAACTGAAGTAACACAAGGTTGGAGGTCGAACTTCTAACAAGTTACTCAACTTGCTCTGCAAACTGGGAGGCCACCTCCCAGCACTGTTTTGATAAGGAACCTCTCCAATCATTGGAGGAATTCTGACAACTGCTCACCAGGCTGCTGTCGGAGGGATCAGACAGAAAGACTGAGATCATCCATTGACTCTGATGAACAGAAAATGCTCTCAATAACCTTGATGTGCTCCATCAAGCCAGCCTCACAATCAGTCATATGCATAGCCTGTATGATCTCTAAGACAGGGCTTTTGAGTTTCCCAAATATTCTTTCACGTTTTCTTTCTCCGAGCACTCACCTTCATCTACCATGACTTGAGCCTGCTCTAACCTGGGAGTGGGACTAATTCCAGAGAATGTCCTCAGACTTCTATAAGATTTGCTGTATGGTGATTTACTAGTTCTGCCCAATGCATCTCCAACCGCATGCATGATAGACTCAGAGCTGCTGCTCCCCGCAATATTTGGTGAGCATAATCTCTGGATATCATCCATGGTTTTTCTCTCATCCTGAAGAATTTGGAGTAACTTCTCTGTAAAGAGCTGCCAGTGTTTTGATGCTCTACATAGAACACTGTGTTCAGTGCACTAACACTCTTTATTTGCAGTTCTTCTGGGAAGATTTTAGTGGGGTCTATCACTTCACCGCATTTGCTCAATATCATGAAGGTTTGATGTTGAGACTGGAACATTTTGCCCCTTACCTGGACTCTGCTCAAGGCATGGCTAATCTCTGTTATTTCTGCTATAACCACTACTGTAGTGTTTTCTGGCACTCCAAACATTATGGGAGCATGTCATACATCTTCTTCCTCTCCTCTGCTCCAATCAATCAAATCAAGCAGTGATGGACAGCTTGTTTTTCTTGCCATACTTGCAATGTGCGAGAACTAACTTAACGCACAAAGTTTCTATTTTATGAAGCTATACTAATTGTTCAAAATGCGTTTGAGGTTGTTACTTTTGTTGTCAGAAAATCAATGAATTCCTTTAATATCAGTGGTGCCTCTATTTATGTAGTGTCCATCCCATGAAGCTATATAAAATTCAGTGAATCCAATCGGTGTAGTAGTACTACGGGCAGGACCCTGGGTGCAGTATTAAATTTAATGGCGCTATTACCTGTACTTAAAAGTGTAAGACCACGCCTCCAGCTGTCCAGCTCACTGTTCTACTAAGACATGGACTGCACATCACCTATTATTCAATTATCACCTGCACCTGTTGTTCATTTCCACTGTGCAGTAGCAGTGTTCTATTTAAGACCAAGCTTCACACTTAGTCATTGCAAAGTCTTGTTTCTACATGCCTGTGCTGTAAACCCAGTCTTGCATAGACGTATTCTCTGTGTTTCACGTGTATTATTCTCTAATTCCAACGCAGTGCTGTTTATTGTTTTAACCAGCGCTTCATGTAAAGGAACCTCGCTTCCTCTTTTGTTTTCCTATTTGTAATACGTTGTTACTGCAGCTAAAGCCCAGATTCTGTATTACTAAAAGTGTTTATTAACTCATTCCCTACGGCAAGCTGTTGCCAATGGCACGGCGAATTCTACCATTCCCTACGGTAAGCCGGTGCCAGTGGCATGGATGACATCATTTGGAGTTCCGTTGAAAAAATGCATAATGAGTATACATGAGTATAACATCAATCTGACCAATCTGACAGCAGTAATAGCGACCTCGACCATTCACAGTCCGATGAAAACACGAAATCAGTTGACGATCGCGGTGATGGGCCACCTGTACTTCAACCACAGGAGGGGAGGGGCCGTGGCCGAGCCAGGACAGGTCATGGTCGAGCTGAGGTCGAGTCGAGGAGCTGCTTGGCGTCACGTAGCAGGCAACCAAAATGACAATTGGAATGATGTTACAAATACCCAAAATGACACTGCTAGTTTGACATTTGCATTTGAACCTGCTAAAAACCTTTATTTTGAAAATACAGACGTTTAACTAAACGTGTGTTTATATTGTGTAATTTTCGGGAAAAGTATTCCATACAAACGCAACAATTTTACTTTGTATATAGAAGTATTCCGTAGGGAATGAGTTAAGGAACCTCGTTATCTTTTTGTTTTGTATTGCAACTTTTGTGCCTTCTGTTGTGCAGTAGGCATAATAAATACAGCCAAGTCCATCCTTGCACCTGAGTGTGCTTTCACACTAAGCATATGCATTTGTGATATTAATATTCGACATTAATATCCTAAACCCCCCTCTCAATAATAAAAACCCCCAATATATATTGGCGCCTCCTTTTAAAATCCTACTGGCAAATAAAAAGCTGAAAAAAGTGGAGATTGGATAAGGAATTCTTTCCACGCAAGAGTTTGCTTCTGCTTTCTGAATATATCCCCATTTAAAACCACCTAGATGCATACTGCAACGTGCTGTATCGGAATTTTGACATATGCAAGTGCACTCAGGTACGATACGATATTACTAGTGTGAAAGCTGACCAGCGGGGGGAGAGGGGAGGGAGGACAATTGTACTGTGGCAAGGTACGGAACAATCGTACCTAGTGTGAAAGCACCCTGAGTCCAGTCCTCAACTTCCTGTCCTCCATGCATCTGTACTGTGCACGAAGCACAACTGTTACGAAAAGTTAGCAGGATTCTAACAACATTTTGTTTCCTCATCTTAAACTAAAATTAACTGGTGGTGGGGCGCCCCGGTGGCTCATCGGTCTAGGTGCGTGTACCATAAAGGCTGTGTCCTTCTCGCAGCGACCTGGGTTCGATTCTGGCTCGGGTCATTTGCTGCATGTCTTCCCCCATTCTTCTCCCCAACTTTCCTGTCTCTCTACACTGTATAACTATCGAATAAAGGAAAAATTCCCAAAAAAAATCTTTAAAAAAAAAACAATATTAACTGGTGGTGCCTCCATGAAACTAAAGAAGTGTAATAAATATATGCCCTTTACGACAGTTATTACCAACTTGAGATTAGAATCGACTATGACACAACAAGTATACTTTAAATGAAGTAAAACCACAGTATTTTTAATTCCAGGTACACTAATAATATTACTGTGTCTCATTCATAAAATAAATGCAAACATATAAAATAACCAATGTAAAAAAAACAAGATAATTATTATTTCTTCTCAATCACTTAAAGCCTCTTTTAAATCTTCACTGGTTACCACTGAATGAGGCCCTAATATCACAAAATACTGTACATAGCCTCTTTAGCAGTGAACATCAACAATACTCTAACACTCACACTTATAATCTTGCTCTCACTCCGCAAAATAAACTGGAATATGAACAAAGTTCATGCAGGCCTGAGTCGTGGCTTGGGAGCGTGGAGGCCGTAAACTCTAATAAGCTGTGTCACTTGTTCACACAAGCAAAAATAAAGAAGGCACAGCATGCAATTCTAAGTACTCATAACTCCAGGGAATATTCAATGGGGTAGATGAGGGGAAACGGGGTAATGGACAGCCGGTAGAAAGCGGGGGAAAAAAAAAACAGCAGGGACAGCCTACAGTGCCAATCAGCATGCAGGAAACAGATCATCACAGTGATACGAAGAGACTTTCCCGATCCTGCCTCTGACAGTCGCAAATGTCCTGAAGCATATAAATAAGCTAGGCAACAAGTCCTTGCACTATTTTACGGCGATCTAGCAATAGCTTGGCTTAAACAATGGTTTTGAAAGTAAAGCTAACAGTACGAAAGCAAATTCTGCTAGCTCTTATGCTAATGCTAATTGCTATCCATAAGTAACAACATAACCCGTTTTTCATACTATAACATTTAGTTCCCGAATAGAAAACCATACACAAACATCACATCACCAATGATATCTTGCTTCTAACTTTTTCCAACGTACTGAACCAAGCAACGGAGGCCCCACCTTTGCTACCAGAGAATTAAATTGTTAGTTCAAAAATTATCCAATAAAAGTAAAGAAAAACTAAAATTCAAATATTTTTCAGCTAACCAAGTTAAGTCGTTAGTCTGACTACATGTGCTGGCTACATGTACATACCAAACAATTATGCTCATTTGCATGAACTTTAACCTTTGATCGTTTACATTTCAAAGACTATGACTTGAATTTTTTATACTTTTATTCATCCATATCATTTTTTTAACCACAAATTTTGAACTCTCTTTGATTCAAAGAGAAAACATTTACATCCTGATGTCCATAGGAATTTTAGCCGAGGCTACACACCATAAACAATAGGTGTTATGACCCCTATGGCATCCGACCTACTTGTGAAGTTTGATAATGAATGGTTTCAAATTGTGAGTGCTGAGCTGTTCATAGACAAAATGACAAACAAACAAACAAGCCCAATCAACTAGCCAGCAAGCCAAAAAATGACAATTTTGGCAAGTGACAAACCCAAGTAATCAACCAGCCAACCAAATTTCCAACAAACCCCAACAAAAACATAAGCTCCTTAGCAAGCATAATAAAACTTCCATGTCTACTAGTTGTGAACTCAAAATTTACAACTCTAAAGAACACGATGTAAACTTTCATAAACTAAAAGAATACACACAGCCATAAGGTTGAGTGGTCAAATCCAGCCTTTGGCCAGTTTTTGAATGTTTTCCAACTCGCCCTTACATGTGCATATCTGAGCGCATAGTATCTGATGCAATTCCTATACGTGTTTAGAGGAATATGATGAAGGACAGAATATTTTTATAAAATAATGTGCTGAAAATGTTGTAATAATAACCTACTCACTGAGCGCTATCACAGTATTGGTTCATTATGGATACCTCCCAACTTAACGTTTTCCAGTAGGAAGTTATTCTCTGCGTGGAGGAAGTTATTTAACTGTCCCAACTTCACCAATACTAGTTTGACTCTGAGGAAGACGCTGTGCGTCGAAACGTTAGTCTTGGCATCTCAATAAACTGATGCAAGTGATTCGAGTGCTCCAGTCTGTTCCTTCATTTGTTCTGAATTTGTCCTTTTCTGTGAGCACCGACCTCTGGCAAGAGAGGGGCTGAAGCGCAAGGGGTTCTTTTATTTTGTGATGACTTCTTTCTTATTTGTATTACCAGAAATCAAATGCATTTAGAGTGCAAAATAAAGCATTTAAGTTGAATATACTCTTAATGATATTGATTAAAAATCGATTTGAAGGAATGTAATAACTGAGACTACAAAAGACTAAAGTTTTAGAAGGTTGAAAAGTAGGAGAATAAAAGTTTCTATAGTGTAATATAGGTTGTAAGAATGTGGTATATAACATAAAACTTCCATGTGGGATCCATGTGATTTCAATTCCACAGATCAACGTGAAATCCACGTGCTTACGCTTAATTTTCCACTTAGAAGCCACGTGGTTTCCGCCAGAAATTATTTCCTGGGTAAACACAGGAAGTGAAAAGGTTGACGTGAGGTAAGAATGAGGAACTATGGCATTTATTTATTTATTTATTTAACTTTAAATAGTGAAAAATGTATCATGCCAGTCCTTGATAAACTCAGAAAACTGCAAAGAGGTTATACAAAACACCATTCTAAATCATTTCCGTGACAGAAGACATCAACAGCATCGTAAGGAAATAACTGCTTAGGTATGTTGTATGTGAGGCTCAAGAGCCTGATTTCAATCTTATGGCCCACCTCATCATGACGTCATGCACTATACCTACTATAGCAGATCCGAGGACCCCCTGTTGTCTCATCCTTTATTTTTGTGTCAGCAAACTAAGTTTAGATAGCTACAGAAAACTGCTGAGGGTTAATACAGCAATTTGACATAATTTCAATCCTGTGTTCCGCTCTCAACTTCTTTTTTGACACCAGAAGAGCCTTATTAGTCTGGATTTCTATCCTTCCATGCAAATTTTGTGCACCTCCTCAAAAATATATACTGGACAAAGAAAATTAGGGATCACCCCAATTTTCGAATTTGAAATATTTGATAGTTCAAATTATGTTCCATATCATATTTCAATATTAAAAATCAGAGTGATCCCTAACTTTCTTTGTCCAGTATATATTGAGCCTCTATGCTACAAATGATGACTATGACCAGTTATATAATGTGTGTTTGCTTATCAGCATACAACAGTAATCGAACTTTGGCTTATTTATTGTAAAAGTAAAAATGGTTATTGCTTGCCACTCTAGGCCATTTGCAAAAATGTATCTAGTAGATTGCAAATAAATAATTCAATCATTTTAAAGGTTTTGTTTATCACTTCATTTTTCTAGATGTGAAGGTTCATTCTCCGCATTATAGGGCCAGTCAGGTGACTTGCTTGCACAACAAAAGCAAAATGAAAGAGGGTGAATTTTAGAATTGCTGCTCATTTGTTTCCAAAAAGCGATTCGCTGGAAGGCATGCTATAACTATGCCAGTGTCAGGAACCCTTAAGTCCAGGCACCAGTTTATTGCACACACAGGTTGAACCAAAATCATTAGCCTGAATCTGACTGAATGTGACCTGACCTTACTCCTTTAATTGAGTTGGTTTTTTTTTTCACTCAATGAGAATAATCTGGTTTCCACACGGGAATATGTGTGTACATAATAATCTGTGGTTTCAGGCATGAAAAGAGCAATTCAAGTTTCTCATCCCAATGAAATATAATTTCTATGGGTCCTCCTGATTAAATCTAATCAAAATAACTTACCTGACCTCCCACAGTAATACAAATTTGCTCTACCTGATGTCACTGCTGATATTTGTCATTGGTCAACAGTGAAGAATCTGTGGCTGCATTTCAATGACAGATCATTAGTCTTGAGGTTTCTCTCATTGCAATGAATGCATTGTAAAAACTGCAATTTGAAGTAGTCTGAGAATCCCGTCACACAATGAATGCATTTGTGTGCAAAGGTGTGTGCTGGAGCTGACCTTGGTTTGGTTTCAGATTTGTTCTATAACTGTTATGTTTGGAATACTTACATTCTTACCAGTCTTGATTCCTTCAGCCATGCAGCATTTAGAGGCATGCACTATTGAAACCTGTTTTACACCAGTTATTCCACCAAAAAGACATTCATTGGCACCTCCCTTGGTTTGGCTCATATTACAGCAGACGATTCACAGCCTTCTGTCTTTTTTCTTCCTCATTTCTGTTTACCTGGTCAGTGGTTTTCTTCATTGTAACCTCATTGTGACCGTTAGTGGTTGAATCTGGAGATGGACTCATACCAGTCAGTTCAGACTTGTAATTACCATTATTGTAGAACTTCCAGCCTATGATCTACCAGCTACAGATAGCTTGCAGCACTTTCCATGCAGACTGACCTTGTGTTGCTCTTGACATACTGAAACTTAGTTGAGGCAAGAGCTCTAATTACAGAAGCTTGATTGCTCACAGCCTGGGCAAAATCCCTCCACAGAACAAAAACTCCATAGAATAATTTTCCAGGCAGACTTTCATTTATCCGGCACCCCAAATTTTTAGGGGGGGGGGTTCCATCATCTGTTCTCCCTGATTCTGGAATGCTTATGCATAAATAAGCTTGTATAAGGTCTGCGTGCCATGATTTGCACAGCAGCCCACCATATGTTATTTGTACTCAGTGTGCCACCTTTTGCTGATCGATTTATCAAGCCAATAGCCAGCAGACACATTTCTGTAATAGTGCCCATTAAGTGATTACACTGTAATGCATTAGCAACATCTGAGACAAGGGATGCCAAGTCAGACAGCAGATAAGGCATCGGTAAAAGTAGCTTGGTCAGACATATTGTACAGGACACCACACAGTGGATAAAACTCTTCCAAAGGGAATTCTTCTGTGCACTACCAAAGGCTTTTTCCAGAGACAGAAGGTGAGATAACGGGCTGATAGCCACTCTCTTAATAGATCAATAGCACTGTGTTTTATAGCAGTGGATTTGAGGGAAGTAATTCACAAATTGGTTCACAGATCTGTCATTGAAAGATACAAAAAGGTCCAGAGCAAAAATTTGTAGACTGTTTTCTGAGGAAAATGTGAGCTGATTCTCAAATGAAGACTAAACGAAGCAAAGTTGGGAGCTAGTTCAGGCAGCCAACTTGAGTAATGCTGCCATCATATGACTTACACTACTCTTGTCAATCACAACCGCGTTCCACTCTGATACGGCGGTCCAGCAAAGTCCGCTTATTTGCTCTCAGCTCCTCTGCCCTGCTGCTGCTCAAAACTAGCTATGCGCTACTACAATTTCATCCCACCTCCATTCCAGCATCCGCCTGTAAGCTCTGATTATAGGTCGCAGGAGTGGTAATAACTCTATTGCCACTCCCTGCACGTCCCGGCTTGCTCAGGCCCATGCTCACCAGGCCCGGCACTAGAACAGGGAATTGGGGGGGGGCACAGACATGTCCCTTTATGACAATTAGGATAGTCCTGGCTAGTTCTCAATTATTTTCCTTTCTTGACGCGTTTTCCAGTTATTGTAATTGGCAACTGAAGACACGGTTTCTCTCCATATGGAATCTAACAGCGATGAAATCATGGGCTAAATTCAGTAGAACTGAGGATTGGGGTGGACAAAAGATCCGTTTTAAATAATAATTGGTCCTGACCTGTTCTCATTCATTTTCATGATTAACAAAAGGCTCACTCCGACAGCACTGCACACTTAACAGGTGTTGCTTGTTCTCCCCGATCAGGTAGGACGACAGTCATTCATCTGGACGCGTATTTGCTTAATTTAAATCAACGTTATTCAAAATTACTCTCGGTATTGAGCGAAAAAAAGTGGCACTCGCCAGTGAAATAGTCTATAAAAAACATGCGGCTCAAGCTATTTGCGCAGGTATGCAATTTTGAATAACGGTTTAAATTCAGCAAATACGCGTCCAGATGCATGATTGTCGTCCTACCTGTTCGGGGAGAACAAGCAACACCTGTTAAGTGTGGAGTGCTCTCGGAGTGAACCTTTTGTTTATCATGAAAATGACTGAGAACAGGTCAGGACTAATAATTGTTCAAAACGGATGTTTTGTCCACCCCAATCCTCAGTTCTACTGAATTTACCCCATGATTTCATCGCTGGTAGATCGCATATGGAGAGAAACCGTGTCTTCAGTTGCCAATTACAATAATTGGAAAACGCGTCAAGAAAGGAAAATAATTGAGAACGAGCCAGGACTATCCTAATTGTCATAAAGGGACGTTTCTATGCCCCCCCAATTCCCTGTTCTAGCGCCGGGCCTGATGCTCACAGGGAATTTTCAGATCGAAGCCTAGACGCCACTACCACAATTTGACTTTTAGATTACCTTGTATCATTTATTATGTCTACATGAGTTGGTTGACTCAGCTGGTCAACATAATTGAGCTGGATATCATTCCTGATTTTGAGAGGAATCAACTGGCATTTTAATGACAACTGCACAGAGGCAAACTCTTAATCAGCACCCCCCTCACCGTCACCAGCTATTCATTGAAACTTCTCAAGTTACTTCTCTTGAAGCATACAATTTAATTAGCTTCCATAATATACCATTGTAGTGCTGATGTTATGATTACTTTGAGGTGTTCGCTGAAGGGAAAAAAGAGGGAAAACTGGGGGCAAACCATATACAGTCTATGGGTCAAACACAAGATCACTACAGAGTAATAGGCTACATACAGTTGAGCTCAAAAGTTGGATACCCTGGCTGAATTTGTAAAATAGGTAACACTTTTTAAAGAAAACATACATGGCCAGGCAAAACACATTTATTTCTTATTGGATTCATATCCAACCGTCGGTCACATGGCACAATCATCAAATAAAACATGGAAATAAGGGAAAAAAATGAAATGAACCCTGTTCAGAAGTGTGCTTAGCCTTAGTTCTTAATACTATGTATTGCCCCCTTTCCCATCAATAACAGGGTGCAGTCTTTTGTGATAGTTGTCAATGAGGCCCCTAATTCTCTCAGATGGTATAACTGCCCATTCTTCCTTACAAAATGCCTCCAGCTCCTGCAAATTCTTTGGTCGTCTTGCATGAACTGCACCTTTGAGATCTCCCCAAAGCGGCTCTATGATATTGAGGTCAGGAGACTATGATGACCACTCCAGAAACTTCACCTTTCTCTTCTGTAACCACTGTAGGGTCAACTTGGCCTTGTGCTTTGGATCATTGTCATGCTTGAAAGTCCAAGCATGTTCCATGCGCAGCTTTCGTGCCGAAGAATGCAAATTATCTGCCAGTATTTTCTGATAGCATGCTGCATGCATCTTGCCATCAATTTTCACAAGATTCCCTGTGCCTTTAGAGCTCATATGCCCCCAAAACATCAGAGGGCCACCACCATGCTTTACAGTGGGAATGGTATATTTTTCACCATGGGTCTCTAAAAATACAACGCTTGTGGTTATGACCATAAAGTTCTATTTTGGTCTCGTCACTCCAAATGACAGTATTCCAGAAGTTGTGAGGTGTGTCAAGGTGTTGTCTGGCATGTTTTAGATGGGCTTTTTTGTGGGGTTGGAGCAATAATGGCTCCCTTCTAACAACTTCACCACTGCTGATAAGTACCTCCTTATTGTGCTCCTTGAAATGACCACACCATCTTTTTCCAGAGCATCCTGTATTTCCCTTGACGTAGCTTATGAATTTTTCTTTATGTCCCAAGCAATTCTCCTGGCAGTTTGAGCTGAAATCTTGCTTGGCCTACCTGACCTTGGCTTGGTATCAACATATCTCCTAATTTTCCACCTCTTAATCACAGACTGAACAGTACTGACTGGCATTTTAAAGTATTTTGATACCTGTATACATCCTTTCCCATCTTTAAAAAGCTGAACTACCTTGTTACGAAGGTCCTTAGACAGTTCTTTTCTGCTCTTGATAGTTCGGTGTCTAGCCAGATCAGTACATCCACTCAGGAGCTAACAAACTCAATGACTACATGTAGATACTACGACCCCAATTCTGAAATAGTTGGGACTATTTAGACAATAGTTGTAAATTGTGAATAAAATCAAAACTCAATGACTTCTGAATCAGACCAGCCAGTATTTTATTCACAATAAAACAAAGATAACATGGCAAATGTTGAAACTGAGAAATTTTACAATTTTATCCACAAAATGAGCTCATTTTAAATTTCATGGCTGCTACAGGTCTCAAAAAAGTTGGGACAGGGGCCTGTTTACCATGGTGTAGCATCCCCTCTTCTTTTTAACACAGAGTGGAGGCATCTGGGCATTGAGGAGACAAGTTTCTTGAGTTTAGCCATTGGAATTTGATCCCACTCTTGTAAAATACAGGCTTCCAGCTGCTGGAGAGTTTTGGGTCTCCTTTGACGGACTTTTCATTTAATTATAGGCCAAATGTTCTCAATCGGTGAAAGATCAGGACGGCAGGCAGGCCAGTTCTGCACAGGGACTCTTCTACTAGGAAGCCATGCTGTTGTAATAGCTGCAGTATGTGGTTTTGCATTGTCCTGCTGAAATACACAAGGCCTTCCCTGGAATAGATGTCTTCTGGAGGGAAGCATATGTTGCTCTAAAACCTTTATATACCTTTCAGCATTCATGGTGCTTTTTAAAACATGCATGTGTCCCACACCATATGCACTAATGCATCCCCATACCATCAGAGATGCTGGCTTTTGAACTGAACGCTGATAACAGAGGAGTGGTCTTTCTCCTCTTTAGCCCGGAGGACACACCACGCCCATGATTTCCAATAAGAATGTCAAATTTGGACTCGTCTGACCACAGGACACTTTGCCACTTTGCTACAGTCCATTTCAAATGAGCCTTGGCCCACAGACCACAGTGGCACTTTGGGATCATGCACAACAATGGCTTCCTTTTTGCATGATAGAGTTTTAGGTGGCATCTGTGGATGGCACGGCGGACTGTTTACAGACAGTGGTTTCTTGAAGTATTCCTGGGCCCATTTAGTAATGTCAATGACAGAATCAAGCCGGTGAGTGATGCAGTGGCGTCTGAGGGCCCGAAGATCACAGGCATCCAGTAAAGGTCTTCGGCCTTGTCCCTTACGCACAGAGATTTTTCCAGTTTCTCTGAATCTTTTGATGATGTTATGCACTGTCGATGATGAGACCTTCAAAGCCTTTGCAATTTCACGCTGAGGAACATTGTTTTTAAAGTATTCCACAATTTTTTTACGCAAGCCTTCACAGGCTGGAGAGCCTCTGGCCATCTTTACTTCTGAGAGACTCAGCCTCTCTAAGACATCACTTTTATAGCCAATCATGTTACACTCCTGATGCCAGTTAACTTAATTACTTGCTAAATGTTCTTTCAGCTGATTCTCTTATATATTAATTGGTTTTTCAGCCCTTTTTTTGCCTGTGTCCCAACTTTTTTGAGACCTGTTGCTGCCAGAAAATTTGAAATAAGATAATTTTGTGGATAAAAATGAAAAAATGTCTCAGTTTCAACATTTGAAATGCTATCTATGTTCTATTGTAAATAACATATTAGCTCAAAGTCATTGCATTTTGATTTTATGCAAAATTTACACTTCGTCCCAACTTTTTCGGAACTGGGGTTGTAGTTAAAAAGGTGTGTAAAATTAACCCTTAATAGCCATTTATACCTGAGAGTGCCACCTTGTGGCTATATAACAAGGTGAAACATTCAAGGGTATGTGAACTTATGATCAGGGCGGTTTGGGTGATTTCAGTAATAATTATGATTTTAAAAGGAGCCAAACACCTATGTGATGATAAATTACTTAACATGATCACTATCCTTAAATAAAAGTTAAAAAAGAAGTTTTTTTGCATGATGAGTCATATTTTCGAAAGAAATTGCAACATTTCACGAATTCAGTTAGGTTATGCAAACTTTTGAGCACAACTATAAATTGGCAAAAATGCCATTTTAGAGTGTTGTTGGGTGCCAGAATTGAAGGAGTGATGATTCCGACTTGAAATGTAATTGCATACCTGCTGGCAAAAATAGAAAATAGAAAAACTAAGAATAGAAAAAGATATGGTTATACACAATTAGACAAAAAGATAATAAAAATGCTTGTGTTTGTTGTGCCCATTTAATATCAGAGGGCTGCACTAAGAAGAAAGTCGAACAAACCCAGGATATCTTTTTGTTATCTGGCCTCATTAAGCCTTGCAACTGCAATCACAAGTAGTTGCATAATGATGATTATCAACTTGCTAAGGCTAATATGGTTACTCAACCAGGGTACCATCAGATTGTACCCAAGGTACTATTAGATACATCGAAATGTACCCACATTTCTGTTGCAATATTGTTTCGCACCCTGCCAGATCTCGTGGAGCAAAGTGAGCATATATTCTAGGTACATATAGATACAGGCTGGGTACAAAACAATATTGTTACAGAAATGTGGGTACATTTCGATATATCTAACTGTGCTTTGGGCACATTTTGATGGTACCCTGGTTGAGAGTGACCCTATCAGCCTTGTTAAGTCAACCCAAATGAACAAACTATTATATCAAACAAATAGAAAGACTTTAAAAATGAAACCCAAGCTCGCAAATGCCAAATCAGTGGCATAAAGGCAGGTCTATTTGAGGATTTGCCACGTGGCAAACACTTCTTTGCCCATCCATATATGTCTATGTCTTTTCTCCCAAGCCTTTCAAGTCTTGATGGAGTGTTCGGGTGAAAGCATTAGTTGGCCGATGACGGGCCTTCTTACATTTGGCTTCAGCAATTCCATGTTTTGAAGTCTGAATTACATAACAGTGGGAAACATACTATAAAAAGTAGTTAGAGGTAGCCAAAAATTAAGCTTTTGTAACCGAACTGCAAATGCCTGACTAGTGATACAGCCCCTTTAATGTTATGGTTACACACAAGCAAAAGGAACAGCACTTAGCTTGCTAGCTACCTAGCTAGCTAACGTGTAATTCACCACTTATAGGCTGCAATGTAACACTACATTATAGATGTTATTCTCACGGTTTTACAGCAATCCTTTGTGTATGTTATGTTCCTATCTCTTTTTTCTCGGCCAAAACCAACATATCATATTTTTTTGATTGCCTCTACTTTGACTGAAGTAACTTCAAAGATTTGCATGAATTTTTGAGGTACCCAAAGTTAGTCCCTCTCGTTAATTTTCTTTTTGGTTTGCTTCTCCTTCTGATATATTCTTCCAGTAAAATAATAAACTCCTATTCAATTTGGTTCCTTGCCCTTTTCGCCTCCATTTTTTATGGTCGCAGCTAAATGTAATGTTCACGCCGCTGTTGAAAGAAGTCAGGCTTGCTGGCAGTCTTTATGGAAACTGTGGAACCTTTCTAACCAATGTCTATATATGTTACAGTCAGACTGTGAAACCAGTCATATCATGAAATGATTCAAAATTTCAGTCATTTCATGAAATGGCTGGCGCTGAACTTCATTGTCATTCCTTGAAATGACTTGTTTCACAATCTGACTGTAATATATATAAAGAATGATTTTCCTTACCAGAGAGAACTGTTAAAGGAATACTGTGATAGATCCCTTAGATAAGGGGAAATCATCCATTGAACACAATATTAAGTCAAATAAGTAACACGCTTTGTGGAACCGGCCCCTGATTTTATTACTGTAATGTCATCTAACAAAATCCCTATTCATCAGATAATTTGAAGACCTTTACACATCTGTCAACAGCTGTGCAGACTGAATGTGCTGTGCTCTGCAATGACTCTGCGGAGCTGACACAGAGAAAGGTGTGCCTCTTGCTCGTGTGGCAGTATTGGCGCCTCTCTTCTGTGAAAAGTAGTTCAGGTTTTTTGAGAAAGTTGGTTGGTTTGTCATTAGGTGCTTTCTTGAAAATATGTCGCTAAAGGGGCCTGGAAAGTCGGTAATTTGTTGCTAAGTGGTGAACACTAAAAGCGAACTTTAAAAAGCAAGGCAGCCTGGTGAGTTGGCTGGCTAATTAGGTACTCATCATATGTTCTACTTCATTTATCTACCTAGCAAGTTATGAAGTTATGTAGCTCGCTAGCACCATTTTAAACATTTTGCCAGTATTAGTCAGTGTAAAAGCCCAGTAACTGGTGAGCCAGCAACCCGGCTAATATAATCAATCTTGTCAATGCGTCATCAACCTAGGTAGCTAGCTGTACCAAGCTAAATAATCAATACTTGCTGACCTAATGCTTGTGAAGTAGTGAAATAATTGCTATTCACTGTTTTCAACTGATTTCTATGCACAAAATGTACAACCCCTTTTCCAAAAAAAAAAAGTGAGGTTGCTGTGTAACGTGAATGAAAACAGGACACAATTATTTAAACTCCATATATAATTGAAAATGGTACTAAGACAACATATTAGGTGCTGAAACTGAGAAATTTTGTTCTTTTTTGAAAAATATCAGCTCATTTTGAATTTGATGCCATAAAAATGTTTCAAAAAAGTTGGGATGGGGGCATGTTTACCCCTGAGCTGCATCACTTCTTCTGTTAATAACACTTTGCTACTGTTTTGGAACAATGGACACCAACTGTTGAACGACCCCAATTCCAAAAAAGTGGGGATGCTGTGTAAAATGAAAATAAAAAGAGAATGCAATGATTTGCAAATCTCATAAACCCACATTTTATTCACAATAGAACATAGATAACATATCAGCGAACTGTGTTCACAGACAATGATTTCTGGAAGTGTTCCTGAGCCCGTGCAATGAATTTCAGTGCAGAATCATGCCTATTTTTAATGCAGTGCCGCCTGAGGGCCGGAAGATCACGAGATTCCAATATTTACCTTCGGCCTTGTCCCTTGTGCACAGAGATTTCTCCAGATTATTTGAATCTTTTGATGATAATATACAGTGCAGATGGTGGGATATTCAAAGTCTTCGCAATTTTACATTGAGGAACATTTTTCTTAAATTATCCAAAATTTTTGGACACATTTTTTCGCAGACTGGTGAACCTCTGCCCATCTTTACTTCTGTTTGACTCTGCCTCTCTAAAATGCTCTTTTTAAACCCAGTCATGTTACTGTCCTGTTGCCAATTAACCTAATTAGTCGCAAAATGCTCCTCCAGCTGTTTTGATTAGTACCACTTACTTTTCCAGCCTTTTGTTGCCCCATCCCAACTTTTTTGAGATGTGCTGCTGCCATCAAATTCAAAATGAGCTAATATTTGTCATGAAATGGTAAAATATCTCATGGTCAACATCTGCTATGTTGATATGTTTGCAAATCATTGCATTTTGCTTTTATTTACATTTTACACAGCATCCCAACTTTTTTTGGAATAGGGGTTGTAGTTATGAAAGCAAAATTTTTTCCCACTCTTGTTTGATGTAGGATTTCAGCTGCGTAACACTTCATGGTCTCTTTTAGCATATGTTTTTTTTACAATGTGCCAAATATCTTCAGTGGGTTACAGGCCTAGACTGCTGGCAGGCCAGTTCAGCTATCAGACTTTTTTTTAATATTGAGCCAGGTTGTTGTTACATGAGAAAAATGTGGTGTTTGGTATTGCCTTGCTGAAATAAGCAAGGCCTTCCCTGAAAAAGACATCTAGATGGCAGTATGTTTTGCTCAAAAACCTGTGGATATTGTTCAGCATTAATGGTGTCTTCACACATGTGCAAGTTAGCCATGCTATGTGTGCTGATGCACCCCCATACTATCATGGATGCTGGCTTTTGAACAATGCACTGATAACAACCCTGGAGAATGCAGCATCCATGATTTCCAAAAAGAATTTAACATTTTGGTTGATCAGACCACAGGACAGTTTTACACTTTGCCTCAGTAGATCTTAAATGAACTTGGCCACAGAGAAGGTGACAATGTTGCTCGATTTTGTTTATACCTGGTTTTATCTTCGCACGGTAGAGTGGATGCAGTGATGAACTGTGTTCATTGATGGTTTTCAGAGGTTTTCCTGAGCCCATGCCGTGCAAATTTCCATTACCGAATCCTGTATGTTTTCAATGGAGTGCCACCTGAGGGCCTGAAGATTACAGCTGTTCAATATTGGTTTTCAGCTTTGTCCCTTGCATATGGTGATTTCTCTGGATTCTCTCAATCTTTTAATGATATTATGTACTGTAGATGATGAAATCCCTAAATTCTTTGCAATTTTACATTGAGAAATGTAATTCATATGTTGTTATTCAAAATCTTTCACAGAGTGGTGAAACCACACCTCTGAAAGATTCAGCCTCTCTGGAATGCTCTTTTTATACCCAATCATGTTACTGACCTGTTACCAATAAACCTAATTTGTTAGATGTTCCTCCAAGTGTATTTTTAGCATCAAACAAATTTCCCAGTCTTTTGTTGTCCCCACCAAAACTTCTTTAAAACGTGTTTTTGGCATCAAATTCAAAATGAGCAAATATTTTTCAGAAAACAATAAAAATTCCTGTTTCAACATTTGATATGTTTTCTTTGTACTATTTTTGTACCAAGTTTGCCGTACCAAACTTTGTACCAAGTTTGCCAACATGCTGCTGACCTTGCTAGCCAGATAAGTTATCTCAAGTCACTGTCTCGCTGTTCCCTATTGATTTCTATGCACCGCGTGTTCACCAGCTAACAGCAGCCTGCTGTGAAATACGTTCACTTGGTGGCAGATTCCACAGGTTTTCAAAAGTAGCCAACGACTAGCAAATGAAGCACTGATTTTGTTTTCTCTGATGTATGTCCCTGATTGGCGTTCGTCAAGTTACAGTCATGAACGTTTGCGGAAATTGAGGTACCCGTTTGGACGAGAATAAATCAAGGGCTGTTTGTGTGATTGTGTAATGGATATGTAATTTGCAAAAATGGACAATAAAGTGTAATAGCATTTCATTTTCGACAATAAACCACAAATTTGAAATGCTCTTCCGTACACCTCATCGGCTAATCTCAGAGCTTTCCGGCTCCTAAAATTAATTCTATTATTCTATATTTAATAAGTAAACTTTTAATAAGTAAAAGTGTCCAAATCCCATTATAAATTTCCATAGGAATTTTGCTTCCTACTCCTGAAGCTAAGTACATGTGAAGTAGCCACCTCAGAACTCTATTAGCTTTCAGTGGTATAATGTTATGATTCATCCCATAAGAACTGCACAATATTGTCTGGGTGAACTGATAAGGAGTAAGTTCAGTTGATGCATGCAATGTGAATCATAAAAAGGAAGCAAGGTTGCTTTGTAGGTGGTAATTGTTTATTATGTAAACTATATTACAGAATTGAAAGGACATTTCAGAAAAGGCATGAGATTTGGATCAAATGAATTATACCACATCATTCTGAAAGCTGGACATTTCTGTGGTAGGAGTTACGGCAAGTTACAGTTTCATGCCTGTAAATCTAAAAAAATAAATATGAAATAAAATAAAGGTCCGTATTTACTGCATTCAAATCAAAGGCAATTATCTGGAGATGCAAAATCAATTAAGACTTTTAAAATTTATTTATAAAGGCAGAATCCAGTTTGAAAATTCCTGGAAAACGCAGTCGGAATAAGTTAATCAATAAATTACTCAGCAGTGGGTAAATGACTCTTAACACGACTCAAACACTGGCTAGAAATGTGCAGTGGAAAATTCATGCTTGGGGGTTGAACAGCTGTGCTGTACCAACGACAGATATAAACTCAAGAAGGAACTCGTATTTCATAGATGCAAAAATCAGGTATATGAGCACCATCAACAAATTCTGTGATTATCCAGAATTTCATGTTGAACCAACTTTCATGTTAGACTGACTTGTATGGTTACAATAATTTTTCGTTGTGTTTTTGGAGAAGTTGGGCATTCCTTCTTTGTTTTTCACGTGGCATTTTCATTCTTGATGCATGGAAAAGATCTGTTAGATTGAACTATTTTACAGGGGGTGAACCATTCACATATATTGAACTTTCCATTTTGATATCAGTGGGCTTAAAGCAATCAGAGAAATGTAAAGAATGGCACTGTTATGGACTGCTGTATTTAGATAGCCAGAATTAAGCCAGTGCATCTGTGGTCCTTGGGTGCACTGGTGTCATGTCTTAGTAAAAGTCCAACTCACAATTGAGTGCTAAAATTTTGGGCTCTCTGTATCACAATAACATAAGCACTGCACAGAGGCTACATTTCAGTTACATAAAATACAGCATAATTTGAGCATGCCCATTTTGGGAATGCCCACAATGGCTAATAGAGGAAATACCCATGACTGACAGCAGGGCACACCAGTATGACTTGAGTCATAGACGCCCTGCAAAAACTACAGCATCCAATGCCAAAAGAAGCACATATCTTCATTCATACCCAGTGCAGCCATGTTCCATACAGTCCTATGTGCATACTCCGAGTAATATCAAACACAGTGGCCCAGGTGCAGTACCTTAACACTTTGTTATACTAATGCAAAACTCCACAGAGGCAATTAGGTGATTTTTAAAACATGACAAGTGCATTTAACAGTGATTGATGCTACACACTGAATAGACATAATTTACACTGAAAAGACACTAGTGTATGTACATGAATGGCTGCTGTCTTACAGATGCCATGTTCACACACTTCCTGTACAGTCAATCATGAAGGCCAGAGGGAGGATAGGAAATTGGCTGATACCCCAATACAGCATGTGAACATGCAGTGTGTGTGTGTGTACGTGTGCTCACACTTCACCTGAGTTCTGTCCTAAGCCATTGCTGTTACTAAAAACAGCTTTCATTAGGATATGCTTCATTAGAGCAGCTGTTGGGAAAGCAGCATCGGTGTCTTGACATAACATGGAAAGCAGAGACATTACCATTCAACATATATCCTGATTGGTCGCAGCAATTGACAGCGACAGGTCAATGAGATGAAGGAAGAGGGAGTGGATGGTTGAAAATCCATGACTATGAAGGATTGCGTACAAAGATCCAAACACTCTGACTAAATAGTAACTATGAGTAATCATTTAGAACAGGGATGAAAAGTCTGGGGGGGGGGGGTGTCAGAATGTCAGTCAATATTTCATCAAAATCACAGATATGTGTGAGGTCACTCAGGAAACTGAAGATGACATCTTGGTTCAAGAGTCGAGCAATTTGCAGATATGAAGTGACATGGCCAATTGACACCAGCTTTTAGCTGGTGCCCTTTTCTTCAGGGTGGGTGAAAATGATATGTGTCATATGAATAAATAAATGTTATAAACATCCAGTTCAAATGGGCTGCCCATGGTCTGAGGTGACCAAAACTATCTCCAGCTCCATCTTCTCCCTACAAGTTATCACATCCCATGATTCCACACAGTTACAGGTTCCTACGACTGTAAAGCCCTGCTCCTATTTCTATTGAAGTCTATCCCAGAATCCAATTTCACTCCTCCATTTTTTCCCAGTCGGGAAAATTTGTCTTTGACGTCATCATGAATGATGGGATTCCCTTATGGCCATGGCCAGGTTTTGGGGAGGGGTCTAGTGCCTTTTGCACATACCCACACACACATACGTGCACACTGACTGAGTCCTACCATCACCACTGTTCCACCATTAAATCCAAAACCCGATTCACATTGAGGTCTGCGTCCAGGCCAAAATCGGTTTCCACAAATGGGGCAGCAGGGGGAGTCAGCGGTCGGAGGCCAGAGGTCAGGGACTCCAGCCAGTCTGCTGGGTCAAAGGTTGCAGCCTCTCGTCTCTTCCTGGAGGCATTCATGGGGGGAGGTGTAGTGCAGATGGGTGGAGGAGGAGGGGGTGGTGGGGCATCTTGGGAAATACTTGAGGGGGATGGAGGAAGCTCCAGTAGGAGGGAAGAGCAGAGCGGGGAGGAAAGGAAGTTTTCCTCTTTCACTTGAACAGACTGATGTGATTGGTCACTCACAGGAGGTGTGGTAGTGTCAGAAAGAGCAGCCACTGCAGCTTGGAGATCTGACACAGAGGAAGCAGCATCTGAGAAAGAAAGAATCAATAAAAGATCTGTGCTGAGGCTTAAGGCTAATTGTGAATTAGCCTCTTAACACAAGTGGGAACTGATGCTTAACAAACATTTAATAACTGTATGAATGATATACATGTTAGACTCACCTGAACAGCTTATAGGCTCATCCAAAATATCATCAATGGACTGACTGGGAGCCATCTGATATAAGGGCAGTAATAATGACAAAGAAAAATAATAGACTTAAACTGACTGATCCTCAAATATTAGCTAAAACACTGGCAATGACCTTAGACAGAGGTCATAGCCAAATAGCAAGACATCTGAAACAAAAGATGTGTGAGAAACTGTGGATGCAAAACAGGGTTGATATGACATTACTGTAGTGGCCATGTGAATACTAGTTTTATTTTAGCAGTCAGCGAGGAGGTCTGAATACACATTGTGCTGCAGCCATGAAATCCTCTGACATTTCTCACCTGGACTCTCTGGATGGCTTCTTGTAGCTCCTCCTCAAGACTCCTCGCACTAGAAGGAGCAGGGACAGGGCTGACGGTGATCTGCATTGGCAACTCAAAATCTTGACCAATCACATCGCAGGGCTGGCAGCAAAACACCTTATTTTTCAATAAAAGACACAAATGGAAACTATTTTAGCATTAGCGTAGAGAGGTACATGCCTCTTAATATGAAGAGTTTGTTTCCAAAATGCAATAAGTGCCAAAATTACAAAAATTGAGATAAAACCATAGAGAAATAGTCCTGAGCTTCTTGCACATGGTGCAACAATCCGTTTTTAGAAATTCATACTATAAGGTGTATTTTTTCATGGTCAAAGTTTGTGTTTTTCTATAAAATGCAATCGGCGCCAACATAGAAACAGAAAATTTGCTAAAAATGAGTAAAATGGATATATTGCATTTTGGAAACAAACTCTTCATATGCTGAAATACATATGACAGGGACAAAGAAAAAATCAGAATATATGTGATGGTTTTGCCTTATGAGTTGTCTAAAAGGGGCATGTAATATAGCATTACCTCTGGAGACCCAGAAGAAAAGAGGCTTATGCATTTGCATTTTTGACATGTTACAATATGTACTGTATCTTAAATAAGAAAAAAAATGTTTCAGCATTTCCAAAAATTATTTTTAATGTCCTTCTCTGTGCAATTTTCAGCATAATTGAGCGTGTGGCTGTAGTTATCAGAGGCTCATGTCCCCTTCAGGGGATGAATATTGTAAGGTCACGCCTCCAGCCGTCAGACTATTAAGGTCTATTAAGACCTGCACCGCATTCTTCAGCTCTGCAATCATCGCATGCACCTGTTATTCATTTCCACTGTGCAGTAGTATTGTGCTATTTAAGACCGAGCCTCGCACTTAGTCTTTGCAAAGTCTTGTAAGCCACATGTCTGTGTTGTATTGCTAGTCTTGTATAGACTTATCCTGCGCGTATCTCGTGTACATTCTCATTCTCTAACTTAGTGCTGTTTATTGTTGATATCAGCACTTTAACTTTATAATTAAGGAACTTGTCTCCTTTTTCCTTTTTCTATTTTAGTAATACATTGTTGCTGTGACTAAAGCCCAGTTTTTGTATTAGTAATACCATTATCAAGGAACATCGTTTCCTATTTTATTTTGTATTGCTTTTTATGTGCCTCTCTGCTGCGCATTGGGCATAATAAATACAACCAAGTCCATCCCATAGACTGTATAAAAAGATGGACGAAGCAACCGTGAAGTCACCCACTGGTTTCAGCATACCATTTAGGAAGCTTCGATTTTGGCTATTTGAACAGTGCCATTCTGTCATTTTGAAATCGGATGTGATTCCTATTGGACGGGAGTGTGAATTGAATATCCAGGGAGGAGCGAGGGGTGGTTCTACGGGTGGATCTGACCGTATCCAACAAGGACCAGAGGATAGCCACGTCCCTAAAGCATATTCTGGCTTCATCCATTATTCTAGTCTATTTGGGACCGCAATTTACAAAAATGAACATGGTGATATATCGAAGGAGACTTGAAACTTGCGATAGATACCATAAAATAATGTAGAAAATTATTATTGAAATAATAAATCAGGTGGGAAAGTAGGATCATTTTCTCATAGACTTCTACAGCATTGAACTTCTTTCTGCAACCACCAACGTCGCCATCTGCTGGCCATTAAATAGAATGCAAATTTTAGGGATTTCCGCATTGGCCTCACTTTTCAGACCCGGGTGCTGCTTCCATCTTTTTATACAGTCTATGGTCCATCCTTGCACCTGAGTCCAGTCCTCAACTTCCTGTCCTCCGTACACATCACCAGTGTGTGAAGCAAAACCCTTACAAATATGAATTGTCAAACACAATCTTGCATTGTCTTTTGATTCCTCCTCATAAAGTGTCCACCAGTTTGTATATTGGAGATTAAATTAAATAATGAATATAATATCAGAGGGCAGACATTCACGGACAACTTTGGAGTATTTACATCCAAATAAGATGACCAGTTTAATACCACTTTTTATATGTGTTCTCCCCTTTTAGAGGGACCAAAAGTAATTTGACGATTGGCTAAGCAGCTGTCCATGGCCAGGTGTGTATCATTTCATTATATCATTTTCACGTAACTGTTTTAAAGACCTACAAATGTAAAAGTTGATTACAAGTGTGAGTTTCTGCATGTAGAATCTCTTGTAATAAGACTTTCAATGAGCTGCCAGTGAAGTGAGCCATCAGTAGGCTGATAAAATCAAAACAAAACCATAAGAAAAGCAGCAAGCGTGGCCATATTAAAGATGGAATACACTGGTGAGCTCTGGAATGACAAATGGGCTGGAAGACCATGAATAACAACTGTGATGGATGATGGAAGAATTATTTCCCCGGTAAGGAACAAACCCCTTCACAGATGTTGGCCAGATCAAGAACGCCCTTCAGAAGGTGGGCATATCCTCATCGATGTCAACAATCAAATAGGGAGGGTTAACTATGAGATGCAGACTATAGGTAGAGCAGGAAGTTTGCCAAAAAAAAAAAAAAACACATAAATAGGCCTGCATGTAACAAGTATGAACTTATGCCAGAATGATGCACAAAGAGGAGAATGGAAAAGAGAAGGAACGACCCTATCTGTGAGGCGTGGTCATGAATGGGCATTTATTGCTGTCGTTGGAACTGATTCCTTTGTATTTATTGATGACATGAGTGCTGACAAAACGGCGAGAAAAATTCTCCATTGCATGGCACAATATTTGCTCAGATGGCTCAGCCAAATGTTTAAAAACTTGTTGGACTTACTTCAAAACGCAGATAGATAATGGCCACGGAGCATAAAAGGAAGGCAACCCAAAGCTTTTAAGGCAGAGAAGTGTAATGTTCCATAACAGCCAGGCAATCACCTGACCTGAATTTATTTGAGCTTGAATTTGACTTACTGAAGGCGAAACCAAGGTCAAATCTCCCAAAGAATAAGCATGACTTGAAGATAGCTACAGTGAAAGGCTGGTTGAGTATCACCAGCAATGAAATCCAGCATCATGTAATGTCTATGAGTTCCAGAATTCAGGCATTGACTGCAAAGGACTTGAAACCAAGTCTTAAAAAATGAAAATTTAATTGATGTTTGAGTTAATTTTTTCCAAATACCTTTCAGTCGCCAAAATTTGGGTGGCTGGGAATAAAATTATTGTAATTTATACATGGCTCATACAATCTTTTTGGGAAAATGCTTAAATTAAAGCCTTTAAGCATATCTTGGTTGGTTCATTTTAAATCAACTCTGATGACACAGAACCTAAGTAATGAAAATTGTGCCACTGCCCAAACACTTATAGACCTGATTGTAACTGTCCATATGAGCTAAAAAATTAAATGGCAAGCATTACAGTGGCAGGTTATTTAGACATGCAAGTCTGTTTGAGTGAGAAATTCAAAAGTAACATCCATTTAATTGTTATTCTTGTTAAAACTATAGCAGTCATTTTTTGTACATTGACTTTCCAGTTGAATGTAAGGGAAAATACCATCTCAAACATTTTGAAGAAATTAGCACAGAGAGCTTCTCAGAGTCAAGTTAGAACTAGTTGGGTAAGTAAGAATTCACTTGTAGAAAATGGTAATTCGATCAAAACTCAAATGACTAGTTCTGATATGCTTAATCAAATTGCCATTGTGTTGGTTTTCATTCGTTAAGGTGGAAAATTACAGATTGTTTTTCCTGTACATGCCAAAACACTTTTGGCTTGAATCACTGATAGCCATGCGTCTAAGACTTTTCCTTTGGTTTGAGACAATGTGCCTGTAGGAATCTCAACATATAATTGAATTTTTGATTTTATTAGAGCTGATTTTAATCCAAAATCTCATTGCAATGAAAATCAACTCAGGATTTCACCATAACAGCTTGCAGAAAGTCAGAAAGTTCAAAAAGTAAAATACATAATATTAACAAATCATCATCTCAAGAACCCATGAAGGATCACAGACTATTTACGAAGTTTCAATTTGCTTTTTTTTTTTTTTTTTTCCAGATTTATAATTTCATGTGTATGTTGATTTACTGAGTGCACTCGTGAATGTAATTTTACATTTGCTGCAATGGAAGGCTATGAGCATCTGGAACATAAGAGCAATTTAACACATTGAGAAAGCTAAATTCCCATCTAATTAATTACATCGTACTCAGGATATTCATTTGAAAAGCATGAATACTTTAATCAAAGCCTAGGCAAAAATACTTATGCATTTAAATGATATTCAACATCCAACACTTACTTGTGTGAATAACACCTCTTTTCCTTCGACCTCTGAATTGACCTTCAGACGTCCTGCTTCCTGTTGCAGGAATGGATGGAGGGTATTCTCACAGGACTGCAAGCAGGATGGAAGGGTATCACAATGTAGAAAATGCAAAAAAAAAAAAAATCATACAACCCTCACTGTTGTCTCACTGCTGTGCTTACAAAAAGATTTTGTGTGAACTCACATTGTTTCCTGCACTGTCTGCGCCCATGTCCCGTGCCCTGTCCCTAGGCCGGCTTCTTCTTCTTTCCCTCATCTCTATCTCTACGCTCCTCTCCTCCATTGCCTGGCCAGCCCTCCAGGGAGTGCTGATTGAAGTGGGCGAAGAGGGAGGAAGAGGAAGGGCAGTGGCTGAGCTGGGTGCTGTAGTGAGAAACCCCAGTCCACCTAAGGGCTGCTCGCCACCGCCAGTACTCGTTGGGTCACCACCGGGCTGGATGTAGAGGTTGGGTGGGTTACCGGGGGGGTCGGAGTTTGGGTTTAAGGAGAGAGCAGGGCCAGATGGGCCCATGTTGGTCCCCGGTTGGCAGAGGGGGGCTGGGGTGATACAAGGCCGGGGGAGCTGGTAGGGCCTTAGGCGCTCCAGGAGCGAGGGCTTGGTGCCCGACACTGGGAGCCCTCTTTTTCGGAGCTGCTGGCGGAGCTCTGAGACCTAGGCAGGCCAGAGAGGAAGATAACGAGCGAGGGACAGAGGAGAAGAAGAAGGAGAATATTCACTGAGGAAACAGGAATAAGAACAGGAGAATAGACTTAAGAGGGAGCAGGTTGAGAGAAATCAGGGAGGGTGGAAGCATGATAGAACTGTTCAGATGCAAATGGATAGAAAATAGGCCAGATAGTAAGAGAGAGGAAAAAATTAAGCGTAAAATTATTTCTGTCACTCAGTGTACATTCCATTGCCATTGTATACTGCGAGGGCATTGTCAATACCGTGAGATCATCCAGGTTCGGGGGAAGAAGTTCAGGCTTGTGGGTGGGGCTTGCGTCCACTGGAGAGGCGGGGTTTGTTGCTGTGGGAACAGCAGGAGGACAGGCTGGTGGTGTTGCTCCAGTAAACCTTACTATCTGGGGATCACTGCTTAGAATAGAGAAAGGCCATCCTATAAAATTTATTCCTGTGTAACGATATGACTTCATGAAGTTGTACAGAATGCCGCCAACATGGCGGTGCATGTCTAATTGCTTTGCACTTAATGAAGTGAAAACACCTGAATGGCACTATTACCTTGGTGCTATAGTGAGCTGCTGCTGCTGCTGCTGTTGTTGTTGCTGCTGCTGTTGCTGCTGGTTAAGAATTTGCAGCTGGAGAAACACCTGTTGTTGCTGCAGGAGGCGGGAGTAGGCAGGGTCGATGGGCGGAGCCGTGTTCCGGGGGATGGTCCCACTGCCGCTCCCGCCCCCTGTGCCACCCCTCTGATCTGGGGGAATATACTGGTGATATTTCAGCTTCTTCATCTTGGGTTTTGAGTCTCGTGGCTTTCTGGAGCGGGCAACTCGAGTGGAGGGGGCAGAGGGCGTGAGACTGGACTGAGGGGGTGGGCTGGAAGACTGCTGGACCAACTAGGAATGGAGCCCAAGAGGAAGCGTCTAAATCACCCTTTCATTAGAAAGCATGAGACTTTTATTGTGAAATGTGGCGCACATTAAACAATGATAAAAAGGGAGTAAATTGCACTGGGAAAAGGAAACCTTTGGTAGCAGGGGTGTAGCCTGAGTGGCCAAGAAAATGCTCTTCGGTCTCCCGGACGTTGCCATGGAGTTTGATTCAGCCACAGTCATGGTCATTGGCTGGCTGATGCCCTCGGTTGCCGGGAGCAATGCCAAGCCACACTGAGTTCAAAGAGGAGCAAAACACCATTTAGATAAAATATCTGGACAAAACCCTGTGTGTCTTCAAAATTAAATCATCACTCGATCACATTGCTTTCAGTTATTTTAGTATTTAATTATAGTACCATTGTAGTAACATAGCATTTGCATTAAAGATAATTGCAGAAGTCAGTTCCTATTCTACAAATGAAAGGGCAGGCGTCACCATGGCAATATTTAGTTTCTATGCCTTATCTGCCACAGTAATCTTTCACTGTAACCATCCTTCTCCTTAATGGTTCTGTAACTGGCTTAAAAAAAATACTGCTATGACATTTACATGCAGCCTTTACATATTAATTGATTATTTCAAACAAGATTCTCACCTGAAAACTGCTAGGACTGTGATTGAGGGGGGTGGAACCAGGGGACAAATCGCTTAACGACTGGTCCCCTGCTAGCCCAGGTGACATGGAGAAGCCTGGTGACTGGTGGATCCCGAGTTGCTCAGGAGATGAGGAAGAGGAGGAACAAGAGATGTCATCTTCAAAGACATCGGAGGACTGAGGGCAAGAAATGGAACCTGGAGGGCCAAATGACAAATATTAATACAAAAATAATAATTTTTTTAAACTAGTGATCGTGCTTCTGTTTTTTCCAGCAATAAAATAGTTTATAAAGTTTTATAATAATTTATAAACTTTATAGCCCAAAAAAAAAAAAAAACCCTGATAAAATCCATAATTTCTGGGCAATTTGATGTTGTTCTCTCTCTTCCAAAGCTCAGGCTGCGTTGAGTGGGCGTCTCCTTTAAAATAGTGAGCTCTGTTCTAATTGACCAGTGAACAGAGATAAAATGAACAAATAATATTAGTGCTACAAGCGAGAGAGAGATGGAGTGGTTGAACAAGGCTGCCAGAAGGAGCAGGCCACACAGAGTGCGCAGATATTAACTATGCAAAGCAAGTCCGTTTGTGACACAGAAAAACAGGAGGAATGTCAAACCCTGTGTTTCAAACACTGAAGTGAAAAAGGAGGCTCTAACGGCTAAACTGGGGGGGTCTTCAAAGTCAAATATCTCTGGGCTGTTAGATTCAGATGAGACTGCTGAACAGGTTAAATGAGAGGGGGAAAAGCAGTTGCCAAAATGTGGGTCCTTTAAATAATGGGAGTGACACTTTCCAACTTTATACCTCGGTGATTATGTTATATGGAAAATGAAGTTGAAGAAAGTTATACTTTCATTCACATTATTTTTTTACACAAATTACATTTTAATTAATGCATTAATAAAACAGCAATAATTTCAACATGCTATAAGTCCTGTTTGTATAAAGACTTCCATACATGCAAAATATTCAATATTTTTATTGAATATTTTATATTAAGAATCATGTAAATTGTTATGAAATTACTGCATGATACGCACCAGTGATGCTCATTACTTTCTTGGAGTCCTTTATAATTTCCCAAGCACATATTGTCTCTGTTCAATATATGAGTGCACGTGCATGCGTGTGTGTGTGTGTGTGTGTGTGTGTGTCTGAGCACATGCACATATGTGTGCACAAATGTGCATGAATTACATTCTTACCAAAAATCCAGGACCTACACAAGATACCGAACTTGGCTCCACCCAACATTCACCCAGCATTTGATCCGCTAACACCTGGGAAGTCCAAGGTCATTGTTGTTCGGGAAAAACCCGAGTCGTCAATTTTAATTCCATAGCTGAACAAGACTTCACTACTGAACAACACTTAGGTAGGTAATATCTTGTTTTTCTTTTCATCTTGTGCGTCTAGAACCAGGGCCGCTGCAGCGCAGTTAGTGTTGACGTGGATATGCAGCGTATTTCTCTTGCATTACTTTTTGAGGTTCATATGTTTTTGACTTCGCATTGTTTCTGTTTTGGCAGCGCGTTTCTCCAATTGGAGATGTTTTGTGCTTCTGCAGCGCGTTTGCCCTCGTCGGCCACTGTATGAAAGGAATAGGTTTATTGCGTCACAAAGACGCTTCAAACATACGTAATTTCAGCAGATGAGTAGTTGTTCTCAACAAAATCTAATTGCTTCCCCACCCAGTAAATAAGGAAAAAAAATTTGCTGGTGAGTTTTGGTCATTTCACAAAAAAAATCATTACTGAAACATAAAAAATTCAAAGAACATACAAATGTATATCGCTCTTTAAAGCAACTCCTAACTGATGAGTTCCTTGGAATCAAACAAGGAGAGAAAAACCCAGGTCGACCGCGAGTCATCACTTCATTATGAAAGCAGTATATGTGTGTATATGTCCACATGTGCTTGTGCATACATATATGTTAGTATATGCACATGTATGTATATGTGGATGCATGAGCACCTGGATGTATTTGTATGTAAGTGTGCTTGCATGGATGCATTTGTGTTTATTCATGCATGCACTTACGCGAGTGCCTGTATATGCAAGCATGCAAGCGTGAGCTGTACTTACCACTTTCGAGGGGCAGAATGTGCTTGTGTAGGAGCTCGAGGGGACCAGGCCGGCGCTGGATCTTCTCACTGAGGTCCTCAGCCAGCCGAGCTTTCTTCTGCTGCAGGACTCCCCCTCCACACCAGTCTGGAAGGAACATAAGCCAATCAAGCCAGTCAGTCAGTTCTGCATGCACAACACACCTTGGCCTTTGTTGAGTGGCTATGCAGTGTACAGTGTGCTGAAATTTTCTGACAGCTTTAGATCGGGAGAAAGGAGTTTTGGGGTTGGGATTCAGAGCTGGTTGTTCTTCAGAAGGCAAAACCCTTTAAAAGCTGCTCTGTCAAGGCTTCCAAAGGAAAAACTCATATTGTCAGTGGAAAACACATAAAAATCTGAAAGGACAGAAATACAATACTTTTTCTGGCTTGACAGTGATCCCTGCTGATGATAGATCTTGGTAAAGTGGCAACCTGAAGGGAATGCAGGAGAACTGAAGGAAAGGTGCCAACAGGCACTATTGTGTCCAACTAATGCACTGAAGCTTGGTGCATTCACACGCTCCAAGACTCATAATCAAATTCCAGCTGTGCCAGGGCCAACTGTGCTCGGGTGCTTATGGGATAATAAACTGTTGACCTTAACAGTGCTCAGTTTAGCAGGCTTTTAGCCAGAAGAGTGTACCTATCTTTGCCCTTTTTCTACACAGCTCAACTGCTGGACTACACAGAGTGAAAACAAGCAATGGTTGGAACCAGCTTCAAAGCGCAGGTGTTCATTCCCCGCCATGCGTTTACAGGGGATGCTTCAGAAGAGAAACAGGCCTACAAATATGACTGGCCATTCCAAATTCATTTCAAAATATGAATTGGGGATAAATATGTAAATTCAATCAGGGTAATTTAACATGCAAGATGGCAGAGTCATTATGGACATTATCATTTGTATATAATTATGGCGAAAATGAATTCCTATAAACAAACTAGAAAATCCAATGCCAGGGATGTTGGCAGTAGGGACAACAACACCTTTGGAATGAAATAATGACGAACACCGTCTACAAAAATGTCACCTTGGCCAGTATTGGGTACTGTTTCACTACCCACACCGCTAGGGGATGACTTTTGGGTAACACCATCATCTGGCACACACTGAAATTAAAAAAAAAAGTGTTTGCCATGAGAAAGAGTTTCAAATATCTTCAAACTATAATTAATATGTTTCAAGAATTAAAGCTAAGTGCTCAATGCATATCAACAGTGAAGATAATCATAGTAAGGGGAGTGTGGTGACTCATTTGTTATTACTTTTAGCATGACAGTGAAAGGTTGAAAGTAGAACATATGGCTCACCACTGCATCACTTCTGTCCTTCTCCCCAGGCTGGGAGTGACAGGTTGCCTTCACACCTTGAGAGCAGAGAGGAAATTAAAGGGAGCCAGCATGACAATGATTGGGAAGGAGAGATATATATTTCAAAATAGAACCATCTGTTTGTGTAAAGTGAGAAAGGACAGACAGACAAGCTCATAATAAATCCTTTTGACTGTGCTGCAGTCCTATTTCAAACTTGTGTAACATGAAATACCTCTCACGGTATTTATTTTCCAAAGAGGAATGCCTGATAATTGCCAGTTTGTCAGTTCTTTGCACTTCACTCTTGAGATAAAAGCATCCCTCCTCCACACACATGCACACACACATACACTCATGTGCAAACACTCACATACATGCATACTAATACACACATGCGCGTACACACACAAAATCCGCACACACGTGCATACACACTCGCACACGCAGGCGCGCACACTCACACACACGGGTGCGCACAAAGACTCACACACATACACACATACACACTCACACACACAGGCGCGTACATGCACACACGCGCACATACACACAAACCTACCAGTGTCTGAACTGATTTCATTCTGTTGCCTGCGGTTCTGTATTCTCAGCTGCAGGACTGAAATGAGAGAAGAGAGTTCAGAGAAACACTCTGAAATCTGATAGTGCACAAAAATCCTGTAAAATCTGCTAAGTAGTCTAAAATCATTTACATTCGAAACAGCATATATCAGTGTTACATTATGCCAATTCTTTTAATGTACATAGACACACATACATGCTCTTGAAGCACACACCTGCACACACGGGCACACGCACACACACACACACACCCACGCACGCGCACACACACACATAAACACACACACACAGACACACATGTACACACGCGCACGCACCCATACACACACACACACACACACGCACGCACATGCACAAAGGCACAGGGAGCCAAACGAACAGGTGAATCATAACCAAGGGGAGGGCAGAGAGGTGATGGCTCGGTGACATTTCCCATCATGCACCACAGTGCTGAGTTTTGCGATCTGAGAGAAACAGAGGAAGGGCGGGAGGGAGGGATGGGAGGGAACTATTTATCCATCAGTATGTCTATTTCTGTCCCCCATCCCCCTTACAGCTGTCCCTCTCTCTCCATCACTCTCCCTCCCTCACTGTCATGGGTGTGCTAAGTAAATTCTTCCTCTCTCTCTCTCTCTCTCTCTCCCTCTCCAAAAATATAATTTGAATTTCCTAATTGAATAGTCAGACAGTGCACACTTTGCATTACACAGAACTTAGACTGAGACTACATGGACCATGTTGGAATGTTATAGAATGTTCTCCATTACTCTGCTGATGTGTATTTGAATGGTCTTACTGGACTGAACAGCTTGTGTGGCTGCTCACTGGATAAGATTTGCTTACTCCATTTGGATTGGACTTGTAACAAAAAGGAGTCGCATGTTGTAATTTTTATAGTACCTTGAAAACAGCATTGCAGAATGGATTTTAATGGAGCACACCAATGGATTGCACCTTTATATGACTCAATAAAGTCTGAACAAATTTTGCTCAGTGTAAAACAGCACATTTAAATATACAGACTGTAATGCTTCATGAATTAAGTGCCCGAGATAACACGGCAATAAATCGGAAAAAGCACTAAATAATTGAATGTAATGCATCTACGATACCAATAGCTATAGATAAGACAAGCAAGATGGCACTGATTCTTGGGCTTGTATTAGTTGAAAAGTGGGCCAAATTAAATTTTATTTATTTGTTTTCTTGTTTTGTTGTGATTCATAGAAGCAGATGATGTGTTGAACATCATTGCCTGTCAAGAATATTTTCTGAGAAACAATCTTGTGTTAGGTGATGAAATCACCACACTGAACTATGCTAGTGGCATGGTTTGTCTCCTGGATGAATAACTGCTCTGCATGCTCAATTACATCATTAATAAGACCGGCCCACCAGCAGAGCATGAAATACAAAAGCTAAATTGCATGGCAAAATCTTCGTTTGTCATAGATTGCAAAATGAGCAGTTTAGAATTCATTTCTCCATGTAGGAAATGGCTGAATTTGTAGTTCATGTTTCAATATTGCCCCATGTGCACTCATGTTATTTTGTTTTCTTTCAGCATAATTTCAAAATAATGTCAAGCATAGACTAAGCTGGCTACTAGATCACTGTCATTGTGGATAAGGTCATTTGCTGAGTAATAAAAATGAATAACCAGAACCATGGAATGACAAGGTTGTAATTTGTGATGATTAGCGTGTCCGTTGCAGTCTTGCACTTAATTTCAGCTGAATGGTAAAATTTAATGGTGTGCTGTGCACATATCTCAGTGTTAGCACACCAGCAGATGATTTAGATCATGACATGCTTGAGAGGTTCTGCAGCTCAGCCAGCAAGAGCCTTTATCTTTCTCTTTAAACACATACAAACCCTACAAACCCTTAGGCCTCCCTCTAATTTAATTATTGTATACAATCAGCAACACATTTCACCAGCTTGGAGGATTCTTTTTCTTTTTAATTTCTTATTCAACATTGCATATTTGGACATTTTACACAAGGAAAACCATCTTTCATGCTCCAGTAAATATAAAAAACATTTTGCTCCTATTTGAAGGAAAAACTGCATCTGGGGCAGATTAAAGAGAGGCCTTATAGTGACTGGAGTTGAGACAGAAAATTATGAAAATTTGCATACCCTTTGGCAATGTTCCCCAATAAAAAATATTTAATATTCATATTTTTAAATGAGAATTATTCTCTGATTGTGCACCCTTGTTGAGGAGTGCTATGTAAATGATTAACTGGTTGTGTACTGTAAATGCATCATGTTTTACAAAGGCTCCTTATTGTACTTCATGCAATTTACATGCATATATGGTTGCAAAACAATCTTGACTTGATTACTAACAATAAACTCAAAATTGTACACACGCTAAGCTGGAAACAGATTCATTAATCATCCCTGTTCCCACAGTTGCTGCATTAAGGTGGCGTCTAAACTAGTATAATTACTACCAATTGAAATCACAATTAAAATGCCAGAAAAGTCCTAGAACGGCATTGTGCCGTGAAAAGTCACACAATGTAATTAATGTGGTGTTCATACAATAAATCAACAGTAACAATAGTTTCATTTATGGTAAAAATGTTGTACATGCTGCAATTAAATGTACATGATTAAATTATTGGTACATATTTATATTTTCATGCAGAACTGGCCAATATTCCTGAATACTTTTAACCTTTATTTTGTAGACCTACTGCAAGGTTTTAGACAGGTAATCACATTCCAGCTGGTGAGGGAGGAGTTCACTGTTGCTTTCTGCCAAGTTGTAATGCTTCATAATCTCAAGTAAAAGCATTAATTTCCACAGTCTTTTTCAGGAAAGAGTGCGGAAGATATTCGTCAGAATTCAGCAAATTTGGTACCACATATGTAATGTTATATTTTCTATACATCTCACCATTGCCTGAATGTGACTGATCATTGTAGTTACAGCGCCAATGTCACTGCAGGCCACCATCTTTCTAATGACATCATTACTTGTCACCTCCAAGAACACACAGAAAACTGCAGTGATTTAACTAGCATAAAGGTAATCCCAACAAAGACTGAGCCTTACCTGAACGAAACTTGTTTCGAATAAGAAGTGACCTCTCAGAAGCCAACAGAGTCATGGTGAGGGAGAAGAAGATGGAAAAATCGCAAAGCGAGGAGTGAAACCCCGACTTCCTCCTTCGAAGGGACGGATGTCACTCACTGTCAAAGCCTGCGTTCCCCTAAAGAAACAAAGGGCAAGATGAATGAGCTGTAGCTCAAGTTATGACAGCGGCAGAAAACACTGAAAGATGCCCAGAGATGCAGACAATAGGACAACAGGGAAATATAAATGAATGGAGCATCAGACAAATATACACTGAGGTAGAAACACAGGTAGACTTAGAGAAGGAGGCAGGACAGAGGTGGAAACAAGTCACATTACAGAGAGAATGACGGCAACTGGCAGGCTGACCAAAACCGAGAAAGAGACAGAAACACGAAAAGATAAAGAGACAGATAAGAAAGGGCCCGAACAAGTTTATGCTCATGAAGGACAGCTGAACACTACAGAGGACAGAAAGATTTTTATGCATGGGTCCACAAAGACCCATGAGCACTGAATGGTAGCCGGAGGGACAGATGAAGTGATAACATCCCAGATTGACCTTTTAAGAGAGATGAAATCCCAGCACAGCTATTGTAACCACTTCAAAAGTATAGTATTATTTCTGAATGCCCTTTCAGTGACATTATTAATTGCACCATAGCACTACGGACAGCCTCGCAAGCTGTTTACTGTAGGCACAAAATGAATAATCCTATGAAAGATCTCCCAGGATATTTTACATGTAACAGAAGGGAAAATACATGAAATAAACTAAGAAAATACTCACTGAAAGCCTCTCACTGGACTTGTGCTTGTCTTCAGTTTTCAAGTGGAAGGAACAAGCAGTAGAGAGGCAGTGATTTCTGAATGTACTTTAGTTAAAAGTTTATTCCTCTCATGGTCTCTTCCTGATAATCCTCAATTCCTGAACTTTTCCGAGAATGTGAAGTGGGAGACAGATGATTTGGAACCCGAACCCCCCTCTCAGAACTCACTCTCTGCCCCTCTCTTCTGCTCTTTTCCTCCCCCTAACACAGTTCATGGACCTGCCAACTGTGTAGAATTGTCACTGCGTCCCCCCCCTCCCTCTGACTGCTAGCCCCCTCCCCCATTCTTGTACCAAGGCCCACTCAGCTCTGTACTGGTTGACTGAGTGATTGAGTGCTTGGGTGACGATCACAGGCTTGTGTTATATAATGCCTCATTCAAATAGTTTTTCAATATTAATGCATCTTAAAAGCTTCAAAAGTTGTGAGTCTCTGATACCAATGTTGGAGTTCAATGCTTGTGCCATTGTGCCCACTTACTGAGCTGTGACTGTCATTTGCTTTGCATCACAGAATGTACAACACTGAGGAACTTTATTTATGTATATTGATTTATAGGCCCAGCTGAGATCTCATGTGTAACTTTTAAAGGTATCAATAGCAGAGTGTAATTAACAGTCCTGATCTTGCAGGATTGGGAGTACAGGACAGCAGTGTCGAGGCAGTGGATCTGGTGCATGTGTGTGAGAAAGATGTGTGTGTCCTCAGTCCAAACCCACCTATCAGTTCAAGACTGTTTTTCTTGCATTGCAGGAACAACTGCTTTCTACTGTACCAGTATTTTAGAAAGCCACTGTACGCCACTGTCCTGTATTGACTTGAGCACATGAATTACTGCATCTGTATCACTATATCTACATGTGAATGTGCCAGGGTGTGGGCGTACGTGCGCATGTGTGTGTTACACTGAATGGGGAGGTGGGGGGGGTCGGACCAGGACCACCTGTTAGCCACTTTGACAGACAGGTCAGTCTGTGCTGGTTCAGCAGGTCAGTGGAGGTGGGGGCTGGGCGGAGTGAGATGGGGAGTAGGGAAGCTGGAGCAAAGCTGATAGGTTCTCAGCTGCAGCTTTTTTTCTGAAATATTCTGCAGATGATTCACAAAATCACAGGAAAACAAACCAGAGCTGATGCACATGACACCACGAGCTGCAACGTACAAATTGTTCCAGGAGTAGGAGCAGAGAGTACTTGTGCCCCAGGCGGACTTGTGCCCCAGGCGGAGGGTATGCATGTTGAGGGGTGTGTTGCGTGTGTGTGTGGACACATTTCTGAGTATATGGGTGTGCTGGTGTCGTTACATTCAGAGGGAGCCTCTCAGTTCGAATCGGTGTCTGTGCGACTGTGTGAGTGCCTGTCCAGTGTACCGAGCTGACGGCACCAGTATTATTGGATAAAAAATGATGTAATCCTTCTGTCCTCCGCTCCCCTCCCCCAGAGTGGGAAACCCTTTCTGATTAACACCTGTTACCCTCCCTCTCGCTTTCGCAGTCGTGTCTCCCCTGTCTGCCCAGTGCTCTAGCAGAACAGCACTCAGTTTAATCCAAGTTTTGTACCTCATTAACCTTCTGGTTTCAGCAGTTTCACGACAAATGCCCCCTTAATATTATGATTTTTTAACATTCATGCACAATAATGATAACAGACAGCGGGTTAATGAACCGATATGTTCTGCCAATGCAGTCTGTATGTAATGCCTGTACTCAGCAGGATGTCTTTTGGGTTTCATGGGATGGCTTCCAAGATTCTATAAAAATTAGATTTCAAGAAGTTAATGACGATGTGTAACGTAAAAGACCCTCTTGAGATGAACACCTAGGCAAAGTTCATACTGAAGCTAAGACTTTGCAGTTTCATATTTAAAAATTATTGAAACGACAGTGAATTTTGCCTGCCATTTGATAGTTTCATGGCTTATTACACTGGACAAGCAATATGTTTCTGTCCATTCTCTGACCGACAAACATAAATAAATAAATGAATAAAATGTGGAACCCAACATATCACAGATCATTTGTACAGGCACAGTAAAAATCAAAAGAATATTCCCCTGGATCAAAAAATAAATAAAATAAATAAATAAATAGTGCCTCTACAACTCTGCTACAACATTGCTCTCCAGTGGCCAAACTGACATCAGCAGCTGCATCATACTGCAGCTAACAGCCAGAGCATGCACTCCACTTCAACTGTTAGCTGACATTACTTCACAGTGCTAGGCTTGAAAAACAAGCAGCCATGATACAGGAATTCAAGTCACTCTCAGGCAACCGTGCACTTGGTCAGTAGTCCCTTTAGTTGATGAAGACCTAGTCTGCAGACTTGAACTTATTGCAATCCACTGCCACTACAAATATGAGCTATAGCATTAGCCAGGTATGACCGGGAATACTAACTGTGATATCATAAATGCTATATCCGTTGGGGTACTTATCACCCTGTACTGAGCATAATCTAATTCAAAGATTGCAGGAATCCAGTCGCATCTTGATGCGCTAAGGACAAGGCCAAAAACCACTTCTAAATGCGCGTGATCTTTGATCCCTCAGACATCGCCGTTTTAGAGCTGTCATGCATCGTGACGGATATCACGTGGGCTTGGAAAAACTTTGCTAAACCTTCGTCAGTTGACAAAATTTGCCACAAATTCCAGAGATGCAAGTTAAAGTTTTATTATGCAAAGCCGAAGCCATACACTGTCCAAGAGCTACGCAGACTTATTTGTGCCCACCGTCTTCTGAGATGGACAGTAACACAGTGAAAGCGTGGTCGTTGGTCTAAAAAGTTAACATTTCAATTGTTTTTTGGAATAAGACAGCCACCATGTTCCACAAACCAAAGATAACAACGAAAACCTCTGCTTCTATCAGTGTCAGGTCCAAATGCCGTCATGAATGGGGGAAAATTCCACTTGCTAGACTGGACCAGTTGTGTTCAGTGCCCAAACACTTGCTGAGTTTGGTTAAAAGACAAGGTGATATTTCAGAGGAAAAAAGTTAACTCTTAAAACTTTTTTGGACATGTCACACTGTGTGTTTCCAATAAACAATTAATGTTATCACAGTGTGTTGCACTGTTTTCAGTATAGTAGAAGGTGAAAGGACTTTTAAGATCACCCCTTTTTGATTTTATTTGCATTATTTATGACGTGCTAACTTTTTCGGAATTGGGTTCGTACCACTCCCAGTACATTTAGCTGAGGAATATGCTTGATTTGACCAAGGCTACAAAAAATTATCATCCAGCAGGCTGATGCAGGGATGTAAATAAGGCAGCCTATGTATGCAAGACTGAGACTGCATAGGTTTTACCAACTGCAGGTCATTCATTTACTATATAATGACATTTTTAGCACTATTGTGGCTATATTGTATCTCCCACAGTACTCCTCAAAACACGATTAGGAATTTAATCACATACCATTCGAACAGATACTCAGACCGATGGGCAATTTAGTTTCCTATTAGCTGACATGCATAGGTCTTCTGACAATGGGGGAAACCATCACACTCAGAGTAAACCACACAAACTCCACAAAAAAGACTAGATTCAAAATCTCAGCATTCTCTCTGTGAGGTAATAGCGCTACCCTACTAACAGATCCAATGTATAAAAAGAACCTGCAAGGTGGAAGTTATTCCATCTTCGATGTCCTCGAAAAAACTCCAGATTGGCTCCAAGAAGCATCCATGAGGAGATTTATTCCCGTCTCCTTGGGACTGGCTGAAAGCTATTCCATCTTGTCAGACTCTATCTTCCTTACCAAAGCTGCCAGATCTATCGGGCAGTCTGTTCCTCACCCTCACCCTCTATAAGCCTCAAGTGTTGAGCGAGCACTCCCCAGCCATAGGAACAGCCAAGCCACTGAACTTCAGTAATATTACAAACATTATCCATATCACTGACTCAAAGTTTTAAGTTAGAATTTCTTTCTTCTATCCATGTGAATTTGGAAACATAAATTATTTTTATACTTACGTTTTGCTTCCACTAATTCTATAGAAGGTACGTGCATACCAAAGATGGAAAGAGAATTTTAAAAAGAACAAGATTCAACACGTATCCCGTGAGCCAAAGCTAGTACTTTAATTCATTATTTTCAAATTCAATTTAAATATTGAGTGAAAAAGTGACTTTTAGACCAAATTATATCAACATGATTGCTTATAAATACAATATTTACTATACATTAAACTGATTTACAAACAATAATACATTAATAAAAACTCTAAAGATTTTGATTAAGCAACTCATACAAAAAGAAGCCACCAGCAATTGCAACAGCTCAGACACATGGATGACTGTTTGGCATGTATTCAAACAATGGTTTGAAATTTGGGTTTCTCAATAAAAGCACAGCAAAAATAATAATAATTCAGTCCCTCAGGAGTCATTAATACAGAGGTATACCAGGTATACACAGCATTTAATATTTTATATACACAATGTATGAGTAAATGTGAAACTTTTGTAACCAATATACTATATTACTCCGCATCAATAATTGTTAAGAAGTTATTTTCTGCAATGCATGGTCCCAGGCTTTGATATCCTGCCCCATTAAAACACAATGCTCTACAGTGTAGTGCTGAACTAATGCTGGACCAAATTATTCTGTCAAATTGAATAAATTATGGATTTTGGAGTGGAAACAAAACCAAAACCAAAACAAAACCTGTACTGATGTAGTAGAATACTACATAGCTTATTAAGTACCTCAATTTTGTTTAACAGGACTGAAAAAACAGATGAGATTAAACCTATATGGATAGCCTACTTCATTTTATTTATATTAAGAATTGGAGCCCCTAGCAACTTCTTGTGTTTTGCTAAATTATATTCCACTTTAGTCATCACATTCTTACCAGTGGAGTTAACTTACATCTTTCAAAACTGCAAAATATCTCCAATTCATGGTTCATTTCAATTCAGGACTGGTGATGATCCAATTGTGTCACTGTAAAAAAAAAAAAAAAAAGTAGCTCAGTGTTTGTGTGTATGTGTGTGTGTGTGAGAGAGAGAGTGTATGTCCATGAAAATCCACCACACAAATGAAAAAGTTACATTAGCTTACTAATGGCCCATCATCCACAATCCAGCAAGTTCAAACCCTTTTCTAAGAGGGTTCTGTACACTAACACTGCTTAAGTCCATGGGTTACCTGAAGTGACAGCGCCAAATAAAAAAGACAGCGATCATTTTTCAAACACACTGTTGCCATTACCGGTCCTAGAAAGCCCCAATCAAACCCATAGGGCTTAAGAGCCTACTTGGGGTAATTAAAAAAAGAAAAATAAATAAATAAATAAATAAAATAAAATAAAATAAATAAATGAATAAATCTTATTTCAGGTCTTTGGCACCCCCATGTGGCCACTCATATGTAAAGGCCTGCAGTCATGTCAACATGGCCAACTGCAGAGATGCCCTTAAATGAGTTTTTCCAGTATTGTGGGCACAACTCTCAACCACAGGAATGATGAGGAATTTAGTTTACAAAATTAAAGGGCCAAACATAAAGAACATCACTAAAAAGACACTCCGCATTTAGCGCCCATCCTTCCCAGACAGAGCACTAAATACTCATACCAATGCTATCCAAAGTGCAATTGTTTTGTGTACGCATTGACTCCTGAGGACAACAACTCACAGGATATTTGTAATAGGATAATGATGTCCTACAAGAGGGCAAAAAAGGGCTGAGTTTCTGAGCATTGGGCGCTGTTCCTGGGGAAACAAAGTAATGCAGGCAAGGTAATGAGTTCTCAACATTTTCTATTATCCATCTGAATCACTGTCAGAGTCCAAATCAGGCACGGTAGAGCTGTACCACTCAGCACTGTCCTGAACACCATCAGAGAGACGATTACCCTCCTCCTTCTGGTTCTGGTGTTTCCGCTTGGTGTGCCGGCGGAGTGTGTTGCGTTCGCCAAAGCGCATGTGGCACAACGGGCACTGGAAGGGCTTCTCTCCCGTGTGGACCCGCTGATGCCGAAGGAGCTCCCCGGCCTCGCGGAACTTCTTGGAGCAGATGGGGCAGGTGAAGTTCCTCTGACCCGTGTGGATGTGTTTGTGGCGCTCCAGGTGGCTGGAGCGTTTGAACGCCTTGCCGCAGAGCGGGCACACGTGAGGCTTGCTCTGAGAGTGCGTGATAGAGTGACGCTCCAAGTCGGAGAGGTAGTAGAAAGCCCGCGGGCAAAACTGGCAGTATAGGATTCGGCGAGGACAGTTAGGGGACAAATTTTTTGGATGGTTAGTGGGGAAGATTATTTCTGGTGGTGGCGTGCCAGAGCTGGGATAAGGTGGGTCATCAATGGAGAGGAGGTTTGCTGAGGTATGAGAGGTGGGATCAGGTTTGGGGTCAGGAGATGCTTTTAGAATGTGGTGCAATTGAGAGGGGGGACTCCCCATGGGAGATAAATTGGCAGAGATCGGTGACTGGGGACATTCATTTTGGTTCTCAGTCATGGAATTAGATCTGGAGAAAGAGGTGCGTCCTGATTTTTGGAGTTTATTTGAAGAAGGTTTAGGAATGATTTCTTTACAGGTAAGGCCAGGGCTGGGTTTATCAGTTGGAGACGACTGAGAAGGTGAGTTAGGGCTGGAGGGTTTTCCTGAGATTGTGGAAAGGTGGGTACATGGTCTCTGGATAAGGGCAGGGACTGAAGGACTGGCGAGATAGGTGGGCTCAGAATCAGGCTGTACAGAATTCAGAGGGAGAGAAATGGCAGATGGTGAGGTGGTCTGGATGAGTGAAATAGATGAGGGATCGGGGTTTTTAATGGTAAGAAGAGAAGTGGTAGAAGGAGTTGACCCAGAGGCAACAGGGGAGAGGACAAAAAGCAGAGGGGTGGATGAAGAGTTTTGGGTGAGGGACACTGGCAAAGAAAGTGTCATCAGCCCTGGATTTTTGTTTGGTGTGGTTGAAGAAATGGAAGACTGCAGGAGAAGAATGGGGGAGGAGGTTGTGGAATTGGCAGTAATTTGAATGGGTTGGGACTGAGATTCCAAATTTGACGGGGTTGGAGAATGGGGAGTCGCCACAGAGTTGGATTTGGTACCTGAGGGGGAGACATTTTCCAGGCCATCTGAGGACTCTGGCAAAGCAGGCGAGATAAGACAGGGTGGCATTACACCAGAAGGCTGGCAGGGAAGCTCGTCCATTAAAACCTGGTTAGACGGTGCAACATTCACAGTGCAATCCTTGAGTATCGCCTGCTTTGACTTAGGCCGAGGCCGGGCAGTAAAGGCTTTTTGAGGTTTGGAGGGCTCCACTTGGAGTACTTTCTGACCATCAGGGGAGAGCACGTAGGGGACACCCTGGTCATCGATAAAAAGGACATCAGCAAGGCTAGGGTTTACAGAGGGTGATGCAGAAGGCAAGAGTGGTCCTGAGGAAGATGACAATGAAGCCTCCAAATTCTGCAGATCAAGAGCTCTTTTTTCCCCATCTCTCAATCCAACTTCAGCATCCGCTTCCTCATTCTCTATCTCATCTACTTCCATAAAAAGTGTAGTCTCAATTCCTTTGTCAAGTCCACCCCTCAGGCAACCTCTGTTAGTTCTTCTTCCTTTGGCTGACAAGCTAAGATCTAACAATTCCTCATCCAGTTTACTTGGGTGGCTTCTACCATTCCCTATTCCATCTGCATCGAAGCCATCTTCCCGCAGTTTCTCCATATCACACAGCCCAGTAGACGCTCTCGGAAAGTCAGACAGTGACAGAGAGGACCTCAAAAATACTTTCCTCATTTGTCTGTCTTCCGCAAGATGTGCATTTTCCCCTTTCCAGCACTTCTCTTTGGCCTCCTTGTCCATTTCTCTCCTCTTTTGACCCCTAGTCTGAATAGCGTAAGCAGAGACCACTTGAAGACTTGAACAGTCCTTCCCACCTTTCCGTGTGGAAACAACGTCTTCTTCAGCTGCACTACCCTTGATAGGCGGCTCATCACTGCCAGACACCATTCCCATGTTTAACTGCAGCGGGTCACTGACAAGCCTCTCCACCTCTTTTACAGCATTTACATTTCCATTGAAGTCTGGCAATTTTCTGGCAGAAGTAGATGCATTTCTGATTGTGAACTCAGACCTGTCAGTTGCAATATCTTCAGGTGTAGTTTTTAAGGCTGTAATAGTGCCCCCAGGGACTACACTGCTGTTAGCACCTGAAACAATAGCACCCTGTGTGTCAGTGCCATCAGCAGTGCCACTGGTCATAATCTTATTCATCTCATCCGGGGAGCCAGATGAAAGTGACAGATCATCACTGACCTCCACCGATTCCCCAATGCAAACTTCCACAATCTCCTCTTTAACAGTAATCACACAGGCTGTGAGAGATTTTGATTGGTCATAAGAGAGATGTTCACAAGTAACCCCTTTCTGACCCAATAAGCAGCCAGTAAAAATAGGAGTTGAGGAGTCCTCGGATGAGTTTTGTAAAGAGTCGATATCGGACAGGTCAGGTTGGTGCAGCCCGGTCACTTCAGCCACAATTTCTAGAGTGTCTGTGCTGTCCTTGATTGTTTCCACCATTTTACCCCGAATTTTTGCGTCTGTCCAGTAACACTGCTCTGCTTTGTTGTTGCACAGGGAAGTTGTTTGGAGACATATGGGTTGAGAATCATGACGTAGGGAACACCAAGATTTCAGAGATAGGTCAATGGGTACATCTTGAATATCTGTTGAAGGCAGAATTTCGGTCGATTTCCCTGTCCTGTTAGGCAAATGATTTCCGTTGATCAAAGCTGTCTCACGTTTGGTGAGGACAGCTTTTAACTGGGAATCCATTCTAGGCCAACCTTTTTATAGTCTGTGGAAGAAAACAAATTCCTCAGTTTATTTTTAAGAGCATGATTTTTCAGAAAAGGCCACATATACAATTGTATTAAAAAAAATAGCAGTGCAACATTAATAACCTGTTGAACCACTGTTATTAGTAGTAGTGATATTTCTGCATGGCAAATAATTTACTTGTAGTTGTAGTAGTGTCATAGAAAAACAACGGACCCAACTGTCATGACATGCACGAGCTTGTTCTGAGTAACTGTATGGAACAAAATTTGTTCCAACAGAAATTGAATTGAATTTAATTCGTTTTGAATTGAATTTAACCTGCTTTGAATCGAATTTTATCAGGTTTTGAATTGAATTTTGGGTTTGAATTGAATTTTATCGGTTTTGAAATTGAATGAACAAGTAATCTGAAACTGAATCCAATTATTTGTATTGAATTTAAGATATAACTTGAAGCATTTCATTCAGTTCGCACATTCAAATTCAGTCCATAAAATTCAAATTCAGTTCTCTAAATTCAAATTCAAGTTGAGGAACATCACATGAACGCGCATCGCGAGCTGCAGCCACGCCTCTGTCCCTCGTGGCCTGCCTTATTTGGAATAATGTGACCAATATAATTTCCGGGAAGCGCACCTTATGAATTCCAACCCCCCCCCCTCCAACTACACATCAAAAAGGTTTACCAAACCTTCGGCTCTTTATCAGTTTATTTGTTTAAGCTCATCATATTAATCTTCAACAGTGAACCCTGAGTTAGCCCAAGATCACCAGTAAATGCACTCGCTAATTTCTAGCGTTTCTTCAGCGTAGTAAAAATGCTAACGTTAGTTACAATTGAGCCTGTTTCCATCCAACTTGTATCGCAAATGTTAAGCAAATTTTCATTAATGCGGCAAAAGGAAAAGCGCATTTGTGTGCGTTTCCATCCACTTCAGTTATGCGCTTTTGTTTCACGAGATAAGCCGAAAGTGCCGTTAGGTGGCGCCAATTCTCGATTCAATTGGCCATGCTTATGCAGAAGAAGACGGCGCACGCTATGACGTCAATAAGCGCGACCAACGAAAAGGAAAACAAACGGGGAAGCTGGTGGCGAAAACGAATGAAAGTAATCACTTAAGCTAGTGGTTACGAAGTCTTTGATGTTACAGCTAGCACAGTAGTGTAAGGTTACAGTTCGCTTCTACTATATTAACCACTAGCTCGCTAGCTAAAGTGATAACGAACTCTAACGTTATAGCTAGCACATCAATGTTGCGAGGTAGCAAACTAGCGAGCTAGCTTGCCAACGTAGGCGAGCAAAAATGACGTAGATACCAAACGTCATCGTTTATTCGCATAACTTGTTCGCTGAACCGTTTCCACTGCACTAAAGCGCATTTATCTTTATCGATTTGGAAAATTTTCCACCCCCTCCTTGCGCAAAAAAAAAATTGATGCGATATTTCAAGTTGATGCGCATTTTGGCCGTTTCCACTCAGGTTTTTTTAAGCGCAAAATGAAAATGCGCATTAAAATAGGTGGATGGAAACTCAGCTACTTTTTCTCCCAATCGGTATGTGTGAATGTACTTAGCTGGCGAGCCCACAAGTTTAAGCTCGTGGGCTTCAAGTGTAACGTTATATTCAGTCAAAATCAAAATAATTAGATAGAGCTGTTCAAAACTTAAACTTCAACTTCATATGGCTTAATGGTTCAGAATACCTGGAGTCACAAAATGATGACATACCCGCGAACAGAAGAGACTGCTATTAATCCAGTTGGGGTTGCAGCTGAAACTGGTCCAAGAAATATTCCGTTTTTTGGAGCGGTGCTCCACACACATGCAAATTCACTCATGCACGAAAATATGCAGTTAAGAGTACGGGGATATGCTCTCTGCTGAAATACAGTGCCAACACGGATTTACATTGTGTGCACGTGGTTCTGTAGAAGCATTTTAAACGCTCCAGGTTCATTTATAGCTGGCTAGCTATATCCGGCAAATCATCTACAGCATTCACGGACACATGAAATGCAATGTAAATTCGGTGGCTCCTCGGAATTCAGTACTTTTCTACTGGTCATCGGCAAAGTCACTAGTTCGGTCTCTAGCAGCGTTTTTACAGTGAGTGAGCAATGTCCGAGTCTTTACTTCAGCATATTCCTTCAGGGTTTTAACCTGCCAGAGACCGAACTAGTGACATTGCCGATGACCAGTAGAAAGTGCTGAATTCCGAGGATCCACCGCATTTACATTGCATATCATGTGACCGAAGAAACGATAGAAATTAGCGAGTGCATTTACTGGTGATCTTGAGCTAACTCAGGGTTAACTGCTGAAGATTAATATGATGAGCTAAAACAAATAAACTGATAAAAAGCCGAAGTTTTGGTAAACGTTTTCGGTGTATAGTTGAGTGGGTTTAGAATTCGTTCTGAGGTGCGCTTCCCGGAAATTGTATTGGTCACCTTATTCCAAATAAGGCAGGCCATGAGGGACGGAGGCGTGGCTGCAGCTCGCGATGCGCGTTCATGTGATGTTCCTCAACTTGAATTTGGAGAACTGAATTTGAATTTTATGAACCGAATTTGAATTTGTGAGCTGAATGAAATGCTTCAAGTTTTCTTTTAAATTCAGTACAAATAATTGGATTCAGTTTCAGATTACTTGTTCATTCAATTTCAAAACCTATAAAATTCAATTCAAAGCTGATTAAATTCAATTCAAACCCAAAATTCAATTCAAACCTGATAAAATTCAATTCAATTTCTGTTGGAACAAATTTTGTTCCACATAACTGACTCATTCAGTGATAGGGGCGTGTTCAAAATGATAGCGGTGTGGAGTTTAATCTGAGAATTCATTAATTCTGTAAATAAACAGGTGTCATTAATTGTCCTTTATTAAGGAAGAAGGGAAGCAAAGGTTTCACATTGTTATGAAATATATTTCTTTCCGAATACCAAAGTAAAATGGGCCTTCCAAACATTGTTCGGAAAAAGTTGATTGGAGAGGGGAAAATGTGTAAAGAAGTGCAGCAAATTACAGGATGCTCAGCTAAAGTGATCTCAAATACTTTAAAATGGCAACAAAAGCCTGACACACGTGGAAGGAAATGAGCAACTACTGTTAAAATGGATGAAAGAATAGTCAGAATGGCAAAGATTCAGCCAATCAACACCTCAAGAAAAATCAAAGATGATATAAAATTACCTGTGAGTGCTGTTACAGTCAGATGATGTTTGATCGAAGCTAAGCTATCAGCGAGGAGCCCCCGTAAAAGCACCATTGTTGAAAAAACGGCATGTGCAGAATTGGTTAAAACACGTCGATTGGCTCAAAGAGAAATGACGTAACAGTTCGCGGACGGATGAAAGTAAAATTGTTCTTTTCAGGTCTAGTGGTCGTTGACAGCATTTCAGACAGCCACCCCCCGCCAGTACTGAATTCAAGCCACAATACACTATGAAGACAGTGAAGCATGGTAGTGCAAATATCATGGTATGGGGATGTTTTTCATACCATGGTGCTGGGCCTATTTATCGTATACCAGGGATTACGGATCAGTTTGAATACATCAAAATACTTGGAGATTATGTTGCCATGTGCTGAAAAGGAAATGCCCCTGAAATGAGTGTTTCAACAAGACGACGACCCCAAACACGAGTAAGCAAGCAACATCTTGGCTCCAGACAAACAGGATTGAGGTAATGAAGAGGTCAGCTCAATTTCCTGACCTCAACCCCACTGAAAATGTGTGGGGTGACATTAAAAATGCATTTTCTGATGCAAAACCCAAAAAATTCACAGGAACTGTGGAATGTAGTCTGTTCATCTGGGCTGAAATATCTGTTTCTAGGTACTTGGACTTTTCTAGGACTTGATGCACCGCACATGCGCAACAGTTATTAAAAACAATGGTTATGCAACAAAATATTAGTTCAGTAATTTAAAGTGAAGTTAAATCTTGAGTTAAATTTAGTATTTGAGTTTGAAAAGAAAATTGTTGACACAGCTATTTTTTTGGACAGATAAATATTCCTTTTCTTTGCCTCCTGTAAAAGAACGCAAACTTGATCAAATTAGTTAATACTTTGACTCTTGGTTCGAATTACGGGGGGGGAATTGGGGTGGTCTGACCCGCCTAATTAAGACTTGAACCCCCCCCCCCAAAAAAAAAGAGGTAAAAACAACAGGTTGGGGGTTTGGGGGTTCCAAACATTTATCTTTATTCTACCTGTCATTATAAATATTACAATGTATTTCTTCTATTCATGCCCGGACGAATCTTGCAATACGATTTCAGACACCCCTAAAGTGAGCCATACCATTTCTTAAACTTGACGTTTGTTGAAAGTCTCATCTCCCTGTCTCACTCCCATCATTGATTTACATGTAGCCTACGCATGTTTTGTGCGAAACGGCAAAGGCTAATGTAAGTAGTTATCAAGCTACGTCTAAATCCACTTTACCTTCTTACCCTCAGAGTTTCTGAATTAAATCGTATCAAGTGTCTACGGATAAACGCTAACGTGTATCTATGGCTCGGCATTTCAATATAAAATGTCCAATCCAGTAGCGGTCCGTCGGTGGTAACCTCACCGTTCAAAGTTTAAATGCTTAACCTCTCGCTGTTTACTTTGTCTGATTAGCAACAGTGGCTTGGACGAATCGGTTGAATGTTTCACATCCCATCACAAAGTTTTCTTCTGCGCATAAAAGACGTCGTAAAATGTCAATATGCCTTAATAAATTCTAAAGTCATGTAACAGAAGCTCATGAAATGGTCCAGATTTGGGTAAATTAGTTTGCGAGGCTCATTACGAAATAAGGTAGAAGGATCTGTTCAATATTCTGAATAGAGTCGCGACTAAAAGGCGCAGTGAGGCATGACGCACAGAGGAGTGACTGTGTAATAATCAGAATAAATGAAAAAAATCCAAGAGAGATGAAAGTTGGTGAAAGTTTTGGATTTTTTGCAGTTATTGCCATCCTTGCAGTGTCTCATCAATTTTATCACCATAGCCAATAGGCAATCGCTATGTCATTTGCGTTTCCGAAATATTAGCCTACTGATCATGCATTAGTCTTGCTTTTTCAGTCAATGCATTGTTGATTGTTAATCAGGTGAACTTGATGCGGCAAAGGGTGGTGTTACTGAAGGCCTTCTTAAGATCTGACGGCGCCACTGGTCATATCTAATGCCAGCTTACGCTGGTGCTCAGTCATGATGAGCGGCGAGACAACGGAGGATTTGTTGCACAGATAACGTAGCGTTTTGACATCAATATAAACCAGTGGTTTTCAAACTCGGTCCTGGCGCCCCACTGTGCATGCTGGTTTTTGTTCTGACCACAATTGCACTCTTAGGATTTTAACAAGCTGGTGATTTTTCATAATTAGGTGCATTTATGTGTAGAGCAGTTATTTATCCTCTTAAGCTACATTTGACAAATCTATACATGCAGTGAAGAATAAAAATTTCATATCCACATTGAGATATATTAGAAACTAGTATCAATAACTGCAGAGGTAAACAATTTAACCAAACATTTAATCTACGTAAACAATCAGTAGGTTACTCATTGGTGAAACTGTTGACACACGGTTGCAAAAACTACAACCCCAATTCCGAAATAGTTGGGACAAAGTGTAAATTGTGAATAAAATCAAAACGCAATGACTTTCAAATCACACCAGCCAGTATTTTATTCACAATAGAACAGAGATAACATAGCAAATGTTGGAACTGAGAAATTTTACAAGTTTATCCATAAAATGAGGTCATTCCAAATTTGATGGCTGCTACAGGTCTCAAAAAAGTTGGGACAGGGGCCTGTTCACCATGTTTTAGCATCCCTCTTCTTTTTTTACCACAGGAGGCATCTGGGCATTGAGGAGACAAGTTTCTTGAGTTTAGCCACTGGAATTTGATCCCACTCTTGTTAAATACAGGCTTCCAGCTGCTGGAGAGTTTTGGGTCTCCTTTGACAGACTTTTAATTTAATTATGCGCCAAATGTTCTCAATCGGTGAAAGATCAGGACGGCAGGCAGGCCAGTTCAGCACAGCGACTCTTCTACTAGGAAGCCATGCTGTTGTAATAGCTGCAGTATGTGGTTTGCATTGTCCTGCTGAAATACACAAGGCCTTCCCTGGAATAGATGTCATCTGGAGGGGAGCACATCAAGGGCTGACTGCAATAAACAGTTATGTCCAATATATAACATCTGGACATAACTGTTTATTGCAGTCAGCCCTCGATATGTTGCTCTAAAACCTTTATATACACCTTTCAGCATTCAAGGTGCTTTTTAAAACATGCAAGTGTCCCACACCATATGCATTAATGCATCTCCATACCATCAGAGATGCTGGCTTTTGAACTGAACGCTGATAACAGGAAGGGTGGTCTTTCTCCTCTTTAGCCCGGAGGACACGACGCCCATGATTTCCAACAAGAATTTCAAATTTGGACTCATCTGACCACAGGACACTTTGCCACTTTGCTACAGTCCATTTCAAATGAGCCTTGGCCCACAGAACACGGCGGCACTTCTGGATCATGCTCAACAATGGCTTCCTTTTTGCATGATACAGTTTTCGGAGGCATCTGTGGATGGCACGGCGGACTGTGTTCACAGACAGTGGTTTCTTGAAGTATTCCCGGGCCCATTTAGTAATGCCAATGACAGAATCATGCCGGTGAGTGATACAATGGTGTCTGAGGGCCCGAAGATCACGGGCATTCAGTAAAGGTCTTCGGCCTTGCCCCTTACGCACAGAGATTTTTCCAGTTTCTCTGAATCTTTTGATGATGTTATGCACTGTCGATGATGAGAACTTCAAAGCCTTTGCAATTTGACTTTGAGGAACATTGTTTTTAAAGTATTCCACAATATTTTCATGCCAGCCTTCACAGGTTGAACAGCCTCTGGCTATCTTTACTTCTGAGAGACTCAGCCTCTCTAAGACATCCCTTTTACAGCCAATCATGTTACACACCTGATGTCAGTGAACTTAATTACTATCTAAATCTTCTTTCAGCTGATTCTCTTATATATTAATTGCTGTTTTCAGCCCTTTTTTTTGCCTGTGTCCCAACTTTTTTGAGACCTGTTGCAGCCAGAAAATTTGAAATAAGCTCATTTTGTGGATAAAAATGTAAAACGTCTCAGTTTCAACAATTGAAATGTTTTCTATGTTCTATTGTAAATGACATATTGGCTCATGTGATCTGAAAGTCATTGCATTTTGATTTTATTCACAATTTACACTATGCCCCAACTATTTCGGAATTGGGGTTGTAACAATTTATTTGGCAAACAGCAGAGTCACACCTGTTTGGCGTCATGCTCATTTTATCAAGTTCTGGCTGATTCTGAAAGAACTCAAAACTGATTTTTTCTGAGTCTGTTTAAAAATGTTTTCACCTGAAAATCCTCACAGTATAGGAAAATAAGCACAATATGTTCAAGGATTTTTATTCTTCGTGGCCCAATGGATATGTCCATCAAAATGGGGCTTAAGATGGTACATAACTGCTCTAAACATGGAATGTAGCTAATTAATACAAATTAACGGCTTTTTAAAATTCTACAACTGCAATTGTGGTTGGAACAAAAACCAGCATACACAAGTTGGGTGCCAGGACCAAGTTTGAGAACCACTGATATAAACAGTGGTGGAAGAAGTACTCAGATCCTTTACCTAAGCAAAAATATCAATAACATAATGTAAAAATGCTTAAATGCAGGTAAAGGCCCTGCATTTAAAATCCTGCGGAAGTATAAGTAAGGTATTAAAGTACTGGCTTCACAGAAAATTGTGTTATGACTGATGTATTGAATAAATGTAACATTGTTAACACTAATGAGTAAAGGCATAAGCAGTATTCAACCTGGAGGTGGTTTGAACTGCTTTGAACGGGTCACAGAGTAAATCTGAGAGGTTGTGAGATGATGGATTGGGTAGAAAAGAAGAAAAATTCTGCTACATAAATTTGGATTAATTTTTCAGATTTTTTTGCATTTTTGTAATATTGGAGAGTTTTACTACTTTGGGCCTGCAGCAGTTATTTGAAACCATGAGGAGGGAAATGTCTCAAGTACCTTAAAATTGTATTTAATTACAGTTCTTAAGTAAATCTACTCAGTTACTATCCACCACTGAATATAGAGTTTATTCTTTCATTTTAATTGCCTTTTGTGTGACTTGGGTGGTTTATTTAGTCTTTTTTTTTGATATTAGTCTTTATAATAGGCATCGCCTTTATTTTCACTCAGGAGCTGGTGTAATAGGTTATCTATGTATATCATTATCTACAGTCATTACGTTAAAAAAAGCAAAATACTGTAAGCATTGTAAGACTTCAATTCACTGAAAAACACGCATGTGTAGTACTGGGTTCCCTTTATATCCTGGAGAAAAAGTTGACCCCCCGATAGTCACTGTATAATTCGCACTCTGCTTTGACTTGGAATTGAATGTGTAATGTTTCTCCTACATTTTAAATATGGAACTGATGGCTTTTAAAAAGTATTTGCACTTTATACACATCTTTTATGTACTGCGATTTTTTTAACACAACTGAATGTACACTCAAGAAATATTTCACCAAAAAGCAAACAGACATTTACTGCATTTGCAATTACTGTAGGAATCATTGTGTGCATTCAGCAAGTAATATTTTTAACAAGTACTGAACTGAACATCCCTTAAGATCCAGTTTTTCTAAAGGTTCAGGCAGGGTGTGATACACCATGTCTCAGATTCTGCCCAATTGTTTTTTTTTTTTTACAGATAGGTATATGACCCCAAGCGAGAAAAGTCACATTTTTATTGCCCAATACCCTGTTGGTAATTTTTAAGGGGCCTCCGAGAGGGCAGCAGTGAAAAGTGCACCTTAGAAAATCAGGTTTTAAAATGCAAATCATCGGCCTGCTGATAAAACCTCGTATATCCAATTTGATAAGAAACAAAAACTCGTATGTCCACGACATTGCAAAATACAAAATTTATTGATTGGATACATTCTTGGAAGAAAAATAGTCCTCCTAACCGAACACAGCTCAACTGCATTCTTACATGCAAAATTAAACATTTTTTATTCTCTCCTGTAAAGTTTATCATTTTGAAGATACGAGGTTTTATCAGCAGGCCGACAAAATATTTCAGTGCGCCCTGAGTCACCCAGAGTAGTATTCCTATGAGCAATGCTATGGGCTGAAGTCTTTCACTTGACTTAATTTTTTGGTGGGCGACTTGGGGTGCAGGACACAGGGGGCGCTCAATGTCTCCACTTTTGGCTATGGAATAGTATTTATCCAGGGATATTATGCCTTGTGCCCTACGTGGCCCATAATGTTTTGCACACAGGTGGGGTCCTTAGACCCTCTTCCAAATGTTTAGATATAAACCTGGGTGGAGATTTGGAGAGGGTCCTTAGGAGAGGGTCTTTTTGCTTCAATTGCTTCAAAGGGAGGCCTTTTGGATATGTCATTTACAAACTGAGTTTCCTAGGGGTTTAAATGAGGAATTGTCCCTGTCTTGTTTTTTTGTGAGAAGGTATGCTAATTATGGTTGTATATGTATAAACTTTTTATAGACATAGGCCTATGCAATGATTGTCTAAATCGGGTTGGATTGTTAATATGTGATTTATTTTGATTTGTTTTTCTGCTGAATATATATACATTTATTATTATTATTATTTTTTTTTTCCCCCTTTCTCTTTGTATATTGATGTGGTAGGCCTAATTGTCATCAGCTGGTTATTGATTGTCTGGTGATCCCTGGCTGGTTTTTTAAGGGTTACACTCTCAGTTGTATTAGAAACGCTGAGGAAAGCCTATGGCTGAAACGCGACCGTTTTCTGCCGTCGTCCACTAATAAATATTTATGTTTTGCAATGTGAGTGCTGACATTTTCTTTTTTATATTTTTGTCAAAACATTATGGGCCACTTAGGGCGCAAGGCATGATACCCCTGCATAAATACAATTTCACAGCCAAAAGTGGCGACATTGAGCTCCCCCTATCTGCTAAAATTTGGTTGAGCTACCAATTTGATGGCCAGTTTGACATAAAATTGAAAGTCATCTTTGATTCATCTTAATATGTTAAAAATGTTGTAAATACTCTTTATAACAGACAGCAAAAAAAATAAGACAGTACGGCACTGAAAATTTGCTTGAGATTATAGGATGTGTGGGGTAAATTATGTTGCTGGATGGGCGTGACAGAATAAGAGAGTATGGTTAAATGCAAATAAAAATATTGAAGTTAAGTATGAAAAGATACAGAAAAACATCAGTAACAGTAGATAAAGGTATCATACTGATGACAAAGATTAACAGTCCGAAACTTAAAAGAAAGTAATCAATCCATAACAAAAAGATTATTACAAAAACTGGTGGACGGATGTGAAAGTGGACATGGTGGATGGACGTGACCATCAATGCTGTCAGATCCATCACTACCAGTATTTTAATGATAAAAAACTTACTCCTACTGTGGTTATATGGCCTCTTAAATATTAATGGTAATGCAGTTTATTCTGAAACAGTAACATCTTAACCCCTTAGTGCAGATGTAGACGTCCACGTCTATGGAACTGCAAATTTAAGCACGCAGTTACAGTACTCGATCACTAGATGGCACCCCCGGATCAGTTATTGAATATTCACAAGAAAGTAGAGTTCAAGCGCGGTTTAGAATATGGAGAAGTTCACTCCAATCCTTATTTTTCAACAGTTGCATGAATTAAACTCCTCAGCTAAGCCTGATGTGCAAACTGGTCAATATCCTTGCCCATAGTATTGACCCAGCAGTTTAAAAAAAACAATCTCTTGTGACAGAAAAAATCATTGTCCTCTGTAGCAACCACTTTAGCTACAGTGAGCCAACGGTATTCCAATTAGTGGTTTAGAGAAATCAGTTTTCTGAAGCAAAAAATTCAACACGGTATTGATTCTCTCACATTCTACTGTCAATTACAGTCATCACATACAAAAAATGCGTAGTTCCCTACCGTGGATTTACGTGCAGATTCCTTCATTGACAAATTCAGCGCTGCCTTATATCCACCCAAGTACTGGTGTTGATAGCCAATCACTCAATTATACACTCAGGCTCTTCTGCGTAACTGCACAGTTATAGTTCACGCCCTGGTGAAACTTCCCCGGTAACGATGTATTGATTGGCTCGTTTCTTATCCAATTCCCAAGTGTTTAAACTTTCCACAGTAACTGAAAGACATTGATTGGACAAACATAAGAGCATACAAGCCTATGCGTATCAGCAAGGTTGTATCCGTTCAACGTTGAGCATGATTGCGCAGCTGAAAATGATGCGATTTATAGAAAAAAAGAGTCCCTAAACCGGCCTGAAGTGTTCAGTTACATTTACAGGATTTAAATAAGGTAACGACATGATCAATAGGAATTATTTCGAATGAAACAGGACCGGAGGGTTCCTTCTACTGGATACATTGGTCTCTGGAGGAGGGATTCAGTGAAAAAGGTTAGGCTGCTACTTTTGCTTTTTGTTTTGGAATGTATACCGTATTCAACAAAATCGAATGCCGAGGTTTTTTTTTCCATGTTTAAAACGTGAACTGGTCTTGCATTTCGGTGGATATCCTGGTACGTTCATTGCACCTTTCTGTTGAATCTAGGGAGGCATATATTGTTTGATTTTCCGTGATAGTGGAATGTCTGTTCTGTTAAAATTAGGTATATTTCAGAAATTAGATATCACTGAGTTAGTGAGTTGTACTTGTCCCTTATAAGTGTTGAAATAAGGTTGTGAGCTCGGAAGTCGGAACTGCTAGCTTTCATTGCAGGATGAATGTTCTGACTGTTTAATCAGCAGTTTATTTCATGAGTATGTGTGCTGGCTTGGGGGACTTTGAAGAAAAATGGACAAAACTCTAAACTTCATTATGGAGGAAAGGCATGTTTTGTGTTTGGAGAGGTTACTGGTGACCACTGATGTTCAACTGCACTGATATTGATAAATTCATGCTAAACTCAACCAGAAAATCATTAGTACATATTAAATTTCATGCCTCAAAACTTTATTTGTGTTAAATGTATGATTATTTTATGATCTGACAGTGCACCATTTTGAGGGATCTCAGACTTTGGGGAGCCACCTGGATAGCTGTCCAATTTGGCTCATAGCAAGTAGGTAATCTAGAATGCAATGTTCAAGATAAATTATACTTGTGGTCAAGGAGTTTATGATCCCAGAAATGAATAGATTTAAGCCCCAGCAGTTTTTCAATTTTCAGTATTATTTTTTTTGCAATTTCAATGTTGAATTTTCATGAAGATGTTTTGTGTTTGCAGCCCCTTTTCTCTACCAAAATCATGAAAATAAACTGAAATACGATGGGAGTCTAAATGCCTCAAGTGTCTTGACTCAGTTCAGCCACTCCCAGTTTCCTGTCTGTGAAGCTGCAATCTTGAATTATAAAGCCTTAAATAAGGTAACCTCCCAAATAGCCAGATTTGGCTTCTGCGCAAAGGGGTTAAACAAAACATGGTAAACCAAACGTGGACCGACGTAACATCAACATTACGGAAATTTCATTTCACCACCTTCAAGCATTACATGTGCATAATTAAATTGTTGCTGCGCACTTAATTTGTGTTCCATTGTTTTCATTTGATATATTAAGGCAAATGAAAACTATTTTTTGAGAAAATATATATATTTTCTTGTTTTCGTACTTTATTTTGAAAATTGACATTAAAAAAATTAATCTGTGACATTTGGGTTCATTCTGGTCAAATTATGCTGCTGCGGAAAAGACTGATCTGACAAGTACCATCAGCTGTAAAATTAAATGTTAAATGATACAGCTGCATCATTATGCCAAGTATCTTGTATACAGATGTGAATGACATAAGTTATTTAGCATTTTAACAAGCTTAGATTATTATTTGGCCAAATGTGACATGAAAATGCACCCAAATATCACTAATCTACCCTTAAAATCTAATGCCATTGCAAAAATAGTGTCCTACCACAGTATGTACTCGTGATATTCAAAATCTATCCTGAACCATATATAAATGAGTTATTTTTGCTTTGAAACAACAATATATTAAAAGAGAAATGCCGATTTATGTATACAGTAGGGTGCAAAAAATTGGGCACCCCTGGTTTAAATGTCTGTTACAATTAATCTCCAAGTGAATGAAAGCAAACCTGAACACTAAATGCTACAAGGTTAAACATGACACATTTCATCACATTTCAAAGCCAGAATAATTTTAATTTTTTACTTTTCACAATTTCAAAATAATAAAACAAGGAAAAAGGCCTTGTGCAAAAGTTTGGGAACCCTGTCAGCTAGTACTTTGTAATTCCTCCTCGGGCAGCTATAAAAGCTTGCAAACGCTTCCTGTAGCCAGCTAGGGGTCTTTCAATTCTTGTCTTTGGAATTTTTCCCCAATTTTCCTGACAGTGCACCTCTAGCTCAGAAATATTCTTCGGCCTTCTTGTATGCATGGCATGTTTGAGGTCTCTCCACAGATTTTCAATAATATTCAAGTCTGGGAACTGTGAAGGCCATTCCAAAACCGCCATCCGTCTTTCCTGGAGGTACTTCATGGTGGATTTTGAGGTATGCTTCTGGTCATTGTCTTGCTGGAATACCCAACGTCTCTTCAACTTCAATTTCTGGACTGAGCTTTGAACATTAGCCTCTAGAATGTCTTGATATTTGTTGGAATCCATTCTTCCTTCCACCCGCACAATATTGCTTGTGCCCCCAGCTGCTACACAACCCCAAAGCATAATGGATCCACCTCCATGCTTAACAGTTGGCAACGTGTTCTTCTCTACAAATGCTTCACCTTTTTTTTCTCCTACCTTCTTTGGTTGTGGCCAAGAAGTTCAATTTTGGTTTCATCAGTCCAAAGCACATTGTTCCAATAGGCTTGAGGTTTCTCAAGGTTCTCTTTTGCATACTTCAGATGCTTAATTTTGTGTTGAGGTCGTAATAAAGGCTTCTTTCTTGCAACTCTGCCATGTAGGTCTTTGTTGTTTAAGGTACGTTGTATTGTTGTCCTGTGAATATTTAGACGTGTGTCTGCTACACTTTTTTGCAGCTCTTTTGCAGTGATATGTGGGTTCTCCTGAGCATTTCTCACCAGATCTCGGGCCATTCTATCTGAAATTTTTCTTGGTCTTCCAGATCTTGCCTTGACTTCAATTGTTCCATTTATTTTCCATTTTCTTACGATGTTTCTGACAGTAGAAATGGGTAGTTTGAAACGTTGCGAGAGTTTTTGTAGCCCTCTCCTTGTTGGTGGAAGTGAATTATCTTGATTTTGACATCCTTGGACAACTGTTTAGAGGAACCCATGGTTTTTAACACCAGACACAACAGCCACCACAGTCGGATACTTTAGAAGGCATGGAGTTACTTCAGAATACATAGTTCAACTCTGGAATTATATTCACCTGACTCATTGAAGCCCAAACGAGTAAATCACCTGGGTCTGGGCCTTAGTAATCATCTTCTTAAAAGGTAACAAAGAATAATCCAAAAGGGTTCCCAAACTTTTGCACGGGGCCCTTTTTCCTTCCTTATCATTTAAAAACTCAGAAAAATTTAAAAAAAAAAAAAGGAAACCTTGCTTTTAAATTTGCAGAAAGGTGTCATGTTTAACTTTGTAGCATTTAGTGTTCAAGTTTGTTTTCAATCCCTTGGAGATTCACTCTAACAGACATTTAAACCATGGGTGCCCAAATTTTTGCACCCCACTGTATTGGCATCCTAAGCAAATTTTAGCCGCTATGTCCTGCGCCCTAAGTCGCCCACAAAAAAATTACATCAAGTGAAAGACATCACCCCATAGCATTGCTCATAAGAATATTACTTCGGGCGACTTAGGGCACTCTGAAATATTTGTATATTAAAACCTGATTTTCTAAGGTGCACTTTTCACCCTTGCCCCCTTGGAGGCCCCTCAAAAATTACCAACTAATTTGGGCACCAATTGGCACTAAAAATGTGAATTTTCTCACCTGGGGTCACACACCCATCTGTAAAAAAAAAAAAAAACTTGGCAGAATCCGAGACATGGTGTATCACACCCTAATTGTAAGCTGCCTGAACCTTAAAAAAAACTGGCTCTTAAATTGTAACCCTGTCCAAAACAGCTAACTTTCCCACCGCTGAGTGTAGACAAGTAATTATACCTCTGCCAACCAACCAGGTGGGGCAGAGGTTATATATTTATCCATGTCTGTTCATTTGTCTGTTTGTCCAGAGAATATTTCTCAAATTTTAATGACATTTTGTGGAAGTGCAGGTCATGGCTCAAGGAACAATCGATTAGATTGTGGAATCGATCTGGATCACCATCTGAATCCAGGAATTTAAAGATTCTTCATCATTGCTGGATTACAAGATTGGAATAAATGGCATACATCTTAAAATCCACTAGATGGTAGTAAATTTCCAACTGTGTTGACGGGGGTCATGCTCTCTGAGTGCTTTCAAGTTTATTTTAATCTTTTTACAGAATTTTTTCAGTATTTCCAGTCAGGGGATGCAATAATTTTGAAGCCCATCGTAAATGGAGTACACTGGGGGGGGGCATAAAAGTCAGACAGGAAAAGGCATTCCAATGCCCCTATTTTCAATACAACGAAATGGAAAAATATGATTTACTTTGGAACACAGTATAGAAGATATCTCTTCACATATTCCCCGTAATGTAACAAGAAACATACTTTGAAGTAGAGAGCCTAGTTGAAGCTCAAAATTTACATACATTGGAGCCGAATACATTTAAACTCAGCTTTTTATAATTCCTGTCATTTGAACCAAGTAAACATTCCCTATTAAAAGTCCATTAGGATCACTACTTTAAGAATGTAACATTTCAGAAAAACAGCAGAGAGAATAATTTATTTCAGCTATTATTTCTATAATCACATTCCCAGTGGGTCAGAATTTGACATACACTAAGATAGCATTTGGTAGCATTGGTTTAACTTGGGTCAAATTCTTTGGAAAGCCTTTTACAAGCTTCTCATGAGTTGCTTGAATTTTGGTCCATTCCTCCTGACAAAACTAGTGGGAAGGAGCCATGTTTGTAGGCCTCCTTGCTCCCAAATGCCTTTTCAGTTCTACCCACAATTTTTTATTTGTGATTTGTGATGACCACTCCAATGTTTTGATTTTGTTGTCCTTGAGACATTTTTTCCAAAGCCACAACTTTGGAAGTATGCTTGGAGTCATTGTCAATTTGGAAGACCCATTTGCAACCAAGCTAAAACTTCCTTGCTGATGTCTTCAGATGTTAATTCAATTTATCCTCATAATGCCAACTATTTCATGAAGTGCGTCAGTTCCTCCTAAAGCAAAGCACCCCCACAACATGAAGCTGCCACGCCGTGCTTTGTGGTCAGGTCAGTGCTCTTCAACTTACTAGCCTCCCCTTTTTTCCTCCAAACATAACAATGGTCACTGAGGCCAAACAGTTCATTAGACCAAAGAAAATCTTCCAAAAAGGGAGATATTTGTCCTCATGTGCAGCTGCAACCCAAATTCTGGCTTTTTTATGCAAGTTTTGGCGTAGTTGCTTCTCCTTTACTGAGTGAGCAATTAGGTAATGTTAATTTTGGATGTGTTTCATTGTAGGTATGGATACTTTTGTACTTGTTTTTTCCACCATCTTCACAAGGTTTTTGGCTGTTGTTCTGTGATTATTTTGCACTTTCATATAAAAGTATGTTCATCTTTAAGTGACAGAACGCATCTACTTCCAGAGCGGTATGACAGTTGCGTGGTCCCATGGTGTTTATACTTGCATACAATTGTTTGTACAGATGAACAAGGTACCTTTAAGCATTGAGTAATTGCTCCCAAGAATGAACCAGACTTGAGAAGGTCCATAATTTCTTTTCTGAGGTCTTGGATGATTTCTTTCGATTTTCTCATCATGCCAAGCAAAAAGGTAAAAACTTTGAAAGTAGGCCTGAGTATACATTCACAGGTATGCCTCGAATTGACTCAAATGATGTCAATTAGCCTATTAGAAGCTTCTCAAGCCATGATATAATTCTCTGGAATTTTCCAAGCTGTTTAAAGGCACAGTCAACTTAGTGTAAGAGAACTTCAGGCCCACTGGAACTGTGATACTGAATTATACGCAAAATAATCTCTTAGTGAACAATAGCTGGAAACATTTTTTTGTGTTGGACACATAATGGGTGTCCTTACCAACTTGTCAAAACCATAGTTTGTTAAGCACAAAATTTGTGGAGCGGTAAAAAAAGGCGTTTTCATCACTTCAACCTAAATGTATGTAAACTTCCAACGTCAACTGTGCCTGTTTTTTGGACAAATGAGAGATGACAGTGCTTTGAATGTGGCCTCTAACTTAACGCTAAATTCAGGAACAACTTCTCACCAGTATACAATCAGTAAACACGACACATTAAATCAAACTGGGGGCACCGTTCTCATTTAACATCATAGCCCAATCCTTCAGTGCTTGTAGGTTTGAAAGGTACTCCTTAATATTTAAAAATAAACCAGATATCGATCAAAAAGTGGTGGTTTTCACAATGCAAGGCACTTAATTATTCTTGTTTATTCTTATTTAGACGCAGATTCACTCAATAAATATCTGATAATTACAGCCTGTTATTATCTGCGCTGTTCAACCGATGCCAATCATTCTTTGAGTCGGTTATAAGCAGATGCGCAAAGAATACCAAACAAACTAAGAGCAGCACACCACAGCAAACTGTGCTATATAGTATGGTGCAAAGTGGTTCGGTTACAATTTAACTCAGATTCGCAGCATGCCTACTCCAGTCAAAAATCTAGCTCTGGCTGACCCTGTGAGCGGGCAGAGGCCTCTGCTCCCAATCTAGATGAGAAAAATTGCAAAAAATTTTTTGTGGTGCTGTATCTGAACTATTCAAATAAATATTATAACTGCAATTGCAGTTCCGCAATTTAATTTGTTCTGCCCAACTCATTTATTGTTTTAATATAACCTTAAGGAATACTCTTTTGCCCTATTTTATTAAAACATCAGAAACTCCATAAAATGTATCCATAAGACTAACTGATTAAATCAAAATAAGTGGCCAGAGAATACACTGTAGACCGTTTTATGTTATGCAGCTCATGAGATTATGTTTTAAGCACCCGCCATTAGAACATATTCGCAGGACAGGAAAGATAACACTTCAGGTCTCCAAAATGTGAACAAATGTCATATTTCCATTGCAGAAAATAACTTATGCTGATAATACCACTCCATTTTAGGTCATAGAAATGCTTCCTTCAAGTTACCCAGCAAAATGAAACACGCATGATCATGAAAATTGCATCTAATTACAGGCACTTGGCCATTGCTGTCAAATTTAAAATCCAGAACAAACTATCTATGACCACTAATTATTTAAATAAAGAGGATCAATCAAATAATGGGATTTAAGATTGTTAAATTAATCAATTAACCCCTCACAGGTCGTGAAGTTGGCCTATATTTGTATGATATTTAGTGCGTTTCAGGATTGTTAATATTCAGGCTGGAACTGCATGTCAGTGAAATTGACATTTAGTCATGATTATGAAAATAACATCACATTGCAATGAAGGTTTACCAGGCAATAGCCGCCTAAGTAACGATTAAAAATCATTAACTCTAGACCGGTATGTCCATCCAGACACAAAAAGTGGTAGAGCACGGCCAATCACGAGTTCGTTATATTAACAGGTGATTCATTTTGCCTGTGATGTTAGAACAGTTTTACAGAAATTACTAAACGCACATACACATTAATGATGCAATAATTTCTCCATTAAGCTCGACTTCACGAGAGCTAAACAGCCTCTCAATAGCAGATCCGACCATATGTTTTAAACGTCACTCGACGGTTCGAGCAACGTCCAAGTTACCTTGCTAATAATATTTTAATAAAGCTTATCTTGCTAGTTTTGATCATGTACGAAAAAATAGTATCAATAATTCGAGCATTGAGCAAAAACATGAAGTAGAAATGAATAAGACCTTGGATTGTTTCGAGTGATGAGGACGGGAGACAGACGCCATTACGCAAACAGTCCGAGGTCCGAGAAAATACTCTGAGAAAGGTTCAACTATTTAGCTAGGTGGTGGTAATAAGGCTAACATTTGAACCAGGGATAATGAATATATTTTACATTAACACAACCAAACAAACAGTTCCGATCATGATGAGGTGAAAGTTGCGTATCTGGGTCACAATAGGTATTGCTAGCTCTCTCGGACCCACAGCCAGCCATTTTATGTGAGCCGAGGGTTCGAGCCGGTGTGCAGGCACAAACTGACTCCCAATTCTGAGCGGAATTCGGAACATAGAAGGCACAAAATGTTATTAAAACCGGTACAAACCCCGGATAATTCTATTTGTGGTTCCGAATAGTACATGATGCCCCCAAATATTATCCAGCCAAATTTAAATTGGATTTGAAAGTGAACTCCCCCTGTCCTTCTCTCACTCTCGCACAGACACTGGCTTACCCGAGTCGCGGTTACTTCCGGAAGACCAAATATGAATGAGTGAGTGAGGCGAGATCCGAGATAGGGGGAGCTTTGGAGAGGGTGGGAGGGGGGACGGCATGAGGGGGGTTATGTGTCGAATTTCTCTTGGTCCGACTGAACTTTTAAGTAAAAAAGGTTCCGCAGTTGTAGTGGTGCCTTTCTTAAGGATTACAATGCCCATAATTATTTTATTTTTGAGGCATTTTCAATGTCCGATGTGTACATGAAATGCACTCGTAAGGTTGGTCGATGCATTTTAAGAAAATGATAAGTAAAATAAATGACCAGAAAGCAGTTACCCCTAGAAACAGAACGGCATTATAACTCTAGTAAAATGAAGTGTAATTACAGTTCATTGCCGTACAAATTCAGTTCAGTGCAAAACAACAAGAAGTGATGGCGGTACCACTGTTCTTCCAATTCAGTATACTGCAGTTCATCTTCAGTTAGCCAGGCTGGAGGGTATTTAAGCTGAAGTTGTAAAATGATATAGTGCAGTTATACTGCATTTTATTGTGCAGTTATACTACAGCATTATACCGTGTTTGTACTGCAGAATTACAAAGCATCAAAGCACTGGAATTCATACTGCAGTTTTTGCATTTCTACTGTAGTTATTCTGTTGTGCAGAACCTTATGCCATATATTTTTCTTATTACATAGCAGCAGTTGCTTACTACATTTTAAATTTTATTGTGTAGGGTTGGGTCCAAATTAACAGCTTGATGGAAGACTGACCACAAATCTATCTAATCTGATTCCAAGTGATGAACTTCATTTTATGATGAAGTTGTTTTATAAGTGATAAGAATGGTCTCTCATGGGATGACAATACCTCCAAACACAGGGGATGAGGAGTCCGTTTCTGATTTTGGTAAATATACTACTTATGAGAATCATGATTTAGCTTCCATAATAACCAGATTTTGACTAAATAATCAAATATAAGAATTTTCAGACTAGCTTGTTAAACTCAACTATCATGTCTGAAGTACATCAGTAGTATTGCATTTTAGCTCAGCATTTTGTCTGCCATATAACTCAATTACAGTTGTATTGTTGTAGTACTGCATTTGAACCGTAGTCATACTTAATTTGAACTAGATTATTACTGAATCACTTCAGTATTAATGCACAATTAAACTGGAGTATATAATGTAGCCCTTTCCTGTTCAAAAAAAAAAAAAAACTGCATATGTACTGAACCTCTCAAAACCTGCAGTATCACTGCAATAGTACGTCTTGAAAACTGCAGGGTTTTTCATTTATTTGTTTATTAATTTTTTGTAAGGGCATGTAATGCCTATGTCTATTGTCTCAGTTTTATTTAAAACATAGCTCATCTTATCACTTGTAAATCACTTGGCTTTACACTTCATTTAAAGTATAAGGAGCAAAAATGTAAGGGCAGCAAGCAAGCTTTTAAAGAAGACATGAGAAAATTTACAGCACACTTAAATATCAACAATTCGGAGCAGACGGTTCCACAGATGCCAAAAAAGAAGGCGAAAAATGTGGTTACCTACCAATATAACCAAAAAAAAAAAAAAAAGAAGTTGAAACAAGCATTGATGCATCACTGGATAATCAGAGGTAAAACACAAAATCAACTGAAAGCTACTTTTTTTTTCCAAGAGTGCAAGAATGGGTGATACAGAATTTTGCTTCTGATGTATTTTCACAGGTGAAGACCACAGAAATAATCAAAATCATTGAATAAGGAGGCTGGGCAGTTACAGGAGATCACTGGGTTCACATGAAGGAATTTCCGAAACTAGCCGGCGTGGGAAGAGTTTAAATTGCAGCCAAGTGGGTTCTGTGAGAACAAGAACAAGAAAAAGAGAGAGAGAGAGAGAGAGACCGAGAGAAAGGCATTAGCCTGGGAGGTACTGGAACTGTTACCAATTTAAATAGACAAAGAAAGTCAATACAATCTTCTGTAATTCATGATGTAACGTAAAAAGGATTGTAAAATAATTAGGCCTATTGTAATAAAATAAGATAAAAATCTGATAATTTGCAAGCCACAATACATACTAATGTTTCATGTGTGAGTTATAATAAAGTTCCACTGTATTTACATGTTAATTTTGGTACACAACAGTATTACTGTATATTGGAGTATTACTGTATCTATAATAAATTAGTGCTGAATACATATTCTTGTCATCACTAAATGTTCACTATATTTTGGCTATTATAGAGAAGACTGCAGTTGACCAACATAGACATTAGTCTTCGATGCAATTGTTTTTATCTATTCATACTTATTAAAAACTAAATTAAACTAAATTAAAAAATACTTTTATCTTTGATAATTAATCATTTCTTTGCATTCAAATGTGCACCAACTCAGTCATCCTTGATAGGCCCAGTTCAAACATTGATCAAAAAAGTCCATAAAATATTAGAATTAGGGACAGTTTGAATGATGATGATTTGCAAACTATTTTTATAATAGCCCCGGTTTATTCACAAAAAAAAAAAAAAAATCAATGAGTTGAATGGCACCAGCTGCCTTTTTCCTCACATTTTCCACATAACTCCAAAGGGCAAAGTTAACTCACCAAGGTAGCAGTCAGGTGTTTTAAGCTGGCCGTCGAAGCAGGACTGCTCCGAGGTGAAACTGCAGTATTTTTCTGTGTGTTTGCAGTAAAAAGTAACATTCTGTCCGTGCATGACCACCCCCTCTGGGATCTCATAGGGCCAGAGCTTGACCTCTCCGACTACTACACGGCTGTGCTGGGCTGGGACTGTGCAACGAGCTGGGGAATACATTTATATATGAAAAGAGGTCCTCGCTCATAAGACAGCTCAGGACAATATCACTGTCATTCAGTAATACTGAAATACAGAGATGTCCTTGACATGCTAATCCATATTTCTCATTTCATAACGTGCAATGAAAACAGAAAATGCAAGAAGGACAAAGGACACACTCAAAAGGGCACAATATAAGGTAAATAGGTTGTCAGAGAGGGAGAAGCAGACATTAAGGTAAGCACTCACCACGACAAAATGGGATGGCGCTCCATGTACCATCAGGCTGGCAGTTAGCACGGTTTGGCCCATCCAGCAGGAATGTCTTCTTGCAGAGGTAATAGATGGCCTCACCTACCTCATACTTCTGTTTTTGAACAGCCACAAGATAACCCTGTTCCACTTCCTTAGGCGGAGGGCAAAACACTCCTGAAAGTCCGAAAGGAGGAAAACTGGCTGTGAGTGAACTTGAGGCAACGCAGAACATCACAATTTACAGTTACTCGTGAGAAACTGCAGGTGGCAGCACGACACCAGAGATTAAAAACCAAATACTCCCAGGCAGTCATATCGTATGCACAGCAGGGGCAACATGATAGTTAAACACCGACAAACAGTTCACGTGACTACACATCCCCCAACCCCCGCATCCACCCACCATTTCTATCCCTCTCTCGCTCTTGCTCTCTATGCCGGCTCATTCTGTCACCCACACACACACACACACACAGATGCACACATGCACACACGTACTCTGACAGATGGGATGAGGGTACTGCCAGGTTTCATCCTCCTGACAGAAATTTTCGCTGCTTCCAAGCAGTTCAAATCTGAGAGAGGGAAGGGTGAGGGAGAGAGTGGCAGAGGTTAATGGCCTCACGCTGACTGACAGCACGCTAAAAACCAAACATTAACCCCTTGCAGAATAGAAAAGCTTGTTTCTCTCTTTTGTTCGGAAAGGTATCTCAGAGGCATGACCACAATTTATCTACAATGTCAAGGTTATTTTTCAACACGATACAAGTTGACATAAGGGGCACTTTTAAATCAAATTAATATGACATCTTAGTATCCACAGTGGAGTTCTAAATCATGTGAGTTGGCTTCATTAATGATGTGTGCCATGACTTTAATACCAAAGCAAATGGCTGTCTTTGAGGGACTGCTGCTGAGATGTATTTCATAATGTAAATTATAAATGTAATTTAGCAAAATATATAAATGTATTATAATAGAACAATCCTTTCCACATCAGCTTCTCTCAAATATCTCACCCTGGATGACAGCTGTAGCTGATGTGTGAGCCCACTGCAGCACTGCCCTCGAGGGTCAATCCAGTCTCCTTCGGTATTGGGCAGGAAATGAGGGCAGTCACAGGAGCAGCTGTGTGCAAAACAGGCGGAAATAAGCGCAGTGTCTGCACATAACAGAAGACTGCAGTACAAATCTTCATCGCACGCACATCCACATTTTATTCCATCACAATTTTGCTTTTGTCTTGTGTTGCTGTGTGCCTCACTTCGGTTGTAGAAGAGATGTTCAGTTTGTGAACACAAAAACAATTCCTCGATGAATTCTCATTTTAAACTTGAGAGCCAGCGGGGTGAAAAGAGAGAGACAATTGCACCACACTCCACACACACACACACACACACACACACACGACGTGCGGCACACACACACACACACACACACACACACGCACATACACACACGCATGTGCGCGCACACATGCACAACACAGAGAGAGAAATGGAAGAAAAACCAGGCCAAGACAAATGAATAAACAGAAATATTAGGAGGACTGGGGCATTAATGCCCAAGTAAGCAAAGTGACAAAATCATGAAAACTGAGGGACAGCAGCTCTGGCTGAAACTTAGAAACAGAATATGATGTGGAAGACTGGCAGGTGCAAAAACCAGGACAGCATAATCTAATGTGAAAGAACAGACCTCTCGAATGACTGTACTCCGTTATCGGTGCATAAGAAGTGGCTATAAACAGGCATATTTATAACACGATATGCGTCTCATACATTTGAATGTAAAATCAAATTGTGGGATTTAGTGTCTGGAAGTGGTTTCACAGCATCACTGGCTGTTCTAACAGTGATGGAATGACACACATGAGAAAAGCCTCTGGGAGAGCTGCCATTGTTCTTTTTTTTGTGGGGGGGTATCTTTCCCAGGGCCTTGGAGGGGGGAGCCAATTGATCCATCAACAAAGGCAGGATTTTAACGAGAGTGACTAAGAGCATGGCAGAAATTTTCAGATGCCAGGGGATCAGAAGAAATGCTTCTGCTGCTCTCTGCTTAATCAGGAATTGTTTCATCCCTTAAAGCTCCACAGTGATCCTGGCCTGTGATGGGTAGATCTTACTTACCTCCATCCACCACTTGCAATGCATTGAACATCTGTGATATACTGAGCCAGTCTCCACTGATGTCAGTCATACAGAATACAGGGATACAGACACCCACCCACACAAACACGCATGCACGCACAAACATGCATGCACACATGTATACAGATACACATACACAAGCACACATCTTGGGTTTTCATGTCTTGTGGGGATATTCCATAACCCCCTAACCCTAAAATAACTCAATTTCCTCATGGGGACCTGAAAATGTCCCCATAATGATAAAAAAAAAATCTGTAATTCCATGTCTCATGGGGACATTTTGTCCCCACAAGGGTTGGTAAACATGGACTACACGCACACACACATACACACGCGCACACACACACACACACACACACACACAATAAATAACAGTACTTTTGAACTAAGAAATATACCCAGAACATTGTGTTATCGGCTGTCTTGCCGCGACGCTGAGCTACAACAATCTCAGCCAGCAGGAAGATGATAGTGCAAAGACAATGGCATGGTTGCCAAGGAAACACAGAAACTGAGTGCCTCAGTTGCACATAGCCGCAGGCTAACGAACTCCAAATACAGCAAACTCCCAATGCAATGGATGTTCAGTCAAACATACCATACTCTTAGCCCTGCACTGCTGACATCCCCTCACACCAGCACAAACACAAATACACACAAATGTTTGAGATATGGGTCAGAATTAAGCCACTCAATCAACGGGCACAAACCAAATTCCAGCAATTTACCATCGATTGCACCAATACAGACTGGATCTTCCCCACTCCATTGCCGGTCACCCTGGCAACGGCGAATTGCTGCTTCCAAACCATTGGTCATCTTAAAATTGGGCTGGCAACGGATTTCGAGGAGGGCAGAGAAAGTAGGAGCAGGAGAAAGCAGGCGAATGACTGAGTTCGGAGCTGGGAGCAGAGGCCAAGGACAGGTTCGACCTGTGGGGGACAAATTGGGGGTGGTGGGAGGGCAGGGTATCGGGGTGAGAAAGAGGGCAGAATACAAGACAGGCAACAACAGGTGGCAGGTGTGTTGTGCATGTGCGCGTGTTTGTGTGAAAGGAGTACAGGAAAACCTATACATGAGAAAGAAAGAAAAAAGGAAGGAAGAAAGACTGACAGAAACAAATGGGTAGGAAAGGCAAGAATGGAAGCGAATGGGCGACACAGACGTGATTAAGAAAATGAGTCGAAGCGTGAAGAGAAAAGGAAGAAATTAAATGATAATACACAGCACTCAAAACAATGCTACACACTGCCAACGGGAGAGCAAACTGGCATAATTAACCCCAATGTTTTAGTCAGCACAGACCCTTGGTCAAAAATTGCAGGCATTGGAGAGTTAATGAAATAACACATCAAATTCCTCAAGTGTAGCATACATAGAATGGGCCGGTCTCACCTGGAGCCACGCAACTTAGCCCACACTGTCCATCACAAAGGCACTGGCGTTTATTGGGACAGTCCTTATCCTGCTTGCATGGCTTAGGGCAACTTCGCCGCCTCTCATTCCCCAAAATTCTTTCTGGACATAATTCTGTTGGCTCAGCTAGAGACACAACCATCATATTAAACTAAAACATTTACTAATGCACAGCCAGTATAAAATCTCTTTTACTGGACTGCTTAAAGATGCCCTTATCTTGAGACGCGAGACGCAGGGCAAATTATACTGGGGTGCATTTCCCAAAAGCATAGTTGATAACAATGGAAGCAACTTGCATTGTTCAAGCATACACAATCAATGGTTCCAACTATGTAAGTTACCATCTCTGCTTTTGGGAAACGTACCCCCGACCGACATACAATGTGACCCCCGTGAATAGACTAATATTTTGAAAAGGGAAGTGAATGAATGAGGTTACCTGTTGCCTGAAAGATGAAGGAACCAGCTAAAGCCCACACAGAAAAGAGGAAGAACAGGGAAGAGTCCATCTCACACTGCTGGTTGAGTGATTATGAAATGGGCAGCAGGAAAACAGGATAGTTTGAGTTGGGGGAATGAGGGGGGTGCCGGTGGGGGGGTTCGGGAGGGGGCAAGGAGGAGTGAGACGCGTAGAACACACATCTGTTTTCTGTCGAGTGCTCAACCATCAGGGCAGAGAAAATTCCAATAAAAAAGACCTTTCACCCACATTGTGAAACCAGAGTGATACAGACAGAGGGATATAGATAGGCATGAGTAAACACTCCCCTACATACAACTGCCGATACCTACACACGTGCATCCTCACATATTTACCCTCTGTGCCTCGCGCAGCTTCGCAACAGATACAAAGCCTCTATCTCCCACCCCTCTCAGTCAATGACATTCATCTCATGACACAAACAGCTTTGATACGAATATGTAATGATCCACTAGTATCTCCATTTGTTTCTGTTCATGCTCATGTAGCATACATAGCAAATTGGTATCGGCAAACATTGTCACTTTGTTCACTCATATATAAATTAAATAACAATAAAATACAGAGACAATAGTAATGTTTCTTAGTGAGTTACCATAATTCTTTATTGGTGATCAGAAAGCCAGACTACATTCCCAGCATTCCTTTGGATAGGAAAAGTAGACATCACTGACAGGTAAGGGTATTTGGGTGCTGATGGGATTTCTTGTTAATGAGTCACAATAAGAACTAAATATTAATAATCCACTTCTGAAGGAAAAAAGTACATAACCCGCAGTCTATTTTAGATAGCATACGGTCAGGATGATGCAAAGACGAGCAACAAATGCTCATTAAATTTGAAGTAAGCTTACACAAAGAACAGTACTCTCAATAGCTTATAAGATTCAAAAAGTCCAAGTATACAAAAAAATAATAAAATCTAAAACTTTTTAAAAACTGAAACAGAAGTTAGCAGCATCAGAGGTCAATACAGCTGGCAATAAATAGGCTGCTGCGAGTTATTCAAATGCCTCCAAGAAAAAACATCAATTGTTTTTTTTTCTCGAAATTCAAACACAAGGAGGAGCCCAAACAATGCACCTAGGGCTAGGTGGAATTACAATAAATTGTGCCAACAGTGAACAGGTTCATACAAAGTGTAGGTATCAAAAAAGAATTTGAGGTAAAGTTACTAGGGAAGTAAAAACTGAGCATTCCTTTCAAAAACGTTTTATGCTGAAAACATAAAAGGTAATCATAAACAGCAATAATAACCCTAAAAGTAATTATTAAAATGGTAGCAATGAGAAAAAAAGGCAATTGAATCCCAACAACTAAATTATCAAAAGACAAATGAACCCAACTGATTTCATCTCTGGTTTCACTGAAAACCTCCCCCCCAGGAGGAGTCGGTAGTGTACCACGCTTTTCAGTCAGAAAAAAATGGAATAAGGAAGCTGAGAAATAGAAACAGAAATTAAGCATTTAAAAGAGGAATTCCCAGTCCTTTGCATCTGCATTCTGAAATTTGGCCTCTTCTTTCCCAAATACATAGGAATTAAGCATTATTCCAATCAACCAGACATGTCTTGGAATTATAATTTGCATATATACACTCATATATCCACACATTCATATATATACTTAGTTATATATACAAACACAATAATATTGAATTTGACAACTTCTTGTCATAGCATATATTTGTATCATACAGCAATGAAAGGGATGCACTTTTATGAAAAGGACAGGATTTAAGGAGAGGTATGAAAACACTGTGGTACAAAACTTCTGTCTGTGATACCCAGAACAGCACTTGCATTTAAATGTTGTGCAAAGACGGATTGTCATGTACAAGAACTGGTTTAAATCTGATAACAAAAAACTGATATAACAAAGGATGAAAATTACCTACTGCAGTCAGAGGCTTTAAGTCGGCTGCTATATTGCATGCAATCCACACTTTGCAGCACCAAAGATACATTAATCACACACACTGCCAACTTGCCCCGGGTGATCAATTCTATACCAGTTTTATTCTGTTCACAAATCAGATAGAGAGAAAAATATTGAGAGCATATGAAGAGCCTAGTGCTTATAGTACTTAGTCACATTTTCACACACCATGAGGTAAGGATGGGAAAACATCTTTCATAATAACCAAAGTTGATTTTTTTCCATTTTCTCAAAAATAACATTTTGTGACTTAAGTACTTTTAGCACTGGGGTCTTCATACAGAAATTACATGTCTCAACAGTGTGCTAAATTGTGCTGTAATGACTGCCTGAAAGGTTCCGAATGCATCAGATCTCCTCACAGCCCTTAACATCTATACATGGGAAAAATTCTCCACAAATGTACAATACATATTCATAAAATATTTGCTGAGCTATTAGTATTTTGTGATATCACTTTAATTGCTCCCTATGATGTCTAATGACATTCATTTCAACAAAGGAATTAAAAAGAGGATAAATTAAGTGCTTGAACAAACCCAGAAGAAAATTTTAATTACAAAATTTTCCTTTTCTCTCAACAAATTCACTCAAATACCCCTTCCCCGCAGCCTTGTCTTACATTCTGCATTTTTCTCATTAATCTTTACCTCACCATATTCCCATCTCCATCTTTTATATATGTCCATTCAAAATCCTCATTTCAATTATACATAATAATGATTTTAGGATATTTAATAATCAGCCTCTTCTATCCAAAATCCCTCCCACCCATATATAAAATATACAAAATTATTTCCAAAATTTCCGCTGTCTACCTCCATCTCATTTTGCTAATATAAAAATATAGAGTTATACTATGTCAATATCAATTCCTGAATTTCACACAAGCCCTGCTGCGAACCCACTTGTAATTCATTGAAAATTCCTAAACCTGTTCTTTCTCCTTCTCTCCCTCACTGACAAGTTCAAATTTTTCATCATCATCATCATCATCATCATCATCATCATCATCATCAGCATCATCTCCTCAGTGTATGTCAGTCCTCCAGTCCCACCCATCATTTTCCTCCCTTCACGGTTCTTCGTGCCGGGTCTCGTATTTATTGAGGATGTTACGACAGCGGCCCAGTTCCTTTCTCATGTCGGCCACTTCCTGCCGCAACGCTGCATTCTCTCGCTCCAGGAAAGCTGCCCGCACTGAGATCTGATTCTCCTTCAACCTCCGTGCATCCCGGGATCGCTTGGCTGCCTCGTTGTTCTTACACCGCCGGCTCCAGTACTTGTCATCCTGTGAGATGGATAAAAGGTAGGAGAGAAGGGATTATGGACAGAGGCAACCACTGCAACTGCATTAAAACATGGACATGGCTATTAGAGTTAGGTGCAGGCCTGGCAAAGGCCATTATCACTTCTACAGTGCAAAAGACAGGCTGGGTCACTGCTGAGGACATGAAATGACACCATGGCAATGAATCAATATACTTCTGAGGGTTAGTTCATTGGTGCAGATGAGGAGTACTTCTGGCCATCATACTCTGAAAATCTTAACAAAGCAACATGAACAAACCCATTTCTAGAGAAGTTAAGATGCTGTGTAAAATGTAGATTAAAACAATGATTTGCACATCATTTAAACCTTATATTTAATCGAAAATGGTTCAAAGACAATATATCAAATGTTAAAACTGAGAATTCATTGTTTTTAGAAAAATATAAGCTCATTTTGAATTTGATGCCAGCAATATGCTCCAAAAAAAGTTGGGACAGGGGGCAGCAAAAGATTGGAAATGTTTCATAATGCTAAAAAAATGCCACTGGTGGAACATCTCATAGGTAATTAGATTAATTGGCAACAGGTCAGTGACATGAATGGGTATGAAAAGCACATCTCAGAGAGGCTGAGTCTTTCAGAAGATGGTGTGGGCTTCACCACTCTGTGACAGGCTACATGGGAAAATTGTTCAACAATTTAAGAATGAAACTGCTAAGCAACCAGGGATTTAATCATCTATGGTTTGTAATATCATACAAGAGGCCCATGGGCCTTAATGGTCACCTGAGTTGTATAAAAACTGATGTTATTGATGTGAATGAACCAAATATACCCATCATTTTCCTATATAAAGTGTGGTAAACTTCACCCCCTCCCCAGGGGCAAACATGGAGCCTGGGGGCCATAAAATGAACAATTTTGATGAAGCACCTGAAGACCCTTTCATCTATGAAGAGTATTGTTTTCCAGCATATCTGGATCTGGGGAAGAAGAGTTTGAAAATTTCAGCCAATTTGACAACTTTTAGCCCCGCTCCTCAGAGCACCTGGGGGTGGGCACCATATAATTCACAATTTTGGTGCATATTTGACCAAGGAAGGTTCCTGCAAAATTTTATTGAAATCGGATCTGCAGTTTCTGAGTAGAAGTCGAAAATTTATTGACCACTTTTAGCCCTGCCCCTCAGAGTCCCTGGGGGTGGGCACCATATAATTCACAATTTTGGTGCATATTTGACCAAGGAAGGTTCCTGCAAAATTTCATTGAAATCGGATCAGCGGTTTCTGAGAACAGGTGGAAAATGTATTGAGCAGTTTTAGCCACGCCCCTCAGAGCCCCTGGGGGTGGGCACCATATAATTCATAATTTTGGTGCATATTTGACCAAGGAAGGTTCCTGTAAAATTTTATTGAAATCGGATCAGCGGTTTCTGAGAAGAAGTCGAAAATGTATTGACCAGTTTTTGCCCCGCCCCTCAGAGCCTCTGGAGGTGGGCACCATATAATTCACACTTTTGGTGCATATTTGATCAAGGAAAGGTCCTGCAAAATTTTATTGAAATCAGATCAGCGGGTTCTGAGAAGTCGTCAAAAATGTATTGGCCAGTTTTAGCCCCGCCCCTCAGAGCCCCTGGGGGTGGGCACCATATAATTCATAATTTTGGTGCATATTTGACCAAGGAAGGTGCCTGCAAAATTTCATTGAAATCGGATCAGCGGTTTCTGAGAAGAAGTCGAAAATGTTAATTGTTTACGGACGCACGACGCACGACGGACGATGGACGACGACGGACCAAAGACGATTAGAATAGGTCACTTTGAGACTTCATCTCAGGTGACCTAAAAATTATTCAGAGAATTCAGAGAAATCTCTATATGCAGGGGACAAGGCCAAAAACCAATATTGAATAGCCGTGATCTTCAGGCCCTCAATGGCACTGCATTAAAAACAAATGGGGTTCAGTCATGGAAATCAATGCATGGGCTTAGGAACACTTCTGAAAACCATTTTCAGTGAGCACAATTTGTTGCTGCATCCACAAATGCAAGCTAAAACTTTAATATGTAAAGACAAAAACCATAAATAAACATGATCCAGAAACGCTGCCGCCTTCTCTGGGCCTAAGCTCATTTATGATGGCTTGAGACAAAGTGGAAAACTATCCTGTGGTCTGACCAATCAAAATCTGAATTTTCTTTTTTTTTAGAATGAAGGATCCCATGTCCTCTGGGCTAAGAAGTTGATGAAACATCCAGCTTTTTATCAGTGCACATTTCAAAAGCCAGCATCCATGATAGCATGGAGGTGCATAAGTGCATGTGGCATGGGTAACTTGCACATCTGTGAAGACAGCATTAATGCTGAAAAAATATATACAGATTTGGAGCAACATATACAGCCATCCAGATATATTTTTCTGGTGAGGGTTTTCTTATTTCAGCAAGAGAATGCCAAACCACATTGTGTGCGTGTTACAACATCATGGATCCATAGTAAAAGAGTCCAGGATCTAAACCGGCCTGCCTGCAGTCCAGACAGGTCACTCATTGAAAAATACTGTGCATTATAAAATGACAAATGTGACAATAGAGTCCGCAAAAGTGTCGCGAAGCTGAAATATAAAATCAAGCAAGAATGAGCAAACATTTTGCTTTCAAACCTATAGTGATTGGTCTCCTCAGTTCCAAAACACTTTCAGGGTGTTGTTATGAGAAGCGATGATTTAACACAGTGGTAAACATGACCCAGTCCAAACTTTTTTGAAATGTGTTGCTGGCATCATATTCTAAATGAGCAGATATTTTTCAAAAACAATTAAATGTATCAGTTGCAACATTTGATATGTCGTCTTAGTACTATTTTCAATTCAAAATAGAGTTTAAATGATTTGCCAATCACTGCAGCCTGTTTTTATTTACAATTTACACAACATCCCAACTTTTCTGGGAATGAGATTGTAGTCACCAAAGTACATCAGGAAGGCACCTAAAGATCAGTTAATTTAAAAGTCAGAGGAAGAGGAACTTATTTGCCCCCAGAGCTGAAATTAAACAGCTGGAAAGGGCTAGTCTCTACCATCAAAACAGCAACAGATAAGTTTGAGTTAGGATAAATCCATCACTACTTTGTTGGAAAAATTCGACTGTTACTTCAGCCAACCCATGAGCTAATGAAAAGGTGAAAATTATAAATTTAGAACTTCATTGCCTGGTGGTGCATGTTACTCCCCTTCCTCTCCTCAACTCACTAAAACAAATGCAAACTAGTTACAGATTTTTTTCAACCTTGACTCATCATCTGGGCAAGCAAATCATGTTACACTGGAAAATTCAGAGTAATGCTGTAGCATGCCACACCTAAAATTCAGTCAAAAAGGAAAATGAAATGCGAATGCATGTTAATCTGAATTCATGTGAACAAAATCCACCAGGCAGACCAGCACAGCTCAAGGTAAATACATACATGAACCATAAAGATGACTCAGCAGAGTCACTTCTGGAAATCAATCAAAGCAGCTTTACCCTCCAGTCAATTATTGGATGTCAGATACTCAAACTTCTCATTCCCCTGTTTTCTACTGACAAAAACTAGAAAAGCTCACAAAGCGATAAGCCAAATGAAAAATCCATGATGCAAAAAGACTGCATTGCCTCAAAGACAAATAAACATCTACGGCTGAAGATGCACACTCCACATGCATCCAAGTTTTCCAAATAAACTCAAACAAACATTACCTTCTGAACATTTTTGAATTCCCAGAGCTAAAAATATACTGCCATAACATGTCATGTCAACATACAGGTCTGAGAATACATCATGAATGACATATATAGTCTGATAAAATGCCTATATTTTTGTAACGGCATTCCATACAGTACACACATTGGAGCAGTGGCATATTAAATGCAGTTGCTCAAAACATGATCGGCACAAAGTAAATCAATTTATTTCATGCACAATCATCACATATCCATGACTAGTGTGTGTCTACATGTATATATGGCTGTTTATACATTGCGCTTGCGTGTATGAGTGTGTGTGTGTCCATGTTTCCAGTCACTGCCGTCGGGTAGCACAAAAGAAAATGGTATACAATGCTCCTTATCGGCACTGAGCAGTGAAGAAAAACTACTGTCAGCGTGGTAACCAGCAGCTGTGAGCTAAGCAAGTCCTACAGTCAAAAATAACCATCATTGTAAATTCAGCAACCATGTTTACAGCAAGCATGTATGCATCATTTAAATGGACAACCTTCAGGTCATCTGGCACCAGCATCTTGCGGGCCTTCTTAATCATGGGCTGAGGCTTGAGCTCCTCTTCACTGAAACGGTGCCTTCGTGGGTCAAAGGCTTCCTGGCCTGGCACACTGGACAGTGCTAGGTCAGCAGGGTCTGGGTCATAGTTCACCATGACATCAGCCCCACTGGCGGTGGAAGGTGCAGGGGGTGGAAGACAGGAGGAGGAGGAGGGGGATGGAGAGGGATCCAGAGGGGTTCCTTGGCCACCTATTGAAAAAATCATAGAATTTTACATGTTATCACAAAATATGTAATGGTTACTGAAAGCGTTCAAACTGAGTGGCGTAGGATTACGTAGGAATGCACAAAATGGCTCACACTAATCTATATTGCAGTGACAGCTGCTGACCAACAGATGGAAACTGGGCAGTACTACAACCTAACAACACTTGCCTGTTCGCCCTGTGATCTTAGTCACTTACCCAAACATTCCGATCTCTCATTTGATTGGACAATCAAAAAGAATATAAGTTCCATAAATATACAAAGAGTTACTCCTATCTGCCAGTGCGGAATGGTAAATCAGGTGTACTCACAGCATATCATATACAATCTTGGGCAGAGACAGAAATGGAAACATTTAATGTACTGCAAGCAGTAAGTTACATGGGAAACTTATGTAACACACCCCCTACCCCCACACTCCCATTATTCTTGATGTGTAACATAACACAGTCCCCTCCCACAGTGGTGAATGTACAAACACAACCCCTCCACCCCTTCACTTCCCCTCTAAAAAGAAATCCAGCAAAACAGAGCACTTCCACATAACTCCTCCCTGCCCTCCCAGCCCATCACTTATTAAACGTGAAACAGAACTATCCATCCAGTTAAAGATATTGCAAGGGAGCAAAACTGTAAACAAATGTGGCCGTGCGGCCAATAAAAATAATTGAGATAAAGACTCGCTTAAAGACTGCTTTCAGGACTGAACTGCTGTTGATCCGCACCCCCGCCCTCTCTGTCTTTTTGCCCGTCGGTCTCTCGCTCAGCTCCTCCCCTCGCTCTCTCACTCTATTACTTTCTGCATCAGCACGTGACAGGCCACGTGCACATGGACTAAACGTGTGAGGCAGAGAGAGAGAGGTTTAACGGCACGCGATCACACATTCTCCGTCTGGCTCTACCTTTCCTGCCCTTTAATTGTAATTAAAACTTAAGAGCAGAGCCAAAGGATTGGTCAGTGCCTGTGTTAACCTCTTCCTGTCCACTCTCTTGCTCTTTCTCCCTCCCCACTTATATCTTTTTCTATCAAAATTGTTCAAGATTTGTCACCCATGCAGGCTGCCAGTGTCAAAAATGAAGCCTCTTTGTTATGTTATTACTCCACTGTGACATTGAAGTGTGCATACATCGCTCTGTCCTTATCATTGCCACAGACTGTCTCAAGTCAGCCTTTGTCTATTTACTAGCACATCATATTATTCTGCTGACATTGAAAACCTATTATTCACAATTCCCCGCAATTTTCAAAGAAAGTTATGTGTACCCTTCATGCTCAGCATTCTCCCTCACTGTCTCCATCTCATCTCCACCACTTTCAAACCTGGCCCTTCTTCTGCCCAACGCCATGTCTCCAAATGTAATTCAGACCAAATAAAACTAATTACACCCATACTTCTTGCATTGTCCAATAATCCATTGCCCCAACTGATTCCTGATCTAAGAGAGCTCTTCTCGTAATTTTCCAGGAAGGCCTCGATAGGAGCACTCACTGTGCAGACACTCCGGCCCTCCCAGCAGGCCTTGCGCCGTTTGCTGCATGTCCAGGCCCAGCAAGGACGGAGAGGATGACGAAGAGGAGGATGAGGAGGAAGAGCATGGTGGGGGGGATGATGGGGGACACTGGGAGCTCTGGTTGGGGATGGCAGACTGGGAGCTCTGGGAGGGGATCTGGGCAGAGCTGGAGCTGTTATTGTGCAGGCTGCCCATCCCATTCTCAGTCAGAAACTCCTCCAGGTCCATATACTGCAGCTGGAACAGACCACCGTCACAGGGCAGGGTGCGCTCCCAAAGCAAGGGTCCCAAGAAGGCCGACTGGGAGGAGGAACGCAGAGAGCATCCACTACCACTTCCACTCCCACCACTACCCACAATGCCCCCTACCACAGAGCCAGAGTCCCCTTCAGAGTCCAGTGGTTTGTCTTTGTCTGAGAGAGAGAAGGCAGGAGAGAGAAGGAGAGAAACTTCAGAGGGTCAAAGGTTTAACCCCATGGAACCTACAGACCAATATAAGGATCCATCAAATGCAGCAACTGAATTCAAACCTGCGGAACTTCAGGCCTATTTGAAATTCTAGTGGACATCCTAAGGTTTCCAACAATCAAAAATATGCCCAGCTGAATAACAGGAAAATGTGCATAAAATGATGTACAAGATCTAGACCATTTCCATTTGATGTAATGCTGTGGCCATAAAAACACGGCATTTTGGGTTTGGATATTTTTCTCAGAATAAGTGTGATGTTGTTTCAGTGAAGAGCTGCAGCCAGCAGATGCAGAATGTCTGTGACATTTTCCTGCAACATAAAAAATGTTTTGTTTTTTTTCTGACTTTGAACCTGCTTAAGAAAACTTAGATGAAAAAATAGAGTTTAGGGGGAAAAGGCCCGAACGAAATGCAGTTGCACATCCTAATGTGCACTGCTGTGTTAGAAAATATATCATCACAGTAAACAGAAAAATAAGTCAGCCAATGACAAAAAAAAAAAAAAAAAAAAAAAAGCTAGATACTGGTAATTCAGTGAATTGTATTTTACACAAGCCATACTATGTCTTGCAGATGAAAAACTGAATTGATGGCATGTAGGTTTGAGAGCAGTAATTGAAACTGATAAAATATTATGTATGTACGCGCGCGCGCGTGTGCGTGTGTGTGTGTGTGTGTGTGTGTGTGTGCAGGTATGCATCGTGCCTTAATACCTAAAATGCGCCAATTTGTGAATAGGGAATTCTGGATGTAAATGAAAGATTCCATAAGACAAACAGTTAAGCCATTTGCCGACTCTGCACGTGCAAACAGAGGTAGATGATAATGAAGACAACCCTTTCAAATGAGCCATCAAACATATAAGCAAAAGGCAGCCAGTAAACATTTCTATCTGTATAGTGAATTATTTTCACAAGGAAACAATCCAAAATCTTATCAAAAACTGTAATGTAAATCTTCTTGGCTGCAGACAGGGAAATTTGTGAATGCCAAGTAAACATTCCATCATTTAAGGGAGCACTTGCAGAGATTAAACAATTGTAACTGTGTCCACTATCATTATGAAGTGGTTCCTCCGGAGGGCTAGATACTAGAAGAGTTGCAGCTCAGAAATACTGCCCACCACCAAAGCAAGACAGCTCCTTCAGGCACACGCGCGCGCGCACTATAATCGAAAATAAGTTACATTAATATATTTTGAAGAGGAAACAAAGAGGACTGCACTGGCATGGCTTCTGGTGTAAGCTGATGACTAACACACGAAAACAGCGACAAAAAAAAAAAAAAACACAATCCAGCGAGGACGCTTCATATAAAAATTCTTACCTTTCATTTCACAGCAGTCTTTCCCTCGCTGGTCACCTTTGACTGGATGTTGCAGAAGGGATTTCAAGCTTGCCATCGAACTCAGGTGACCGCCACCCAGGGCACTGCTTGCCGTGTTACTACTCCCAAACTGAGGGCTAGCTCCGGCGGGAAGGTCAGGGGGTAGAAGCTGTGTGAGCGGCCGGGACATCTCTCGGCGGCCGCTGATTTTTTATTTGCGAGTCAAATGGGTTATCCAGCAATATAACAATTGATCAATGATTAATTTGATGATGTCGTGGTCACACGCTAAGGGCAGCCAGTCTAAGCCACTATGACCCGCTGAATTTCACGGCTGAACGCTATAACGAAATTATTGGGAGCGTTTTAGACCTCATACACATATCAGTCCATCAGTTTACGCGATTGGCAATTACATTACAGTATTCCAATTACACTGATATTCTCAACTGCAAAATAATCTGTTCAGCCGGATTCTCGCGCACCGTCAAATCGATTTTTTCAGATGCCTAAATAGGCAATACTACGATTGATAATTTAATGTGATCATGTTTAGCATATGAAGAGCCCCAATTTTAAAAGTCTTTATCGCCCTTAATCAAGCGACTGACTGTGCGTTAATGTATTCTAGTATCCTTGTTGTTCCAGTTGTTTTGTATTGTCCTCCTCCGTAAATTTAGGAATATCCCTCTATTTCTAATCTTCTTAAAGTTAAAATTGTTTTCGCATTTGATCGGAAGTTAGAATATTTCTTCACAATGCTTCACAATGAAGGCAAAATCTAAAATAAATTTAGGTAGCCAATGTCCATAGCCCAATGAATTCCTGAAGTGAACCACGCGCAAATCGAGACTCGTATAGCCTGCAGAGCCAGACTTGACTATCGTCGCGAAAAAACTTAAAAATTATAAGGATGCCCCTTATCAATGGTACACGGACAACGGAAACTGTGACAAAAATGTTTTAAAACAATAAAAAAAACAAAAGCGAAATAAATAGCTAAATATAAAATGTGCGTCTGAGCGGTGCGATTGCTTGATGTGAAAGCTTCTTATTTTTTTCCTCCTCTCCCTTCTGTCGCGCTCACTTGCCTTTTTTTTTATTCTGCCTCTCCCCCTTTCTCTCTGCACGAATACTCACGGCTAGCGCTCAAGCTGAGGCTGGAGTCAGCTGGAACAAACACGGGCAATTCTCGTGACGTCACATCTCATGAGTAATGGCGGGGCGAGAATGTTTTACATATTAATGAGACACACCCCCAGCCTCTATACTTCGAAGCTTGGGTGGGAGCCCAACCTCCCAAACTATCCAGCCAATAACAAGCGCAGTAGGGACCACTTTGACATCAAGGTTCCCAACCCATCCGCAGAACTTGTTGTTCCCCCTTAACCCGTTGTTTGCTACTGTAACTTGCACACCTTTCGGTAATGTCCAAACGCCTAGTTTTGTCACGGGGCTATCGTCTGACATCTGGTGCTGTAATTTATGGCCATTCACCCTCTTAATAGAACAATTGAAACAACCGAATTTACGTATTTTTTTAAACTTTAATTGTTGACTTCATCTTGGCATCCAAAGTACTGTATTCAAAATATATTTATTTCATACTCAAAACAATCGGTCACAATTAAAACTTAAAATGGTGCGGGCTTACAATATCAATTAATATGCAATATTGAATTCCTTTCAAACTGCACCGGCGGAGACCAGACCAACAAAATTGCTCAGCCTTTCATTCGGTTGAAACGTGAGCGACAGTCGGTTTAGCCGGCAGAAATTCCATTTGAAATCTCTTTAAGACGAAATCCTCTTCTCCAAGCGTGCACATGGCCCCAGCACGCGCCGGCGCTGCCCATCGACAAAAAGACCTGATTGTGATTGGCTTAACAAAAGTTAGACTCCTCCCTTTACAAGGAATTATTGGACAAAACTAGGTCATTGTCAGCGCCCATAGCTGCCCATGCAAAGGCCGCGTGAGAGCAAGAGGCAATAAGTAAGCTTGGGTAGCCTCAGCAAGCAGCAGATAGGCCAAAATAAAATGTAGGTTCATTTTTTACAGGTTTAAATTTCCATTATCCATAAAATATTATTCTTTTTCTATATTCATATTATTTTTGGGAGATTATTCTGCCATTTACATAGTCACAGCAGAGTGATTACAGTTAAAGGAATTGTTTACTATTTACACAACTGCAGACATGATCTTTGCTGTCCTTGTCGTTTTAAAATATTCTATTGATTTCCACTTTTGAAAGGTAAATGACCCAATGCAAAATTTATTAGGAGATGATCACCAACTAAAGAGCCCGGAATTTAATTTCAACCTTCTGTAATATTTTAATGAAAAACACAACTTATAATTTTATTCTCAAACTCTTTGGGCAACTGAGACTTATGAAGTAATTCATACAGGAACTTAATATGTCCCACTTGTCTGTTTGTACATGCAAGAACATTGGCCTAGTAAATAAAAATGTTGCAGGTGTATTATATCTTGCGAGCACATCAGCAGTCAATCCCCCTAATGATAACTATGCAATCCCTCTCAATATGAAAAATTCACATGACCATTGTTCTTAGGGGTCCAATAAGGGCTACTCTATCAGCTCCACCTTCTGGAAAAATCACGACATTGCATTTTAAACTTGCTAAAGCAGCAATGAAAAGAGTTCAAGCATGAGATTTGCCATAAAATGAGCATGAGACTGAGTAGATAATAAAGCAGGTGATACATTCGTAACTATGCAAACTAAACAATATTAAAATATGCATTCCTTCACATGAATGCAATACACTTGTGGAGATGGAGAAGTTTCCCCCTCAACACGACAGAGCACTTCAACTTGAATTATTTAATGCATGCCAGTATTACTCATTAAAATGCCAAGATCACCCGGTTGAATAAAAAAACAAACAAACTAATCAATTAATTTTAAAGAATCAGAAAATACAATATTTAAACTGATTTCAATACCATCTAGGCTTCACGCGAAGACCAGCAAGATACAACTGTCTCTGTTCAATGTCAAAATTTTCCAGTTAGATGCATCTTAAAATGCAGGGGCGTAGGCAATGCTAAAAACCTTTGGATGAGAAGGCAATGGAAAATGAAAATAAAAAACAGTGATCCATGAATCATCATTACTTGTATTTAAGGGAACCTATTATGTTGTTTTTTCCAAGTTAAAACATTCTTGGATGCCCAAAAGGGAACTTTGAAAAAACAAAAATATAAAAAAATCTATGATTAGGCAATTTGATTCTTGTCACACTTAGCACTATGAAAAACAGGCTGTTCTGAGTGGGTTCTACGAGGGGATATTAAAAAGTTTTGAGCCTCACACAGGAAGAGCAGGATATTTGGATTAATACAGCTTAATTTTTCAGCATAGTCCGCTTCCAACTCCACACTCTTGTTCCATCTAGTTTGCCAGTCATTGATACCCGATTGGTAGAACTCAACATTTTGGTCCCCTAACCAGCCTAACCAGTTTGTCACAGCAGCAGTCAGCTCATCATCATCCTCAAAGCTCCGGCCCTGAAGGTATTTTTTCAGCCTGGGAAAGAGGTGGAAGTCGCTGGGGGCTAGGTCTGGAGAATAGGGTGGGTGAGGGAGGAGTTCATAGCCACACTCGCGCACAGCTTCCATCGCCACTCGGCTGGTGTGGACTGATGCATTGTACTGGTGAAGCAGAATCCCACGACGGATTTTTCCACGGCGTTTCTCCTTGATGGATTGGTGCACCTGCTTCAGTAGGTTAGCGTAATATTCCCCATTCATTGTGGTTTCATGGGGCAGGTAGTCGATGTGGACCACTCCTTTGCTGTCCCAGAAAATGGTCGCCATAACCTTCTAGGTAGACCTGGTGGCTTTGAACTTCTTTGTATTTGGAGATGTGGCGTGTTTCCATTCCATCGATTCCTGTTTGCTCTCTGGATCATAATGATAAAGCCAGGTTTCATCCCAGGTTACAACCCTAAAATGAAAATCATCTGGGTTGGCGTTGTACCGAGTTAGCAAGGCTCCACTGATGGTGACCCTCGATAGCTTCATGTCATCCGAAAGCATTCTCGGGACCCACCTTGCACATACCTTTGACATGTGGAGTTTGTCATGAAGTATGCCGTGTATGGATCCATATGAAAGGCCTGTTGCTTCTTCTAGCTCATGGAGAGTGATACAGGGGTTTTCCATCACTAGTTTGTGCACAGTGTCAATGTTTTCCGGGCTGGTGCCGGTCGATGGCCGTCCTGACCAGGGGTCATCTGCTAAACTCTCTCTGCCACGCTGGAATTCCTTCACCCAGCGGTTGCAGAAGAAGGGGAAGACTCCCCATAAACGGCAGTCAATCGCTCTTCAACCTGTTTGGCAGATTAACCCTCCAGAACTAGAAAATTTATCACTGCTCTATACTCAGTTTTGTCCATTTTGCCAACTCACTGGGGGGTGTCTCTTCCACAAAGTGTTGTGACTAAACAATTGCAGCCAGCAATATGATCCTAATTGCAATCAGTAGCTAAGACATTGATGTAGATCAGGTGTGGTACATTGTACTATGAGACTGCTCTTTCTGTGTGAGGCTCAAAACTTTTTGATATCCCCTCGTATGACAGGCAGACAGACAATCTTATTTAGTATTAAAGCCAGAGGCCTGAAATGCAAACAACAGAGAGTAATATTTTCTAGCGCAATTATATCACTAGACTAGGTAACATTTGGGCGTTTGTGTTTTTGAACTTTATAGAGATAAATGCATTTGTTATATAAAACAAAATTACTCAGAATAATATCAGTGAATGATTTCCTGGACTGGGATTTAATGTATCTGTGCAGGTCAATTTTTCTAAGGGAAGCATTTTCTTCATAGATAAGAACATGGAATTCATCTTCAATGAAATTGGTACTTTTGGACAAAGCCTTTTAACAAAGGGAACATCTCTATATCTTTTTTGATCTTCTGCTGTACTGAACCTGCAACACCTGAACCATGTTAGATATACATGTAAATATGATGGGACTAGAAGTGTAAGATATCCTTTTGTCACAACCCCCTTGTGAAAGCCTTCCATTTCTTCTCCCATTCAGCAACTTGTGTGTCTATTAGAAGTATTTCTGCTTTGATTGGTTTAAGTCTTGCATGTGTTCCCCTACCCAGCGGTGTCTAGTTTCATTGTCACTTCCTGATGTACCTGTGGCGTGCATTTACACCCCATGCTTTGAGTTGCAAGTTGCTGAATTGTAATTGGCATTTCTGATTAGAACCCATCAGTATTCCAAGTAGAAACCATAGACTGTATAAAAAGATAGACATAGCCACCATGACGTCACCCATTAGTTTCAGAATACCATTTATGAAGCCTTGGCTGCGTCCGAATACTAAAAAAAATTACGTCCTATTCACTAATTCCTAACAACTTTTCTTTCACCTTTGTGGAAAATGTTATAATGTAAAAGGAAAGGTGTAAAAGGAAATTCCTAATGGCTTAGAAAGACAACCGCACTGCAAAGAGACTTTGAATGTACTTACACTAGACAACGGGATCATGAGTCCCCTGCCCGGGATAGCATTATCTCCTTTCTTTTCAAAATGTATGGTTCTGTGTACCTTATGCTGAAGGAGGTAAATTAGGAAGCAATGAGGCATCTTTCCTTAATATTTAAAGAATTCAAATGCACTTATTATGGTTGTCACATAATTATTTCACCATTTTTTAGGAGTTGGGAAAAAAAAGACTATTCAGACGTGGCCCTCGATTTAGGCATTTTGATTGGCCCCATCTTGTCTTTTTGAAACCATATTTGATTTGTATTGGACGAGAGGGTGGATCAGCATCTGGGGAGGAGCAAGGGGTGGATTGACGAGGACCCGATGATACACGCTCACCTGACTGTTCCAGGTTCTCAGAATACATCTATGGTCCTGACTTAATCACTGTCTATGGCTACACACTGCAGAATTGCAACTGAGATTCTACTAATCAAGGTAAACTACATAGCTAGCTAAGTATTTAAGTTATCCTAGAAGCTAATTGCTAACATGTGAGCATTTGGTGAACAATACATATAGCTAAGACGAGCGACTTTGTGATTGTAACCTAGTGTAAATTGAAGTTGAATTGTGTGTAACCTCATATGGTAGTGAAAGTGAAAACCTATTCGACCATTGAGTTTTAAAATTGGTTCTGTAAATCCAAGGGTACGTAACCTAATTAACTCAGCGGGTATTATGACAGTTAAATGTCATGTGGTGTTTGTCAATGTCGTAAATTAACGTTCACAAACTAGTAGCTTGGTAGGTTATAACAAAGTTATCTGTAGGTTAGCTTGCTATAATTCATGAACTATGATGAAACAATAACGTTATTGTAAGTTTTACTACTGTTTAACACTATCAGTTTAACATTCCTTGGTTAGGTGTTTGAAGACTACATTTGCCAGTCCTGTTCATTTGTTCATTTCATTGTTGATAACCAAAGTCAAAAATGAATGAATCCTTCTCTCTTTCAGAAAGAAAAACAATGTTTGGCTGCAGGCTTAAAAACATCACGGCACGGGCACCCACACCACGTCCAAGAAGTAACTTACTTTTCTCTTCCTATTTAGTGTAAAACAGTACAGCAGACTTTTTGTGGAATTACGCCGAGGGAATGATGTATTTATAAACTAGAGCTGCGCTCACGGAGTGCAAGTACCTCTGCCAATGTACTCAATGTTATTTTTGCCAGTATTAGCTAGCAACCCGTGTTTATGCAGACTTGTAGTCTTCGCGTAAATGTTTTTAATGTGTTCTTGACCTTTTGCATGCCCTTGACCTTTGACCTTGACCTCGCAAAATCGAATCACCTCTTCCTTGAACAATACTTAATCATTCCACCAAATTTGAGGAAAATCCATCCATGACTTCTTGCGTAATCCTGCTTACAAACAAACCAACAAACCAACCAACAGACAAACGGTATTCATCACATAACCTCCTCCAATTTCGTTGGGCAGAGGTAATAACAGTGGTTCATCGGGTTATTGATGTGGCACTACTATTTTTTTGAACACAACTGTGGGTAACAACCAGGATGGACCTTTGCTTCTCTGGCCCAGAGAAGACACCTTCCTTTGTTACCTTTAACCTCTGCGTACATATCCTCTGAGTGTCAATCCATATCACACAAACTACATGCCAAGGACGCCAGCTGCATTCCGGAAGTTGTTGACAAATGACTGCCTTGGTGCATATTACAATCTTATCTTGTATTTGTACCTGCAATGATACATTGTATTTATTAGCAAAGGTCTTCCAAAGTGTACCCAGTGTATCTACCATTTACAAATGCAAGTACCACGTCAAATCAAGACGGCACCATCTGAAGGACAAATGATCGCAGTCACTTCATATTTGTTTTCAACCAACTCTTTTACTGTAGGCCAAGATTTCTCTGAATATCCTGAATGTTTACTATTATGCACCACATAGGGTTAAGACCCTAAAATCCTTGCAGTGGCGTGTCTCGAAACATTGTTTTGAACTGTTTGATTATACAATTCCAATTTGGAACAGGTTGAGAAAGTATGGAAACGCAGCGATTTCTAAATTGACTTAGACTTGCACTTCATTGCACATTGTATGTACGACCCCAATTTCGAAATAGTTGGGACGAAGTGCAAATCGTGAATAAAATCAAAACGCAATGACTTTCAAATCACACCTACCAGTATTTTATTCACAATATAACATAACATAGCAAATGTTGAATCTGAGAAATTTTACAATTTTATCCAAAAAATGAGCTCATTTCCAATTTGATGGCTGCAGTGCTATGGGTCTCAGAAAAGTAGGGACAGGGGCCTGTTTACCATTGTGCAGCATCCCCTCTTCTTTTTAACACGGAGTGGAGGTGTCTGGGCATTGAGCAGACAAGTTTCTTCAGTTTAGCCATTGGAATTTGATCCCACTCTAGTTTAATACAGGCTTCCAGCTGCTGGAGAGTTTTGGGGCTCCTTTGACGGACTTTTCCTTTATTTATGCGCCAAATGTTCTCAATCGGTGAAAGATCAGGACTGCAGGCAGGCCAGTTCAGCACACAGACTTCTACTACGAAGCCATGCTGTTGTAACAGCTGCAGTATGTGGTTTTGCATTGTCCTGCTGAAATACACAAGGCCTTCCCTGGAGTAGATGTCATTTGGAGGGGAGCATATGTGGCTCTAAAACCTTTATATACCTTTCAGCATTCATGGTGCTTTTTAAAACATGCAAGTGCCCCACACAATATGCACTAATGCATCCCTATACCATCAGAGATGCTGGCTTTTGAACTGAACGCTGATAACAGGAGGGGTGGTCTTTCTCCTCTTTAGCCCGGAGGACACGGCGCCCATGATATCCAATAAGAATGTCAAATTTGGACTCGTCTGACCACAGGACACTTTGCCACTTCGCTACAGTCCATTTTAAATGAGCCTTGGCCCACAGAACACGGCAGCTCTTCTGGATCATGCTCAACAATGGCTTCCTTTTTGCAGGATAGAGATTTAGATGGCATCTGGACGGCACGGCAGACTGTGTTTACAGACAGTGCTTTCTTAAAGTATTCGTAGGCCCAGTTAGTAATGTCAATGACAGAATCATGCCGCTGAGTGATGCAGTGGCGTCTGAGGGCCCGAACATCATGGGCATCCAGTAAAGGCCTTCGGCCTTGTCCCTTTGCAATTTGACATTGAGGAACATTGTTTTTAAAGTATTCCACAATTTTTTTGCGCAAGCCTTCACAGGTTGGAGAGCCTCTGGCCATCTTTACTTCTGAGAGACTCAGCCTCTCTAAGACATCCCTTTTATAGCCAATCATGTTACACACCAGATGCCAGTTTTCTTAATTACTTGCTATATGTCCTTTCAGCTGATTCTCATATATTAATTGCTTTATCAGCCCTTTTTTTGCCTGTGTCCCAACTTATTTGAGACCTGTTGCAGCCAGAACATTTGAAATAAGCTCATTTTGTGGATAAAAATTTAAAATGTCTCGGTTTCAACATTTGAAATGTTATCTATGTTCTATTGTAAATAACGAATTGGCTCATGTGATCTGACAGTCACTGCATTTTGATTTTATTCACAATTTACACTTTGTCCCAACCATTTCAGAATTGGGGTTGTAGAAAAAATATTTGTTTTGTGTGATAGTTAATTTTATCTGTAAACATAAATCCATTCCGGCCATTATGCCTGCAGTGTATTCCAAAAAATCTGGGATGAGAGTGAAAAAATCCTAATTTTTAATAACACATTTAGATTACTTAGTGCCAAAGCACATGTCTAGGGAAAAAAATTGTAATTGGTCAACCACATTGCTGAAAAGTTTTTTTTTTCTCTCTTATTCTGCAAATTTTAGTCTTAGGGCACATAAGACTTGCAGTGATTTTCACTTGGTCTGAACTGATGGCCTAATAACCTAATAACAGCTCAGAACAACTCTTATTTATATAGAGTAAGCGCAAGACACTTACAAGTGGACTGAACACTTAAAAAAAAAAAAATCTCTTCACTTTCATAGGTTATTTTAGGAAATTTTGTGCCATTTTTAAGGCACAATTTTCCAGTTCATACAAATGGCACATTTTAAACACAATTTTAGTACTGTTCCTAATATTTACCAAATGCCAACATTTACAGTAAATAGATTATGTTTTCAAGTTATTTTTTTTAATTTACAGTTAAATTCCCTCCAAACAAAATGTCAACTTTAGAACTGTCAGAACAGATTATTTGGCATATTTTCTCGCTGTACTAAATGTCATTCTTAGAAGCAAATGCTCAAAGCAATTCTGCCTGAAGTGGGCCAAAATTGCTCCACAGCACTGCAAGACAGATCTCCAGTTATTGGATGCATAAATGTAGTTATTGCTGCCTGGGGTGGCACTACTAGTAATGAAGTTTAGGGGAGCAACTACTCTTTCGAATGGAGTTTTGAGGTTTCAGACAATTTCATTAATTAATGGAAAAATATTACCATTTAAAAAAGGATCATGTCCTTACATTCTCCTTTTATTTTGTATAAAGATCATTAAATATTTGGGGTCAAAATATAAGAGGAAATCAAGAGGAGGACAAAAACATTTTTACGGCACTGAATAATGGCTGAAAACAGATCCTTGGTTACGCTGATTTTCCACACATTTGCTGAAGACCACAGCAAAGTGTGTATGTGTTCATGGATACAAGACATGGACCACATGGTCATCTATGCCATTTTTATTGTTAACTAGGGTTTGTTTGCACTCTTTTATACTGAAGTTAGCCACAGTTTTGCAGTTACACATTATGAAAAAGTATGTACCCATTCAGCTGTGGGCACTTTTTGCTTTTGGTAAATTCAAGGCAAAACATCACACTGCAGAATCACATTAGTTACTGAAAAACGCATCACACCATTGAGGTTCTGTATGAAGTATACAATCCCCAACATTGATATACTGTAAGAGGATTCTAAAATTCATATATATGCTGCAATTCATTTGACTAATTTAGTGGATGCATAAACAATTTACTCAAAATTTCATATCACAGAACCATTATGGAGGGAATAACAGGACCATCTTCATTGCATCAGGAACAGCAGCTGAATATAACATTTTTTTTACTTCGTTCTTTCATTGAGCTCCAGCATCCTTATTTGGGCACTAAACATTCACTCTGCACATTAATGCCCTCTCCGTGATTCATGAAATGCACAAAACTGGCAAACAGAAAAACTGTAAGAAAACTAACTAGTACTGCACTTAGAGAGTGCAAGTACCTCCGCCAATGTACTCAATGTTATTTTTACCAGTATTAGCTAGCAACCCCTGTGTTTATGCAGTCCTGTAGTCTTCGCGTAAATATGTTTTAATGTGTTTTTGACCTTTTGCAAGCCCTTGACCTCCCAAAATCGAATCACTTCTTCCTTGAACAATACTTAATTATTCCACCAAATTTAAGGAAAATCCATCCATAACTTTTTGCGTAATCCAGCTTACAAACCCACCAATAAACCAACCAACAGACAAACTGTAGTGATCACTTAACCTCCTTCAACTTCGTTGGGGGAGTTAATTAAGCAACTATTTCCCCTCCATCACTGATACAGCATTATTTACCTGCAGTAAAGTATTACTCTTCTATTCACAGGTAGAAACACCTGGTTCAGAAAGTATGAGTTACCTGTATTGTTTTTTTTTTTTTAAACCACGTGAAATTGCATATGAACGACCTCCTTCAGCCAGGAGGTAGGATGAAGTCAGTCTTTAGGTGTAAGAAATACAGGCAGTGGTTTAACTTCGAGAACCATGGATTTTCCACCGCTGCTTTTCAATATGCAGTACCAAGAAAAAGTACTTGCCCCATTCCTGATTTCTTCCATTTTTGCATGCTTTATATACTAAATTGTTTCAGATCAAACTAATTTCAATATCAGACAAAGATAACCTGAGTAAACACAAAATGTAGTTTTCTAAAATTCTATTGTTTTTTTAACAATTTTATTTGTTGAAAGAAAAAAGCTACCCAACCCTGCCTGGTCATATGTGGAAAAGTAATTGCCACTTAGTAACGAAATCAATTTATCAAATTTAATTGATGATTGGGCTCAATTTCACTAGACATACCAGGCATAATGCTAGCCCTGTTGAATCTAAATATCACTTAAATAGAACCAGTCTGGCAATGTGAACTTGGCAAAAAGCAGCAAATAATGCCGCAATCTAAAAAAATTCACAAACAGATAAGAGTCATTGACATCTCTCAGTCTGGAAAGGGCCACAAAGCCGTTTCTATGGCACTGGGACTCCAGCAAATGACAGTGAGAGCCATTATATACAAATGGAGGAAACCTGGAACTACAGCAAACCTTTCGAGGAGTGGCTGGGCTACCTAAATTCCTTCAAGAGCGCATACACCTCATCCAGGACGTCACAAAAGAATTCAGACTAAAATCTAAAGAACTGCAGGCCTCACTTGCCCCATTTAAGGGAAGTGTTCAGGACTCCACAATAAGAGAGAGACTGGGCAAAAATGAGATACATGGGAGAGCTGCAAGGTGAAAACTACAGCAGACTACAAAGAAAAAAAAAAAAAAAGCTCGTCGAACATTTGCCAAAATAAATTTCAATGACCCCCAAGACTTTTCGGATAATATTCTGTGCACTGAGTCAAAACTGGAGCTTTGTGAAAGACAAGGGTCCTGTTACATTTGGCATAAAGCTAACTCAGCATTCCACAATAAGGCCATCATACCAACCATCAAGCATGGTGGTGATTGTGGATAATACTCCGTGGACTGTTGGGTCAAAAGTTGAACTTTTTGACAGACATGGGTCCCGTTACATTTGGTGCAGAACTAACATAAGAACATCCTATCAATAATCATACACGGAGGAGGTAGTGTGAAGTTTGAAGGCTGCTTTGCCACCTCAGGACCTGAGCGACATGCCATAATTGATGGAACCATGAATTTTGCACTCCACTGGAAAATCCTGAAAGATAATGTCCGGCCATGAGTTTATGACCTAAAGCTCAGGTACAGTTGGGTTATGCAGCAGTACAATCATCTGAAGCACAAAAGCATGTCCACCTCTGAATGACTCAAAAAAAACAACATGCAGGTTTCGGAGTGGCCCAGTCAAAGTCCTGATTTGAATCCATCCAAGATGCTGTGACATGATTAACAGGCAGTTCATCCCTGCAAACCCTCTAATTTGACCAAATTAAAGCTATTTTGCAAAAAGAAGTGGGCCAAAATTTCTCCAGAGAGACTCATTACCAGTTATTGCCAACGTTTGATTGCAGTTGTCGAAAAGGGCGACACGGCCAGTTGCAAGGTTTACGGGGCAATTATTCATGTACATAGTTGACATTTGTTTTCAGTAACTCCTTACCTTCAATAAATTAAATGTTCATTCAAAAGCTGCAATTTGTTTTTACTCTCATTGTCTTCATTTTATATTAAAATTAGCTGGATGACCTGAAACATCTAAAGTAGTATGTATTGATTTGAAACTTAGTAAAAAGCTGTCGTATTTGGCATCATACGAAAAGGCATGCAATACTCTCTCAAACCATCAACATTTTTCACCCGTAGAGGATAGTGAAATAGAGTATTCATGGATGTAAAACGGGCTTTTAGCAACCTCCAATATGGCCCATGAACAGCACTATGAATCGGTTCAAGAACTCTGACATCACTTGTGGGATCCACTGTGATACATCAGCTACCGTATTTATATTTTACATCGCAAGCAAGACGTCGAGATCCACTAAAAAGGTCAGAATTTTTGCTTGACTTGGACATCAAAGTTGAAGAGCATGATTTGAAAGCAAGTTCAGCAACTAGGAAACAGTGCTGATGAAGATTAAACAGGAGAGATGGAAAATGAGAATGAAATCGGCGACAATAGGAGTGCAGCAGAACGCCAACAGCTACCGCAAGCGTACCAGCGGGAACCGGAGCCTCGGGCATGGACAAGTGAGGGGAAAGCAAGCTCTGGGATGCGTTTTCCAAAAGCATAGTTTTTAACCAACTTAGTTGGAATCATTGTCTGTATATCATCAAACTAGTGGAGTAAGTTGCTAACGTAATTAGCATCAATGCTTTTGGGAAACCTACCCCTGAGCGTGGGAGGAGGGAGCCCGAACATGTACAAGCTTAGAATTTTACTGACGAGCACCTGGCTGGCTAACATGAGGCCCTTGAGCGACAAATGAACAAATTACAACAGGCAGATGGGCAATGCACTCGACTTTCTTACCATGTCTACTTGTTTCCCACAATTTACGTCATCAGAAAGGGACTATTTTCGCTCGGTTTTTTTGGAATGCGCGCTAGTTGAAAGGGTCTTCAAAATGCCTCTTTCATTCTCTTCCTGTTTGAGTGAGTGTCCAGAAAGTGTTTTATTCATCATCTCCATGACATTAGCCTTCCATAGAGGTAAAATTTGCCCATTTTTTGATTTGTTAATACATGTCTACTTTAAATATGACAAATAAGCAAAAATATAAGAAACTTTTTTTTTTTTTTTTTTTACCGCACTGTGTGCAGTTAAATACAAGTTAATACCATAGGTCTGAAACATTTAATGTCAAACATTTGTACAGTTACTGTTTGGAGGATGTACATGACATGTATATGGTTACTGAAAAATGCATTTTAAACCAGAACTATTACATATCCGCACAAACATGCAAACAGTGAATGGAGACATTCATGGATCAAACATTTAGTCATCAAAAATTAAGCACCAAGTGCATCTAGATTTCAGGTAGTAAGGATTTGCACATGTGGTAATTGAAATGGGGGGAGAAATGAAAATCCCTCTTTGAGAAGGCATGGCATAAGGTCTGAGACCTAGCAGTTACTTCTTTAATACTGTATTTGAAAGTAGTCTTTATTTTGTTAATAAACAGATGCATAACACAAAGGGAATTTGAAATCAGCCAAAAGTTGAGTTTCAATGTAAGCTCAAGAAAGGCTTAAAATAACTGGCTTTTTTATTGTATTTGATTTTGAAACTTGATTTTTTTCTTATTAGACAAATAAAATAATAGAAATATATTTTAGTATTAGAACGCTTTTGGAAAAGAAGTGGGATATAGACATGGTTGTAAAAAGTGAAGGATGTGTGAGTAAGGAAAAAGCCCAAATTCTGGGTTGGAAGGTAGACAGAGGATACATACTGGTACATTTTACTAAGCCCCTTTCTTAAAATGATAACTCCCTCCCTGAACACACCCCCACCCCCCCCCCCCCGCCCACCTCCAAATACACAACATAAAAAAATTGAAATTACATGTTGAATAAAAAAAGATACAATATAATCTTAATTTTACAGTACAGTCTGCTTGTTCCCATCTACTTCCATCATTGATCTTTCATGCAAATGGCGTACTCTGTTAGAATGACATGGTTCCATAATTGGCTGTAGATTTTTCTTTCTTGTTAAATAAAGCAAACAGTACAGAAAACTGGCCAGCTATCAATTCCCTATTTAATCACCATTTTTGTTTACTCAGTTCATCATGATGCTACTTGCCCCATTTTAAAAATGACTTATAGGTTTACATATACATTTCCTTTTGGATTTACTACAGATTCACAATCTGAGTGACTACATAACACACAGTGAGCACAGTCTAACATGATACACAACCTTTCTAACAAATAAAACCAGTCAACTCCTCCTCCCGCCCAGCTTCTACACCAATTGAAATGGGTTTTTTTTTTTTGTTGTTTTTTTTTTGTTTTGTTTTTTTTTTTTTTTTTTAAGTCCAGCACAACTGCACAGTGGCCCTAAAACTATACATAGTACACATCAGAGACAAAGAAACTATTGGATTAAAAACTAGACGGGGAGAAACATGATTAGCTAGTATAATCCACTGATTTGTCCAAAATCTACTCAAGAAATGTCAGCCAATTCAAGCATGAATGCAATACTGGGACTGGGATGCTGTACAACCAAACAGTTCACATCCATAGATTCCTCCAAAAATCTGAGAAAAGTCACAGGCCCCTTTCTGAGGCAGGTTTTGCAGAATATGGAAACTGTTTATGCATATACTTATCTTAAAAACACTCCTTTAACTGACATACAGAATCTAGGAGTACATATGGCATCAGTATCTAGCCAGTCAACAGTATAGCTGTTCAGAAAGATAATCCGAATTCTATCAGAAAAACTGACTCTCATTTCCATACTCAGTCTTTCAAGTTAGCGTCTGTACTCGGTCAGTACTGGCATAGCCTCATTCTGTCCTTCTCTTTTATTTTCTCTTCTCCGTGCAGATTTATATTTTAAACCTCCAGAGCTGTGTGCTCCACGCGTGCCACCTCGACAAACAACCTTGTGTCTTTCCAGGAGAGTTCCATTCCAGAAACGAGACGGGCACTTTCGGCAGGAGAAAGAGGCCTGGGCAAGATGGGAACTCCGATGACTAAGGGCTGCCAAGAACTTACGAGAGTATTTTCCACATACAGGGCACAGTAAGCGCTCTTGGAGGCTCCTGGTTCTAACAGGGTGTCGAGCTGCTCTGTGAATTAGAAATGCTGCCTGCCTACAAAAGGTGGTGTGGGGGCAAAAGGGACATGGAAAGCGTTTGTGTGGTACCTTTAAAGAAGTCAATCTCCCCACACTTATTCTTGCCACTACTGAACGCCCTGCTATTCCCCCCAATTTAAATCTCAAAAGATGTGCCATTTGTTTTCTCTTCCTTAGCTGCAGTTGGAGGGCTTTTCTACTCTTTTGCATTTTCCTTGCCCCATCTTTAGGTCCACGTCCGGCTGAAATATGTTTTTTATCATCACTCCCTATGCAGCCTCCTCTAGCTAAGCTCAACGGCTCTCCAAAATCGGCTCGGTGTTCCAGCCCTCTATGCTTTTTTTTCTTGCGCTTCTTTACCTCTCCCTGAGTCTGGAGGTTCTGGTGTTCTGGGTGTGAAGATGGTATCTCAATAGGATACTGAATGCTGTGGTGTTGCTGCTGTTGACTGGGTGGCAGCAACAGGAGGGGGTGAATTGGAGGAGAGGTATTGAGAGAATGGGCAGGACCGGATGAATAATGAGGTTCCCCCTTTATTCCTGCAGATTGCTGGTGATTTGAGAGCGGGGTTAAATTAGAACTAGGCGGAAGAGGTTGGGAATATGTTTGGGCATTGGAGGCAGAAGGATGGGAAGGACCATATTCTGGGAGGCACAAGAGAGGGGAAAAACCAGAAGTTTGTATGGGAGGCTGTTGATGACCATGAGGGACCCCACTGTGTGTCTGTTGATCCCCATGACCTGCAGTAGGAGGTACGAGCTGAAGAAGGGCATTTGTGGCTGCCTCGCTCTCAGACACAGATGAACTTGCACCTCCATTACCTCCAGATGAACCCCCACTGCCCGGCTGGTTTGTTTGTCCTGTCCGGGTCAAGCCATGCTGAGAAAGTCTATGTCTGCTCAAGCTGTTGGAATAGGCAAAGGCTTTTCCACAGACCTCGCAGCAAAAAAGCCTTTCCCCACCTTCATGAACAGCTTGGTGATGAGCAGTCAGGTGAAAATGATGGCGGAAAGACTTCCAGCAAATAGCACATGTATAAAGCCTAGGAGGGGGCTGAGTATTAGATCCTTGAGGCTTTACTTCCTGAGGATAGCAGTAGTATGAATCAGAGTTTCCCTGATCCCTCTCTTGACCAGTGCTCCCTCCTGATATAGCTACAGAGTTATTGTTGTTATTATTGTTTCCCCCAGCAGCAGAGGATGTCTCCTCAAATTCACCTTTCATGTGTAATTTTCCATGTCTCTTCAGACTCTGCGCATAACCAAAATCTTTCCCACACAGATCACATTTGTAATTCTTCTCTCCTGAATGAACAGTTCGATGCTTTGTGAGATGGAATGCTTCTCGAAAATGTTTTCCACAGACATGGCAGTGATGCGGCTTCTCCCCAGTGTGAATGCGGTCATGTCGGCGAAGAGTCTCACGTCTGGTGAATCCACGGCCGCAGACACTACATAAATACAGTCGCTTGCTACTTTCCCCACTAGCCGCTTCTCGCGGCTGTCTTTTTTTACCGCCTTCACCAGCTGCACCTGCCGTTTTATCCTTCTTTACACGAGGCTTACGGGGCCGCTTAGGTTTGACACTTGGGGTTTGCTGGTGATTCTGCTGCTGTTGGTTATGGTGAGTTAAAGTTGTCATTGTACCAGTCATGCCTTCCTGGTTTCCCACAGCACTTCCTCTATAGGTCTTGTCCATTCCCGATGCTGATGACCCACTAAGAGGCCCTAAGCCAAGGCCTCCTAATAACCCTCCAATGATGTCTCTTCGTTCTTCCCCTCGAACTCCACTGCTATTTAGCTCACCAGGCATGCAAGAAGCAGCTGCAGCTGCAGCAATAGCAGAGATGGCATTGTTAACGGAACTGGTGACATCATCTTCTGAATCATCCAACAAAGAGGAAAGCGGCAAATGGGGCTGCTGCTGAGTTTGACTTTGAGGGTGTGGATGCAAAGTAGGGGCCAACGGAGCTTTCCTCAGTGCTGGGCCAGGCATACCGCTTCCACAAGAAGGTTCTCCAGGATAACAAGTAGTAGGATTAGTTTGCCCACGATGTTGTTTATAGTCCCCATGGTATTCATCACCTCTACAGGATAACTGGTATCGATTCCGCGAGAAATCTGTGGCGTATTTCCCATCAGTTTTATCTCCACTGTTTGCACTTCCTTCTCTCCCTCGCTGAAACAATCCGTCACAGGACATCCCTCCCTTTTCATCATCACCCATTAGATCACGCACCACTCCATCCTCACCATCATCCTCATCTTCCTCTTTTCCATAAAGTTCATCTCCCTGGTACTCATCTCCATCAGACATCTTACCCTTGCGCTGAGCTTTTGGGCACTTGCCACAAGTCCCTGAAGCTGCATGGTTCAGCAGAGATGTGCTTTCACGGAAAACACGGCAGCAAGCTGGGCAACGGAAGGGCTTCTCCACATGAATTTTCTCATGGCGAGTGAGAGACTCACGACGATTGAAAGCTCGCGAACAAATGGTGCAAGCAAAGGGTCGTGCCCCAGAGTGGATGACACTGTGCTGGATAAGGTGTCCCCTTTTCTTGAAACCCTTTCCACATTCAGGGCAACAATGAGTCTTCTCAGGGCTAGCACAGGAGGAGGAGGTGGGGTCTGGATTTGACTGCTGTTGACGATTCATTGAGGGTTGCTGACTTTGTTGTTGGTGATGTGGGTTGGATTGCGCAGTTAGATCCTGGGTTGAGTGAGTCAGGTTAGGATCTGGGTGGTGGTGGTTGCGATTAGGGTTTGAATTGGAGCCGTTACCTGTGCTGCCACCTCCTGAGGCCAAGCCATGACTGCGCAAATGCCTTCGGAGGCTAGAGAGGTGAGTAAAGGTTTTGCCACATTCCCCACAGTGGTACAGGGGTTCTGGTTCAGGCTGCGTGGTATTGACAGCCATTTGACTAAGGTTTTCAGATTTTTGCAGTTGAGAGCCATTAGTTACAAGGACTGAGGCAGAGGAGGAAGAAGGGGCAGAGGAAGAAGAGGATGATACAGCGGAAGAGGAGGAGGAGGATGAAGACAGAAGGGAGGATGGGTCGCCTCCAATAACTGGCATACTAACCCCACCACTGCTCCCAACAAGGCCCCCCACATCATGACCATGACCTGAGCTGCCACTGGGATTGGGGTTTCCACTGCTGTGACTGTTACCAAGGCTGTTATTGCTAGTGCTGCTCTCCAATTTCCTCTGGGGCAGATATCCAGCCATAGCTTTCTTTCTCCTGCCTCCACCTCCACTTCCTCCACCACCATCAACCTTTCCTTCATCCTTGGAAAGTGATAAATGGAGTGGCAGTGGAAGGGGCAAACCAGTTTCTTGTTGCATCAGCGAAGCTATCTGATTGGAAGAAAGCACAGGAATGCCTTGGAAATCAAATCCACTAAGAGAGGGGGGCTGGGAACCAGGATGGAGTGGGTGGTGAGGGTGTGAGTGAGGGTGTGATGAGGCATGTGGTGGCAATTGCTGCTGCTGCTGCTGCTGCTGTGGTTGTTGCTGCTGTTGCTGAGGAGTGGGGTGGCTGTGTGTGTGAGAGGGGTGAAGGGCTGGGGGTGGGGCCAAACTTGAACTCGATTCCCCACCCGCTTGACCTAATCCAAGACCAAGATGGTTGTGTGTGCCCTGCTGAACCAGAAACTGCTCCAAACTGGCATTAGCTGGCACTCCTGATAGGAAGTATTGATTTGCTGCCAACATGCAACTGAATTGCTGGTGGAGGCTGCGGGCATCAGATTGGGCCCCAACAAGCTGGTGACCCAAGGAGGTCACTGTACTGCTGCTTGGAGGATTGTTGGAGGTAGAAGCTGAGCTTGAAGGAGAAGGGGAAGATGAAGAGGGTCCTGGGGAGGCTTGGGGTATAGAGAGGCCAGGGTGTAAGGGTGGTGGTTGTGGTGGGGGAGCAGAGGTCACTAATCCGCCAATTCCACCTGTTCCTCCACTGCTTCCGCTTCCCCCAGCAAAGTGTTCAAAACGTCCCATTCCTGGATGCAACTGCTCCTGGGCTAAAGCTGCCTCAGCTGGATGAAATGAGCGCAAGAACTGTGGATATCCTGGTACATGTCCACTACTGCCTGCACCACTTCCACCACTAACACCCATTTTGCTAGACTTACGCGAGCTTTGCGTTGATGACGTGGATGGAGCCTGCTGTGGTAGTGGTGGTGGAGGGGCACTCATTTTGGCAAATATTGAAGAAGAATCTGAAAAACTGTTTCCTCTAGAACCTTGCAGTGAGCCCAGGCTAAGTCCAGAAAGAAGAGCGCCAGAAGATTCAGCCTGTTGCTGCTGCTGTTGCTGTAGCTGCTGATGCTGATGAAGCTGAACTTGCTGTTGATGTTGTAGCTGTCTCTCTAATCCAAGGCCTTTGAACTGGTGTGCCTGATGTCCACTTAGCATTTCTATAATGTCCAAATTATATTTTCCAAACTGGAACATCTCCCACTCACTGGAAGGTGGAGGAGATGGAGCTGCCCCACCAGCTCCAGTAGTGGTGACAATAATCCCACCACCACTGACTGAGGAGTTACGGCTAGATGAACTTGAACTAGAACCACTGCTACCCCTGGAACTGCTTGCTCCACTGACTCCTGGGCCACCTCCACCTGAATTTCTGCTGCTACTGCTATTACTACAGCGTGCACTGGCAACACTTGAGCCTCCCAAGGATGATGACCGGTCACTCCCTCCTCTCTCCATCCAAGAGGAGTTGGCACAGAGGTTTTAAAGGCGTTGGTGCACCCCTCCTTGTATCGATATTTTTTACTTGTTTTCAGCGCTCCAATCTTGCATGTTCAATTCAGTCTGCGGCAAAAATATTCCCACTGTCCTTTTATAAATCTTAATCCTCAGAAAATTACTTTAGAAAAGCAAAGCTTAGGGTTCTTTTTGTCCAAAACATGATGATCAGTATTTTAGTGAATTAGTAGTACAATCAACATAAATTGTACATTTGTCCTTAAACATTGCCTAAAAGGCTTAACTGGACTTCAGTTCTTGATATCTGCAATCTTCTCCAATTGTTATCTCTTATTCAGAGGATGTATCCTATGGGGCCTCATATCAGTCCCTAAAATGTTCACTTTCTTGCATGTGAATTCAAAACAATTCAACCATTTTAGAAGTTTTTTTAAAGACTCTAGTTGGCAGTCTCTTAATGTTCTTGGTTTAATTTATCAACACTTATGATTGCCATTTCACATTGTCAGTCTCCACAATTTTATTTCAACAGTTTTAAGAGCGATCCCAGTCACTCATTAAAATGAGAACCTCTTTGCCATTATCCGCTGAAGTGCAAATTTTTGCTGTCCCGGGTCCACTGCCTCAATGGGGCTGCACAATTTTTGTCCTGCAAATCCGAAAGAGCATCTTCTCTGCGATGATCTCAGAGGCATAGGCACATCTTCCCTTTCCTCTTCAAACCCGAGCTGTAAATGAGACACACATGAAAATTAATTTAGCATAATATTACAATCTCTTAATCCAAAATATCTTGAAATTAAACAATACATTTTTAATAATAGAAATTCAGTTAAAGTTTATTCCCAGTAGTCTGTTGAGAACATCCCCCCAAATTGGAATGCCCAAAATGCATGATCCACTCGCAAAGATGAGCATAAATACTCATCCAAAGCATGCAGCATCCACAGTTCTAAAGTTGTACTCATAATTACTGGTGTTCAATGAACAAAATTTTCCCTTCTTGCACTTCACTAGTGCTAATCTTGAATCTCCAAGCAAGGCTACCAACCAGCAAATAAGAAACTTGCGGTTGTGACTCCACTAGCTTCTTTGTTTTCCACTTCCATGTCAAGGTAATGTGTATTTTCACCCGTTTTTTAATAAGGCCTCGCCATCGAACAACAGTAGTTAGAAAAACTTCCTGCTCTCCTCCTGATTTTGGTTTCAACCAATGCAAAAACAAAAGCAGGAAAAGTCTGATGAGGCAGAGTTAAAAAATGATTTTGGGTAAGCAGGGAAACACATGAAACCTGCAAAATCCTCCCATGGCCAAGCACTCCAGTATCAACGTGGAATCTGCAACGGCTCCAGGGGCTGCAGAAGCCATCGCTGGCAGACCAATCTGATGGACAGGGGTCACAGAGGCCTTTGTGCAAGAAACTTAGTATGCACATAGCAGCAAGGCATAAAATAGCTGCAATTACTGACTTTCTAACCAGCAATGCCTGAAGAGAAGCCAGCTTTCGAGTCTACGCTTAGAAACTTGGACTAGCAGTACAAATTGGCCAATGACTTTTATACAAACATAATTTTCAGGCTTTCCACTTCAAAAAAAAAAAATTTTTTTTGTATTCTTTGGCCCATTTAATCTAAGCTCATCTCATAGATGAGCCTTTTTTATACCAGGGTTATTTCACAGTAATCAAACATAGATTTTGAGGGGAAAAACTTATTCAGCTGTGAGACAGCTACAGAAATGTCGTGAATACCTTAACATTTGGAAAATGTAAAATTTTCAGCTCTAATATCATATGTTAATTGACCATTAATATGAAATTTCACCAAATTAGCATTGCGTATGGAAAGGTTTTTTTTTTTTTGGGAGTTCTGTTCATTTTTGATCTACTTCAAACGTGGGCAAGTCATAGCTTATTACTAGACAAAAGTTGTCATAGAATCTAAATAAGATTCTGCCTGTAAGATATAAGGTGCCCAAGAACCAAAGCAAAGCATATTAAGTAGGAAGTGTGGCACAGAGAGGTTTCTCATTTTAAAAAGATATGTGCTTATTGTCCAATAACAGGAAGGTTGCCTGTTAAAACAAGGTATGCTCATGCTGTCACACAGAGAAGTGTTACTTATTAAAACAAAGAAAAACATGCCATTATTACTCCCAGTTCACATTTGGGCAAGGCCATCATTAAAAATATATTGGTTTTGGGAAACCCAAATTATTTTTTCATTCATCTTTTTACGATTTTTTTTTTTTTTTTTTTTAAATCAGCCATGAAATATATGAGGTCTACCGCGTGCTTAGATACCACGATCGGCAGAGACATAAGCATAAGGCGCAAAGTAAACACTCCAGAGCCAGTAGTGATGGCAATTTCAACACTCAAGTTCCATCCGTTTCAAACACATTCGACAACTCCAGTACTGACACAAGTCTGCGACACCATTTCAAAAATTAAGTCAAATGACCGAGTTGTGTCATGAACGTTTAAATGTTATTCTACCATTCATTCAAGGGAATTCTGCATTTTGATTGGTTAAAACCAGGTATCTATTCACTGGTTAACTACCTTGCACTGGGTCAAGACCTCGTCATGATTACGCCGACAAAATAAGGCTACAGTTTGCATACAGTCTTACTCGCTAGCGAGCTAGTTGGCTACCTAGCTAGCAAAAGTATAGCTAGCCCGCCAATGTATTCAGCTACATAGCCAACTGGCTAGCAAGCTAAAAAGGCTGCAGTTCACTTTCAATGCATACACTGTCATACTCGTTAGCGAGCTAGTTGGCTTCCTAGCAAGTAAGCCAAAGTGATATCGAACTGTGTGTCATAGCTAGCACGCCAATATTTCCGTAGGGGTGTTGACAAGAGTCATGGTAGAACGGAGATAAACCTACCGTTTTTTTCGAGCACTCAGTATTTATCGTAGGCTAGATACCTGGAAATTTGCAAGCGCTCGGTTTCAGATAAAATTTCCAGGTATCTATCCTACGATAAATACCTTGTGTTCGAAAAAAACTGTAGGTTTATCTCCTAAGTGGAGATAGTAACTGGCAATGAAATTTGAGAGATGTACTGTTGAACTAGTAAGTGAAAGGGTGATTCTCGCACTACGTGTGTGACATCTGGAAGGTATTCTTGACATTTTTCAATGCGATATACTTTAATCGGTTGGCAGATGGGGATCAATATAGGACAACCACAAGATACTTGGGCTTTCCAATCAATGTGGCATATCAACTTGATATTTGCCCAACACATAGGAAATACAAGACCGGAAAGAGGCTGTGTTAAGTGTGTGACACAAAATGGAGCAATCACTACATTTAATTTACATTCCAAAAGTTCTGTGATTTGAACGAGGATTTTAACACTTTGGCTTCATCAACTTTAGCAATAGTTATTCCTGTTAGCATTAATTAAAACTTTAATAAAAATACGCAACTCATTTGCATACCATGACCTCATTTGCATGTATTACGTGGGTGACACCTTTGTTACATGTGTGACCGCGTGCAAATCCGGCAATGCGTACGTCCATTCATTTAAATAAAATCATATCCGTGGCTATTGTAGGTCCTTGTAAGTAAGCATGGAGGTGTTTAACATACATCCTTTGTAGTGACTACCACGGCGCGGGTTCAATTCCCGGTTTTACCGGCCGGCAGTGGTCGACAGCTTTTTCAAGGCAGCGCAAGATTGGCTATAGCGCTGCGGGTATGCAAATTGGGAAGGGACTGCCGGGAAGGGATATTAAGAATGGTTGTCTCGTTCATTTCTCAAACGCCTCCTGTTGGCCAGCCAGGCGCTCGTCAGTGAGATTCTAAGCTTGCTAATGTTCAGGTATCCTCCGCCCTCGTTCTGAACTTGCGAAAGTTTCGACCAATGAGTGTAAAGATGCAGGGGCTGACAGGCGCATGCTTCGGAGGAGAGCTGCGAACTGTCTCTCCTAAGTTGGCAACAGGGGGTCGCATACGAGCCAGTCTTGTACATAGTGGGATTGGAGATGCCAAATTTATAAAAAAAAAAAAAAAAAACCATACATCCTTTGTACTAGCCAATGTTCTTGATTACAATATTGGGTTTGGCAGTATTAACATGGTGGACAGAACTGAACAATATAAACATTTCACAGGTTAGTGTTATTCACCTTCAAATACTGTAAAAATGTAACAATCAGAGATAGAACTTTGTGGAAACATACAAAAAAAAAAAAAAAAACCCCATGAAAATCAAGCATCAAATATTTCAAAGATGTTGACAACTGAAGTTGGCCGGACAGATCCTGTGTGTGAAAAATCAACAAAGCTAAACTACACAATCAATGACTGATGAAATACTTGTTGATGAGTTGTCACTTCTGCATGACATTGGTTAGCAGGATGCTGCTAATGATTTAGCATACACATTGTAGGCTGTTTGGCTTACATTACCACATGGATGACCATACACCCAAAAGTCATACACTTTTCATTAGTTCATCCATTCCATAAATGAATTTGGCGGAGAAGAAAAAATATCGGTTTGTCAACGGCACTGGTCTTTCACCAAGTATCAACAGAATTTCATTATGTGCGACATCTTCCTTGTCAATTCACTCCCCATTATAGTGCCAGATAAACTTGTTTCGTGCCATGGGTCTCATAAATGTGACTGTCAGTTGTTCTGCTCCCACAGCCTCAACTGTTCCTGACCACCACTCGTCATCCAGTCACAGCATTTTCACATTACTTTATGAACCTTATATATTCAACGATATTACATCTAAATTCTTACCTACATTGCACATGGGTAATATACACATCAAAGTTGCAAAAATGTGGCAAAATATTTAGGTCAAGCAATGCGGTGGCTGACTTTCATGTTGAAGGTTTTAGTCGTTGTTGTTGCTGTTCTGGATAGAAATGAACGAGACTACCTTTTGACAGAAGTGTGAACTAAACCTTTATTAGTTTAAAGACAAAGGAAACGGGTCATTAATGTCATAATAGGCATAGGCTTTGCACTTTGGTCACACAAGTAACATCATAAATGTCACACAAGTAACACCGTTTATGCGTGTGACAGGTACATTTTTGGCCATAAAACAGATTATATTTATGGAACTGAGGAAGTTATGCCCTCCAAGCACGGAAGGTATGGTATTAATTAATTGCTCGAACACAGTTGAGAAAATGGACGAGTTCAGTCCCATCCTCATCCCAGGACACTAGCCATGGTGTTGTTAGTACTGAAGGCCAAGTGCATCCAATGACACATCTGAAAACAGTTCATCTGCTGCCCTCCAACACGTCGGGCCAAATATTCAGGAGGAGCATGCTGTTAATCTCGTGGACAAGTTCTACATTGGGTGTATTCTGAAACCAGGAGAAAAAAGTGGATTCTGGTAGACAAAATTCCGGCATCAATCCTCGGTGAACGGCATACCAGTCTTCAACTGGCCAATATCCGAGGACTGCGAAGATGTACACGAGAGTGTTGTTTTCATTGGCTTGGCGAGAATAGATGGTTTTTGTGAAAATTTCACAGTGGAAAACATTAAAAGCACTCAGCAGTCATTTGAAAAAGTTAGGAAACAACGTTAGGTCATGTAGTGTAGACAAGAGAGAGTATTACCAAACCAAGCCGTCCCAACTTCAAGTGTGTGGATTTTCTTGCGATCTGAGGATTCCCTGTTGGCCAAGTGCGTAGTGCTCAGTGGTAGTTTTAAGGTTGTCTGTTCATTTACTCATCTTTTAGGGTTCTGGAAGAGGTCCGTCAAGGATTCTTATTTTTTAATCCTACACAGTTCACGTTTTACTTAACCTTTAAGGGTGATTCTCACGAACACTGACAAAGTAACGTCAGAAGATAATCCATCTGATCAGACTAATTTTCCAAATCGATTGAATAGAGTCCAGGGCTTCAGATCCGCCCGGACATCCAGACATTGACCGATAAAAATTTGAAATGTCCGATAGTTTTTTGGTAGATTCCGGACAAAGACCGATAGTTTTTGCGACGAGTCGGACAAAGTCCGATTGTTTTTACGATGAGTCGGACAATGTCTTCACTCTTGATGCTTTTCTGAAGCCGAGCCCGACCTCCGATACTTACGTGACAGAAGGCAGGCGGTGCCAAGCACGGAATGTGTTCGCAGCCCACATTCTCTCTAATTTTAGCGCGGGTTTTACCATTATCTCCGCTGAGAGACAGTTTACTCCGTGCAGCCGCCCGTGAATGAGAATTGGGAACCCCCGTACCGCTCTGCGGTAATGCGAGTGATTTCCCTTGATGCACACAGCGTGTCTTACGAGTCTGATTCAATCAACATGCCGCCCGAAGAAAAAGCTTAAAGCCCGATTGAATCAGCAGAAATGGACATTTTTCTCTCGAGCTAAAAAACCGTCTCCCACCCGAGCACCGACGAAACTCCTGATTCGTCAAAGGAAAACAGCACAACAGGCCTGAGTGGTCAAAACCGAAAGTACGTCGTGAGGTGGGAGAAGGAGTACGAGTGGCTGCGATACGACAGTTCAGGTAACAAAATGTACTGTAAACTGTGCGAGGAAAATGGGAAACATAACTCCTTCACAGAGGGCTGCAACAATTATGACTAGGCATTAAGATTACTTTGTGCTGTAAGTTTGAACAGCTTACATTTTTTACCTGATGATTGCAGAATGCTTGTGAGATTCTCTGCTTGATATTTCAGGCTATTTTGATCTACCAAGTACCTCATTGCTAAAAATGTGCCAAAAAAATCTAGTCGGATTGAACTGTGTTACAAATTAACTCTTTCTCATTCAAACTTGTCATCTTTCATCACATATTTTTATGAAACTTTTTGTTCAATAAAATAATTTGACACATAATATTAATGTTGCTTTGTGAAACTACAGTTGTATTAATACTATTATTTTCGGAGAGTCTAGGACATTGTCCTATTGCATTTTGAAAGTTCAGGACATTGTCCTATTGTTTTTGAGAAGTTCAGGACATTGTCCTATTGTTTCTGAAAAGTCCAGGACATTGTCCTATACAGTCCCAGATGGATCTGAAGCCCTGAGAGTCTGAAGTGTAGTTTTTTGATATAAGTTACATAGAAAAACAAATTAATTCAATATTATTCAAATTTCATATCAACAAGATGCCCAAAAATTCTCATTACCGAAATGATGAATGAAGACAGCTGATTGTCAAGGAAAAAGTCATTTTTGCCCAATTTTTCACATTTACACAATAAGCATGTTGAATGAACAGCACAGTACATAAAAAGTGGTGTTTTATTTATTTTAAATCATATTTTAAATTAAATAACTCATTAACGATATATGTGAAGATTTTCCACCCCAAATTTTTTAAATAATTTATATTTTAACAAGAAATGCAAAACAGAAAACACATGTGGAATACAGTTAAGGAACATATTTTAATTAATGACCAAATTAATTCAAATAAAAAATATAATTATTGAAATATTATTTCATTTTCATGCGTAACGGTAATGAAAAACACATTGCGGAGGATGAGGTTTTTGTGTTTCGGTAATGTGAACACTTACTGTTTTATAGATTTTATAGATTTATGAAACTTTGCCAGCAGCTAATGGATCATCATAATAATAATAATAATAATAAATGATATGCAAGAGTGAATATGATACTAGAGTGGAAATGTAATTAGTGTGAAGTAGAGCCTGACAGATTGGTATTGTATTCGTCTCAAAAAACCTATTTTGTTAAAGACAAAATTAGGCGACTGATTTTTTTTTTTATTTTTAAGGTGTAAAGAACATGCACTTTTCCTTTGTAGTTTGTGCTCAGATTGCAGTTATGGGACTGTGAAAATGCACTCAGAAGGCTGCTTTCTTAAACACAGCTTTCTTACTGAATGTTGTTTTGGCACATATTGTAAGTCGCAGCACATTTTCCTGGGTAAACTGATAACATGTAGTGACACCAATTACCGCAAGCAGTTTTTCAGGCTTATATACAGCAACTGTTTTAATGTTGGGACATACTGGATAGTACATTCACCGATACCAATATGAAGCCAATATGTCTGATCACCGAATACTCTGTCCGGCTAAAAGAAAGTCACCACCTGGATTTAACTAAGCAACTAGGCAAGAGCCTTTCATTGGATAATTACTGTAGTGACTAATGTGTTTCAGCTGGCAACAACTTATTTTACCCTAATTGATGCAGTGAGTAGCTACTCCTTTCTTAAACATCCATTTTTGAAGACATATCCTGTGGTCGTGGAAAAGATGTTTCTCCGTTTCAGAAGGGTCAAATTATTGGCCTACATCAAACAAAGAAACCGACTAACCCCTCGTTTACATCGGACGCGAAAGCCCACTGAAGCGCTCCGAAGCACAAGCAGTTTCCATTCAGCGCCCATGTTAACCGATTAGAACGTCTACATCAGCTGCGAAGCGCGCCGAAGCGGTCCGAAGCGCCACGAACGGCTCGCGAACTGCAGCGATGGTTTCGGCGTCTAGTCTATTTTTTCCGCGCGCCGCGCGCAAATCTGACAGGAAAACACACAGAAAAGTGATTATAAATGATAGGAAATATTATTATACACGTTATATATGCGTGCGTGTGTGTGCGCACATGTGCGATGACGGCAAACAATAGAGGTGGACTTATTACAGGTTTAAGGAATTTCTCGTATGAAAACAAAACAAAAAAACTTTGCATAAATACAGTGAAGACAAAAGCATATCAGAAACAAACCACAAAGCAGCTTCTAAATAAAGAGAGAGAGAGAGAGAGAGAGAGAGAGAAGAGAGAGGAGAGGGCAGTGAAATGGGCAGTGAAATGCGCGTCTGATGTAAACGGCCAGGCGCCCAATCATACACGAATTTGCGATTCGGCACGCTTTCGCATCCGATGTAAACGAGGGGTTAGGAGACTGCTGAAACTAAGGAAATTGGGATTAGAGCTGCCCAACGCATTGTTAAAACCTGGAAGGTTAGTTGTGAACCACCTTCTTCGAGGAAGAAATGTGGTTGGAAAAAATCTTGAATGATCTTGACTGGAAATCACGGTTTGGCGAAATCAAATCAGAAAAAATCAATAGCAGAACTCATAACTAAGTCTAAAAGTGAAAGTTAGACCATTTCCACACACACAATGCAGAGTGAACTCAAGAAATTGGGACTTAACAGCTGTATAGCCTTAGGAACAGCACTTATCAGTGGGGCTAATAGCAAAAAAGGCTTCAATTTGCTTGGGAACATTAGATGCTGGAGAAATGGAAAAAAGGTAATGCGGTCTGATGAGCCCATATTTACCCTGTTCCAGAGTGATAGGCGCATCAGGGTAAAAAGAGAAGCAGACAAAGTGATGCACCCATCATGCATAGTGCCTACTGTACGAGCCTGTTGGGGCTGTGGAATGATTTGGGGATTACCTTAGTTGGCCAGGTCCATGTTCAGCAATGATATGTCCTCAAAAAATGAGGTCACGTGAATATACTGAGTGACCAGGTTTTTCCATCAATGGATTTTTTCCTTGCCTGATGACATGAGCGTATTCTAAGATGACAATGCCAGGATTCATCGGGCTCATATTGTAACAAGGGTGGTTCGGGGAGCAGGAGACATCATTTTCACGCAAGGATTGGCCTCCACAGAGTCCAGACTTCAACCCCACTGAGAATCTTTGGGATGTGTTGGAGAAGACTTTTCACAGCGGTCTGACTCTCCCATCATCAATACAGGATCTCGGTGAAAAATTTACTCAACTCTGAATAGAAATAAATTCTGAGACATTGCCGAAGCTTATCAAAACGATGGCACAGCAAATGAGTGTCATGATCAAAGCAAAATGTGGTCCAATTAAATATTAAAGCGTGAGACTCTTTTTGGCCAGGCAGTGTATATCTGATCTGGTCTATCAGGCTGGCTGTAGTGTGACGGTAATTTCCCTTACAGCAATTAACAAACACCTGGCTCTTTTCCCTTCTCCTGAATTCTTCCAGAAGTTCAGGATTTTCCAGAAGTTCAGGGTTACCATATACTTTTTCCCTGCGCTTTTTCACCCAAGCTTTGGCTGCAGCCTTCTTGCGCTGGTTATCGGTCAGTCTTAGCAAGTCACGAAAAAACATTCACCATGATTATACATAGTTAATTATTAAAGGTTAATTATTGCTAGTAATTCAAGAAAAGTTCATTTAAAGAACTGGCACTGTGATTTCTGAATGTTTAGTAATATCCAATTACCGCAACACAGCTTCTCATTACTGAAATGACTCTTGAAAGTACATGGTACTGAGAAAAATGAGTAACTGTAATGAGGTGCTCCTTGCCAAGTTAGTAAATAACATTGAAGGCTAGCATGCTAGTAACCTCTGCTTTCGCTACATGTTGCAGTCATATATTGTCTTTAAAGTGACAAAAAATATTCACTATATTAAAATTAGATGTAGATTATTACCTCATTTTGGTAATGATATTCAACAGTTTAACAATAGGAAGATTCAGAGACATTTGCGAAAATTTCATAATGTGAGAAAAACCAACTGACCTTTGTGTCATTTTGAATCTTCTGTCTAAAGCAATTCATTGAGAGATTTCTGTTGAATTTAAAGGTACAGCGCAGTTTTTACGAGCAAAAGACGCATTACGGTGATGAGGAACATTTAGTGTGGATACAGTTATTTTCAATAAAATAATTGGGTTGTTTTGTTAAATTCCACGAATGTCCCCATTCTTCATAAAAACAGACATTTTTTGTGACATTTCATGATTTAAAAAAAAAATGTACACAGGAGGGATTTTTGGGGGATTAAAAGGAATGACAGAATAATGGATCAGGATGCATTTCGGTAATGAGAATTCATGGGGACATTTTGTCTAATAATTATGAAAATAAACTAAAATTATTTTTTAAAACACGTTCCTACAGTGGACTTCTCCCCTTTATAGAATATATAAAAACTAATGATTAAATATTTTTATTTTTAGAAAACATGACTTGGAGATGTTAACTTAAGCTTCATGAGAATCACCCTTAAGTGCTGTCAGAGTAAAGACAATCCAAGTCCTCATTTTTGACCATTGTTACCTCTTACACATTTCTTGTTCCCCAACTGGTGGCCACTGATGTTTCAAAGTATGTAGTTAAGGTGGACAGTGTTCTAGCGACGTTATATAAATTGTCTTGTCAATATATTCACTATGTCAATAGAGCCAGGATAGCATCCTTGCCCATTACCAGCCAGAAATTTAAAAAGTTACTTTAACTGTATTGGATGCAACTGGTGGTAACACCTATATTCAGTACAGGTAAACTAAACACACTGAGTAAAGAAAAGCATCTTAAGCCAAGAGTTCAGCAACTATTCTGAGGACAAAATGAAACTTATGGCTTTGTTTGCTCTGCAAATGCATATCTCAGGCCCTCAAACTTACTCCAAAATTATGGCGATTTTCTTGAAACTGACTCCCCCTGCCTAACAGAAGCTAAATCTCAGGAACTGGCAATAATTGAGCTTAATTATTTTACCATTTCACACCAGATATAAATCTTCCACTGTGGGGAATATAATAAAAATTTATTTTTTTTGGTGGGGAAGTTCCCAAAATTTGGTTGATTTGACATGGAATGACCCATATATGACTTCCTTTATGTCTCTAATACAAACCTAGACTCCATCTGTGACCATTTTGGCAATACAAGTCATTGTAATTGTATTATGTCAAGTTTGACCTTCAAATGTCATCGACAGCCAAGCTGAATGTCACCAAATGAAAGTTCATATTTGACTTCCTATGTCAGTAACACAAACCTGGGCTCCATCTGTGACCATTTCAGCGACAGAAGTCATTCAATTCTCTCTAGGTCAAGTTGGACCTTCGAAGGTCAATATGAAGGTCACCAAGTGAAAGTTCATACATGACTTCCTATACTTCTCCAATACAAACCTACACTCAATCTGTAACGATTTTGCTGATATAAGTCATTAAATTTCACTGGATAGTTTGGCCGTTCAAGGTCACTGAAGGTCAAGTTCAAGGTCACCCAATGAAACTTCATACATGATTTCCCATATGGTCACAATACAAACCTAAGCTCTACCTGTGATAGTTTTGGTGATAGACGTCATTGAAATTTCAATATGTGAAGCTTGACCTTTGAAGGTCACCGAAGGTCAAGTTCAAGGTCACCAAATGACAGTTCATGTATGCCTTCCTATACATCTCCAATACAAACCGAAACTATCTGTAACCATTTTGCTGATATAAGTCATTGAAATTTCACTGTGAAGTTTGGGCATTCAAGGTCACTGAAGGTCAAGTTCAAAGTCACCGAATGAAACTTCATACATGAATTCCTATATGCCTGCAATACAAACCTAAGCTCCATCTGTAATAGTTTTGGTGATAGAAGTCATTGAAATTTCACTATGTGAAGTATGACCTTTGACGGTCACCAAAGGTCAAGTTCAAGGCCACTAAATGAAAGTTTATACTGGGGTTGGGCAATCGTCTCTATTTTCATATCGTCCAATTGTGGTAACTGGAGATCGCCGATAGGCGATCCAATTGCCAGAGGGGGTGGGCGGAGTCACATCACAGCACGCACATCTCTATAGTTACTTGTCAGCATGCCCGACAGTAACTTGGTATCAAAAAAGAACGCTAAATCTGCTATTTGGCCATATTATGGGTTTTACCCAGATACCAACGGTGAGCCTAAAGACACAGCACAGCCATTATTTTAGCCTATCTTGTCTTGAATATCAATAAACTATACCCTTAAAATTACATCACTTATGGCGTACAGAGGAAAGTGTTTGGTGAGCAAGCAAGCACACGAGGAACAGAAGATCTGTGAAAGAGAGACGGCAACAGGGTTTGTAATTAAGGATTTAATATATTCACTCGTCAGTTGCGCAGATTAAAGAGCTCTGTGTAGAGCTCTTCTCCGGTCTGGTAGGAAAACCTGAGGCCACATTTAACAGCAGAAGTCATCTTTTGCCACTAGATGGTAGGGATTAATATTTTTCCCGAAAATGAGACATTTTCTATCCCGGGAAAAGCAGAACATTTTCCCGGGAATCCCAGGAAATTAACTTGTTTTTAAGGTACCTATAATTTTGGCTATCGTGATATAATATTGGTCATAGTTCAGGAAACACCATACTTAACAAAGAGACATGTGGGTCCCAAACATGAATGATTTAATGTATTATCTGGTGGTATATATAATTATTGAGGCACAAAACGTAATTTCAACATTAATCAATATTATAACAATATAAACTGCACAAGCCGCATGCAGCTAGACGTTCGTTGCAGATGGGAGGGAGAAAACGCCTGTGATCTGTCGCTGTCTGACTGAACAGCCTCAAGGAAATTATATTTTACAATTCTTCATATTATAAACTAACGAAATTCGTTAAGGCGAGTAGTTTGGTGCTTTCATAGTCATGGTTTTGAGCTCAGATAGATTCTATAATCTGCTCGCATTCAGACGCTGTGGGTGGCCGGCACGCAGTGGCGTCACCAGACTTTTTATTCTGGGGGTGCACAAGAGGGGCACAACAGGTTGATGAGGGGGCACGCACAAAAAAATTTATTTAGCGTTTATTTTGTTCACGGGGGGGGGGGGTGGTGGTCATCTTCATTTTGTTGACCTGGAGGAATCGTCTTCATTTTGTTGACCAGGGGGTGTTGTCTTCATTTTGTTCACCGGGGGGGGTGGGGGTGGATCGTCTTCATTTTGTAGACCGGGGGGGGGGCGCGAGCGAGATACTCTTTATTTATTCGCAGTGTCTACGTGTCCGAAAGTCGGACAGGGTTTTAATATAACTCCGTGTCCGACAGTTGGATGGTTTCAATATGACTCCGTGTCTGACAGTCGATTATTGTTTTTAATTTCTTCAAATCTACTGAATCTTTTAGATATTAAACGTGAATGTTTTGATAAGAGGGCTCAGTTCTTCAAGATGAGTACCGAGAATTGCAATCAATATTTCCGTTTAAGCTCTGCTCAATAAAGTGAAGCGACATTGGCGTGGGACTTTGTGCATTTATGACGAATTTAGCAACTGTCGGACAGAGATCCTAAAATACTCCATGTCCCAAAGTCATAAAAGTTCTAATTTTTCGAGTATTCCAGCAATTATTAGACGTACAAACTTGGCCATATTGTGTTCGACCTTAACAAAATGCAAACTGATAGCTGTCGACTTTCTTGCTTTTTATTCGTCCGTTTTCTTCCGTTGAAGACAGACAACAGTCTTTATTCGGTCTCTCTTTTGAAAATTAGTCAGATGGATAGAACAGACTCACGGTTTATTTCCACACCAGAGACAAAATAGTGCTTGTAGTCAGTGAGCAAATCAATTCCATGACCATTGACATTGTGAATTAAATATCGCATGAGCGATCAAGACTGTCGGACGCAAAATGAAAAATACTCCATGTCCGGCAGCCAACAAAAAGTAAAAGTGTTGATAAGAGAACAAATTTAAAACGAAATAAATAAAAATATATCACCAACAAACAGAGTATCCAAAAAAGATGGCCTGCAAATAAATAAATCAGTGTTCATTAGATGTTCTGTTTTTTGTTAAAATGTTTTTTTTTTAATTCTTTATTTCGTTATAAATCTGTTCTAATCGTCCTCTTTTTTTTTTGGCTGTCGGACACAGAGCATTTAATGTCCGACTGGCATTGTACGGACTTCGTTGTATTTATAAATATGGCCCAAATAAATTGACTGCAGTGCCCACTGGATGTTCTGATTGTTGGTGATATATTTTATTCTTTATTTCGTTATAAATCTGCTCTAATGTATTAGTCTGATGAAGGTTTAAGTACCGAAACGTCACAATAAAACTTTTGCTATTTTCAAGTTAGACAGTGTGCGGGACTCCTTTGTTTCCTTTGAACTGTTCATCCTAGTCTGACGCACCTGTCGTTAGAAATAGATGTGCGAAGTGTTCCCTCGTTTGTGCAAGTCATATCTTTTAACATTGTTAATATATTCCCTGACCTGGAGTTTGACCTTTCAAAGTCATCTGTGGTCAAATTTAATATTGCCAAAATATAGGTCATATATGACTTACTATATGTTGATAATACAAACTTAATCTCTATCTGCAACCATTTGGCCTCCACAGACCATCTTGCATATTCATAAAGTACAGCGCCCCCAACAGACCCACTTCCGTCTATTCAATCAAAATGGCGCTCGCACTGTACATTGACGGTACCAAGGTTAGTTGATTGCCCGATTTAGAAAAAAATTTATCACACAGTTCTTAAGAAATAATTTTTTTAAATTTCTCAGTCCTATCTTTAACATTGGAGCCAAAATTTCAAGGGCCCGTAAAACGGACAAAAATGATTCAATCAAAAATTTGAGAAACACGTCTGGAGATATGGTCTATGTTCCGGACGACGGACGCCAATGAATTCTTTCTTGCTTCTATGCACTACCCTCAACCCTTGACTAATCAACCCCAAATGTCACAGGACAATCTACCTTGCACATGAGAATTTGAACATAATCACGTCTGTGTCCTGGACTAGAGTAATTTTGTGTTGCGTCAGTTAAAGATTTTATTTTGTTATTCAATTCTATCATGGATGAAGCAAGAAACATAATTCTTTTTGCACAGATTTCTCATAATTTAGTGTCATCCATTTAATAAGATATTTGAAATTAACTCCAATATTTAAAGAAAAATTGTGGCATGAATATGGTCAGTTTTCCTCCGAATGTTGCGTCAGTTACGATGGAATTGCCCAGATACTTTGATTAGAATAAGCAGGTAGAGATAAATTTCTAGCCTATAGTAGGCTACAATGGTGCAGGTCAGGCTATGTGTATATTACACATTAGCTTTATGAAATAAATTATATCCATTTTAGCACTAGTTCAGAAGTTTTCCTCCAATTGCTGACATATTTGAAAAACGAACATCTCTTGGAGCTCCATTTCCAAGAGATGTTCATTTTTCAAATGAACCTCGGAGTGGAGACTTTCAAAACGTATGGAAGTTCAGCAAGTAATGTTCTCCCTCTAAGCAGGGCAGCGGTTTCAAAATGCGATTTATTGTCCAATCTCTCCAATAAAATAAAGCCCCGTTCCCAACTTCACAATTTTTTACGCCAATTCACGCCGATATCAGATCATGGCAAGTCTTGTGGGTGTCGTAGTTGTAACCGGGGAGGGAGTCCTGAACAGTCGCAAAAGTTCACAACGAAGTCGTTGTCTCGTTTTCGTCGTGGCGCAAGTTTCAAAATGTTCAAAAAAATCGTGGTGGTTCGCGCGCTCGTCACGGATCGTCATACGTCTTAGCAATGTCGTAGTGGTGTCATAATGGTGTCCTGACAGGTCGTGTTAGTGTCGTGATGGTTCGTGAATATTCCTATGTAATCGTTTTGTGGAAAATGGCCACGATTGTGGAAGATGTAGTCACGATATGCTACGAATGCCCACGACACGATGTGAACACGAACGGAATGAGACAGACCCATGATGAACAAAGATAATGTGATGTCAAACGGCTTGGATGCGAATAGGCACGACGCCACCACGACTATCACGAATGTGCCACGAAGTCAACATCGTGGCCATGACAGAATTTTGCGCTTTTTCAGGCGGACGGATCACGACTCACGACTCACTACGATAATAGGTCTTGGTACATCGGCATGAATCGGCGTAGAAATCGTGAAGGTGGGAACGGGGCTTAACAGTTAAATTAAACCATCACAATGTGTGATTTCTTCAAGAAATGATTCCTGACCTGACCGGCAAACGAAACCAAAATAACACAACCAGTTCTACGGGATTCGATGGTACACGATGTGAATGTCGGCACAATTCAATTAAATTGAACAGCCAACAGTAACAAATCAGCCTACATTGAGTACCTGCAAATGTTCTTGTTATGAATTATGGTATCAAAATACTCAGTAATTAAGGTTCATCTGCTAACAGCATTCCCAAAAAATGAGAATAGTACATTAAATTTTAAAAATAGGACCAAGGGTCCTGAAGCTTACCGGCAAGTAATCTTATAGTGATGATACAAGTTATGACAATTTCATGTGAAGTTTGACATTCGAATCATTAAAAGTCGATGCCAAGGTCACCAAATAAAAGTTCACAACATTTATAAGACCTAAATATAATCCTAAGCTCTGAATCAGTTTTGGTGATACAGGTCATTAAAAATTCAATATGTCAATTGTGAACTTTAAAGGTCACAAAAGGTAAAGTATAGGTCAGTAAATGGACTTCATATATGACTTTCTAAATGTCTCTACACAAACCTTGGCTCAACCTGTGACCATTTTGGTGATACAAGTCATTGTAACTTCACTGTCGAGTTTGAACCTCTAAGGTCACTGACAGTCAAGTTGAATGTCACCAAATGAAAGTTCATATGTGACTTCCTAGATGTCAGTAACACAAACCTAGGCTCCATCTGTGACCATTTTAGTGATACAAGTCACTGAGTCTTCCCTAGGTCACATTAGACCTTCGAAGGTCAATATGAAGGTCACCAAGTGAAAGCTCATATATGACTCATACATGACATCTCTAATACAAACCTAGGCTCCATCTGTGACCGTTTTGGAAAAGTCATTGTAATTGTATTATGTCAAGTTTGACCTTCAAAGGTCACCAAGTCAAATTGAATGTCACCAAATAAAAGTTCATGTGTGACTTCCTTTAAGTCCGTGATGCAAGCTTAGGCTCTATCGGTGACCTTTTTAGTGATAGAAGTCATAGAATTTTCACTCCGTCAAGTCTGACCTTCAAAGGTCAATACGGTCACCAAATGAAAGTTCATATTTGACTTCCTATATGTCTCCAATACAAACCTACACTCCGTCTGTAATGATTTTGATGATATAAGACATTGAAATTTCACTGTAAAGTTTGGCCGTTGAAGGTCACTGAAGGTCAAGTTCAAGGTCACCAAATGAAACTTCATACATGACTTCCTATACGCCCACAATACAAAGCTCTATCTACAAAACCCAAAACCAGTGAAGTTGGCACGTTGTGTAAATCGTAAATAAAAACAGAATACAATGATTTGCAAATCCTTTTCAACCTATATTCAATTGAATACACTGCAAAGACAAGTTACTTAATGTTCGAACAGGTAAACTTTGTAATTTTTTGCAAATATTAGCTCATTTGGAATTTGATGCCTGCAACATGTTTCAAAAAAGCTGGCACAAGTGGCAAAAAAGACTGAGAGAGTTGAGGAATGCTCATCAAACACTTATTTGGAACATCCCACAGGTGAACGGGCTAATTGGGAACAGGTGGGTGCCATGATTGGGTATAAAAGCAGCTTCCCAGAAATGCTCAGTCATTCACAAACAAGGATGGGGCGAGGGTCACCACTTAGTGAACAAATGTGTGAGCTGATTGTCGAACAGTTTAAAAACAACATTCCTCAACGAGCTATTGCAAGAAATTTAGGGATTTCATCATCTACGGTCCGTAATATCGTCAAAAGGTTCAGAGAATCTGGAGAAATCACTGCACGTAAGCAACAAGGCCGAAAACCAACATTGAATGCCCGTGACCTTCGATCCCTCAGGCGGTACTGCATCAAAAACCGACATCAGTGTGTAAAGGACATCACCACATGGGCTCAGGAACACTTCAGAAAACCACTGTCAGTAACTACAGTTCGTCGCTACATCTGCAAGTGCAAGTTAAAACTCTACAATGCAAAGCGAAAGCCATTTATCAACAGCACCCAGAAACGCCCCGGCCGCTGGGCCCAAGCTCATCTAAGATGGACTGATGCAAAGTGGAAAAGTGTTCTGTGGTCTGACGAGTCCACATTTCAAATTGTTTTTGGAAACTGTGGGACGTCGTGTCCTCCCGGACCAAAGAGGAAAAGAACCATCCGGACTGTTATAGGCGCAAAGTTCAAAAGCCAGCATCTGTGATGGTATGGGGGTGTATTAGTGCCCAAGGCATGGGCAACTTACACATATGTGAAGGCACCATTAATGCTGAAAGGTACATACAGGTTTCGAGCAACATATGTTGCCATCCAAGCAACGTCTTTTTCATGGACGCCCCTGCTTATTTCAGCAAGACAATGCCAAGCCACATTCTGCACGTGTTACAACAGCATGGCTCCGTAGTAAAAGAGTGCGGGTACTAAACTGGCCTGCCTGTAGTCCAGACCTGTCTCCCATTGAAAATGTGTGGCGATTATGAAGCGTAAAATACGACAACGGAGACCCCGGACTGTTGAACAACTTAAGCTGTACATCAAGCAAGAATGGGAAAGAGTTCCACCTGAAAAGCTTCAAAAATTGGTCTCCTCAGTTCCCAAACGTTTACTGAGTGTCGTTAAAAGGAAAGGTGATGTAACACAGTGGTAAAAAGGCCCCTCTGCCAACTTTCTTGCAATGTGTTGCTGCCTTTAAATTCTAAGTTAATGATTATTTGCAAAAAAAAAAAATGAAGTTTCTCAGTTTGAACATTAAACATCTTGTCTTTGCAGTGTATTCAATTGAATATAAGTTGAAAAGGATTTGCAAATCATTGTATTCTGTTTTTATCTACGATTTACATAACGTGCCAACTTCACTGGTTTTGGGTTTTGTATAATAGTTTTGGTGATAGAAGTCATTATAATTTTGCTATGTGAAGTTTGACCTTCAAAGGTCACCCAAGGTCAAGTTCAAGGCCACCAAAAGAGATTTCATATATGCCCCTATTAGTGTTTAATACACATATGTTCCCAATCTTCAATATTTTCAAGCCTAGAAGCCTTTAAAAATTGTGAAATTTTGCTTTGGCCTCAAGTTTGAACTTTCAAGGTCAGCTGAGGTCAACTTTAACAGAGCCAAAGTATAGGTCATATATGACTTCCTATATGCAGGGTTCTTGTTAATAACATAACATGAATGGCGAGAACAGGCCTTCAGCCCACCTAGGCTCGCCAGTTTCTTTATACTATTGTGAGTATCATTTCAGATACTCAATGACTCAATGGTATCTAGCTTTAAGTCAAGCCTGCTCTTGAAAACTCCCAAGGTCTCCGCCTCAACAATATGGTCAGGCAAGCTATTCCACATCGAAATTACTCTTTGGGTGAAGAAATATTTCCGAATATCAGTGCTAAATTTACCTTTGGCCAACTTCCATTTGTGGCTGGTAACCGGTTATTTTTTCCAGCTGTGAAATGCAAAGTTACCGGCTATTGCTTTGGTAAATATCAATAAATAAAAGGGGAAAAAACTAAAAAGAAAAAAAAAAGAAAAACATTTTTCAAAATGCACATGGACTATATGGACAATGCAAAAGCACAATATCCTGTTTTAGTGTCCCTCTGGAGCTGTCGTCACATTTCTCCGTCGAAATCTTGAATTTCAGGTCCAAATTCTCCGCCTTGTGCTCGCGATCTCTCGCACATACACGTCCACTCGAGCTCCTCGCACAGTATACACAGTGTATATGCGCAGTACAGCGCAGCTAATAACGTGCAGATGGTCTTTGTTTCTATTCACGTTACAGCATTCAAACCTCAAACTGCAAAGTCACTTAAACTAGATACAAACTCAGTACAGTACAGTGACAAATGAAGGAGAGCGTCTCATCTATATTGTTCTCCAGCATGCTGTCCTCTATAACTAGAGGCGGGATGATTACTTGAGCAACAAGCAGAAAGACCAGCTCCGGGCATCAATAATGAAAACGCTCGGTGGCTACGGAGATGACCGTCTGTCACGCAAAAGTAGACGGGAGGCTAAGGTTATTGTTCAGATACATACAAAAAATGTCAACGTCTCTGCTGCTGCTCTTATGGTCCAATTTAATTAAATATCCCGCGGATTTGTTTGTCTGTTGTGCGAAATTGGAACGCAACATCGTGGAATTTCACGCGGAATTTTCGTGCAGCGAATATTCCGCAAATCCGTGCCGCTTTTTCGCTTCGCCCCGGTCTGAATGGGCCTTAAGTAATATATGCAGAACTAGCCATGAAGTCCATCAGTGTATTTTTTAACTAACGGGACTTGCTACTGAGTGGGTGTACTTACTGCAGTTGCTTTGGGTGAACGAAGCGGATGGCTGGCCCACAGCAAGAGCAGCCAAAGTTGACGGAGTTATTTTAGGCAGTTGCTCCGGGTACGGCAGTTTTCCAATGCATTTCAATGTATAGAGGTGCAGTAGTCCCCATTTCAAACCCTGCCCTAACCTAACCCTGACCCTTACCCTAACCCTGACCCCTAACCTAACCCTTACCCTAACCATAATACCTAATCCTTATCCTCATCACTTCATATCGACTGCCGTACCAATAAAAACTGCCGTATCTGTAGAAACTGCGGTTATTTTAACCGTAAGACAATAGAAGGTAGTGCATTTTTATTTAAGTTGGTACACAATGCGGATGTGCTTGGCCATAGAGGTTGCGTTCCCCCCTTTCAATAAATTATTTTGCAACAAAATTGCATTTTGCTTCTTCCTTTTCTTTTTCTTAGGTAAAAATGTAGCCAAACTTTAGACCTCATCGCACTATCCGCCATCCTCGCAAGCAAGTGACCCGGATTCATCTTCATGTAGGCTACTGTAATACCTGTAGGCTGGCATTTCAGTTTTTTCCCCAAAAACTATGTTAGACAACTGGCGTATGTTTGTGCACCAGTGACTGCATTTAAATGGAGTGACTCAACTCGAGATATAACTTTACGTCAATGGACCCACGTGACTCGATAGCAGTATCCATAAGCTCAAACGTTATTGATTTTCAGTTTTTTAAAAATGCGGAAAGGGTCCCTACTGGAACCGGGTTTCGATCCCGTCCCTAGTCCTTTATCAACAATGATTGTCAGATTGTGCCTGTATGTACTGTAGCCTGCGTGTAAGAGTATCTGATACTCCTACAGCACAATCTGACCATCATTGTTGATGAAGAAGGGCAATTCCATGGTAACGGAATTACAATTAAGAGTAATTTTCATGTCATTTTTACCTGCCATCTATTACTCTATGCAGTAGCTACTTGCATGTGCTTTTATCAGTTCCACTGGCATGCCTACTGAGCTGTATAACACAAAATTTGGGGTAATCTATTTTCTAGAAGGCTATACGAAGGTGAAAGTGTTGGTAACGGAATTACGGCAGAAAAAATGCCATTTTTTTTGCCTTTACTTTGACAGGCATTTCTCTGAAATCTGGCAATGATAGGCAGTAGGTTTAAGCTTAAGTTGGTGGCCTGGGATGTTGACCAGGCCAGTTTATAAGTTTATATTGACTGGTATTGTTCACAGATATTTTGTAGGATGGTATTTATGAGAAAGACAGCGGTAACGGAATTACAAAAAGGTAACGGAATTACATTTTCTGATAATCTACTAAATTTATTATACTCAAAACAATTGAAAATTGGTATCATAAATGATGTTTATGTTGCTGATCTCATTGAAAAATGGCAAATTTCACAATGAGCCACTGGAATTGTGTGTTTCAATTTCCTGCAATGACTTACAGTCTCAAATATTTCAGCTACCAATGTATGGAAATACAGTAAATACCAGGAAATAGCTAAATATCTTTTAGGAGTTGTCAGCTTTGGAAAAATAACCTTTGATCCTTGCCTTGGAGCTAAAAAAAAAAATTCAAAATTCAAATCTAAATTTTGAGAAGACCGTCAAAGATATTTCAAAACGGTTTTCAGTGTCTGATTTGGTAATGAGTTATCTGCATGAAAACCTATATATTTCTAATATAAAACACTTTTTAGAAATTGCTGTTTTAGCAACTCTCATGTGGAATTGCCCAGAAGCTAGCTGAAAGCTGAGGACACTCATGTGGTGCAGAAACAGAATCTTAGCGACAAGATTTTAAAATGGATACTGCATAGATAGTTGGTCAAACCATGGTTTTCACAATTGTTGTTTTGTAAAATTGTTCATATTGTCAATGATTTATTTCAAGAATTGGTAAAATAATTCTAATTAACTCTTTTCCCTCCATTAAGATGGTAATAATTGATTTGCATTTCACATTATTCACTCAGATGGGCTGATCTCACCATTTATCAGTTCTTGAAAAACATGTAGCTGTGGGGGGTCCACACAAAATAAGTTTGTTAATTTTCTTTTTTTCCCCCCACTTCTTTTTTACTTCATTTAGATAGTCATATATGCATTACAGGTTGTGTAGATTGGCCCCCAGACCCCGGTGTCTTGTAACCGCCTATAGCAATTCAATTTCCTGTGTCAGAAAAATTTACAAGAACCCTGTATATGTCGATAATACAAACTTAACCTCTATCCACAACCATTTAGCCTTCACAGGCCATCTTGCTTATTCATAAAGTACAGCGCCCCCACTAGACCCACTTCCATTGATTCAATCAAAATGGCGCTCGCACTGTACATTGAAGGTACCAAGGGAAGTTGATTGCCTGATTTAGAAAAAAATTTATCATGTGGTCTTTGAGAAATAATTTTTTTTAAATTTCTCAGTCCTATCTTTAACATTGGGGCCAAAATTTCAAGGGCCCATAAAACGGACAAAAATGATTCAATCAAAAATCCAAAAAAAAAAAAAAAAAAAAAATGTCTGGACACATGGCCTAGTAGTATGTTATGGCAAATTTACACAAAAAATTCATCAAGAAAAAAAAAAAAGAAAAAATGTTCCGGACGACGGACGCCACACCACGACAATAGCTTATCGGCCCATAGGGCCGGTAAGCTAAACATAGGACCAAGGGTCCTGTAGCTTACCGGCAAGCAGTCTTATAGTGGTGATACAAGTTATGAAAATTTCATGTTAAGTTTGACATTCGAATCAAAGAAAATCAATGTCAAGGTCACTAAATAGAAGTTCACATACATTTATAGGACCTCCTGTAACACAAACACAATCCTAAGCTCTGAAGCAGTTTTGGAGATACAAGTCATTGAAAATTCACTATATCAGTTGTGAACTTTAAAAGGTCATAGAAGGTCAAGTTGAGGTCACCAAATGGACTTCATATATGACTTTCTAAATGTCATTATATAAACCTTGGTTCAATCTGTGACCATTTTGGTGATTAAAGTCATTGTAATTTCACTGTTGTGTTTGGCCCTCAAAGGTCACTGACAGTCAAGCTGAATGTCACCAGATGAAAGTTCATATGTGACTTCCTAGATGTTAGTAACACAAACCTAGGCTCCATCTGTGACCATTTCAGTGGTACAAGTCATTGAATTTTCACTAGGTCACATTTCACCTTTGAAGGTCAATACGAAGGTCACCAGATGAAAGTTCATATAGGACTTCCAATATGTCTCTAATACGAACCTAGGCTCCATCTGTGACAGTTTTGTCAATACGAGTCATTGTAATTGTATAAATGTCAAGTTTGACCTTCAAAGGTCACCAACAGTCAAACTGAATGTCACCAAATGAAAGTTCATACGTGACTTCCTAGATGTCAGAAACACAAACCTAGGCTCCATCTGTGACCTTTTTAGTGATAGAAATCATTGAATTTTCACCAGGTCAAGTTTGACCTTCGAAGATCAATATGAAGGTCACCAACTGAAAGTTCATATATGACTTCCTATACGTCTCCAATACAAACCTATACTCTATCTGTAATGATTTTGCTGATATTAGTCATTGAAATTTTACTGCATAGTTTGGCCGTTGTAGGACACTGAAGGTCAAGTTCAAGGTCACCCACTGAAACTCCATAGATGACTTCTTATATGCCCAAAATACAATATGTCAAGTCGTCCTCACAGGCGCGATTTAACACGCCCATCAGTCACTTCACGGGCGCGCCACTATTTAATCCAAGCGTTAGCCCATTTGACCTACCCCGGTAGACCATGACGATGACGACAATGTCATATTCAAAACTAGCAACCACAGCATTCTCTCAGATCAAGGCAACCAGTGCCAGCTGTGAGGAAGCGTACTCATATTCAGTTCAGCATATCCGACCCATCATCATAGCCGCAACTAGCAATCTCAGACCTCGGTAAAAAATTGAGAAAAAAAAATTCAACGTCTTTATCATTCAGGTTTTGTTCTAGGTATCTTAAGTGTAACCCATGTGAACATGCAATTTTACATTTCACCAAAAATCAATTTCTGTTTGCACATTATTATTCTTTTCCTCTTATCTATGCATGTATTGTGTTGGGGAGTTTTAATTCAGTAGAATTTTTATATTAATGCTGTTTGATCTTTGACATTTTGGCGACGTAACTTCCTCCAAATTCGCGGTATGCTCCTCAGTATTCAGCTCTGCATTGGAGTGGTAAGATGAAATTTAAGTGCTCTTCAGTGGTTTTGTAAAATGCAGTAAAATGCTAAACGGAGGCAAAGATACTTCTTTGTAGAGGTCAAAGATTTTGTTCATTATTGCTTCGATGATTATTTCGGAGTTTATACATTTCTATTTTATCGTGTGCGGCACTTTTGTGAAGCATGCTAATTTACCTATCGTAAGTCCAGGTGAATGGAGCATTACGTGGTTTCTCGTGCGGTTCGCCGTTTCTTCCATCTCCAATTTAAAGGTGTGCTTGTAGAAACATGACGTGAAGTTGCTGACATTAAAACGTTGTACTCAGGTACGTGAGCTCTCAGTTTCAAAATTACCTCCGCCATCTAAAGTAGAAGGAGGTTATGTTTTCAGTCCCGTTAACTGGAAAATGTTATGATATGCTGTATACTCAGTTAGTATAAAGCTCTGCTGCGGATAGCTGTCGATGTAGAACGTGACATGAGAAGTTGCTATACTGACATTAATGCGTTGCACGCAGGTACGTCAGCTCCCCGTTTCAAAATTACCTCCGCCATCTAAGGTAGAAGGAGGTTATGTTTTCAGCCCCGTTAACTGGAAAATGTTATGATATGCTGTATACTCTGTTAGTATTAAGCTCTGCTGTGGATAGCTGTCGATGTAGAAATGTGACATGCGAAGTTGATTGACTGATATTAATGCGTTGCATGCAGAATAAAAGAGAGGAATGGTCTTCGCCTTATTATTCATTACATGCAACACAACGATTAACTAGAAGACCAGCTATATAAGTATATCAAATCGTGCATCTCTTATAAAGAATGACATGACTTTTAAGATTTACTATGTTATTAATGTGTTTTTCGGTATGTACAAAGTTTTATTATCATAAAAAAAAAATTCAGAGGTCTCTTTACCTCTCATCTCAATATATCTGAACAAAATCGATTTCTAGAGTCCTCTCTTAACATTATGGTTATTTTAAACTTACTACATTTTGGGATGGTGTGAGGATAGATGGATATTGGCTTGGAAGCAGTAGTTAAAGCAAATCTGCCTTTTTAAGCTTGGTACTTGTACTGGTAACCATGGTAACTGATAGAGTTGTGAGGTTATCAAAATTAAATACACGTATGGACAATAGGCTATACTCTTTACAACACACTAAAGGCAGTCTACAAGCCAAGGACTGGACAGGACACTGGGGCAGGTGAAGAATGGAGTAGGTGGCTTAGTGGTAGCAGATACCAGTGTTTCCCACACATAGACCATTGTGTGGCGGGCCGCAACAGAATCAACTCGGACCGCCACAAATGGATTCCGCCCCAACGGGATTTTCTATATCGCATTCTCATCTTCGTGCGCGGAAAAAAAAAAAAAAAAAAAAAACGTTAAATTAAAAGTACTGGAAGATGCGGAATTTGCGCAATATTAGTGCCATGCCCCCCGCTCATGAAAAGGAAAGGCACCTTACTCCCCGCTCAACAAAATAAAAAGCATCCCCCCCGGTCCTACAGCAACCATCACCATCAAAATAGTGCCCTGGGCTGGGAATAGCAGTGCAAGCCAGGAGAGAGCTGCGGGCACTTTCAATAAGTCCCGCCAGACACTCCCTTGCACATCACACACTGCTCTGCCCCTTTGGTAGGTGGACTAAGTAAGCTGCTCTCTTTGTTCATCAATGCGGTAGGCTGCCACAGTGGCAAAAAAGTAAATAAATAAATAAATAAACACCATCTACCGAAACCAAAAAAAACAAGATGTGTTTGTGAAACACTGATGCCCCCGGACATAAACATTATTTCAATTTGTGTTTTTGATTTTGATGAAAGTTGATGCCAAGTATCAAAGGCCTATCACTAAGCAATCAAAAGTTATGGCCAAGGTTAAAGTTTTTAAAAAACGCATCCTACGCCAAGGTCAAGGTCACAAGGTCAAAATTCATGACCTCATCTGAAAGGTCTTGTCACAAGGAATACACATGCCAAGTATCAAAGGCCTATCACTAAGCAATCAAAAGTTATGGCCAAGGATGAAGTTTTTAAAAAACGCATCCTACGCCAAGGTCAAGGTCACGAGGTCAAAATTCATGACCTCATCTGAAAGGTCTTGTCACAAGGAATACACATGCCAAGTATCAAAGGCCTATCACTAAGCAATCAAAAGTTATGGCCAAGGTTAAAGTTTTTTAAAAACGCATCCTACGCCAAGGTCAAGGTCACGAGGTCAAAATTCATGACCTCATCTGAAAGGTCTTGTCACAAGGAATACACATGCCAAGTATCAAAGGCCTATCACTAAGCAATCAAAAGTTATGGCCAAGGTTAAAGTTTTTAAAAAACGCATCCTACGCCAAGGTCAAGGTCACGAGGTCAAAATTCATGACCTCATCTAAAAGCAATCAAAAGTTATGGCCAAGGTTGAAGTTTTTTTGCTGCTGCAGACAAACAGACAGACGGACAGACAGACGGACGGACTAGCAGGCGGGCGGACGGACGGACGGACGGACAGGTGAAAAACTATATGCCCCCGAATCTTTGATTCCGGGGGTATAAAAACACCAGCACACCAGCGTCCACCATGGTGGTGGTATACAAAGAAACAGAATGGCTCCAGCTAATGTGACACTAATCAATAATAGTAGTTTTTCCTGAGTATTACTTTGGTCTTACGAGCCCCTCAAGAGCAAGATTTATAAAAGGTTTCTCTCAGTGGATCTGACCCATACAACACGCTGAAAAAAAACCGATTGTAGCAAAGATGTATCTGGTTTTCCAAATGTCGAGTATCCGGACATTCTAAATTACCTGGTGCTTCAGACCACGTTAAGTAATAAAATATGAAAACAGTTTCCATGTAGAGTAATTTATTTGAGATAAAGCAAACATGGTAGAAGAAAATGTCAATTACTGACTTACAAGTAGGGATGCACCGAAATGAAATTTTTTGGCCGAAACCGAAAACCGAAAATTAGAAACACTTGGCCGAAAACCGAAAACCAAAACACTGAAAGAAATTACGCAATTTTTAGTACCATTGCATTTATGGTTATGACTGTGTACTTACCCAACTAAAGTCAAGGCATTGCAATTGCATAAATTAATATTCATGCTTCAAAGAATAAATCAATTGCAAAATTATGAAAATATTTATTTAGCACTGACATTCCAACAAAGCACAATATAAAATAAAATAAAATTATAAATAAAATGTTTTACTTGGCCCCACTCATGAATAACCAACAACTGACTGGCCTATTACTGGCTGCTGAAAAATTGTAATTAAATATGTTATGTGATAACACAGCAGCCCACTGATTGGTCAGAGAGAATCATCTCTGCAAAAGACAAATCGCTTCCGCATTATCGCTAGGAAACTGGCTTCACTTGCCATCATTGAAACAGGTCTTCAAATTGTGTTTTTGAAACGTATGTTGTTTAAACAGTTTGATAAATAGGCCTATACTGTGCTTTTCCTTACCTTTCAAACAAGGTTGAGTTTGTTCACCGAAGCTGCTGCATTTATGAAATGCGTTTCTTTGCCTGTGACCCTGTTCGTAGCGAAATTAGAAGCAACGCTGTTCCCCCAATTCCCCTTGAGAAAGTTATTATGCTGCCCCTGTTTTACGAAAATTGCGCAGAAAATAACTTTACGGGTGCTGATGAAGCATTTTGCTCTTAGGAAAGGTATCACAGATGAGATGACGCATTATAAAGTGATAAGATTTCCACGATCAAGGTCGCAGCACTAAGGTCAAAGGTCAAATCCAGCAAAAACCGTGACCTTGCACATCTATGTCTCAAATGAGTTACCATACCAAATTTGATGAAGCTGCCATCAATAGTTACTGAGTACTAGGCCGGACAAGATTTCAACGATCAAGGTCACAGCGCTAAGATCAAAGTTCAAATCCAGCGAAAAACCTGATGTTGCACATCTATGTGTCACAATGAGTTACCATACCAAATTTGATGAAGCTGCCATCAATATTTACTGAGTACTGACTCCGTAAATGATTTCCCGCCTCAAGGTGACAGCGCTAAGGTCAAAGGTGAAATCCAGCAAAAAACCTGACGTTGCACATCTATGTGTCGCAGTGAGTTACCATACCAAATTTGACAAACCTGCCATCAATATTTACGAAGTACTGGGCCGGACAAGATTTCCAAGATCAAGGTCACAGCGCTAAGGTCAAAGGTCAAATCCAGCAAAAAACCTGACGTTGCACATCTAAGTGTGACAGTGAGTGACCATACCAAATTTGACGAAGCTGCCATCAATAGTTACCAAGTACTGGGCCGGACAAGATTTCCACGATCAAGGTCACAGCACTAAGGTCAAAGGTCAAATCCAGCAAAAAACCTGACGTTGCACATCTATGGGTCATATTGAGTTACCATACCAAATTTGGTGAAGCTGCGATCATTAGTTGCTGAGTACTGACCCAGACAAAGTCATGGACAGACAATAGACGAACAACAGACGACAGACGAGACGACAGACAGACACGCAGGTGACGACAATACCCCTCTGGCCAAAGTTTGGCCGAGGGGTAAAAAAGGTCAACAGTGAGAGAAAAAAAAAACTGACAAAAATTATAACTATAGAAAATAATACGAATGCACACCTGTAGGTGGATAGGTGCGAGGAGATGACTGAAGGTCAGCCCAATGGAAGAAACGAATAAGTCCGCACACAGTCCTCTCGCTTTTGCAATACTTTATTGAATATACACAGCGTTTGTCGTAGACCTTCGTCAGGTCTACGATCACCTGACGAAGGTCTACTGACCAAACGTTGTGTATATTCATTGAAGTATTGCAAGCGAGAGGACTGTGTGCAAAAATTACAACTAGAAATCACTTCCAGGTCTATTAGTTCTTTTTTTTTTTTTTTTGGATTATCTACAGTGGAGTCTGGTTACAACGAACACAGCTACAGTGCTGTGAAAAAGTATTTTCCCCCTTCCTGATTTCTTATCTTTTTGCATATTTGTCACACTTAAATATTCCAGATCAAACAAATTCTAATATTACACAAAGATAAGCAGAGTAAATACAAAATGCAGTTTTTTAATGATGAGTTTATTTATTAAGGAAAAAAAGCTATCCAAACCTACCTGGCCCCTTGTGAAAAAGTAATTGCCCCCCCAACTCATGAATTAACTGTGATTAACCACATTTTTTTTTTTTTTTGTTCAATTTCACTGTCCACACCCAGGCTCAGGGGTTGGGAAGGCCACGCACCATGCGCAAATGGCGCATAAAAATCAAAATATGGCGCATTAGAAAGCCACTGAGCGGGCCATGAACGCGCACCGGTGCCAATTAAATCTTTTTTTTTTTTTTTTTTCCTATTATACAGTACCAAAATTTTTGGGAAAAAACTCTCCACTGATCGCAGTTGGTCGAGTGCATTCTGATGCTCGATCGATCAATTCTAATTCCAGGCCCTCGCGCGTCCATCACCATTGCGAGGCTGTGAAAATGCCCATCGGGGAAAAGACTGATTTGGAGAGTATTTTCTTAGCAAATGAGTTCGTGACAAAGTCCTTTGATATCACGTCGGATTTATATCAGTATGTAGGCAGGCTACTATCAAATAACACTGTCCCGGAACCGAGTGTTGCAGTACTGATTGGGTATGTATTTAAAAAATTTTTCTTAATTGTCTTTCTAAGTCAGAGACTGTTTACTTTGTTGTTAAATTGTCAGTTGTTGACGAGAAAGGTTCAGGGTTCATTTTAAATCATCATGTACGGGTTTCTGACACAAGAAAGCAGGTCAGATTAATTTTGTATCGAACAAACGAGCAGTAGGCCCTAATGTTTTATTTAGAAATTCCACCAAGGCGGTCTGGTCGATTGTTTGGTTGATGCGACCGGGATTTGTTTTGGCCGAGCAATCGCAAATAACTCGAGAATGATAAATTTGCGATGCGGCTGGTATTGTCATCCCTCACTCTCAACCCGACCTGTGTTTACTCTGAATAAATTATACAAGGTAGTTAAGGTTAATATTGATGTTGTGCACGATTCATCTAAACTAATAAAAGTAACATTTTATAGTAGGTAGGCCTAATTGTTTTTTTTTTTTTAATATATATGTAAAACTAACGTGTAACACCTCCTCTCATACCTGCATTATACCCTTCTTAAATATGCACGCAAATGTGCGTTTCAGTTGTGGCTTTTGGTTTGCAACAGTTAAGATTTGTGATATAGCTAGGCATAGGCCTACTTGCTCATTTCGATAAAGCCTTGAAACAACGTTAAATAAAAAATCTGGAGCTTGGCAGCATTTCGTAGCAGAAAGTCGAAAAACACTGGAATGAATTTGCAAGCAAAGTTTCGCTTACCCAGTTCAACAACGGACAAGGCACAGGCTGCACTTGAGAACGATAAATCAGCGAACCTACTGAATATTCTCTCCGCGTATTAACGTGCTTCATGTGCTTGATCGGTGAACATTAAGACGGAGTTATATGTTATCTATGTTAAGTAATGCGAACCGAGTTATTTATAGGCTAATTAATTTGGAACTGCATTTCTTAGTGCATCGCCACTGCATCGCGAGCAGTCCAAATACAACTTAAAGTTAACCACCGTCGTGAATATAGCCACTGCCTTCACGCGAACTTGGGGTTGAAGCCCGTCGGTATCTACTTCCGAAAGAGAGCGATTGCAGATGCTCGTCACTGAAGCCAGTCTGTAGCCAAATCCATTAGAGATTTAGAGCCAATTAACCAAATACAACTTGCATCTTTTGCCTGAAGATTTATTTATTTATTGTATTTTATACATTTATTTGTATAATGCGATTACACCAATTAAAACTTCACGTCGCGGAACATTCTCCGGCATAGGCTATGTGGCATTTTTAACACAATTTAAGTTATTAATGTGACGACGCTTTAGAACAGTAGGTGGCCGCGTAGGGTGCGTTTTTACGTTGGAGAGCCATTTATTTTCACTCAGGATTGCAATTAACTTGCGATTTGCGGCATAATGTGTGAATTTGCTTTATTCTATTTGTTTCTTTGTTATTAATAATATATAAAATGTACAACTGCCTACCACCTGACCTCCTCGGAATCAGCAAATTGTTCTAGTACAATAACATCAGTATATTCAATGAATACTTGCCAAATATTACTCTGATCTGGTGAATATTTTTTTGAGTTACAGGCCCTTAAAGTGCATGGGAGTAGGTTGGAGTTTCAAGCTTTCAAACTCGCATCAATTTTCCCCAGCATTTCTGATCCCTCATAACTTAATATGTATTAGAGATGGCGAAATGAAATTTTCAGAACTGAAAGACATATCGGAGCACTGTTAAAAGCTGCAATGAAATCAATTGTATGCCCATTCTAGGTGTCACAGTCTTAAGCCAAAATCTGTATTTTCTTCAACGGGATTTGTTCTGTAACCAACTTCAAGCTTCAATATCATGAGAACAGTGGAAGTTTCAACAGCAACACTGCACCAATTTAATAACTATGATATAGTGTATTAAAAACAACTATTGGAGCCATGGATTTGTCATGGGCTTTCTCATAATTCACCAGAGAAAACCTGAAAGCATGCACTTTAGGAAAATTTCACCGGGTTATATCACTGTGGATGATGATCAAATCAAGTTTTGGCATATAAAAGGTCTCATTTTGATACCAGGCTCATACTCTAGCCATGATCCTTTCAGTGGCAAGTAATTTTCACACTCATCAATGCAGAGCTGCAGCCAGTGCCGCCAGTAACCATCAACTTAGAACTACTTAGAACTACTTACCAGTGTATCAGTAGACTAATGCTAAAGCCAGTAGTTTTACTGAACGATTGAAATTGCAACGGCCGATTTGTGTATTTGAGTGCATAATCTTGTCTTTTGTATTACGTATCAATCCTTTTTGTTCTAAGCAATATTGTAATGCTGAACATTAAAAGCAAATGTACAGTATGCATCAGTATGTTTTCAGCGTTAAACGCACAAAGCAAAATGTATGTATATGTATGTATATATGCAGTATACGTTTTGATTAAAGGTCTCTTATCGTTAAAATTTTGGCACATTGAATTTTGGGAATGGCCCATACATTTTGAAAATGGCCCATTGATTTTCCATGACACGGGCCATTGGCCTTGCTGTCCTTCCCAACCCCTGAGGCTTGATTACAGCCAGACCTGCTGAATCAAGAAATCACTTAAATAGAACCTGTCTGCCAGAGTGAAGTGGGCTAAAAGATCTCAGAAAGCAACTCATCATGCCGTGATTCAAAGAAATTCAAGAACAGATGAGAAACAAAGTCATTGACATCTATGAAATAATATATGCTATAATAATAATAATAATAATAATAATAATATACGTCAAATAATTGACGCCATGAAATAATAATGGATAATTATGAAACATTACGATACATGAAGCAAATACTCGGAAATACTTTGAGTAACCGGCTGAGCGGATTAACACAGTGCGCACCTCAGATGTTGCGAGTAGCTGCAGTAAACATACACTTTTGAAATCACTCTGCCCAGCCAGTATGTCTGGAATGTAATTCTGGTTATGCATTTGCCTTGAAAATAACTGTCTCGTAATTATACATTATTATTTTATAGAGTGGTGAATGTGCTGGTCACAAGTTGTCCACAAGTTGCTGGATTGCGTATTTGATGAGTTTTGAAGGGAGTTTTGAAGGAGGGAGGGACCTGTACTGTTCACTTTCGTTATGTTCGCTGAGCAGCTCGCGTCTTTCTCCCCCCGAATCTCAAAAAAATGGGCACGGATAACTAAAGGTAATGTACCTACTCTTATAACTATAGGGATTATGGCAATAGGCCAATTTGCCAGAATGTTGAAATATCCCTTTAAAAGTTTTATGAATTGTTCAGATTTGTTAAGCTTCATTAGAAATGTTTGAAACATAAATTACTGTTGTTAAGTCGTATTCAGAAATTTAATCAACAGTATTTGGATACAAAATGGAAAAAAAGTTTATGAATATGGTGTCTGTCTGAAAATTAGAGGCATCTCGCATGGAGAACATCAAAGATCTCCATTGCCTCTCTGCCTCTGGTGACGGAGAGGCAATATTTGCATTAAAATTGTCGCAAAATTTTTTCCACGCATTAGATATCACCACCAACTCTCCGATTAAACTTAGGCCCCTCACTGACAAGATCATTCATGAATAATGTGTGTTACCCTATGCTTCATAGCTCGTGGAAGGCGGATAGTCAGGTTAGGAGACGGCAGAAATTTTCCGTCCAGCACTCCTAGCGTCCTGGGCAGAACGCTGGCCACGGATATTTTTCAGCCTTGCCCTTTATGCATAAAAATTCAACTGGATTCCTTCCATTTTAATTTTATGCTCTAGAGGCTGAAATCCCCACTTCAGGGAATATTGTTCTCAAAGCGATGGATTATGCATTTGTTGGCAAATCAGAGAGGTCTGATTCATCTTTGCATAGGACTTGGCCTTTTTTACAATTTCCTTTCATACTTAAACACCAATCATTTTTGGACAGCTTGCTTAAGAGAAATACAGGACCAAATGACAGGAACACATTTGCAGGAAACCGCCAGCAGAACTGCTTCAGAATCTCATGCAGTTTCTGCAAGACACACAAGTCTGTGTCCAAAAGTTCAGCATGTAGGCAAATTTCAGCACATGTAAAGGTAGTACATCAATTACCAGCAATTTGCCATTTTCACTGGGTAAACATTTCCTTTCTCAGACAGAATCCATCCATCCATCCATTCATTCACTGGACTGCTTCTGGGTGCGGTCAAGCAGGAGTTAACATCTGGGGTAAAAAAAAAATATATATATATATCTTTTCAGGCTTCATATTTCGAAAAAGCTCTTTTTCTCCAGTTTCTGGATTATATTTTGTTTTTACTCTAGCTATTACGATTCAAAAATTATTAAAGATTGAATTTGAAGAAAATGTTACTCTCAGACGAGACTTTTCAAACCTTACTTTCAGGAACTTAATTTTTAACTAGACGTATGTCGATGGCGCGCCATCGCAAATCTCCGCGCTCCGCAACGAATGTTATGGGAGTAGTAGTAATGTGTCAGAGGGCAATTGACTGAACTTGCATTCTGCTGTACAAATGATAATCTGCTTGTTGCAGTGACAAAGCACTGATACTGATCAGAGTTATCGCAATGTGGTATAGTTGGATAGTTGGATAGAGTACTTTTTGAGTGTCTGTTGAGGGCATAAATGACTCTTCATTTTGAAATGAGAGTATTATGAAAGGAAAGGACGTACGGTACAGCGATTGGCACACCTGACGCCATTTGACCTAGAAAACGGTAAAATTAGATCAATTTTTTTCTTGTCACAGAAAACCATTTTGGGCAAGAAAGCTGATATTATCCAAATGAAAGCATATTGATACAGAAACACACAAGGTATATTCAACATATGAAAGTTTTATATTTTTCTCCATATAATATGGTAATACTTTTATGAAATTCTGTTACCGGTAACAGAATTTCGGTCGTTTTCCACAAAGAATCAAACATCATTACTGTACCAATACAACTTACAACTGTTGCTTGTGCTATGACAGGCAACATTCTTAATATTGGAAAAATGCACTATGAGAGTAATTAAGGCCCCTAGAGGAACTAAATCGCAGCACTATTTACAGTGGGCTCCAAAATGGTACCCCTGACAGGCAATACACAATCAATACTTAAACAAGAGGCCTGTCAGCCTAGAGAGCTCCGCTGAGGATGACTGAAATGTCCGTGTCATAACTTAATTTCAGAAATCCTTGAAAAGCATTGCAATATTAACACATAACACATTAATGAAAGACTGAAAAAATGAGCATAAACACTGATTTTCTAAGTCCAAAATGCTGAATTTCTCAAAAACCGGGATGTAGAATTTTCTAATTTTCGTAGGGGATATTTAGAACATAATAAGGAAGGCTCACGACAAATTAGACAAAAAGTTATCAGACAGTTTTGAGATATTAATGAAAGACTGAAAAAATGAACAACACTGATGTTTTAAGTCCAAAATGCTGAATTTCTCAAACCGGGAAGTAGAATTTTCTAATTTTCGCAGGGGATAATCAGAACATCATAAGGAAGGCTCACAACAAATTAGACAAAAAGTTATCAGACAGTTTTTGAGATATTAATGAAAGACTGAAAAAATGAGCACAAACATTGATTTTCTGAGTCCAAAATGCTGAATTTCTCAAAAACCGGGACGTAAAATTTTCGAAGTTTCCCAGTGGATATGCAGAATATCATAAAGAAGACTCACACCAAATTAGAACAAAAGTTATCAGACGGTTTTTGAGATACTCAACTTTGAAGTGAAAAGTTGACGCTGGACGGACAGACAGACGGACGCCGGACAACTCAGCAATAGAAAAGCTCCGCTGACTGCTGACTATGGTCACAGCGCAGAAAAAAATTTATCAGTTTTTGAGATATTAATGAAAGACTGAAAAAATGAGCATGATGTTCTAAGTCCAAAATGCTGAATTTCTCAAAAACTGGGACGTAGAATTTTCTAATTTTCGCAGGGGATCTTCAAAACATCATAAGGAAGGCTCGCAACAAATTAGACAAAAAGTTATCAAACAGTTTTTGAGATATTAATGAAAGACTGAAAAAATTAGCACAAACACTGATTTTCTAAGTCCAAAATGCTTAATTTCTCAAAAACCAGGTTGTAGAATTTTTTAATTTTCACAGTGAATATTCAGAATATCATAAGGAAGGCTCACACCAAATTAGAAAAAAAGTTATGACAGTTTTTGAGATATTCAGATTTGAAGTGAAAAGTTGACGCCGGACAGACAGACAGACGGACGACTCGGCATTAGAAAAGCTCTGCTGACTGTGACTGTCATCACAGTGGAGCTAAAAATTCAAAAAATATATATTTATGAAGAATCTCTAAATAAACACGTGAGAAATACTGTTTGATATTAACGTTCCCACAGACCCGACCAAAATCATTTGCTGATTTCATAAAAAATCTACTTCCTCCTAATCAAGGTTTCACAATTAAGGGCACCCTTAAAGATGACTGTAAATAACGTGCCAAAATTAAAGCAGATATTATATCTCACTTATTTTAGTTTTATCTAAGTGTTAAGGGGCTATATTTAGCCATTACATCACTTCCTGTTTCACTATGGTTTAAAAAATGAGGTAATACACATGAAATATCCCTTTATCATCCAACGTCATGAAGAAAACAACTGTCAGTTCAAAAGAGGCATTTGGTAATAGACCTTCATAAATCTGGTAATGACTACGAGAAGATTAACAAACGATTGTATAGGCCACTGAGCACTGTCAGGGCAATTAATTAAAAGATTCCCAAGTTATGGAACTGTAGAAAACCTCAACGGTAGAGGAAGCAACTCCATTCTGCCCTCCAGGATACTGAGGAGGATGTTGATAGAAGCAACAAAATCCCAAGAATCACTGTGAAGGAACTGCAGGCCTTGATGGAATCTTAAGGTCACCAGGTTTCAAAAGCACCATCAGGTGCCACTTCCACAACCACAGGCTCTTTCGAAGAGTTGCCAGAAGAAAGCCTTTTCTGCCCAGAATACACAGAGGCAAGTGCTTGGAGTTTGTAAAATGTCATTTTAATTGTGACTGGAACAAAAGGCTTTGGTCAAATGAGACCAAAATAGCACGTTTCAGTCAGATACAGCATCGGCTCATTTGGCGTTGAAACAGAGTTGCATACAAGGAGAAGCACCTCATACCTGCAGTGAAATATTATGGCAGGTCAGTCATGTTTTGGGGCAGTTTTAATTCCACAGGCCCAGGGGCTGGCATAAATAATTCCACCCAGTATCAGGATATTTTGGCTGACAATCTGGTTGCCTCAGCCAGAGGGCTGGGACATGGCCATAGGTAGACTTTGCTACAAGACAATGACCCAAAGCATATCTCAGGATCCACACGGAAATGGTTCTGTGACAACAAAATCAACTTTCTGCAATGGCCAGTTCAGTTGCCAGATCTCAATCCAATTGATTATCTGTGGGCTGAGTTTAAGAGAGCAGTTGATAAATGCAAATCCAAGACTGTGAAGGATCCTGAAAGAATCTGCATCGAGGAATAGTCCAAAATCCCCCCAAATGTGTGCCTTAACCTTGTCAAAAATTACAGCAGAGGATTCCATGCTGTTATCCTTACCAGAGATGGTTGCATCAAGTACTAAATTAAGGGTGCCAATTATTATGAAACCTTGATTTTGTAAAAATTTATTTTGTATTAAATGACTTATGATTTTGGCTGTTTCCACTGACACATTAATCAAGTGAAGTTTTTCACACATTTTGGAATATCCTGTTTCTCCATTATATACAGGGCCTGATCTTCCCATTCTTTGCCACTAGACAGTTGGGCTAGTGACAGAAAAAAGTCACGAGCCCGCAGAAGATTTGACTAGCCTGACTGAAAAGGACAAGAATATCACATGAAATTTAATGGCACAGGTATAAACTTTATTAAAATACTTTACATAAATCAAAAAAATTAAATGTTTAAATAAACAGTTTAAATAAAACAAGATTATTTCATACATCTTATGTTCAAGCACTGCTCAGCCCAAAAAAAGAAGTCACCACCTGGATTTAAAGCAAAAAAGTAAAAGCTTTCCATTGGATAATTACCGCAGTGATTAATATGTTTGCTGGTAACAAGTTATTTAACCCTTACGTGGTGTTCGGGTCCGAACAGACCCGTTTCAAGAATGTAAAATGCAATTAATGCCATCTAGTTTTTTTTTCTCGGAACAAAGCTTCGAGTATGTGCTCATGGCGGCTATTTAAACACAAAAACACTAATGTTTACCATTTTAGCCAATTCTGAATTTCTTCTAGAAAAAAAGTTACATCGGTGGTGTTAGGGTCCAAACGGGCCCGGTGTAGAAAAATGGCTATAGACATCAGTTTGCGTCATAGAAATGCCATGGCTAGCTCTGTGGATCACATGTGGCTCAATCAAGGTTTCATATTTGATTAGACATTTCTCACACACACACACACACACAGACGTAGGCCTAGAGTTCAGTACAGTGCACACCGTAAAACAACATTCCCACACAAACCCAGACATACATAGATACATTGTATCATCTTAACTTTGAACCTCCCATTCCCAGGGTGCAATTCCAGGCTAGATCCCTTTCCACAGAGATCTTCGCCCGGGCTCCCCCAGGTTGAGAAATCTGCCTTCTGCTTCCCGGTGTCTTCTTTTCAAAGCCCACAGATCACAGAAGCACCACTCGCCTACTAACACATTCGCTTTTGGTCTGTGGTGGCCTGACTGTACATTGAGCCGAGCATGGTGGCCACCCCGTGGTCTTACTGCCATCTGCGACCCGACCTGCCGGTGACCCAGTCGACGGCGATCTCCGAATCCCGTAGTGGTTACCAGCCACCCAGGTTGGAATCGACGGTCTGATCCCTACCCCACTTTGCTATGGGAATAGAAACTTTGACCGTTTTCACCAGCCTCACCTGTTCACAGAGGTCGTACTTCGCATCCCTCTGCTTAGGTGTGGGCTGTCACCCATGTACCACGTGATGCCCACACACTTACATGCGACAAACACGCCAACTAGACAGTACCACGGCAGTATGTCAAATCATACTTTACTGGACACAGGGGCCTTCAGTCCTCTCCCCTGCACTATACCGCATCTTTAATGTGCCCTCGGAACTTTGCAGTCCCACCGCCGCCTGTTCCCCACAAGGTTCAGGGGGCCTAATCCCCTCCCTAATGGGGAACAGCATGAGTGAATATAATCCTACTTTCGAGTGAAACAATAGGTATCGTACAGGCCAGCAGATAATGCCATTTCTAACACAAGATTATCGGGAGAAATACACGGGACATACACGAGAATATCGCGACGCAGCGTAAATGCACAAGTCACATATATCGTGCTTAGGAAAAGTAATCTGCCTAGTGCCGGTGACAAGTATACATGTGTATCGCGATAAGTCACGCATGAAACTGGTGTCGGTAAACAGCATGGTTAGTGAACGAGATTCCGAATGTCTAACATCCAGTTTTGAGGTTTACGGTCTCACGCGCGTTTAAAATATGGCTCCAGGACAGTGTCATTTATGTTTTTGATTTTCTTATGTATTGATCATACACTCAAAATATTATTTTGTTAAAATTTAAGAAAAACAAATTTGTTACGCCTTCGTAACAAATTAATTTGTTGATGCAATAGAATCAGATTTGTTATTCAAACAAAAATCTTAACAAAATAGGCTAGATTTTGTCCAGTCGTCTTAACAAAATTGATTTTTTACTTTTCCGCACGGCCCCAGCAAATTTTCTGTCGTCACTTTTCACTGGGGAGAATCGATCACTTGCACCAATTTCAGTGTCGTCTGACTGCGAAGGATCTTGAAATGAGCAGAAACGCAACGGGAAGGTGAGTTTTAACCTATGCCATCTTTTCTCTGTATACTATATGTTGTCGTTTAAGTTTTAATATTAAGCGACATACAACGACAACGTTATTCTAGGCCTATCTTTATTTTTGCGTCGCAATCTAGATATTTGTGTGTGCAGATGATATTCCTATCCCACCATATTTTATCTTCCGCAAACCAGGTCATTAAACATTACTGTTCACTTCTTGCATTACCACTTCACTGAGAAGTAATAAAAATACGCACTTAAATTATTTCATCTACATATACATCGGTTTGTGGCAGATTTATTTTGACAAAAATCCTAACAAAATAATTTATGGTCCAATCGTGTTAGACTAACAATTAAGTAACAAATGTGTTTTGCTAACACAATGTTTGGTTAATAGCCTACAGCAACAATTTTACTTTGTGAATAAAACAAACTAATTTGTTACTTCCTGAACAAATTCATTTTGTTGGATTGATTTTAACAAATTAATTTGTCATTTCTCATGGAACAAATTAGCTAATTTGTTTCATTTTGTTAAAAGTAACAAATTCATATTTTGAGTGTAACGGTCGTCGGATTATTATTAAACTGGTCAAAAAAAGATTTATTAGTCTGTGATTATTGTATTTATCCGATTGAGAGGTTTACCGGCTCTGTAAAGTTTAGAGTTTTGGACCGATCGATTGGGACCGTGGAGTGCGTCTAAGGATAGCTATATTATCACAAATACAGAAAGGAAAAACCAAATTCTTCTGTTAACAATGCAATCCTGCGTGACATTATTTTTATAATCCTATACTTGATTAATGAGTAGATGTCCCTTTGCACTCAAGTGTTTCATGCCACCTGTGAAAGAAGCCACGGCTTAGATAATACAAAGGCCGCGAGTTCTAGATGTCAAAATGGAAAAGGAGTCGTTTTTTTAATCCGCAGCATGAGGCCCGATCATCAGTCCTCTAAATTCATAGTCTACGTAATGAGCAAAATTATCATTCAGTAAGCAAGTTGTCAGTAGAGAAGACGAGTCGCATTTCCCCTTATTTAGGAGCGCGTATGTCTCTGTATGAAAATCAAGAAATGCCGTCGCACATAAGAGACTGTCTGATCACAGAGGAAGGATATCCATTCAAACTAAATCCATCAAACTGTACATACAGAGGCTTAAATTTATCGCCAAACAAATATCAAACTAATTATTACTATACACTTAACCAATTCCAATTGAAGGAAAAAAGACATGGAATGTGAGCTCTGTCGTTTTCAGGATACTGCAACAAAGCGTCGCTTTAAATATAATTTGACATGTGAATCGATAGATTTGTTGCTTTATTTATGACATAATGGGACGTGCACAGAAAACATTCTACGGTGTATTTACAGTATCAATGTTTAGGAATAAACCAACATCGTCAAACAGAAGGCTATTAAACGGCAAACATAAGAGTTATCCCCCTCTACCACATGACCTGAAATAAATGCAAAATTGCAATCTACATGTATGTATCACATTATGTTTTATTCAGAGCAGCGGTACATGTATACTGAGATTTTCAGAGTGATTCTTCAACCTCTGCTGGATATCGTATACTCTTCTTCAGTCCACCCCATCCTCGATTTTCACGGATTAGTGATTAGCGATTCCCAACAACCATGCCTCAACGCAACAACGGATTATATCTATTAAATCCGCATATAAAAAGTAATTCTCAGCAACAACTGTGCATAGGCCTAATTCGGACTACATTACGTCGCGCATTTGGCAGACTCTAAGCATACGTGTGTAGCTTTGGCGGCCCGCCTACTGCGAAGCTTGTCTCGGCAGAGTACGAGGTTGATAATAGCACGCGACATAAAGAGGAAATTATCGCGAGAAATCCACCAGAGATACACGAGACGTCTCGTGGGAATTAGGCAGTATGTGCTGGCCTGTATGGTATATTGTGTCTTGGGGCCATATGGGGGCCATATAAAATAATGTTTGATCACTTTGATCCTTCGAACCTCCCTCTCCCAGGCCACAGTTCTAGGCTAGATCCCTTTCCACAGAGATCTTCGCCCGGGCTCCCCCAGATTGAGAAATCCGCCTTCTGCTTCCCGGTGTCTTCTTTTCAAAGCCCACCGATCACAGAAGCACCACTCGCCTACTGATGCATTCGCTTTTGGTCCCGCCGCAGCCTGTTCCCCACCTGGTTCGGGGGGCCCAATCCCCTCCCTAATGGGGACTGTGGTTATGATGAGCTAATAAGTTAGTAATGAAGTACAAAACAAAACTAGATGATAATCCTTATTTTTTGGGGTGGTTGTGTCATGGTTTGTTTGGTGTGCGTGTTGTTTGGATTTTTCTTTGCGGCTCTCGTCCCGGGACGATATTGTATTCCTGAACTATCGAATTCTTTACCCAGCTGGCTGATTGAGCTGGGGCGGCGCTTTCCCAGACTCTATATTAGCAGGTAGTCCGGCACGCCCCCTTCGCTAGAGTATCTGTTTTTAGCTTCGCACTATAGCCGAAGACATCGGTAGTCAGGTTTTGTATGACTTTCTATCTTCTAATTATTGGAGTTTCTTCTCCTTTTTTCTATCTCGCTTTGCTTCCGTGGTTCAGACCATTATACGTCCTTTGAAAGCGCGAGTACTTGCGTTTAGTCTATATTATTCTCAGTGTTTTACTGTGTCCGTGCTACTCTCTCTCTCTGGTCGTTGCACTTGGCCCCCGTATACTACCGGCCATTACAGGTTGGTACTGAGTTACACACCGGGTCCATTTGGACCCAGAGTTTTTGTAAACACCAAAGTAAGATAAATAAGCAGCGCACAAGGGTTAACCCTAGCTGATGCAGTTAGTAGCTTCTCATTTCTTAAACAACCATGTCAGATCATATTTATCCTGTGGTCGTGGAAAAAAAATGTTGTTTCGGAAGGGTCAGATTATAGGCCTGCATTAAGCAAGGAAAACAACTGAGAAGATTGCTGGAACTACAAGAATTCGGTTAAGGACTGAGGTTATGGCCTATAATTTCAAATTTTGTCAAGAACTATAGCCATCGAAGTTCACACCCCTGCCAAGACATGGGCTATTAGCATATTCCATAAGTGTAATCATACAAGTGGGCAAAAAAGAGAAACATAACGTTACTGTAAAGAGTGGGAAAGTGACGTCGTTGATCCAAACGAATGGGCACTCTGACAAAGCGGTTGTGTGAAAAACCCATTGCAAAATCTGGAATATCTAATTTATCTAGCTCCCTTCACAAAACCCCAAAGGAATATGCTGAAGTAAAAGAAGAGCAACGCAAGGCGTGGCACATGCCCCCGACTGAAACAGTTGAAGAACATTTACAGAAAGCAAGTGTTAGGCAACATCTGCTATGTATGACCATTCAGGTCACCAAAAAGCAAAAACCTCCGGCAAGTGCGCTGAAGGATTTCAAGATGGCTGCCGTGGCGGCCATATTGGTTGGCGGAGCGAGCTGAAAATCGATAGGCATCATCCCCTCTGTGTGACCATTCACCCCACCAAAAATCATAAACCTCTGTCGAGCGGTGTTGACATTCGAGCGCGACACAGGATTTCAAGATGGCTGCTGTGGCGGCCATATTGGTTGGCAGAGCGAGCTCAAAATCAATAGGCATCATCCATTATGTACGACCATTCACCCCAAGAAAAATCATAAACCTCCGTCGTGCGGTGTTCACGTTTGAGTGCGACAAAGGATTTCAAGATGGCTGCTGTGGCGGCCATATTGGTTGGCGGAGCGAGCTGAAAATCGATAGGCATCATCCCCTATGTATGACCATTCACCCCACCAAAAATCAAACCTCCGTCGAGCCATGTTCACGTTAGAGCGCAACAAAGGAAAAGTTTACAACAGGACACCCGGACGGACGCCCGGACGGAAGGGGTGAAAACATAACGCCCCCGACCGACTCTTTTGACTCAGGGGTTGGAAAAAATGGAATTGCATGAAAACATTTCAGATGATCTTATTTCATTTGAGGAATTTCAACGATAATGAAACACATGCATTGCTTCCAAGCCCTGAGAAAAGAAAAGCGTGAGAAGTCTGGAGTCATAATCACCGTAACGCATGTGAAACTGATAAACCTCCAGGCACAACGACGTCAGTTCCGTGCGAGAATCTCTTACATATGCGTTGATTGAAGCATGGAAACTAATTATGCGACTCAAAACTCACGGCAAATGCTGGCTGTCAAACCGGCATGCACTGCGCACGCCCGGCACAAAGATGTAACAGTTTCAAGACAGTGAGCCGTCTCTGCAGTATGGCGCGTTGGTAGCCACCCGCTATGCATTGCATACACTGACAGTGGGTTAATTATCTTGACGTGACTTTAAACATTCGATAATTAATTTTCACGTTTGGCGGTTCGCTTTATTGATAGAAAATCAACATGCATTCGAATATGGAATATTCATTGACAGCGCTAGTGGAGACCAGTTGTTCCTTTTAAAATTCAGTTTAATAAAGACAGATTTAACAATAAACAAATTTGTGTTTTCAAATTATTTTATTTGTAGCAATGTTATGACCTGGGATTAGATCATTTGTATTGTGAATGTTATTTGTCCTCCCTGCCACAGGGTGGCGTAGTCCACCCTGTGCGGGTCTCTTTCCTCAATTGTTTTACAGGTGGAGAGCGGTGATTGGCTGTGGCTGGCTGGTGCCCACTACAAAAAGGGGAAGCTCACCGGCGCCGATTGGCTCCTCTTCTTCCTGATTCCCATGGGTCCGTGTCAAGCTGTGCAGTAGATCCTGTCTTTACTAGAGTTTAGATTCTGTCAGAGTACTATGTACATTCAGTGAATTGTCGTTAAACTAGCTTCGTTTGTAAAAACGCACCTTGTTAACATTAACAGTCCTGGTAGCTGTAGGGGAGGGAAGCCATTTCTTTTGGGGTTCCATTTTCTCCTGTTTTGATTAGGGAAGTAAGCTTCTGTCTTTATTTTGCTTTCCTTTGGTTAGGCAAGTTTGGTTTATCAGTTTGTTTTGTTTGTTGTGTTGGCTGTGCCCTCCCTGACACCTGTGCTACCCTTTATTGTTAATGAAAATAAATTTCATGTTCTGGACTGTAGCAGTTCTGACATGGCTCATCCTTGGGGGTGGGGAAAAGGGGGAGTCGTTTTTTGTGTTGTGCCCAAGTTACCCCTAGGGTGGGACATAACAAGCAGCCAGCAGCAGTACCAGATTGTCAAAGACTAGTTTCATTTTGACAGCAGCAGTACCACAGTACCACAGTTAACAGATTGGCAAGACTAGTTTCATTCTGACACAATGGGAAGTTAGTGTCTGGTGACATTTATGAATCTGTTATTTAACTCTTTCAACCCCAGATATTCTAGCATCACTATACCCTTCAACCCCACAGCCCTCTGTAGAGGGCTGGTCATTATCTGGACATTGTATCTTACTGTTACCTCTGGAATCCCATTAAATGTAACCTGATATGTTCCAATCAATTAGTCAGATTGTGTGAATTTTCCCTACAGGAATTTGGGGTTGAAGGGAATATGTTGGTCAGCCCTCTGTAGAGGGCTGTGGGGTTGAAGGAGTTAAATATTCCCTCTGACAACTGACATCATATGGTTTTTCTGTAAAATGATTTACCAACAGCATTAGACATGAGATATACCAGTCCAGTTTCACAATTTAATCTTGAAAGAAGGATGATTATAAAATCTCCACAGAGAGCACATGGTATACTGTTTATAAACAACGTCACATGATTCCTACGTCACACAGACACAACCACCTCACTGACAATGAATTACGTTGTTGTGGCCCTACAGACTACATTTGAACACTTAATAATGGTAATTTCCTTCTTGGCTAGCAATAACATTTGACAGGATGCAGTATTTTAAATTCTAGGTCTGGTATAAACAGTTACAACTCCGACAATTCGACCAGATTTGTATGCATGACCGCAGATGAGCTGTTGATAAAATTAGCTTAACAATGATAATGTATGCAGACATGACGGTGTTCTGACAATTTGTGCTGCCTTGTCAAAAAAATGCTACCGTAATGGAAAGCGATCGTAAAGTCTTTGTTTTTACCTTGATATTGCAATATGAATCTGTCCACAGTAGTAACTTAGTTATTTGTTAACTTTGAATCGGTTTGTAAGCAGATTTTATAACGAGTTGAATAAGTTTGTTTGAAGATAGTATATGCCCGTATATGCCATTGTCATCTAATTTCTGCATTTTCAGGAAAACCTAGCGTGGACATGCAAATATATGTACGCTTACAGGTCGAAAGGCGCACTGAAAATAAATCCATTTTTATGATTTTTGAAGAAACTTAAGATGTGAGCGAAGAAACAGCCCAAGATTCTAGGTTTGTGCAAGCGCAGAACCGCGAGGTAGCGTATTTTGATAGGTAGCAAGGTTTGACAGAACACCGGCAAAATGTCAGAAAATTTCATTGTACTTACGTCTTTTTGCTTGAAAAAAACGATCTAAAGAGCCGGCATCTGGCACTTCCTTTCATTTTTTTCGCTCTGCTACATATGTAGAACTAGTTTTATTGTGGCTTTCACCAGTTTTTCGTGGTCTTCCACGGTGTCCCGGCATGATTAAAGCGCCATTTGCATTCAGGAAATTCTAGAAGCATCCTCGGTCGGCGTGAGAATCGAAACACATTGGAGCAGTACAGGCGAGTACATCCAAACCAGCGGGTGACAAGGTTGGGAAAATACTGAAGTCTTGCGCGAGCCACGGAAACTACCCGAGACAGATACTGGATTTTTCTCGGGTTTGTAGGCGGTATTTCTGGCTGAATAGTTCGTGTAATATGGGATTAGTAACATGCTTCATTTTTTTTTTGTGTGACCATTATTGGTTTTGGTCGCATTTACCATAATTTGGGCACGTTTTTTGCCAATTCTTCTTTTGGGCGCAGGCCAAATTCGCTACGACGTCTACGTCGTAGTGACGATGCAATTGAGAGTCCTGATATATATGGGCAAAATTTTCCATAGGGGTCAAAATGGGAGAAATGTATGTCTGGGCTTATTATTCATTAACATGTTCTTCATTTACAGAAATATGCACACTGACATTTGAAGGACATTAAGCCTCATTTGGGAACAAAATGCCATCTCTCTACTACTTGTAGTTTTTTGGTAAGGGAGGCTGGAATCTTGATTTTTCACCAAAACCTCAATGTCCGAAATCAGGGTGACTGGGTTGTCAGGCACAGACGTCATCAAAAGTCAACAAAACAAGTCAGCAAAAAAATTTTTTATTCACCATGTTTTGCATATCCATAGCTTCAAAGTTCATCCCAAACACTATTTTTGGAGAAAAATCCCCTTTTGTCAATGTCCAAAGAAATCCACTCCAGTCCGTAGCCACCAATGCAGTGCCCCCCCCAGGGAACGGAGATTAAACTACAAAGTTCCGCCTCTGCAGAAGGTTTTTTGTGTAAACCCCATAGCTACAATAGTGCCAAGTGCTGCACTGTCCTTACATTTCTCCTCCAATTTTTTCATTCTACCTGATGAATCAGGTGAGTATGCTTTTTCATTTCCACTCCGGTACAATTAGTAACTACCACAGAAACACAGGAGCAACTTTTTGAAGTTGGTCATCAGAAAGAGGATGAATGAGATTGGGTGCAAAGATGACAACCATCAATCTCTGCCTCAGTGTGTCATGTCTATCTCCACTTTTGTGAAAAACGTGTGCACTGATAATGGAGCAAATGGCAAAGGAAAAAAACTGGAATCCAGCTCTGCTGGTATGCTGGTTGCATACCACTAGGCCACCCCTGTCTAACACAGAAAATTGGAGGAGATCATGCAACTTATTTCAGGGGGAATTACACTATCCAATATGGACCCCTATTGAAAATTTCACCCATTATACACAAAACTTTTGTGAAACCACAGCAATTGTAATGATAATTTAGATTTCAGCATATATGTTTTTTGCATTGGTGCAGTGTCACATTAGAGATGACATTCTATCATTTTAACAAGGAAGTGTGACGCACGTCACTCGGAATCTCTTCTTACCCAGCTATAGACGTCACCCCTAACAGGAGCTGGCAGGCAAGTGTATATAGATAAATTGTGTTTTTTTCCTTTCGAATAAAAATTCAACTAAACTCTACAAATGAACAAGAATTACTTTTTGATAAATGGTGCCTAGCATGATGCCACCAGGCAGTCAAAATACATTTACATGCCACTTTTTTATGACCACTTTATTCTCACAAAATAATGAAAAATTTTCCAACTGAGAAATAGCTACCTGATCTACCCCTAAAAGATAATTTGTAAATTTGTAACTCCATTACCGACCAGTTTTTTTTTTTTTTTTTTGCCGTTTTCACCTAAAAAAGAATCAAATGAACAAAATTAGCTATTTTGCTGTTTGAAGTACTAGGGAAGACCCACACAAAGTCATTTAAATTCTAACTATCTTACTTAGTTTTGGAGCCATGATACAAAATACACCAATTCTGTAACTCTGTTACCGCGGGACCAGGGCCCCGTTTGCAACTCTGTTAACTCAGAGTTGCAGGAAACTGAGTTTTCCGGTTCACAATGCTAGTTCAGTCCAACTCTGAGTCAGTTGCCGCGGCAACATACTCCGTGAAGCTAACCTGCTCACTGGCAGGTGTTCTTCAAGTAACTCGCTCTCCTCTTGAGACTGCAGACTGAGGAGATGTTAGACATGGCATGTCCATTCCTTGAAGAGCCAGTGGACATTGAAGCGCAAATACTGAGAAGAAATCTCCGTTAGGAGAGTTATCTGACCACGTTTCGATGTTTTATCATTTCTGGACGAATATTTGTCTGAGCGTTCCATTTCTCTGTGGAATAAAATTCATTTCAACAAAATCCTCAGCCCACACATTGCTCATGTGACACACCGAAGACATGCTCTCAGTTCAGAACAAATTGCGTAGCGCTTTTTTTTTTTTTGCAAATGGCAGTTTTCATTATCATTTTGTTCGTTTTGTTTTATTACGAAAAGAAACAACCATGACTTCATTCATTAAAAGGCACCGTCAGTTTCTACCATGAGTGCTCTCTTCTAAGTACAAAATAATGAATAACTCTCTGGAGAGTATGTCGGAAAGTCTGCTAATTTGCTATAATAAATGATCAGCAGTTCATATGTTCAATTCATTCCAAGTCAAAAGACCTCAAGATAGAACAACTAATGTTTTAAAATGTGAAAATTAGTCTGTGGAATTATCCTGAAATAACTTATTTGCATCAGCTTGGAATGAGAAAAAACTTGTATCATCTTTAAAAAAATAAATAAATAAAAAATAAGGACAACTTAAACTTGCATTTTTTATTTCTTTGCTTCCAGCAACAATAAATGCAGTAGTTAATATTTTGTATGTTGTTCAAACAAGTACATCCACCTGTTATCCCCTCATCCACCTGTAACTGATGCTCCAGCATTTGGATTTCTAATTTATGTTTTCTGCATTTGTTGCCTTTTGTGGTTCATTTCTAGGTTGGATTTTTCCATCAGTTTTTTCTAGATACATATAGCTGCTTCTCAGGGAGCTATAGGAACTCAAAAAAGACATTGAATCTTTGTGCCATGCCTGAATTGTTTCAGTGTAAGTCATAGGCCACTGGTGAACATCTTACAAAGCTAAGCTGTGCTGCGGAGGTGGATGGACCCGCTTCCTCCATGCAATTTCCATCAGTACTCGGTTTAAAAAAATAAGGTGCAAGTTTTATGAAGATACTGCGCTATCATCAACTGTTAGATCTTAAGGTGTAAACCTCAGTAGGCCTCTCCGTTTCACTCTCTGTGGCAGCTGACACAGTCTTCATCATCCTCCTGTGGTGAATTTTTAAAAGATTTTGTGTTCTACTCTAACCAGTTATTTAAAAATAAGTGAATTATTAAGAGCACTTACAATTGTGTGAAGGTCTGTAATAGCAGAGGGCTCCACCAGACAGATTATGCCATCAGTTACTGGAAGGAGATAAAGATTAGATCATAAAATTATAACTTTAACTAATTCACAAATTTAAATTCTGTTTTTCAAATAGTGTGCTGGTCATATTACAATTTTTCAAATGCCTATGTAAGTCTGAGTCATTATAATAATAGATTTTGCCAGACAGACAACTAAGAATCTGAAAAAGTATTCCTTTTACAAGGAATCATACTGCTACAGAAAAGTCAATGTGCCAAGTTGTGTCTAAGATGGATGTTTGGGAGTCACTGAATTTGCACTGGCAAAAGGATTCGATAATTCATCTGAATAACTAACTTCTTACATAGGCCCTAGTAAGCTGGGGGGTGGCTGGATCTGAGGAGGTCCCGCCAGCAATGCCCTCTGACAAGGGTCGCCCACTGGTGTGGCTGAGAGCCATCTACTCTACCTCTGTGAGAGGTGGTGGTGGTGGACCCCGACCTGTCTTTTTGGCCTCTGCCTTTTTAGCTTACCAGCCCTATGGCCCGATAAGCTATTGTCGTGGTGTGGCATCCGGAACATTTTTTATCTTTTTTTGTGGCCTGATGAATTTTTGTGTAAATTTGCAATAACATTCTACTAGACCATATCTCCAGACGTCTTTTTTTCCAGATTTTTTATTGAATCATTTTTGTCCATTTCATGGGCCCTTGAAATGTTGGCCCCAATGTTAAAGATAGGACTGAGAAATTTTAAAAAAATTATTTTTCAAAAATGGCGTGATAATTTTTTTTTCTAAATCAGGCAATCAACTTACCTTGGTACCGTCAATGTACAGTGTGAGTGCCATTTTGACTGAATCGATGGAAGAGGGTCTGGTTGGGGCGCTGTACTTTATGAATAAGCAAGATGGCCTGTGGAGGCCAAATGGTTGCAGATAGAGATTAAGTTTGTATTATCGACATATAGGAAGACATATATGACCTATATTTTGGCAATATTAAATTTGACCACAGATGACTCTGAAAGGTCAAACTCGAGGTCAGAGAAAATATTAACAATTTTAAAAGATATGGCTTGAAATTTCAAAAAATTATTTCTCAAAAACTGTCCAATAACTTTTTTTCCTAAATCTGGCAATCAACTCACCTCGATACACTTTATGCACAGTGCGAGTGCCCTTTTGATTGAATCAATGGAAGTGGGTTTAGCGGGGGCGCTGTACTTTAACATTGGGTGTTATGGAGGATGGGCAAAATCGCCTGTGGAAGCAAAATGGTTGCAGATAGAGATTAAGTTTGTATTACTGACATATAGGAAGTTATATATGACCTATATATAGGCTTTGTTAAAGTTGGCCTCAGACGAACTTGAAAGGTCAAACTTGAGGTCAAGCAAAATGTTACAATTTTCACAGGCTTCTACACTTGAAAATATTGAAGAATGAGGAACATATGTGTATTAAACACTTATAGGAAGTCATATATGAACTTTCATTTGGTGGCCTTGAACTTGACCTATGGTGACCTTCGAAGGTCAAACTTCATGTAGTGAAATTTCAATGACTTCCATCACCAAAACTATTACAGATAGAGCTTAGGTTTGTACTGCGGGCATATAGGAAGTCATGTATGAAGTTTCATTTGGTGACATTGAATTTGACCTTCAGTGACCTTCAATTACCAAACTTCATAGTGAAATTTCAATGACTTATATCAGCAAAATCGTTACAGATAGTGTAGGTTTGTATTGGAGATGTATAGGAAGTCATATATGAACTTTCACTTGGTGGTCTTCAACTTGACCTTCGGTGATCTTCGAAGGTCAAACTTCATGTAGTGAAATTTCAATGACTTCTATCACCGAAACTATTACAGACAGAAGTAAGGTTCGTATTGTGGGCATATAGGAAGTCATGTAAGTTTCATTAGGTGACCTTGAACTTGACCTTCAGTGACCAACAACAGCCAAACTATACAGTGAAATTTCAATGACTAATATCAGCAAAATCATTACAGACAGAGTGTATTGGAGACGTATAGGAAGTCACATATGAACTTTCATTTGGTGACCTTCATATTGATTTTTGAAGGTCAAACTTGACCTGGTGAAAATTCAGTGACTTCTGGCACTATTGCAGGGTTTTCCCTGCCTATCTAACGCCAAGGCGGGTCGCCTTGGTCATTTTGGCCGCCGGCCTTTGTTAAAAAGCGGCTGAAAGGACGGTTCTATTTCATCACTACGGGATTCATAGAACTGCACTACCTAATCTTCGTATCCAAGGCTCTGCGCGTAACACAGCTGTCAACAAAACACAAGCTTCACATGCGTCATACGTCATGAGCGTTTACGTCGCTTGCACATGTCAGTTTACTCCAAGCGCGCGAAATGGACAAGGCGACATTCCAAACTAAAGGACAACTAGGCCTACTACGTAAACACACACGGTAACGGTAATAGTGCTGAAACGGTTAGTGATTTTTAGTATTCGAAGAACCGTTTGCTATATTCGAGTAGTATTTACACAAAGCCTTCTTACCGTCATCGACCAGAATGAACTGTTTCCACACGTCGGATCGCCGCTTGTCCATTGTGAAGACTAACTAAAAATTAGCGCCGAGCAGACAAGCTATTGCGCGCTGTAGCGTACCAGTCCAACTACATGTTTCATGATGAAAAAAAAAAATCATTGTGTTTTGATTTTTTTTTTGTCTCGGTGGAACACTAGATTATAGTAGTAATAATAATAATGAAATTAATATTAAAACGGGATATGTTTTTTTCTCTCTCTCTCTAATGAGCTGACGCGAACCTATAAGTAGCCTAGATGTCAGGTCGGGGAAGTGTTCCGGGAAGGTGAGTTTAAAAAAAAAAAAATAAAAAATAAAAAATACTACTAGCACAGAAGAAACTTTAAAAAATCCTCTGATGATCCATCGGAATCAGCCTGGGAAGGATTTTTTAAACATTTAAAAGACTCCGTTATTTGGTTCCTGAGGAAGAAATCCTTCTGCCTTGGGGAAACAGGACCGGTACATCCTTCACGGTTTGGAGAGTATACTTTTCAGCGGACTGAGTGAATGAGGACTGCGATAAGGTCTGTAGAAGCCCAAGATTTCACTTTACAACAAGCTTTTCGCACTTGCTTTTCCTGCCCCATAAATTCCCGAACTACCTGTATCGGCATCAAGATTGAAATCCAGAACGAAATATTATGAACTGCCTTCCCCCGCCTTAATTTGTTACATTTCGTTTCATTGCTTTCATCTCTCTTTTTTTGCTTTCTGGAGTTTAAGCATCGGAGTTGATTTGTTTTTGTTAATCTTCAGTTGCGTAAGTGTCTTGCCGACATTGTCGCGTCTTATTCTGTTTGAATTGCGTGACCGAAAGTTATAAAGGTAACCTGAGCTGCTACTTGCATAAAGATTCGGGTTGTTTTTATTTTTTTTTTTTTAGAGCTTCGTGCTCATTGTTATTCGTTCTTGCATACCACTGCTTAGGAAAAAGACGCGCAGTTTAAATGCTTAGGCCTGCTGTTTTTTCTGTTTCTCCATTTTTATTTTAGAAAGCATCTTGTTGTTTCCAAATTTATGCTTGATCTTTCAAATATATATTGCGTTTATGAAAATGAAAAAAAAAAAAAATCAACGTGATTGCTTGTTTTGCTTATTTCTGGTTATTCCCGCTGTGGGGTGGATAAAGAAATTCTTCAGTTGGCAGTTGAAGGCTGCCAGGCGCCCGCACAAACTTTTTCTTGAGTTTCCCCGTGTATTCGCTACAGCACGCTGCTCATCACGTGCTTAAAAAAGGTTAGGGGCCGTATGGAATATTCGAATAGTAATTTACTATCCGAATACCCAGAATCAAATGAGCAGATACGGTTAACCGTTTCAGCACTAAACGGTAAGAGGTTTTTCTTGAGGCAAAACTAATTTTTTCCGTGATAAAAGCTGGGTTTTATTGGAGTGAAGTAACGAGCGCAACGTTAGTTCCCGACTTAATTTGTGGCAGGCAGACGAGACAGCGAAAGAACAGGGGCAATGAAAAAAATAACAGCCTTCTTTGCCAATAGGCCGTGGCTTGAGGAGAGAGAGGTGATAGACAAGCCAAATTCAGCAGATTTACAACAGGCCAATGGCACCGTGAGTCAGGGTCAGACTGAACCCAGACATGGGTGAGTGAGTAACGTCACACGAGCAGGGGTGAAATAGTGGAGAGTAAACACAGGTAAAGTCAGTTTAACCACTGTTTTGAATGACGCTGAGAGTTTATTCACTTACTTTCTGATGGTTTGTATTCGTCATAAACGGGAAACTGTGTGAGTTAAACCACCTCTGTATTCACCGCTACAACACTCAGCACGTTAACATGACACTCAAGAAAACCGAATTATTGGCTCAGTCCGACTATGATCGGGTTTTTAAAGTGCATGTAAACATCACAGTCGGACCGAATTAACCTACCTTGGTAAATCGATTGATAGTCAAATTATTCTCTGCTTGTAAACGTCCTATCTGATCAGAGTCGGACTTTGCGTTCTGCGCATGCTCGAGCAGTGTTGTTGCCGGAAACATCGAGCCACACAAACGGCCTTAGCCTGACCGAAAATACACTTTTGGACGGACAAAGAGACGTTTTATGCTTCATCAGCTGTTAGGTTTTATTGTTTTTGTGAATCACTTTGCTTTGTATGAAAAATTTTAGACAAATTTACTTAAAATAAATATAATTATAACGTTCATTGATCAATTCGTGATTATTCACTTAACGCCCAACAATCCAAAGGTGTGTTCATAAACTTTGCACGCCACGCATATCGCTCCCCGCCCTTCGCCACCTTGGTCTCAAAAAAACCCAGGGAAAACCCTGACTAAAAAGGTCACAGATGGAGCCTAGGTCTGTGTTACTGACATCTAGGAAGTCACGTATGAACTTTCATTTGGTGACATTCAATTTAAATGTTGGTGACCTTCGAGGGTCAAACTTGACAAAATACAATTACAATGACTCATATTGCCAAGACAGTCACAGATGGAGCCTAGGTTTGTATTGCAGACATATAGGAAGTTATGAACTTTCATCTGGTGACATTCGTATGGACCTTCAAAGGTCAAATGTGACCTAATGAAAATTCAATGACTTGTATCACTAAAATGGTCACAGATGGAGCCTAGGTTTGTGCTACTGCAGCGCTCCAGTCTGCAACCAGAATGGTCGCATCTGCGACTAAGATTTATGTTTTGCGACTTAAATTCTCACATCCTTCCTGCACTGTGCACCTACTCTGGGCAGCGATTCGCTCCCTAATTATCAGCCGCCGGCTGCGAATTTTTTTTCTGCAGGTCGGTCGGTACCATTACGTACATCAGCCAATCACAGATCGGCTGGTGCCATCAGCCAATCACAGCTCGGCTGTGCATCAATGAGAATGGCAAAGCATTGGACCTTGCCACTGACAGCTGAGTTATGCGCGCGGCAAATTTGTAAAGCCTTGTCTGACAGTAATGATGTAAATGCTCCACACTACGCAAAATTACAAATACACTAGCTGGTCTGCTGCAGAAGTCCAATATTCTACGTATTAGGCCTTGGCTTCGGTGACTAATAACACAGGTCGGAGAGCAAATTTCATGATATCAGAAAGTGTTTTCATTACCAGTTTTTATTTCGCTATTTAGATTTTGCGCATTTCTATGGGAAATGGAAACGCACCTGGAGAGTGAGAACGATGTCCAACGTTATTAGCCCAAAAACACAGTCTGCTTCGTGACCGTAGACGGTTCGTGACAGTTTTGAGTCTTGTTGATAGGCCTACCAGCTATGGGTGCTTGCGTCCAGTGGCGAATGGTTTTATTTAGCGTTTCAATATCAATCGCTAACTTTCTATCCTGATGGATTAGGTTGGATGCGCACTTCCACTCTGATCTTAAGTTCCGCATGTACATGATTATTCACAGTGGCGTTTTTAAGTGTAAAAACTTGGTGGGGCAAGAATGTATTTCAGGTCTGGGGGTGGGGGTGGGTGGGGGGCACAGTAAACGAGGGGTATGGGGTGATTTCTAAATAACAATTTGTGATAAATTAGTTTGTCTGCTGCTGTTTTACCTTACAAGCTTTTAGTTAAAAGTCAACATTATCGCACACATGCACACACACGGAGGAGACGAGGGAGAAAGAGAGCGCACGCGAGTGAGTGAGTGAGCGAGTGAGTGAGTGAGAGGCGCCTGCCATTCGCCAATACAGGGATTGACCTTTGTTTAAAAGCCTTATGCAACCGTTGCTCCACAACGCTCAGAGCCTTCAAGGCCATAAAGAAAGTAGAGCGCTCAACACCACTAAGTGCCACAGCAAACCGTATGCACAGACAACTTATTAGGATCGATCCACTCCATGACAGCACTATGACAACAACCTTGTCCTTAAGCATATATGTGACACACTGTCATCACCATCTAGCCTCGATCCAGCATAACAAGAGATTATACATTAGTATAACGTTGTCTTACTGTCATAATGTTGCAACATATTGAAATATATATAAAATACATATGAGAAATAGCTATGAACTGCAACATATTTTTTTCCAAGTCTTTTTAATATCATTTAAAAATAATAGTAGATTCAGGCCTTTTTAATATTACAAAAATGATAGAGAAATTGTGAATAGAAAGAGCATTTCTTTGTAACCAACCGGTATAAAATACCTGGGCCAACAACAATCTTGTACACTTAATACTAACGTTAGGATCTGACCTGGCAGCCTTAGTAACCAGCTTTGAAATGCAATCACATCCTCTTTGTTAGTCGTTCAGAAGAAAAGATAGGATTGTAATAAAATTGGGCGGTGTGGAGAAATAGCCGGATAACTATACATTATAATTATGATTTGTTTGTTATAAAGCCTCAGCTTCCATGACTAGGGCTAGTCTAGCCTAGCTACGTTAGCATTTCGCTGGTGGACAAATAGTTACAGTAGCTCTCAACATAATGTTATAATACACAAGTACATCCAAAATCTATCGTTAAATCTTACCAGAAAAAGGTAATTCCACGGGATCTGGTGTTGATATCTCGTTCAGCATCCATATGCTGCGCAAAAATCTGGCATCTTTGGTGCAGATTTAAGTTTCAGCGCTCGACTGTTATGAAGACGAAGTTGTATTTTGGTAGTAAAACCGGCATTTTAGAGTATCAGGGCATCCTGGATTATAGCTAAATGTGTTACACATATAAAAAATCAAACCGCTTGGAAATCGGTCGAAAATTCAGCGAGTAACGATTTGTAGAAATTGTTTGATACTTCTTACCCCAATAGAAGTACATACACCGTGAGGCTTCCGCTAACCCTGTACTAACATGGTCGCCCAGTAGGCACGCCTCTCCCCCTCTCATGCTACGTCTACGTATATGTCTATGATGCCTGATGAAATGACGCTGTAATGGGGCTTGGGGCTGTCAGCCCCACATGACAACAAAGTCGTGCTACCTCCACTAATACAGCCAACACTCTGAGCATGCGTACTTATATTCTCACACATCTCGTAAACATTGCATTGCGGAAGAGGGGCTAGCCCCATTCATGCGGACATGGATCAGAAGATCGGTCTGAAGCAGCAAAACAGACTAATAAACATGAACTTGAATCCAAACACAAATTCCATGCAATTTAGGAAAATGCTAAATTTATAGACAATACATTTAATCAGATAATACGATCAAGTTTGAGAATTAATAATGTAATTTGCCTACGGTCCTTTCTGGTGACACCAGGTGGGGCTGTGCCCCACCTGCCCCTAATTACCAGTCGCCACTGATTATTCATGCAGCATGTATGAAATCGGTGACTGGTTGGTCCAAGTGCAAGATTATTTATTTTCATAGGAGTACGATAAAGATGAGAAAGGCTGCGGTTCTTATAGATTTATAGTCCCTTTTCTTTGGGGTTCCGATAATTGGCCAGCTGTCAGAGGAATAGTATTTTGTTGATTGCAGCAAATGTTCAAAACTGATTCAAAAACTAACTGGTGACGCCAGCCCATTGTAGGCTACTTCAGCAGCGCAATGCCTCAAATATGAGTCTGTGTCATGAACAGTGTACGGTCACGTAGCAGACTGTTTTTTGGGGGCTAATAACATCGGACATCGTCCTCACTCTGTGTGCGTTTCCATTACCCCTCGAAATGCGCAAAATCTAAATAGAGAAATTTAAAAAAACTGGTAAAAAAAAAATTATTATTATTATTATAATAAGCCGTCCTACTACATTGTTAGCGGTGAAAGAATTTCTTGAAACTTTGTGCAAACAAACTTGGCATACTGCACCTACTTTTTACCAAATATTTAGGGTGGATCATTTTGGTAGCTATATTAATTTTAATGTTAAACTTTCAATTTGTGATGAAAAAATGTCATCAAATTATGCTTTTTGTGGCTTCAATTCCTCCTGGGTCTCATAATTTCAAAGCAATTAAGCCATGTTTGGTGTTAAATTGTTCCTTGGGATGGCAGCAACAATAACAGTTATAAACTTTAGAACTAGCACTGGGATAATTGGGAGTTGTTCAATGATTTATCCCCATATGTTGGTTTTAGGGGGGTGCTCATCCAAATTTGGCCATAATTTTTCTATGAATGATTCAGTTTATGTACAGGGGAGGGTTTGATGAAAAGTTGACCCTTGGGGAAATGGAGACCTGTACATTCATTTAGACTTGTATGATAACTCTCCAAAATGATAACTGCATATATACATTTTTCAAACATTCTTGTGAACATCAATATCTACTTTTCAGTTCACAAAGTGCTTTCTGATAATGTTTCTTAGATAAATGCAGCAACAACTGATAGTCTGTTCAGGTATCTTTATTTGGACTTGTAAATATTCAGAAAAGTATCATGGTTCTTCGCGTGACCACAGTTTTGGCCTGCGCGCCCAACTTTTTCAGGTTGGGAGCGCATGCGCTACTAGGTCCAAAAGTTAGTCTGGGGGGTTGTACTGACATCTAGGAAGTCACATATGAACTTTAATTTGGTGACATTCAACTTGATTGTCAGTGACCTTTGAGGGTTAAACTTGACAGTGAAATTACAATGACTTGTATCACCAAAATGGTCACAGATTGAGTCAAGGTTTGTATAATGACATTTAGAAAGTCATATAAGAAGTCCATATGCTGACCTCAGCTTGACCTTCTGTGACCTTTAAAGTTCACAATTGACATAATGAATTTTCAATTACTCATATCACCAAAACTGCTTCAGAGCTTAGGATTGTGTTTGTGTTACAGGAGGCCTTCTAAATGTATGTGAACTTTTAGTGACCTTGACATTAATTTTCATTGATTAGAATGTCAAACTTCACATGAAATTTTCATAACTTGTATCATCACTATAAGACTGCTTGCTGGTAAACTACAAGACCCTTGGTCCTATTTTTTCTGTTGGCTATGATGTAAACACATCCAGTGAGCACAAATTTGGGGACTTGTATTTGAGAAGGTGATTGGGTGCTGCTTTAAAATAGACAATATTAAAATAGGACAATGTTAGCGTTGCTCAAAATATTGAATTAGTTGATTAGAACGTTTAACTTTAAAAATCTTTTACATATTAGGCACTGAATGCTGTTTAAATAGGTAGGGTAGACTAAGCAGTTGTTTTTGTTGAACCTACACCTTACCTGTTTGAACGATATTTTTGTATTTCATTTTCAGCTGCTGCCATGTGCGTTTCGTGCCTGTTGGGCTGCACCTGCACAAATGTTATATATGCGCGTGCACATATACAGTATGTGGTCGTTCAGTAAGTAGAGCTCTTGTGATTTAACCTTAATTTGGTTTTTTTTTTATATTCTCGCATTGACTCGGTCAGCGATTTTCTGCGACACAAATTCACGCTCTATTGCAGCTGCAACTGTATTACTTTAAAAAAAAAATATATGTGTTCGTACTCAGCGTACGCCTTTATTAATATCTCCAACTCCGCGGGAGAAAAGTAAGACGCGCGACTTTTTTTCTCCATCGTTGCCATGGTGAATCGTGTTATCTATGTTTCATTGACGAGGGCTTTTAATACGCTCGTGCACACGCCTGACCGGCGTAAGTCAACTCAGTTGATAGAACCAAGTGTTATCACCTGTTCTGAACCCGAAAACTCCGAGGTCGGCGACTCAAAGCAAGTCAACTCAGAGTTACAGAACGAACTCAGAGTTTGTTTACCCAGCTTTCTGAAACGGAGCCCTGGCCCTAAACGTATTTGTTTGTACCATAATATATTTCTGCTGACAGCACTGGCTTCATTAGAGTCATTACACACTACTGTGTACCAGATGTGTGACAAAGGTGATAATTTTTGAAGATGAATATTTTATTTTGAAATCTGTTATTTTACTATGCCCAAGACTAGCACATTTGGGTGCGATAACCAAAAAGATAATGAAACATTTGGGTGTGACAATCAAAAAGAAAAAACACCAAAATTTGTGGCAATGTCACCATGGCCCTAAATTAACGTGCGTTTATCCGACTGAAATTTGTATTGTAATTTGGAATAAATGTATTTTAAATTCTGCACAACATAACGCAAACAAACTTCACAATTTTGTGTGATATTAATGTATTTCTTAAAAGTACGAAACATTTCTTTTGGAATAGTGAAGAGATGGGTGTAGTGAAACTAAATAGACACTTCTTATTTGACAGATCGAGTAACGCACATTATGACAGAAAATAATTTCAAACTCCCCCTCTAAAATGCAAAAGTTCTCCAACTTAATAAATTTATTAGATGAACGTATTTTATCAGTCTCCATCAAAAACGGTAGCGATAACAGACTTGATACAGTAAGTGCCTAGTACTTTCCAGTGGCATGCAATGTCACAACTTTTATAGGAATAAATGTCAGAATATTGATTTCAGATTCATGCAATTTATATATGGGTTGACTTACAGCAGACAAACTACTTTTGTAAAGAAAAAGAATTAAAATGACAACTGAATGAGCATTTTTAAAATTTATTGAATACACAATATTGCTTATATTTGATACACATTAGCTTACTCAAACTGCTGCACGTGCACTTTACACTTGTCTCCCAACCTTCGTGGCTTGGAGGGTAAGCCAATCTACAGACAAATTTCAGACCAACAAGAAAATTTGCCCCGTAAAACAACTTCCGTGGCTAAACAGATATTTTAAACTCTGTGTCAGCAACCCGGTTCATACACATAAATTAGATCAAGCTGAAAGATAAGCCAACCACGCGGTCCTCATCTTCACACCGTCCGACTAGAAAAAAAAAAAAAAAAAAAACTTAAAAATTCAAACTGGAAAGAGAATGGCTATAGGATAGGCTTACAAATAAAACAAACGGAAGTGCATCGCAACGATACTGTTAATGCATAAAGTCCAGGAAACAGTAGCTAACTAGCCAAGTAAACCAAAACACGTGAATCACAGCAACAAAACAAACAGTATTACAACTATTAACATCCCCTCATATAACTCATGCAAACCTACGGCTAGCAATCAAGGACCAATTTGTTTACGATTTGCTATAGTTCCTGTCTAATAACCACTTATAACTGGTAAGCACTGGTCGCTAGCAATGTGACGTACCTTACCATGAGGCACCATTAGTCTTCTGAGACCAAAATGTCAGATAACTTAAATATTGAGGGGCAAGGAATGCTGAAGGGAAATTCAAGTAGCTCGGCCATTAGCTGACCCTAAAGTGCAATTAGCAGGTGAACTTACCCGTCTCAGCAGCAACCAATGACATTTCATATTTGCAAGTTAGTAAACCACAACAGGTAACGCTGAGTGGGAAAACAAATTGCTAGTTTTATTTTGATAATTGAAACCAACTGGCTAGCCCTAAATACTGCTGAAGAAAACGACTTCCACATGGTTCATCCCTGCAACGGGAAGACGCAGGTTCACGCTAACGTTAGCTAGCAACGTCTCCAATGAGCTATTTAGCCAGCTAGTTGGTACACCAGAAACTCAGAATTCTTCTCTCGCGCTAGAAAATGTAGAACCATTCTTAAACGCAAACTGTTACTAATATTCATCATTACCAGTTAGCGAGCAAGTTAGGCTAGTGTACTAAGGTAACGCAGACATTTAGCTATGGAAACAAAGTAACAGAACTATGTTAGCCAACTTACCTGTGAGCAGATTTTTAGGTTGGGGTTGTTCAGTAATTCCCGTGGAAACCAAAGCTGGATTGGTCAGCAAGAGGGGGGCAGGGAGAGGGAGACAGACGAATTCCTTGATGTAATCACATTTCTCGATTGCTGCCCTTTTTCTCAAAATAAATAAATAAATAAAGCTATCTGGTAAAGCATATACTCGAGGGCAACAGCGCGGTATTCAACATCAGTCACTCCTGTGTTAAATTCGGATCGTTATTGCCAATGAAAGCGGATTAATTGTAAGATGTTGCAATTGTATCAAATCTGACCGACGTTAGATAGCTAGCCAAATAGTTGGCTAGCCATTTGAAGTGAAATGGTAACGAACTATAGCTGCTTAGCTAGACAGCGAGATGAACGCATTCTGTAATGGTCGCTCGAGAAGTAAAGATGAAAAGGGCGCGACGGGCCCTCGGAGTTCAAAAAAAAAAAACTTCAGCGTATCCCTAGTTCAATTCACCGATTTCCAGGCATGTACAATGCATATTTTAGCCGGCCCGTCCCCGTGCTTTTTCCTTTCCGCTCCCCAGCTAGCTAGCAAACGCACGAACGTTAGCTTAATATTCTTTCCCACTCGCTCATCTGACGGGCTTTGCTGTTATCAAACCGTTGGTAAAAGCACGTTTCCGTGGCTGGGTTTATTTAGGTCTTCTTTTTCCGGACAAGAATAATCATCGGTAGCAATGTGACCGTTTTCTGCCTTTCTGGTAGGATCGGATCCAATTTGGGCTGATGAATTGTGTTTACGGTTTTATGTCGGCCAAATATATTTTTCTCTCGCCCCGTGTCGATTTTCTTTCCCTCCTGTGACGTGCACTCCTTCACCTCAACTGTTTCCGGACTATTGAATGCTTCCGGGTGAAGTTGCTATGAAAGCTTTTCTCATGTGGATTTTTAGAGATGCGGTTATTTTCCTACTTGTGAAAAACTGGTTTGACATTTGGTTTCTCAGTGGATGCGGCAATAGCAATGCAACTGACATTAAACCCTTCTGGCCTAAGAAAATATACGAAAAAAGCAATTTAACTGTTAATTTGGATGTATTGACTAGCTAGCCGGCTAGCTAGCTAACGTTTACGACATTATCAAAACCTTTGTGTCCTCGCTTGCCAGATGGGAAGGAACAAACCAGGTAGCTCAATAAACTCTTCCGCAGTGTTCACGTTGAGCTCGTTTTATCGCCCGAGATTTTTACTTAACTTGGACAGATTCGTACCGCGCTGGCCGTTGAGGCCATTTTATTACAGTAACAGCCCCCCCCCCCCCCCAAACTTCACATTTTCCAACCCTGCCCTTTAAAATGGCCGCCGCCTTTGAGGCTTCAGTAGGCTCCATCTTTTAGAGGAGTCGTTGCCGAGTGGAAGCATTGGTAGAAGCCAGGTTACCTCTCTGGCTCTGAAATGGCCGAAACTCCGTGCTGAGGAATAGCGACCTTATGGTGACGCTATTACGCTTCACGGGGTCATATTGCCGTGGCAATGTTAGAACCTGAAAACACTACGAAACGCACGGCCTGTTTAACGTGATAGTTATACTGTGCTTTGTGTTTAACCGAAATAGAAACGTGATCACTAAAATAAAGCAACCACTTGAACCTAAATAAATGAGAATGTTTTAAAAGTATTGGAACGAGGGTTCCTAACTTCAGGCCTGGACACCCTTTGTATGCTGATTTCTGTTCCAGTTGCAACTGAAATCATTTTTTTTTAACTGTTTGACCTTTTCATAGGTGTTATTTATGAGTAGAGGTATTATTTGTCCACTTACCAGAAGTGGCTAGGCAACACTCCTCTTTCAGTGAAGTTGCACTGGGTTGCAAATAGTTCCATTTTTTTAAATTATTTGTTAAGAAAATATTACTGGGCAATTCCAGCTAAAGTGTAACATGTCCACTGAAAATTCAAATATGAAATAGCAATACAATTTATGTACGACTGTATTGTTAGTAAATCCAGGTGTAGGCCTATGGTTCAGAAGAAATTGAAGGTCTGAGGTAAACCAAGTTTTTTTGGTAGTCATATAAAAGTTTGACATCATTCACATACTGAAGTTGTGAAGAGACTACTTGGTTGGTTGAATTATTAAAAAAAAAAAAAAAAATGGTACTGGTTGTTATGGGAAACTAAGGACCATCAGTGCGACATTTTTTTTGGGTGGGACAAAGTGGGTGGAGCGTGGAGGATGGACTTTATTTATTTAACCCTTATTTAACCAGGAAAGTCCCGTTGAGATTGAAATCTCTTTTTCAAGGGAGCCCTGGAGGTTGAGATGGGGAGGGAGAGGGAAATTTGCACAGCCAATTAGGTCAGGGGATGATTAGGAAGCAGGTCGAAAGAGCCAGGTCAGGACTTAAGCCATGACATCGGGGAACCCCCTACTCTTATCGATGAGTGTCATAGGATCTTTAATGACCACAGTGAGTCAGGACCTCGGTTTAACGTCTCATCCGAAAGACTTGCAGATTGGGGCCTTAGAAATTGGAAATCATGAAGGCCTCTTAAACAGAAATGGCTGAGACATTGTGAATGATTAGTAAAATGCAGTATGGTGTGCCTCCAGATACTTAAAACCTACTTGTAACGTGAGTAACAGGACTTCTGTGTTTTAAGGGCCCGTTGCAGAAAATTACGGTTGCATTACATTAAAATTCTGGTAGTTAGAATTTTCAGAAATAAAGGTTCAAACATATATCATCCAGTTTATTCTGAAATGCATCATTGATCAAGAAAATTGGACCAAACTTAAAGGAAAAAATCATGTTACTTTTGAGTAACGTAAGTAACGCTTGAAAAATCCAGTTTGCCAGCATAATGGGTTCATTCCAGGTTTTCTCTGGTAAAGTTTATTGTGGTCAGAGGTTGCCACAATGTAAAAATGTTGAAGTTCTGTCCATTGAATAAGTAGTGAAACAATTTTATACTGTAGCTTAATGCAGTAAATGTAACATGAGTAACGATGGAATTGCCCTACTGAATCGTCCATTTGGCATGACATACATACCTGATATTGGCATAATGTGGCTTTGGATTAGGAGGGTATGTAACCTATCTGAGCATTAAATGTGCATTGTTTTTATAAATTGCCATATTGTCAGAATTCTGGGATTGCAAATGCCAGATTATTTTCATATGTGACCGGTAACTTCGTAATCACTTAAAGCCACCGTACTGCCACTTTCTCTGATTCTATCAGTCTGAAGAACAGACAGTTTTGAGTTGGCTTTCCCTTTATAATGACCTCTGTGCAGATTGGCTGTTGAAAAGCGCTACCAGTGCCTTACACCGTGAGTCAACAGATAGATACTAATGCATAAAAAGCTCAAGGCTTGAGCAGCCTCTGTCTAAATACGCATGAACTGATTGCTGACACCATTTCCTAAAATGTGGGGATGATATGGAAAATGAGAGTAAAGAAAGAAAGCAGTGATTTATAAATCATCTTTCACTAGTTTTAAATTGAAAACAGGGCTAGAAAAAAAGTAATATTTTAACTTATTAACTTTTTTTTTTAAATACATGCTTATTCTAAATTTGATGCTTGCTATATGTTCCAAAAAAGTGGGCTTGGGGGCAATCTAAGACTCAGAAAGTGTTGGAATGCTTTAAAAAAGGTGTATAGGTGTTGCATGGGTGGTGCTATCATGCTTGGATATAAAAGAAGCACCCTTAAAAGGCCCAGTTGTTGCCAAGCAACGAGTGGCCGAGGCTCACCACTTTGTGAAAAACTGTGTGAGTGAATAATCCATTATTTTAAATACAACATTAAAACAACCAAAGAACAAACTCTGTAAGACATATCATTGTCCGAAGATTCAGGAAATCTGGATAAATCTCTGCAAAAAGGATGAGGTTTAAAATCAATATCGAGTGCCACTGATCTTCAGTACTTCAGATGGCATTGCAGTGAAAAAGGATAGGCTTTTGTAATGGATAAAATCACATGGGTCGGAACTACCTTAGAATATATTTGCCGAAAAATATAATTTTCTATTGCATCCAAAAGTGCAATTTTAGACTGCTATGCAGCAAGGAAGCCGTCAAAAATGTGTTCTCTGATCATGAGCTCTTATGAAATGGAATGATGCACAGTTGAAATGTGCTGTTGTCCCACCAATCAATCTTTCTACTTCCTTATGGTGAGTTAATAATGGACATTGTGTTCTCCAAGCTAAAGAAGCAAAGGACCATCCCGTTTGTTGCCAACATAAGGTGCAAAAGCCAGCATCTGTCATAGTATGGGGCCATGTTCGCAGCGTGGGGACTTAAACATCTGTGTTGGTACCATTGATGCTGAAGGACATAAAGTATATGTACTTTGGATCAACATATGCTCTCTTATAGATTATGTGTTTTTAGGCACATCCCTGCTAATTTCAACTACAGCAAGGAAATTCTACAATTCTGCCCTTTCTGCTAGACTATCCTACTTGCAATCCAGACCACCTGGTGAAAATATGTAATGTTTTAGGAAGTGTAAAATACAACAATGAAGACCCTGGATGTCTGAGCAGCTGAAGATGTATAACTAGGAAAAATGGGGAAAGATCCTTCAAATCTGGAACTACTGGTGTCCTAAATAACCCCAACAATCATTTGGAGGGCTTTTAAGAGGGAAGGTTATGTAACACAGTGGTAAACACACCCCATCCCAACTTTTCTGTTGTGTTTTCCAGGTTTAATATTTGGGAAGAATATTTATTTTTAAAAAATAATAATATCGCGTTTCAATATCTTCAATTTAATTTTCAATTTGCAGTTCCAGAATGATTTGCAAATCACGATTTTTTAAAATATGCATTTCAATGTCGCCCCAAAATGTAGGTAATGGGGTTATAGTAGTGAACTGAACTATAATAATTAGACAGTCACACGGAATTTTGTTTAACTCTGGTTTGCAGAACATTGTAAGGGTATTTGGAAACATGCTCCCCTGGAAGAAAATTTTAACAGCTAAATGCAATCTGGAGTAGTTTGAGGTGAAAACTGAAAGCTACGTTGACAGGGCATTTCCATGGCGACTTGCATGACATTCTTGTGCATTTCTTAATTTATATTTTGGCCTGTACCTTATAATGATGATTTTAGAACCCCACCATGAATGTGCTGGAAAGTGTTGGTAAAAGCTATAAAAAGGTACGAACAAATATACATTGATTTCATAACATGGCTTTAATTAAAACTAATTATAGCGTGACTCACGTTACATGAAAAGGACAACAAAAACACATTGATTTCAGTTGCATTTTCTCCTAAAAGTATACAAGATAGAAAATAATTAACACTCTCAGTGTTCATACTACTAAATGTGGTTTTAATGTGTACGAATGGAATTAGAATTTTACAACCAATAAGTAGAGATATTGTAATGAGTGTGACTCGCGTTACACATTTCCCAGTATCATTTCGATGCATATAGTGGAATAAAGGACAAAGTGAACCACCAGGAAAAATATATTTCTGTGTCTAAATTCCAATGGAGAAAAAATATGTGCATTGTAGAGCAAAAATTCTGCATTTTAACAGCTTGTGTATCCAAACCTGGCATTACTTCAGGTGAATTATGGTGGTCAGTCAATGAATGAACTTCTTATAGGTAAGTGCAGTAGTTACAGATACATTGTAGGTAGAACAATGTAGGACTGCAGTGATTATACTCTGATCACTAAACAAAACAAGTTTTTTTAACCCCTTTGCACTGAAGCCAAATATTGCTATTTAGGTGTTACCCTTTTTGAAGCTTTATAATTCAAGATTTGAGCTTCACAGAGAGGGAGAAATGGCTTACATGAAACAAGACACATAGCATTATAGAATTTTATCATATTTCAGTTTCTTTTCATAATTTTAGTTCAGAGTAAGGGCCACAAACACAAAAAATATTCATGAAAATTCAGCAGTGAAATTATTAAAAAAAAAAACTGAGAATTGAAAAATGGCTGGGAGTTAAAACAATACATTTCTGGGATCATGAACTCCTTGACCACAAGTCTACTTCATTTGACTGTGATTTTTTTATTTTTTTTTAATTATTTACTGCAGGGGTGTCCAATCTAATCCACAAAGGGCTGGTGTGGGTGCTGGTTTTTGTTACAACCCAATACTAACACACCTGATTCTACTCACTCTTGATTGAACCCCCTGATCAGTTAATTAGAGGAATCAGGTGTTGGGGCACTGGCCTAAAACAAAAGCCTGCACCCACACCAGCCCTTTATGGAGAAGATTGGACACCCCTGATCTACTGTTTATGAGCCAAATGATCTCTTTAAGTGGCTACCCAAGCTGTCAGAGCCCTCAAAATGATGCACTGTCAAATCATAAAATAATCATATGTTTAACACAAATCAATTTTTGACTCATGAAGTTCAATCTGAATTTATGATTTTTAGCAGAATTTAGCATGAGTTTATCAATATAGGCGCGGATGGACATCAATAATGACCAGTGACCTCTCCAAACTAAAAATATGCATTTTCTCCATGATAAAGTTTGTAGAGTTTTGTCCATTTTTCTACAAAGCTGCATCAGCAAGCACACATACTCATTAAAGGAACTGCTTATTGAACTGCTGACTTTACGGTCAGAATGTACACCTTGCGACGGAATCCTTGCTATTTAAAATTCCAATCATCCAAGCAAAATGCAAGCTTGTATAAATGCTTTTCACACCCTTTAAGGAGCAAGTATAATTCAATAACACAATAATATCCAAAATATACCTAATTTTAAAAAAAACTGACATTCCACTATTGGGAAAAGCAGGCTATATTCTATGCTAGATTGAACCAAATCGGTGCAACAAACATAGCAGGTGTTATGACTTAAAAATCACAACAAAGAAAACCAGCAATGACAACTTCAACAAATTAATTCTTCACTGATTAAAAAAAAACTTCTACAAATAATCCACTATTTAATCTTATAATAACACTCTAATGCCACTATGTAACTCTGTTGCCAAAACAAAAACTCTGCTTCTACTGACCAAAATCACAGCATTTATATAGACTAGCAACATTCTGGAAAGATCTACAGGATCCCTGGGTAATCCCGCCCCCTCCAGGCAGGAAGATGCCAGAAGCTTCTAGAAAGCACTAGTCTATGGCTGCATCCAAATGTCCGCACTTCACCGCACTTGCAGACTCACGGACTTTGCGGGCGCATTAACGGGAAGTCCGGGAGTGCTGAGGGCTGTCCAAATCCACAATTGATCCAGTCCACAAGGGGCCTCAAGCGGACTTTCTGCAGACTTCCAGAGAGTCCGCTAGGGGTGCAGACTTCAGCAGACTTCACTAGCATAGTTACCCACAATTCACTGCAATACGGACGTGACGTTTTAATTTTTCCAAATTGCTGACTGAAAAAAAGCACATTCACACACACACAAAACCTCATAAACTTGTTATAAATTTATAATATTAAAACGTTACTTGAATAACGAGGCCAGATATAAAATTCAACATCATGAAAAAAAAAATATAGGTTATAGAGGTAATCAATATGCATTTGCACGGAAATGAGTGAAACAGACTCGAAGCCTGTCTATTAGCTTTTTTTATAATGCTGCAGACTCCCGCTCTTGCAGACTTTACGTGATGATGGTGAAAACGTCACATTACATACACCTGAAGTCCGTGAGGGCTCAGTCTGCAAGTCCAGAAGGTGGAGATTTGGATTCAGCCTATTTCTTCACAAAGAAGTGGTATTGCATCAGATCATGTTTTTCTACAGTCATACCACCAGAAGGTGCCAAATGATAACCAAAATAAACAAATTGCTGACCAGTCATAATGGCATTTAAATAATGTCAAACAAATCTCCATTTACAAATGATATACAGTGCTGCACACAAAATACTCATACATAACACCTCCCTCTTTAAGAAAAGAAAGGTTTGCAAAAAGCTTTCTTTTTGTTAAAATTAACACAACTTTATAATCAGTATAATCTTGAACTTTACACAAAAAGTATCATTGATCATTATAACAATCATATACATAACAACCAGTGCAATTTTCACAATCAAATAGAAAAGTAAAATTTACATTTTTCACAATCAAATAGAGAAGTAAAATTTATATGCGTGATTGTGTTATTCCAAATGCACTATCTTTTCCCCTGATGTGAGAAATATCCAAATCATACTCCTGCAAAAGCAAACTCCATCTCAGTAATCTTTGATTCTTGTTTTTGATCTGATGCAAGAAAGTGAGGGGATTGTGATCACTGAAGACCTTGATGGAAGTAGCTGAACAAGTCAAATAGACTTCAAAATGTTGTAAAGCCGAAACAAGTGCCAAACATTCTTTTTCAATTGTTGAATAGTTTTTCTGATGTTTATGAAACTTTTTGGAAAAGTAACAAACAGGATGATCTACTCCATCAGTGTCTTCTTGCAGTAAAACTGCGCCTGCACCAATATCACTGGCATCAACAGCCAACTTGAACTCCTTTTTGAAATTAGGAGATAAGAGAACTGGTGCATTTTTGAGGATAGCTTTCAGTTGGTCAAATGAATTTTGACATTTTTCATCCCAAACAAATTTTGCATTTTTCTTTAGTAAATTTGTCAAAGGTTCAGAAAGGATAGAGAAATTTTTACAGAATTTTCTGTAGTAGCCAGCCATCCCTAGAAATCTCATCAGTTGTCTTTTAGTTGTAGACTCAGGAAATTCAGTGATAACTTTTACTTTCGCATCAATTGGTTTGACTTGACCCTGTCCTACAATATGACCTAAGTAAACAGTAGCTTTACAAAAGTCACTTTTAACAAGGTTGATTGTCAGCTTGGCATCACTTACTCTCTGAAAGAAGTTTCTGATGTAGGTGAGGTGCTCTTGGAAGCTGTCGCTGGTGATGATAATGTCATCAATATAGGCCTCAGATCCTGGTAGTCCAGCAATCACTCTGTTTACCAGACGTTGGAAGGTGGCCAGAGAATTTTTCATTCCAAAGGGCGTGACCTTGTATTGGTATAATCCATCTGGTGTGACGAAGGCAGAGATCTCCTTTGCTCTGTCTGTTTGAGGGATCTGCCAGAAGCCCTTGAGGAGATCAAATTTGGTGACATACTTTGACTGTCCAACTTTGTCAATGCAGTCATCATTCCTGGGAATAGGATATGAGTCCGTTTTTTTTTTTTGATAGAGCGTTCGCTTTCCTGTAGTCCGTCACCATTCTATATGTTCCATTGGGTTTCGGAACTAGGATGCATGGAGAACTCCAGTCACTGTTACTTGGTTCAACTAAGTCATTTTCAAACAGGTATTTGACTTCTTGTTTAAGGTATTTCTGCTTCTCTAGATTCATTCTGTAAGAATGCTGTTTTACAGGCTTGGCATCATCTTGTAGGATGACATCATGGCAAACCATATCAGTCCTCAATGGAACATCAGGGAATATGTGACTATATTCAAATATGAGCTGCTTTAGCTGTTGTTGTTGAAAATGGTCCAGGTGGGACAACTTGCTGTCAATATTTTGAAGAATGTCTGAATTTTCAAGTTTGGCTGGACCAGGTTCATTTTTCAAGGGGCAGTCACAATCTTCTTCAGAATTTTCCAGTTCAATTGTATTTACCACATTGACTGGCTTTTGCTGAGGGTCTCTGTCAATGTATTCTTTCAGCATGTTGATGTGACACATTTGTTTTTGTTTCCTCCTTCCAGGGGTTAAAATTACGTAATTTAGATCACTGACCTTTTTGAGGACAGTGTAAGGGCCGAAATATCAGGCTCTTAGAGGGTTTCCAGGAACTGGCAAAAGCGCAAGAACTTTGTCACCAGTTTTAAAACTTCTATCTTGGGAATGAAGGTCATATCTGGTTTTCATTTTGCCCTGAGCCTCTTTGAGATTAGACTTAGCAAAGTCACAAGCCTTAGAGAGACGATTATGGAAGTCAGAGACATACTGAAGCAAGTTCATTGGGACATCATCTTCGCCAGCAACTTTTTCCTTCAGAAGCTTCAGAGGTCCACGGACTGTATGCCCAAAAAACAAGCTCAAAAGGACTGAACCCAAGAGACTCCTGAACAGCTTCACGGGCAGCAAACAGAAGAAGATGGACACCTTCATCCCAGTCTTTCTCTGTGTCGAGGCAGTAGGTCCTTATCATGTTCTTCAGGGTTTAATGGAACCTCTCCAAAGCACATTGACTCTCAGGATGGTAAGCTGATGACCTGTATTGTTTAATACCAAGCTCATGCATAACTTGTTGAAATATGCCAGACATGAAATTTGACCCTTGATCAGACTGAATAGACTTAGGAAGACCAACAAAGCAGAAAAAGTTGGTAAGAGCCTTGATGATAGTCTTCGCCTTGATATTATGAAGTGGATTTGCCTCAGGAAACCGGGTGGAAGCACACATGATAGTCAGTAGGTACTCACAACCAGATCTAGTCTTCGGCAATGGTCCAACACAGTCAATGATGATCCGACTGAAAGGTTCTTCAAAAGCGGGAATGGGCTTAAAGGTGCAGTCAGCGATGTGGCAGAAAACGAGTAGAGAGGTTGTTGATATTTGAAGTGTAAATGAATACAGACCCACCCCTCCCTTCATACTCCGCCCCGGGGTCCACCCCCGAAGTTCATGGACGCGCATTGTCATATAAACGGCAGTAGAAACTGCGTAGCTGACCAATACGGCGGAGGCCGGACCCTCCAATGCTCGAGGGTAAGTTGGCGAGGGGAAGCCGTATCTATTGCTTTGAAAGTACATGTGACAAGTTTTAGTAGTATTGTAGCAAAGGTGATAATAAGCCTGTCATATAAAGAACTGCTAAAGCATGCTTGTCAGTGCAATACCTCAAATAGGAGTCTGTGTCCACGAACAGACTACGGTCAGGAATGCATTTAAAAATTGTTCTGGCTAATTACAAGCTGAAAAAGTGGAAAATGGATTCGGAATTTTTCCCGGTACAAGTTATCAATTCGCGAGCTCCATAGAAGGAACGCTTAGACCGTTTGTGTGTTCCTGCTATGAGCTCATTTAGTAGCTTGCTGTCGGAATTGTTTTGTTTTGGAAGAAATGGTAATCAGGAGCCTATAGCAAAATTTCTTCCTGAACAGTGGGTATATAACAGTACAGCTACAACCACATGCATGCAAAGCGAGACAGTACAAGCAAAACAATATGCTGAGACGCAGGCGGTTCATTTCATTCTATCTAGTCGCACATACGTACTGCGTTTGATTGCGCAATTCCCCGTCGATTTGTTACATAAGATGTAAGACATTCACAAGAACTCGTCTCAAGTTCAGTTTGCGAAGCTAAGTTTAGCTGACCCGTCAGACAACTGTACCCACAACTCGACTGCTATTATAAATAGATAACATCACAACAACGGTACATTTTGGCAGATTAGACAATATGATGAATGCCTGACGGCTGTTACTATTGTATGAAGCACCGCAAAGCTAATGTTGCTCACCTGTCCAGCAGAAAGACGGCAACCTCCGCGTCCGTTTTCAGACCCTTCAATTAGCGGAGTTCCCTCCACCATTGGGGAGCCACACCAATGTTGACCCGGGTCTTCGCCCTTTCATGGTCGTAGCCCTTCTTTTTTAATTTATGTTCCTCAGACCGTTTTCTCTTGGGCTGTTTTTCAGCCATTGCAAATGCTGCAATGCCGTGTCTCTCTACTGTAATCAAGACGCCACGCAACCTGCTACTTCCCCCTACCCCTGTGTCTGACCTGTGCACAGTATGAACCCGCCCCTGGGTGTGGGGGGGGGGGGACCTGATGTTCTGGTGGCTCGGGCCGAGCCACAGATTTACCTGCTAAAATTCAGAGCCCAGGCTGCGTATTGAAACCGGATTTTTTTTCAGCATGCTCTCAGAAATGACAGCTTGCAGATAGTGAGGAGAAATACCGTGATTTTGACAAAAAGTGCGTGGATTATGATCGCTAACTATACCTTTCAGTCGAGCCTTTGGAATATTCTGGTTTGGCTTCCCAACCATTTGACAAGTATGACAGGACTTGCAGTAATCCTGTACATCGGACCTCATGGAAGGCCATAAGAAGTGGTTCCTGACACGTTGAAGGGTCTTCTTGATACCCAAATGACCTGACATAGGATTGTCATGGACCAGACTAAGAGTTTCTTGATGATAAGACTTTGGAAGAACAATTTGATGGGTGATCATCCACTCTTCATCTGCAGAAACATCAGGTGGACGCCACTTTCTCATAAGCACACCATTTTTGTAGTAAAAACAGACAGGAACTTGAGTAGCTTCTTGTTCACTTGCAGCCTGTGGTAGAAAATGCGCTAGATCACGAGCTTGTTGTTGCTTCTGAATAAGTTGTTTCCGAGACAGAATGTCATTAGAATGACCTGACAAGGACAAGTCTGAAGATTTCCCAGACATCTCAGGACTGGAAGGTTCCTGATGAAAAGACTGCCCAATGAAGGTGTCAGCCATGTTGAAGTCCAGGTCAGCATCATCTTGAATGACCTTTTTGGCCATAGAACTGCACATGAAGGATAGAGGTCTGGAATTTCCTCCTCTATAGATTCAGATTCTTGATCAATCAAAGGAGTGTCAGTTACAACAGGGTAGGGCACAACCTTATCCCCAGCAAGATCATTACCAAGAAGCAAATGAACACCTTTGAAAGTAAGAGAAGACCTAACACCAACAGTAACAGGCCCAGAGACTAAGTCTGATTTGAGATGAACATTATGAAGAGGTACACTTGTAAAACCACATTCTACTCCTTGAATAAGGACAGTAGCCTGAGTAGACGATTTGTCCGAAAAAGAGAGAATATCTGCAAGAATAAGAGATTGGGAAGACCCAGTATCCCTTAGAATTCAAACAGGAGCAGATGAGGAAAAATCATGTGAAAGTGAGACAAAACCATCAGTGATGAATGGCTCAAAACCCTCCATAACAGAATCAGACACAGAAGGTAGAAGATCAGGCGAACTTACCTTTGATACAAGAGATTCTCTCTTAGTGAAAACAGTTGGCTTGGTTTCTTCTCGTTGTTGTTTTTTCTTGAGAGCATAACACTCAGAAATAAGGTGACCTTGCTTTTTGCAGTATTGGCAAGACACAGAAGGTAAAGAATCAGATGATTGCTTCTCACTGGAAGGTTTCTGCTCAGAAGTGGCCTTAGAATCATTAGAAGTGTTATTAGAAGAAGCCTTGGACTGAGACTTGCTTTGAAATTTAGAAAAAGTGGATTTTTGGACAAAAGAAGACTTATGAGTCAATGCATAACTATCAGCTAGGGTGGAAACATCTTGCAAAGTATTGGCTTGTTTCTCCTCAAGGAAAGTCTTGATATCAGGCTGGATACACCTTTTGAATTCCTCAACCAAAATAAGATGCCTCATTCTGTCAAAATCTTTCTCAACTTTCATGGAATTACACCACTGATCAAACAACTGTTCCTTCAACCTGCCAAATTCAACATGAGTTTGACTGACTTCCTTGCGAGAATTCCTAAATTTTTTCCTGTAAGCCTCGGGGACCAATTCATAACCCTTCAGAATGGCAGATTTGACAAAATCATAATCAGTACACTGTTGGACAGATAACTGGTTGTAAATTTTCCTAGCTTTACCAGTAAGAACACTTTGTAACATCATTGTCCAATGCTCTTTTGGCCATTTCAAATTTTCAGCAGTTTTTTCAAAATGGGTAGTATTGGTCTACTTCATTTTCTAGGAAGGTAGGAACAAGTCTGATGTGTTTAACCACATCAAAATGATCTTAAAGTCCAAAAGATTTTGTAACAGTACCTGCTTCTATTTTCTTCATTTCCAATTCAAACTGCATCCTTTTTTCTTCTAGTTCTAGTTGTTTCTCTAACCTTTTTTCTTCCAGTTCTTTCTCCTTCTCCAACCTTCTTTCTTCCAGTTCTCTCTCCTTCTCCAACCTTCTTTCTTCCATCTCTAGTTGTTTCTGGCATAGCTGAATCTCAAGTCTTTGCAGCTCTGTTGCAGACACTTCCACATCTTTAATCAATTCTGCTGCTTCTTCCCCAAAGATATCGTCATCGATGAAATGTTGCACCAAAATGTTGAATATTTCTTGTTTCTTCATTGATGATTTCACATCAGATAATCCAAAGGTTGAGGCTATTTGTAGCAAGTCCTTCTTCTTTGCCAGCACAATGATTCCTGGGTTGGAGTTTTCAAAAAATTTTCAACATCAAAAGTCATGATTGCTGGTTTTTCGAATAGTCACAAGATTTAAAAATGATAGATCAGCTTAAATCTTTGGTGAATCCAATTGTTGATCCAATGAATGATTTATCTCGGTGGACCCTCCAATTTGTTATGACTTAAAAATCACAACAAAGAAAACCAGCAATGACAACCTAAACAAATTTGTTCTCCACTGATTAAAAAAAAAACTTCTACAAATAATCCACTATTTAATCTTATAATAACACTCTAATGCCACTATGTAACTCTGTTGCCAAAACAAAAACTTTGCTTCTACTGACCAAAATCACAGCATTTATATAGACTAGCAACATTCTGGAAAGATCTACAGGATTCCTGGGTAATCCCGCCCCCTCCAGGCAGGAAGATGCCAGAAGCTTCTAGAAAGCACAAGTCTATTTCTTCACAAAGAAGTGATATTGCATCAGATCATGTTTTTCTACAGTCATACCACCAGAGGGTGCCAAATGATAACCAAAATAAACAAATCGCTGACCAGTCATAATGGGCATTTAAATAGTGTCTAACAAATCTCCATTTACAAATGATATACAGTGCTGCACACAAAATACTCATACATAACACAGAGACTATGCAAAGCTGCCCTCTGTTCACAGTTCTATCAACTAACTGATCCACTAGATGTAGAAGGGAAGAGGGATCCAACTGTACATCCAACAAAATTTCCAAAAGCTGCTATAAAGATATTGTGACTCACATTGCCATACCATTTTTTTGTGACTCGCGTTACTTGTGACTCATGTTAAGAGCTCTTAATGTCCTGCACAGCTGCATATGAGGACTAAATATGCATATTGGTAGTACAATTTTGTTAGGTATGGGCAACAGTAGGAAAAATAGAATTTACAATTACAGCCTGCCAGGGGTTATTCTGAGGGAAGAAAAAATAGGTTTTTGTGACTCTCCTTACACCACCATCACCATCCAATTTTAATACAGAATCTTGAAAAATCTGGAACAGATGGGGAATTTTAGGTACCAAAATACACTTAACCTAGGTTTCAAAATATAAAATCAACAATTGTCAAGAATGCACCTGAAAACATGTTGCAGAGACAAGGTAGTTTTTGAAGCCCAAAATTAATAAAATTTTGTCATTTTAACTCTGAGGATGTAACAAGTAGGATTCTGACAGAATTTGGTTGGCAATACTGAATTCAGTACTTTTTCCTTAAAGTATATGATGTTCCACACTATAAAAATACAGATTTCCATAGGCATTTGAGAGAAAACTTTTGAAGGTCTTTGTCTCTATTTTCATGGAATTACTCAACATCCTTCATACGACTTAACTGCCATATTTTGTAAACTCATCCATTACAACATTAAATTGCATCTGATAACATTGCATATGGTCAATTCCATGGCAAGGTTGCATTTTCAACAGTTCTTATTTACAGGGTGCAAAAAATTAAATATACAAGATTTCTACTTGTTTCTAAAAACAAGTTAAACTTCATAGATATCAATTTCCACTCATGCATTATCACTTATCAGTCATCACTGTTTCATGTTTTTTTTTCACCTTGATACCCTAATTTTCGTGCATTTCATACTTTCTACGTCATACTCTTAGACTAAACTCAGATCATTAATTTCAATTGCCATGTGTCCGTAGAGCACCACTCCTCAATATGCAACATTGTCTTACCAATGGTGTTTTCACACAGCTACATTTAGCAGTCAGTGCACTGAATTCAAGCCAAAATAATATTCCAAAACTGGGGTAATAATTATATCCCCGAAATACAAGTTGCGGGGATATCATGGTTTCGCCCCACCCGCCGCTGCCGCGTCCGCAGATTTTAGCCGTTAGAGTGATAACTCACAAAATTCTTTACATTCTTTCTCATTTTTAGCATATGGGTAGATATGATAGAGAGGATGCACTGATCAGATTTTGGGCAAGTATGCGCTCCTAGGTTTGCCACCAGGTGGCGCTATATATTGAAAAAATCAGTTTTTTAACCATATCTCTAGAACAATTACTTACACAGACCTCAAATTTGGCTCATATTGTAGGTCTAGTAAAGGGGATGAACTGATTAGATTTTGGGCAAGTATGCACTCCTAAGTTTGCCACCAGGTGGTGCTACATACTGAAAAAATCAGTTTTTTACCCATATCTCTGGAACAATTACTTACACAGACCTCAAATTTGGCTCATATTGTAGGTCTAGTAAAGGGGAATCTAATAAAGGGGGCTTCAAGGATTGGGGAATTTCGGGAATATACCCTTTGCTGTCGGCCGCCGACAGCGTAGGCCTAGTTATAACTCAAGTAAAAAGTTACAAAAAGTGAGGTCCATAATTATCCTCTGAGCCTTGGTGATGTTCCCAATGGCATCCCACCCGAAGAAGTTATTGTTGGTTCTTTGGCCGCTATAACAAGCCAGATCCTTCTCCTTTGACGTGTTAGAGCAAGACATCCTATTGAAAACATTTCTTCTTAATTTTGAACTTAGTTATAAAAGATTTGTTGATATGTCCCATAAGTCACAATGAAATTCACCATGTGTCAAAAATGGAAGTGCATTGCATTTTTTCTTTCACTGAAGCTGCGAGGAAACTTAAGATTACATGGTGATCTTAGTTGACTCTAATGTTGCAGCAATATGGGCTTCTCAAGGCAATTAATTAATTCTCAGGAATTAATTAAAAATCGTTGATTTGTAACTACATGTCATATGTTTATGGAAAACTGTTAAAGGCTATTTATCTACGTAACAACTTGTCTAAAAAACTTTCAGTCAAGTTTGAGTGACAGTGCACATAGTGTGGGCATTGACCAAAGGTTAACGTTAATGTTAGTGCTGTGAGCTAAATTATGCACACAACAGAGAAGTGCTTTCTATAATTTAGCCTAGGAAATGAGGAGATTGCACTAAAGACCTCATGAAACTCTTAACTAGACATTGAGTTCTAACAATATACCTACATCCTATGGCCCAAAATCTGTCCATATGCCTGTCCAGTTTAATACTTTACAATTACTCCAAGCCACCAAAGTTTCATTCTACGTGCAATTTTCATTATGTATTTGGTGGCCCCTTGTTTCAATTGGTTATTGTCTTTTGTCTATATTCTCAGTTTCTCCTTTTGTGTTATATGTTGAATTTTTATTCTCCTGACTTTTCTGGACGTTTATAGGAGGGTTAACCACACCTATTGCAATTAATCTTGTCAGCCCATTGGTGTGGACAATATATAAATATGGGTGTGTTCCCCCTATTCTAAACATTTTGACCAGACGAAGATCCAAGTTGGATCAAAATGTTGTCCTTTTTTTAATCAATAAAGATTTCCTTGGTGGCTTGGAGTAAGTGTGCAGGCGTCTTCTCCTTTCTTCATCAACATGTTTTGTTTGATTGCCTTGCACCTATACCAGATGTGCGTATAACTCTTTCTTCGTACCAGTTTAATACTTTAAACACTGAATGAGCACGAGAAACTCTGAGTATGGAAGCATAATGAAAATATTTGCTGGCTGAGCAACTTTGTTGATGTCACTTACACATCCAAGTGCAACATGCAGTCAACGTACAACTTTAACTACTCTTGTATTTCATTTTAAATGTTAACAAAAATTGAAAATATTTTGCTACTGATAACAAGTTTTCAGTTTCTTTGTGGACACTTAAAATGGAGCTGTCCATCAGGGATAACTTTTCAGCCAATCTGGCGTTGTACTGCCTGTCATTGAGAAAGTGAACCAATATAAAATGACGAGTCCTCACAAGCAGGCGTGGAATAACTTGTTGGGAAGGTCTTAGATATGGGTGGGAGCAGGGTACTCAGACGAAGGTTGTAGGAGTGAACTATGTTGAGCAGGTCCATTTGTGACATAGAGAGCAACAGGACTTGAAACTGTGTTACAAACGCTTAAGTGAAGAAAGGGCTTTAATGGCTGAACTTAGGGGTTCTCACAGTCAACCTACTGTAAGCAGTTTGATACACTGAAGGACACTTCCTTTGGACTGAACAATGAGAAAGTATTCTCTGTGATAAGAGGTAAATTTGCATTGTACATTATTTTCAGTGACTTTTTTCAGTTTTTCTCAAGAAAAGACAACACATTGACATTTTTATTAATTTTTATTAATTGACTGTTATTTTACAAACATGAGATTTTCGTCACCATTGTAACCAAGGACGGGGGTTGTGCAGTTGCGAGGTGGGAGTCTTCACGTGAATGTCATCTCTTCTTTTTTCCTAATAAAATGGGTAATATAATTTTACCCTTGCAATTTGCCAATATCAGCAAAATAAACAGGTATATTTTATTTGGCATTCTGCTCCCACTTTCTGTGCCCTAGGTTTCCCAAACCAATTCCTCACTTCTCAAAGCTGCCAACCCCCATACTATAAAACACAAGACAACACATTATAGACAAATCTTTATCCACCCTACCCATTGAATTCAACTCCTCAACAGACACAAATGTCTTTGACAGCTCTCCAGCCATGAACAGGCACACATAAATAGCTCGGATTTGTTTAAATCAAAATAACAAATCTTAATCTAATGATTTCCCTAAAATTCATAACGTATCAAAAATGAAAATATTGACAAATATGTGCCTTACACATTCTTCTCTTCCCCAAAACAACCTTTTTAAAACCAAACAGTCGAGAATTAAATGAGATATTAAGGTTTGAACTTAGCAAAGTTCACACTATGGTTCTTGATAGATTCCTTTATTTTCAATATTATTTGATACACTCTAGGCAAGATGCAATACATTCCTCAGGTTATTCTGGTTAAATTCCTTAAATTTTTGCAAGTCTTGAAAATAAAATTTAAAAATAATATTTTATGGTTCCACTTTTTTATATTTGCCTCTTCAACGAGTACATTTTGAAAACCCAGAGACTCAACCCAGAAACACCTTGAATTATGGCTGATTAGGCCTTTTTGTCATAAAACAGCGCAAATATGCCCTAACACTATCCTAATATTTATTTACCATGCACTTTCTTTGCGATGCTGGGATTTAGAAAGAAAACAATCTTTACTTATTCTCCTTTCTGTGAATTCCCGGAAAAACAAATTTTCTGACTTTAAAATCTTAATTCAAATGGCTACAGCGCCATTTACAAAATTTGTTGTAGACATTCATTTACACACAGGCGCAAACACACAAACAAACACATGCACACCATGACATCATTAATTCAGCACTGTGACATCATCATAGCTGGCTGTGACATCATCAATCTTTTGATCAATTACTTAGGCCCATATTTTCATTTAACCAATTCTCAATGCATTCTACTCAAACAAGAGTGCCTGGGACATCAAAGTAGTATGTTTTGAGTGCTTGCTCAAAAATATTGCACCCTGTATTTGCATCTGCATTTTCCATCAAGGATACAAGATACAATTTTATCTGAAAGTCAAATATTTAAAAACCAGGAAACATTGAGGAACCACAGAGAAAAAATAAAAATAAAATAATAATAACAATAATAAGCAATAATAATCATAATCAGGATAATCAATAATAATGATAATAACCAACAACAATCATCAGTAATAATAATAATTATAATCATGACCATAACAAACACGGACATATCGAGTGTATAGGAAGATTGTCTGTCTAAATAGTCCATTTATATCTAATTCATCTCTAACCTCAGCCAAGAGGTGAAGGCTGTGAGGGAATACTGAAACCACATTTAACCACTGAGAAACGCAAAAGTAAGAGACAGCCACTGCATTCAGTCATACGCTGTACTTGTAAAGACGTGAAGTGCAACCTCTGGCAAACATCCACCTTGCAAACATGGTTCGTTTTCCAGACCATGTCTCATCTGTTCAAACGTGGTCTGCACCATTCAGATCAAAAATGATACTGAATCCATTGGCACTTTATTCTCCTTACATGCAACAAACACTGTCCCCCGTTTGATTCTTTAGTAAACATGTATTAATATTTTTGCAGAATATAAATTTACACAACATATGTCTCTGATTTTTGAGTATTATCGGGTGTCTGTGTGCAATACCAGACATATACCTCACCAGCCATAATGGTATACCACCAGAGAATTAATTAATTTTGTTTTAAACTTATAAACTCCTGGTACGGACATCAGTATTTACACGAGTGTCTGTATTAAAACAAAAATAAACGTTCGCTTCTGATAGAACACAGACTACAGACACACAAGATTCTCAGAATAGCCCTTAATGTTACTAAAATGTACATTAGACCAAAACAAGGTCATGGTGAAGTAAGTTATCCAGACAGCAGTTTGTTTTTAGTATTGGACAAGTCAGCTTTCTCACTCATTGCCTAATTTTATTCCAGGAAAACAATGACTACTAATTACACTCCACAGATGATATTGTGCAGCACAATGTTGTCAGAGTAAGATCCCTGCATGGAGCTGGCTGACAGAGTACAAATCACTGTGTGGTCACTCACCAAAAGCCAAATGATTTTGTTGAATCAGGTTTCCCGGAAAATGCTGATTGTCAGGCATGGTCAGTTTCCGTCCTATTTGACTTCTCCAGTCTGAGCATCCCCTTTACAGTTAACAGTTGTACAGTATAACCTAGGTAGCTCTGTTCTTCATACCTTGCTTACAAGCTATTATCACTGCATCATCCATTTAAAATGTTAAAGATGGTACTTATCTTGACAATGCACATATATGAAGCATAAGGATTACTCAAGTCCAGTTTAAATGCACAACTTCCAAACCTCATAATTAGTTATCATTCTAGCCAAATGTCATGTTAAGCATCAACCAACAAAACATGGATGCGCTATCATTCGATGCTGGCTCAAGTCAATCACATCACTTGTGAAAGCAGGAAAATCTAAATTGTCCTCTTAGTATCATAAGGCTACATACATAGTCTGCAGCTCCTATCATCCATTTAGATAGCTTACGTCAAAGCACTCACTTCATCGCGTTCCATCGCGTGAATGCCGGATCATTCAGTTTTGCAGTCAATGCATTGTGGAAACCAGTGTAATGCTGTTCGCATCACAGTGTCCAGTCCAACAAGATCATTGGATTGTTCCAATTTATCATCAGGTGTCTCCATAAGTAGGCTGATGGCATGAATGCAGACTCCACTGATGTAGAGTCCAGTGCCATTCTTTATTGGTTTCAGCTAAATAACATCCAGTCAAATATGTAAAAAATATATCCACTGTTCGAGTACTTTCTTCGAGAGATACGCTTCTTTTGTCCAGTTTGCAACTTTCAAATCCAACCAGAAGGTCAAAATAGTTCTTTGTTGAGAAAATAAATCCTCCAGTGAAAGACAATCTCTCTCTCTCTTTATAATCTTTTTTCCCAAGAAAACATCTTTCATCTTTTTATCCTCTAAGTTTCTTTATCCTTCCACTCAAGTCATGTTATCTCTCCATCTCAATGTTCATTTTTAATGGCCACTCTCTCCTCAAATATGGCTCTCAATTGTTTTTTTGTTTTTTTTAATTCCAAGACATTTATAAAAACACAAACTAACACAAATAGTCAGTCTTCTCTGCATTTGGTTACAGTTTCAGTCTTGCAGTTACTACCTACCAGTTGTTTATCTTTCCGTCCTAACAATCTTTCCTTTCTCTTGGCACCATTATGGAAAGCAAAATTGATAAGAAATATGGCTGACATTTTGCAAATATAAAAATAGCAGGATTATATTTTTCTTCTTTAAATATCTCAATTCAAACAATTTTTTCACCATATCAAGTATCTGCTCATTTCCCTGACAGGTACCCATAATTCATCTGTCTTTCTCTATCAATCACCATCTTTTGCCACCCAGTTCTGGCAACCTCTGTCACTCCATCACTACCCCTTTTCAGTTTGAACACCCAAACTCCCAATTCTCTGTCTCCCTTCTCTCACACGGTTACTTCATTTTTGCTCCCCGTCCTCAGGCCTTGACTCCCACCCCCTCCACCACTCCCTCCTCCACCACCACCAGGGATAAAATGCAACTGTTCGATAGTGTTCTGCCTCTTTGCAGCAAAAGCTAACCTCCTGGCATTATGGCCTAGTGTCCCAGTCCCTCCCCCTGGCATTTCCCCCAGCCCCCAACTCCACCCCCATGGCCTGACATGGCAACGTTCCTCTCCTGCTCTCTTCCTGAGGTAGGGTGGGAATTCATCTTGATCATATGATGACGATCAAGTGAAGGCGTGGCACACACATTTTGCTGGGACTGTGCTTTTTGGTGATGGGTAAGCCGGGGTAAAGTAGGGGTCATCCCTCCAAAATCGCTCACTCCTACCCCTGTGCTAACCCTCTCAGCCAAACGGTCAGGCGACATCAGGAGCCTCTCTTGTGACTTTCGAAGGGTTTGGGTGTTTGAGCTCTTTGCTGCTGCCATAGCTTTGTAATACTGGTGCTGTTGATTTTTTGATAGCCTGGATAAAGTGTTGCCTTCGCCAACTGTGAGCAGCTGGTCTTGCGACATCACTCTTCTTGGAGGTTTGGAAAGTGTGTCGTAATTAGCGTTGTATTGTGGCTGAGGAGGCTGTAAGGGATATGGATTGGGGGTTGCAGGAGGACCGGAGGGTACATGTAATCGTGGGCGAGAACCATGCAGAGGGAGAGTACCCCTGGCACCAAGGGTGTAGTCCCCACCCCAGTGGAGGTGGTGCTGGGAAGAATGAAATGATGGAGGAGCATTGTTGGGCCGCCGTTTGGAGGTGTAGTAGCCATTGTAGTCATCCAGATCTTTTTCTATTTAGATTTTTTAAAAGAAAATATTAAAGTTGGAATGGAAAAGAAAGGGGAAGAATAGGAAAGGATGAAAAATACATTAGATGACAGAATTGGATGGGGGATAAGTGGTCTTGAGGGGAAGGGAGCAGGGATATAAGATAAGAAAATGTAAGCTTGGCTGTACTGTGAAAATACACATATTTGTACGCTTGAACAATTTTCTCTTAAGCACGCACATTTATCAACCAAAATATGTCAAATGAGCTCTTTAATTCAAATTGTTCTCCCAACATGGTTACATATATGCAGTCACTGTTAATCGCTCCTCAGCAAAGACACACGAACCCAAGCGAATGACCCTTCCTCCCTCACTCACCAAGCCTCTTGAGTGAGCTGTATCTGTTGAGCTCAGGTTTCATGGCAGTCTCATATGAAGGAGGCAGCTGAGCCAGGTTGTGTAAGGAATGATGGAAAGATGGGTGAACAGCAGAGTCGTTATTGTGTTTGCTTGAGAGAAGAGTCCCTGAAGAGGCCAGCTGGGCATTATTCATGCGGGGCACGCGTTCTGGAAAAGGAAAACATATTGAGGACACCCACTCAATCAAAAAATATGCAAGGATGTCTTCACATAGAGCCACATTCAAAAAAATACAACAAAAAACATAAATCATTCAAACCAAAGACATATCGCCCAGGAATTTTACATTTTATTTTCTGAAATAGTTAACACTCTCATTAGTCAGCAGGAGATCAGGTAAAGCACAATTTGAGTGATAAACGGTACAAATCAAATGATAATGATAGATTCCACTTCTCAAGGGATATAAACTTTTAAAGGAAGGACTACAAAGAATGAAACATGATCTAAAGCACACAATCAACAGCAGGAATTGGAGGCTATACTGGAAAAATAATGTTCATAATTGCACTTTTAACACAGCTTTAAACTAAAACAAGGCAATTCAGCCAATGGAGAAGCATAAGAAACACAAGACGTTGAGAAACAAGACCAGCAACAGGACTGGGAATCATTTGAACACAGCAAAAATGATATAATGAGGACTGAGATGTTTTTCAGACTGGGAACAGCAGAAGGTGGAGAAGACCAGTGAAGCAAAAGCATCTTAAATCCAAGTGGTAAAAGCCATAGCTGAAGATTAAGAGAGAATGGGGTCATTCTATGCCAACTCACCTAAATTTCGGAACTTTTCCCAGTTCACGTCATGGATTTTCCAGAAAAAATTAATGTTGGTGCTCCTACCCGAGAAATGAAAGCTTGCCAAATCTTAATGCTATATTCCAAATAGTTTTCGAGCTACAAATTTTTGAAATATGACAAAAATGACAAAATTTGCACTATTTTCACCTGGAAAATGTCTTTCTTTTGAGCATCCCCAGGTGCAAGCATTTAACTGGAAAGAGCTGAAATCTTCACTGAACATACAAATAAGTCCCATGATATGTTCTGATTCATATTGACCCTTTCAATACAAATCCCTGTATTCTATAGGGTTTTACATTGAACATCTCTGAAAATTTGATATGTTATAAAGTAAGATCTATATTAACTTAGCAAAAAAAAAAAAAAAATCAAATATCTACCACTTGTCCCCCTTACACAATTGAAGTCTAAAATAATCAAAAAACAGCATTTTCAGTTCTGTGGCCAAATTCAAACCACTGTGTAGCCCTTAATATTGCAGGCATATCAAAATGGTTTCTCGACCTTAAAGACCTATGCTAGCACTGTATAATTATAAAATTTTGGACATGAATTCTCAAAACTTGCTGAGATATTTAATTTAAAAAATTGAAGTTTAAACACTCGAGCACTAAATGCAACTATTTTCAATGAAAGGCCACATAGAATACAGTAATTTGCTTTCAAATAGCGAAAGATGAATCAAAGCACATTATGGGAGTGATTTTTATGTTCAGGAAAATTTTCTGCTCATTCCAGTCAAATACCTGATTCTGAGGAGGCTCAAAAGAAAGACAGTTTCCAACAAAGATTTTGTCATTTTTGTTATATTTCAAAAGTTCATATCTCGAAAACTATTGGGAGTACAGCAATAAGTTTTGGCATGGTTCCATTTCTCAAGTGGGTGTATCAACATGAATTTTTCAAGGAAATCCATGACGTGAACTGGGAGGCCTTAGGTGAGTTGGGATGGAATGACCCGATAGGAAGACATCACAACTTTGTCAACTGAAGGATGGAGAAAAATTACTGGCCCCATATGTATAAAGCCATTGAGAGTAAAACTCTGATTTCCTTCAAAATAATGAGAACAATGGAATTTTGATCTCGATGGAGTATGAATAAGTACAGTAAAATGCATTTAAATTTCATGTGTCAAGGATCTTGGCCCCTAAATTATTTAATGGAGCTTGGGAGGACTCATGGTCCGACAGGAGTTGCCAGAAGATGGCTGAAGTCAATGCACAGAGGAGGAGAAATAATGCACTGGAAATTTTGGATGTCACAGAATTATTGCAGACGTTCTGTCTTGATCAACAGGGTATTTGTCACAGATCTTTTAACAGATTTCATTTTTTGAACTGCACACAATAATGCTCTCACCGCAGAAATCTGGACATTCCTTGGCAACCAGAAAAATGCAACTATGCACAAATGACGACTACACTGCCTGGCCAAAAAAAAATTGCACACTCTAAATTTTTGTGGGACCACCTTTAGCTTTGATCACAGTGGACGTTTGTAGAGGCATTGTTTCGACAATCTTATGCAATGTTCCAACATTTACTTCCAAACACAGCTGCATTAATTTTTGGTCAAGATCTTGTATTGATGAAGGTCGAGTCAAAACAACTTCGTAAAGCCTTCTCCAGCTCATACTCGCTTGAGCCACTCTTTTGCAATTTCAGCCCAATGAATCTTGGCATTGCCATCCTGGAATATGCCTGTGCCATCAGGGATTAAAAAATCTATTGATGGGATAATGTGGTCATTCAGTACATTAAAGTAGTCCGATGACTTTATTTATTGTTGCACAATGTTGCTGAGCCTAGACCTGACCACTTTAAGCAACCCCAGATTATAGCATTGCTTCCAGAAGCTCGTACAGTGAGCAGTTTGCCACTCACTTAACAAGTGGCTTTCTTTGTGGCCAAACAGCTGATTTAGTCCCAATTCTTCAAGTTCTTGGCATATTGTGCTTGCGGAAATGCAATTACTGTACTTCCACAATTAAACATAGCCATGAGTTCTACTATTGACTTCACCAAGCGTTTTAGTGATCTCCGATCATGATCATTCATGACTTTTCTTCCAACTCATTTCTTCCGCAGAGTTGATGGTTCACCACTATGCTTCAAGGTTTTAGTAATGCATTGAACAATTATTAATCCAATTCCAACAATATCAGCAACCTTTTTAGTTGTTTTCTTTGCTTGATGCAGACCAGAAATGACAGAAACATCCATTCCAAGACCATGGGATACAATATCCAACATGCTTGATTAAGAAATGAGAAGCCACACATTTCATCAGTCAGGATTAAAAGAATTTTTTGCTGGCCGAAACATATTAATCACTGGAATAATGATTTATGTGTAGGGTCTTAAGCATTTACTTAGTCTAAATGGCAATTTTTTTTTGGCCAGGCAGTGTAGGTGACTTCACAGTAAAAGATTTGTAGACCCATGCCTGCAATTATGACCACATCGACAGCAGTAAACATTTCCCAAAAGTTTATTTACCTATGGGTCTCTGAACCATCAGTCAAAATCAAGTGGTTTTTAGAACTGTAGGATTTTCCAGGGTTGGTGAAATTATTGACACATACACATGTATCATAGCTCCCTGAGAGAATGAGGAGGTATATGTCAACTGCAAACATACCACAGTATTGATGTGCAGGGGGTTTTGGATGGCTAGTAATTGTAAGTGATAAATTATAATTTTCTCATTTTACAAAGCACTTAGTCATACAGTAGTGCGCAGTGATGATTGTACACTTAACAATATTAAGATATATCAGAAACTAAGTACTATTGAAGTCAGAGACATGCTGTCAGGGGAGGCAGTGACTTGACCTTTTATCGCTGGATTTTGTCAACCTGTTTCCACATAATATGCCTGATTGACAATCAATCAATTTTTACTTTTTTTTTTACCAAACAATTAAGACCTACAAATTGTATTGCGCACAATACAAACCTAAGCTTGATCTGTAATCATTTTGATGATAGAAGTAATTGAAATTTCACTATGGGAAGTTTGACCTTCGAAGGTCACCGAAGGTCAAGTTCAAGGCCACCGAATGAAAGTTCATGTATGACTTCCTATAACTATTCAAAGCACATATGTTCCCAATCTTCAGTATTTTCAAGCCTAAAAGCCTAGAAGTCTTTGAAAATTGTAACATTTGCTTTGACCTCAAGCTTGACCTTTCAAGGTCATCTGAGGTCAACTTTAAAACAACAAAATATAGGTCATATGTGACTTCCTATATGTTGATAATACAAACTTAATCTCTATCTGCACCTATTTAGCTTCCACAGGCTATTTTGCCCATTCTCCATAAGACCCAATGTTAAAGTACAGCGCCCCCACTAAACCCACTTCCGTCGATTCAATCAAAATGGCACTCGCACTGTTCATAAACTGTATCAAGGTGAGTTGATTGCCAGATTTAGAATAAAATTATCAGACAGTTTTTGAGAAATAATTTTTTGAGATTTCAAGTCCTATCTTTTAGGGAGCTTGTCAATATTCTGAACAGTGAACACTTTCATTTTTGAACGGACGCCTGTTCATTTTTGGATGCTTTCGAGGCTGCAAACCTGGTTACTGCGTTTGATGATGAACACCCTTCCGTTCATTTTCTGATGCGTTCATTTCCCGAAGCGTTCATTCTCCGATGCCTGCCAAAGGCCTGATGCGTTCATCTATGTGTGAAGTGAGCTATTAGATTATGGGCGCGGATATTCTTTTGTGAACGACGACTGAATATGGATGACGGATTATATAAACGCTTGTACAGGCCTATTTTAAATTCTCAGTTCCTTAAAGTGAAATAGTTCTCAATGTCATTGTTAGGTTTTTTTTTCATATAAAGTGAAGTTGTTCTCATTATCATTGTTAGTTTTTTTTTTCATATACTGGGTATAATCCGCCTGCTAAAGATCATTTGCCAATTTAGGTGACGCTTCAGGAATGGGATTATATGCGACCTACTCCTGTTCTCTGAACAAAAACATATTCCAGTTATCTAAACAAAAATATATTAAACTTAGTCGACTGAACAAATTAAGTATTAATCGTGCACATCATCCAAAAGTCTTGTCACCGGTATTCCAGCGCGTCGCATGAATTCAGGTCTCACTCCGTGATCTCGTATCCCTGAACCAGCTAATCCCCATGGCATCACAAGACTACTTAGTCGTTTATCTTGCAATCAAGCTTATTCATTAATTGAACTGATAACACCCTTATAATAAGGGTTATATTCATAAAGGGGGAAGGGGGGGAGATAAATATTTATTAACATTCAGACATGCTGATTTTATAATAGCCTACTGTGCACATGCAGAGGTTTTACTTTGCTCATCTGCTTATCTAGATCTGGACTTGTCGTCGGCAGCTCCCACAGAGCGGCGGTTTCATGTGTTGTGACTTCAATCTGAAAAAAATACTGTACAATAAATTAGAACAATATATAATATGACAAATGGTACAAAATCTGCGACAATCAATGGAACAAAATCTGAATATCATTGCAGAACTCATCATGTACGTAGTGGGCTGTAAAGTGTGGCATTTTTTTTTTGGCTTGCACGTTCACAGGTTTAAAAAGAAAGGATTAATATCGTGGATAATTTTGCAATTTGATATGAGCGGGACTAAGTTATCCTAGTTCTTATATTCACAGAATAGTAGAATTAAACTTCCGCTGTCGCACAGATGATGTGATACAATGCGTAAACTATAATTTTAATGTATTTAATTTAATTTATTTACAATCTTTTGCAAACAAATTGCCTAGCGGTCACATCATGATTTGGAATTCTAAAATGCTTTTGTATATAAGAAGGAAAAAGTGGCATACTGAGACCATACGGAAGCGATGTTCATTCCAGTAAAGTATTCACACAGCAACATTTGAATGTTTTGGCTGAATGAACGTACCCCGGTACCAGTGAATCACAATTTATCTCCGGTCTTGAGTGTGGAATGTGTTAAAGCATCTTATCGAACTCGATGAAAAGTGTAAGCGTAAAGCGGAAGATTGACGATCGATAAAGATGTAATCTCGAAACTGGAGATTTGGTAGGATTTTTTCGTTGACGTGAAAACTGTCGTTTAATAGGCATGTACCTTACAATATACTTCTAAATTCAGCAGGATGGGAAACGGGGAATTTTTTTCTCGTATGAAGGAAATATTTATGCATGTTGGTGTAAAATATGCAAAGTGGAGAGCAGATTCATTTTGTAACGCAAGAGAGGGTAGCTGAGTTCATTTTTGGATGCCGTCCGGTCAAAAATGAACGCATGCTTGTTCATGTTTGAACACTCTGCCGGAGAGAGGGTAGCTGAGTTCATTTTTGGATGCTGTCCGGGACGGAGACTTGTTCATTTTTGAACGCCTGTTCAAATTTGAATGCGTTCAGTATATTGACAAGCTCCCTTAATATTGTTTATAGTTTCCTTGATCTCGAGTTTGACCTTTCAAAGTCATCTGTGGTCAAAATTAATATTGCCTAACTATAGGTCATATATGACTTCCTATATGTCAATCATACAAACTTAATCTCTATCTGCAACCATTCGGCCTCCACGGGCCATCTTGCATATTCTCCATAAGACTCAGTGTCAAAGTACAGCGCCCCCACTTGACCCACTCCCGTCGATTCAATCAAAATGGTGCTCGCGCTGTACATTGACAGTACCAAGGTAAGTTCATTGCCTGATTTAGAAAAAAGTTATCGTGCAGTTTATGAGAAATAATTTTTTTAAATTCTCAGTCCTATCTTTAACATTGGGGCCAAAATTTCAAAGGCCCATAAAATGTAAAAATATGATTTAATCAAAAATCCAAAAAAATGACTGGAGATATGGTCTAGTAGCATGTTATGGCAAATTTACAGGAAAATTCATCGGGCCAAAAAAAAAAGATAAAAAATGTTCCAGACGATGGACAATGGACGCCACATCACGGCAATAGCTTATCGGGCCATAGGACCGATAAGCTAATAAAAAACAGCATTCAAGGGTAAAAGTGCGCTGTCTATTGTTAGACCAATGTGTCCTTGTTATACTGAAACTACATACCCCAGACTCCATCCATGTTTATTTCCAGGGCACTGCTTCCAAAGAGAACCAGCTCTGAGCATTTCCATTGCACCAAAGTATTTTCTCCTCTTTGATTGGCTTGTGATGCCGTCAATTTGATTTTGGGGGTGGCCATTTGATTCTATGGGCTCTGATGTTTCCAACGAGCCCTCAACGACCGTAATCGCAAAAAGCTAGCCTGAGATGGAGCCTTGCGTTCCCGGTGCGCGAAACTTAGAGTCCACACATCATTATGTACATGTAATTATAGAGTGCTTCAATGTAAACGTTAAACTGATTTGTTCTTGGTATTTTCACTATAATTATTCGCTAAACATTCAGCAGACGTCAAAGTAGTTTCCATAGCTTGCTGGCTGACTACTCATATGGCAATGAAGCATAAATAGATGACTCATTGGAAATATCTTAGTGGGTAAGTCATTGAGCTATTGTGCAGGTGACAGCTGTATATATACTTGAGTACACACAGTTGAGCATACACGATTGCAAACAGTTTTTTTTTTTGTATGTCATTGCTGGGGTGTTTGTTGTGATTGCTGTTTTTTTCTTTTTCTGCGTTCCAGCTGCAAGGCAACATTACGCACAAAGACTCAAAGAGTGCAGCGATGACCGCAGATGTACCGTCACTGAACCGGTTTGTTTTTGATATTTTCGGTATGATTGTCCACTAAATATTCAACAGTCATTTTTGAAGTAGTCTTTCTAAAGAATCCATGCGCTGTTACGTGCAAGTACTGAGCGTGCGCTGAAATACAAGCACTAAATCAGGGTGCATGATGTGTTTTGCTGATGCACTCTTTAAATTTGCAATACAACGACAATAAGATTGTCTGTTCAGCTATCTTAGTGGCTAGGGCGTTGCGTTCAAATGCGGGAGTTCTGGGGTTCAAATCTCGAAGCAGCTGGAGGATTTGTTTTTGAGCAGCAGGGGCATAGTTCTTGTATAAATAATTACTAGGGTGTTCATTGATTTTACTTTTTTTTTTTTACTATTTTTAGTTATCTTTTTAATAACAATCTTGTTTCTTTGCTTGTTTTATTGAAAATAAATCTGCTCCAGTGGAGTCAAACTTCATTTCCTTATTGTCTTTGAATGGGAAAATGTATACAGGACTGGTTACAATAATAAATAAATATATAAATTGTTTTTTTGCAGTTCTGGAAAGCGGATGTGAGATGGTTGCCGTCTTGAAGATGTGAGAGACTGTTTGCTAACAGCATCCCGAATTCAACAAACAAATAGGTGTAACCACAAACTTCAAGGATTCCAAACTGGATAAAATTATTCGTTTGGAAAAATTTCTCGATAATTACTACTACGCAATGCCAAACCAGCCGGAGCCCAAGAGAACGCGATCTCAGCTTGGATCAAGTGATTCCAAAACGGCTGAATTCAGCGGGGGTACCGTGTGTACTACAACGGAAGAGATAAATGCTAAATTGTCAAAGCTAGATTTGTTGGAGAAATTGGTCAGTGACCTAGCTTTGGTGAGTAAAGACATTATTCATTTGAAAAATGCTGTTGGCTTGAATAATGAACTGATTCAAGAGCTACAGAAGGAAAATAAAGCGCTAAGAGCTACAGTAGACGCGCTGACAAATGCAACGGAAAAATTAAAAAAAGAGAACCGTCAAATACAAAATGAGCTCCTTGATCTACAATGCAGGAGTATGAGGAATAATCTGGTACTCACGGGTATAAAAGAAGATGAAAAAGATGGTTATACTGAAACTGAAAACAAAGTTAGACGATTTATGCAGGAGGAACTCGGAATGACGAATGGGCAAGCAGCGGAGGTTCGCTTTGAAAGAGTTCACCGTTTTGGGAAACGGATTACCGGCAGACCTCGCCCAATTGTGGCCAAATTTACTTATTTTAAAAATAAAATAGCCGTGTTGGATAGAGGAAAAGAATTGAAGCGCAACTCCTTCTCAATGAATGACCAATTCCCTCCGGAAATAAGGGAAAGGAGAAGGAAGCTTTTTCCTATCATAAAAGAGAACCGGGACAAAAAATTTAAAGTACGGCTGTCAGTTGACAAGCTGTACGTAAATAATCAGTTATACAGGGACGCAACAATTACACCTTGGCTGTACTAGTTTGAGACCGGATCTCATTTTCTATTTGTTGCTGCTGCTTTTGTCGCTATTACCTAATGACAGTGATGATATAGCGATGGTGATGATAATAATACTGGTTGTTGTTATTGTTATTAGGGCCTGAGCCGACTGCAAGTCGTCCGAGGACCCTATTGAAATCGTAGTGTTTATTTTTATTATTATTATTATTATTAGGGCCCGAGTGACGACTGCAAGTCGTCCGCGGAGGACCCTATTGAAATTGTGGTGTTTATTATTATTATTATTATTATTATTATTATTCCTCCGACATTTCAAGGGCCAATTTCGCACCTTTCTCAAGCTTGAAAACGCTCGTAACTTTCCACATTCGTCCGGCCACATCCGAAATTCGATATTTTTGGGCGCCCGTTCATGGTCGACGCAAAATGCCAAAATAGCGCCCCCTAAACACGTTTCAAAATTCCCATAGGGAAATTCGGTTACTTTCTCGTAGGCAGACAAAATTCGGTAAACATGTGTATCATACCCAGACATACAAGGGCAAAGGGCGTGGCTGTTAGGGCGTGACAAAATTTGGCGACTCGATGAAAAAATTTTACAATGCTCTCACACTTTACTAATCGCGCCCCCTGGTGGTAACAGGAAGTGACCATTTTTTACTTTAACATGTACTGATGACACATAGTTGAACCCATCAACTTCATTCCACTTCTAAAGCATGCAGAACAAGTTGATGAAGCTACATTATGAATGCTATGAAGCTACAAGTAATGGCGTTCATGTGGCAATGCAGTGAAGATGGATCCCTTGCCATGAAAATACGTTTGTGTTTTTGATGCCTTTACTGAACTCGTATCATCATATAAATTGATACACAGGTCAAGGATGGCAAGCTGTTAAATCTGATAGGGGCCTCGCCTATGGGGGGAGCAAAATGTCTCTATAGCGCCCCCTTGTGGAAACAGGAAATGCCATATTTTACATTGACATTGGCCGATTTGCTCGAAACTTTGCATTTGTGCTGACGGTCTGCCCCTGAATGCACCTGCCCACATTTGGTTACGCTCAGAGCGCCCGCTGGTGGATGAACTATCAACTTTTCATAACTCCTTCCTGCTTTCTCCGATTCGCTCGAAACTTTATCACAGGTTGGTGCCTGTACTTGACCTGTCCACTGGTCGTGAGTGCACACCTGCACCCATCAGGATCTCACCACTACCCCTAATGTGCACAAGGGTGCGAGAGCCCGTTCAACGCTGCTTGCAGCTTTAATTATTATTGTGATTATTATTTTGGTGATTTCCATTTCAGTTTCCAACTGGTCTTCATCCTTTTTCCCTTGCTTTTAAAAGTAAGGAGACAATAATAGTAATGGATATCCATGTCACTTTTTTCCTTTTCTTTTTCTTTTCTTCCTTCATTTATTATGACAATTAATTATTATTTATCATAATCTTTTGGGACACAGTAGTGGGTTACCCCAAGAAATGGAATTTGGGACAAAAATGCTTCATGTGTTGATATGTTAACTGTTTGTCTTTGTCAGCAGGTCGTTTTGTTTTTGTAGTTTTTTCTTACCTAATTATGTTAATTTTTTTGTTTATGCTTTTCAACTGCCACATGAACATTGGCAGGCAGGCACCTATGTTGAATTTACTTTACTTTTTATATCTGCATGGATTATGGTTAGCTCTTCTGTTATCCCTAGAAAATATTCTATGGTATATCTGACCATCAAAACTCATACTCTATGAATTTAAAAACCTAGTCTTTAAAAATGGGAACAGATGGAGTCTGTATCGCTAGTTCTAACTGCAATGGCCTCGCAGACAAAAGGAAAAGACACCAAATATTTACTTGGTTAAAAGAGAAAGATTATGCTATTTTTTGTTTACAAGAAACTCACTCAGTAATGACAGATGAAACTATATGGATGGAGGAATGAGGTGGGCAAATACCATTTTCACATGGTTTAAAAAATTCGAGGGGAGTAATGATTATGTTTAAAAACAACTTTAACTATACTCTGCAAGCTTTAGAAACTGACCCTCAAGGAAGGTGGATCATTTTAAATATGATTATTGAGGATAAACAAATATGTTTGGTTAATTTATATGGTCCAAATAACGATGATCCACACTTCTTTGAATCTATTTACAACATTATTAAAACCTCAAAATTCACAAGTAAATATCTCATAATGGTTGGAGACTGTAATACAGTACAGAATAATTTAATAGATCATAAGGGAAAGAATTCAGCTAATCACCTCCCACATGCTTCTACAGAAATCACATCAATAATGAACACAATGGATCTGGTAGATGTTTGGAGATTAAGAAATCCAGAATTATATAAATATACGTGGAGAAGACCAAATCAGGCAAGCTGTATAGATTATTTTCTTATTTTCTTATTTTCTTTGTTATCCAAAACAAAAAAGGCAGTAATTGAAGACAAACTAAAATCTGATCACCAACTTATTTCACTTCATTTAGAACTAACTGAATATCCACGAGGACAGGGATACTGGAAGTTTAATCAAAAGTTACTAGAGGATCAGACTTTTGTAGACAGTACAAAAGAATTTATTACAGATTTTTTTACACATAATATAGGACCAGCAGACCCTCTTATTGTATGGGATACATTTAAATGTGTCTTTAGAGGCCACACGATTCAATTTGCCTCACAAAGGAAAAAACAATTAAGATTAAATGAACAAAAAATTAAAAAAGAGATTGAGATGCTTACATCACTACTTGACAGCTCAGAAGCAACTCTGGATGTGGCTGACAAACTGGACCAAAAACAAAAAGAATTTGAACAACTAATTTATGACAGGTCAACTATAATGCATTATAGGAATAAAGCAAAATGGATGGAGAAGGGTGAAAAATGCAATAAATTATTTTTAAGTCTCCAACATAGAAATTTAGCAAAGAAAAATATACAGAGGTTAAAAAGAAATGATGGGGCAATTCTTACTTCACCTATAGATATTCTGACTGAAGGAGAGAGCTATTTTACAGAGATCTTCTCCTTCCAGTCATCACCTGTTCTACTACATAACATGGATTGCCATCCGTTTTTTCCTCGTAATCAAGTTAAATTATTGGAGGAACAGAAGGAAACTTGTGAGGGTCTAATTACGGAACTGAACTCTTCTATGAAATTATGTCCTTTCAACAGGGGAAAGCGCCAGGATTGGATGGTATTCCGATAGAAGTGTACCAAACTTTCTACGAACAGATTAAAACCCCCCTACTTACAGGTTTTAATTTTTCATATGACAAAGGTATTCTCACAGGGACTCAGCAGGAAAGTGTAATATCTCTGCTCTTAAAACAAGAAGCTAGTGGCCACTATAAAGATCCGGTTCACTTAAAAATCTGGAGACCACTTACTTTTCAGTGTTATGATGCGAAAATATTAGCTAAATGCATAGCATTGCGTATAAAAAATGCCCTACCTGATATTATACACCATGACCAGTCTGGTTTTATACAAGGACGGAATATTGCAAATAATATAAGACAATTACTCGAAATTATAGAACCTCATGATAAAATAAAGATACCAGGTTTAGTTTTTATAGCAGACTTTGAGAGGGCCTTTGATAAAATAAGATGGGATTTCATTTATCAATGTTTAGAATTTTTTAATTTTGGTGAGTCTCTTACACAGTGGGTTAAAGTTATGTACAATAACTCAATCTCCAAAATTATAAAAAATGGTTATATTTCAAAACCCATTGCCCTTTCACGGGGGGTAAAACAGGGCTGCCCATTATCACCGTATTTATTTATTATAGCAATAGAAATACTCGCTATAAAAATACGAACAAACAATAATACCAAAGGCTTGGAAATGCAAGGTCTAAATACAAAAATTTCAATGTATGCTGATGATACAATTTTTCTATTGAGCCCTCACTATACATCGCTACAGAGCCTTACAAAAGACCTGGATGACTTTTCGAACCTATCTGGGCTGAAGCGAAATTATGAGAAATGCCAAATATTGACGCTTGGTTCCCTGAAAAACAGAAATTTCACTCATCCATGTAATTTGCCAATTCACTGGACAGATGGATTGGTCAATGTACTTGGTATACACATCCCAGAAAATATGAGTGAAATTTCAAAGATTAATTTTAATATGAAATTGAGTAAAGTTGAAAAAATTCTGCTGCCCTGGAAAGGGAAACATCTGACCATTTATGGCAAAATAACTTTAATTAACTCATTAGTTGTATCCCAGTTTACATACTTATTCATGACATTACCAACCCCTAAAGAATCATTCTTCAAAATATATGAACAGAAGATTTTCAAATTTATATGGAATGATAAACCTAATAAAGTTAAACGTATATATCTCTACAATGATTATGTATTTGGTGGGCTAAAACTCTTAAACTTAAAAGCTTTAAATCTTTCACTGAAGGCCTCCCTTATTCCAAAATTCTACTTCAATCCAAACTGGTTTTCCGGCAAATTACTTAAAAGTGTCCATCCTATGTTTGAAAAAGGCTTCTCTCCATTTCTGCAAATTAAACCTATGTATTCCGCTTTAATTAATGACATGTTTTCTGGTATCTCCACTTTTCTGGAAGAAGCTCTACAAAGTTGGTTACAATTTCAGTTTCACCCACCAGAAAATGCAGAACAAGTTCTACAACAAATAATATGGTTAAATTCTAATATACTTGTTGATAGAATGATGATTTTTTAGAAATGCATGTTTGATATACAGCGCCCTCCATAATTATTGGTTAAGCTGTGTTAAAAGCCTTAAAATAAATTCAATTTTTATTGCAGAAGCATACTCTCACACTGAAAATTGTAGAAAAAATGTAACCGTCAACTCAAGTGAATTTTAAGGGAAAAAAAAATCCCTGACTAAGAAATAATTAGTTTTCATAAAATCACCTGTTCCACAATTATTGGCACCCCTAACAATTCCCAGGAAATAAATGTAATTGAAGTATTTCTGTCATTTCTACAGTAGTTTACAAAGTTGATCAGAGTATCTAGGAACATTTAATTAGTAATTCATCACTTCCTGTTTCCCTGGGGTATAAATATGACGTGACACAGGGGCCATTTCTCTTATCCACTCTTCAACATGGGACAGACAAAGGAACACACCATTCAAGTAAGGCAGATGTGTGGAGCCTTCACAAGTCAGGCAATGGCTACAAGAAAATAGCCACTCGCCTGCACCTGCCCATATCTACTGTCAGAGGAATCATTAAGAAGTTTAAAACAACTGGAACAGTGGTAAACAAGCCTGGACGAGGACGCAAGGTTATTTTGCCACCACGCACAGTGAGGAGGATGGTAAGAGAAATAAAAAGTTCTCCAAAGCTCACTGTTAAAGAATTGTGACAAATGGTAGCATCTTGGGGTCACAAAGTCTCCAAAACAACCATCAGGCGCTATCTACATGCCAACAAGCTGTTTGGGAGGCATGCACGGAAAAACCTTTTCTCACACTGCAATCATAAACGCAAACGTCTGGAGTTAAGCTAAGCGGTACTGGGACTTCAACTGGGACCGTGTGCTTTGGTCAGATGAGACCAAGATAGAGCTTTTTGGCAACAAACACTCTAAGTGGGTCTGGCGGAACACAAAAGATGAGTGTGCAGAAAAGCACCTCATGCCCACTGTGAAGTATGGGGGAGGATCGGTGATGCTGTGGGCCTGTTTCTCTTCCAGAGGCCCTGGGAACCTTGTTAGGGTGCATGGTATCATGAACGCTTTGAAATACCAGGACATTTTAAATCAAAATCTGGTGGCCTCTGCCCGAAAGCTGAAGATGGGTCATCACTGGGTCTTTCAGCAAGATAATGACCCTACACATGTGGCCAAATCTACACAGAAATGGTTCACCAGACACAGAATCAAGCTCCGCCCATGGCCATCTCAGTCCCCAGACCTCAACCCCATTGAAAACCTGTGGAGTGAGCTGAAGAGGAGAGTGCAGAGGAGAGGACCCAGGTCGCTGGATGATTTAGAGAGATTGTGCAAGGAGGAATGGTCGAAGATCCCTCTTTCTGTATTCTCCCATCTTGTGAAACATTATAGGAGAAGATTAGGTGCTGTTTTGTTGGCAAAAGGGGGTTGTACAAAGTATTAACATCAGGGGTGCTAATAATTGTGGCACACATGATTTGATGTAAAAGAATTATTTCTTAATGTGGGATTTTTTTCCCACTGAATAAATGCACTTGAATTAAAGGTTGGATTTTCCTCTTTTTTTCCATTGTGGTCCTATATTATTTAGAAAAAAACTGAATTTATTAGAAGCTAAAGAACACATCTTAACCAGGGGTGCCAATAATTATGGAGGGGGCTGTAGGTATTATTTTTATAAGGGATATAGTGAATGAGGATTATAAACTCATGTCCTACAAACAATTAACTAGTTTTTATGGAACAGTCTGTACATTGCAACAATATAATCAACTTATTGGAGCTTTACCAAGTGCTTGGAAATCAAAAATTATAAAAGGAACAGGAGGGCATTTAGTCCGTAGGCCATATATGAAAATGGCAAATTGGTTAAATAGAATAAAGATCAACAAACATATATACACATTTTATTTAAGAATAAAGAACTTAGTCGCTGTACCATACAGGATTCTAGACAGTTGGGAAAATATGTTAGATACACTAGTCCCATGGAACCAAGTTTTCAAAATCCTTTACAGTACATCACTTGATCCAAAGATTAGATATTTTCAATATAAGTTAATATATAAGTTTTTAGTAACTAAAAAGATGCTAAATATATGGGGAATAGAGTCATCACCCCTTTGTCGATTCTGTCAGGAAGAAGTGGAGTCAGTAGACCATTTATTTTGGTACTGTCCAATAATAGCCTTATTTTGGATAAAGGTACAAGGCTGGATATCTCAGTACAATAGTATACAATTAGATTTATTTAAAGTGTTACTTGGTGATGTGACAAAAGGAACACACCTAATCTGTAATATAATTATATATTTAACAAAAATATTTATTTTCGGGTTAACATCTGTGGAGGCATTAAGAATTGAGAAATTCAAAAATTTTGTCAAGTATTACAGTACAATTGAGTGTGTGATGGCCCATGAGACAGGACTTGAAATTTATGCCAAAAGATGGGATATAGTAAGGGAGGCTAAAGGTTGGGAATAATGAGAGATGGAATAGGTGAGCCAATAACGACTAATGCAAAAGGTAGAAAAGCATTGTGAATGTAATTGTTATTGTAGTGTATTTCTATTTTCATTCATTTATTTATTTAATTTTTTGTGTGTGTTTTGTTTTGTCGGGTGATGGTAGGAGGACTCGCACACAATTATGTAACTGACTAAATTAATAAAGTTGTCCTCCAAAGCAGGGGGATGGTGGCAGGATATTAAAAAAAATAAAATAAAATAAATATATAAATAAATAAAATGGTTGTAATTAGATGGAATGTATACCTGTAGTGACATATCAGTGAAATTAAACGAGTTTTGCTGTTTGATACCTGAGTGCCAATTCGGAGATGCCACCTAGATATTCCAGAACTAAAGCCTCTCTAGTTTTGCTCTGATTTACTTGATTAGAATAAACTTTGTCACAGATAATGGTGAGATTCTGTGCCATAATTTTTAGAGGTTTCAGACAGCAACTAAATAAATTCAAAACGGATAAAAGTAAAATTTTGTTGGGCACAAATGAGATCCTCCATTTATGCTGTGTTCCATCTTCATTTACTCTGACTCAGTGACATATATACTGATTTTTACACCATCACCCCAAGGTATTATCTTTATTATGATACCAAGATTATTAAAATGGACCAAGTAGTTGCAGAGATATACTCATTTTGTTTTGGGCATGTCATTTTCAAGCCAGAGGCTCAGGGCTTAAGAGGTTAAATGGTCATTTTTGAAACGTTCTCCAACTCTACAGCGTACATAAGTTCTGCGTTTGGGTGAATTTTGAATTTTCATTCATCGTTTTAAAGGACTTCTTTCCAGTCCATTGTCCAATCCTTGAATTTCTTGGCAAACTCAAGTCTTTTTTTGATGTTGCCAGCGCTACGCAGCGTTTTTTTGGCAGCAACATGACCATTCTTCATTCAAAATTTTCTCATCCAAATGTGGAACTTAAGTGTGCTGTAGAGCTGGAAAACGTTTAAAAAATGACTGTTTAATCACTTCTGTAAAACAGAATCATGGATCAAAAGAAGTATCACAGCATCCTTGTGAGGCACGCATTGGCATCTGGAAAGAGACCAATTGGTCGGGTATTTTATTTTTAACAAGATAATGACCCTAAACACACCTCTAAGTTGTGCGAGAATTATCTCAGTCGGAAAGAATAATCTGGTGACATAAGAGATATGATTTTGCCTACTGAAAGTCCAGACCTTAATCCGATTGAGCAAATCTGGTATTTGCTTGATACCAAAATAAAAAAAATCTGTTCTAACATCAAAAGAATTTTTTAGGAATGTACTTCAAACCGTAATGGTTTAGCGAGTGAGGAAATAAAAAAATATGTGAACACTACGCCTGAAAGAATAAATGCTGTGATCAAACCAAAGAGTGGCCACACTAGCACACTCTCAAAAATATATTATTACTTTTGTTTTTACTAAATATTACTCTCTTTACTTATTAAATATTATCTCTTTACTTACAAACTATTTTCATCTATACGATCCAATGTTACATGAAATAAATACTTGAATCGTACCTGGTTTTTGATTTATCTTCATTTTGTTAAGCGTATAATCATTACTGAACACAACTGTAAATGAAGTGGTGGAAGCCAGTGGAAAAGATGGTTCCATATTCTTAAAGGGAAAATTAACATTTCCCTGAGAGAGCCAATGGCTTCATCGCTGCCTGGCTGTGGCATCTTTTTAGCACTTATTACATTTTTTTTTAGTGTGGGGCTAAATTCACCCCTTGTTACATTCCTCTTTAATGGTGTTTGTTCTGCCAGAAGTGTATTTTCTTGAATCCATTATTACTCTAAGATGCTGCTTGAAATTTGTACGCCACAACTCTTTACAATTAGAGGTGATGTGAGTAGCAGATATTAACTCAAAAATATTCTAATTTTAATGTGGGAAAAATCAGTTTTGAAGATAAAAAGCAATTCCTCAAATCCAAATGCATCTACCATTTGATATGAACTGAATGCAGGTAAATAGTTCCAGTTTAGTATTTTACAGTGAGACAGAATCTTCCTTTTTTAAATGAAGTAAATGCAGGCTGAGCACATTACTAATTGCTCCAGTTTATGCAATGAGCTCAGAAGGCTCGCCATTACGGGACCTGAGTGTGCTGTGAATTAATGTGCAACAACAAATAAGAATGCCACTTATTCTGTCCTTGATTTCTTAGCACAGTTCTTCATAGCACTTAAGTCCTTCTTTTAGGTGAAACATTTTTAATTCCTCAGTCAAGTTTGAGGCCATTCTTTATTCAGAGAGGCTTTATACATATAGGCCTTTGGTTCCTTTCTCCTTGCTTTTAGTAAAGATTTGATATAAATATTAACATTTCTTTGGGGACATTTGACAAGTATTGACTTCAGCTATCCTCTTATCATAGTGAATAAATTCCAGTTACTTTAAATAAGGAATGACTCTTTTTGAATTCCTCAGCGAATGACACACTTTTTTGCTGCAACAATGACTGCATGAACTATATGCTATACACACTGCACTAATTCCCCTTACCGATTGTAGCAGTGTGTTTAGGGCTGGAGCCAGACAGATGGATAAAATTGTGGTGCAAATTCCCCACTGCAAAATAGAACAAATCATCAACTTTATACCTATTTGTACCTGCATATGTGAGCATGCATTTGCAGGAGTGAATACGTAAGCCTGTATACCTGTCCGCATTCACAGGTGCATTTCTGTGCTTGTGCGTGATACGGTAATGAAGTACTGTATTGTGAAGTGCACACACATCTTTGAGTGCAATGGATTATATGCACTATTGGTCAAAAATATTTAGACACCAACAACAGCAGTTATAGATGGAAAAATGAAATTTCAGTACTTTTTCCAACACCATATATTGATCAAACAGTCCCTGGTTTTTGAAAAAGCCAGGTGATTGATTTACAGCTCCCTGCCTGCAGCCGAGGCAAGTGGCTGGATTGCTCTAGAGCGGTAGCTATAGGCGAGTGAGTTGGCCTTGAACATATATGCAAAGCCTTTATGCAATTTTAATCTCTCGTGGTAGCATGGCCCAAGTAATGGATGCTTAGCTTTCACTGCATGATGGATGTTGTAACCTCACACTATACTTTCCACCTGCTCCTCCTGTACTTTAATTTTCTTTATTTCATATCATCATGTCTATGGAAGTCAGCCATGTGGCGGTTTCCCATCTTATCTTGCACATTTTAATTCCATTTGATGAGTTTATGATATTTGGCAGGAAAACTATTAATTTATCATTAATTTCATGTGCGAGTCGTATTCATGCACGCTAAGATTATCTCCTTTCCTGTGTTAGGCTAGCTACTTCCTCTGTCACATCCATGAATTTTTTGGCTCCTCAGCTGTCATTGTTGTTAGTAGTTAGGATGGTTTGTTATTGATTACTTAGCTAATACAGAAGACAAGCGTCTTAACAAACTGAACTTTTTGATTTGCATGAGCGATCTTTGCAAGGGTGAACTACAACTGACTGCAAAAACGAGTCCATTCAAAGTTGGCTTTTTTGTTGCAGATAACTTCAAGCCATAGTTAATTACTAACATTTTGATTGGGTTTCAAATCAGCTGGGTAACAGCACTGTCATTTTACATTAAGTTTTGTGTGCAGTAAAAATGCTGATATGTACAATCTTCTCCCTTGTGTTCTGAAGATTATGATAACAGGATGATTAAAAAAGTTAACCAAACTAGACAGGGTCATTGTAATGGCTTTTTCTAGGCAACGAGCAAAGTGCACTGAAAAATGGCAAACGTGGAACTGGATTCAGATGCAAAGATGAAGTAGGTTTTTATTATGCCTTTACTGCAGCAAAGCAAAGGCGAAATGCATAAACCAAACAGGAAACGATGTTCCAACATATTAATAATAATGTGCTGACTAATTACAAAGCAACAGTGCTATTTTTTTTTTTTTTTTTTAAAGATTACTTTTTGGGAATTTTTTTCCTTTATTTGATATTTATACAGTGTAGAGAGACAGGAAAGTTGGGGAAGACAAGCAGCAAATGACCCGAGTCAGAATTGAACCCAGGTCACTGCGGGAAGGACACAGCCTTTATGGTATGCGCACTTAGACCGATGAGCCACTGGGGCACCCCGTAACAGTGCTATTTTAAAGAGAGTATAACAAATGCACAAATACACGGTAACAATGTCTATAAAATAGGACCAAGGGTCCTGTAGCTGACCGGCTTATAGTGATGATACAAGTTATGAAAATTTCATGTGAAGTTTAACCTTCGAATCATTGAAGGTCAATATCAAGGTCACTAAAAAATTCACATACATTTATAATTCCTCATGTAATACAATCCTAAGCTCTGAAGCAGTTTTGGTGATTCAAGTCATTGAAAATTCAGTCAGTGAATTGTGAACGCAGAAGGTCACAGAAGGTCAAGTTGAGATCAGCAAATGGACTTCATATATGACTTTCTAAATGTCTCTATACAAACCATCTGTGGTGGTCCATCTGTGCCCATTTTGGTGATACAAGTCATTGTAATTTCACTGTCGAGTTTGACCGTCAAAGGTCACTGACAATTAAGTTGAATGTCAATAAATGAAAGTTCATACGTGACTTCCTAGATGTCTGTAACACAAACCTAGGCTCCATCTGTGACCATTTTAGTGATACAAATTGAATTTTCACAAGGTCACATTTGACCTTCAAAGGTCAATACGAAGGTCACCAAATGAAAGTTAATATATTACTTCCTATATGTCTCTGATACAAACCTAGACTCCATCTTTTACCGTTTTGGCAATACAAGTCATTGTAATTGTATTATGTAATGTTCAGTCTGTATGTTATGGTTCTGCCTCATGTGTGCTGTTTTGTCATTGTGCTCATTACTTTTATTTTTGTGCTTGTGCCCTTTCTCCCGTGCCTTAATCCTGGTTTATTTTTCAGCTTTCTTTCTGCCGTCTGAGGATTGATTCACTCTTGCCCAAACTCCAGTGATGTCGTTTGACAGCCTTGAGCATGCCCGCGTCTCGTTGTCCAATCGCGTTTCCTCATTCGGAATCGGCTTGTGGTATTTCATTCATTACTTCCACCTGTGCTTAATTCTGGGTCTCGCCAAACTCTGAGTGAATGTGTTCTCTGATAGGTTTGTTACTAACCGGTACTAACCAGCGCTTATTTGAGGGTGATTGTATATATTTATCACTTAGTATTACCCTAATTAACTCATTAGCGTGTGTGAGTGTTTCTAGCTTTTGTAAATTCTTCCTAAGCTTTCCCTGTTTGACTACGTTTAAGCTATGCTTTCCTTCGCTTCTCTCGTGGTGTTTTTGTACTCGTCACGTTTAGATTACCTTGATCTAAACCGTCTAGTTTGATTGATTGTCTCAGCATCTTGTCTCGAGTCATTATTGTTAACCTGGTTCTCGTGAATTTGTTTATTAATCCCATGTGTTTCTGTTTCCTTCTGAGATTGCCTTCCGAGTCCCCGCCTCCTTCCATGTGTATATCTGTGGGCAGAAGTGAAGAGATCTTCAGACGGAACTTTGTCGGCTATGCGCTACATTGTGAAATCTCAGCTTCTGTGCCTTCCCGAGTATTTCCTTTGTGCCATTCCCGAGTCTTGTGTTTTTGCTGCGCCCACGTCTCGTCTCCCCTTTGTCTAAGTCTCCCAGTGTTCCGTCAGTTAATTAGGTAAAGTTTTTGTTTTCTAGTTTAGATTTGTTTTTGCCACTCATTGAGTGAGTACTTCTGTTGTCCCCTGCCTTGGGCAGTGTACCTTAGTTTTTCCTTGTTGTTCAGTGCATTGGCACGGTGTTTTATTTCTGGCCTGCTTGCCTACCTTTCTCCCTTAGTGTTTGGTGTTTCTTCAATAAACTTGATTTTTCCCTGCATCTGGTGTCCCCCCGACTACTTCTTGACACTGTATATACAGTCACTCCAAAAATTATTTGTACATTTAGGAAAAAGTTGAAGAATTCAGAAATATTTCACCAAATAATGCATCCAGCCTGCTTGGGCGTCATTACATAATCCAACAGGACAATAATCCAACAGGATCCGTAGCACTCAGCCAACCGTATTCAAGGATTCATGGAGAAGAAACGCATCGATCTTCTGGATTGGCCACCTAAAAGCCCATACCTGAACCCGACTGAAAACATTCAGGATGAAATGGAGCGACAGCGTGACCATGCCACTCCATCAAACAAGAAACAGCTCAAGACTGTTCCAGCGAATGCAGAATGGAAAAGAGCAGGATCTTTGCACCAAACTTGTTCACAGTATGCCAAGAAGACTACAAGCAGTGATCATGGCAAAAGGCAGGTAAAAAAATGTTGAATATTGCCATGAACTCTCAGTGCTTACTGCGTACAAATAATTCTTGGATTGGTAAAATAACCTGATGAGGTGCCAGAACTTAAGGGTTAATTAGTTTATTTCAATTTTGTTACCAAATAATGAAGGAAGTGATAGGTGTATACAATTAATGATTTTTTTGTGTTCCTAGTCTATCATTTTCTAAATTTTTCAACTTAAAGTGTACATACCGTGCTGTGAAAAAGCATTTGCCCCTTCCTGATTTTTTTTTTTTCATGTTTGTCACACTTGAATGTTTCAGATCATAAAACAAATTTTGATATTAGACAAAGATAACCCAAGTAAATACAAAATGCAGTTTTCAAATGATGATTTCATTTATTAAGGGGAGGAGAAACCCAAAAATCACTTCAATCTGCTCAAGAACAGGACAGTCAATCAGAGGGAGCAGGAGAGAGAAGTTTATGCTTCAGGGGCATTTTAATGTTCTAAGTTGACTGTAACAATGATTTGTAGGTGTACTTTGACTTTAACCTGGATTTTCTCAAAACCTGATTTTTGCCCCGATTGCTATCATTTAAGGCACTATATCTCACTTATTTGCGGAGCTTTTCTCATGAAATTTTTACAGAAGTCTGTATACATATCAGGAAGTCTATTGAACTAAAAGTTTTGGTTTAGCACTTTGGGTCTGTGAGTTATGGTGATTTATATTTCATATCGAGGGGGCGAAAAATGGCAAAATCCTCTTTTACCCCACTAAATCTCTAGTATTATGTGTAAATGCTTTATTCTAGTTCAGAAGAAGGTGTAAACATAACTAAATCTAATAAAAAAAAAACCTGATTCAAATATCTTGCTTCAGTCCTGAGATATAAGGCAAAGAAATAATGGTGAAATCGGGGTGGCGGCCATCTTGAATCACATGACCTAATTATGCAAATTTGGTTAAATTCATATTTTGTGTATTTCAGGTCATATACTGTCAATAAACCAAGTATGAATGATTTCTATCCAAAAATGACAATTTTTTTTCCAAAAGGTTTCTCCTCCCCTTAAGGGATAAAGTGATCCAAACCTACCTGGCCCTATGTGAAAAAGTAATTGCCCCCTAAACTTATACTGGTTGTGCCACCCTCGGCAGCAACAACTGCAATACAGCATTTGCGATAACTGGCAATGAGTCTTTCACATCGCTGTGGAGGAATTTTGGCCCACTCTTCTTTGCAGAAGTGTTTTAATTCAGCCACATTGGAGAGTTTTCGAGCATGAACAGCTTTTTCAAGGTCATTCCACATCATCTCAATCGGATTTAAGTCCGGAAGTTGACTAAGCTACTCAAAAACCTTCATTTTGTTTTTTAAGCCATTCAGAGGTGGACTTGCTGGTGTATTTCCGCTCAATGTCCTGTTGCATAACCGAAGCGCCCTTGAGTTTGAGGTCACAAACTGATGGTCGGACATTCTCCCAGGGAGCCGAATTCATGGTTCCATCAATTACAGCAAGTCATCCAGGTCCTGAAGCAGCAAAGCAGCTCCAGACCATCACACTACCACCACCATGTTTGACTGTTGGCATGATGTTCTTTTTATGAAATGCTGTGTTAGTTTTACGCAGATGTAACAGGATGCACACCTTCCAAAAAAGTTCAACTTTTGTCTCGTTAATCCACAGAATATTTTCCCAGAAGTCTTGGGGATCATCACAATGTTTTTTGGAAAATGTGAGACAAGCCTTTCTGTTCTTTTTGGTCAGCAGTGGTTTTCACCTTGGAACTCTCCCATGGATGCCATTTTTGCCCAGTCTCTTTCTTATTGTTGAATCATGAGCACTGACTTTAACTGCGGCAGGTGAGGCCTGCAGTTCTTTAGATGTTGTTTGGGTTCTTTTGTGACCTCCTGGATGAGTCATTGATGTGCTCTTGGAGTAATTTTGGCCGGCAGGCTTCTCCTAGTAAGGTTCACCACTGTTCCAAGTTTTCTCCATTTGTGGATAATGGCTCTCACCGTGGTTCGCTGGAGTCCCAAAGCCTTAGAAATGGCTTTGTAACCCTTTCCATACTGATAGATGCCAATGACTTTGTTTCTCATCTGTTCTTGAACTTCTTTAGATTGTAGCATGATGTGTTGCTTTTTGAGATCTTTTAGCCTACTTCACTCTGTCAGACAGGTTCTATTTAAGTGACTTCTTGATTCAACAGGTCTGGCAGTAATCAGGCCTGGGTGTGGCCAGTGAAATTGAACTTGAAATGTGGTTAATCACAGTTAATTCATGATTTAACAAGGGGGGGCAATAACTTTTTCATATAGGGCCAGGTAGGTTTGGATAGTTTTTTATCCTTAATAAATGAAATCATCATTTAAAAACAAAATTTTGCATTTACTCCGGTTATCTTTGTCTAATATTCAAATTAGTTTGATGATCTGAAACATTTAAGTGTGATAAATATGCAAAAAAAAAAAGAGAAAGAAATCAGAAAGGGGCAAATACTTCTTCACAGCACTGTATAATTTTGGGGGTGACTGTATATCTGAACTGATTATTTATAGTAGTTCTAAGGTAAGTACAGTATGTAATTTATGATTATTGTTAATTCTCAATGTCAGTACATGTAATTTCAATTACTACATGCATGTGTTCTTTGATGTAGATCATGGGGTGTATATATAAGATTTTGTTTTATATTCCATACTAAAAAAAATGCTGCATAGCATATGAAGAGTTTGTTTCCAGAACACAATAAATACATTTTGCTCATTTTGAAAAAATCAGCTTTTTCTGTTAGCGGCTATTGCATTTTATACAAACCCCAAGTCCAATGAAGTTGGGATGTTGTGTAAAATGTGAATAAAAACAGAATGCAATGATTTGCAAATCTCATAAATCCACATTTTATTCACAATCGAGTATAGACTACATATCAGATGTTGAAAGCAAGACATTTTACCATTTCATGAAAAATATTAGCTCATTTTGAACTTGATGGCAGCAACATATCTCAAAAAAGTTGGGACAGGGCCATGTTTACCATTGTGTAGCATCCCTTCTTCTTTTAACAATAGTCTGTGAATGTCTGGGAAGTGAGGAGACCAATGGCTGGAGTTTTGGAAGAGGAATGTTGTCCCACTTTTGTCTGATATAGGATTCTAGCTGCTCAACAGTCCTGGGTCTTCTACGCCAGATTTTTCATTTCATGATGCACCAAATGCTTTCTATTGGTGAAAGGTCTGGACTGTAGGCAGACCATTTAAGCACCCGGACTCTTCTACAGTGAAGTCATGCTGTTGTGATGGATGCAGTATATGGGTTAGCATTGTCTTGCTGAAATATGCAACGCCTTCCCTGAAAGCAATGTTGTTGTAAAACCTCTATATACTTTTCAGCATTGATAATGCCTATCCAGATGTGTAAGCTCCTCATGCCATAGGCACTAATGCAAACCCGTACTATCAGAGGTGCAAGCTTTTGAGCTCTCCTCTTTAGTCTGCACAACACGGCGTCCATGGTTTCCAAAAAGAATTTCAAATTTTGATTCATCTGACCACAGAACAGTTTTCCATTTTGCCTCAGTCCATTTTAAATGAACTTTGGCCCAGAGAAGACTGCGACATTTCTGGATCGTGTTCACATATGGCTTCTTCTTTGCATGATACAGCTTTAACTTGCATTTGTGGATTGCACGGCAAACTGTGTTCACAGACCATGATTTCTGGAAGTGTTCCTGAGCCCATGCAGTGAATTCCAGGACAGAATAAGGCCTGTTTTTTATGCAGTGCCGCCTGACGGCCCAACGATCACAAGCATCAAATGTTGACCTTTGGCCTTGTCCCTTGCGCACAGACATTTCTCCAGATTCTCTGTGTCTTTCGATTACATTACGAACTGTAGATGGTAGGATATTCAAAGTCTTTGCAATTTTACATCAAGGAACATTTTTCTGAAATTCTTCCACAATTTTTAGACACAATTTTTCGCAGATTGATGAACCTCTGCATGCCCATCTTTACTTCTGAGACTCTACTTCTCTAAAATGCTCTTTTTATACCGAGTCATGTTACTGACGTGTTGCCAATTAACCTAATTAGTAGTAAAATGCTCCTCCAGCTGTTTTTAGTAGTACCTTTTATTTTTCCAGCCTTTTGCTGCCCCTGTCCCAACTTTTTTGAGATGTGTTGCTGCCATCAAATTCAAAATGAGCTAATATTTTTCATGAAATGGTTAAATGTCTTACTTTCAACATCAGATATGTTGTCTATCTTCTATTGCGAATAAAATGTGGGTTTATGAGATTTGCAAATCATTGCATTCTGTTTTTATTCATGTTTTACACAATGTCCCAACTTCATCAGAATTGGGGTTTGTAGATAACACAGACATTGACAATGAAAAAATACACCTTATAGCATGAATTTCAAAAAACGGATTTTTGCACCAAGAGTGAGAAGCACAGGGCTATCGCCCTAGGGTATTATCTCAATTTTTGTAATTTTGGCACTTTCTGCGTTTTGGAAACAAACTCCTCATATGAAGAGTTCAGGTGCAAAACCATGTTAACACCACAAAAAATTATTCAAACATTGCATGTGAAAGTTTACAGTGGCTGCTATCTGATATCCTAATAAATTGCTGCAAACGCTGTAAGTCCTGTTAACCCAAGTTAAAATGTGGTTTGATTGCAGAACCACGTAAACACCATTGGATTGTGTGTGCAAAACCATGTAGTATGCAGAGCGGCAATCAGAGGCTCGCAATGACGTACAGAAAAAACTAGACCGCGCAAAGCCCCTTTCTCTGGCTGTAACATCCGGTCATGGCAAAACAAAACATGTAGTGCTTTAACCAATTTGAATGCGTATGATTTATGTGCCAAAATGGTTAGTTCCTGTTGAGCTGTGGGCTGAGGAAACCGTTCAGACTGCGCAGAAATAAGTTTTTTTATTCGCTCTAAAACCATAGTTTTACTGATATTTATGGATAAAATATTTCAGTTTTTTGATCATCAGTTTACCTGATTTTGATCATATTGGTTATATGCTGAAAGCTTTCACTTATAATTATGTCCTTATTTGAAAAAGTGCTCTATAGCAACCTTTTTTTTTTTTTTTTAGATAATTTATTTCTGAACAGGGGTGTTTACTATGTTTACTGTGCATTTTTCCCATTGGTTTTGCCATGAACGGAAGCTGGCGCCTATACGACCATGGCGGAATGCACCAAGATAGAGAGTGCACAGTGTAGTTTTTTCTCTACATCACTGGAGGCTCTTATCTAGGTCACATAAAGCAACTACAGTGGCGCCCATGATCGCAATAATAACCTAATTTATCATTCAATTTTTGTAAATTACTAAATTCTCACGTTGGTTTTGTTGTCAGTCGTGGTTTTTAGTTTTGTTTTCATAACAGAAGCGAATGTCAAATTTCTGTGAAGAAAACGAGAACAAAATTGGTAAGTAGCTTAATAAGTATGGCCGAAGTATACCGGAAGATGTGCATCTGCTGTCAAAACGAACATTTCCTCACCGTCCCCTTTTACTGCCCGCTCTTTCTCCACTACCACAATAATCGGGTCACTTAAAACTTCCAAAACTAAATTGATTTGGTACTCATTTCAGCAGTATCTGCATAGCTAACTTACTATAAGCATTTGATTTGATTGAGTATTATTTGACACAATATTCCCATGATTCTATCAAGGATTGTACTTGCATTGTTGCGTCATTGTGTTTTCATTGATTCTGCAACAGTTAAAAATTACCAGTTTCCAGAGGTGGACTTACTGAGTTTTGCAAGCAAACCAAAGTTGGACTCACTGGGTTTTGCAGACAAATCAATAAAATTTGGCAATTAACATATTCTTTCAATAAAGGTTGATTTTTGTCAATCTGATATTTTATTCAGTGCACCATAACCATTTATAATGAGAGAGGAGTAATTAGCGAGGTTTACAACTTCCATCAGGCAAAATTCCTTATTTTAAAACAAAATTTATTACGTAGACTTACTGGGTTTTGCAACTGAACTTTTCATACATTAGTTATGTGTATGGACCATTCACTGATCATTGCTGTGGCCTTATACTAAAAACTAGACGACCTAATGATTGCGGGTGATAACCAATTGATTTTTCTGTTTTTTCAAGGGTTTTAATGTTTTTTCAGGTAAAACATAAATTGAATGAACATGGGGCAAAATAAAATTTTTATTGAGTCATGACTGCAAAAGTGTGTTCCGGTATTATTAAAAATGTTTTACTTCACTGTTTATCCATTAATGCCTTGTTTCCACTACGACCACGAATCCCACGAATTGTCACGATTTGATAAATTTTCAGATTCGTGAGGATCTGTGGAATTTTGCAGATTTTATGGTCCAATTTGTGATGCTGTACGAAGCATTTACGATGCAGGTACGATAAAGTTACGGATAGTCATGGGATTCCGCTCGAATTGCACTAACATTGTCAAGAATTGAGTAAGAATTACAAGTATCCATTACGAATAGTGCACGATTATTAGGGATCAGTTAGGAATATTGTATTTGTGTGATTCGTGACAGATTCGTGGCTGATTCGTGGTCAAGCCAAGAACTCACGAATTGCCGAATGAGTTAAGAATACACACGTATGCATAAAGCAGGCGTCACACTGTCCCGAAATTGACACCAGATGGACACACGATAAAGGAAATGTTCAAATTCGGATCTGATCGTAAAAACATTGGGCCATTCGTGAGGGCATCTTAAGCCATCGTATGACCCCCGGTTGAGTTTCTCAGGATCTGGCAGCAACTTCGTGAGCGGTGGCAAAATCTTTAGCATACCAAAAAATTGCCGGTAGACCTTGCGAAGGTTCATTTTCGTGTCGAATTCGTGTGTCCATTTTGCCCTTCGTAAGGCGATCGTGAGAGCGTCTTGTCAAATCGTGTCATCTTTGTCTTTACTTCGTGTGATCATCGGTGCCATCGGGCATTTTTTGCCTCACGAAGATAATACGAAGGAAACAAGAAGCTGCCCGGTTGTCTTAGGAAGGCAACACGACTATGTGAAGCCCTCGCAATGCCGTCGTGTAGCCATCGCATTATAGTACGATGACATCGAGATGGGACCACGGTGTTGGCGAAGACAGCCGAATTTGAGTAGCTCAAGCGTTTCACCTGTCATGGTAATGTGGACATATAAAAGGCCAGCCTCAGAGCATCTTCCTCAGACAGTCCTGAGCAACTCTACAGAGCAGGCACAACGTATATTATATATGTAAGGGATAATGTAGCCTATAGCTAGTGAGTCGGTGATTGTTGAAAAATAACTCCCAACGGGGGAATAGAACCCCGAAGCGCAGCTCACTATACATTATCCTGCTTAGAATATGGCTAAAACATTTAAAATATTAAAATATTAATATTACTAGCAACGGACCGCAGCGCAGCGGTCATACCTCTGGAAATAAATACCGCAGAATTTTGGCGATTGACCAATCAGAATCGAGTATTTAAGAGTGCCATGTTCTAAATATATATAAATAAGGCACAACGTATTCATGAAACTGATAACTGATAATGAACTGGTTGCTTTTAACGTCATACTTTTTTTATCTTAACATTTCTTGTTCATAACAAAACAATAGTTTACTATAGAAACTTACAGTAATCTGTCGTAAATTTACTATATTACGCTGTAGTAAATATGCAAGCCATCGTGTGGCCTTCGTGTATCCTGCGGGTAAACTACTTAATAAAAATTCACATCTTTTTGCTGCCTTTGTGTGTGGTTCGGGTGCCATCGTGTGACCTTCTGTAGGCATTGTACTTGCTTCGGCTGTAGATTGGCTTTTGACCAAGTTCGGGGCCATCGCGCGAAATTCAATATTCGTACGGCCATCTGGTGTCAATTTCGGGACAGTGTGATGCCTGCTTTAGAACCGATTACGAATCAGTTACGGAGACTAATGCTGGGTTTACACATAACGACGACAAGTCACAAATCTAAATTCGTGACCGAGGATCACGAATTTGAATTGAATTTGATGATTCGGGGCAGAGGCGTCACGCGTCATTCAGTTCAGTTCTTGACAACTTTCGTGTCGATTCGTAACGTGACAGTATGCGCTCAAAGAATGGCACGGATACTCTACGAATGCTGTCACGCTCTATTACGAATCACCACTAATCACCACGAATCGACACGCTCAGTTGCGAACTCCACGAATCGAGGGTGATTCTTGACATTCGTAAAAGATTTTTTGGCAGCCAAAAACATGCTCGAATATCACGAATGTCACGAACCGACACGCGCTGTTAAGAACCCTATTCAGATGCGTTGAGTCGCGTTACGAATGTCACGAATGTGCCACAAATGACGGGAAAATGATATTCGTAACGCATCATGCCTATGTGTAAACGCTGCTTAAGAATAGACTACGAATTTGTTAAGAACCAACCACGAATTTTCCATTCGTGAACCTCTCCACGAATTTTTTGAACAGTTCAAAACTTTTGCCACGAATTCCCGACCGCTCATGAATTGCAAGAATTAATAGGAATTAAATTCGATTCAGTTAAGAACTTCCCGAACTGATTACGATTCAACCACGAATAGGTTAAATGTCCCATTCATGAGGATTCGTGGGATTCGTAGCCTCAGTGGAAAGGGGGTATTAAATCATTTGCGCATGAGGCTTCATAATGATAAACCGTGGGGGCTTCTTTATCAAATCAAGGCAGGTTGAAAATATTCTTATAAATATGCGCTTCACAGCTGATTTTGCGTAAGATAAATGAGGCCGTAGATATATTAAACTAGTATGATAGTTAACCAGTGTCCTATATTCTACTGTCATCCAGTAGAATGGAATGCCCCAGGACACAATTTCTGGTGGAAACCACATGGTTTCTGAGTGAAAAATTAAGTGGCAGCACGTGGATTCCACGTTGATCTGCGGAATTGAAATCACATGAGTTCCACGTTATGTACCACATTCTCACAACCTATATTCCACTACAAAAACTTTTGTTCTGCTACTTTTCAACCTTCTAAAACTTTAGTCTTTCCTTCTCTCAGTTATTACATTCCTTCAAATCCATTCAAAGTCAATATTGTTTAGACTATATTCAACTTAAGTGCTTTATTTTGCATTCGAAACACATTTAATTTTTGGTAATACGAATAAGAAAGAAGTCACATAAATGTATATTACATATAGAGAGCAATACCCTGGTCCCAATATTTTTTATAACCTGAAAACCAGGCCATATGTATGAACCAGATGTATGCAGTATATGTATTCAGCAGATGATATCTTTAGGAAATGAAAACACCATTGGCTGACGGCATACAGCCTAAATGAGTAGACCACACTTTGATGTAATATTCGATAATAAAAAGATCAGGGCCCGTATTCACAAAACATCTTAGCGCTAAAAGTAGGTCCTAACTGCCGGAGAAACTCCTAAAATAAATGGGCGTGTCGGTCGTAAATTTAGGACTCTTAATTATTTTTAATAAGTGTTATTCACAAAGCATTTTAGGCCTAAAAGTAGCTCCTAAGTCTGGGAGAGCTTAAAAGTAGTCAAGAGGACTCCTAACTCGCTAAAACCTATTCCCAAAGAATCGGAAAATGGCTGCTGCTGTTGCAAGACGGAATGACTTGGAAATTCTGAATGATGTGCAGTTGTTGAAAAGATATCGGTCGACCTTGAAGAGATTTTATTTGTTGTTGACTTGGTGAGGGAGAGAATTACGTCTCCAACCATGAGAAACAACCCAGTAAGCCCCGAAATAAAACGTTTGACAACACTTCGTTACTTGGCCACTGGAAAAATGCAACTTTGCAACGCGGACAATTTAGGGATTTCACAATCATCTGCTAGTCGCTCAATTCAACACACAATCAATGCACTCTGTGAACCTCATATCATCCGACAGTTTATCCGGTTTCCAATGGACATTCGCCTACAACCCAGAATCACTTCAATTCATGCACATCTTAGGTATGCCTGGAATCATCGGTTCTATTGACGGGACCCATATGCGAATTATTTCTCCGACCCAAGACGAAGAGGTATTTGTAAACAGAAAGAAGTTCATTCCATCAATACCCAGATAGTATTTGATGCCGAATACAATATTTTGGACATTGTTGCGAAATGGCCAGGATCCACGCACGACTCTCGCGTTTTAATGGAAAGCAGCTATGCCAATTATTTGACAGGCATTATGTGCCTGCGGGACACCACTTGCAAGGGGACAGTGGCTTTGGTGCTGTACCTCGTCCTGCTATGCATGAATTATTTTATTACACTATTGAGCGAGGGTTACATGTAATAGATCATCATAATAATACCAGCCTATGTCATATTTTGTATGCATATTTTAATTGTAGGCTATAAATTACGAACCAAGCTTAGTATGCCTTCCTGTTTGAACGATAGACCGTTTATAGGCTGCAATCTCGGACCTCCCCTGCGATTGCAGCCCATACCACCGCTTCTCGCAGTCGTCTGCAGTCCGAGACATCGAGGGTAACCCAGCATTGATCTGTAGGCTGATAATATCCCACGCATCCCGCTTGGATTTGCTGTTCACCCCCGAGCCAAATTTCCCTTTGATAACATGCTTTCGCTCCAGCACCAACTGGGCCAGCAGCAGTAATTGGTCGTGGCTCCAGTTGGGCTTTCGCATCCTTTTTGAACTTTCATCCATAACAGTTTACGGCAAACAATTTGAACGGTCTGACATTTAAATGAGCGCAACATATTCTCATTGGGTAATAAGTTGCTAATTGTTGGGGCAAATGAGGCGTTCTGTTATTGCCTCGTTTTATGCTATTGGTGTTTTTACAACTATCTCTTTCCAATGTATATTTATTTGCCTAGAGCGTGATGTGCGGGGACTGCGCATAGTGCATTTTCAGGAGTGCTCAACTTGTTATTATTTTATGGGACAGACCAGCTGCTTGGACTATTTCCTCATTTTTTCCTCCATGGGTTGTATGTGTGATATTTTTTTTTCAATGGGCCGCCCTGTCACCAAACAACCAATCACCGTGCTCATTGTCCCAAGACTCATGCATGAGATTTGATGTCATTTATAGCAACGGAGATTTACTCCCACCTATCTCACAGCTACTGCTATTCTAGGAGTTACCAGTTTTCTTAACTAAAAGTTGCTCTCAGCGGCTTTGTGAATAACTTTTAAGATTTTACTCCTACATAAAATGTTTTAGCGCGACTTAGGAGTGCTCCTAGCGGTAAGATAAGATGCTTTGTGAATACGGTCCCTGATCAATGGCCACATGAAGAGGCCACCAAGACTTATGATCAGAGCAGGGCTTATGACATCAGATACTCGGATTTTCAGAAAGCATTTGATACAGTACCGCATAAGAGACTCATTTTTAAAATGTGCTCCATTGGAGTTACAGGAGGTACTCTGGAGTGGATTCAAAACTGGTTACAGGACGGAACACAAAGAGTGATGGTCAGTGGAATCTCATCTGAACTAGGTATGGTGGGGAGTGGAGTCCCTCAGGGATTGGTGTTGGGACCCCTGCTGTTCCTCATCCACATTAATGACCTTGATAGGAATATTGAGAGCAAATTAATTAAATTTGCAGATGATACTAAATTGGGAGGTTTGGCGATTTGGATAGAATCCAGAATTGGGCAGAAATGTGGCAAATGAAATTTAATGTAGCGAAATGTAAAGTTTTACATGTAGGGAATAAAAACATTAGACAGGATAACTTCATGGGAGGTTTAAAACTGGAATGTGCTCCACATGAAAAAGATCTGGGTGTGATTGTTGACCCAACCCTCACAGGTTCTTGCCATTGAGCCGTAGCAGTTCAAAAAGCCAATCGGATGCTGGGATACATTTCCAAAAATATTGAGAACAAATCCAAGGAGGTCATACTTCTCTTGTACAACACATTCATCAGACCACATCTGGAGTATTGTGTACAGTTCTGGGGACCATACTCTAAGAAAGATGTAGAGGCTCTAGAAAAAAGTTCAGGGAAGGTATAAAAGATGAAAGCTATGAGAAGAGGCTGAAGATCCTTAATCTCTTTAGTCTTAGGAAAAGGAGACTTAGGGGTGATCTGATTGAGGTCTTTAAATATGTTAAAGGGATAAACAAAGTGAAGTATGTAGGATTCCTTTGGCCAAGTGTTGTTAGTAGAACTCGGGGTCACAAATGGAAGTTGACCAAGGGTAAATTTAGCACTGATATTAGGAAATATTTTTCACCCAAAGAGTAATTTCGATGTGGAATAGCTTGCCTGACCATATTGTTGAGGCAGAATCCTTGGGAATTTTCAAGAGCAGGCTTGACTTAAAGCTAGATACCATTGAGTCATTGAGTATCTGAAGTGATATATTCACAACAGTAAAAAGAAACTGGCGAGCTAGTTGGGCTGAACGGCCTGTTCTCGCCATTCATGTTATGTTATGTTATGTTATGTGATATTTTAATGGAAATTTTAAATCTTGACAGTGGCAGCTATGCTAAACATTATCTGGCATGACAAGATTGAAGCAAAAGTCATTAATATCATCTCTTATCTATGTGGAATCAATGTTTACATTTCCACACAGAGGAGCCACACACTCTTCACGTGAAATCCACGTCGATGTAAGGTGGCAGGTTCATTCAACGTGGAAACCATAACAACGGACATAACCACACCATGTTTCGCTAAACTTCAGACACTAAGCGCATTCTGGGGTGCATTTCCCAAAAGCGTAATTGCTAACTAAGTTACAGTTGTGTTAAAAAAAAAGCAGTTTGTTAAAAAATGTGAATAAAGTGCAAATTTTTTTAATAGCCTTCAGTATCATATTTCAAGTGCAGTGCATTACACATTCATTTCCAAATCAAAGCATTAACAAGTTTGATCAAGTCTATGTTATTCGTTCACAGGAAGCAAAGAAAATGATTATTAATACATTCAAAAATACCGGTGTCAACAATTTTCTCTTCAAAGTCAATTTACTAAATTTAACTCAAGATTTAACTTCACTTTAAATTACTGAACTAATATTTTGTTTTTGATAAGGGCAGCGCATCCGCGTTGCATTGAGTCAACCAACTTCTGGCACCCAGGAAGAACAAACTACATTCCACAGTTCCTATGAAATTTAGGGTTTTGCTTCAAAAACTGCATTTTTAGTTTTTTAATTTTTTTTTTTTTTTTTTTTAATAAATTTGGCATCTCCAATCCCACCCGAATCTGGAATGCCCAGTTGAGGAACTATGTACAAGCCTTGCTCGTATACGACCCCTTGTTGCCAATTTAGGGGAGAGGGACGGTTCACGGCTCTCCTCTGAAGCACGCGCCCATCAATACTGCTTCTTTACACTCATTGGTTGAATCCTCGCAAGTTCAGAACGAGGGCAGAGGATACCCGAAAATGAACAAGCTCAGAATCTTCCTGACGAGCGCCCGGCTGGCCAACAGGAGGCGCTTGAGCAACGAACAAAGCAACCATTTTATATTTCCCTTCCCGGCAGCCCCTTCCCAATTTGCATCCCTGTAGCACAATGGCCAATTGTGCGCTACTTCTGAAAAAGCTGCCGACCACTGCTGGTTGGTACGACCAGGGCTCGAACCCGCGCCATGATAGTCGCTTCTGCTCTGCAATGCAGTGCTTTAACCGAGTGAGCTATCCGGCAGCTCTAAAAACTGTATTTTTAATGTCACCCCACATGTTTTCAATGGGGTTGAGGTCAGGGGATTGAGCTTGCCACTCCATTACCTCAATCCTGTTTGTCTAGAACTAAGATGTCGCTCGCTTACTCGTGTGTTTGGGGTCATTGTCTTGTTGAAATACCCATTTCAGGGGCATTTCCTCTTCGAAATATGGCAACAGATTCTCTTCAAGTATTTTGATACATTCAAACTGATTCATTTTCCCTGGTATACGATAAATAGGCCTAACACCATAGTATGAAAAACATCCCTATACCATGATTTTTGCACCACCATGCTTCACTGTCTTCACGGTGTATTATGGCTTGAATTCAGTAGCTAGCGGACGTCTGACATATTGTCGACGACCAATCGACTCGAAAAGGACAATTTTAATGTCATCAGTCCGCAGAATGTTACACCATTTCTCTTTGGGCCGATGGATGCGTTTTAGCCGATTCTGCACATGCCATTTTTTCAACAATGGTGCTTTACGGGGGCTTCTTTGCTGAGAGCTTAGCTTTGATCAAATGTCTTCTGACTGTAACAGCACTTACAGGTAATTTTATATCATCTTTGATTTTTCTGGAGGTGATGATGAGCTGAATCTTTGCCATTCTGACTATTCTTCGATCAATTTTAACAGTAGTTGCTCATTTCCTTCCGCATGTTTCAGGTTTTTGTTGCCATTTTTCAGCATTTGAGATGATTTCAGCTGAGCATCCTATAATTTGCTACACTTCTTGTTTTCCCTTTTCAATCAACTTTTTGATCAAATTACGTTGTTCCTCCGAACAATGTTTGAAACAGCCCATTTTACTTTGCAATTCAGAGGGAAATATATTTTATAATAGTGTGTGAAACATTTGCCTCCCTTCTTCCTTAATTAAAGATGATTAGCGACAACTGTTTCTTCACAGTTCGCTAATTCGCTAATTAAATTCCACAATGCTATTATTTTGAACACGCCCCTTTCAATGAATGAGTCAATTTCTCAGAACAAACAGCATGCATGTCATGACAGTTGGGTCTGTTGTTTTTCTATTCCTCTACAAGTAAATTATTTGCCATGCAGAAATATCACTACTACCACTAACAGTGGTTCATCAGGTTATTGATGTTGTAGACTGCTATTTTTTTTTGACACAACTGTACATAGTTCGTCCATTCACGGTCCATGGATCCTACTATCCAAGTTGGGGAAACGCACCCCAGCTGATTAGTCAGTGTCAAGGTGACAGGCTACGCTCATCCAGTGATCATGGTTAGCCAACCAAATTGCAACAGGAATGACCCTTATGTGGCTACAGGCTGTTAGAAGTGTTTGGCTTGTTTACGTTGTGCAAATGGTTGGTCAGGTGCTTGGTTTCAGGTACGTCAGGCAATGGTCTACAGCTCCTTCCCTCGGCTGTTCAGGGCCGCAGTGATAGCGCGCCTCAAATACCAAGGACTTTAGTGGCTGCTTATTTGTCATAATAATTCCTCAGCAGATTCAAACCATTTTTTCTAAAAAGAAGGTCATATGGTTCCCATGATGGTTTACAGCTAGCATTTCTCCATTTTACCAAAGATAAGCTGCTCATTTTTAGTCCTGTTTGCATTAATCTTGGTTGATTTTACCTCCAATGTAAAATAAAAATGAAGTAGTTAGTTTACATGTTTAATTTGCCAAATACAATTTCATTAATTCTAAAATTAAGGACATGATCACAAATTTACAGATTCCTTTCGACTTCTCACTATTTATGTCTTATTGAGCCACTTCAGATAATTAACATAACTTAAATCTGTTTGTATTTCACCAAAATGTTGCACAAAAACCTGAGTAAAGTGTCAAAATATTTTTGACCAGTAGTGCATAAGATAAGGCCAGTGTAAATGATCACCTTTGCTTTTCAATTTTGATGTCAATGCATTTAATGTTTGCCCATTCTTTACAATGCTGCTCTTTTGTATTTCTACCATTCATACTGTAGAGGCCAGGACCCATCCAGCTATTGAACAAGGAATCCACTTACTGCGGTTGTCTTTTCCTTGTACTCCAGGAGTGTAAAGGTTTTTTGGAGCTCGACCAAGTGTTCCTTCATTCACACCAGAGCCCAGGACAACACTGTTGTTTCTCTCCCCTTGCTGGACTGGGCTGGACTGGTGGCGTAAAATGTCGACCAGAGCTCTGAGAAAGAGTATTGAGGAGGACATTGTCATCAGAATGGATAAGTCTGTTAAGAAATATCACCCTTGCCCATCACATTATCATTATCATGAATAGCAAGTCTGTCATACTAATTCAATTGCATTCAAATTGAATGGAGCTCATTAGAAATCATGCAAGCCCTTGCTAATTTTCCTGTATTGTGTCAAAACAATCAAATACATTTTTTGCCAACTGCACCTTTCTTTGAAACAGCACCATTGGAAAAATAAAGTCAGTAACGGGTATTAACAGTTGACTATGAAACATGCTTAATACAGTGGGGAAAATAAGTATTGAATGCATCAACATTTTTCTCAGTATTTCTAATGGGGCTATTGACATGAAATTTTCACCAGATATCGGTAAAACCCAAGTAATCCACACATACAAAGAAATCTAAACAAATAAGTCCATAAATTAAGTTATGTGTAATAAAGTGGAATGACACAGGGAATAAGTATTGAACACATGAAGAAAAAGAGGCGCAAAAAGGCATGGACAGCCAAGAAACCAGTTGAAATCTGTTAGTATTTGGAAGCAATCCTGCCCCCTATCAGTGAAAATTAATATGAGCTGGTTTAGTCCTAATTGATGGTGAAGAGCTCTCTCAGGACCTTCGCAATCTTATTGTTGCAAAACATACTGATGACATTGGTTACAGATGTATTTCTAAACTTCTGAATGTTCCAGTGAGCATCACTGGGGCCATAATCTGGAAGTGGAAAGAACATCACTTCACCATAAACCTGCCATGACTAGGTGCTCCTTGCAAGATTTCTGACAGAGGCGTCAAAAGAATAATCAGAAGAGTTGTCCAAGAGCCAAGGACCACTCGTGGAGAGCAACAGAAAGACCTGGAATTGGCAGGCACCGTTGTTTCGAAGAAAACAATAAGTAATGCACTCAACCGCCATGGCCTCTATGTACGCTCACCATGCAAGACTGCATTTCTGAAGAAAAAGCATGCTGAAGCTCATTTAAAGTTCACTGCACAACATTTGGACAAGCCTATGAAATATTGGGAGAATATAGGCTGGTCAGATGAGACCAAAATTTTACTCTTTGGATGTCATAGCACACACCATATTTGGAGGACAAATGGCACTGCACATCACCCCCAAAACACCATACCAACAGTGAAGTTTGGAGATGGAAACATCACGGTGTGGTGCTGTTTTTCAGCATATGGTACTGGCAGACTTCATATAATTGAAGGAAGGATGAATGGAGAAATGCACCAAGACATTCTTGATAAGAATCTGCTGCCATCTACCAGGATGCTGAAGATGAAAAAAGGGTGGACATTTCAGCAAGACAATGATCCCAAACACACAGCCAAGGAAACTCTCAATTGTCTCAGAGAAAGAAAATAAAGCTGCTAGAATGGCCCAGTCAATCACCCGACTTGAATGCAATTGAAAATCTATGGAAAGAACGGAAGATCAGAGTTCATAGAAGAGACTCCCGGAGCCTTCAAGATTTGAAGACAGTTTGTGTGGAAGAATGGGCCAGAATCACACCTGAGCAATTCATGCTACTAGTTTTCCATACAGGAGGCATCTTGAATAGCCCTATTAGAAATATATTTGCTGAGAAAAATGTTAACGCGCTCAATACTTATTTTCACTGCTGTACAACCGCATAAAATGCAAAATTGTTCATGGGTGTCCATTTCAACAGCTTACTGGATATATACAGCTCTAACAATAAGTGGCTTGGGATCTGCTCTGCAAGTGAGATTGCATGCAGTGAAACTCTTGACAGTAATAAAAATAACAACTTGGTCTTAATGTACTTTTTTGTCTTCAGACAAACATGAAAAAAAATTTAAAGCAAGTAATAGAAGGACAGACAGTTACATGATGCAAGGAAAGAAAAGAATGATTAATAGCTAAAATGAATAAAAAATATGTCATAAGAGGCAGCCTTCTCATTGTCACACACCACAGGTATAACTAGTAGTTTGGTGTGAATATTAACATTTGAGGTAACTGCTACATAGCTGAGCTGCTAAAATCACTTCACAATATGTATGAAATAAAAGTAACATTCAATTGCTGGCAAAGTTTTACACCCGAGTAATAAGCCTAGTATAAAGGAAACAATACTTGTGGTACTATGCAGAAACACTGATTAGAAGTACTAGCAGGGCACGTTACCTTGGCACATTGAGGTCTCTATGCCTGGGCCGCCGTGAAGCCTTATGGAAAGCCACCTTAATGCCAACTGCCACTGCAAGGGTGAAGGATATCACCCCCCCAATGACATAAACTGTGTTATTACTGTGATGCTGCAGAGGACCTACGCCTGGACCAGAACCTTGGTTCGGCGCAGTGGTGGCAGGTGGTGGAGTGTTGGCCCACTCAGGGGAGTCATAGTTGTTGCAAGAGTTCTGGTCCAAGCGGTTGCCACGGTGCTGGCAGCAGAACCGGTATTGGCAGGTACCACAACAGTATATGTACGGGTCGCTTGAGCAGTTGAAGGTGAAGTCATATTGTCCCATGACGTCATAGTAGCCCCTGCAGACATCCAAGTCCACAAGTCGTTTTGGAGGTGGTAATATGGCAGCACCCAGAGGAGGACGGAGGGCCTCAGCAGTCATGTTCCTTGGAAGCATGATTTGCGGCACAGGCTTTGGTGGAGTTTCTGCCACTTGAACTGGTGGTTTGGACCTTCCAAAGGATGCTGCTGTTCGCTTGTTGCCATGAATCGCCAGCAGAAGCAAAGACGGGCTCCTAGGACTATGGTTTGCTGTAGGGCGCTCAGTAGAGCTTGTTGCAATTGTAATAACAGGGCCAAAAATTAAAAAAAGAATGAGGGGCATGGGGTGATATGTAGTGGAATTCATTCTGGTTTCTTTTTGTTTGTTTGTTTTTTTTAAGGTGTCTGCTTTAATTGCTGCTAACTCAAAGCACAGTAACACTCTGCTCTTGAAAAGAATAGTCTTCACAATACTGTAGGAAAAGAGATTTACCAATTTACAGTCAAAAAATGCTCAAATCTCTTTACAAAAGCAATAGCACAGGAGAGTTCTTCCTCTGTCTTCATAGAGAGAATAAAGACAATGGTAAACTTGAAGAAATGCAAATTGATAACTTGTTAGCTCAAGCACACAATTACTGAATTCAAGACCATAAACTTGTTGTCCAGGCAACTGGCATTGTTCTTAACAGGGCCTGGTAGCAGTCAGAAAGAAGCAGCATTTCACTGCTATCACAGGTTGCCAGAGTGAACTATGGGTGTTGACGTATGTTTCTAAAAATGATCATTATAATCCAGACAGACTGATTCCCAAGGTACTCTTGTTGTAAAGCTCAATCCAAAAATACTGGACTTAGTAATGATAATAAAAAATGAACATTTTTTTTAAATGTATATGTGTAACAGATACAAAAATACAACTCCTTTTCTTGTTTCTATAGAATCAGATATATTCCTTCTCTCGCCATGAAGAGTCTCAAGAAAATATTTGAAAATCACAATCAAATATTAGTAAACTTCCAAATTCATTGTAAGCCATTCAAAAAAATTTTTCCTTCTTTTTGACCACTCCTTTTGGACCAGATGTTGAAGCAGTTTTTTGCTGGTAGAGATAGATATACTACAAAGGTCATTTGCAAAAAAAAAAAAAAAAAAAAAAAATCAAGGAAAAAGTTTTCAATGTCTTAAATTCTCCAACTTCTTTAAGTTCAGTTTTTGTTGAATCAGGTATGTTCCATGATATATTAGAAACATGTAATCTCCATTCATAAAACCCAGTCAATCTTTATCTTTTATTTCTTTTTTGGGAGGCAAAGAATTGTCCTGCTACATTGAATATTCGGCCCTCCTTTTAAAAGAAAGCTTCAGACCTACAGGTAGGATTACCATAGTGTAAAAATTTTTTTTTTTTTTTTTTAATCTTATGATTAAGGATATCCCAATCAGATTATATCTCCCTTAGTATAATTCAACAATGAGTGATGAGCTCAGTCACAAAGATCTCTCAAGCTTGGAATAGTCCGTCGAGCAAACTAGGTTTAAACTGGCTTCAAGGACATTGATCATATGTTTTAGTGTAAACTTTTCTGTAGTTTATAAGTAAGGACTTTGTGTGACTATGGCACTGTATAAGTTGTGTAAACTTTGATATTACTTCATTTCCAAACTTTTGTCAGTAAAGCATATAGCTTCATAAACTAGCTGGTTTATGAGGTTTACGGTTGTGTATTTTGAATATGTACTAACACTGATATATCCTTTTCATTTATCAGTATAAATAAAATATAAGCTCTTTATTCTCACACAACACTTTCATCTGCAGTTTCACTGGAAGAAACAATCTTCAAAGATTACACAGAATATAGAAGCTTAATTTTAGAATTTTCCAGAGAAAAATTTTCTAACCAAAAAATTCAAGCAAGGGAAAGATCATACTGTAATGCTCTTAATTGTAAACTTTAAAGAAACCTACTACTATCAATAAGTGTAGTTTTTTTTTTTTTCTAGCAAGAAGTACTGATCGTGTAAACAACCTTATACAGAGGGGAATTCAACATGCCTGCACTCATCATTCACCAATTCTCAGCTTTGTTACTCTGTCAAAGAAAGAGAGGCTCTTCAATAAGTCTGTGTAATGACACAAAAAATCTTGTAATGAAGTGATCAATATGCCTTTAATGGCAAGTGGATTCTGTAAACCTCTTTTCAATATGTAAACTTTCTTTATTCTGTGATAACTAACTCAATTCGCTAAATTATTTGGCACTGGTAAAAGTAGCACTTGAATTTCTTGGATATTTAACCTGTAAACCTGCCTAGAACAATGGAAAAAAAATGTGTAGATATTTATTAATTATTTAGCTCTTTCGTATACTTTGTAAACAATTTGTTGGCAGTTGTAGAAGTTTTCTACAAGTTTTCACTGTAAACAAATCTTAAGAGGACTAAATTATTGGCAGTGGTGTCTTTAAGGGTTACTGTGCGGTGCTTGAAAATTTGAGTTTACTCCGTTACAGTTATTTTAACCAGAGCACTACAAAATTACCTTTCATCAACTTTAAATCTATGCATTCCTGGTTTTCAATATGCCCATTTAGTGTATAATTGCTTGTAATATAATTTTCAAATGTAAAAAAAAATGCAGGGCATGAAGGTAGTGGGAGAAATACATTTAACAGATCACATGAGTAGGGAATACAAATGGTACAGAGGGGACACATTCATCAGAAGAATGTCTTCTGTACAGCAGCATATTAGTTTGTGACCCACTGGAAAGACAATATCTACTTGACAAGCAGGAGATGGATAGAGGTAGATGAGACAAATTGTCCAGTTGCAGAGATAAATCAGGATGAAGAGGGAAGACACAGAAGCAAACTGAGGAACTCAGAGTTAGCAAACAAGGGTGGAGGCAAAAGAAATTGATGAGGGTGAGAAGATGTGGCTGAGAGCCCTATGTGCGTTTGGGTCCACCTAATTGGTATCTTTGCTCTGGATTCAACTCAGCCCAACAGGACAGAACAAAGTGGGGCCTATTTCTGCTTCTAGCGGGATAACACTCCCCAGCCCACAGAATGGACATGGAAAGATCTGAACACATTCGTCTCCCCAAAACCGCCCAAGAAAAGTAAACACTACTGCTTCTATGATCTTTCTACAATCCACTGTGCTTGAAAGTGTTTTAAATGTACTTATATATTAGGTACAGCGCAATGAAGTCAACTCCATAGCTCATGGGAGACTTTGTTTAAATTGAGTCGAGAAATCAAATTAATAACTAAACTCTTTGTGTAACCATCCATGTATACCAAAATATATTGTCATTATGTCATTTCAAATCAGCGATCAGACAGTTAGGGTATTACTGTCACTCCAAAGTACGCCTCTATAATGCATACAACATCTTAACTATTGTTATGGCACTGATAATAACAATGATAAATTGAAATCTTTGCAATCATTGGCACGAAAGAACCAGAATATTCATAAGGAGCACAGGTCTAAAAAAACGAATTGCTTTATGCAGGCGTTAAATTCCACAGTTAAAAATCCAGGACTCCCTGACTTATGCTTGATACAACACTTTTCCAAGAGCGGAGGGGACTTCGCAAAGCAATGTCAGGGATCTCTGGATTGGAGACATTTTCAAGATCCAACACAATCTATTCCATTTTTTATGTGAAATGGAATGGAACAAGAGGTAGGAAAGAACAAGACTTAATGATGAAATATGTGTTATAAGGATCTGAGAGGTGACACTACTTGCTAAGAAATTTTACGAGAAGGATAAAAAGATCTATGCATGGAAATACAAAACTAGTTTGCTCAAATTAAAATTGAGTTAATCTAATGTAATCCCTGACTCCCCATAGTATAATGGTCAGACAACAGGACTCGGTCAAAACCTATAGTATATAGCTAGACTATGAGGATGTATTTGAGAACTGTCTGTGCCTTGCCTTAAAGGCTTTTTGATGATGTAATCACTCGACCGACCAATGGTGTAACTTTATTACTCACTCACAAACTTTTGCGTTTATAGGGCTGGCTCCTGCTTTGCTGCGGTCCAGAAAAAAGTAATCTTACGCACTTTTGAACCTATGTTTATGAAATGCAAAATATTATATGAAATGTAAATAAATATTTTGTATATGTCCTTAACAAGTAACATTAAAAATACCCCAATCCTACAAATGAAAGAGTTTGATTCAGATAAATATTCACTCTGGTAGTAAATGTTCAACATAAACACAGGAAAGTGGAAACGATCTTATCCTGATTATGTGACTTTCAGCCTTATTTTCCCTGCTTACTCTTGAATTATTTTTAAATCAAATGTTCGTCAAAAATTTTAAAATACATATTGAAATAGACTGCCCCATGACTTCACAGACAGATGGAGCATGGGAGCAGGGAGGAGAAGAACTCTTGCTTTTTTTGATTTCCGCACGAGTTTGTCATGCGTTCCTTAAAAAAGTTTTGAATGTTGTAAAATAATCTCCAAAAACTATTACAGTCAGTTTTGTCCACAAATGACTCCAGTGGTTGTTTTTTCCCCTTAGGAGATGTTCTTTGATCTCTGCTCCTTACTTGGCTTGATTTTTTCAGTCATTCTGATCAAAATGTCATTATACCTGAAAAAAAAAAAGAATAAAGATAATAATGAACTTAATAAATGAAAAGTAAGTAAAGCAAAATCAGAGGGCCCCAATGACTCTCTTGTTGAAAAGCCTCACCTCTACAGACATCAATTTGCCACAATACCAAAAATGGGCTTCTGGCAGTAGTGCTCAGGTCTGGTTGTCATGGTTTTGGATAAATGCAATTTCTACTTTGCAAATACTTTATATTTTCACTGTAGCACTACTCACTGAAACAATCAACGACTCTCAGTTTTGCAGTTTGTTCTACTTTGCACTTGTGATCACAAATTACCAGATATAAGAATGTTCATTTTTGAAGTCAATAATAAATTATTGTGTTCTTGTCTTTGCTCTTTTAATCAGAGTTTCAGTACATATATCTCAGTCTGTCTCAAATAACAGTTTCTCTTAATCTAAAAATATATCAGGACTACACAACAAATTTTCTATTGATGCAAGTAGACAAAAGGGATGAAATCTAAAACCTCAAACCAGTGCTGAGATACAGACAAATACGGGGAGTCAGATGACTAAGTTGCATACTTTATGATTCTTAAACTTTTATTAAGGGAGCCAAGTCTACCACAGTCTTGCTGAAAACAAATAAATCATTCCAATTAATTTCCCAAACTTAGACGCATCAATAAACCCTGTCTCAATAACAGCATTTTTCAAGTGTAATATCATAGTTAAACCATATCATTTTCTGCTTCTACATGTGTTGCAAATACAGAGCTAAATATGCAGAAAAATAGTTCATTCAGACACAGTGAGATACAGGGACAAGCAGAGTGGAGAGAGTAATATAGATTAAGAAAACTGAATTGATAGCACAGCGCAAAATGATTCTGTTAAATTACCCAAAAGTACATAACATCATACATAAACGTGGAGAGGATTTTACTATCCATCATCAGAGTGAATGAACACAATACCACACCAAAACAGAAAGTATACCAGCACACAACCACAAAGAAAAACTGAAGAAAGGTCATCATGAGAGGACTGCCACGGGCTTAAGAAGAAAACCTAGAAAGCTACATGACAAGAGTTACAATGAGGGGAGATGTAGCGTGCATAATTAAATAGTAAATAGGAACTGTTAGGGAAGGACAGATTTGAGGTCCTAGGAGTGTAGCGTGTGGAAGTGAGGAATTGGTTTTAAATTACTTCCATTAAATGAATAAACACCATATTCACATGGACATAGCACAGGGAGAACGGGCAAAGACAGTAAGTTACAGACTAAAATGATTACAAAACAGAGACAAACTTCTCTGTAAAATTAACTTATTAAGCCATTTGTATGTCAGGAAATTCCAAGGGCGTTGAACTTCACACATAATTTGTCAATCTGTGCAGACTACTGTTCAGCAGAGCTCCCACTTCCCCACAGCCTATTGCTCTCTCTCTCTCTCTCTCTCTCTCTTGCTTCTCTTTCTCCCTCTCTCACAGCGTCAGTGCGTGGGCTGAAGCAGCTAACTCTCAGAATAGCACTGCAGTACTGACAGAAAGAGAAAGAGAGATGGAAAATGAGAGAATCAAGGGGGTGGAAACCATTAGTTTTTCTACTCCTTTTCTCTGCTTTTTATTTTTGTTGGATATCCGACAAATAATTTTATTTCTCTCCAAGAAATCTAAGTAATATGCTAATTTACACACATTCATTCCTTTTCTCCTGGCTAATCTTTGTTTTTAACCTGCATTTCCTCTCACTGCATCTTGGTGAAGCTTGCAATTTCGCAGAGGAATAGTCACTTTGCTTTGAGCACTACTTCCAACGAACTTCGGTAAAATTATTATCACTGTTCACCACCTTTACACAACCTACACCAATAGCATGATCATTGCTATTACTACTGATTAAATCACTCTGAAATGACATACATTTAAAAAAAAAAAACACTGTATGAAAAAACAGAGATATTCGCTCAACCAGTGAAAAAACATTACTCAAAATTACAGGCTACTTGTGGATACGTAAGTGCGCGTTAGCGATTAATGCACCTTCAATCAAAGCAACAGGCATTGTCTTTTGCAATTATTCTCCTCAGCTAATATAGCACCGCAGTCGTAATGGAGGGAGGGGGACACAGGAGCACACACTAACAGACAGCGCCATGAGAAAGAAGAGAGGGAGGGAGGGAGAGATAGAGAGAGGGCCTAGATGAAATGTGCAGAAAGGAAAAAACCATTCTAAATCATGGCATGACATTATGCACTTTTTACTTGAATGCATAGATGAGCAAAACACAAGCTGGCAGAAATGCATCGAGCATCATCGAATGACAACATTACCGTGGCACACTAAGTTGTCAAATATGGGTTAAGTTCTTCGATATCGATGTTTAAGATTTTCGTGAAAGACACAGGGCACAACCTTGAGTACACAGCAAGCACAAGAGTCAAGAAGCACAATATTGCAAATAAATATTATTGATGTAAAGCTGCAAAGTTGCATAGAATAATTAACAGCAATTACCGTGAATATGACATTATACACACAGTAAACTCCTCCATATTACGACATTGTGCAAAGAACAAGGAAAGAGCCAGATGATACGCAGCGTGTCATGGTTGGAACAAATCAGAACTGACGCGCGCTTATAAGAGATAATGGATATACATGTAACCGAAAAGTACGCAACCGCACACTGCCAAGACATATTAATTGACTAAATGACAAACTGTTATGCACATTCCATCCTGACAAGCACGCGAGCGAGCGTGTATGAGTGCGCGCGTGTACAAAATGAATGTCAGAGCTTTCCTGCGCCTGCATATGTGCAGTGCATCTACTGTGTCAGCATATGTGTCAGGTGTGTCGTATTCTGCATGTGTAGGTACAATGTCTTTTGTGCATTGCAAATAAAAATCGATCTGCATACTACCTAATCTTTGAATAGAATATAATCGCCGTATATATCCGTACAAAATGACAAAATTATACAGATCACCATGCAAAACACGAGAGACCAATGCTTTGGGGCACAGAGACAAAGGAACCTCTATTTATGTGCAAGCAATAGTATACATTACAGCAAGAAACTGGACATCAAAATTATGGTCTTACCTGTTTGTCACTTGTATGCCGTTGAGCACATCAGTTCCTTTCCGAACGATGACTACGATTGTAATGCAGTTTTCAATAGCTGAGAATTTTTTTCACGCGTCGATTCCGCCGATGATTAGACTATGTGAAAGCAAACAGGCAAATCAATATGCAGCAGACCGTAGGTGATATGTTCCCGTCACATTGGGCTGTCAAATCTTTAAATAAAGAATAAATTCTGAATAAAAATAAAAAAATCCAAGGGAATGGCACGTTATATTAGCTATTCAATTGGTACACGTTGCCAATAGGGTATTCTTAAGACGCTTTACTCCTTGAATAATTAGTGCGTTTTCATTACAATTTCGAAAGCAACGTTTTTCGTTTCTTCGATTGAATCTCCACTAAAAATGTTAAAATTGCGCATTCACTTCAAAAGGACTAACAGACTCACGCTGAGGTGGTCCTTGGTTTTAAAGTGATTCTACAATAACCATATAGTTTTATCTATATCCAAGAAGCCAGACTAAAATTGTGCGCCCAGAGAATAAATTATTTCCAAGCCAGCTACATGAAAAATCGACGTTTCGTTGATTTTGTTTTCGATGCACCGAAGACCCTCCGCAAATGACTATTTTTGCAAAACTGTCAAGAAAACTCAGATGAACGTATTTTACAGGTACGCCATTTTGTAGAGATACAGTTACATTTCATTCGCCGTCTTGATTTATCATAAATGCACCGCTCAATGCGCGCCTTTAAAAAAAAAAGCCTGCCGTAGTGGCGATGGATACCGGAGACTGCATGCTCTCACAACGGTCCGCTTTACATTTTATTTGTTCGTTGATTGGCCTGGATCGTTAGCAGTGCCCTTGCCAATTAGTTGTCTAGAAAGACAGTGGAATGGAAAGTGAACCAATCAGTGGAACGATTTTTCCCGTTGAGAATTTTTCAGTGAAGCTATTGGTTTATGTGCGATATTACACACCCATGATTGGTTCAGGTAGCAAACAGCAACACGAGGTAATGCACAGACACTTGTTCAGTCAGTGACTGACACATGCACTTGAGAAATTGCTAGTGGTGCTCGCCAGAGAATACCCCTACTAAGCAATGCATTGGACATAAAATAAACATTTTAATTTTACTTGCAAAGCAAGCAGGCGAGTATAGTTAGCAACTTTCATGCATTACAGTTTCTTTTTTCAGCATAACCATTCTCTTGTAGTTCTGAAGCAATCTCTTTTATAGCAGGAATAAAACGAGATTCTTACCATCAGTTGCCATAGCAACTAAGTCATTACATAGGATGGAAATTGAAGGTAATATGAGTCAAAAATAATTGTCGCTGCACATGGGGGGGGGGGGGTGCTCTAGGAACAATTTTCTTCAGCACGCTTAATGAGTGATAATTAACTTATCGTTATCAAATGTAATTAGCATCAGAATTCAGAATTTCTGTGAAGCATTAAAGGATGTTGGATGACTGTAGAAGCCCATAGTCTGTTGGAATTCATGCTGTGAATTCAATTTAAATTATTTAAATTTTTCTGCCAATGCCCATTTATACCAGAAACTATTTGAATAACCAATGATTGGGACAATTGTGTAACCCTGAGAAAATTTAATTATGAGATATAGTTTATGTATAGAAAGGCCCTGAAAAAAAATAAGTCCAGAAATTCTACAAAGTCAGACAGGTTATGAGCCTAGTTCTTAAAAAAGTAATTCAAATTTCAAAAATCACTTGGTGGATGAGCCACAGCCTAATGGAAAACTTTATACAGAAATCTAATTCTTGATCCTTTTTTTTTTCCTTGATTTTGATCAATAGAATTATTTGGAATTGTAGTTCCATTAGAAATATTGAGGGTTTTAAAACTTCCAACTCCTTCCTTTTACCATGTATTCATGAAAATACTCAACTTTTTTGTATATAGATAGCCAAATACAGTGGGGAAATTGAGAATTGAATGCGTCAACATTTTTCTCAGTAAATATGTTTCTAATGGGGCTACTGACATGAAATTTTCACCAGATGTCATTAATGACCTAAGTAATTCACACATACAAAGAAATCAAAACAAATAAGCCCATAGATTAAGTTATCGTCGGCCTTCTGATAAAACCTCGCATCTCCAAATTGATAAGAAACAAAAACTCATATGTCCACTATTCTTACATGCAAAATTAAATTTTTTTTATTTTATTTATATTTTAAATTATATTTATATATTTATATTATTTTTTTTTATTTTATATTTATTTTTTATTTTCCTGTAAAGTTTATCATTTTGAAGATACAAGGTTTTATCAGCAGCCGGTGTTATGTGTAATAAAATGGAATGACACAGGGAATAAGTATTGAACAAATGTAGAAAAGGAGGTGCAAAATGGCATGGAAAGCCAAGAAACCAGCTGAAATCTACCAGTATTTAGAAAGCAATCCTGCCCCCAATCAGTGCAAATTAATATCAGCTGGTTTAGTCCTAATTGATGGCCTATAAAAAGGTTTCTTACTACCAAGGTGTCACACAAGAAGCATCTCATGATGGGTAAAAGCAAAGAACTCTCGCAAGACCTTTGCAACCTTAATGTTGCAAAACACACTGATGGCATTGGTTACAGATAAACTTCTGAATGTTCCAGTGAGCACCGTTGGGGCCATAATCCAGAAGAACATCATTTCACCATAAACTGGCGATGACCAGGTGCTCCTCCAAGATTTCTGACAGAGGAGTCAAAAGAATAATCCACGAGCCAAGGACCATTCGCGGAGAGCTTCAGAAATACCTGGAATTAGCTGGTACAGTTGTTTCAAAGAAAACAATAAGTAATGCATTCAACCGCCATGGCCTCTATGCATGCTCACCACGCAAGACTCCATTTCTGAAGAAAAAGCATGTTGAAGCTCATTTAAAGTTTCCTGCTCAACATTTGGACAAGCCTATGAAATACTGGGAGAATATAGGCTGGTCAGATGAGACCAAAATTGAACTCTTTGGATGTCATAGCACATGCCATGTTTGGAGGACAAATGGCACTGCACATCAGCCCCAAAACACCATACTAACAGTGCAGTTTGGAGATTGGAACATCATGGTGTGAGGCTGTTTTTCAGCACATAGTACTGGCAGACTTCATATAATTGAAGGAAGGATGAATGGAGAAATATATCGAGACATTCTTAATAAGAATCTGCTGCCATCTACTAGGATGCTGAAGATGAAACAAGGGTGGACATTTCAGCAAGACAATGATCCCAAACACACAGCCAAGGAAACTCTCAATTAGTTTCGGAGAAAGAGGATAAAGCTGCTAGAATGGCCCAGTCAGTCACCCAATTTGAGTCCAACTGAAAATTTATGGAAAGAACTGAACATCAGAGCTCATAGAAGAGGCCCCCAGAACCTTCAAGATTTGAAGACAGTTTGTGTGGAAGAATGGGCCAAAATCACACCTGAGCAATTAATGCAACTAGTTTCTCTATACAGGAGGCATCTTGAAGCTGTCATTACCAACAGACGCTTTTCTACTAAGTATTTAATTTCAGTAGGTGTGTTCAATACTTATAGAGCAATAGAGCAATACTTCTTCTCTGTGTCATTTCACTTTATTACACATAACTTACAACCCCAGTTCTGAAATAGTTGGGACGAAGCGTAAATTGTGAATAAAATCAAAGTGCAATGACTTTCAGATCACATGAGCCAATATGTTATTTACAATAGAACATAGATAACATTTCAAATGTTGAAACTGAGACATTTTACATTGTTTTTCCGCAAAATGAGCTTATTTCTAATTTTCTGGCTGCAACAGGTCTCAAGAAAGTTGGGACACAGGCAAAAAAGGGCTGAAAAAGCAATCAATATATAAGAGAATCAGCTGAAAGAATATTCAGCAAGTAATTAAGTTAACCGGCATCAGGTCTGTAACATGATTGGCTATAAAAGGGATGTCTTAGAGAGGCTGAGTTTCTCAGAAGTAAGATGGCCAGAGGCTCTCCAACCTGTGAAGGCTTGCGTAAAAAAAATTGTGGAATACTTTGAAAACAATGTTCCTCAACATCAAATTGCTAAGGCTTTGAAGGTCTCATCATCGATAGTGACTAACATCATAAAAAGATTCAGAGAAGCTTGATCTTCGGGCCCTCAAACGCCACTGCATCACGCACCAGCATGATTCTGTCATTGACATTACTAAATGGGCCCAGGAATACTTCAAGAAACCACTGTCAGTAAACACAGTCTGCCGTGCCATTCACAGATGCCACCTACAACTCCATCATGCAAAAAGGAAGCCATTGTTGAGCATGATCCAGAAGCGCCGCCGTGTTCTGTAGGCCAAGGCTTGTTTAAAATGGACTGTAGCAAAGTGGCAAAGTGTCCTGTGGTCAGACGAGTCCAAATTTGACATTCTTGTTGGAAATCATGGGCGTTGTGTCCTCCGGGCTAAAGAGGAGAAAGACCACCCCTCCTGTTATCAGTGTTCAGTTCAAAAGCCAGCATCTCTGATGGCATGGGGATGCATTACTGCATATGGTGTGGGACACTTGCATGTTTTAAAAAGCACCATGAATGCCGAAAGGTACATAAAGGTTTTAGAGCAACATATGCTCCCCTCCAGACGACATCTATTCCAAGGAAGGCCTTGTGTATTTCAGCAGGACAATGCAAAACCACATACTGCAGCTATTACAACAGCATGGCTTCGTAGTAGAAGAGTCTGTGTACTGAACTGGCCTGCCTGCAGTCCTGATCTTTCACCGATTGAGAACATATGGCGCATAATTAAACGAAAAGTCTGTCAAAGGAGACCCAAAACTCTCCAGCAGCTGGAAGCCTGTATTAAACAATAGTGGGATCAAATTCCAATGGCTGAACTCAAGAAACTTGTCTCCTCAATGCCCAGACGCCTCCACTCTGCGTTAAAAAGAAGAGGGGATGCTACACCATGGTAAACAGGCCCCTGTCCCAACTTTTTTGAGACCTGTAGCAGCCATCAAATTTGAAACGAGCTCATTTTGTGGATAAAATTGTAAAATGTCTAATTTTCAACATTTGCTATGTTATCTCTGTTCTATTGTTAATAAAATACTGGCTGGTGTGATTTGAAAGTCATTGCATTTTGATTTTATTCACAATTTACACTTTGTCCCAACTATTTCAGAATTGGGGTTGTATGTTATATTGAGATTGTATCAATACAAGTTTTGTAGGCGACATTCTGCACTACACATATACCGTAAAGGTATTTCTTTAAGTTTTAGCAACAAAGAGTTATGAAGCCAAATACAAAATAATGACGAGGTAACCCCGGTCTCTCCTATTATAATTATATCATGAATGCATATGCTGTGCATGCCTCAGCAACCAACTGTGTTATCAGTAACTTGGCTGCCTTTACGATATGCTACCACCACGTATAGCAGCACAAGAAATTAAACTCTAAATTTTCTTGACTGGATATATGCTTGACGTGTTTACGCACCCAAATGTTTCTCTGGGTACCCAAACATTATGGTAAGCCGAAAAAGTACTGATTTCATTCGATATTAGTGGAGGTTGAATACAGAATTCTCTCCTTGTCAGGGTCTACAAAATTGGGCCATCCGGACACAAAATATACACAGTACACCCTAGAATGTTCGTTAAGAACAAAAATTCTTCCTGTTTATCACCCGAATCCATGCTGTTCGCCGCCTTTACCACGAGCAAAGCGAAAGAATATCCTCCCCTTTTCAATGCGATTTGCCCATCTTCTGCCATATGGAGTCTGTAAAGAGCATGCGTGAATAAATGGAGGGCAGTGCGACGCTGGACAGTGTGAGGCAGCCGGCAGCATGACAGTTACCTGGCCCAGGCTAGCTTCTGTGGTAATGACTGTCAGTTGGCAAACCACTATAGATCATTGACTGTGTCCATTCCATTGAACCACCCAGTGGTGCAACATTCTCCACTGAGGTTGGCTATTCGGTTGCATTACTAACAGCCCATTTGAAGAGACACTTCTTGGCGGGTTGGGATTTCATGAGTGAATGATGAGCAGGATCTACACTTTTATTTTCTCTGAGTTGGTGTAAATCTGATGTTTTCATATAACAAATAAAAGGATTACAATGCGAGTCTCATGGTTAAACTTGAGACATGTTGGCTCATATCGGAATTTAGTGTGCCACAGAACAGAAAACACTAAACGAAGTGACCATTCTCCCGACTGTATATTATCCCAAATGACATTCAATACATTGCAAGCAATATGTTGAGAACAACCTCTTTTGGGAAGAATGCCATACTCTGCCATCTTTCCACGCCCTGATTAGTGACAATGTGGGAAAATGGTGGCTTGGTAGTTTAGACCTATAGTTTAGCTGACTTACATAATTTTGCGTAAATAGCAAAGTTATCTTCAAGAATGGAGAACAAAAAAGCAATGCTGCCTTCATCTTAAACGGAGTTTTTACTGGTTTTAAAGACATGCACATTGGTTCAGTATTTTTTTGTGAATCAGCAATCCACATCTCTAGACAAAGACCACACATTGGATCACTGTGGCAATGAGTTTTTACATGCCACTGCTCACATTCACACACCATGCAATTTTCTTCACTGGAACTTTACCAAGTGCTAAAAGGAAATTTTGAAAAAGATTTCGGGAGTTAAACAACTAAACATGCAGCAACTACAAACATGAAATACTCTGATCTCCCACGATGTATGGCCTAGAAACAAAATGCACTGGAGAGATGGACAGGATGGCAAATAGAAGTATGAAAATGCGTAAGATGTAGCCATATGGGCATTTTTCTCAATACGGGCACATTTTGGATGTCTTTTTTTTTTTTTTTAAGTTGTCTGATTCTTATTCTTTTTTCTCCCAGGGGTTGGGTTCCCCCTAAAGTAATCAAAAAACCACCAGGCAGAGCTTAAACGAGGGCAGCATTTTTTGGGCAGGCCATTTTACTTTCTTAAATTTAATTTAATTGCCGTGTCCTCGGGTCCACTCCACTCCGTTACTTTTTCAAGTGAGGCTCTCTCCTGGTACATTGTGATATACCAGAGTTCTGAAACTGAGTGAATATCAACCTTTTCAGTGCCTCTGATTGAAACTGATAAACCATTACCATTTACCATTACCCTTTTTACTCACCTCCATAACCAATATTGGTAACAGAGTTGAGTGTTTTTCAGAAAAGCGGAATTTTCCATGCACCAGTGCAGTAACTTTTGATGCTTCCTACCATACCATGGAGGGTTTTGCACAAGTATTATCAAAAGCATGATTAAAAATTTGTCCTACTATTACCATGGATTTTAATGAAGGTAATGGAGTGGAGTTTAAAAAGTATACTCACCATAGGATACCAAAATTTTGAGAAATATTGAGATAATCATAGAGCCATTTTGAAAATAGTCCACATGGCCGCTATTGGGGTCACACAGAGGTTTTGTTTGCATGGGCCATATGCTGTGATTTCACCTTCTGTCTCCAGGGGGAGTCTGTGTAGTGATGGTTATGGAGTTGAGTGGGTTTTTTGGACACCCCTATTTTCAGTGATTTTTCTTGGAAAACCACCACCTTTAATTTTTTTTTGCTTAGGATATTTATCTCACGGTGTCTTTTAATGTATGCATACAGTTTCCAGCCTAAGCAAATTGAAATCATTGGAGTATTGCGAGTTTCAAAAATATCATCCAGATTTGGGACACTCCCAAAATGCCCCAAAATCCACTTTTTTGACCCCAAAAATGATGGATAGAATGAAAATACACTCATGATACTTTATTTCCAATTAGTAAGGACACACACCTATAGTTTAATAGGTAAAAAACTAACCCTGTGGGATTATTTCAAAAAATAAGGGACCCGGACTCTGCATTTCACCAATAGTGCCCATATTGAGAAAAATACCCATATATTAAATTTTGTTGAGAAATACTGAAGGGCAATTCCATTTTGCAGAGGCTCAGAGGCCAATTTATTTCCCAGAAATTGGGGAAAACAGTGCTTGGAATGAACAGAACAGATGTTCAACTTTGTAGAACAAAAGTTCTTTTCGTTGGGATGATGTGGTGAATGTAGTATGGTGTATCAAAGAGGACATGCTTTTTCATGTTTTTCCACCATAGTAAATGACCCCAAAGTGCTGTACAATTATACCTCTCATTCACCCTGATGGCAGAGGCTGCCATGCAAGGCACCAACCTGCACATCAGGAGCAGTGCGGGGTACAATATCTTGCTCAAGGACCCTTCGACACGTGCTCTGGAGGAGCCGGGGATTGAACCAGGAACCTTCTGATTCCTAGACCACCCGCTCTACCTCCTAAGCCATGCCGCCCCACGATCAAAATGTGCACGAATTAGACTCAATTTATATCTAGTGTGTAAACTGTCCACACTGACAGTGACAGCAGGGGCAAAAGGTTTGTTCATAGCATTAGGCTTAAAATTCCTTTCAAATAAACTAGTTCCAGGGCTGTAATGTCAGTCACAATAAACAAATGTACATAGTGCTGTAAAAAAGTCTTTGAATATTCCAAACTACTATTCACACATTTGTTAGAATTAGTCAGCATTAACCTAAAACAATATCCATTTGTTGCTGATCATTTATCAATCTTGCTTGAGAATGCTGTAAAGTTGGTAACGTCAGACCTGTAGCATCAGTCACGATTCAACACAACAAACTGCAGCAAAGTTACTTGTTTCTGACAAGCTTTCTTTAAAACAAATGATTAGTGTGGCTTATTATCATTAGATGGCACCAGCACCGACATGAATATTCATGATTTTCCGATGATGCATTTCCTTTTCCTGGCTTCTTCCGAAGAAACAAGAGACTGTAGAAAAATCTCTTAAATCTACCATTGATGAGCAGGTTGGTAAGTACTTTTTAATTTATCACAGATATCTGTTTAAGTATTTTTCATTGTCTGGCTATAGTTTTTCAGCTTACCAGTTGATGTAGGTTAATATACTCAAAGAAGATGATCTCATCATATACGCAAAGTACATGTATACTGTTGACCATGCCACCTGGGAAAGTTTATCAGGCATGTCAAGGCAACCACTGTGCAGAAGACCAGCCAAGAAAATATGATTTTAGTTGAATAAAAATACCCGGCCCTCTAAAGTGTCCAGTCCTGAGTTGGGTTCACCTCATCCATATGTTCATTGGGAGTGCAGCAGAATTACTTCATATTGGTATACTGGGCTTTTCTTACCCAATTCTCTTTTTCTGCCTATTTTTCCTCACCATAATTTTGTGGTTTGACCCTGACAGCCAGTGGCAGTTGGTTGCGATATCAGTTGAGATGCTGTTATTATTATTATTTTTAAATATACTGTTTAAAGCTTTATATCAGGCCTGTCATGCTAGTAAACGCCACTCATTAAATCTCTCAATAAAGTGATTGCGTATTCATATCTCACTTAAAGGAGCATTATGTAAGAAATGTATGTTGATTAATCATGAAATGGCCCTGAAATATCACCAGACATTAAGGAATGATGTTAATTTCAAATACTTATATCACTGACAACAGTAGTCCAGCCAGGATATTCTCATTACAAAAGCGAAATTGCGGCCACAACTAATGTTGATGTTGTCATTTTGTGTTTTGGCCTGTTGCGCCGCCCTCCACCAATCTCCCAATCACGAAGTCAGTAGCATTTCGGCATCCAGGTTGCCAGTTACCACTGATGTGCAGCTACCAGCGTTTCGGAGCACAAATGTCTGGCGTTAGTAAACCTAAAAGGCCTCGTTATGATTCCAAAATACGTTGTGACAAAGTCAGAGACAAAACGAGGATCTGTATAGGACATGCCTTTGAAAGATGGAGATGGCTGAAAGAGGAGAAGAATTTGAAGACCAACGCCAAAGTTGCTAATTTTCTCCTGGACAGGTAAGACTCAGCTAAGTTTGGCTAACTTAATTCTATTTAATGTAGGCACGGACATTTCAAATATTCTCTACAGTCGAATAGTGTTATGTATGTTCGTTCATGGTATGTGAGTCCGTCTGAAGGTGGGTCATCGAATTGACTAGGTAACAAATTGTTTGAGAAATAAAAACCGTGACTCGTCATTGCTAACATTAGCAATGCGTTATTAGAGTCCGTTTCTCTGGCATTATGCTGAGACGCTGTGGAAACCGTTCCAACATTAGCACAGCCATTATGGCAATATGAAATGTAACTGAGACAGTACATCGGTCAAATGAGTCCTCATTCATTCTTTACGCATATTATAGTGCGGACTTTAGTGGGCTATCCACACAGAAGAGTGACGAGCAAGTTGACCAATATGACCATTGCTAAAGTTAGTTAGTCATTAGTCTCGATCTTTTCTGAACTGAACTGAACAGAACAGAACACAACCCCGCGAGAGCAATTCATGGGTGATATTGAAACATAGCCATGGTAGCTCCTTGTAGTAGACATTCTTGCCGGATCCGGCAACCTAGCTGGCAACCTCTTGTCTGGGGGAGAGGGGGAGGGTATACTGCGCTCTGCAGCATTTTGTATGTGATTGCAGTACCAGTTTTGGCCACAAACTTTCACACGGCTCCTTTAAAGCAAGAAGCAGGGATGCAAACAGAGTTGTGGTGAAAAAAGAGAGAGGTTGTCGAAGCCCCCCCCCCAAAAAAAAAAAAAGTTTAAGACAATGTGAGCCGCCTCAATAAAACCTAGGCTGAGTGGAAATTTCTGACAGCACACAATATGTATGGTACGGTTCATTTGCAAAATCAAAGTGAGTTCAGTGTAGTATTATGGGCATGTGTCAGAAACAGTGGTGGGGGTCTGGGGGTACTCCCTCAGAGAATTTTGGAATCAGGCGATGTAATTTCCTGCAATCTGGTGGGTTTTGGGGAACAAATTTTAATCAAATTAAGATAGTAAATAAACACTGTATATTTTGTTTGCTAATGGTTATACTGGTGATAACAATAGCTGGGTCTTCTCAAGGGCCCCTTGAATCTATCCTGAATAAGCACATCTTAAAATGGAGCTAGCCTACAATAGACCTGTGCAGAAACCAAACAGCCTAAATGCAAGCAACCCACCCCAATAATCAGCAAGACTTGAGCATAGATAAAGTGTAAGCCATCCTGTCAATCTACTGGAAGACTGTAGAAAAAAATGGAACTCCAAATATCATGCACCAACACTAATTTGGAGGAATAGATTTCATTGTTTATTCCTAAAACAGGAGCCAGCATGACTGTCTTGATAGAGGTCCAAATCTTTATACATTTCGTCACGCTCTTTACATTGAACAAAGTGAGCAGAATGGCCTACTTCAAATAACAAAAGGTTCAGTTTCAAACTAAGACATTTGAATATCCTGGGGCAAGAGCCCTTAAGTGTTGTTTGGGTTTTTTTTTTTTTTACATCTGAACTGTATGACAAAAAAAAAAAAGAAATCCTGAATACATTAACAACAATTTGCCTCACTCTCCTCAATTTCCCTCATTCCGCAAATGGACATAGTTGAATGTTTAAACAAAACAACCAAAACACAGTGCTGTTCATCCTACTTCTTTCCACAATTCTTTTAGATACCAGCAACGAGGTACTTGCTTACTCTGGAATTGACTTTTTGGTTGACAAACGACAATGTGATTAGAAGTAGCTGGGATTCTATGCTTCTAGTAGAGCTCAAGTTGGAAACACACAATTTTATGACAGTGTTTGCGAATGTTAGACAGTAACACTTCGGGAAACAGACATAGAAAAGTAATCGACTTTGATAAGAAATGTCTTTCCAGTCCTCTTAGCATGCTAAGAAAGAACGTTATTGGGAAACCAGCCCTTGATCTGTCTGACTGGTTGCTAGCGGCAAACCCCAAATTAACACAAGACCTAACCGAACGTCAACAGAGGAAGAGGGGTAGACGCATAGACCAGTATGTAGCCTACTAGCCTACTGTGTATAGAAGACAAGTAGCGATAGCCAAGTCCGAAGTGAGCTGGCAAGATACACAAAGAACTGTCAGTCGATACGATTTCAATGTAGTTTCATACAGCTAGCCATACTAGAATTCTAGCTAGTGGGGCAGACCTGACACAGGTTTACTACAACAGAAACTTAATGATCTCACACAATAAATTGCATACAACTTAAAGTCATATGGTTTTGTACAAATGACATGACTAGATCATATAGCATACGGAATAAAAAATACCCTTACCTCAGAATTGTTGGTGACACCAGAAAGGGTGAGAGCGGTGAATCTTTGATAACACCACATCATATAAAATATATATATATATATATATATGTATACACACACACACACACACACACACACACACATATATATATATATATATATATATATATGGATCAATGACGTGACATGCAAATTTTTGTGTCCGCGCGCACTACTTTGGTTTAAAATAATTTTAAATGATTCATAATAAGCATCATTTTATTCTATAAAACCTGTTTAATTTGAACATATTTCCAGTTTATCATAAAAATGATATATATTTTATGTTTTGCCATCTCAAACCCTCAAAATGTCAGGTGGCGCAACCGTCCAAGCAAGTTAACACTAAGCGAAATGTATTAAATATGTAATTTGAAACATGAATTAATATAATATTAATATGGGGGCGTAATTTTATATTGAAAATCTTTCAAATAAATAAAGTTTAATAGTTTAATTGTTCTTAAATTGTTTAAAAAACCAAAATACTCACCCCCTACAATAAATAATCCATAAGTTATTTTTAATACCCAGCTCAACTACAAAATAGTAATGTTTTAGGCAGAGTAGGCACTCTCAGGTATGCTTACTAAAAAAATAACTTAAAAAAAAATGAGGGAAGTGTGTTTTTTTTTTTTCAAGAAACTTTTGGTTGTGCCACCTGACATTTTTTGGCTGGTGAAATTGCAAATAGTCTAAAACTGTACTAAAACCCTGTAAATGTTGTGCAACCATTAAGACTTGTTTAAACACACTCTTCAAACTGCAAATAAATGTATTCTGTACATTTTTAAAGATAAAAAAAAACAAAAACATTTTCCCTTCAGTAAGCGCGCAGCTTTCCATCCTCCAAAAAGCACATATTTAGGGAGACAAAATGTTGCTCTGCACAGCGATACCAAAAGAAGCCCGATTCGCACACAAGTGTTTTTCAAAATGTAATTTTGAAGTAGGCGAAAATGAATGATAGTCTACGTGCAAATTTTACTTCTGGGTGTATCCGCTCCTGGAACAGATGCTTCACTTGAGCGTACCCTGTCAGCAATCTAGTGTTCTGTAGGCTAATATATGCACCACATGGAATTCTGTGGCGTTTCATAGAGCGGAGCGGGAAGGTCAAGCACAAGATTCTCAAGCTGTATCATAGACAGTCAAAGAAATAGAGCCGTAGCCAATGCGTAGCCAGAGAATTTTCGTAGACGGGATCTGTGCGTAGCGCTGTACAAATGTTGAGCCAACTCCACATCATCCAAATGAAAATAAGGGGTCATGCACGCAGCGCAGGCTTTTGACCACAGCACGCCAGACCCTCCCCAAAAAAAACTCCTCGGATCTACACGATTCACACAAGTCCTCTTGGCTGTGCTGTAGCGCTGTTCGTTGGTGATCGTTCTGCTTGAGTTGAGACGGAGAGAGGCGAGCAGGGATTGTAGCAGAGGATTTACTCTTGTTTAAATGGGTTTTTCTGAAACTAATTTGTGTGTAAGAGCTTAAACATTAAAAGAGGTAAGACGATTTGCTCCCGAGGTATAACCTTTGTCACATTAGGGGCAGGGAGAATCTTCCCCCCTATTTTTTTCCTTGTTGTAACCAACGAGATTTATAAACTAGAGGCGCTATCGTTGTTCGTTCCAGATCAGCCAATGTGTGCAGAGCTGGCCGCCACCTTATGACGGGCATGCCTACCGCTAGAACCCATGTAAACAAATATGCTCTGGTTAATATTTCGGTAAATATCAATAATAATCATTCAGCAGCTTTTTGATTTCCGGCCTTTTTCTGACCGATAATTAGAGAAGAATCAGCTTGAAGCACCATTTCTGTCTATTATCGCCCATTGCGTTTACCAAAAGCGTAGTTGCTAACTAAGTTAGCAGGTTACATAGTTCGTCCATTCATTGTCAATGGTTCCTACGACGTAAGTTAGCATCTCTGATTTCGGGAAACGGACCCCTGAGCGGTTGATATTTTTCCATAGGGGATGTTTGAAAATACGGTGGTATACATTCAAGCTAGGGATGCACTGAAATGAAAATTTTTGGCCGAAACCGAAAACCGAAAATGAGAAACGCTTGGCCAAAAACCGAAACGCCGAAAGAAATTTTATGCCAATTTTTAGTACCATTGCATTTATGGCTATGGCTGTGTACTTACCTAACTAAAGTCAAGGCATTGCAATTGCATAAATTAATATTCATGCTTCAAAGAATAAATCAATTACAAAATTATGAATATATTTATTTAGCACTGACATTCCAACAATGCACAATATAAAATAAAATAAAATTATAAATAAAATGTTTTAGGCCTACTTGGCCCCACTCATGAATAACCTACAGGCCTATAACGGACTGGCCTATTACTGGCTGCTGAAAAATTGTAAAATTAAATATGTCACGTGACAACACAGCAGCCCACTGATTGGTCAGAGAAACCTCTCCGCGAAAGACAACTTGGTTCCGCATTATCGCTAGAAAACTGGCTTCACTTGCCATCATTCAAACAGGTCTTCAAATTGTGCATTTGAAACGCGTGTTATTTTTGGCAGCTTGATAAATATTTCGGTGAACAAACGCAACCTTGTTTGAAAGGTAAGGGTGCGTTGCCTTACCTTTCAAACAAGGTTACGTTTGTTCACCGATGCTGCTGCATTTATGAAATGCGTTTCTTTGCCTGTGACCCTATTCGTAGCGAAATTAGAGGCAACGGTGTTCCCCTAATTCCCCTTGAGAAAATTATCGTGCTGCTCGTATTTTACGAAAATTGCGTGGAAAATAACTTTACGGGTGCTGATAAAGCATTTTGTTCTTAGGAAAGGTATCACAGATGAGATGACTCGTCGTAAAGCGATGAATTCTAATACTCTGCTATCTCCTGCGATTTGCGCATTTGCTGCGTGTTTTGCCTTCAATTTCAAACTGAATTGTTTATGAAGCCTGAATGTCAAGCTAATAAACAATAATTGTTTTGTCATGTGTTATTTGCTTTTTGTTATGAAGGAAAAAAGGTAAATTAACATCCTCTGTGTGTGGTGATTCCATATTTTTTTCCAGGGGTTGTAGTTACATTATGGAATACTGATGGTACACAAATGCCTTGAGAATATGCTGCCTTTTTCAATCAATACTCTATGCCTTTTACGGATATCATTGCTTTGCGTTTTTAGGTGGTAGCCCACGTTACTTAATGTGCAAGCGAATCGGACACAACACCAGCTGCTATCCTATGCATCAGGACAATGTCAAACAGAAATTACATTTGAGCACTCGCGGACTTCAGTGCCATAACGTGGTGACGGTAGTGCGCGTCCCCTGATTTAAACACATAGATATTTAATTAACAAAATCGACGGAATAAAAGTCCGGACAGGCGCTCGCGGTTTTTGCTTGCGTCATCACAACATCATGTTTCGGCCGTATTATTTCGGTGTTAAAAGTCTTGCGGCCTCATTTTTTTCGCCATTTTCGGCCGAAAATTCGGTGCATCTCTCATCCAGGCCATCTTAAAACTCCTTCGGTACGGAAATATTATGACTGATCTTGTTCTGTCAGGCCGGGTCGATTTCTCTAGCAGTGCGATCTAGGACGGGCACTTGTTAACTGGTAAGATAAATTATCATCGCAAATGCCGGGAACCTTGATCTTATTGTGATGGCAGCCAAGTCCTGAAACTAGTTTACTAGTTTAGAAAAAAAAAAAAAAAAAAAACACTGGTTTGTAATTGAATCTGACACGTAGGCCTATCTATTAAAAAAAAAAAAAAAAAGAAAAAATGGTTTGTAATTGGATCAGACACGTACCTATGACTATTTTTTTGTTTAATAGAAATAAGCCTACCGCTGCATAGTGCAGACCCGGACACTGACATTACGATGGACGAGGAACAACTAAACCTATTCGCGTCTACTGACAGCGGCTGCTGATTTCAACTGGTTTTCGGACATGCCTAACTCTTAAGTCGGGAGTGATTCAAAGTGCTGCGGTATTTTCGCTTGTTAGGACTGTATGGCACTCAGTGGAAATCAAAATGTCTGGAAGGCATGAACCCACTTTGCTGTACCTTTCTGTGATGGACGCCCGTCACAAGATGGCGGCCAGACTTGCGCATTGAAATTGTAACATAGCGCCTCTAGCTAGCTCAGCCGATTCACTCGGTACAACACATATAGTATGGAATATCACGCCCTCACGTGGCCTGACTGAAGACACCTTTATTCACGCCTAAAAGGCAAGTGATCCGTGATGACGTATGCGAGACCCCGCCCGCGCATATGTACGTCCACCATCACAGTCATTCCTCAGTTCTTATGCTCTTCACCTCGCTAAGAACACCTCTACTGAGCCAGACTAGCTAGCTGCTGCTAGTTAGTTTCTGAACCTCTCGAAAGGCTACTGCCAGCTCAAAGTTAGCTTAACTGCCCCTGTTGGTGTTAGCCTCCACCGTATTAATTGGTGTGTTTCGCTGCGCATGGAGCGCTAATTTTGTGTTGTGTTTCTAGTTTGTGTTTCGCAATGAGCTCAAAGAAGAAGTCTTCTGTTCACTCTTGTCCGCAGTGGTGCGGCTTCTCTTTGCATGATAAGGAAAAGCACGAGGCATGTCCCGTCTGTCTGGGAATTGTTCACACCAGAAGGGCATTGAATGAGCCTTGGGCCTGTGCGCTTTGTCGCCAGCTCCGGCGCTCAACCCGGGAAAGACGGGTCTCGTTTGTCGAAAAAGTGCTGGGTAAGACTGCTGTCGCCCAATATGACCCCCTCCTCTCTGATTCAAGAGACGCAGTTTCGTCTGAGTCCGACAGCGAGGAGCTTTTGGTCGAAATCCCCGGTTCCTGAGCTGACTATATAGAGTCTGTTGAGGGGTTAGCTGAGTTTGAACCAGAGCCCTCCGAGAGCGCTAGCCAGCTACAGCTTCGGCAGGCCGCTCCCCATGAAGATGATGACGTACTGGACATCAGCTTAGACATGCATAGGTTATCGGAGGACAAACAGGAAGTCTTGTCGTCGGGCCAGGATACCGGCATGCTGCTGAAAAACTGGAGGTAGAGTGGCCCTCCCCTCCTCCAGCTAGTAAGCCATTGCGGTTCGCCGGGTTTTTCCTTCCCCTTGAGCCGACAACGGTTAAAAATCACCTGCCTATGTTCCCAGAATTCGTCTTGGAATTAACTTCGTCATGGAGTAAACCGCTGTCTAACCGCGCCACGGTGCCCGGCTATGGACAGTATTCTGATTTGGATGGCACTGAAAAGGCCGGCTTGGTTAGTCCCCCTCCTATGGAACCATCCCTGGCTGCTTATCCCACGGTGTGGGAGGCCCTACAACTCTTCTGTCCAAACACTGCAGATTTTCTGCGTCTCAGCTGGAAAAAATTTACCGAGCCCAGGTGGGCATTGCTTGTGCCCTGAGCTCCGTCACTATGCTTCAGACCTATCAAGCAGTGTGTTTGACGGAACTGGGTTCTCTGGTACCTCCTGATAGCCTTCTGTTATCTCTTCTTAACCAGGTCAGAGTTACTACAGATTATATTCTTCGAGTGTCTCGCTGCGCAGCGCTCTCCCTTGGCAGAGTAATGGCATCCTCAGTCGTGGCACTCAGACACCTGTGGTTAACTCTCGCTGAGGTTCTGGAGAGAGACAGGGCCATTTATTTGGATGAGCGTCTGCAGAGTGTTTGTTTGGGCAATCACTCGACGCCATTCAGGCGAAATTCGAGTTGAGAAAGAAGCAGACAGAAGCTCTGCGCAACATCATTCCCAGGCGTGATGTGAGACTAAAGGCCCCAATGAATGCTCGCAAGCCTACCGGTCTACCATTGCCTCCCAAGAGAGTTGCACCAGCGGCGAGTTTGGGTTCACAATCTGCGAAGCTTCAAACATCTGGGCAAACTCCACGCCATTCGGCTTGGAGAAAAGGCCCGCCCCCAAGCCTACAGAAGGATTTAGGGCATAGGAGGAAGAAAACGTACTCCTCCTAGCAGTGGGGCTGAATGGAGAAGGGGTACAGCAGCAGGTACACACTGCTTCGCCTCCATTATTGCCAATAAAAAGGCGTTTAAGTTTTGTTCAGGAGTCCAGTCCGAAAAGGCGCTGTATTCTCTTAACACAGTCTCCCAAGCACCTTTTCCCCATGCACACAAATTTTCCTGGGTTGAATTCAATAAACAGTGCATTTGGTTTTCAAAAAATTGCAAACCAAAATACAGCAAATCAAATTCGGGGTCTGCTGTTCCCCCTAGACCCACCAGAGGGCGACATTCCCTCGCCTAGGTGGCGCAAGTCAGTCCTCTCATGGCTTACCTCCCTCAATGGCGTGCATGCGCACCATCTCAGTGGGTGGAAAGAACTGTTGCTACGGGTTACCGACTGCAGTTCAGGTTCAGAGTCAGACCTCCCCGTTTCCTCTCTATAGTAAACACTGTTGTTGGAGACGAAGCAGCAAGAGTTCTGAGGGAGGAAATAAATACATTGCTAATCAAGCGAGCAATTCGAAGGGTTCCCCCTTCGGAAGCCATCATAGGTTGGTATAGCCGGTATTTTGTTGTTCCGAAGAAGGGAGGGGGACTTTATCCTATTCTAGACTTGAGAGTGTTAAACAAATGTCTATGGACTTACAAGTTCAAAATGCTAACACTCAGTTTCTCAGTGCGATCGGGACGGGGGATTAGTTTGCAACAATCGATCTCACGGACGCTCACTTCCATGTAGCAATACATTCCAATCACAGGCAGTTTCTAAGGTTTGCATTCAAAGGCAGAGCTTACGAATATCTGGTGCTACCGTTCGGCCTGACTCTGGCCCCTCATACCTTCACAAAATGTGTCGAGGCGGCATTGGGTCCTCTCCGAGAGAGGGGCGTACGCATTTTAGCGTACCTAGACGATTGGAGTCTAATAGCTAACTCCAGAGAGCAGGCCGTAGCGCAGCTACCATTAGTTCTGTTGCACATTCAAGCACTGGGCTTTTCAGCAAATTTTCAGAAAAGCTCGCTTATACCGAGTCAGCAGTTTCCTTTTCTGGGGCTCGAAATATGATCGGTTTCCAGCCTAGCATGTCTGTCAGAGCACAGAGTGGCCACATTCCACCGCTGCCTCGCTCAGTTTCAGTTGGGACGTAAACTGTGTTTCCGCACAATTTTACAGCTGGCAGTATGATGGCTTCTGTGATCGCTGTAGTTCTGCTAGGGCTTTTAAAAACGCGAGCCTTCCAGCGCTGGATCCGATCTCACCGACTGTGCGCAACACATCACCTCGAGAGAAGGTTGACAATAACCCATTCTTGCATGTTGGCTCTCCGCCCTTGGAGGCAGCACGGTCTGCTATGCCAGGGCTGCCCCATAGTGAGGGTGTCTTTTCGCAAGGTGGTGTCCACAGATGCTTCCCTGAGGGGGTGGGGAGCTCTGTGTGACGGTGCAGGGAGTCTGGACGCCGGCGCAATGCAGGCTTCATATCAACCACCTGGAGCTGCTAGCGACCTTCCTAGCTCTAAAGCATTTTTACCATGTTCTGACTGGTCAGCACGTCTTAATCAGAACAGACAACACAATGGTGGTTTCTTACATAAACAAACAGGGAGGGACCCGATCGCTTCACCTGTTAAAGCTGTCTCAGTCTCTCTTGCTGTGGTGCAGTGCTCATTTTCTGTCTCTCAGAGCCACTCATGTTCTAGGCCGCATGAATCTGGGAGCAGACCTTCTGTCCAGGGGGGGGCCTCTGGTGAGAGAATGGAGGTTGCACCCCGACATAGTGGCTCAAATATGGGATCGTTTTGGCAGGGCCGCAGTGGACCTCTTTGCCGCCAAGGTGAATACCCACTGTCCCCTGTACTCTTCCATAACAGACCGCAGCGCACCGCTAGGGATGGATGCGCTCGCGCACCCATGGCCCAACACGCTGCTGTATGCATTCCTACCAGTGGGAATGATACTGCCCATTCTGGAGAGGGTGCGCCATCAGAGCCTGTCTCTGACCCTGGTGGCCCCTCAGTGGCCGGCAAAACCATGGTATGTCGAGATAATCCATCTCCTGGCAGCAGCGCCCTGGCAGCTTCCTCTCCACAGGGATCTTCTCTCCCAAGCGGGAGGGCAACTGATCCATCCCTGTCCAGAACTATGGCGGCTGCATGCCTACCTGTTGAAAGGTCCAATTAAATAGCCAGGGGTCTGCCCCCCCAGCTTGATGGCAACGATCCAAAATGCAACAGCCTCATCTACTAGGGGCCTCTTCGCCTATAAATGGCGGGCGTTCGAGCAGTGGTGTCAGGACCGAGGTGTTCTCCCATTTCAGTGCTCTATTGTGGATGTGTTGACATTCCTTCAGCAGCTGCTGGAAAAGGGTCTATCATTTTCCACAATTAAGGTCTACTTGGCAGCGATATCTGCCTGCCATGTGGGCTTTGATGGAGTGACGCCAGGGGGTCACCCCCTTCCTGTGCGTTTCTTGAAGGGAGTGCGCCGGCTGAGGCCTGCAGTTAAGTCCATCATTCCCACGTGGGATTTAGCATTAGTGCTAGAGGCTCTGTCTGGTCCTCCATTTGAACCCATTCAGTCGATAGATATGAAATTTCTTTCATACAAGACTGCACTGCTTTTTGCCTTAACCTCCGCAAAGCAGGTGGGTGATCTCAATGCTCTGTCTGTGCACCCATCCTGTACCCAGTTCAGTTCAGATGGCTCTAAGGTCACTCTACGCCCAAATGCGGCGTATTTACCCAAGATTATCCCTACAGCCTGTAGTTCTATGGCTTTTGAGCTATTGAGCTTTTGTCCTCCTCCTTTTGCATCTGAGGAACAGAGGAAGTTGCATTCTTTGTGTCCTGTACGTGTGCTACGCACCTACATAGACCGGACTCAGAATGTGTGTCTATGTGATCAACTGTTTGTCTGTTTTGCTAATCCAGCTGGTTGCAAAGCTCTGTCTAAACAGTGGCTTTCTCACTGGATTGTGGAGGCTATCTCCCTAGCTTATGACAGCAGAGGCCTTTCACTGCCTCAGGGCGTGAGAGCACACTCAACTAGGGGCATGGCAACATCATGGGCTTTATTTAAAGGGGTATCTATGAGTGACATCTGTACTGCAGCCAGCTGGTCATCACCGCACACTTTTGTTTGGTTTTACCGCTTGGACGTAACGGCCCCTTCTGTGGCTCATTCTGTCCTCTCTGCTGGGTCTATGGAGGTTTGAATACGGTTTGGTAGCTGCTCTGTGGGGCGTGTATATATGACCCATACTATATGTGTTGGACCGAGTGAATCGTCTGAAAGGGAACGAAATGTTATGAATATAACTTTGGTTCCCTGAAGGAGAGGAACGAGGTACAACACCTAGTTGCCCGGCCACGCAGCTGGGCTCGGTGAAGAGCGCTACCGAACTGAGGAATGACTGTGATGGTGGACATATATGTGATGGTGGACGTCATCACAGATCATTTGCCTTTTAGGCGTGAATAGAGGTGTCTTCAGTCAGGCCACGCGAGGGCGTGATATCCCATACTATAGAGTACTAAAGTGATGACGTCACGCTGGTGTCGTAAGTAAAATTTCATTCATTTTACCCATAGATGTTTTTTTCAGTTCACTTAAGAAGCACTTTTCGTTGTTTTCCAGCCTCCATCGATTTAGAGATTTTACGTCATATTTCTGAGTAACAAATAATGTTGTTTTTCTTGACCAGAGTCCGCTACAATTTAAATCATTTTAACTTTTCGCCACCATGCTAATCCTATTTGTAGTCTAAAAGCTACACATCCCATGATCCTCCTAATTCCCGGGCAGAACGAGTTTAAAATGCGTTGCAAATTACCTGCACCTTGCCAATTGCCATGGCTATTAGTTTGCTTAGCTTGGTGAGAGTGAATTCGTCAGCCACTCTACGCTCTACTTAGTTATATTTACTTGCTAGATATCAAGTTTTACAACTAGCGCCAATTTACTTTAATAGCCAAGCATCTTTGGCCATCGTTTGTTTGGTTAAAAACTCGCTAGCTAGCTAGCAAACGAGCTAACTGACCGAGCAACGTAGCTAATTCAGGTCTGCTTGCTCATCTAACGCTAGTTAAGTGCCAAAATAATTGCAATTCATTGTTTTTAGCGATTAATATTCACCATGTGAGGCAAACGAAGTCAAGCAAACTGACTTTTAGCTGGCTAACTTAGCCAGCAAGCTAGTTTACCGACGTCGGTGGCTGACTAACGTCATATTTGGTGGCAATATGTAAATGCCAACTCACGAAATGTTCCCGGCTCGACGCTAGTTAAGTAGCCAAATAATGCCTATTCACCATTTTTATTGACTAAACTAGCTCGCTAGCTAGGCTAGCGAACTAGCGATTTCGCTAGCTTAGCGATTTATAGACGGTGTATTTTAATGCTAGCTAGCTTGCTAAATGACAGTAAGTGACATTAAACTAACCATTTACTGTTTCTATTGATTTAGCAATGTGCACAAGATGTAATGAGCTCACTAGCAGGCTAGTAAGGTGGTTCGCTAGCGTAGCTAAATGCTAGCTAGCTAAATGGCAAAATAACTCATCGTGATCCATTCATTTCTAGGCATGTAGCCCCCTATGTGGTGACGGATGCACGGACGTAGACAACGGCAATTTAAGGCACTGATCGGCTACCGTACTGTCGTAGTATGCCAGAACGCGTATGAAACTGAGGTACCCCATTGGCTGGGAACAAATCACGGGGTACTTGCCAGCTTATGCAACGGATGTGTAGTTCGCAGAAGTGGACTACGAACTGAACTACAAGTGCAAAAGCATACAATTTTTGGCAATAAACAACGAATTTGATGTGATCATTTGTATCTGTATACCCCATGGGCTAATCTCGGAGCGAGACGGCTCATAAAATTAATACGAGTTCGAGCAATGCCAGAAAGTGTCCAAACCCCATTATAAATTCCCATAGGGATTTTACTTCCGATACCAAAAGCTAAATAGCTGTGACGTCATCGCTTTAGTACTCAAGGCTATATGTGTTGTAGCTCGTTCCTCTCCTTCAGGGAACCGAAGAAATATTCATAACATTTTCGTTTTCAAGGACTGTGCTACTCTCGCCTGGTTTTTCTGTAGCTGATTTAGCTAACAAACTTCAGCAAGCTTCTCAACGCTAAGAATATTATCAAAATGCCTGATATCGAACTATAACCTGGGTTGGTTTCATACTTTGTCGCTTGCCTTTCATACAGTCTTCTAGCTAATAAATATTGATGTTCACCGGGGTTTTTAGTCCTCTTCGGTCTTTCTTTTACCGCATTACTGCATAAATGCATTGCCAAGCTTGAATTAAATATTAACGCTAACCAGGGTTTTAGTCTTTTCCGCATCTTATTTTTACCGAAAGGCTCTTCTGATTAAACACATTGCAAGTTACGTAACTTTTGTATTTTCCTCCGATTGCGGTGCCTGGATCAGCCGGTTAGAGTTTAGTTGCAAGTGCTTAGAGACAGCTTGTTGGGGGAGATACTGTGTTTAGTTAGCTCACATAGTAAACGACTTGTTTATTCGGTCCGTTTGAATTAAAGGATACCTGAATTAAAGGATATCTCCGCACGGAATGCATCTACCGGCGTGTACTTGTGGCTGAGTCTAGCTGTCTTAGAAAGGCAGGTATATGCGTTTGATTTGTTACAATCCGAAGAGTTGGGGAAATGTTAAAGACATAGAGCAAAAAAGTATGCCTGAAGTGAATGGATCGAGCAGTGTCTCTGTGGGTGTACATTGAAAGTCAGATTTATAAATATCCACCCACAGTGACACGCAGGGTCTAGTTTTGGTTACCTTTGGTTGTATTTATGGCTTGCTAGCTAGATAGTTGCTGTTTGCATTTTTGACTTGGAATCTGAGATTTAGTTCATAGGGCAGCAGTTCTATCTCACAATATGGCGCTCATAACCGGATGTGGGCTACTTGTTTTTCCGGTTAGATTCTGTGGCTGTAGGTATACGGCTTCTCAGCGTGGAAATGGTACATTTCATAAAAAGCCTTCTTTTGCCCTTAAAGGGGACCTAATATGCTAGGGGGGTCTTTGACTCCCCTAGAGTACTCCTGATCGCGCAAAGCCAAAAAAGGGTACTTATTTCGCTCGTACTGCCATCCTCAAAAAACCCCATTTGTAGTCCATAGTAGTCTCTGCCTGAAACGCCACATTGGGGTGGCTCTTCCGCTATGGCCCCCACTCCCCGTGTTCCCACTTTCTTCTGACTGGCCAGCTCTGTGGAAGGCGGATCTAGGCGGGACGAGGCAGCTGAACGCAGTTTCCGGGTCGCAGAGTGAAACGTGAGACGTGTCTGCCATCTGAGCTAAGGAATCAGCGGGGAAATTCTGCAATCAAACGCAGTACATGTGTATAGATCTAATGAAATTAACTTGTTCTAATAAACGAACGGCGAAGTGGAGGACGAAAAGTAAAGTCTGGCAGCTCAAGCACGAATTTGCTATCGGCGACAGTTTGCTACGGCAACAGTTGGTGAGTACCGCGGTTTTTCTACTCCTAGCTAGGATGCAGGGGAAGCTAGAATCCACCCCATATAGACACATTTGTAGAACGGGTCGACATGCCCAAGTGTAGACCGGAGACCGTAGAAATCCGGTGGGTCTGAGTTTAGAGGGAAACATGGACAGTGAGGGGCAGCTAAAAGTGGACCAACAGCTTATGGACTGCTTCGGTATGTATTAGGACCAGCTGGTTCGTGTGCATAGCTGTGGTGTGTTGTTAGCGTGGAGAAACGAACAGCTTCAGGCTGGTACATGAAGGAGAGGGGCTTAAAGCTCCAAGCTAAACGGCCTTTTTCGGAAATTGCCTGTGGTAATGGTTTACTTATTGCTTCGGAATGACCAGCTTTTCCTCACGGAAAATGGGCGCATTATGTATAGCGTGCGAGAGCTAGACAGAGCTCCGGTTATGTCATGAACATAATGCAGGTTTTACAGGCCGTAAGTTCCGTCTGCGTGAACCGTTGCTCATGTGGAGCTAGCGAATCGATCACTTTTACAGGAAAGAATTTAATATTCAATCGATGGTGTTATAGCCCCAATTTGTTATGGCGTCAATTTGTTATGGCGTAGCGGACAGCAAGGGATGACAGACAAAATTTTAAAACTTTAACAGATTTAATTACACAAACACTTTCAACTAATCTACAATCTACTCTACTGACCAAGATTGATATAAAAAAAAAAGATGAGATATTTACAGTCCCTTGGTAATTGAGATGGGCTGCTATGTTGCGATGTCCTGGGACAGGAAAATGCTCCAACACAGGCAAAAACCCACAAAAAGCTTCACAGGTCTTGAAAAGAGTGACAGGTCTGGTCAAATGTATCCTTCCACAATTTCTCCTTGCAATTTCTCCTACTACTTTTCACTCTCTCAATTTTTCTCCTTATATACTCTGGGACATTCCCCTCTGAGGCATGCCCAGGACATGCCCCAACCTAGCTCCAGACTGGGCTTAAAAAAAAAATGTCAATACTGCCATCTAGTGGCTTTTTTTTTTCCACATTACACCTCCATTCCAAAAGGGAAAAATTTTGACTCATAAAGGCAAAATTTTTCTTTTCAATACAAAAATGGTTAAGTAGACACTTGTATATATATATACATATAATACAATATGCAAATAAACATGTGATATATATATACAAATACTCAAACATGGGATAAGCAATCAGCAATTACATTGTCAGTACCCTTTACATGCTTCATTTCCAAGTCAAACTCCTGTAAAATCAAACTCCGATTCAACAATCTCCGATTCTTGTTTTTCATCTTACTCAAAAACATTAACGGATTGTGGTCAGTATATACAATCATTGGATTTTGCCCTGTACAAACATAAACCTCAAAGTGTTGTAAGGATAGAACCAGAGCCAACAGCTCCTTCTCAATTGTGGAATAGTTCTTTTGGTGGTGATTGAACTTCCTGGAGAAGTATGCCACGGGATGCTCAATGTCATCAGAGTCACTTCTCTGTAGGAGCACAGATCCACAAGCTTGGTCGCTAGCATCGACCGCCATGGAGAACGGTTTGTTGAAGCCAGGAGATCTGAGCACGGGGAAGTGACACAGCAGAGACTTCAGGCGATCGAAGGCTCTTTGGCATGCTTCATCCCAAGTGAACTTTACGCCTTTCTTCAGTTGGTTGGTGAGACTGAGAGCAATCTCAGCAAAGTTCTTGCAGAACTTGCGGTATTACCCGATCATTCCAAGGAAGCGGCGCAAAGCTTTTTTGTTGTCAGGAGCTGGAAAGTCCATGATGGCTTGGACTTCAGCATTTATGGGTGCCACCTTACCCTGGCTTATGACGTAGCCAAGATACGTGACAGTAGCACAACCAAAGTCACTCTTGTTCTGGTTAACAGTCAGTTTAGCCTGGGTCAAGCGCTGGAACAACGTCTCTACATCTTTCAGATGTTCTTCCCAGGAGTCACTCCATGTGATCAGGTCGTCGATGTACGCACCCGTGTGTGGCTATCCGGCGATTGTAGACTGTATCATCCTTTGGAACGTGGCTGGGGCATTTTTCATGCCAAAGGGTAGGACTTCATACTGGTATAACCCAGATGGTGTGGCAAAAGCAGAGATGCTCTTGGCCCTCTCAGTTAAAGGCACACACCAATAACCTTTCAATAAATCAATCTTGGTCAGAAACTTTGCTTGCCCTACTTTATCGATACAATCATCAATCCTAGGTATTAGAAACACATCAGTTCTAGTTACAGCATTGACTGCGATAATCTGTGCAGAATCTAGTACTTCCATCAGGTTTTGGAACTAGAACACAGGGTGAACTCAATCTGAGTTAGAGGGTCTGATAATATCATGTTCTAACATGTACTCAACCTCTTTCTCAGCAATCTTTTCTTTTCAGGATTCATCCGCACGGATGCTGTTTTATTGGTTCGGCATCACCAACATCTACATCATGAGAGGCTGTAGAAACTCTCTTTGGAACATCAGGAAATAGATCTTTATATTTCTTGATCAACCTCTCAAACTGATCTTTCTGTGAGGGTTCTAAGTGCTGGAGTTTTACCTCAAGATTTTGCAACACTTCAGAATTTGACAATTTACTGGAAAGAACTTCAGCTTTAATTCTTGGTTCATCATCTTGAAACTCCCCCTCATCTTCACATGTCTCAGCCATAGGAGGATCTGAAGTGACAGCTGCAACCCTAGCATTCCTATCATGATAAGGCTTCAGCATGTTAATGTGACACAACTGTTTTGGCTTTCTCCTATCTGGAGTCTTCACAATGTAATTGAGATCATTGAGTTTTGTCAGAATTTCATAAGGACCATGAAATCTAGCCTGCAGTGGATTGGACTGCAAGGGAAACAACACAAGGACCTTGTCTCCTGGTTTAAACTCACGGCTTCTAGCCTTATGATCATACCAAGTTTTCCTTTTTCCCTGACTTGATTTCAAGTTCTCTTTGGCTAGGTCACAAGCTGCACGCAGTCTTTCCTTGAACTTGCTAACATAGTCTAACAGACTGATATGCGGCTCTTTCTCTTGGCATTGTTCACTCAACAATAGCAAAGGTCCTCTCACTTCATGGCCAAACACGAGCTCAAACGGACTGAATCCAGTAGACTCCTGCACTGCTTCTCTAGCTGCAAACAACAGCAAATGAACACCTTCATCCCAGTCTTTCTCATGGTCATAACAATAAGTCCTCATCATTGTCTTGAGAGTGGAATGAAACCGCTCTAAGGCACCCTGACTCTCTGGATGATAGGCACTGGAAAGAATCTGCTTCGCACCTAGTTCATACACAACCTGCTGAAACAATCCGGAAGTGAAATTGCTACCTTGATCTGACTGAATTTCCCTGGGAAGGCCAAACAACGTGAAGAACTTTATGAAAGCCTTCGAGATTGCAGTTACCTTGATGTTGCGTAGAGGTATGGCTTCAGGGAATCTGGTAGATGCACACATGATTGTCAACAAGTACTGATTTCCAGATCTAGTCTTGGGTAATGGACCAACACAATCAACGATGACCTTGGAGCAGGGCTCCCCAAATGCTGGGATCGGCTGCAATGGAGCTACAGGTGGGTCTAACTGGTGTTTTCCAACTACCTGACAAGTGTGACAGGTTTTGCAAAAGTTGGAAACATCTTTCCGAAGTCCAGGCCAGAAGAAGTGTTTCATGATCTTGTCAACAGTCTTGTTAACACCAAGATGACCTCCTAAAGGCAAACTATGAGCCATTGTTAAGATCTCATTCCTGTAGACCTTCGAACAACAATTTGCTTGACCACTGCCCAATCTGCATTGGCAGGGATATCAGGAGGCGCCACTTCTGCATCAACACTCCATCCTTGAGATAATACCCAACTGGAACTGCGTCTATTTCTTCATCAGGAAGGGCTCTCTTCTTTAGTACACAAATTTCAGGATCATTGGTTTGCTCCTGAATCAACCGCTTTCTGGACAGAGACAAGTCTCCAGACACATCAGAATCACCAGACCTATCTGGCTGGCTGAACAGAGAACTGATAAAAGTGTCTGATAAGTCCTCAAACGGAGAAACCATAGTAGGCTGAACAGAGTCATGAGGCGAACCACCTGAGTCATGACTATTCAATGTGCTGGACGGCACCACATCATCTTCTTCTTGAGCCTTCTTGGCCATAGCACGAGTCACTGCACAGGAAGGATACAGAGATGGGTCTTCATCGCCATCTTCAGTGCTCGGCTGTGAAGTAAGATGAACAGGGGAACTACATTGCCCCCAGCCAGGTCATTGCCTAGCAACAGAGAAACACCCTTGATAGGTAGACTTGACATAAGTCCCACCTTTACCTGTCCTGTAACTAAATCTGACTTCAAGAATACAGAGCGCAGGGGTACAGATACAGTCCTCCCTTCAATACCTTGTACAAGTATGAAATCCCCAGAAGCGGTCTCATCACGTAACTCCAAGGAGTCCATCAACAAAAGTGACTGAGAAGCTCCGGTATCCCTTAGGATATATATGGGGACAGGAGGAGAATGCTCATTCAGAGCCACAAATCCCTCTGACACAAATGGAAGAAATTCCTCCCTCACAAAGTCAGCAGTATCAGGCTTCTTAGCCTCACAAGGAGCAGGCAATTTAGCAGATCCGTCATCTACTACAGGGGTTTCTAACCTTGTCTACACAAAGGCATTGGGTTTGGTATCCTTTTCTTTTTCTTTCTTAGCTTTAAGGAACCAACAGTTAGTTGTAGCATGACCAGATTTCTGGCAATAATTGCAAACTAGACCACTTTTGTCACTGCCAGCTTTCACACTTTGATCAGACCTTTGACTGGATTTCTGAGCACCATCACCAGATTTGTCTTTGTCTTTGGGTGAGGAATCTTGGGTATCACCATTACCTTTCTTCTGAAATTGGGACCATCTATTGTTACTGCTGGACTGAAATTTGGACTTATGTGTGAGAACATATTTGTCTGCAAACTTGGCAGCTGATTGCAAATTCAGTGCTTGCTTCTCATTAAGGTAGGTCTTAATATCATCCTTGACACAGTTCTTGAATTCTTCAACTAACACCATCTCTTTTAGTGAGTTGAAATCATCCTTGACCTCCATAGAAGTACACCAGCGCTCAAAGCAAACCTTCTTCTCGTTAGCAAATTCCACATAAGTCTGATTGTCAGATTTCTTCAGACCTCTGAATTTCTGTCGGTAAGCCTCTGGAACCAACTCATAAGCTGTCAAAATATCCTTTTTGACAACCTCATAATCAGAGGAATCATCAGCAGACAAAGCCGAATAGGCTTGTTGAGCTTTACCCTTGAGGACAGTTTGCAACATCAGAGGCCAGTGTTCCTTTGGCCACTGACAACTCTTAGCTACCTTCTCGAAGCACTGGTAATACTTGTCAACCTCCTTCTCTGAGAATGGAGGCACCAGCTTTACCTCCTGGCTAGCATGAAATTTGTTTTCAGCTTCCATTTTAATTTTTAGTTGCTCCATTTGGAGCCTTTCTTCTCTGTCTAATTTTTCAAAATCGAAATCTCTCTGTCTCTGTCTCTTCCTGCTCTTTCCTCTTTCTCTCTCTCAAACTGCCTTTTTCTTTTTCTCTTTCTGCTCTCTCAATTCTCTTTGTTTTTTCTTTTTTTCCTCCCTCTCTTTTCTCTTTTTCTCTCTCAAACTCTGGTTTTTCTTTTTCCTCCCTTTCAATCTCTAGCATTTTTAATTTAAGTTCCATTTCTACATTTGGATTTTCCACTGGAAACTGTTCCAGATCTCCTGGTGCAAACACATTTTCATCAATGTAATATTCAACAATCTCTCTAGCCAGTCTTGCTTTTCCCATGGCTGGTTTTACATCTGTCAGCTCTAACTGTCTACATATTTCTAGCAGTTCTGTCTTTTTAAAAGACTTCAAAACCTCTACGGTTGGTGATGCCAAGAAATCATCCATTGCTGTTGATCTGTCAATATATATCTAGGAAAATTCAAAAAACAATTTCACAATTTGAAATTTTAGATTTTCAATAAATGACTCACACAATGGTCTATCCCAGACGAGACCCCAATTTGTTATGGCCCCAATTTGTTATGGCGTCAATTTGTTATGGCGTAGCGGACAGCAAGGGATGACAGACAAAATTTTAAAACTTTTAACAGATTTAATTACACAAACACTTTGAACTAATCTACAATCTACTCTACTGACCAAGATTGATATAAAAAAAAGATGAGATATTTACAGTCCCTTGGTAATTGAGATGGGCTGCTATGTTGCGATGTCCTGGGACAGGAAAATGCTCCAACACAGGCAAAAATCCACAAAAAAGCTTCACAGGTCTTGAAAAGAGTGACAGGTCTGGTCAAATGTATCCTTCCACAATTTCTCCTTGCAATTTCTCCTACTACTTTTCACTCTCTCAGTTTTTCTCCTTATATACTCTGGGACATTCCCCTCTGAGGCATGCCCAGGACATGCCCCAACCTAGCTCCAGACTGGGCTTAAAAAAAAAAAAAGTCAATACTGCCATCTAGTGGCTTTTTTTTTTTTCCACATTACAATGGGAATGCAGAGAAATCGTTTGTTATACCGGACACGTTATAGGCTGTGCGCTTCCCTATTGCTTTCACCGGTAGTATCAGAGAGCTTGCCCAGACATTGGAGATGTATCAGGCTGATCCCGGTCATGGATAAGTAAAGCGATCGTTTCATAAGCACCCAAAAACGCACCCCAAGCTCTGCAAAATCTACGTCTGGTCTAACTGCAGCCCAACTCGGCAGACACATAGAGCACCTCTCCGGTTAGCTTCAACTGTAGTGGCTACAATCAGGCAACGTTATGATGAAACTGCCACATTGATGCTTACCGAAGTAACACAAGCATACCGATCATAATTGCTGCATATAAGTTAACCAGGAGCATTTTTAATTAGCAGAGCACGGGAACTAACATGCAGTAGCTGATAAGCGGTCATGACTTTGAATGTAATCTGTCATGCGAAAGATTCGTTTCGGTCCGTGTGAAAGCTGCTTAACGCGCGTCCATAATGCCTGTATTCGCGTCTTTGCATTGACTTTGAATGTAGCTAATCTGTCGCGCAAAAAAATTAGTTTCGCGTCGGTGTGAAAGCAAGCTTGAGCGTGCCCAAAACGTGTATTCACGTCTTTGCATTGATTTTGAATGTAGGCTAATCTGTCCTGCAAAAAATTTGTTTCGTGTCTGATGTGAAAGCAGCTTTATGGATAGTACGCGACAGCTAGAGAGAGCTCGGTTATGTTATGAACATAATACAGGTTTTGCAGACCGTAAGTTCTGTTAGCGCGGACAAGTTGCTTATGTGGAGCTAGCGAATTGATCACTTCTACAGGAAAGAATTACCTTTTTAATCTCCGCCTTTTTCGGCTTTTTATTAGCCACAACAATTTCTAAAGGGGGATGAAATTATGTCGGTAGTGCAGAGAAATCATTTGTAAACCGGTAGAGCTTCTGCGTTTCGCATTGCTTTCACGGTAGCACCAGAGAGCTTGCTCAGACATTTGTGAAGCATCCGGCTGATCCCGGTCATGGATAAGTGAAGCGATCACTAACTGTAGTGGCTACAATCGGGCAACGTTATGATGAAACTGCCACATTGATGCTCTACCGAAGTAACACAAGCATACCGATCAGAATTACTGCATATAAGTTAACCAGGAGCATTTTTAATTAGCAGAGCACACAAACTAACATGCAGTAGCTGGTAACGAGTGGTCATAACCACAGAGACAAACCCTTGCAATACAGGTTTTACAGACAGCAAGTTCTGTTACTGTGAACAGTTGTACCAAGCATCCAAATTACAAACAAGTATTAAAAGTTAGCTTCAAATGAGGTTTATGTTCACACACCTTCTGTAGAATTTCCCCTGATATCAATCTTGCATATTTAGGACGCAAACATTAGCAACAGTGACTTGGCTACGTTAGCCGCTGTGCTACAGCCACAATCAACCGGCTATCACGTCAGGTTGGCTTATACAGTAAAAGCAACCTTACAGCTTCTGTGTCTGTGAGTCACGGACAGTCGCGACCGATACAGGCTTTATCTTCAGATATTTTAGAAAGCCTGCGCTTGAGGCCAGTTGTTAGTGCTAACTATCGCTAGGGGTCCTGCTAGCCACCCGTAACACGTTAGCTTCACTTACATTATTTGCTGTTATATGGTTACTTACAGCTTGTGGCTCCGAGCGCTTGATCGATGCAGCTGCTTCAGGTTTGAGAAGCAGCTGAAATGCTTATCCTGTGTCGAATTATCCTTTATTGACAAAGCTGTCTTTGGTGAAATGCTGAGCACAAGCAGCTAACGTTCCCTTTGGCCATGGCTGTTTGCTGCCAGCAAACAAAAGCTACCCACTGATTTCTGGTGGCATCCTCTTTTGGAAGAGAAATATTTGTTTTTCTTCGCGTCCAAAAGTAAACTGTCAAGTAGCTTTGGGAGAGATACTGACAAAATTGCACCTCAAATGATCTGCGGTTCTTCTTTTGTATTTCCAAAAGTGTAGACGCTACTAAGGCACAGTATGGTCTGCCGTTGTTAGTGCCTGCTAGAATAGTTTCCGGTGTGGGCAGGTCCAGCGCAGTGATTGGCTCTGGCTAGGTCTGTACTAATTGGACGGCACAACCTGACGTCAGGTTTTGCCCAGATCTTGTGAAGATCTCGGGAGGAGCTGTTCAGAGAGGAAATCACGCTCACGAAATCACGTTCTTGGATTACGGCAAAATCCCTGTATCTTATGTTTAGAAACTTTTCAGAGGTTGAGCATGGACAACCAACATTATAACATTACTAATACGTATTAAAAGAAGGATCAGCATGTTAGGTCCCCTTTAAATTTTCACACCACTGGTGTGGTTGGAATTATTGAAAACAATTTAAAGACCAAAAGTTTGGTTGAGGGACACTAGTTCTTCGAAAATTTTATTTATGATTGCGATAGTTAATGATCGTGAAACACATGTGCGCTGAGGCAAAGCTAACAGGTAGCAGCCACATGGCTATGTAACTAGCTAGCAGGTTTGATCCCAATTAATTTAAAAGAACATTATAATCTTGGCTAAAGCAAAGTTATTTGGATTTTGTTTTGGTTGTATTTACAGCAAGTTGTTTGTTTGCGGTGTCATGTGATACTGTGAAACTTTCGTTGCTGGCTGTCCGTTAGCCTTCCCAATTTTGTAAATGGCCCTAATTTCCTTAGTTGGTAAGATTTCAGGTCCAGCGGGACCTACGACCTGAACTGACGAGCTAAATTATGGCAATTTACAAAATAAGGAAGGTACATGCTAAACCTGCAGTCGCTGTCACCGGGTAGCTACACCTGTCTGGCTTGATGCAATATGCTGGCTTGGCTAACTAACCATAACTTCAGACAACGAGCGTAATGCGGCAAGCTGTAAGTTAGAAGTACAAATTTTGTGTTGGCTACACAGCAAACATTTTTCCCCTGTCATCTTCAGTCGTGAAACCTTGCTTTACTTATTGCCAATAAAACTTACATTTTCTGTCAAATGTGTTTGTGTGTCTCTTTGCCATCATATACCTGCTAAGTCTAAACATCGTAGCTGGCAAGGTATTCGTAATAACCAGGTGCTGTAGATCTCTGAGGAAAAGCAAGGAACTTCATAAACTCGAAGTCAATAAGTCTGCGATGTGACACGTTTTATCGATATGTAAGTATTACTACTCCTGAACGGAATGCTTCGCTTATGTTTATAGCAAAATCTTAGTACGTAAGCGAGGCAAACCATTAATGTTGCGCTTCATTCGTCCATCAATACATATAATCAGGCTACGTGATCTGACTGTGATAAAGCGTATTTACCGCGCTCTGTTTTTTTTCCTTTTGTTTGGGGGTCAAATTCGAAAAGAATCAAAGACTTCTCAGTTATATTGTCGCTGGACACATTGGGGTAAAGTTGTTCTCATTTAAAGTTTGTTCGAAACATGCCAGGGACTGCAAGCAAAAAGATGACACAGTTTGAGATATGACTGCTGTCCTGCATAAATTCTTACTTGTTTCTACAATAAACGTTTTATTGCCCAAGCTTTATGACTAATACTCGGATGCCATAATTTGTTAATAACGTACTGCTTCCTGCTTTTCATTTTTTAGGCTGCACGAAAGAACAGGCAGCGGATATCGCAATTTGGCAAAAAAAAAAAAAAAAAATGACTTGGACAATTATGCTAAGTAGCTAACGAAATAATGCTCAGAACAGATGCAATACTTGGTCATATGCACAAATCTGCATTGTGTTTCAGAGTGAAGGCAAATGTCCAGCTTTCAGTCCAAATTTTAAGTTAATACTCAGAAGAGCCATCAGTATTGAGGCATAAAGCTTGGGCGTTGAGTGAATACAATGTTTGTCTAGTCAAGCTACATAATTATGGTTTATGGTCATTGCGGTGCAGAATTAGCCTGTTTAATTATGCTGACAGCCTTCGTGTGACTTTCATCATTGATCATGTAATAGGAGGCATTGTAGTTATCAGTGTTGTGTTAGTTCACAATTAATGTGAACTAGTTCAAAGTTCAGTTCACAGATTTTAAAATGAACTAGTTCAGTTCATATTAAAAAAAAAAAAAAAAAAGTTCAGTCCCAAAAAATGAACTAGTTATTTTTTAAGTTTATTTTTAACGCACTCATCCAAGCATTTTTTTCTTCATTAGAGTCTCTTATCTATTCATCCCCAGCTCCCCATCATTGCCACAATGTCCAAAAATGGAATCAGAGCTTTTAACAAGTTGTGACGTAGCGTTCAGGAACCACACGCAAGAGATGGAAATCCAAAAACGTATGCCTTTAATGGAGGTCCGAGTCAAAGCCAAAAAACACAATTGCCAAGCCACAATACGAAATCCAAAAACAGTGTCGACTAGACAGGCAGGGGTCAGAACCAGGAAGACAGATGAGCAAAGGTACATAAACGGTAGGCAAAAGGTCGTAGTCGATGAACAAAGCCAAGGGTCATACACAGGGAATCCAAACACAGAAATCGTAGTCATACAAAAAGGGTCAAAATCCAAAAAGACAAAACAGTACAAAAAGGGCAATGGCAAGAATCGTAGTCGGACAAACCAGTAGAAGAAAAACAATACTCAATGGCATACAAGGCGCTCTGCACAATGAAATATTGATCAACGTTCTGTCAAGGAGCTGGCTGTGAAAAGACTGCTTAAATAGACGGGAGGAAAGTCACATGCTATGCAGGGAGCAGGTGAACTGGATCAGACTAATTACAACGGGAGAATCACATGAGGGAAACCCTAACCACGAACATTGGCGAAAGCCAAGACACGGACGGGAATCACACAGACAGCCTATGACATTTAAACAGCTCCGGTCAAGGAGTTCTAAGTGCACAGATAACGAGTGCAGGAAAGTAATTAAGCACGTGCGGGAGATCTCGCAGAAACGCAGGGAGAGACAGGTACAGCTGAGCAAGACGGCGGAGACTAGAACAGGGCGATTGCTGAGAGGGAATTAGTATAAATTAGTAGCGGTGCAACTTTACAGATTTAACTAGAGTGCTCATGAGTAAGTTAGTAATCTATATACATGGATTAGTTGTGTTAGTAGACTATGATACAAAATACAAATGTTAGTTTTGTTAGTAATCAGAACAGTAAGACGAAGGAAGTAAACGAGAATCGAAGGAATATATTAAACACCGGAATTCATTTAAATCACCCGAAGTAAGTGAGCACGCACACAGGGAAGACGGACCGAACCAACTAGATCTCAAGACCGGGGAGACAAGTGCAATGGAACTGAGAAATGGAATGAACTAAAAACCTGAGGATTACAATAACCAAAAAGAATAAATAAAAGACAAAATCATGAACACAGATCCTGAACATAAACCTGACAAAAACCATAACCATGACAGTTATAATACTGAAAAAAATGTCAGTAGATTCAAACTACATGCTGAAAGTAAGGTCCAGCAAAGTTTCTGTAGATGCAATTGTCCTTCATTACAACTGCATGAATCACATTCCAATGCAGTTCAAAAAACAAAAGCCAAGTTATAAGAGCTTGTTTTAGTCAACGGTTAATCCATTGGTAGGTCAATATGACTCACATCTGACTCTGATTGGTCACTCGCATAGCATTGGTGAATAGTCTGCAAGAACATTGTCGTAAGTAGTTTGAATTCCCATGGTTACTGAGCTATGTTTTCATCTCACGGAACCGACAGCCGAGCAGTATGCTGAAGCGCTATCTTCGCTGGCAATCAGAGAGAGCTAGCCAGTTTGGTCGACTGCCTTAGCTAGGATTGCGTTATCGTAATAATTATTAAAAAAAAAAAAAACTCACAGCTTGCTCACTAAATAGTCCCTAGATAGGCAGATGCCTGATAAGGATGCTTCTATTTGTACAATTCATCCGGAATGAACACCGCTGACGTTACACAAACGTTTCTGCCAGGTCATTCGCTATGGCTAATGCTATGTAGATATGCAACTTGGCTAACATTACATGGGCATGAGAGCTAGCTGGCCATCACCCTTTGTAAGCAACCTGGGTTTATTGTGCCAACTAAGTTTATCTAGCTAGCTGAATTACAGATAAAGTTTGCCATCACAGCCGTCTACAGCGACCCGATTACCTAACACACCAGCTAGACAAGTGGCTAGTTAGTGTTGCGCTTCCCATTAAGACGTGTTTTTATATGCTTGACGTCTCGAACAGTGTCATATAAAATTGCGCATTAATTTTACTCTTATATGTTTTTCGATCACAACTATGTTGAAATTGTTTCGGAAGACCCCTTAGTTTGGCGGAAAATAGAAGGAATTTCTCCATTATACTCTCCATGGGAAATTCAGAAGTGCGGTGCACTAAACGCCATATTTGTCTCTTCAACTGCGCTCGTAGAAGGAAGCGGCGGCAGCCTCTCAGCCTCTCCAGTTCTATATGCATTCATTGGCATAGACCGAGCGGCGGCGGCGTCAGTTGATGACGTCATCACAAAGCTACTGAGAGAAGTATTTTTGGCAAAAACATTGAACGCCCGTTATTCCCTTCCAAAATGAACTCGTTCAGGGAATCGTTCATTTTCGGCAGGTGCGTGCGTTCAGTTCATCGTTCGTCAAAAAAATGAACGTGTTCATGAACGCCGTTCTTTTTTCCCGTTCACGCACAACACTGGTAGTTATTCATAGCTAGGGCTGCGCTTTCTCCCTAATTTCTGATTGAAGAAATGGAGCAGGGTAAATATGCTTGATCGCGGAGAGTCAGAAAGCGCAATTGTATGTAATTATGCGTGAATGACACGCAACGTTGCTGGTTTGCCTCGCTTACATAGTCCAACATTGCTCTAAACATAAAGCGAAGCATTACATTCCTATTGTTAGACTAAAGCTGGATTTATGGTTCTGCGTCTAACCGACGCCGTCGCTACGCAGAGCCTCTGCGGCAATGTGAACCCCCTCCGCAGAGCCTCTGCATCGCCTGCCGTGCACCTCGAAAATTTTCTAACTGTGCGTCAAAGCGACGCAGACCGCAAGGGCACTGATTGGTCCACTCTACTCGAGTCTCACGTGATTTCACAACAGGTCCTTTGGAAACCTGACGCCACCTAGCGGTTTGTCGGTGAATTGCTTTGCGGCACAGCACGACGCAAACGACCTTAACGCAGAACTTCGAAAGGTCCACGACGGCGTCGAGGCGACGGTGTGCCCTTTGCGTGGAGTCAACGCAGAACCATAAATCCAGTTTTAAATGTCAGCAATGCGTGCCACATCGCAGGCTTTATTGACCTTGAGTCAGTGTCTGCGCCAGAACTGGAATTTTGGGGAGCACAGACACATCCTTTTTTATTTTTATTTTTAAAACAATTAGTCCTGTCTAGTTGTCAATAAGGAAAATGATTGACAAGTTTTTCAATCATAGTAATGATCCATTGGCAATTGAAGACACGCCTTCTCTCCGTATGCAATCTAACGGCGGAGAAATAATGGGCTAAATTCAGTACTGAAAAATAAAAACAGGCCTGTGCTTTATGAAAGATAAAGTGCTCTGGAACTTCTGAGCTACTTTATCAGCACATCAGGCGATCTAACATGCGCTCTATGAACGTTTCAATTATTGAAATGAGATAAAATGGCATTGAAACGCGTTTGTGCAATTTTCAATTACGCTGATTTAAATGCACCAAAGTGCGCGTCCGCATCGCCTAACTTTGACAGGGAGAACTAGCAACGCCTGATACTGTGGAGTGTTTTCAGAGCGAATGTATTGCTAATCTAGAAAATGATTGAGCACAAATCAGGGTTAATAATTGTTTTAAAGGGCTGCTGTGTCCCAGTTTTAGGTTCCAGTTCTGGCGCCAACACTGCCTCGAGCTTAAGTGGTTCCTCGCTTTTCCCCATGGAGGTAATATAATAGAACTGGAGAGAGCGAGGAAGTACCACCCCTATTACTTTCAATGGGAGATGCTAGGCTAGCTACTTCAGCGCAGGAAGTACGGAATTGACCGACGCCATCTATAAAAATGGCGTTCCATGGGTGCTTATTTCCGGCACCATTTCATAAGATTGCCAATCTGATTACACAGCACAAATGGCCAAGAAAATATGTCGTCTGTGCGGATTGGAATGTGTTCGAGGGGAAATGACAAGCAACGCTGTTATCCGGAACGCGCACACAGTATACACTAATTCGCTGAACTAATGCAGTCAGGTTGCAGTCAGAGCAACAGCTGGACAACCAAACTCGTGCACGAGCAGTCATCAAGCTCTAAGTATCAGTTCTTATTTTACAGGCCCTCTTGAAAACATCGAACAGTTGCGTCAGACAAAGAGCAAAATAATGAAGGATTACCGAATACATTTTTTTTGTTTTGTTTTATTTGGCAAGAAAAAAAATGCGCACTTTTCAATTGGTGTCTATGGAGCTTCAGCGTCTTTGGCCACAAAATTGCATCCTTGGGAAACGCGGAAGCAGGAAGCTAACATGCTCACTGGCTGAAGCAAAGGTACTTCCTCGTTCTCTCTGGTTCTATTATATATCTCTATGCTCTTCCCAAGAGATCTTTAGCACCTGGCTCTTACGAACACCTGGCCTGCCACAAGGTTGAGACTAGGCAGTAATACGATGGCAAACAGAAACACTCAAACGCATTTGTCAGAATATATAAGTTTTATTGGCAATAAGTAAAGCAAGGTTTCACAACTGAATATGAAAGACAAAATGTTGGCTATGTGACCCGGTCACGCTTTCAACAGCTTTCTACGCTATGCCTGTTGTTATGAAGTTATAGCTAGTTATCGGTAAGCTTAGCCAAGCCGGCGCACTCTTCTTTCGCAGGCAACAAACCAGACAGGCATAGCTACCAAGGTCTCCCATAGCTGCATAATGGACATTCTGGCAGGAACCATTAATGTAAACAAACCGCAGGTTAAACGGACAGCCAGCAATAGACGTTTCACAGGATCAAACGACACAATAGACAAACAACTTATGGTAACTTTAAAAATAAATCTAAAATTAAATCCAAAAAACAACGTTGTCTGAGGTTAAAATGTTGTAAATAAATGGATTAGGATCAAAGTTACTCGCTAGTGACTTAGTTATGTAGCTGCTACCTGTTAGCCACCACTATCTGTATTTTACTATCTATCATTTTTTTATTTATTTCTTTATTTTCCTCAAGTGCAAACAGTACCAACATATAATAAAAACAAATTGTTTATAAATTAAAAAAACAATCCAACAAAACAAATAAACTGCGAAAAAAAACAATACAAAAAACAAATCCATTATGAGGAGGGACAGAAAGAAGCAACACTTATCATGTCCTGCCCCCTTTTTTTACAGTCTCATTCAAACATTTTCATTTAATATGCGTGTATCCGCAGTCGTTAATAAAAACTAAAAGGAAAAAAAAATAGAGATTTCATTGCAGTCATTTTAGTCATTTAGACAGCTCATTTCAGCTCATTGTCCTGTACAGTTCAGTAAAAATCTGCTTATATCTGTGTTTGAAGATAATGATGTTCTCACTCAATTTTAAAGCCCTGTCAAAGCCATTCCATAAGGCTACCCCACAAATGGAGATGCACGTGCTTTTTGAGGTCGTACGGGCTATAGGATGTTTTAACATGTAGTGTCCTCTCAAGTGATAACTCCCCTCTCTATTGCAAAACATCTTTTGGATGTTTCCAGGAACATTATTGTGAGTTACATTATACATAAATTGCCCAGTTTTAAATTTCACAAGGTCCAGAAATTTTAATGTTTTAGATGCCAAAAATAGATTATTTGTATGGTCCAAATAACCAGCTTGGTGAATTAACCTTATAGCTCGTTTCTGTAAAGTGCATATCCGTTTCAGGTTACTTTCATAAGTATTACCCCATACTTCAACACAGTATAATAAATAGGGAGTGATAAGTGAATGGTACAAAGTAAGTAGGGATTTCTGATCCAGAATATGTCTTATCTTACTTAAAATTTCAACACTTCTTGCTATCGTAGAACACAAATAATTTATATGAGGTTTCCAGCAGAGTCAATCAGGACACCCAGGAACTTGATCTCAGAAACCTTTTCTATTTCAACATTATCAATTTCAATGCGGACTTGCATTTTACATTTACGATTTCCAAAAAGTATTACTTTAGTTTTCATTACATTAAGTGAAAGTTTATTTTCATGAAACCAACACTTTAATTTGATCAGTTCCATGTTGGTAACATCCAAAAGCTGTTGGAGATTATCACTGGAGCATAGAATATTCGTGTCGTCAGCAAAAACAATACACTTCATTAGATCAGACACTTTACAGATGTCGTTAATATATAGTATAAATGGTTCGGGACCCAAAATGGACCCTTGCGGGACCCCACAGGTAATTGTGGAGCGCCTTGATCTATATCTACCTAGCTGAACAAATTGCTGTCTGTTGCTAATATAACTTCTTATCCAGTCCAGGGCTGATCCTCTAATACTGTAATTATCCATTTTTTTAATTAATATCTCCTGGTCAATTGTATTGAAGGCTTTTTTCAAATCAATGAAGATACCTAAAGCATAATTCTTAGCCGCTATACATGATGTTATTTCTTCTACTAGTTTCATCAGTGCCATTGATGTAGATCTTCCTGATCTGAATCCATACTGACCTTCCATTAATAAACTGTGACTGTCCACTATCATTAACCATCGTAGTCATAAAAGAACTGCGCAAAAAATAACTTGCATCTCTTGTCCACCGAACGTTAAAGAAACAATTATAAACACATTAGTGGAAAGAAGGCATTTAAAGAAATATCCCGGCCCCATGCAGACCAGTCCTGTACTCGAACAACAGCTACAGATGCTAACCGGAAAAACAAGGCGCCCACATGCGTTTTACAGACCCGGAAACGTGAAATAGGCCTATTCGGTTAGGTTGGAATTTTAAACGGTAAGGTTTACCAGAGTGCTACATCCCCCCCACCCCTCCAGTTTCTCCTGGGCATTGTAGCCAGTCTGTTATTATCTGGATTCTGAGCTAAGCCCTGTGATATTTTTAGAGTAGTATATTAATAGTACTGGGGCCATATAAAATCAAGTCGGCTCATTAAGAGTGCTTACTACATATCGAGGTTGTCTTAGTTTAGAAATTCATTTTTGTTAACTGAAACTAAGCCCCTGCTAAAAGAGGCTTATTTTCCTTTTACATAGTTTCACCACGGTTTCTATTGTGACTGCTGCTTAAGGCTTCTCGGGTTAATAAATTGTGGTTCCTGAGCTTCTGCCTTGGCAATAATAATTTTCTTTGTTATCTAGGGTGAGCAAGGTCATTAGGTAAGGGGTTCAAAATGTGCCCAAAACTATGTGACGGTTGCAAAATGATCGCACTTCTGGAAAGAGATTTCCAGGGTGGGTTTGTCTGTCACTGGTGCCAGCTAATTGAGCATTTGGAGAGCAAGATCCTTGATCGTCAGGGCCAGTTGGCGGCACAACATAGTTCACAATCAGTAAAGTTCCTAGAGGAGCTGAGTAGTATGTTGTTTAGAGAAATGGTGTGTACGCCAAAGCAGGGAAGCGAGGATATCCCAGAGCAGGCAGGGAGAGAAAGTTGGGTGACTGTAGGACATTAGCGCAGGAAAGGGCGTGCATGCCGTACAGCGACAGCTCCTCTAGTGGTTGAGGTGTCCAACCGATTCCGGCCCTTGCAGGAACTCGACTTGGCCCCTGACCCTGAGAGTGGGGGGATTGATGAGCATCAGGGCACCCTGTTGGCCTCTTCCCCTCAGAAAAGGGAGTCAGTGATAGTGGGGGACTCGATTATTAGAGGAATAGACAGCTGAGTCTGTTCGCGGGACAAGGAGTCTCGTACGGTGTGTTGCCTGCCTGGTGCCCAGGTAGGAGACCTCCTGGAGGGTGCGGACAAGCTCCTGGCCAGAGCGGGGAGGGATTCAGTTGTCATGGTCCATGTTGGTACAAATGACATTAAGGGTAGGTTTGAGGTTTTGCAAGACAAATTTGTGGAATTAGCTGAAAAGCTTAGGAGCAGATCCTCCATGGTAGTTTTCTCCGGGATTCTACCGGTACCAAGTGCAAGCAGAGGGAAGCAGAATTTTATCTGAAGGTTTAACACGTGGCTACGAACCTGGTGTCGCAAAGAGGGGTACAGGTTTATGGGGCACTGGAACTTTTTCTGGGACAGGGGTGACCTGTTCAAGCCGGACGGGCTACACCTGAACTGGAAGGGTATCTTTGCACTGGGTCAGCGTATGTTGAGGGTAGCACAGGATTATTTAAACTAGGGACTTGGGGGGGCAGGGAGGTTAGAGAGTGTTATATACATATAGGGAAATGCAGACTGCCCTGATGGAAGCTGACAGCGTTACATGCACTATTGACGATATTTTTTTAAAGCAACAAAGCGTAGTGGGGGGCTTGGAGCAGCAGGCACATGGGAAATCGAAGGGGAAGAGTATTCGTAATAACCTGAAATGTTTAATTAAATGCAAGAAGCATAAAAAAAAAAAAAAAAACATTTCCAGAACATGAGGCTGTTATGATTAGTGAGGGCTATGACATAGTTGGGATTACAGAGACATGGCTTAGTGAAGATGATGGAAATGAATATAATATAGAAGGTTATAAGCTCTTTAGGAAGGATAGATGTAATAGGCGAGGAGGGGGCGTAGCACTTTATGTGAACAAAAACATAAATGTGCAGGAAATTCCTGAAATTGGACATTCCTTGCCCTGTGAAGATATCTGGGTCAGGCTCATTGGCAAACACGAGACAGGTTTAAACATAGGAGTATGCCATCGACCGCCAGCTTTGGACAATATTGTCAATGAAATGCTCTTTAAGAGGATTAGGCAAGCTTGTAGAAGAGGAGGGACTATTATGGGAGACTGCAATTATCCTGGTTGTGAGGTATTGTTCTGGAACCAAATGCGAGACCAAAAAGATTCAGCAAAAATGAGTTTTATTGAAGTTGGGAGGTGAACCCCCACAGGGCAGAAGGCAACGGTACAGAGTCCACAATCCAAAATCAGAATCCCAGGGACATAATCCAAACTGTACACAGGGCAGCAAACACAAAACTCAGGGTCGAGCAAAACAGGATCGGTACTCAGGCACAGGAATGTCAGAGATGCATCCAAAGCCAAAATCCAGTAGACGTAATCTGATTCGTTAACAGGGCAGCAGAGACAAAACTCAGGGTTAGGCAAAACAGGTACGGTACACGGGCACAGAAGTATCAAAGAAAAAGCCAAAATCAGAATCGGGGACATTCCAGTCAGAAGTATAACACTAAGAATACAAGGCATCAACGATCACAGCACAGGGAAAACGTTCTGACGAGAGCTGAGAGCGATATGACTGCTTAAATACACGTAGGGGAAGTCACATGCTATGAGAGGGAACAGGTGAGCTGGATCAGACTAATTAACAAAGGAATGAACACGAGGAAGTTCCTGACTACATGAAATTGGCAAAAGCCAAAACGCGGACAGGGATCACAAGACAGCTTATGGACAGACATACGGCTCCGGTTAGGGAGTTTTAACGTGCACAGATAAGGAGGGAGAACAGAGTCTAACAAGTGCGGAGGTTCCGCTGAAACTGCAGCAAAGTAGATTGAGTAAAGCCAAAGGGGTGGAGACTAGAATAGGGCAAATGCTGAGAGCTCGTTAGTCAATTAGTAAAGCGCAGCAATACAATCCCTAGTGCTCGTTAGTAAGTTAGTACTATAAACAGTGTTAGTTTGGGTTAGTATCTTTAACTAAAATAATAAACTGTTAGTCTGGTTAGTAATGATAGAAAAGCAAGGTGAAAGAAGCAAACGAGATTGGAAGGAATGATTGAAATCCCAGAAACCATGAAATCACCCGAAAGTGTGGCACGCAATACTGGGGCAGTGAGCGATCACATGACATAAGACCAGACAGGGGGAGACAAAGTGCAATGCATGGAATGAGACAAAACATGGACCGGAATAAAACTGCAAAGGTGGAATATGGCAAGTCAAACAGAGACAAGGCAAAAATAAAACATGGCATGGAATACAAATCACAAAACGATCATGGTCAGACAAAGCAGAGTCATGATAAACATGGCAAACAAGGCAGAATCACAACACTGGTATCGATTGGGAAATGGTGAAAGGACAGGGTAAAGGGGAGGAAGAATTTCTAGATGTTATAAATGACAATTTTTTGGTGCAGTATGTTAATAAACCTACAAGAGAGAAGGCAATTTTAGATTTAGTGCTTTGTAATGACTGATAGATTTAGCAATGTTGAGGCACTGGAGCCTCTTAGGACTAGTGATCACTCTACTGTTAATTTTGTTGTTTCATGGGAAGTTAAAAAGGTGTCTTCAAAAACCAAAATTTTCAATTTTAGGCGAGCAAACTTTGACAGGATGCGCTCATATCCAAGCAAAATAAAATGGGAGACACTCCTGGACTGTGAGTCTGTAAATGAGATGAGGGAAAGATTTAAGGGGGTTTTACTTGATTCACAATGCAAATTCATTCCAAAGGTGTCGAAAAGTAAGCTGAAAAAGCAGAATCCTCTGTGGATGACCACATCAATTCGTAGGAGTTTGAGGGAAAAGAGGAATCTTTATAAGATGTACGTAAAGGATAACAATGAGAATACTAAGGCTGCCCACATAAACATATAGGTTTTAACATAGGGCCACATATAGCTTTCGCATATATGCGACATACATATTTGGATTTTCAGAAAGCATTTGACACAGTACCGCATAAGAGACTAATTTTTAAAATGAGCTCCATTGGAGTTACAGGTGGTATTCTGAAGTGGATTCATAACTGGTTGCAGGACAGAACACAAAGAGTGGTGGTCAGTGGTATATCATCTGAGCTAGGTAGGGTGGGGAGTGGCGTCCCTAGGGATCGGGTGTTGGGACCCCTGCTGTTCCTCATCTACATTAATGACCTTGATAGGAATATTGAGAGCAGATTAGTGAAATTTGCAGATGATACTAAATTGGGGGCTTGGCAAATAGTTTAGAGTCCACTAAAGTGATTCAGGATGATTTGGATAGAATTCAGAATTGGGCAGAAATGTGGCAAATGAAATTTAATGTAGCGAAATGTAAAAGTAGTACATGTAGGTAATAAAAACATTAGACGGGATTACTTCATGGGAGGTTTAAACTGGAATGTGCTCCACAAGAGAAAGATCTGGGAGTGATTGTTGACCAAACCCTCACAGGCTCTAGCCATTTGCCGTAGCTGTTAAAAAAGCCAATCGGATGCTGGGATACATTGCCAAAAGTATTGAGTTCAAATCCAAGGAGGTGATGCTTCTTTTGTACAACACATCGTCAGACCACATCTAGAGTATTGTGTACAGTTCTGGGGACCATACTTTAAGAAAGACATAGAGGCTTTAGAGAAAGTTCAGAGAAGAGCCACGAAGCTAATTCGGGTATTAAAGATGAAAGCTATGAGAAAAGGCTGAAGATCCTTAATCTCTTTAGTCTTAGGAAAAGGAGACTAAGGGGTGATTTGATTGAGGTCTTTAAATATGTTAAAGGGATTAACAAAGTGAATTATGTAGGATTCCTTCAACCAAGTGTTGTTAGCAGAACTTCGGGGTCACAAATGGAAGCTGACTAAAGGTAAATTTAGCACTGATATTCGGAAATATTTCTTCACCCAAAGAGTAATTTCAGTGTGGAACAGCTTGCCTGACCATATTGTTGAGGCAGAGACCTTGGGAGTTTTCAAGAGCAGACTTGACTTAAAGCTAGATACCATTGAGTCATTGAGTATCTGAAGTGATATATTCACGATGGTACAAAGAAACTGGCGAGCCTAGTTGGGCTGAACGGCCTGTTCTCGCCATTCATGTTATGTTATGTTATGTTATGTTATGTTACATAAAATTGGCCAATTTCATATATTATAGGTACATATAGGTACCTATATGTACCTATAATATATGAAAACGGCCAATTAAAGCTTAATTTTTTTTTCTTTAATTTGACATTTACAATCCCACCTGAATTTGGGATGTCCCATTAGGGAACTATGTACAACTATTTAGACATACACATATGTGGCCCCTGTTGACAGCTCAATAGAGTGTACACAGCCCGCAGCTATCAGCAATGAATCATAATGCACTTGTTGCGCGAAACTTGCAAGCTTAGATGGAGGGCAGAGGATACTTAGACTTTTTATCAAGTCAGAATCTTATTTAATAGCACCCGTCTAGCCAACAGGACGCGCCTAGGGGAACTCTAATCTACATAACCCTTCCCAGCAGGCCCTTCACAATTTGCATGCCTTTAGCACATTGGCCAATTGCGCGCTACTTCTGAAAAGAGCTGCCAACCACTGCTGGTTGATACAAGGTGGGGATTAAAACCTATATGTTTATATAGGTTCTGTCCGTGTGGGAATTTAAGAATCCTTGTTATTTCATCCCTGTAGGAAAAAGTCTGGGACCTTTAGTTGCTATAAAAGCATCTCAGGTAAAAGACAAGTGTCTGTTCATTAAAACTGTGAACAGAAATGTTGACTTTGTCTTCAAATTCATTAACCAGAGTGAAATGCTCAAATAGATGTGGGGATGAAAATGACTTTTGAAAGGCATGTTTACTTGCATGTATGTTCTTCTGTGTACTTTTATTTTGTTATGTTTGTTTTATTTTGCTACATTTAGACTAAGGACCTCTGAGCCATATTCATCTAGAAATTGCATTACAGACAAGATAGAAAACATTGCATTTGGTGGATGTAACAGTGTAGTGTATAACCTTTCAGTGGATGTGTATGAGCTGTAATGATGTGAATCCAATTTTATCTAATGTGGTGAATCTGGCAGTGACTTCAACTTGAAAAAATGCTTAATTGATGAAATAAACATAATCAAACCATTTTGTTTTTATACATTTCCTTCTCTTCCACAATACACAACTCAATCTTCATAGAATGGATATAAGTATGGTCAAGAAAGAATTGATGACCTTGTTATTGTTAATGTTTCAGGAAAAAAATGTAACAAATAGTATTAGATATTTGTGTTGATATCATAGCTTTTTGTCTCCTCTCACTTGCCATAGTTGATAATGACTGGTTTACACATTACATGCCGTTGTCACATGTCAACATGTATTTAGGATCAAATGTGATGCCAATTTCACGTGTTCACATGCGATTAATAAGTTATTGCATGAAATTCTTGTTATTTCTGTAAAGGACTTTGGACTAATATGCAGATATTACCTTGAGAATAAAAATATGAGCTAGGCATCATGTGTGACAGTTGCAAAAGTGAGATATGAGCTATACAATTGGTATGACAAACAGAACCTGCCACTGGGTATATGAGCTATATAGGAGACATACACCTTGTATGTACATATAGGGCCTATATGGGTGATTCTCACAAAATTGCATTTTTTCATGTCTGTAAGGATTTGATAGACTAAACTACTAAAACAATCATACTTTTGCATTATATATCAACCTATGGTATGTACTAATTGTGGGACTACTGTTGTCTTTGCATTTGATAGATTACTCTGTATTTTATGACAACATTTCAACCTAAAAGTTCATTACCGTAACGTGTCCGGACTTTTATTTTTTACCTTAATCCCAAAATTATCACAATACATCCCCATAATTTAATATACATATAAATACAAAGAATGGTTGGGGTTATACCCTTTAACTAGCAGTGTTACCATTTTGGGCCAACCATTTGTGAATAATTATTTTCTGGGCCAAATACATGTGTCTGGAGTATGAACTATTCATTTCCGTAACAGAGATATTTGGCTCCATTAAAATCCCTGTGTTCCAATAAATAAAGTTTTTTTGTCCCATGATGCATTGTGTGGAAGAGAAGTTGCAAAAAGGCTACCAGGTAAGATCATCTTTCAAGTTCTTCCGGTAGATATGTTAAAGATTGTAATTATATACACCCCTTGGCACACTACTACTGTTCATTACCATAACAGGGTATATTTAAAATAGTTTTGAAGATAATTATTTTATGTTCTGTGGAAAAGTAACTTTTATAGAGCTAAACTGTTAGTGAAAATATTTCTGCCGAGTCATGCTAGCTATGCTAATTATTGCTAGTAACATGGGACTGCCATTCATTACCGTAATGCTCTGCATTCATTACCGTAACATATACAAAGCTGTTACGGTAATGAAATGAAGCGTTACGGTAATTATAATCAAGGCTCCAAATTTTATGGTTGGTTTTCTAAGGGTTATACTGTATAGTTGGTTGGTACTAGGTGTTGTTTGGTCTACTAGGGGTTGGTTGGTACTAGGAGTAGTAGTAGACAAAAGGAGATTAACTATATTGACTGGAGCAGGGGTCCCCAAACCTGGTCCTGGGGCCTCCCTGTGTATGCTGGTTTTCATTCCAATCAGAATTGCCATCATGGGATTTTAATAAGCTCTTAATTTGTCCTAATTAGGTGCATTTTGTGTTTAAAGAAGTTATTTGCTGTCTTAAGCCAAATTTTAATAGAAATATCCATGTGTGCCATGAAGAATGAAAGACCCTTGAATATACAGTTTTGTTTTTTTTTCCCTCCGATGTTGCAAGCCATTTCAGATCATACTTTAACATTTTTAAACTGATCAAGTCAGGCACTGAGTAAATCACTTACCACCAGATCAGGTTGCTCAACACAGGTGATTAGAATTCTCTCAAAATAATTTGCTTGCACTCAATAACAAAAACATACCATAAAACAGGTTTGACTATCATTGGCTTGTCTAGTAAATTGTAAGTTTTTGCAACTGTGTGCTCACAGTTTCACCAATTAGGAACCCATTGATTTTTTTCCTTTGATTGGGTAAAATTTTTTTTCCTCTTTTTGTATAGTTGTTACTCATATATCGCAATGTGGATGTGTAATTTATTCCTCACTGTATGTATGCATATCTGTCAAAATACTGAATGTCAAGAGAGGATAAATTGCTGCTCTAAATTTAAATGCACCTAAATAAGACAAATTAACAGCCTGTTAAAATCCTACAACTGCAATCAAGGGTGGAACAAAAACCAGCATACACAGGGAGGCCCCAGGACCGAGTTTGGGAACCACTGGACAAGAGTAAGCAAAGTTGAATGGATTTAAATCATACCGCCAGTCTTGATACAAGTATATTACTAATAATTTCTCATTCCAAATGTATCCCTGTAGCAGCATTCTTTTTATTTTTTTTTTAGCCAATTTCGCCTTTTTTTTTTCTTTAAAAGTTATAAAAAATTACAGGAATGTGTTACAGACTTACTTTTTTTTCCGACATGCTCAGGAAATTATGCTGAACACCACATTAGTGTTCATTTTGCCGAAACGAGAAGTTGAAAAATCACTATTTCTGAGCATGTAAAAAAAAGGTAACTCTGTAACCCATTCCTGTGATTTTTAAAGGTACATTGTGTAGGAATTTCTCCCATCAAGCGGTGAAACTATTTTGTATTCAAACGAATAGTGCTCTCTCGCGCCTCGCTTTTTCAAAGGTGTGTTGCAACTACGGTAGCCGTTATGTACCAAGAAGCTATGACATCATGTCATCTTATACTACTTCACAATACCACGCTGAACTGCGGTCTACGGCGGAGTGTTTGTTTTTAATACAAACTCTCAGACCGCTTTCGCACAAGGTACGATTGTTCAGTACCATGCCACAGTGCGATTGTCCCCTCTCCCCGCTGGTCAGCTTACTCGCTAGTAATATCGTACCATACCTGAGTATGCCAAAATTACAATACAGCGCGTTGCAGTATCCACCTTGGTAGTTTTAAATGGGGAGATATACAGAAAGAAGGAGTTAACTCTTGTGAAGAAATAATTCCGTATCCAATCTCCGCTTTTTTCTGGCTTTTTATTTGCCAGTACAATTTTAAAAGGAGGCGCCAATATGTTTTGGGGGATTTTATTATTGAGAGGGGGCTTTAAAATAATGATATCGCGAATGCGTGCTGTGCATGCCCTAGCAACCCGGTGTGTCATCAGTAACATGGATTACCACATATAGCAGCACAAGAAATTAAACTCGAAATTTTCTTCACTGAATTTCAGTGGCTAAATCATCAAAATTGCTAAAATTGCTCCCGACAACTGTCAAACGTGAGTCTGTCATCTTGGATTTGCCCGGAGACGCCTGTCAAACAATAATATTACAACTTGATGGCAGGCGTGAGACCATCATTTACCACCATGGTCACCATAGCCTATGCTGCTATTCACCAACAACACTGTTTACCTACACATGTTCTACTGTTATGCTGCCTATATAACGAGTTACACAACCAAGCAATGAAAAAAGCTTGTAATTTAGACAGTAACATTTACATACCGGTCGAGAAGAAAGCAGGCAACTTCAGCATCCCTTTGAAAGTCTTTCTCCTTCATTAGCTCTTTCCACCTGGGAAAAGCTACCCAGATGTTTACCCTCGTTTTTTTGAATTGAAGTTACTGATTGTTATTGGTGTGAATGCTTAGTCAGCATTCACACTTTTGTTATCCAAATCTTTATATGTTCTTATTATTCTGAGTTCTTCCGCCATTTTTTGCAGTCTAGCTAGTCCTTCATGCTTCGTGCTAAAAAACCCTTTCAAATATCAAAACGTTCAGCTCGTTCAGGGCATTAGGGCTTCCATTCAACTCTTTGAAGTTATTTATACTTTTTAAAATATTAAGCTTTTTCTGAAAAATTTTCCTCATTCAAAATGAATGGAGAGAATGTTCAAATCCTTCAAACCTTCAGCCTCTTTAAACTTCAACTACTTCAGCATACTTTCAGCTGAGACTTCATTCAAACTTTACAATGCGCTCAAGAATGTCAGCTATTCGCCTACCATTCAACTTTTTAATATCTTTTATACTTTTTATGTATTGCTCTTAATTAATTGAAAATGTTATTGTATAAATTTTATTGATTGTGGTTGCATTAAACCCTCTGTTATTGTTATGAATTGCTCTTGATTCATTGTTTTTTTGTGAAGTCAAGCTTAATTTGTCATTACCCAAGACCATCTAATCATGTAGCCTTACATGATAAACAGTGAAAAAGATTGGACCATATAGCCTAATTTGTGAATACTAAAAACATGGCTTCTATGATGTATGAATGCCATGTGAGGTCATTACCGTAACAGCTTTTCATTACCGTAACACTTGCTGTATATGTAAATATTTAGATGGGAATGAGTGATAACTTCAAATTTTATTTTTGCACAGGAGCTATTTGTCAAGTCTTTTCAGATTACTGAATTGACATTTTTTACTTATTTGTAAAATTTACACGACAGGAAAAATTTAGTATAAAACGTAATTTTGTTATGGTAATGAACATAATAGCCAAAGTTATTACATCAATAAACATTTTTCTAAATGTTTACACCATGTGGCTATTCTGAACTATTAATAGAACATACATGAAAAAAATAAAAGGTCTACCTTTCATACATATTCAGTTATCATCAATTGAAAATGTGTGACGGTAATGAACTTATTTAGTCAATGACTCAATAAAACATTCTGAAAATGTATTAAAAAACATGTATTGATCTCTCATTTTAATTGAGGCAGATAATTGAGACGCTGCTTGCTACTAATGTGAGAAAAAACTCGCAAAATTGACCTAAAATTGTTTTTGCAAAAGTCAGGAGTTTCATGAGAATCACCCATATGTGGAAATAAAGAAGCAATATAGGAGACCTATATGCCCTCTACATGCACATATACGTACCTGAATTTTGCCTATATGCAGCATATATGCGGCATATAGGTTGCATATATGCACATATATGTTCATATAGATTCTTTCCATGTGGGTGAATACTGTAAAATGCGAGCTGTGGTCAAAAAAGAGCTGAGGAATGCTAGGAGACTGTATGAAAGGCAAATTGCAGAAAGGGCAAGAACTAATACTAAGCGCTTCTTTCAGTACTTTAGCAGAAAAAGGAAAGTCAAAGAAGAGGTTAAGTGCATAAAGAATAAATATGGATCGCTGCTATATGATAACAAGGATATTGCGGATACCTTAAACAGTTACTTTGTTGAGAATTTTACCTTGGAGCGAGTTTTTATTCGGCCAGAGGGCATGTCCAATGCTGAAGATTATTTAGCGGAAATTGAGGTAAGGGATAATGAAGTATTAGACAAGTTGCATAAACTAAAGGCAGATAAGGCGGCGGGTCCTGATAGCTTATATCCTAGAGTGCTCAGGGAAGTTAGTGAGATCATCCTTAAACCGCTCTCCGCTATCTTCAGATGGTCTTTAGAAACTGGAGAAATACCAAATGATTGGAAGCAGGGCAATGTAATACCAATATATAAGAGAGGGGACTGTAGTGAGCCAGGAAATTACAGGCCAGTCAGTTTAACTTGCATTGCATGCAAAATACTGGAATCTATCATAAAAGACAAGCTGGAATTATTTCTTGAACGTAATAATATCTTGAGGGATAGCCAACGTGGTTTCCGTAAGAGGTCATGCCTGACAAACCTTCTGGAATTCTTTCAAGAGGCCACCAAGACTTATGATCAGAGCAGGGCTTATAACATCATTTACATGGATTTTCAGAAAGCATTTGATACAGTACTGCATAAGAGACTAATTCAGGGATGAGAATAAGAAAAAATATTTTCAGCTGAAAATTAGTCGGGGGTCTGGGGGCCACCGGCCCCCAGCCAGGTCCAGGGCGGAGCCCGGTCAGGGGGTTCAGGGGGGCAAAGCCCCTGAAACCCTGAGTTTTAGCCAATTTAGACTACAAAAATGCTCTGAGAGTGCTCAACTAATGAAATTATTATGTACATCAAACTGATCCAAAATGAAGCTTCTAAACTTCATATAGCCAAGAATTATGGTGCCATTTTGCTGATGCAAACTGGCAGATTTAAGCACTTAAGTCAATACTTAAATCATCATGAATTGACTAAGTAGTATTAGGTTAATGTTTAACAAATTTATTCTTAAGCATGCAGCACGGAATTACCTCTTTTGCTGTGAAATCTTCCTCCCCACAAATAGTCATGTTTCTGTGTTTTCTCCATTATGAACAGCATAATAAATTCAAAATGTCACACACATAACAACAGTTCTTGTTTTCACCAATGAACATATTTACAAGTTTACATCATGTTTCAGTAAGAAGCATTCCCTTCTCCTTTATTAAACCCGACGCAGTCTTGAACGAAAGTGCCAAACATTAAAGGGCATGAGAAATGCTTCCGGAAAAAAAACTTGACTGACATTAGTATTTTTCGGCGGCATGCTGCATGGAGCCAAGTAAAGGACTACAGAATCGTCTCCTTTTAACCAATTAGGCAACTCTAATCCTGTCCCTGTTTACTTTGCTCAATTAGCAATCAAACAGGGGATTCGCTTATTTACTTTGCTGTATGAGTAGAACTCTTTATTAAGACAGCATGTTTGATTGCCGCATTCTGAAAGTTAAATGGCCGTAGAACAGCACAGAACGCGTATTTGGCCATTTCGTGTGATTGCGATAATTTATAACTCACATTCACGTTTCATCCGCTTTACAGAATGTTATCCACCTTGTGTATTTTTTAGACGCTTGAAATCCAGGGCGATCTGAAAATAAATCTCTTTATTTTTATTTTATCATTATAGATCTCCTAAAAATACTACAATGAGAGATGAAATGCTGAATTGGGATCTTGGCGATGTTGAACGAGGATTTTTTAAAGTGTGAGGAGACCACTTGCCGTCATGGGGTGTGTAGGCAGTCGCTTGTAATTTCTTGAAACATACACACCTGAAGCGGCTTAAACGATTTAAAATGCCGTCGGGAAGACGCCTGAGTTTAGATTTCGCTAATTGCAGGTGCTGCGCCCTTTCATCAATCTGCTCCTGTGTACTTGGCCTAAATAACAATCAAGAAATTTCAGTAGCCGTTAACGATTAAGATGTGATGGTGAAAAGCAGACAAACCTAACTGGGCTACGGTGTTAGATTGAAAGAATGCCAATAATTTGAATAATAAAAAAAAAAAAAAAATCTTCCTCTGAATTACATCTCTAATTGTATCATTTTCGGACATTATTCAAGATTAATTTTAAAACAGATTTGTCATAAGATCGCCCTGGATTTTAAGCGTCAAAAAAATACTCAAGGTGGAAAACACTCTGAAAAGCGGATGAAACGTGAATGTGAGATATGAATTATCACAGTCGCACGAAATGGCGTGGCAATGGAAATCGTGTTCATGCAAATCTGTGCCGTTCTATGGCCATTTAAACTTCAAAATGCAGTAATCAAAGATGTTGTCTTAATAAACAGCTCTGCTCATTAAACTTAAAGAGTAAACGAATCCACCATTTGATTGCTAATCAAGCAAAGTAAATGGGAACAGGTTTACTTTTTCTTAGAGTTGCCTAATTGGTTAATAGGAGGCGATTCCGTTTTCATTTGCTTGGCTCCTCTCAGCACGTGGCGAAAAATACTGATGTCAGGTCAAGTTTTTCCAGAAGCATTTCCACGCCCTTTGACCTTTGGCACTTTTGTTCAGGACAGCACAGGGGTTAATAAAGGAAAAGGGAAAGCTCGAATGTTCGCCCCATGGCAGCAGGTGGTGTTACTACGCTTAAAAAAAAAACCGCGATTTAGAATCGTTACACCCCTAGTGCTTACATATATCGTCTTTCTGACCTGTGGTCGTCTGTTTATTAGACAAATAACGAACATAGATTGCAACCATATATGCCGTATACAACTTCCGGATTAGGTACCGCTGTAAACCGTGTTTGGCTCTCCGATTATATAACTCGTTAAGAATCTTTGCGTGAGAGCTGGAAAAATGACCCAGAAGCTGACAAAAATCGCGGAAATCCGCGGAAAATTCTCATCCCTGCTAATTTTTAAAATGAGCTCCATTGGAGTTACAGGAGGTATTCTGGAGTGGATTCAAAACTGGTTACAGGACAGAACACAAAGAGTGGTGGTCTCTGGAATCTCATATGAGCTAGGTATGGTGGGGAGTGGCATCCCTCAGGGATCGGTGTTGGGACCCCTGCTGTTCCTCATCTACATTAATGACCTGGATAGGAATATTGAGAGCAAATGAAATTTGCAGATGATACTAAATTGGGAGGTTTGGCAAATAGTTTAGAGTCCACTGAAGTGATTCAGGATGATTTGAATAGAATCCAGAATTGGGCAGAAATGTGGCAAATGAAATTTAATGTAGTGAAATGTGAAGTTGTACACGTAGGTAATAAAAACATTAGAATTACTTCATGGGAGGTTTAAAACTGGAATGTGCTCCACATGAAAAAGATCTAGGAGTGATTGTTGACTAAACCCTCACAGGTTCTAGCCATTCTGCCGCAGCAGTTCAAAAAGCCAATCGGATGCTGGGATACATTGCCAAAAGTATTGAGTACAAATCCAAGGAGGTCATACTTATGTTGTACAACACATTTGTCAGACCACATCTAGAGTATTGTGTACAGTTCTGGTGACCATACTTTAAGATATAGAGGCTCTAGAAAAAGCTCAGAGAAGAGCCACTAAGCTGATTCCAGGTATTAAAGATGAAAGCTATGAGAAGAGGCTGAAGATCCTTAATCTCTTTAGTCTTAGGAAAAGGAGACTCAGGGGTGATCTGATTGAGGTCTTTAAATATGGTAAAGGGATTAACAAAGTGAATTATGTTGGATTCCCGCGGCCAAGTTTTGTTAGAAGTTCTTGTTAGTTCTTGCCACTCATGTTAAGTCACCCAAACGGACATGAAAAAAGCGAGAGTCGCCAAAAAGCGAGCCGTTTGCATCCCTGAAGAAGGTATTGTCAGCACTGCACCTGGCATGGTCTAGAAAGTACGCAAGTACCATTATTACCATTTAGTAAGCTGCTAAAGTAAATTAATATGTACAATATAACTATTGCTGGTCAAATAATCGTGTTTTATCAATAGAAATCCATTCTCTGTAACATTGAGCTCTACGTCACAAACTGCAATGTCAGTCACGCTTAATTATGTAATTATTCTGATAATGCTTTTGAGTTGGAACAAGGCAATAATTTCTAGAATTTCGGTTGCATGTCACCTTATATCTTGGAATGAAAAAAGCTGTCAACACCGTACGGTCTGAAGACAAGTTTGAAATAAAGTTGATGAATTTTCTTAATGGCTGGCTTTTTTTGTAACATCTGTCACGCTTACAATTTCACATCCTGACTTATACATTACACTAGCAAAGTTTCCTTCTAGCTCCAAGTAGACCTCGCCTCAGTGTGCTTGTCACAAAATATGAACATCCTAGGAGTGCAAGTTTTACTACCACGCCATACCAAAGGGCCTGTTCCCTCTCTGAACGTAACATCAGTCACCATGGAATTTCCCTGAATGGTTTTGGAGCCCTGGCCCAGAAAGAACTTGATAGCGGATATCTGGCTTGGAAACAAAATGTGGTGGAGGGACAGACAGATGAATGGAAGTATGAAAAGGCACATCTACGCAATAAGATGTAGCCATATATTATGTTTTGTTGAGGAATACTGAACAGTTTAGGAGCCTGGAAAAGAACTGTGACACAAGCGGAAGGACAGAACTCATTCCCATATCCCTGTCCACTTTGTGGCAGGAAAGAATAATGGCTAGCTCAGGATCCAAGACAAGCACACCAGTTGGTTACCGGTAGAAGTTAGTTGTGGGGGGGAACATAAAAATTCTAGAAAGCATTTTCATTGGACTCAAGTTGTATACAATTGTGAGTGCAAAATGAGTCAACATTAATCAAATGTTTTCCAAGAAATGGAAAACTCATAAGATATATCAAGAAAACCATTTCTGTAAATGCTGGACCAGATACTGGTGTATGGGTGACACATGAAGGTCAAGACACAGTTTAACATGAATTGCTATTTCTTGGGGACTTCAATCACAGCAGTGACTGAATCATAGGCTCTCAAGTATTTGCTCAGATAGAAACATTGACTCTTTTGGCCAGGCAGTGTATTTGCCAACCTCGAGAGCATGCTGCAAATTAGGAAGATGCCATTAAGGGATAAAAGGGCCAAATGTTAGTAGGATGGCAGGTATTCCCATGTGTGGCATACTCTTGAGCAACTGGAAAATGAAAAATGTTCACATGAGCAAAAATCAAATCTGACATTGAAGGTCAGTAACAATGCAGGGTTTTTGCTTTGTAGTCCAAAAATACCACTGACTGATCAAGATTATGCTTACCTGGTGTCATGGACAACAGGGCAAACTGACCCATTAGAATTTATGAATGATTACAATTAGCCAGAGGGCTACCTATACATGCACCATTTCTCTGAGATTCCACAATTTTTCAAAATATCAGCAGCAGCTCATCTTGATACAATGTGCCTCAATGGGATAATATTTTTGAGCAGCCTCAAAGCACTCAGGATTCTGAAAGGTTTGCAGCATCTCTTCAAATTATGATTAAGTTACAAATATCCAGAGGTCAAAGGGTCAAAAACGATTCTACAGTTCCATGTCAAAATATGCAGACTCAAAGCTAGCCAGCTTTTTGAGGTGGTGTCCGCATTGCAAGAAAATATTGATTCAATATAGCTCCATATTGTTGAGGTGGTGACAGTGCTGTTTGAAAACATTGCTTCAACATAGATGGATAGACAGCAATGACGGCACATACAATGGTAACAAGGACTGGCCCATATGGGGAGGAAAAAAAAGCCATGATACTGGCCCTTTGCACCAGACATGGGTTCCAATGTTTACCTTTAGATATTATGATCATGAATAATTCAGAGAGAGATTTTTCCATTTCTGGATATACATTACAAAATATCTTGATAATTAAAAAGGAGCACAAATACTCAATTCAACAATAATCACAAGGGACTAGAGAAAAATCGGGGGGGGGAGAGGAAGGATCAGTGCACCACACACGTGCTTCCATTTTATTTCTCTTTCCAGAACTTTTATTTGTTGTTAATTTAAATAACATACAAGGACACAAACAAATTATAGTGTATAATTCCTCCCCAACCCCAATTAATTTTGCACCACGGTCAACTATCCACAGAAGTTTCTTTCCAAGAAAAAACTCCTGAATAATTTTGTGTGAAATCTTGGGCCCGTAAATGCTACCTAAACATTTGAGTACGTTGATGCTTAACAGAAAACCTAGCAATGAAACTCAACAATGTACCAAATTTGTCAATTGAAACAGTTACCCAAAGATAGTTAATCCAATTAGGACCCCGTGGAACAAAATAAGTGCAGACAGCACAAGCAAGGCTGGGTAATATAGGGATATACACATTCATTGCAACTCAATGACAAAATTGTCCATCATGCTAGTCATCAAGGACAAAAGAACTCAGTACTTGTATGTCCATGGATACATTACAATAATGTGGAGGAACAGTTCAAAGGCAATACTCCAGTCAGGGTGCATTCTGTTCAGCACTGCATTTTCAGGTAGCTTTTAATTACATCTTGTCACCCTTCCGTGCCAAAAGACTGACGAGCCATCACTGTAAAACCTGTCAGAAACACGAGGCTAAAAAGGTAAAATTACAAAATTATTAACCCATTTTTGAAGAACGTAACAACGCCACCTTAGAAAAGTCAGAAAATGAAACATTTGAAAAAAAATAAAATAAAAAATACCAAGACCACAATTTTCCACCTTTTCTCCTCCACTCCATCTGTCAAAGTTTAGTTAATAATTTAGGACACTGCCATCTCATCAAATTTTACACAATAATGTCAAGGATATAAGCATCACAGTGGAAGTTACTCAATAACCCAGCCAGCACATGATAAAAACGCCAAGGGAGCAACTATACTCCCATCACATCTGTAATGGGAATAGGCCCAGTTTCCCTATTGCGTGTAACTTCAGGAACTGATCCCAGAGGAGTGAAAAATTCCAATCCAGCCCCATTGCTTGCATCCAAAATAAAATTCCCACTCCTAAAATCATTCATCTTTTCCCTCACCATAAAAAAAAAACAAATTAAATCAAAAAATCAAATTTTTTTGCATTTCAAATCTTGACCATCATACATAATCTGTTGATGACCTCCCATATTCCATTCCTCAAATCTATTCTGAATAAGCCCCAATTTTAATTTTCTTCGAAGGCACCTAGGGTGGTTCCATTGAAAAATGAAGACCCAAAGAGTCTGGTTCGGATGCACTAAACCATCAAGTGAATAAATGCTTTCACATCTAACTTAACACTTGGCTTAACTTTCAAATATTTACTTTTTTCAATTCTTAATTTCAAGCTCAAACTGAATATGATGACAGCATGAACCTGATAGCAAGTCTGAGAACAGTCTTAAGCTCCCTGGAAGATGTCTCTGGGGGGGGGGGGAACACACCCTATTCCAAAAGACAATGGTGTGGCCCAGGTAGTTGTTGCCTTGGCAAGAAACAGAATTAAGAGTGAGCGTAGATTATCCATTTTATGATTTGCTCCCATGATCCCTATACTGGTCAGCCTATGGAAAACCTATGATTCAATGAAAAAGGCCACTGAAGAAAAATGATGCAAAAATTAAAGTCTTCAGCATGAGGAAATCTGATGACAAATGTCCGTAAAAATGAATACAATTTGCAATGTCATTGCGTGAAATGCACAGCTAGTCAGCTGACAAGATTGAATAGTAACATTTCTGAAAAGGGGTGTTCAAAAGAAATGAAGTGAAAGACTGGAAAGAAAAAATGACAAGTAAAATCTGACAGATTTTGAGCAGGAGAGAAACAGGGGAAACAATAGTAGTCTGCAAACTTCTACATACACACGTACACGCAACACACACTCGTATACAGACAGCGTTAAAGTCGTCTCAAAGCTCTTTTTTTATCCGCTTTCTTTTTCACCACCATATTACTATTGACATTACCACTACTACTATTGCTGCCACCACTGCCGCTGCCGTTTGTCCCATTGCCATTGGCTCCTGATGAAGCAGAGGTAACCATAGCCCTTTTGTTTGGGTCTCCAGCATGTTTTTTGGGTTGTGGCCCCTCGCCTGGCTCTTGAGGTCCTCCTGAGGTGCCCCCTGGTCCACCCATTGCGTGGATCTCCGTGAGCAACCGGGCACGGGAAGCATACTCAGCATAGTCTTCCAAGAGTAAACGTCCAGCTTCTTCATTAAGAGCAGACTCAGGGTTGGGGTGAATTAGCAGGCACTTGACAGTCTGAAATAAATAAAAATCAAAGGTTTTCAGGAGATCTATAAGCATTCCTCCTTACTCTACCTTCTCTTATAAAACCTTTGTCAAGACCTCTGACATTGCATCATCTTGATCTTGTAAATCCATGCAAAATGAATCTCCCCTTCCCAATTTAAGGACATTCCCAGGGTTAGCCAGTAAAATATCGGGCATATTTTCACCAGAGTATTTTTTGTCTTTTTTATTGTCTTATGCCACACAAAAACAGTTTGAGTTGCTCAAGAAAAAGTAGTTCTTGTTGATAAAGTAAACAAACAGATCTTTTGATGCCAACTCTCTTTCCAAGTATGATCTAGAGCATGTGTATTCAACCTTCTTTAGAAAGGGCCACTGTGGGTGCAGTCTTTTCTTTCAACCATGCACTTATATGGCTTATTCTACTAAGGCCAGACGAAGTTAATTTTTCAAAGCAAGGATTTTTATTTATTTTTTAATGGTCAGTTGATCTGGGAAAAAAAAAAAAAAAAAAAAAAAAAAAAAGTTTTATGAATACACTATGAAGTGTCCAAAGATGATTGGCAGACAAATTGTGACATTCGTGATGTTCGTTTAGCCATGAACTGGACCATTTTGATACAGTTTCAAACATTTTTGTGTTAAATATTGAAAATTGATGGGGATCGGACTTCATCACGTTGAATGCGGTTTCTAATGCCGATTTTAAATAAAGAAGAAATCAGACAAGTGAGGAAAGTGCCGATGCAAGAACTGAATCACTTAAAAAAGACATGTTATTGGAAAATTTTTCCATTCTCAAGCTTAAAAAATTTAGTCATGTTCAGAAAAATAATTTTCTTTAAAGCTTGTTTATTTCATTGTACAGTAATGCAGAGAAAGAGGTCTCAGAACAAGTCAAGCAAACAAAAAACGCCACCAGAATAGTAGTGGTTTTTGAGGGTATGGATGAGTGCATTGGCATGCAACAGCAACAAAAGACTATCCAGCGAACAGACCAGGCATGCTTCCCGTTATGTTTTCATCAAAACCGTACAAATAAATTTACGTAGTCTTGACGTTGATTATTAAATTTAGCTCAAAGGTCATTTCAAATAATGATTTTAGCCCGTTGAGTACGGTTTTGTATTCGACTGAATGCTCAAGTGACCGGCGTATATGCAAAACATACAAGCCAGTCAGACGGGACCTGCATATGTGCGTGCAGGCGATATGTTCCAGTGGCCAGGAACCGCATATTTGCGGATGGGCATGTTGGATGGTGTGTGGTATCAATATGCAACTGCCGTGAGGCAATTGCTGTGAATGATTTTGTACCAATATTGGATCAGACTAATGAAGTACCCGATTGCTCATTGGGTGTGTATCCTGAGCTGAAGATGTGAGTTCAGCCAAGAGAATGGGCGGAGTTGCCAGCTCCATACAGACTCCTTAGACCAGTGTTTCCCAACCCTGTTCCTGGAGTACCCCTGCCCTGCATATTTCAGATGTCTCCTTGATTTAACACACCCAGATCAGGTCATTAGGTACTCCACTAATGAGCTGATCAGCTGAATCAGGTGTGTTAAATTAGGGAGACCTATAAAATGTGCATGACAGGGGTACTGCAGGAGCAGAGTTGGGCCTCACTGATTTAACACACCTGATTCAGCTGATCAGCTCATTAGTGGAGTACCTAATGACCTGATCTGGGTGTGTTAAATCAAGGAGACATCTGAAATATGCAGAGCAGGGGTACTCCAGGAACAGGGTTGGGAAACACTGCCTTAGACTACACTTCTATGAGAGCCATCCAACCACGGCAAAGACCCAAAAACCACGAAAACAGTGCGTCATCTGTTCCAAGAACAACGTTAGCCGTGATTCCCGGTTCAGATGTGACACTTGCGAAGTTAGTTTGCGTGTCGAACCGTGTAACGAACTGTACCACACGAAACGGGTGCACTGGAATGTGTCTGATTTAATATATTTTTCCGATTTTTCTGTATTCATTTATACAGAGTGAAAAATGAAGCATAAAAATTCAGTTTCTATTGTCGTGTTGTGCCATCATCCAAAAATTGTGGATAAAATACTTTTCCTGGCAATCATCACAGCCAACAGGCGAAAAATGTGCATGAAATACTTCCTTGGCGATCGTCACAAGAGCTAGCCAACAATCACGGGCCACGGCAGCGCACCCGCATACTCAAATCAGGCCACGGTGATCAACAGAGCACACCACACATTTGCGGTTCCCTGTATGCTGGTCAGCGAGCCAGCCCGCGTAGGTGGGTTTCCCGTACACAAGGGGTTAAAAGTCGTTCCGTGATCGCAACTTGATTCTCAATGGTACGTTCAAGCGTTGCATGACACCCGATCTGTCATTTTAAAGCTGATTTGAAGGCTTTGAGGAAAACAAGATCTAAATCGTAGTTAAGATAGATTTAGTTTTAAAAATGAACGGCTCTATACAATGAAGTAACACTTAAACTATGCAAGAAATTTTGTTGCATATTTCGGATGTTTTCTTGATTTAAAAACATTTTTGTAATATCAAACATAAATGCGTTGAAATTCATTTACCTTTATGTGGGCCTATGCGTGTCATTTAGTAATTTAAAAAGTCATCGTGCTTGTTGCTTTTTTTCAACCTCTTCAATCCCAACTCGTGGTAATGCTGACGTTATGGGATGTACAGCAGAGTGCCTCTCACCTTTTACGTGTCATGGATCACGACTCGTCCCCGTTTAAGATCGCCCGGTTTATAATCAAAATACAATACAAAAGAGCATAATGAAATAGAAATGATCAATTAGGAAAAAACCAAGAGACTATTGATAGGGTTCATAGAAATACATGCATTATGCCTGCAATACTGTAGGGATGACGAGTATGCACTTAATTCATGAAACCAAAGCTTTGCATTTCATCTCCCATTTCAGCATTTTTAAATATATACCCTATATTTATTTATAGGGGCCACTGTTCGGCCCGGCCCTTATAAACACTAATGTCGCGGAGTGAGTGAGTGAGTGAGTGAGTGAGTGACAGTCCGAGTGATCAAGTTCAACAATTGGCTGGCCGGCGGGGAAGAAGTTCAGCGATTGGTCGGTCGGCAGGGAAGAACTTCAACGATTGGTTGGCCGACGACTGGCTAAGAAGTTCAGCGATTGATCGGCCTGCAGGGAAGAACTTCAACGATTGGTTGGCTGCTGATTGGCTGGCTGGCCAGGCATTGACGTCACTCGTATTTACTGGTCTGTGTATTTGCATTATAAATACATGGGTCTCGGAATTTCGGCTTTGACACCGCAGCAGAAACTGAATACTTTGCTGCTGTTGGATCTTGGATTTGAGAGATTGCAGCAGAAACGGATATTAAAAAGTGGAACTGAACACGCTAACACACATTTATGCGTGTTATTATCCCGTCCTTTCTTGTTTTGTTCTTTCAGATCAGTTGGTAACATTAACGTTAAACATCCCTCAGTCCAACAAACGAACTTATACGATGTTAGGAAAAATTGATAAATACTGTTACGACTATAGCTGGACTATTTACGTACACGGTGGAAGTGGCGCCGGCACGATTATGTTTCAGCATTTTCAATACCGGTATGATGCCCCGACTGGTTTCCAAATTAACTTATACCCTTGCGTGTTCATGAGTTGGTTCGCTTGAACGGAAGCAGTTGTGGTGGCCGCTTTGATTGTATCTATGAGAGCCACTTTAACAGACACCAATGGATAAATTTAAGAAAATATTACGTTTAAAAGATCGCGGCAAGCTGGATTCGACACCCTGTCACTGAGGTAGCCACATCTCGACTACGTTGTTGTACCCACTACGTCACCATATTTGAATCCTGTCTAGCAATAGACTGCAATAATCAGGCAAATGTCAGTCACTGTCTTTTAAGGCGCACGCGCACCATCGCACACCTAAAAAAAAAAATTGGTGAGGCAGTGGCGTAGCCAGCGGGGATGCTAAGACACGTCCCTTTTTGACTGCAATTAGTAGTTCTCAATCATTTTCCTTTATTGACGCGTTTTCCAATTATCGTAATTGGCAACCTAAAGACTGCAGTTTCTCTCCATATGCTATCTAACAACAATTAAATCATGGGCTAAATTCAGTACAGTTCTTGGAACAAGAACAGAATTGGGTTGCACAAAACTTCCGTTTAAAACAATTATTAGTCCTGACCTGTTCTCAGTCATTTTCATAATTAACAGAAGGTTCACTCGAGAGCACTCCACACTTAACAGGTGCCGCTTGTTCTCCCCGATCATTGTCGTCTTACCTAATCGGGAGAACAAGCAGCACCTGTTAAAACAACAACACAGCCTCGGCTGCCTATTTCATCTGCATGTGAGGCCCGGAGGCCCTTGCCAGCTGCCTAACAGGTGCTGCTAAATGACTGCTATAAACAATGTTATAAGCGATGCACAATGGAGGAAATAACTCAACCCAATAATTTCCTTCTACAGCTGTGCAAGGGCCTATAATTGGAATCACATGCAGATGAAATATGATTGAGAACTACTAATTGCCTTTTAAAAGGAAACTCTGTGCTTGTTCTGGTTCCCCAATTACGATGGAAAACTGCTCAATGGAAACCTAAAATGATTGAGAACTACTAAGGTCAATGATGTCTTGGTGGCAACGCCCACTGCCTCACCTAAATTTTTTTTTTTTTTGTGCATTCGCCGGTCTTTGAAAGACAGTGACTGAAATGTACTGTTAAGTTAACATATTTTTGTAGCCACATACAGAATGTTCACAATGTCCAACTTTTGATGCCAATGAATGTTTCTTGGCGATATTGGTCGCCATTTTAAAAAAATTAATGCGTATTTTCTACTAATGAACAGCAAAAGGTGGATTAAATATTAAAGGTACAGTGTGTAACTTACTTGGCTTTTTATTAGCAAAAATCAAATGTTGCTTTAATAAATTCGTATTAACCGAAGTCTAATCACAATCGCATACAAATGAAAGCTTTCTCGGAGCTTAGAATGAGTTGTTTACAAATACATAACTGGCAGTGCACCCACCGGAGGCTGCCATGTTGCATCGCCATCTCTGAATGTAGTAGCCGAAAGGGGACGAACTTGGTTCACCTTTTACCTTTAAATCCACGTGTGTTGTCGGGGGCGGGGAGGAGAAGCAAGCAAAGATGACTGTGTTGGTGAAAGCGCCCTGCGGTTCATATACTTGCCCTTTCCCCTGAAATGGAGGACCATGGATACTCTTTGCCCCATGAGGGGAGATAAACCAACCAAGAAAAGAAAAAGAAAACATGACCGGGATAAAACGAGAGTCTACATCGGCGTAGCTCTTCCCAGGTGGAGACAACTCATGCGCGAGAAGGACTTGAAAACGGACGCGGAGGTTGCAACCTTTCTGCTAGACAGGTAATTAAATCTAACAATGAAGTTTACTTTGGCGTAATGTTAGATCCTAGGCAGCGTAGTCCAGCAACTACTTTATCTTCCCGTTTAAGTTGTATAATTTGCTGTTACTTGCAATATAAAAACGGCAGAGACAGCCAGTTCGTTAGTTAGCTTACATTGGAAAAGCTCCGTTGCAACAGTTTTCAGTTGCTGTTACTCTGCACATAAGTCATAGTAGTAGGCGACCGTGCGTGATGTAACTCTTTCAACCAAATTTTCCAAGAGTTTTTTCGTGTCCCCCCCCTTTATGAATCAGCTGAAATAAATTAGTATGAAACACAAGAAAATGTCAGCAATAGGTTAGCCATATCAGTTGTTTATCTTTTTATAATCTAAACTACAATAAATGTCGATACGTTTACATGTTGTTGTCAAAAAGGCAAGCTGTATAAAATTGCAGTCTCAGTCATGGAGTGTCTCCTGGCAAACTGAGCTGTGAACAACCTCCTAAGATGGGGGTTGGGTACGCCAGACCATTGAGTCGGGAAACTGAGGGACAGTGAACGTAATTATCCTGTAGGACTTTGCGGCTTCCGTAGTGGAAATGACACGCTTAGAGGGGGAGGTGCCAGACAGTACTACTCGGTCGTTTGCATTCTATTAGCGCATCACAAGATGAGTGTAATTCTCACACACTGCGGCTTTAATATAGCGGATGCGCATGCTGCGCTTGCCCTAGCTAGCATCCCGGTCTTTTAAAAAGTTCCATTCGATTTTCCACACTTTTTTGTTTTCTCTGGTACCGGTTGCGAGATTCCATAGAGATAGAGGAATGTAACAATCTAGCATGGAAGAATCAAAACAATGGTCGGAATGTGTTTTTAATTTCCCTATTCAATCTCGCAACCGGTACGACAGCCAAACAATTTGCTATTTTGAGGCACTATAAAATTCCACAACTTTATTTCTCTGCCAATTCTCTTGATCTTGGCGTCAACTAAGAGGCCTTTTCGAGAGCTTTCAATAGGTCATAAATTCATTAAAATTAATTGCATTTCAATTTTTTTGTCACATAAACCATATTCAACCATCACCCATATTGAATATTGCTTTATGTAAACACATGGCAACTCCTTCACTCGAACATATTTATTAAGCGGTTTCACTCGAAACTGTGGATTCTTTGTCCATAACATGCCCAAAGATGAAACATGGGGGAAAAAAAGGAAACTGAAGTTCGTTCTTACACCCTCACTATATAGGAACTGCCATGTGTTCACGAAAGTGACGTCATGTCCCCAGTTAGCACAACTGTAATGATAACTTTATTGTTTCAATCCGATTCATGAACATACATGCATACATACTTTAACGGCCTTCTACATCTGCTGCTGCTGTCTCTCTCAAATTGACATTCACAAAATCAATAACTGCTACCCTTACTCTAGCTCTTCGTGTATTCAAATGTTTAACTTGCTTTTGTTTTCCTTACTCAAGAGCCCCCCCCCAGTTTCACACCCTCACTCTCGCCACACACTTAGTAAATAATTAATCAGCTCCAGCTCATGACTAAACTTGCACTTCACATAATTGCGTGAGCTTTGCCTCATTTGGCACCCTTTTCTTGGGCCCACATTCTCATACAGCACTTGACGGCCCAGCCATATACTAGGTTGCACCTAGTCTTGTTAGCTCCCGCCGCTCGCGGTGCGGGAGCCATGGTATCGGGCTCCGTCCGTGCGTGCGTGCGTCCGTCAACACATTCTGCTTTATCTCCTCCAAGATTTCAGTTACAGGCTCCTAATTTTTCCTGGACATGCATCTCATAAAGACCTACAAATGATGTGCCTAAAGGTGGCCTTGGCCTATTTTTTCAAGGTCACTGGCCTAAAAATATCACCAAAAACTTCGACATTTTGCTTTCTCATCAACTATTTCAGTTACAGGCTCCTAATTTTTACTGGACATGCATCTCATAAAGGCCTACAAATGACGTGCCTAAAGGCGACCTTGCCCTATTTTTAGGTCACTGGCCCAAACATATCACCAAAAATTTCGACATTTTGCTTTCTCTCATCAACTATTTGTTACAGGCTCCCAATTTTTACTGGACATGCATCAAAGTCCTACAAATGACGTGCCTAAAGGTGACCTTGGCCTATTTTTTTTTTTTTTCAAGGTCATTGGACTAAAAATATCACCAAAAACTTTGACAATTTGCTTTATCTCATCAACATTTTCAGTTGCAGGCTCCTCATTAGCTCCCGCCGCCTGAGTGGCACGGGACCTATGGTATCAGGCTCCATACATGCGTGCGTCCGTCAACAAAAACGTCAACATTTTGTTTATCTTAACGGCGGGAGCTTCTGGGGCCGCCAATGCCATATGCTTTACGTTTGAAATGGACACATCTTGTGTCGAACTATATGAGAAATTGGAGCAGAAGCCTGGTTATTTATTGACATTTTATGAGCTATACAAGACTGAATCAGCGCAAAAAAAAAAAAAAAAAAAAAAAAAAACCTCGGACAAAATCCTAAATTTGAATAAAGTGATTCATCACATTAGTTATTTTTTTAAATTCAAATCAACTTTCGTCAATGAATGTAGTTTGTCAGTTTAGTAAACATAAAAACATACAGGCAGTAGGCTAATCCAATGAAAGGCATAATATAACGATAGCCTAATTATCGTGCCCTTCGGGATCATCATTAGCATTCTTAAATTGCTTCCAAATCGGCAATTCCTTTGATGTCTTTCTACAGCCGTTGTTCTGCCAAGCAAATGCAGATGGGTTACACAATATGATCTTTTTTTCGTACGGACTTAAGCAAGTTTTTATAACAGAGCTAGAGCCAGAAAGTGCAAGAGCCAAAATTTTTGTTAAGTTAATGTAAATGTGATTTATGGAGCTGTAGATTGCCACTTGACCGACCCAGTCCATCTGTGTGCTTGAGGCAAGCTGGAGAGCAAAAACTTGGGCTTTTAAACACAATAACCATATACAGATTGAAGTGGGAATGTGAAAGGGATACTTCACTCACTTATCATGGGGGAAAAGGCTCAATTATTCGCCAGATTATCATAATCTCTACCAATCCTGAAATTTTTTATTGATTTCCGAGGTAGTTTACCATTTTAAATAGATTATTATTGACCATCGATCTGCATTTATGATGAGCGATGCCATTCTTACCAAGTCACACGATACCGCAAAGGGAAGTGATGCCATTAGTGCTGAAAACAGCCGGCTGAGGGTGATTAATGTTCGGCTAAACTGCTAGGATCGCATAAATCAAAATGCGGATTGCACAATTTCATACTGTAACACTGCCGTGTTAGTTACAAAACACTGTCGCTATTGCACTTACTCTTCAAGACGGTATTTTCTGCCCGCTGACTTACACTACCAGTCAAAAGTTTTAGGACACCCCAATTTTTCAGTTTTTTTTTTTTTAATAGAAAATTATGCAGTTTAATGTCTCGTTGTACTGTGGAATGAAAGCATAGACATGATAGAACAAATTAACAATCGAGGTTAAAAAAGAAATCATGGAATCAATTTATAAACCAAAATGTATTTTAAATTTTTGACTCAAAGTAGCCACCTTTGGCAGATATAACGGCTGAACACACTCATGACATTCTTTCTACAATGGAAATCAAATATTCTTCAGCAAGTTCTTCCCAACTCTGCTGCAGAAATTCCCATAAATGTGTCGTACTTGCAGGTTGCTTTGCTTTCACTCTTCTGTCCAGTTCATCCGACAACACCTGGATGGGGTTTAAGTCTAGAGACTGTGCTGGCTACTCCATGTTTTCAAACTTACCATCTTTTTCTTTTTTCCCCCCCCGAAGGTAGTTCCGGCAGAGCTTGGACTTATGTTTTGGGTCATTATCTTGCCGTAGGATGAACCCCTGACCAACTAGGCGCATACCAGAGGGTACTGCATGGCGCTGCAGAATGCTGTGGTAGCCGTTTTGGTTCAGGGTGCCTTTCACTCTACAAGTCACTGACCCTGGATCCAGCAAAACAGCCCCAGACCATCACACTTCCCTCTCCATGTTTGACAGTTGATGTCACGCACTGAGGAACCATCCTTTCACCTACTCGACGGTGTACAAAAAACCTGGGTAACCTTACCTTTTGTTCAAAACTTCTGACAGTTCACCACTTACCTTTGTACCATTTCAAGCTATTCGTTGGACTGAACTGCATAATTTTCAATAAAAAACTAGAAAAATTGGGGTGTCCTAAAACTTTTGACCGGTAGTGTAGGTTTTTTTCTAGTTTCTATTTGGGATCCAGCAGCATGCTAAGAATGCAGATGTACAATCTGTGCTTCGTTCAACTGCCCGAGCGCTGGAAACTGCACCAGATGACCTAAAATGCATCAGTTTTTGGCTAATAAACAGAAAATTTTTGGTCCAGTCAACATTGACGAAAGTTAATCATAGCTTATTAGCATACACATACCACATTGTAATAATACAATGGTGGTTGAAAATCGGTGAAGTATCCCTGGGAGAACCACTCAAATGGAAAGCGTTTCCCTAAAACACATTTGCTGACCAAGTTAACAACCTACATAGTTCGCCCGTTCAGACAATGATTCCAGCTATGCAAGTTAGCATGTGTGCTTTCGGGAAAAGCGCCCCAGTCTGCTGCAACCCCAAGGTTACTCGTCATTCCCTCCTGGTCAGTGTTCGGTCAATTTCTGCTACCTGTCAAGATACGCTACCTCGCAGTTCTGGGCACGCACAAAACCCACAATCTTTGGCTGTATTTCTTCCCTCACATCTTAAATATCATTAAAAAAAAAATCTTGAAAATAGTTTTTTTTTTTTCAGAGCACTTTGACTTATTGGCGAATACTTGCAAGTAGGGCTGGGGCGATTCTGAATCGACTTTTTTTTTTAAGGCGTAGTACCACCGCCTGGTGCCATGGGGCGAACATCCGAGCTTTCCCTTTTCCTTTATTAAACCCGACGCCGGTTGAACCAAAGTGCCAAACATCAAAGGGCATGTGAAATGCTTCCGGAAAAAAACTTGCCTGACATCAGTATTTTTCGGCGACATGCTGCACGGAGCCAAGTAAAGGATTACAGAATCGTCTCCTATTAACCAATTAGGCTACTCTAAGAAAAGAAGGGGCGCCCCGGTAGCTCATCGGTCTAAGTGCGAGTACCATAGAGGCTGTGTCCTTTCCGCAGCGACCTGGGTTCGAATCCAGCTCGGGTCATTTGCTGCATGTCTTCCCCCATTCTTCTCCCCAGCTTTCCTGTCTCTCTACACTGTATAACTGTCGAATAAAGAAAAAATTCCCAAATCTTTAAGAAAAGAAACCTGTTCCAGTATACTTGCTTGATTAGAAATCAAATGGTGGATGGCTTCTGTACGAACAGCTTCTGTGCTGGTATATGACGGAGGGGCGAAAGCTCCAGGCTAAACGGCCTTTTCGGAAATTGCCCGCGATAATGGTTTACTTATTGCGTCAGAATGACCAGCGTTTGCTCATGGAAAATGGGCGCGATAAGCCGCTTTCACACCGGATGCGAAACGAATTTTTCATGCGAGAGATTACATTCAAAGTCAATGCATTGTCTTTGCATTGACTTTGAATTTAATCTGTCGCGTGAAAAATTTGTTTCGCCTCCTGAAAGCGACTTATCAACCCTTCCCTACTATATTCACGCCTTTGGATTGATTTTGAATGTAATCTGTCGCGCGAAAAATTCGTTTCACGTCCGATGTGAAAGCAGCTTTATGGATAGTACGCGACAGCTAGAGAGAGCTCCGTTTATGTTATGAACATAATACAGGTTTTACAGACCGTCAGTTCCATTAGCGTGGACAGTTGCTTATGTGGAGCTAGCGAATCACTTCTACAGGAAAGAATTTCCTATTCAATCTCCGCCTTTTTCAGCATTTTATTAGCCAGAACAATTTCTAAAGGGGGATGAAATTATGCCACGGCAGTGCAGAGAAATCGTTTGTTATACCAGACACATTAGAGCTTGTTCGTTTCGCGATTGCTTTCACAGTAGCATCAGAGAACTAGCCCAGATATTGGTGAAGTATCCGGCTGATCCCGGTCATGGATAAGTGAAGCGGTCATAAGCAGCTGTAAACAAACCCAAACACGTTTCCCAAGCTCTGCAAAACCTACGTCTGATCTAACTGCAGCCTTTTCTGCCCAACTTTGCAGACACATACAGCACTTCTCCGGTTAGCTTCAACCGTAGAGGCTACAATCGGGCAACGTTATGATGAAACTGCCACATTGATGCTTACCGAAGTAACACAAGCATACCGATCAGAATTACTGTATATAAGTTAACCAGAAGCATTTTTAAGTAGCACAGCACGCGAACTAACATGCAGTAGCTAGTAACCGAGCATTCACAACAACCACAGAGACAAACCCTTGCAATACAGGTTTTACAGACAGCAAGTTCCGTTACTGTGGACAGTTGTACTAAGCATCCAAATTACAAACAAGTATAAAAAGTTAGCTTCACATGAGGTTTATGTTCACACGCCTTCTGTTGAATGTACCCTGATATTACTCTAGCATATTTAGGACACAAACAAAAGCAACACCGCAGTTAGCCATCACTTTAGGTAGGCTTATGCCGTAAAAGCAACTTGCAGCTTCCGCTTCTGTGAGTCATGGACAGTCGCTACTAGGGCTGTCACCTTTTAAATACAACTTCGAACGAATTTAGAATATGACAACGTTATGTTCGAATATATTCAAACCCCCCCCCACCACCATAGCATGCGTAAAAAAAAAAAAAAAAAAAAATCCTCTTCATTCATTTTAATCTTTTATTAAGCTGCACTCAACAGTAGTACAACACAATGACAGCATCTGCAGAGATGCCAAGTCTCACGTCTCTGGCATTCATGTTCCTGTGCCGTAGTCAGCAATTATTCTATCAACGCGCACTGAAGAAATTGACTCGCGGAATTTAAGTCAGTTGTTCATCAAGTTAATCAGTTTCACGTGCCTTACGGTGAATTTCCCTACTAGTGACACGGAAATTGATTATGACTTGAGAATTCTCCGGCTTGTCTTTACTGAGGGATTAAAAGCAATGGAATTGCAAAAAGACGTTTCAAGTGGTCTTATTTAAACAATTTAAACGATCATGACACACGCATGCATTGTTTCCAATCTCTGAGTAAACAGAAGCACGAGAAGTCATGATCGCTTTCCATGTTACTTGCGGTGACCGTCCACCTTTACGCAAGTTAAGCTGACTTCAATGGACAAGGATTTATCTCATTAATCAGCGTTCATTGAATAATTGCGGACTACGGCGAATAAGCCTAAAAAATGCGCGAGACTTACCTACTTTAGACTGCATGATGCACTGATAGAGGGTGTATTTTGACTTCTAACGTCTCATTTCAGATTGAATATGAACTTTCACCCTCAGGTTCGAATAAATATTCGAATTTCTAATAAAAAGTGACAGCCCTAGTTGCTACCGATCCAGGCTTTATCTTCAGATATTTTACAAAGCCTGCGTTTGAGGCCAGTTGTTAGTGCTAACTATCGTTAGCGGTCCTGCTGGTCACCCGTAACACGTTAGCTTCACTTACATTATTTGCCGGTATATCGTTACTTACAACTTGTGGCTCCGAGCGCTTGATCGATGTAACTGCTTCAGGTTTGAGAAGCAGCTGAAATGCTTATCCAGCGTCCCTTTATCCCTTTGGCGGTGGCTGTTTGCCGCTAGCAAACAAAAAAGCTACCCACTGATTTCTGGTGGCATCGTCTTTTGGAAGAGAAATGGGTGCTTTTCTTCACGTCCAAAAATAAACGGTCAAGTAGCTTTGGTAGATATACTTTGTGAAGCAGCTCAAACGTTATCAAATGTCGAATTATCCTTTATTGACAAAGCTGTCTTTGGTAAAATACTGAGCACAAACAGCTAAAGTTCCCTTTGGCCATGGCTGTTTGCTGTCAGCAAACAAAAAAAGCTACCCACTGATTTCTGGTGGCAGCGTCTTTTGGAAGAGAAATAGGTGCTTTTCTTTGCGTCCAAAAATAAACGGACGAGCAGCTTTGGGAGAGATGCTGACAAAATGCACCTCAATTGATCTGCGGTTCTTCTTTTGTATTTCCAAAAGTGTAGACGCGACTAAGGCATAGTATGATCCGCAGTTGTTTGTGCCTGCTAGAATAGTTTCTGGTGTGGGCAGGTCCAGCGCAGTGATTGGCTCTGGCTAGGTCTGTATTAATTGGACGGCACAACCTGACGTCAGGTTTTTCCCAGATCTCGTGAAGATCTCAGGATGAGCTGTTCAGAGAGGAAATCACGTTCACGAAATCATGTTCTTGGATTAAGGCAAAACCCCTGTATCTTACGTTTAGAAACTTTTCAGAGGTTGAGTATGGACAACCAACATTATAACATTACTTATATGTATTAAAAGGAGGATCAGCATAATAGGTCCCCTTTAAACAAACAAGTGTTGCCACTACATGTGGCCATGTTCCTCGCCTGGTCACGGAAATCGACTGGGGTCGGCGTATCACACTAATTCACATTGAAGCCAAAGATGAATGAAATCGGTCAAACCGTTCTTGAGATATCGCGTTCACAACAAACGGGACGTGACAGACGAACTCACGGATGGACAGAGCTGAATACTCGCTACCGCAGCGGCAGGGGATAAAAAAAGCTTGCAGCATTTCTTTTTCAGTCGCAGACTATCGAATAAAACTGGAATTATTTTGCAACCAAAGTTTCACTTACCAAGTTAAACAACGAACACGAAAGGCTACAATTGAACACGGCAGATCAGCGATTTTACTGAATATTCTTTCTGCGCATTCATGCGTTTTATGTCCTTGATCGGATCGGTGAACATTAAGACTGAGTTGTTATATGTTAGCTATAGTAATGCGAACCACGTTATTTATAGGCTACTTAATTTGAAACTGTATTTATAGGTGCATCTCCATTATATCGCAAGCAGTCCAAATGCAACTTGAAGTTAACAACTGTTGTAAAAATGTCTTAACGCGAACTTGGAGCTGAAGCCCGCCGGTGTTATGCCGAATTCAGCCTTCAAAGCGCGGTTACAGATGCTGGTCACTGCAGTCTGACTAGTCTGACAGTCTGACTAGAATCCATTAGATAAATTTAGAGCCAATTAACAAAATAAAACTTGCATCTTTCGCATGGAGGCTATCATTTATTTGTATAATGCGATGTCACCATTTAAAACTTCACGTAGCGGAACATTCACCGTGCAGGTACAGCATTTTTAGCGCAATTTGTTTTTATTAATGCGGCGCTTTTTAAAGCGTAGGGTGGCGCGGAGAATGCGTTTTTATGATAGGGACCCATTTATGTTCACTCAGGATTATAATTAATTTGCCATTTAAGGTATTATGCGTGAATTTCCTTTATCCTACTTATTTCTCTGGTAATTTTTTTGTTATTCATGATATATTGCGTCATTCCATATAAAATCTACAAGTGCTTCCTCCCTGACCCCCTCAGAATGAGCCGATTGTTCTAATAACTTAAATATATTTAATGAATCCTCAACAAATATTACTTTGATCTTGTGAAGATTTTTTGAGCTACAAGCTCTACAAGTACATGGGAGTAGGTCGAAATTTTGTGCTTTCGAACTCGCGTCATTTTTTCCTAGCATTTTTCAGCCCTCATAACTTCATTTGTATTAAAGATGGCTAAATGAAATTTTCAAAGCTGAAAGACATCGGAGCCCTGTTTAAAACTGCAATTATATCAATTGTATGCCAATTCTAGGTGTCACAATCTTAAGCCAAAATCTGTATTTTCTTCAACAAGATTTGTTCTGAAACCAACTTCAAGCTTCAATATCATGGGAAGTATGGAAGTTTTAATAGCAACACTGCACCAATTTAATAAGGATGACATACAAATAAGTACTGGAATCATGGATGTGTTGTGTGTTTTCTGGTAATTCACCAGAGAAAATTTGAAAAACGTGTGTTAGGAAAACTTCACGGGGTCGTATCACCATGTGGGATAGGCTCATCCTTCAGCCATGATTACTTTTGTGTGAAAAAAATTCTCACTTCGTCCCTTGAGAATCAGCTGGTTCTATGTCCACTTTTCCTCATTTTGAGAAAATGGAGTTTGAAAATTTCAACTGTTTTATCTCTGATGTTTAGAGAGTTATCAAAATTTATTTTGTGTGGAATATTGTTGACTGTGGAAGGTACCCTAAACATATTGTAAACATGTTCAAAATCTCCATAGGCTTAGAGATATAAGCAGTCAAAAATGGACATAGAACCTTCTGATTCGAGGAAGCATAAGTTGCCCTTGGTCAACAAGTTCTATGTCCAACATAGGACCTGGAGCCTTTACTGGTTTTACGTATGATCGAAATCAGGAAGTTCTATGTCCATCAGAGTTGTTTTAAAAAAAGTTATGAACAAACTAAGAATGTTTTAGTCAATGAATGGTTACCTGTATTTTATACTTATTTCACAAAAAATGTACTGGGACACCATGAACGACGTTTATAAGACTGAGGATTAATGAGTATTGAAAATGCTTCATACACTCATAGTTTTACATAGATACAATAATAAATCAATGGTAATGTTACCCAATTTTCATAATTATGAATGGAGAAAATTAGGTGGGGTGGGGGTTAAATTATCTGCCCCAACCCCCCCCCCCCCCAAATAAAATTAGATTTTCTGTGAAAATAGCATAGGCCTATGTTCTGTAAAATCAACTACAATATTGGGGTAGGCCTAGCTAGGGCCTAAATGGTGGGTGGGGTGGGGGTTGGGTGGGGCAGGTGAGCGGGCGGGGGGGGGTAGGGGGTCTCCCCGATATCCCTAGGTTGCCCGATGTCGCTGACAAATTGTATATTAAGTGCACTGTACATTAGCACACTAGGCCTAGAGTTGATCGTTTGAGAATTAAGTAGTTCTATGTCCATGCATATTAACGAATGTGACTTTTCCACACCAGTCCTAACACGACAAAATTAAGATTTACAGTGAGTATACATTGTTGGTGAACAACTTACCCATCAAAATAATCCATTAGTCTTTCAGAAGGGATCAAAATCGAATTTTTTTTTTTCTGAGGAGTTCTCATTTTGTGCTTTATGTGCTCCTTGGCCATTTTGAGCGAATGTCACATGATCCAGGTACGGACCCTGATTGGTTCCTTGGACATAGAACCACCTGATTTGAAAAGAGCCCCACTCAGGATATAGAACTAAATGTTTCTACGTGTTAATATGGTGTAGACTTTAGGTTGGAGCTAAGCACTAAGTGACATAAACCTAACTGATTTTAGAATGCCCTGGTATGCTTAACTCCATTTCTGCGAAAAGTGGACATAGAGCCAGCTGATTCTCAAGGGACGACTTGTCAATGTAGAAGAGCTGCAGCCATTGCTGCCAGAAGATTTTAGTGAACTGTGAGGAGTTCTTCACTTTGGGCAGTTTACTACGTTACTGAATGACCGTAAAACAGGACAGCACTTTCGTACGGTTTTATCTTCAATGAACAGAGCCAAGAAAGACCAATCAGAGAGGGGTTTTAAGGAAGAATACATCCACATGCTGTCTTATTGGCCGACAGATCTCCGTGGAGTTGAAAAGCCAAATGATGTTATCAGGTAGTCAGTCATGTGAGGGAGTGCATATTCGCGGATTTTAGTTTTACCTGTAAAATGGTGGAGGCAGTCATCCCCTCATAATGAACTAGGAAAACAAGGTGTGTAAATTTCTATATGAGTCCCTAGTTACGTAAACGTGATTGATATGAGCAGATATGAGGGCATCTTTACACGGCATAAATTAGTTTGATTAGTCCTCGACTTAACAATTGCTTGATGCGTGGTATCATGCCATTTGTTGCCATGTTTTCTACCACAGTATGACTGGCGATTTCTGAGCTAACGTAATGCAAAACATGGTACTTCCAAGTAAGCTTTGAAGGCACAAGACAGTGCTATACAATATCGGATTCATTATCAATAATGATCAAATCTTTGTATTGACAAACCGTTCCTACACGGCTGGGTTGGTCGCCTGTGAACACATCGCTGTTAAAATATGTTCAGGCCAGTGCGATAGTTAGCCAGTAAGGTAGTTTGCTGAAGCTTAATTCAACAGTTCTCAAACTTGGTCCTGGGGTGAACGCTAGCGCGGTGGTTTTTGCTCCAACTGGAATGGCTATCGCAGAATTTTAACAAGCTACAAGCAATTATTTTTCCTCACAAGTGGCTTATAATGTTAGAGGGGCGTTTCACTCTTTTGAACTCTATTATGACACAAATGGCTATGCATTCAATGATTTCCAAAAACTCAGTGCAAGTAGCAGCAATGTGTTTGTAAAAATAGACTACACCTTATGATCAATGGACGCCAACCTTTTGACCAATAACAATACGTGTTAATCCGCTAGGCATGGTGTAATTATGACTGAATTATGTAAATCCCGTGGTGCTTGCTACTGCTGGGGGGCTTTGGGTTTACCAGCTTAGCATCACATGGTGGTTTCGGACAGTACAGTAACCAGAAAGCACTCCCGAGATAGAAGTGGATGAGGGTGCCAGTACTGAGACTTGTTTGTTGCTTGCATCAGAATTCGTGATTATCTGAGATGTTTAAAGGTGACCTATTATGCCATTTTCCCAAGTTTATATTTTGGTCTTTGACTCCCCTAGAGTACTACTGATTGCGCAAAGTAAAAAAAGGGTACTTATTTCGCTCATACTGCCATCCTCAAAAAACCCCATTTGTAGTCCATAGTAGTCTCTGCCTGAAACGCCTCATTGGGGTGGATCTTCCGCTATGGCCCCCACTCCCCGTGTGCCCACTTTCTTCTGACTGGCCAGCTCTGTGGAGGGCGGATCTAGGCAAGACGAGGCAGCAGAACGCAGTTTTCTGTGTCCGGCTCCACAGAGTGAAACTGAAGCGTCTCCCGAAGGAATCGACGGGCATATTCTGCAATCAAACGCAGTACATGTGTATAGATCAAATGAAATTAACTTGTTCTAATAAACGCAATGGCGAAAGTGGAGGACGCAGTGCGAATGTCTGGCAGATCAAGCTCGAATTTGCTGTCTACCTACAGATACTATGGTGAGTACACCGGTGTCTCTACTCTAGCTAGGATTGAGGGAAAGCTAGAATCCACCCCATATAGACACATTTGTATAACGGGTCGACAAACCCAAGTGTAGACCGGAGACCGTAGAAATCTGGTGGGTCGGAGTTTAGAGGGAAACACGGACAGTGAGGAGCAGCTAAAAGTGGGCTAACAGCTTATGGACTGCTTTGGTATGTATAAGGACCTGCTGGTTCGTGTGCATAGCTGTGGTGTGTCGTTAGCGTGGAGTAACGAACAGCTTCTGCGCTGGTGTATGACGAAGGGGCGAAAGCTCCAGGCTAAACAGCCTTCTCAGAAATTGCCCGTGGTAATGGTTTACTTATTGCGTCGGAATGACCAGCGTTTGCTCGGAGAACATGGGCGCGATTAGCCGCTTTCACACCGGACGCAAAATGAATTTTTCGCGCGACAGATTACATTCCAAGTCAATGCATTGTCTTTGCATTTACTTTGAATGTAATCTCTCGCGTGAAAAATTTGTTTCGCGTCCGGTGTGAAAGCTGCTTAACGCGCCCATTACGCGTGTATTCACCTCTTTGCATTGACTTTGAATGTAGCTAATGTCGTGCGATAGTTTCGCGTCCGGTGTGAAAGCTGCTTAAAGCGCCCATTACGCGTATATTCGCGTCTTTGCATTGACTTTGAATGTAGCTAATCTGTCGTGCGAAAAATTTGTTTCGCGTCCGGGGTGAAAGCGGCTTGACATGCCCATAACTCGTGTATTCGAGTATTTGCATTGACTTTGAATGTAATCTGTCCCGCGAAAAATTCATTTCGCATACGATGTGAAAGCAGCTTTATGGATAGTACGCGACAGCTAGAGAGAGCTCGGTTATGTTATGAACATAAAACAGGTTTTGCAGACCGTAAGTTCTGTTAGCGTGGACAAGTTACTTATGTGGAGCCAGCAAATCGATCACCTTTACAGGAAAGAATTACCTATTTAATCTCCGCCTTTTTCGGCTTTTTATTACCCACAACAATTTCTAAAGGGGGATGAAATTATGTCACGGTAGTGCAGAGAAATCCTTTGTTATACCAGACACATTAGAGCTTCTGCGTTTCGCGATTGCTTTCACGGTAGAATCAGAGAGCTAACCCAGATATTTGTGATAGGGATCCGGCTGATCCCGGTCATGGATAAGTGAAGCGATCACAAGCAGCCGCTTCAACTGTGGTGGCTACAATCGGGCAACGTTATGATGAAACTGCCACATTGATGCTTACCGGAGTAACAAGCATACCGATCAGAATTACTGCATATAAGTTAACCAGGAGCATTTTTAATTAGCACGACACGCAAACTAACATGCAGTAGCTGGTAACCGAGCGGTCATAACCACAGAGGCAAACCCTTGCAATAAAGGTTTTACAGACAGCAAGATCCGTTACTGTGGACAGTTGTACCAAGCATCCTAATTACAAACAAATATTAAAAGTTAGCTTCAAACGAGGTTTATGTTCACACACCTTCTGTAGAATTTCCCCTGATATTACTCTTGCATATTTAGGACACAAACATTAGCAACAGTAATTTGGCTACGTTAGCCGTAGTGCTACAGCCACAATCAACTGGCCATCACGTCAGGTTGGCTTATGCAGTAAAAGCAACTTACAGCTTCTGTGTCTGTGAGTCACGGACAGTCGCGACCAATACAGGCTTTATCTTCAGATATTTTACAAAGCCTGCGTTTGAGGCCAGTTGTTAGTGCTAAGTATCGCTAGCGGTCCTGCTAGCCACCCGTAACACGTTAGCTTCACTTACATTATTTGCAGTTATATCATTACTTACAGCTTGTGGCTCCGAGCGCTTGATCGATGCAGCTGCTTCAGGTTTGAGAAGCAGCTGAAACGCTTATCCAGCGTCGAATTATCCTTTATTTATAAAGCTGTCTTTGGTGAAATGCTGAGCACAAGCAGCTAACATTCCCTTTGGCCGTGGCTGTTTGCTGCCAGCAAACAAAAAAAGCTACCCACTGATTTCGGGTGGCATCCTCTTTTGGAAGAGAAATAAGTGTTTTTCTTCGCGTCCAAAAGTAAACGGACAAGCAGCTTTGGGAGAGATACAGACAAAACTGCACCTCAAAATGATCTGCGGTTCTTCTTTTGTATTTCCAAAAGTGTCGACGCTACTAAGGCATAGTATGATCTGCCGTTGTTAGTGAACTGCTAGAATAGTTTCCGGTGTGGGCAGGTCCAGCGCCGTGATTGGCTCTGGCTAGGTCTGTACTAATTGGACGGCACAACCTGACGTCAGGTTTTGCCCAGATCTCGCTAAGATCTCGGGAGGAGCTGTTCAGAGAGGAAATCACGTTCACGAAATCACGTTCTTGGATTATGGCAAAACCCCTGTATCTTATGTTTAGAAACTGTTCAGAGGTTGAGTATGGACAACTAACATTATAACATTACTAATATGTATTAAAAGAAGGACCAGCGTAATAGGTCCCCTTTAACATTTGAAACCCTAAACATTTGAGATTTACATTAAGGATTCCAATAAATTGTGCACAAAACACTGAACTCACCTAAAGTTCAATTTGGAATCAGTTAATGGAAATCTTAAAAGTTAAACATTTTTAATAAACATTTGACAATTCAACTAATTCTGATTCCAACAGCACAAAATTTTGAGCTCACCCCAAGTCCAATTTAGCATTTTTGTCAGGCCTCTCTATTGCCCTTAAAGGGTGTGTCCCTTTTTAATTTTGGGATGCCAAAAATGGCTTCATTGATGAAAATGTTAAGGAAAAAAATAAAATTAAGGGTTTAAAGGGATTTCTATTGCCAGTCTTTTGAATAAATTCCATGCTAAATGCTCAAGAGGTTTTAATTTAGCTTTTATGGTCCACAGGGTCCCCATTATTAGAGGTCGGACTTGAATGGACCCAAAATTATATATACAATCGAAAGTATAATGAAGAGACCCTGTTATAACGCAAATATTTGAGGTTTGACCTTGTTCAAGCCGCATGCACTTTGTCCGCTTTGAAGGCTTTTCAAAGTTTTATAAAGTCCATGAGTGACGAATAAAAAATGACAACCATGATAAAGCAAAGAATATTTTTTTGACTTTATTTCTCGAGGGAGAAAGTGAAGAATATTTTTCAGAACCCAGGGGGAACCCTGGATCATTCTAGAGGTTGTTCGCATCTAAGACACAGCAGGTTTTCACCACGCAGTAGGGCACTGGCCACAGTAAATCCACACATTAATAACAAGAACACAACTTAATTCTCACACCATTTGCAGTGAAGCGCACTGATGACGTCATATTAGCTACTTCTGATCATGCGAGTAGTCAGAATGGTTGCGCCCATGGAAACTTTTTTCCCTCCTAAAAAACATTTTTCGGAAGCCCATGTTGTCCACTTTGCCTGAAAACATGGGAAATAATATATGAAGTGGACCGTCACATGCTACTGAAAGTTCGTAAACAAGTGTGATGAAGAAAGTGATGGATGAAGTATCCCTTTAAGCAATCAACCAAAAATATCTGATGTATATAAGCATTTTAGAGCCAGCCGAAAAAAAATTTAAAATGTCAGCTGTCACGCAGCTGTGAAACAATTTGAGAATACTGACACGAGTAAAATTGATGAATGACTGAGAACCATTTGAGTGCGAAAAAGACAATTGTATTTGAATAAACTGCAGTTTCAACTTCAATCAGAAATGTAAAAACAGTGATGTGCAGCTTTTTCCAAAGAAACTAGATGGGAGATAGAGATGCGAGCAAAACCGAGGAATGGACTAGAACTTTTTGATGGCCTGCAGTGCAGGCAGACAAGTCGATAGATATTTGGCAAAGGTGTAGACGGTTTACAATGAGGCCGTTTTTACTGAATTAGAACATACATATTTTATTAGACTGCAGAGTTTCGATATGAAGAAATTTTGAAAGCTCAAAACTTTGAAAGTTTTAATATAGTTTTCCTGTCACCCATCTTTTAAATTTTTTTTCCCCTCATTTCATATGAAATACTGTCGGTCCGGTCCGTGCTTCGAAAAATTTACTTAGTCTGGCCTAATCTCTGAATCATGTCGGGAACAGGACACTGGTGTCAAATGTTTTACAGATTGAGGCCACAGGACAATGGCCACAAAAGGGTTGGGTGACCAGAGTGGAAACAGCAGTCGTACACCATCAAGTTTTAACCAGCATTAAAGTTTAAGACATCTTGGCCCATCAATGGTTCAACTTGCTGCATCATTCAGGATAGATGGACTTAAACTTTTAAAGTCACCATGAAACAGGTCAGGGCAGAACCAGAGATTCGACATAGTACTTTGCATGAGTTTTAGGAAGAGTTCCAAGATAGAGTTGCAACAACTCACGAATAGGAGCCAATTCATACCCATTGTGTGAAACTGAACAGTTTTGCACAATGGAAATTTTGGGATTTTAGTTCTTTCTCAGAAAGGAAACATATTTCAGGAGAGATTCAATTAAACAGCTAGCAATGTTATCGTCAAGCATAAAGAGCTATGGGCCATATATAACAAAATCAAATCAATTATTGGTGTCATTGCCCTTTGCCTAAAAATAAGGAACACTGTCCTGCAGTCTTATGGTTTTACATTTTTATAATGCAGCACATTTCATCAAACCCATCTGGACAAAGACGGCTCCCGAAAAAGGGAAACACACCTTGCCCCTTCAAAAAAAACTGAGTATCAAAATAACTCTTAATGAAAGAAATATGACCTTACAAGCAATACATGTCTGAGTCCCAACTCAGCTCGCCAGTCCCGCTTTAGCACATTGACACATATTTCACCCTTGTGGCCCACGTTGGGATGGAAAATCTTGGTCAAGAAGTATCCCTTTGGTGGTGCAGCAGGGAAGTCTTTCCCCAGAACCAGGCGCATCCTGAAAATGCCTCCAGCAAATGGAGTTCTTTTTTTTTTTTTTTAAACAGAAAGAAAAAGAGGCATTGTCATCAATATCCCAAACAGCCACGGAATGCAATTTTCAAACCCGATTAAGTTTCATGACTAGTAGCATACACACACAAAATTTTAACATGTTCACACTTATCTAGACAAACAGATGGACGAGCTTTAGTATAATATCCCCTGCTCTACTTTATGTTGTGGTGGGGGAATAATGATTTGTAAATAAGATGGCATTTTTTAAAATTCATATACCAAATTTTGGGGGTTCATCAAATAATTCCAGTATTAATGTGCATGAAGTTACACACAGCTCTGACAAATTCCAGGTTGTACAATGGTTGGTGTAAGGAATAATAAATGTTTGTGGCTTACATTGGTACAAATATCACATCAAACAAACACCAGGTAAACACAGGGATAGTAAAAATTCAAAGCATTCATAGCATTACATAAATAATGTTCCAAATACCTGGTCCCTCTATTGCAGTGTGCAGTTCTGTGATGTCCTCTTCACTTGGATAGATCTTGATACCTTCAGGGGGGTCTGCAGCCAATGCAGTTACCTCTTTGTATACTAGTCGCAGAACCTGAGGGGGCAAGTTCTCCACATTGGAGTTCTGTAGAGGGAATAACAAGAATTCTTTATGTTATTTTTAACATTAAAGATTAAAGGCGGCTTTCTGGGAAATGATTCAGTGACTGCATTGTATCAAAACTCACTTCACCTACAAATTACTTTAATTAAATTGGATAAGGAGTTGACAGGATATGTCCATAGCTAGCAAGAACACAAGATGCTGCAGGAAGTTTCAACCAGCACGAAAGTTCAGGAGATCTTGAGCCATCAATGATCTTCCTTGAGGTCTCACAGAATGATTGACTTTTAAAGGTAAATGGAGTAGAACTGTCCTTAAAAAAAATGCAAACACTGCATTAGAAATAGGGGGAAAATTAGGTTGTCCAGGGGACAACAAAGGAAACAAATCAGGTTGTCCACAAGAGTTTATTTGTTCCGTGTAAAAAATTTTTTAGAGCGCAGTGATGATTATACACTTAAAAAAATGAATATACAGTGCTGTGAAAAAGTATTTGCCCCCTTCCTGCTTTTTTTTTGCATATTTGTGTCTCACAAATGTTAAATGTTTCAGATCAAACTAAATTTTAATATCCAACAAAGATAACCTGAGTAAATACAAAATGCAATTTTTAAATGATGATTTCATTTATTGAGGGAAAAAGCTATCCAAACCTACCTGGCCCTATGTGAAAAAGTAATGGCCCCCTAAACCTAATAACTGGTTGTGCCATCCTCGGCGATAACTGAAATAAAACATTAGCGATGACTGGCAATGAGTCTTTCACATCACTCCTGAGGAATTTTGGCCCACTCTTCTTTGCAGATTGTTTTAATTCAGCCACATTGGAGGGTTTTCGAGCATGTACGGCCTATCTAAAGGGAACCTATTATGCTACATTTCCAAGTTTATATTTTGATCTTGGACTCCCCTATAGTACTCCTGATCATTCAAAGTCCAAAAAAGGGTCCTTATTTAGCTCATACTGCCATCCTCAAAAAACCCCATTTGCAGTCCATTGTAGTCTCTGCCTAAAACGCCTCGTTTGGGCAGCTCTTCCGCTATGCCCCCCCCCCCGTGCGCCCACTTTCTTCTGATTGGCCAGCTCTGTGGAGGGCGGAGCTGGGTGGGACTCGGCAGAACGCAGTTTTCCGGGTCCGCCTCCCTAGTGTGAAACGTGAGACGCATCTGCCATCTGAGCTAACGAATCGGCAGGGACATTCCGCAATCAAATGCTGTACATGTGTATAGATCTTATGAAATTAACTTGTTCTAATAAACGCAGCAGCGAAAGTGGAAGACGCAGTGCGAAAGTCCGGCAGCTCGAGTTCGAATTTGCTATCTACCTACGGCTACTATGGTGAGTACACCAGTGTTTCTACTCTGTAGCTAGGATTGAGGGAAAGCTAGAATCCACCCCATACAGACACATTTGTGGAACGGGTCGACATACCCAAGTGTAGACCGGAGACTGTAGAAATCCGGTGGGTCTGAGTTTAGAGGGAAACATGGACAGTGAGGAGCAGCAAAAAGTGAACCAACAGCTTATGGACTGCTTAGGTGTGTACTGTAAGGATCTGCTGCTCCGTGTGCATAACTGTGGTGTGTTGTTAGCGTGGAGTAACAAACAGCCTCTGCGCTGGTATATGAAGGGGGGCGAAAGCTCCAGGCTAAACGGTCTTTTCGGAAATTGCCTGTGGTAATGGTTTACTTATTGCGCCGGAATGACCAGCGTTTGCTTGCGGAAAATGGGCGCGTTATGGATAGTACGCGACAGCTAGGGAGCTCCGGTTATGTTATGAACATAATACAGGTTTTAGAGTCCATAAGTTCCGTTAGCGTGAACAGTTGCTTATGTGGAGCCAGCGAATCGATAACTTCAACAGGAAAGAATTTCTCCGCCTTTTTTGGCATTTTATTAGCCAGAACAATTTCTAAAGGGGGATGAAATTACGCCACGGCAATGCAGAGAAATCGTTTGTTATACCAGACACATTATAGGTTGTGCATTTCACCGTGGTAGCATCAGAGAGCTGGCCCAGATATTGATGCAGTATCCGGCTGATCCCGGTCATGGATAAGTAAAACGATCGTTTCGCAGGCACCCAAACACGCACCCCAAGCTCTGCAAAACCTACATCTGGCCTAACTGCAGCCTTTTCAGCCCAACTTTGCAGACACATACATCACCTCTCCAGTTAGCTTCAACTACAGTGGATACAATCAGGCAACGTTATGATGAAACTGCCACATTGATGCTTACCGAAGTAACACAAGCATACCGATCAGAATTACCGCATATAAGTTAACACAGAGCATTTTTAACCCTTCAAACCCTAGAGAGGGACCCTGAGAACACACCAGAAGAAATGGCAAAAAATGAAGCATTACCCATGTAAGAATATAGTCATGCGGCATATCAAATTCAACAGAAGAACCTCAACTACAAGAATATGTCAGCTATTTTTACATGCTCCAAACAATTCCGACACCAACGAAATGAATAACCAAACACCAAAATCCCAACAGAGCCACCTAGTTAACCCACTCGCCACAATTTCTATGTTATCGCTCTGCTGCTTTACACCACATGCACAACCAATAGCTCAAATGAAACCAAAGACTCCACAGATTCCAATGATATGCCCCTCTTTACTCTGTTCCAAAGCATTTGCAGGATTTCGGCAAAAGAAGAGCAGTAGGGTGTTTCTTCAGAAAAGGGCACAATTACGGTGAAGACGGTCCACCCATTTTTTGACAATGGAACTTAGCTTTCCTATTCATTTGGGGGCTAGAAATATTGGGCATGATAATCGCAATTAGGGGCGACTTTTAAAGGGACACTCATTCCAATGACCTTGACATCCAAGGTCAGAGCATGACGCAAATGTCCATACCGTAATCATTCAAAATTACGCCAAAAGAAAATTAAGTTGAAAATTAAACCCTTTTCACTGATGACTCAGACTTGTCACCAGGAACAAGTCTTCTTTAATGTTTCAAGTTATATTAGAAAAGCTATTGGTTCAGGAAAAACAGGATTAACCCTTTCCCCTCGACCAAAAGCAGGTGTCCTTTAAGTTTGGTTTTCCCCGTCTTGACCGTAATCAGTCAGTTATTTTAGTTCAACAGTTGTCCACCAGATGTCAATCCTGCCCTAAAACAAAAAACAGCAACAACAACACCAACAACACAAAAGGAGGCCATTTTGAACCCTTCTGGGTGTGGTGGCTGAGTGCCAAGGCTCAGGTAGTATTAGAATTTTTACTTGTCACACAAATTAAATGTCTTTGCCATAATCATGAAAACATGTTTTAGTAGCTAGTGCTTCTTTATGAGGTTATGCTTGATTAGAAACCTTTTCAGAGAAGTATGAAATGAGGGAAACTTCAGCCCTCACATTGGTTGCAAATTTCCACGTGGCTGCATTATAGGTCTTTACCGACGCCTTTACCGTAATCAACTGCTCTGCCAAGATATCCGGTGTTGTGTATATAAGTGGAAAAAAATCCTGGAATGTGGAAGTTTCTTTTTATCAGAGTCCAACACGATGTTCTCGTGACAAAAAGGTTTACAAATTTGAACTCAGCTTCTAAAACTAAAAAATCTACTTACAATACATACTGCAGTTGCATACATATGACTGTAGTCCTGATGATACTGCTGTTTTCCATGTTAAAAATTTTTGTGTTTCGAGTTTGCATTTATTCAAAATAAACTTTTTAGGCAGAATATTGATTCACTTGTATATTCGTTGTCTTGACGCATGCATTGATTGTGAAGGGTGAAATATTTGAGGCTCTGGCAAAACGGACCATTTTGGAATAAAATTACTGGTACTTTACAGCATAGAAAAATTATGCAGGGGCATGCTGGAATATTGTTATGACTTGAAAATCACAACAAAGAAAACCAGCAATGACAACTTAAACAAATTTATTCTTCACTGATAAAAAAAAAAAAACTACAAATAATCCAGTTTGATCTTATAACACTCTAACGCCACTATGTAACTCTGTTGCCAAAACAAAAATTCTGCCCCCACTGACCAAAATCACAGCATTTATATAGACTAGAAACATTCTGGAAAGATCTACAGGATTCCTGGGTAATCCCGCCCCCTCCAGGCAGGAAGATGCCAGAAGCTTCTAGAAAGCACTGGTCTATTACAAAGAAGTGATATTACATCAGATCATGTTTTGCTCCAGACACACCAGCAGAGGGTGCTGAAGAACAAAATAAATAGCTGACCAGCAAGGCAGCAAAAACAGCATGTAACAAATCTCCATTTGCAAATGATATACAGTGCTTTACATAAAATACTCATACATAATATACTTAATTTTGCATTTGGGCCCTACCCCCAAAATAACATAGTCTGCAAAAATTCCACACCCTTTACAGCCAGTGCATGTTCGTACAGCAAAGGTGGAGACATGCCTTCTCACACTCAGACTAGACTTAACAATGAACCTTTCAATGCCTTTGACATGTTTGAATAACCAAAAGATTCATGCAGGAAGTATGATACTCCTTTCTTCAGTGCAATTTGCCAAAAAAAATTGATTACGGTGAAGAGGTATGTCACTTCATCTTTACCGTAATTGTTGATTACGGAAAAGACATCTGACCATCTTAAAGTTTGTTGAAAAAAAAAATTAAACCAGCCATAACCCAGCTTTGCCATTTTAATGCTGACTAGTACTTTGGAATGCCTATTTGAAGAATAAAAAAAGTGGAATCCCGGAGAAAATTTTTGGTGGACATGTCTTTACCGTAATCATGCCCTTTTCTGTAGAAACGCCCAGTAACAGAAATGGGTTCGTAAAAAAACAAGAGTATTTAAACATCTGAACAAATCTCACAAGTGTCCCCTTCATTTTGAGACCAAAATCATTCAAATAGACCTTATGGTTGAATTTTTGGTCTAATAAACAGGCTAAGGTTTAAAGGGTTAAGTAGCACAGCACGCGAACTAACATGCAGTAGCTGGTAACAGAGCAGGCATACCAACAGACACAAACATTACCCTGTGATACTGGTTTTACAGACCGCAAGTTCCGTTACCGTGAACAGTTGTAACAAGCATCCAAATTACAAACAAGTATAAAAAGTTAGCTTCAAATGAGGTTTATGTTCACACACCTTCTGTTGAATATCTCCTGATATTACTCTTGCACACAAACATTAGCAACGGTAACTTGGCTACGTTAGCCACTGTGCTACTGCCACATTCAACTGGCTATCACGTTAGGTAGGCTTATGCAGTAAAAGCAACTTACAGCTTCTGCGTCTGTGAGTCACGAACAGTCGCCACCGATCCAGGCTTTATCTTCAGAAATTTTACAAAGCCTGCGTTTGAGGCCAGTTGTTAGTGCTAACTATCGTTAGTAGTCCTGCTAGCCACCCGTAACACGTTAGCTTCACTTACATTATTTGATGTTATATCATTACTTACAGCTTGTGGCTCCGAGCGCTTGATCGATGTAACTGCTTCAGGTCTGAGAAGCAGCTGAAACGCTTATCCAGCGTCGAATTATCCTTTATTGACAAAGCTGTCTTTGGTGAAATGCTGAGCACAAATAGCTAACATTCCCTCTGGCCATGGCTGTTTGCTGCCAGCAAACAAAAAAGCTACCCACTGATTTCTGGTGGCATCGTCTTTTGAAAGAGAAATAGGTGCTTTTCTTTGCGTCCAAAAATAAACGGACGAGCAGCTTTGGGAGAGATACTGACAAAACTGCACCTCAAATGATCTGCGGTTCTTCTTTTGCATTTCCAAAAGTGTAGACACTACTAAGGCATAGTATGATCCGCGGTTGTTTGTGAGCTGCTAGAATAGTTTCCGGTGTGGTCCAGCGCCGTGACTGGCTCTGGCTAGGTCTGTATTACTTGGACGGCACAACTCTTCTCAGTTACATAAAAGCTTTATATATTCCATTTTGCCAACTTTCCTTGACAAATGACATAGTGGTAAAAATAGATTTACACCCCCACCCCCCACCCAATGCAAGTGGTTTGGTCCGTCTTTAGCGCCGCAACACAAGACTGATGACGTGAGCTACCACACACGCTCGCTCGCCTGAGATCCCTTGTTGCGTATCTTTCTCACTTTGCCCGCAACGGTGGCTGGAGGCGAGCACACTTTCAGTCAACTTAAAGAGCTTAGGACATGCACTGAGCAAGTTTATGAATACAAAAGGGTACAATTAAAAGAATTCCCATCGTCTGCCTTAAAAAAAAAAAAAAAAAGTAGAAAATAATTAACAAAAATCGCTATTTTTTTGTTACTTGACCAGCCTTCCTCATTAACAAACATTCTGAGCAACACAGAAAAGCGATTCTGGCAGTCCCCTGTGTGGTCACGTCATAAGTAGCACACGGTGGGCGATTGTGCGTCCAACAACGATGGTATCCCAGTCAGATTCCAATAGTTCCTCAGAATTTTCAATTGAATCTGTCCATTTTGATGAAGAAGAGTACTTTTTTTATGGAAGATGAGGAAACTCAACATAAAGCTGCTTTCACACCGGACGCGAAACGAATTTTTTCTCATGACAGATTACATTCAAAGTCAATGCAAAGACGCTAATACGTTTCACCTGTATTCGCGTCTTTGCATTGACTTTAAATGTAATCTGTCGTGCGAAAAAAACCGTTTTGCGTCCGGTGTGAAAGCAGCTTAACAAGGGATTCAGAACCATACAGATTCCAGCCTGAGTACTCGAGCAATGAAGACAGATAATTGTCACTGTCTCCGCCTGTCCCGAACTGTACAGCACTTACCAGCCAAGCAACGGAATGATTATTATTCCGGTTCTACAACTTTTTTCTGTGCACGGCGTGTAGGATAACCAGCCTACTCACTTCTCAACCTTAAGTGAGTTCAACAGACCTGACGTTTGGTTACCTTACCTAACAAGACCATATATAATATATTAGGCTAAGAATAGCGTTAGTGGTAGTTGAACTCAAGCCTGATCTAGCCAGTAGTGAAATGATAATGTTCGCGGCTCTATTCATTTATGTGCACTGTGTTTCATGAGCTCTCGAAACAATGCGTGTAAGCCGTACCTCGCAGCTTGCTATTATTAGCTAGTTAGCGAGCGAACACGCAGTGCGCAGAAATACAGAGTCATGAATGATATCACAACATGTGTAAACCATATCTTGCAGCTTGCTATTATTAGGTAGTAAGCTAGCAAGCACACAGTGCACAGAAATAAATAGAATGCCGTGAATAGTATCATTTCACTACTTAGCTGGATAGATCACACTGAACAGCGAGTTGGCTAGCTATTGAACAGGCTGTGCAGAGAAACGATTTGGGTTCAAAAATAATAATAATAATAATAATGATGATGATATGTAAACACATGAATACTCGAAATGTTGGCCGCATATCGTAGGTTTCAGTGACCCGGGCTTGCCTGGGCCAGCAAAGTCGGCACGAGTATATTGCACTTGTTTTGTCCATATTCTCAATATCTCTGCATCTTTCGGCCACAGAAACATTCCATGGCCATATGCATGCGTTGCACTGCATCTCCACACTACACACTGCTTTCCGTTCACTCTCGGTGATTTTTGTTGGTCCATTCTTTAAGATATTCTCCGTCCAGACCAGAGTCGTGAACGGCTAACCACCTAGACACAATTCGTGTACAACTTATGACGTCACGTGGCTGAGCTGGCCCAGCGCAGATGTTCTCGATTGAGGCAAAGGGGGCGTTCCCACAAGTGGATAATTTAGCAGATAAAATGCGGCTTTTTAAAACATTGGATAAAGTACACGATATTAAAACCATCACTAATTGTTCAAGATGGGTACTTTGTAGCATTTTATCGCATAAAAAACAGCTGAATTTCATGTCCTAAGCTCTTTAATAAAAAAATCTCTTGCGCTCCACCATGTCACAAGAGAGACTAAATGGTTTAGCGAAGATCTCGATAGAACATGAACTGGCCAAGAGAATTGATTTCGATTATATTATACATGACTTCGCAACTAGAAAAGTGCGGCACCTTTCATTTGTCAAATGAATAGGCTATGTGTAGCCTACTTTATGTTTTTTTGTTTTAATTGGCCTGTCAAAACATTTACCTAAGCATGTATGTAACAATATTCATGATTTTATCTCTTGTGATCCTTGAGAATACATATTTTCGAATAGGCTTCTGAGACATTTATCCAGTGGCGGGCGGTGGACAGAGAACAAGGAGAGCGATAAACATGTCTTTAAACTGCTCATTAGTCTTGATCTGTTTTCAGTCAATTTCCCTGTTAAAAGACACTTGAACTCTCCTCTCTCAGGTGTAGCTAATCGTCTTCGTTAAGACAAGAAATCAAACGCACCAGTTGAACGCAAAAAGAGCACATTTCAATCTTTTTCAATTAAACAATCATTACGCACAGGTTTGAAGACTTGCTTAGGATGTGACAAAATTTAACATGGAAAATCCACAGTGGTTTTTTCGTGAAGAGTTGCCTATTAAGGCATGTGAATTAAACATTTTATAGATGTTTTTTTTTTTTTTTTTTTTTAAAGATTATTTTTTTGGGAATTTTCCCTTCAGTCGACAGTTATACAGTGTAGAGAGACAGGAGAGTTGGGGAGAAGAATGAGGGGAGACATGCAGCAAATGACCCGAGCCGGATTCGAAACCCAGGTCGCTGCGGGAAGGACACAGCCTTTATAGTACGCGCACTTAGACCGATGAGCCACCGGGGCGCCCCAACATTTTATAGATGTTTATTCACTCGCCTAAACATTTCATTATAAGGGAAAGTAACATGTTGACCAAGAACAATGATTGAAATCGGGTCACTAATCTCATCCTTTTCAAGGGATGTTTTCCACCCCCTCGGTTTTCTGTCCACCGCCCGCCACTGCATTTATCTGCAAATCTGTGAAAAGTAGCCTACATTATTTATTTTACATGATCCTTGAAACATGATATGATTTATCTTAACAACACAAAACAAGTGTCACATAAAGTGTCCCGTCAGCGTGTTTTTTCATCATTATATTTTTCATTCTGTTATTGTAGCCTATTAATTAACTCTATAGCCCAGATCTCGTGAAGATCTCTGGACGAGCTGTTAAGAGAGGAAATCACGTTCACGAAATCACGTTCTTGGATTACGGCAAAACCCCTGTATCTTATGTTTAGAAACCTTACAGAGGTTGAGTATGTACATCCAAAATTATAACATTACTTATGTGTGTTAAAAGAAGGATCAGCATAATAGGTCCCCTTTAAGGTCATGCCACACCATCTCAGTCGGACTTAAGGCCAGACTTTGACTAGGCCACTCCAAAGACTTCATTTTGTTATTTTTAAGCTATTCAGAGGTTGGCTTGCTGGCGTTTCAGATCACTGTCAGCTGCATAACCCAAGTGAGTTTGAGGTCACAAACTGATGGTCAGACATTCTCCTTCAGGATTTTCTGATAGAGAGCAGCATTCATGGTTCCATCAATTACAGCAAGTCGTCCAGGTCCTGAAGCAGCAAAGCAGCCCCAGACAATCACACGACCACCATGTTTGACTGTTGGCGTGATGTTCTTTTTATGAAATGTTGTGTTAGTTTTACACCAGATGCAACAGGCTACACACCTTCCAAAAAATTCAACTTTTGTCTTGTCAGTCCACAGAATATTTTTCCAAAGTCTTGGGGATTATCAAGATGTTCTTTTGGCAAATGTCAGACGAGGCGTTGTGTTCCTTTTGGTCAGCAGTAGTTTTCACCTCGCAACTCTTCAATGGATGCAGTTTTTTCCGAGTCTCTTTCTTATTGTTGAATCATGAACACTGACTAACTGAGGTAAGTGAGGCCTGCAGCTGCAGTTCTTTAGATGTTGTTTTGGGTTCTTTTGTTATCTCCTGGATGAGTCGTCGATGCGCTCTTGGAGTAATTTTTGTAGGCTAGCCACTCCTGGGAAGGTTCACCACTGTTCCAAGGTTTCTCCATTTGTGGATAATGGCTCTCACTGTGGTTTGCTGGAGTCCCAAAGCCTTAGAAATGGCTTTGTAACCTTTTCCAGACTGATATATGTCAATGACTTTGTTCCTCATCTATTCTTGAATTTCTTCAGATGGTGTTGCTTTTTGAGATCTCGTAGTCTACTTCACTTTGTCAGACAAGTTCTATTAAAGAGATTTCTTGATTTAATAGGTCTGGCAGTAATCAGGCCTGGGTGTGGCTAGTGAAACTGAACTAAAAAAAAAAATGTGGTTATCACAGTTAATTCATGATTTAACAAGGGGGGGGCAATAACTTTTTCACTTAGGGGTAGGTAGGTTTGGATAGCTTTTTCCCTTAAGGGGTGATCTGGGGTTAAATGAAAAATGACACCAGGAAACCACTCAGAATTAATCTAAAGAGGTATATGTGATAACCACCAAAAAAGATCCAAGTTGGCATTTTTCACTTTATGCGGTTGCTATGGTAACCGAGCAAGCTCATTAAATATGCAGAAAACTTCTGGCACCAATTCCTCTTTAACTCTATGATAGAATTCAGTGTTTCTTACATCATTTAAAAGCCATTGCTTATCCAAATGCAATGTAGCCATTCTTTGCCCAATTTATCAGTTTTGTGATTTTGGGGCATTTTACTCAAATTTTGAGATTATTTTGTGCAGAATCTGACGAATACTCAAAATATTCAAAGTATGTAACAGATAGGCTAAATTTCCCTATGTCATTGCATTTCTAATGAAGTAAAGTACCTACAGCCCAAATTTCATTGATTTTCAATGATAAATAAAAAAGTTATGGCTGCCACAAACATGGGAAATGCGGAAGAATACCTAAGGAAATCAATGGAAAATGCATTAGACTGCATTGAAAAGTGTAATTCAGTTTTTAATCCTTGTAGCAATTAGTGATTATTAAAGGTGGGTTATAATAGAATATTTTTATTTGAAAAAAAAAAAAAAAAAAATTTTTTTTGGAAAAAAATCAAATTTTGCCCATTTAACCCCAGATCACCCCTTAATAAATGAAATCATTTAAAAAGTGCATTTTGTATTTACTCAGATTATCTTTGTCCAATATTAAAATTTATTTAATGATCTGAAACATTCAAATGTGACAAATATGCAAAAAAAAAAAAAAAAAAATCAGGAAGGGGGCAAATTCCTTTTCACAGCACTGTAAATCAGAAACCAAAAAATTCAAGCATTTACTTCATGTAATATTGGATCATATAGATGAAGTACACAGATAATACATAATAGAAACAAATAGTCTTTTTGAGAGAAAAAGTCTATCTAATGTGGCAACCCTTTGCTTTGATTACAGCATTCAATCTTCAGGCATGGTGTTCACAAAATGTCACCATTTCCTCACTCACTGAAACATTCCATATAATTTGAAACTCATTCCAAAGAGATTCGATTTTTTTTTTTTTTTTTTTAACAGATTTGTTCATTTTGGCATCAAGCAAATCCCAGATTATCGTCTGGATTTTCAGCAGGCCAAGTCATAACTTTTGTCACCAGATGATTATTTCTGACTGAGATAAATCATGTGCAACTTAGAAGTGTGTTATGAGTCTTTATCTTGTTCAGTCTCTTTCCAGACGACAACACGTGCCTGTACAGGAGGCTGTGATACTTCTTTTAATCCATGATTCCATCAATTTATGAGATCACCGGCTCCTTTGATGCAGACTGAACCCCAAACTATATTACCACCACCTCCATGTTTTACTGAAGGGGTTAAACAGTCACTTTTGAAAGATTCTCCAAATCAACGGTGCACCCAAGTTGTGCATTGGAATGAGAAAATTTCACATTTTGATTCACTGGTCCAAAGGACTTGTTCCCAGTTCACTGGTGTCTGATCGTTGAGTTTCTTGGCAGACTGAAGTCTTTTTTTGGTGTTGCCAGCACTAAGTCTTGTTCCAATCAGACCAGTTTCACACAGATGTCTGGAAATGGTAGATCTTGATACTTTCATCTCTTCACGTCTGGCGCTATCAATATCATCATAGAGCTGTCCAGCTGTCACCCACCAATTTTTTTTTTTACTTGTCATACACAAATAACAAACATCAGAGGCACTTAACTTCCGTTTTGCACCTCTATTGCCACTAGTTTTCAGCAAACCGGTCTCTCTGAAATGCTTGCCGTGTCTTAGTGCCATGGCAGCATTTAACATCTGAAATTTTTCTAAGTGACCAAACAGCGTCATGTAAGGCCACAATGTGGCAACGAACAATCTCAGAGAGCTCCTTCCATCGTGTTTTTCCCCTTTGCACAGAAGCCAAATTGGGCCATTTATGCGTTACCCTATTTAAAGCTTTATAATTCAAGATGAGCTTCATAGAGAGCCGGGAAATGGCTCAACTGAGACAAAATGCTTGCAGCATTTACTTGGCTTTCAAAAATGGCCGGCTGCCGGCGATTTTCGCCGCCTACTAGGGACACGACAACCGGCTACTCGGTAACTCTGATTATCCATATTACAAAATTCTTTTGGTCACCTTCCTTGTTTCTTTAACCCGAAGTCAAGCCATATTTTCCATTAAAGAAGGTTTTTGCGTCATTTCCTTTGCTTTAGTAAGACATTGTGGTTACTTTCATCGCATACGAACGAGCCTGGCGCAGCCTCCGTATTCTGCGTTCCTATTAAATTTCTCCTGAAACGATTCTGATCAAAACCAGAGGTGCTTGCATGGGCAGCCAGCTATTACATCGCCAGCATTTAAAAATTCACTTTGCCGTTTGACCAAGGATACGAGATGGCTGAACCCCTAGGTAAAAAACTAAAAACCACCACAGTATTGTCCTTTAACAAGGAAAAGTTTTATCATTTCTTGCCAACATACATAAACACAACCATCATTTAATGTTGAACGTTTTAACATCAATTAACAGAACCGTTTCATGAGCGGGACACTTTTTTGCAGACACTAAATTCAAATTTCCCTTTAATACAAATATAAAATGATGGCGTAAGGTTTTCAGGCAATATAATGGTGTGAAAGTAAAGTTTAATATCTTACCTTTATAACCAGATATCGTTTTAACCATTTACTAAAGCTTCATCTTTGCATGAGTCAGAGAAAGGATGCCAAGGCCGGTAATTCAGGAAAATGATTTTTTTTTTTTTTTTTTTTTTTTTTTAATTACTTGGAATACCATTTGGGTCACTGTAACTGAAGTGGTTGCTACAGAGGACAACGATTTTTTCTGTTGCAAGAGATCATTTTTTTAAACTGCTGGATAGATACTATGGGCAAGGATATTGAGCAGTTTGCACATCAGGCTTAGCTGAGGAGTTTAATTCATGCAACTCCTGAAAGACAGGGATAGAAGTGAACTCGTCAATATTCTAGACTGTGTTCCAGCTCTGCTTGCTTGTGAATATTCAATAACTGATCCGGGGGTGCCATATAGTGATAGAGTAGTGCAACTGCTTCCATAAAAAGAGCTGCTCTATGTCCGCAGGCATCTACATCTACAGAGAGGTGTTAAGTGGTTTGCAGCTTTGTCTGGTCAAAGTCACTTTGTATTCACACATCTGAAATTTGATGAACTCTTAAGCCTATTTAAATGACTCCCACTCGCGCGTCATTCTGATCATCAATAACGAGGCCCGTAAAAAGGCTGGAAAGTGGGTCAGGCCGAAAGTATCTCACTCAGGGAATGGTTATCGAACAGTGACATACTCAGGACACATTTACACTAACGTGAATACTTTACAAGTTATTTCGAAAAGGGACCTTTAGATATGTGTGTGTGTGTGTGTGTGTGTGTGTGTGTGTGTGTGTGTGTGTGTGTGTGTGTGTACATATACACACACACACACACACACATACACTTAGCTCCATTAAAAACGCACGGGTGAGGTATGTACTGTATTTGCGGCAAATTGAAGAATCAATAGATTTTTATTGCTTTTCCAGTGAGGCACGAGAGGAAAGAAAAGTGCGTTGTATTGTAATCCTGACACGCACCACGTACACGCGCCAAGCACTTCAGTAATAACAAACATTGAGCTGTTCGTGATGTGTACAGTGACACTTGACTTGTTCTTTTTGGTGCGGTCAAGTTTGTGGTAAAGTTAAATCTCTCTGGATAAGGGACGTGTCAATCCAATAGATAATTACTGGGGAATTTGACCTGGGTGTGAACTAGGGCTGTCATGAATATCCCATATTCGAATACATATCGATTTTCTATCGATAAAACGAACCACAGAACGTGAAAATTAATTATTGAATATTAAAAAAAAAAAGAAAAGTCATGTCAAGATAATTAACCCACTGTCAGCATGTGCAGTGTATAGCGGGTGGCTACAAAAGCACTATAGGTAGATTCCACAGAAAGCGTGACCAATTGACAACTTTTATTTTTAAACCAATGTAAAATGTAGCAACTGCACGCCGAGCTGGAAAGGCAGGGAGGACTATGTGCACTTTGTGACAGACGCATGACACTGGTAAACTTATCTTAACGGCACCTGCATCCAGGCAGACACACTTCTGGGCTGTGAAATACAGAGAACTAAACTCATCCTCTTTCTCACAGATGCAGGACTCAGGTAAATTTACACCCCCATTGTCTTAAGGGCACCGGTAACCGGCAGAGATATTTCAGGTCTGTGGGAGCATATTGATCAAGGTGTTACCCAGTTCAACCCAAAATGACCTTCCTGAACTTACCCTGTGCCAGACAATGCCACAGGGTCATCAACCAGACATTCACATAACTGCGCCCTGGGAATGGGAGGTTCGAAGGATCAAGTGTGAAAATACTAATTTCACCCACAATGTTACAAATATCATGTGTTCTGTTATATTGTAGGATAAGAGCCGATTAATAACATTAATAGCAATACGGATTATCCTTGGAATTCTTATTGTACCGGACGTTTCACGGCCAACTGTAGTGCAAGCATATCATGTTTGATATCATTTTACTCCACTAAAATTCCAAAATCGCATGGGGCATATTTCGTGGGGATTAAAATTGTACTAAACCCTCAATAATTATGAAAAGAAATACACTTCTACTTCTCCTTGTGGTAATGTCTCCGCCCAAAGTTCCTCCGGGAAGGGGGCGCCATCCTGGTTCAAATTACCCAAGTGACCTATGGCCCCACTACAGGAAGAGCTTCTTGAGTTTGGGCATAAAAGGTAGGAAAACAAACTATTCGGGGAAGACTGCAACAGACTTCCCACACGTGCATCTCCATGCTGTGTGTAGCCAATAGTCTATAGATATGGAAGATCGTAGACGACTTCCCACACATGCATCTGTTTGTGTGTAGCCGTTATCACAATGGAAGATTGCAGTCAACTTCCCCCACGCGCATCTCCATGCCGTGGTTAGCTTTAATCTAGTCATGGAAGATCTTAGGTGATTTCCCACACATGCTCTTGCAGCCGTGTGCAGACGTGATATAGCTAGGGAAGCTTGTATTCATCCTTCCAATATTGTACACTTTGTGTAGATGAGTAGTTGTGAGCTGCACCAGGTATGATTTGACTTCTTTACATTTTCTGTAACGATGTGATTGCTTCTTGTAATTCAAGCTCAGGGTGTGTGCTGGCTAAAAATTTCACTTAGCCACAGTGGCTAATCACCCCGAAGTTCAGTTAGCCACAGAGAAAACCATTTAGCCACACATTTTGCCTTAAATTTTAGTTAAAAACCTTAGAGAACTTGGATTCAGTCATACAGTGTGTGTACACAGTCACAGAATAAGTGCACAGACATCCAGAGACTAGTAGGTATGTATCATCTTGTCAGCGACACCTGTACCACAGTGTTCTGGCCAGGTTCTCTTCCAATCAGGGTGGTTACTGGCAGTTACAAGAAATTTTCAAATAAAGTGGCAATGAAATTTGTACAGGCTGAAAAATGCATTAAAAAAAAAAAAATCACATTTTTGAACTGTGATTAAAATTCAAACATGGACGGAAATCCATTACACATTTTTGAACAGGTAGGGACGACCCTGTTCAAATTGCATGGCGAGAGAACACTGTACTAGTATCCTGACCTCTGTCAGTGTTGGCTTTTCTGCAGCCGTAATGTGGTTTGCATGCTACTAGAGATGAAAAGAATAAAACAAAGTTCTTCAGAAAATGGAATTGCTGCATAATTTTCACAGAAAAATAGTTATGGAACTTGTATAACTAACACCCACCAAAACTTTACGACAAACTGCACACAGTCACATGATATAACAATATTGTGGTGACGGAGAGCTGGTTCAAGTGCCAGCTTTGCAAGAGTGCTGGGTAAGTATTAAGGACTATTAAGGCCATCCTCCAGTCTAATTATCTGGCTGCTACTTTAGACAAATGGGAACTAGATCCATAGAAGTCCAATATCACTTTAATGACAAATAGTTGAATTACTAACCTGATAGTGCCAGTTTACCATGCTAAAGATTGTCATTTTGTAATCCCCACTTGTGGCCAAGTGATTATTACATGTATTACAACATGAACAGATCCAATTTAGGCACGCTGGTTGCTGTGTAATTCAGGGTGTGGAATGGATTAAAAGTTATCCCATACAGCCACTATGAATTCACATCTTCACACCCGGATGCAACCTTATTTTGGCTCATACAGTAAAATATGACTGGAATGCCATGAACCCACACTCAATTAGCACTTATCTTCCTCCAATTGGCAATAATAATTGTTTTCAGAATTACTTTACTAAAACTCATAAGAAAGGTCAGATTGAAGTAACAAGAAATGTGAATATTTACATTATGTAAATTCAATTTGCTCAGAGTGCAATACATTCAGGTTTGAACATGATTGCCATCTAGATAAAATTTTACCTGAACAACAAACTAGTTGTGGACAAAACATATACCAATATGAGGTAAGCTTGGGCCGACTTCCGGTTTAACCAGTTCGATCCGGTTTACTTGATTGAACTGGTTCATTTTATATGGACCGTCGGAACCGGTACGTCATTATTAAAAAAAAAAAAAAAAATTTTTTTGAAGCGTCCAAAATGTGTCCAAAATGTTAAAATATAGCTCACAAAAACTCGCTGCTGACGGCGTCACGTGTATTTGCCGACGGCATTAAATCCATCTGTATTATATTTATTACGTTGGTCTAGTATATAAACTGAATGTGTCTCAGCCGAGCGCAACAACAAATAGCAGGAGATCAGGTTTCAAGTGAATGTGGGGTCGGGGGGTGGGGCCGGGGGCGAAAGTTTTTTTCCTACGAACTTTGTCCTCATTTGCATACGCGCATGCCCACTCCAGTGAGTTCTTGAATAATATCAAAACATTGCCACGTGAGTCGCCCACTCGCAATTGCCTGCTTTTATGCTTTGAAGCGCACCTCCGAACGAATTCTAAACCCACCCAACTATACACTGAAAAACCTTTACCAAACCGTCGGCTCTTTCTCAGTTTATTTGTTTTAGTTCATCATATTAATCTTCAGCAGTTAACCCTGAGTTAGCCCAAGATCATCAGTAAATGCACTCGCTAATTTCTAGCGTTTCTTCGGCGTAGTAAATAATGCTAACGTTAGTTACGATTGAGTCACTTTTTCTCCCAAGCAGTATGTGTGAATGTATTTAGCCGGCGAGCCTAAACGGTTAAGCTCGTGGGCTTCAAGTGCAATGTTAAATTCAGTCAAAATCAAAATAATTAGATAGAGCTGTTCAGAACTTAAACTTCAACTTCATATGGCTTAATGGTTCAGAATACCTGGAGTCACAAAATGATGACATACCCGCGAGGAGAATTATTAATATTAAACGCTCCAGGTTCATTTACAGCTGGCTAGCTATATCCGAAAAATTATCTACAGCGTTCACGGACACATGAAATGCAATGTAAATTCGGTGGCTCCTCGGAATTCAGTACTTTCTACTGGTCATCGGCATTCGGTGGCTCCTCGGAATTCAGTACTTTCTACTGGTCATTGGCAATGTCACTAGTTAGGTCTCTGGCAGCGTCTTTACAGTGAGTGAGCGATGTCAGAGATCTGCGTTTTTTACTTCAGCATATTCCTCCAGGGTTTTGTGAACGGGGCTAGAAAAAGATTATCTAGCTGCCAGAGACTGAATTAGTGACATTACCGATGACCAGTAGAAAGTACTGAATACCAAGGAGCCACTGAATTTCACCGAAAAAGTTCTGAACAGCATCATCTAATTTGATTTTGACTGAATATAACGTTACACTTGAAGCAAGTGCGACCCCAAGTGGTCAAAACCGGTATTATGGTTTGATTCGGTTTTCAATTCAATATCGAACCGGTTTAATTTTTTTCATATCGGCACATGCTTAATATGAGGGAAATAATGCCATAGGTTTGGCTAAAATCGGTAGAAGTATTCGGATTTAACTGTATACCGTGATAAAGGTCGATGTTGTATGTACTTAGCTTAGTTTTTTGGAGTAATATGTCTGGATACATCATTCGCCATAAAGCAAAACGAAGATGATTATCATTTTGTCGACAGCACAGTTTGTAGTAGCCAACTCGCGTCATGGATTTGTTTCTGAAAGCAACAGCTAGAGCCCAGAGACTCAATCAATTTATATATAATCGTTGGCTTTTGTGTCCTTCTGTCTCAGCGGCATGCAGTCGGCTGCTTGGAGTTCGGCTGTAAATGACTCGTGGCCGAGTTGCACGTAACCGACAGGCATTATGTCAGTTCAAAGTCGCGAAAATGCTATCATTGTTGCATACTTACTAACAGTTAGCAGGGTAGTCGACTGCTTGTCGTGGTTGCTCTGAACTCCGTTCTGAAGAGTTGTCCAGTTCTGCCTCGAGTAGACAGTACGTTGGCTTGCTCAAGCTAATAATCTCTGCTATATTACTGACTAATTTGCGAATCTATTTTCCGCCATTTCTGACATGTGACTGGGTAGCGGCGTTTAGAATACTGGGCCATTCTGACAAATAGCTGGCATACCAACAACAAGTTTACCATTTATTTAGTTATAAGGCTGCAAGTATGACGATTGCGGGTGGACTGCTTGTGTAAGGTAGCCCATGTGATATAAAATACCAAGGCAACGCACCAAATATTAGTGCTGAAAGACAATAACTTCATGCGTGGCTCAGCATTGTATTTTAAGGGCATCAAAACAAAGCTAAAGAACCCCAAGTGATGTAGCCTGATTTCGTCTAGGTTTCTCTAAAGCTTCTCGTAGTTACGGTAACTACAACCCATCATTTTCAACAAACTCAGAATATTTGTCCACAAAGTAGAGGATGTCTTTATTGTGAAAAATATGCAAATAATCATTATCCATCATAAGTGAAGTTAAGGCCTTTTCCTTTGCACGACAGAACTGAGCTCGAAGTTGCGCAGATTTCAGTGCCTATCTTGTCCCTCGGACATTAATGCGCTGCTTTAACGAGTGTTTGTTCAGTAAGTTTTACACTATCGCATGCTTACTTTCGCTTATCTGTTGCTGTCCCGCTAGATTCATGATTTAATATTATTGAGGTGGTCAATCTCAAATCACTCGCATCGTTTTTAATATGGTGGAGGTGAGTGAGGTTCCTAACCCGGAATTCCCTTTTCCGACACGTGAATTACAACATAGAAAAGTCCCGAATGCAATGATGAATCGTCAGCCAATCAGTGCGATCGGAATGAGCCTTATAAAGATAATTTATGACTGATGTATGATACTTAAGTATGAACCAAGTATGACAGCGAGTGCCGGCGGCGAGTGGGCGACTGGACTTGATGTAGGCATCGGGCAGCCGTGGCGCAAAACCTGAGATACTTACTTCGCCACTCTCTCCATTAGGCTTTCGCCAACGTGGCGCTTTGAGGCCAATTTTCGGTCGCCACATGCCACACCACTTCGCCATTGGCGACGTGGCGAGCGGATAACGCGCACCCTGACATGATTTGTCTTAGGATCTCTGTGAAGTGTTTAAACTTTTTCCAATTATTAATCCGTGACTGATTCCCCAAGACATAAAACAAGATTACATAAAGGAATCCATGCTTTTTATTATGAGCATGTAATGTACCACTAAACACAGTGTCGGACGTACATTTTTTGGTGTCGGACGCACAGTGTCTGAATGCAATTTAAAATCCAACTGGATCTTCATCTCTAACAAATGTATTTTAAACTTTATCATATAAAATTAAAATACCACAACTTCAAACCTCCACAACTACATTTCTGAGTAAGGTTACTAAAAAAGTAACATATCAAACCATTTTTGGTGTCGGGCGTACAAGGTCAGAAGGTAATTTTACATCATCTGGATCCTCGTCTCCAACAAACATATTTTAAACTTTATCATATCTTAATGAACAAAATACCACATTCAAACCTCTGCAAGTGGGTTTATGAGTAGGTGACTAAAAAATAACATATATAAAAACCTTTTTTGGTGTCGGACGTACAGGGTCCAAATGTAATTTTAAGCCAACTCGATCCCCATTAGCCTGGAATCCGTCCATATCAAGCTTTGGTCGCTCCCAACGGTCACTTGTTTATATATCTGGCCTCAGTCGGTAGACCAGCGTTTGACTTTCAAATATTCGCACAAAATCCATGCGAGATCTGTGATTGGCTCACAGTCGCAAGGGTGCCCCGCCCCTTTAGACAGACTTAAAAATAAATAAAATACCACTGTTCTGCATTCAACGGAAGTTCCGCCTCCCGGCTCAAGTTTACACGAGTATTCATCTGAGTGGCAGCAGAGTCTCTAGGCAATGAACGAGCCGGGAGGTGGGACTTCTGTTGAATGCACAAGCTTACTTGAAGCATAACTATGGTATTTTATTATTTTTAGCGAAAAATAACCGCGTTTCTAGAATTCTGAGGATACGAGTGGACAAAGCAGACTTGGATTATACTGGACGATGCTTTGGACGATGGTTTGAAAGTTTGTCAACGGATGTTTTGTGGAGTTTTCCCATTGCTACAGGGTGACCCAATTTGCTTCCAGCAAAAAAGGAATTTGGATAATTTTTCAAAACTCTCCAGTGGCCATAAAGTTGCGCCAGGTGAAGAACAACTTCACCCGTTCAAGACATCTAATGGTGAGTAATTGATATACAAATTATAGTTTTTGGGTGGAGTATCACTTTAATCTAGCCGATGCAATCATGCCCTTCAAGCTATAGCTAATGCCAATTACAGTGAAATACGTTATGTAATTTGAGTATTATTTAATTTAGCCTTTATTAAACCGGGGAATCCCACTGAAACAAACAAAATGCAGATATGGCCAAACATTATCCTGTTCAAAACCTAACAACCACTCCAAGAGTAAACGCAAGCAAGCCACAATCTAATTTTTAAGCTCATGTCAAATAACATTCACGAATGCCTTTGCTGGCCAGCTAACTCATATTCGATTGTTGGTTCTCACCAAAAGGTCACCCAATCAGCCAAGAGCAGAAAACATGAATATTCATATATTCACTTCATTAGTGACGTAAGGGCTAAAAACTGGCTATAAGACTGAGGCCAGACCGATATCAGTCAGTGACCGTTGGGAGCGACCAGCACTTGATATGTATGGATTCCAGGCTGGATCCCCATATAATGAACAAAACTTCAAACCTTGGCAAGTTGGCTGATAAGTAAGGTAACTCAACAAATTAATAACACTGCGGGAATTAAACACAACTGGTATCAAATATTCAGTTTGCCCTATTGAATACATAACACTTTGCTCAGTAAATTAATTCAATCAATTTCCCGATTCTCACTTGGAAACAGGTTGAGTGTTAACCTGCATTTTGGTAATGCCACTGGTAGTAGACAGTTTTATTTTTACATGAGCAGCCTTAACATGCACACCCTAAGTCAACAAAACCGCATTTTTACTTTTGGATAAGCAAAGCTTAGAAAGGAGTGCTGTGATGAGACTCAAATATGACTCATTACTTGATCTATCAATCGCTCACATTCAGCACACTGATGGGGAAATATATAAAAATGAATATATTACAGGTTTCAATGATTATTTTACTTGCATTCAATAAAACGACCGTTGCTTTCGTGAGCACAAACTCAAACAAAATGTTTACGAGAAAAATTCAGGTGGTTCCCGTTTATCAAATCGAAAAATTCAAAATGGCACTTGTGTGCCAATGTGTGAACTATGTCATCAACATAAGACTTCCCAACAAGGACGCGACCAAAACGTGTACCAGAAAAAGCAATACACCCATTTTGACTACCATAGTGAAATCCAGCCGAGTTGCGATACGCAATCGGAAGACGCGCCGCAAAGCCCCGAATGACCTAGAGTTCCACATAGCTACCAGATGTTCATATGCCATGATTTACAACCAACAATTTGGACACATTCACTTTCTTGTACTCACCTTTTCTCAAGTCCAGTGTCTTAAAATCTGTGGAATTTCAAAATCAAACTTCAAAATCAAATTTCCCTCCAGTACAAAGGTGATGGCAAAAAGACGATACAATCACACAACATAGTTCCTATTCCAGCTATCAGATGGCAGCTGATCAGTTCCTATTCCTCTTCCTATCCCTATGAAATGCTTTCCTCCAATTCCAGAACTGGTGGTATGAAAGTAATAACCATTCTTGTTACCAATTACAGTGTCCATGAGCTTTAAACTGTTGGAAACTGTGGTCTCGGACGTACAAAATTTGACACCAGTATTCCCAGCATGTTGCAAATACCTGATGACAATAAACTAGTCCATTATAATAAAGACATTATATACACATTTACTCCAGGATATCATGTTAGTTTGACAGTGCATATTGATGGGACAGTTATAAAGAATCATTTTTTGTGTCGGATGTACATGTGAAAAGTGTGTATACTGAGTATGCAAATCAATTTTTTATTTTAAATCAAACTGATTTTTTATCAATGCAATAAATACTAGGGCCTTATGTAAAAATCACTCCAATAAAAATTTGCAACAATGATAATCTTAGAAAAAAAATACAATTATTTAAATAAGCATCAATCAGGGATATCTAGACTCCTTTCTTGCATCTTACAAAAACACTGATATTTATATAAATATATATCTTCCACTCAGGTTTACTCATTGGTTTTGAAAAATAGGGCTATAAACCTTTAAAATGATGTATTACAGAGATGTGTAGCACCATTTTGAAAATTCCACCTATAGGTTTAGTAATTGGCGGAATTGCCCCTTACCTCATATTTTGCATTTAACATATGCAGTTGTATATTCATGTTGAATCAAGGGGTGCAATGAGTCTCAGGAGGTCACATACATAAATTAATACATAATTAGCTTTCCGGAAATCAGGGAATTTGCTTCGCAGCTGTGCTGGTTTCTTATCTTTTTTCAACACAAATAGGACGATTGAGCTTGGTTACGAATGTATTCAGGGAAAAAGTAGTATACAAGTGCCTAAAACTGCCAAAACCGCAAAAGTCAGGTATGTTTGAGTTCCTTTTTAAGTATTGTTCCCGATAATTCAGTAAAAAGAAAAAAGTTTGACTCTGATCTTAAACGGGAACGGGTTGAGGTCAATCATATTTAAACTGAGAGGCTTCTATACCTCAGACGGCACACAACTGAATATCCCACGACAGACATTACCAGGATTAGACGTTGAAGTGGTTTGATGCATGAAGCAGCACGAATGATAGCATTTTTTTAGTAACACCTACAGGTCTACATACCACAGGGAACTTACTGGGATAAAATGTAGAAGAGTACAGGACAACAAAACTATTATCAATTTCTTTGTGATCGAGTATGATTTATACTGCAAATACTGGTTTACATGAGTACTTGTTTGAGCTCTTTGATTGCAATCAGACTCGAAACAGGACATTCACATTCAAAACATTCTTTGAACTCTTAATTCAGCCATTTCTGGCAATGTCGCTTACGGGGGTACATAATCCCTCTAGATGTAAAAAGTACCAAATTAAGAAAGGTTGACGTCAAAATAGTCCAGATTTACAAAAGATAACGTTGCCAGCGACACCACTCATCTGCCGAAGGTTTACAAACAGGGCTATACAGCCCCGTAAGGAAACCAAAGAAACTTATACAGAACCCAAAAATACGCTACTTTTTACCATCTTTCAGCTAGCAAGTTCAGCTGGGTAGCAGGAAGTGGGTTCCTATCATTTTCAACGCAAATTCGGGTTACGCATGAACAAATTAGTTGAAATATCAACAACTAGGGGTGTGTTTCCCAAAATCACAGATGCTAACTTGCATAGTTGGGCCCATTGACTGTGAATGGACGAACTATGTAAGTTGCTAACTTAGTTAGCAACTACGCTTTAGGGAAACGCGCCCCAGACCAGTAACTTCATGCTAACGTCAATATAGACGAGCAACATTAAGGTAGCTAGCTAATTGTTAAACCCATGCTTAACTTAATAAAATAAGTCGTAAGAAACACAGTACACATTAGCAAACGTTAGCTAACAGCGTTAAATACAAACAAATAGCTAACGTTCGCTAGCAAGCTAAATTACGTTGTGGCTAGCTATGCTACCACGTACACTTAGCCATGGCCCACAACTAGCAGTAGCCCATCAACCATTTCAGTCGGAAGCAGCAATTACGTTAGAGAGCTGGATAGCAAGCTAACCAACTACAGCGTTAACACACCATTCCAAGTTAACGTTAAGTAGCTAGCTAGCTAGCTAGCCCAGTTCGAGCTGGCGACATCAACGTCAGGTTTTACGCTGAGAAGTTTTTATAACTAGCAAGATTATTAACATCGCTAAGCTCTGCCGGCCGCAGAGCAATTGTATCATGTTAAAAGCAGCTAAAAACTGATGTGGAATTCTAGCTAGCCATGAGCTACAGCTGGGTAGCACGTAGCTTACAGCGAAACCGTTGCTTCCCAGCTAACACTGAAGTTAGCGAGCTAGTTGCCTAGGCAATATCGCTACAAAGCAGTATAGATTTTCCAGCTAGCAAACCCACAGACTATCATAAGATAGCTAATTAGCCAAATCACACCGAACATCAGCTGGCTACTGGCTAAGCAAGCCTTTACAATATGGCTCGTAGGTACAAATATTCGGAAGCTTACCATGTCTTCGAATCCACAGAACCAAGGGTCACAGGAAATCTTCGAACTAATTTGGAAGTACCTTAAAACGAAGCTGGCCAACTTACGAATAACCGTTTGCGTCAATTATCGTCTAAGCACAGCAACAACTTTAGCCAACTTGCTAACAGGCTATCGACAGTAGCTAGCGAGAGGTTTTCTTTCAAAAGCGGTGACGCCAAGTTGAATAACGTTAGCTAGCTTGTAAAGAACTGTGTAATTGTTAGCCCGCTGGTTTAAGTACATAAAATTAGAAATACCTCGTGGGATAGCCAGCTTGGATATTCGCCTAAATATTTGATCGCAATGGTTTCTTATGAAACAAGCTGAGGGGAAAACGTAAGAAAGCTGGCTAGCTAACTTTACGTTAGCCAAAAGCTAGCTAACTAGTCTCTTCGCCTCTCAGCTTGACAACATAAGCAGCGTTTACATCCAAAACCCCATACGATATAAAATGTTTACAGGTTGACAATCTTTTCTTCCACTTCTACACGGTAGTACCGAAGCAAACGTTGATTACTTTATTTCGAGATACAGATTAATCAATCTTGCCCAATATCGATAAAATGTCCGGTCTCAACGACCCGTGTTCTCGTTCTCTTTGACACAGGAACCAAAATACAAACTCACAAACTAATTCACGTCGTCTTAGCCAATCGAAACTTGAAATTTGCAAGACGTAAGAATCCAGGCAACCTTCCTGACCAATGACCTTTCTCAGTGCCAGTAGTCGTTTTACATACTAACTTCACCAACCATCCAGAATCGAGAATATGAAAAATGCATGAAGGCGATAGGTGCATTTGAAAAAAACATAGTCTCACTCCTGTTTTGAAAATTTTCGACATCCTCTCTGTCAACGTGAAGGAACATTAATTAAGTGGTGCTTAGTATGGCAAGCCGTTTTAACATTTAACATTGCAACGCTCTGCATAAACTCTAATGGAATGCGTAACAGCTGAACTGGGGCGGTAAACAAGCCTCAGAAAACTTATAAAAAAAATGATGTAAATACCATTTTCATACAAAAAGAACACCATGGTTTGATTAAAAGCAACCTTTTCAATAGGATACCCGCATTTCATACATGAACTCTGCCTATTACGGCCAATAACGCGATTTGAACAGAGCTATTATTCGCCCGTTGGATGAATGCGTGACCTCAATTTGCGCCGTGTTTACAAACTTTCAAGTGCACGGCGTGGCAAAAATATTCTTTTTGGAGGTAGATTTCAGACAGCCCGCGCTGACGTGATATCCCAGCTACGGCCCTTATTGCCTTACAGCCATCTAATTTGAGAAATTACGAGTCTGTTCGTCCAGTCTAGACCTCCAGGGGATGTGAAATTAGTTCGACAGAAGTTGTTGAAGTTCGTCGAGAGTTCGCCGTGACTTCTTCTCAACAATAGCAAGAAAGGTGAGAGTATTTTTACTGCAAACATACATAGTTAGTTGACAGAATATCCTGTGACCCTATTTGTGAAGTTTCAGTAAAATATACCAAGGAATAAACCAGCGCCAGGCGTTCAAAACCTACCAGTGTTCTGACGAATTTTGCTACCTATGCCACCTCGCCAACACCAGTCACAAGATTCATTCACTTATACGCTTCAATTCGAGACTGCAAGGATGGAAATCTGAATAATCAATTAGGAAAAATTCTCGGCTCTCGGTAATTCTGTATATCGTTTAAACATTTTGTTAATCGGATTATGAAAGAAGACTGAAAATAAGCGCCCGCTTTTTGTTTGGGTGTAAAAGCGCGTATTTAAAGGAGAATAACATTGTATATTGATTAAGCATTGAACTCTGCATAAGTCGAACTGTTTTAATATTTGTTGATGACATTGCTTCGGCTTCCTGGAAGCAAAGCACGCACAAATCTGCTGTCCTGTGAGCATTTCAGGTTCGATATACTGAGTAATTACGCCGCGGAAACCTAAACTGGCCCGTCATTCTGCCGAATAGTCTTACTAAACTAGTTAATCGTCTGATTGCTAATCAAGCAAGGGGAGGTTTCTGCCTCGCCAAACTAACCTCCGACTGCACGTCACTGTGTTTTACTATGAATTATTCACAGTAGCTCATTGAAACTATCATGGGAGGAGGGTATATGGACATTATAAAAACAGTGTAAAGTTTTGTTTTTTTTTAATCACCACGGGTTATTGAAGGGGGAACGTTTCGTAGCAGTGGGAGGGCAAACAACTGCCGGCATCAGCGACTTCACTGCATTTTATACAGTAATGGGCGAGTAGCGTTAATGTTTGCCCTCCCACTGATGATTTTGACATTTTTGCAGGCCATTGATCCAAAAAAAAACTTCACAGGCAACCCATTCATACCATTTTTTTAATATCAATGCAAAACCTAATGTTTGTTGAACATAATTGGGTGAAATTCAATGCATTTTCCATTAAAAAGGGCCTAGGGGGCGCTGCTGTACTTCAGAAAAGGGGTTGATGACTTTAGCATCAATTATTTCTGTTAGGGTACCCTAATGGATAATTTGGCCAGGTTTATTTCTGAGTAGACTGCATTTTCGAAAATGCCCTCAGGCTTCACCCCCCCAATTTTCACAATGGGTTTTGTTTTTAATGCCGAAATCAGCCATTTTTGGGACCCTGTGGCTCTGAGACCCTTTCCTGTAAAGGCGTTGGACTTGTGGCAAACTCTTCGTCTGTGTCTTCTGTACTTACCTGCAAAAAATCATAAGAAAATAATAATAACTTTTTTCTCAGCAACTCAAGAAATGTCATTTTATTCATTTGTATTGCCCATGCCTATTTAATAGCTATGTTTGACTATCCGGAATTAACATTGCACATATCAGCAACGTCAGTTTGACTAGTCGTAATTGCGCTGTGACTAGTCAGGATTTTCATTCAAGACATCTATTACATTATTTTGACTAGTCAAAACTTCAGTTAGAGATATCTGAAATTCAGTTTTGACGAGTCACAACTGAATTACAGATAAAAGCAGTGACGTCACTGAAAGCGACATTCGACTCGTCACACATCCTAACTGACCAATGAAGATATCTGTAATTCAGTTTTGACAAGCAGAATGAAGATTAAAGATGTCTCAAACGTCATTATGACTAGTCAGAATTGTTGTGCAGCGTAAGCGGAAGAAATGGCGGTTGCTGTTGTGGAAGATAGTGAGAAAATGATATGAAATAGAAAGAGCTTATCACCAAGGAATTTTCGGCGAACGAGAGCTTCGTTCTCTAGAGACTTGTAGAAATTTACAGCATACATACCAACTCTACCGCTTTTGGGGGTTTTTTTTTTTTTTTTCAGAATGAAACGCCCCGAAAGCGGTGGAGTTGGCATGTATGTTTACAGCGTATTGAATATTTGTTGTTCATGGAACTAACGTTAGTTATCATTAGCTATGTTTCCATCCACTTTTCAATCGAACTATCTGAAGTTCGCCAAAAATATTCATGCGAAAAAAGAGGGTGAAATTGCGTTTCTATCTAACGGCATTAAAGCGAATAAAAAGTTGTGCGTAATGACGTCACATGCTGTTACGCGATCAAATATGTCTATCGAATGGATTTCTGACATTTTAAGCTGTTTCCATTCATTTTCGCACTAAATCGCAGAACCTTCAAGTGAACAAAAGGTAACGCGTTAGCCGACTAATTTAGCAAGTCAGCCAAAATGGATCGCGTCTACCAACAAATGGTGATAATTGCACATGTTGTACGTGCTTATGTGCCAGCTGTTAGCAACATAGCAAACCATTATCCGAAGGCAACGACGGCTAGTGATGGTCAAATGAAGCCTCATGAATCACTGAGGCTTTCCAGCCCATTGCTTCACCGAAAGGTTCAGTACTCGAGGCCTCAATGAAACATTGAATGCTGCCATCTGCTGGGAAAAACAACATATGACAGCCAATGAACAGTACCATGACCTGAGCGGAAATGTATGAATAACTTTTGTGTGCTGTAACAATAAACAATGGATATTTCTAAATTATGTGCATGTGTAAGTGTATGGACATAATTGTGTAAGTATATTTGTTCATAATTAAAATAGCAATGAAACAATCACGATACTTTGCTTTTTTAAATCATTTTTATTCAAAAACACAAATACAGGAGTGACATTATTTAAAAAACGAAATAACTGACACTCTCACGTCAATGTCCAACAATGGGGAAAATAATAATATGTAACTCACTACAGCTCTCCAACGTACTACACCTCTCTCCATCTTATACAAACGCCGACAACTAGTGATGGGACAAATGAACTGAGGCTTTGAGACGCGTCTCGAGCAAAAGTGGGCGTGTCAGGTGAAGCCTTACTTCGAGGCTTGCGTCGCTTCCAAAAGAATCACGTGACTGATGACAAACGAGGCCTCGGTTTGCGGAGAGTACGTCATTGGTTCGTTCAACTTATCCCCTCCTCATAAATACGCTTCGAATCTCGCGCCAAACTGTGGGTATTGTCGGCGTTTGTATAAGATGGAGAGAGGTGTAGTACGTTGGAGAGTTGTAGTGAGTTACATATTATTTTCCCCATTGTTGGACATTGACGTGAGAGTGTCAGTTATTTCGTTTTTTAAATAATGTCACTCCTGTATTTGTGTTTTTGAATAAAAATGATTTAAAAAAGCAAAGTATCGTGATTGTTTCATTGCTATTTCAATTATGAACAAATATACTTACACAATTATGTCCATATACTTACACATGCACATACTATAGAAATATTATTTATTGTTACTGCACACAAAAGTTTTTCATACATTTCCGCTCAGGTCATGGTACTGTTCATTGACTGTCATATGTTGTTTTGCCCAGCAGATGGCAGCATTTAATCTTTCATTGAGGCCTCGAGTACTGAACCTTTTGGTGAAGCAATGGGCTGGAAAGCCTCAGTGATTCATGAGGCTTCATTTGACCATCACTACCGACAACACCCACAGTTTGGCGCGAGATTCGAAGCGTATTTATAAGGAGGCGATACGTTGAACGAACCAATGACGTACTCTCCACAAACCGAGGCCTCGGTTGTCATCAGTCACGTGATTCTTTTGGAAGCGACGCAAGCCTCGAAGTTAAGGGCCGGTTCATACTCTACGCAAGGTACAAGAGCGAACGCAAGCACAGGTCCGTTCTATTCCGTTCACAGAGAAGCCTGAACGCGCGTCCCTTGCTGCGCTGTGCCTCGTTAAAAAGCAGTACACTGCTCATGCAATAGGGGGTAGCAAAGTCTTCTCCCTCTCCTCCTCCTTCTTTTTTTCTTTTTGGTGTGTTGAACACAGCATATGGTGCATTATTTGCTTTATCTCCCCTATTGGAATCTCACGGAAATACACGCGTCGATGCGTCGCGTTACAAAAATTTGGACGACACACTTTGCTAGCAAGGACGCAAGATGGCTACCTTGCGTAGCCTTGCGTTCCCGCTCGCGTACATTGCGTAGTGTATGAACCGGCCCTAAGGCTTCACCTGACACGCCCACTTTTGCTCGAGACGCGTCTCAAAGCCTCAGTTCATTTGTCCCATCACTAATGACGGCATCAAAACACCGTCACGACGCAGTAGCAGATTTATTCGGCAAATAACGTTTCCATCAACATTTATCGCATAAGCCCTTTACCGATCAAGAGAAAATCCGATCAGAACAACCATATAAACTTTGTGTCGATATTCCTGAAATCAATTCGAATTTCACCGTTTCCATAAGGCATTTTTAATTCGATATGACTTAATTCGCCTAAGAAAGTGTGGATGGAAACATGGCTAGTGTCAACCATGCTAACGTTACCCTGAATTTGTGGAACTTGACGGCGAAAGTCTCGCCTTGGGCTTGTTGCAGAAAGTAAAGTTAAACCCTGTGCATTTGACAGCTCCTGTCGTGCACGGGCTGCGGCATTAAAAACACGCTCAAAAACACCGGCCTCTGCTTGCTCTGACATGGCGTTTGAATGCAGCTTTGAATCAACACGCGGCGCCGATCCCGCCACCCGCTTGTAACTTTCTGGCGTACAGATATCTGCAACGTCATTTCGCCTTGGCAAAACTCTAATTAAAGATATCTTTAATTACATTTCGACGAGGCAGAATAGAAGTGAAAGATATCTCCAATTTGAGACATCTCTAATCAAATTTCTCTCCGAGATATCTGTAACTTGATAGTAGATATCTACAATTAAATTATGTGTATCCCAAATTCCAGTTTGAGATATCCACAAATTAATTCAAGATATCTGCAACATCACTCTGACTAGTCAAAACTTAATTTAAGATATCTAAAAAGGACAATGGGCCTCATTCACGCACCATTCTTAGGAACAAATTTGTTCTTAAGTCCTACTTACGAAGTTTTTACAAAGATTGTGGCATTCATGAATGTTTTCTTATCAAATCCTACGAACACTCAGCAGTACTCTTACGCACACTTCAGTGTCGACATGTTGGCACATTGGTTGTGTTGCCTTCTTTTGCGCAGTTAATTAAAATGCGATATTTTGCCTGTGATCCACTTACGCTTTTAAGGCTTCCGCACGCAAGCAATCGTAGCCAGTTGGAAGCTTTTGGAAGCGCCGGGAACCATCCAAAACTCGCGCAAACAATCGTAGAAAGTCAGAGTGATTGGGGAAAAAATTTTATCCCATGATCCACTAACGCGAGCATTTCCGATTGATTTTTGCCAACGTCAACAATAAAGATGGCGGTTGTTTTTGTAAACGGTTTCTAATTGGCTAATTGCAGAGGAAATATTCGACACCTAGTTTGCACTTGGCAAACTGATACTCCCGCGTCCTTCCGACAACTCATACCTTCCGACAAAATCAAACTGGTTTGATTTTGTCGGAAGAGGGATCCGCGTGATCTGATCCGGTCCGAAGCTGTCTTATTCAAGCGGAAGGGTCGGTACAGGTCGGAAGTCATGATCCACCTATGTCTTGCGCGTAACAGAAATTTCCACTCGTAATCGCTCGTAACTGGTCGGAAGGGGAGAATCGGGACAATCGGAGACCTTAAAAGCGTAAGTGGATCACGGGCTTTACAGTGATATTCCCGTAATTTACAGAGCATTTTTAAATAAATTAGGCTGCCGGATAGCTCATTCGGTAAAGCATCGCGTTACGAGGCAGAAGTGACTATCACGTCGCTGGTTCGATCCCCGCCTCGTACCAACCGGTAGTGGTCGGCAGCTTTTTCAGAGTAGAGCACAATTGGCTATGCGCTACAGGGTTGCAAATTGGGAAGGGACTGCCAGGAAGGGAAAATAATAGTTGCCTTGTTCGTTGCTCAAGCGCCTCCTGTTGGCCAGACGGGGACTCGTCAGGAAGATTCTAAGTCTGTACATGTCCGGGTATCCTCCGCCCTCGCTCTGAACTTGCAAAGATTCAACCAATGAGTGTATAAGAAGCAGCAGGCTGACAGGCGCGTGACACCACTGACCAACCCTCAGAGTCCTCAGATTTTATATAGCTAATCAGATTCACGCACGCACTCGCTCCACCATCGAATGCACCATCGGCATTTTAAAGGGATGTTGGATGTGTTTGGACACAGCAGGTGGCAAATTGCTGTACAAACCAGAGAAGGTGTGTAAAGAGAACTGAAGATTTGTTTTATTCTTGTAAAAACCGCTTAGACTAAGGTCAAGTTTAATCAAACTCCTTGCATCTTCTAATTTATGACTCTCCCTCACCATTACAGGTCTGTAGGATAATCATGGCCTGCTGTGTCCCGCACAACATCGCTATGAAGCGAGGTGTGCCACTTTCCCCTCAGCCACTGCACCATGAGGATATGTGTCCTGACGCAATGATGGGACCAGACTGCAGGCTCGCTGTTCAAGTTTGGGTGCAATTAATTGCCCGTTTGTAAATAAAGTTGCATTAATATTACACTTTGAATCGAACAGTCTGATTTTTTTTAAAAACTAAGTATATCACTTCAAAAATGAGGACAGACCGGTTTCAGTGCACATCTTTATTTTTTTTAATTCTCAATTTATTTGAGTGTACTGGATATGGTTGCGAGCGTTGAGGCAATCTTATCGAGCGTGTCAGCTATCCTTTCATGATTGTCGAACACCGCTTCCGAGATTAGGCGAGGAGAAGCACGGGACCGAGTACGCATGGAGGTACTGCTGCAGGAGGGTTCTGGTTCTGTTGCAGGTTGGCTCTGCGGGATTTAATCTGTGAATAAATAAATCAAGCCATTGTTGCGACCCTCAGTACAATACTAAGACGTTATTTTATCTTACACGCACTATGGTAAACTACTGCCTTTTGGACACACGTTTGTATCCAGACACTCAGTTGACGGTACTCCTAAAAACTAGGGTGGAGAAATTAAACTATAAATTAAAAAAAAAAAAAAAAAAAAAACTATAGTGATTTAGATTTTTCCCATAGCCTACCTGAGAGTGCCGCCTCCCCGATGCGCTGGTCCAACTCAGACAGGTTTGGGGTGTCTGCTGTTCCCCCTCCAGTCCGTTGCATCTCCCCTCGGAATTTTGCAATTTTTTTTTTTTGGTGTCAGATTTGAGACCAAACCATTTCTCTGTTGTGCGTCCTTCTCCAGATACTACATTCACTGCATGTGTGACAGCCTCCTCCTTTTTTTTTTAGTGTTAGTGTAACCTGCACTAAAGCTACTATATACAGTCATGCCCAAAATTATTCATACCCCTACCAATTTTTGTTCTTTTTCGAGATTTTTTGACAAATCAAATTTATTCTTGCACAAATGACAAAGTAAACTGACATAAGGCTGTAAGAAGTACAGTAAACAATTTTTCAAGAAATACAATACTTTTTGGTATTTTATTTGACAGATTTACAAAAAATGCCATGTCCAGAATTATTCATACCCTTTTCTCAGTAGTTGATGGCAAAGCCTTTATTCACGATTACAGCCTCCAAACGCTTCCTGTGGTTGATCATAAGGTTTCTACACGTTTCCACTGGGATTTTGGCCCACTCCTCTTTTGCAAACTTCTCCAGGTCCTTAAGGTTTGAGGGTTTCCTTGCCATGACCTTGGTCTCCAGTTCCCTCCACAGATTCTGGATAGGATTGAGGTCGGGGCTCTGGCTTGGCCACTCCAAAACGTTCACTTTGTTGTCCACTAACCAGTTCTTGACAGATTTGGCCGTGGGTTTAGGATCATTGTCCTGTTGGAAGATCCATTCCTGCCCAAGACCAAGTTTTTCGGCGGATTGCCTAATGTTTTCACTGAGGATCTGGATATACTGGTCCTGTTTCATGATGCCATTAACTTTAGCAAGGTTTCCGGGCCCATTCGCTGAAAAGCAACCCAAGAGCATTATACTCCCGCCACCGTGTTTGACCGTTGGGACAGTTTTCTCAGGTTGAACACTTCACCTTTCTCACGCCACTTAGACTTCCCCAACCCAGACACACAAGAGCTCGTCTAGCCTTTGCAAAACTCACCTGGATGAAGATACAAGCTTCTGGCTGTAAATGTTATGGACGGATGAAACAAAGATGGAGCTGTTTAGGCACAGAAAAGGGGCTTTTGTTTGGCGTAAGAAAGGTGAAGCGTTCAAGCTGAAAAACGCGGTCCTAACTGTCAAACACGGTGGTGGGAGTATAATGCTCTGGGGTTACTTTTCAGCGAATGGGCCTGGAAACCTTGTTAAAGTTAATGGCATCATGAAACAGGACCAGTATATCCAGATCCTCAGTGAAAACATTAAGCAATCCGCCGAAAAACTTGGTCTTGGGCAGGAATGGATCTTCCAACAGGACAATGATCCTAAACCCACAGTCAAATCTGTCAAGAACTGGTTAGTGGACAACAAAATGAACGTTTTGGAGTGGCCAAGCCAGAGCTCCCACCTCAATCCTATCAAAAATCAGTGGAGGGAACTGGAGACCAAGGTCATGGCAAGGAAACCCTCAAACCTTAAGGACCTGGAGAAGTTTGCCAAAGAGGAGTGGGCCAAAATCCCCGTGCAGACGTGTAGAAACCTTGTGATCAACCATAGGACGCGTTTGGAGGCTGTAATCCTGAATAAAGGCTTTGCCATCAACTACTGAGAAAAGGGTATGAATAATTCTGGACATGGCATTTTTTGTAAATCTGTCAAATAAAATACCAAAAAGTATTGTACTTCTTGAAAAATTGTTTACTGTAATTCTTACAGCCTTATGTCAACTTACTGTGTCATTTGTGCAAGAATAAATTTGATTTGTCAAATAATAATATCGGAAAAAACAAAAATTGGTAGGGGTATGAATAATTTTGGGCGCGACTGTATATATACACACACACACATATATATATATATATATTTTTTTTTTTCTCTCTGCAGGAATACCTCCTCCTCTGAACTACCAAAGTTTTTTTTTTTTTTCCTCTTTACTGACTCCAATTGCGCTCCAATTGATTTACTTTTTGCTTTGGACATTTTGTTGTTGCTGTTTCCTCTGTATGATATCTGCGCCTGCTCACGGCAGTTTCATGCCCTTTTATGGGCATTGATGGGCGGTTACCTATGTTAATCATATGTTAATTAGGCTCAACTGGCACGTGCTCTCAGTTTACGAGGAGATGGGATTCGGCCCATTGTAGATAACTTGAATTGAGGGCAATTAAATATATCTTGAACTGGAATTTTGACTAGTCAAAATTCAATTGTAGATATCTCAAGCTGGAGTTAGAACTAGTCGTAATTCAGTGGTAGATATCCGTAATTCACATTGCGGATGTCTGCAACTGAAATGTAGATATCTGTAATGAGAAACCCCATTCACATGAATGGCAAAAGTGACGTCATTTGTCCCCGGAAGAATGATGTTGTGAATATCTGAAATGACAATTGTGGATAGGAAGAATATCATTGCAAATATCTGAAATGCTCTTTTTGACTAGGAAGAATTGAATTGCGGATATCTGCAACACATCCAGTTTAGCTGTTAAAACGGCTTTCCATAGCTTTGCTCTGCTGTAACTTCAGATTGAAGCCAGAAAAATTAAGTTTAGATCAGTGGTTCCCGAAGTCAGTCCTGGGAACCCACTGTGTATGCTGGTTTTTGCTCCAACCAGAATTACGATCCCAGAATTTGAACAAACCATTATTATTATTTTTTTTAATTAGTTGCTTTTCAGATGAGAGGGACATTTTACCCCCTTAAACCACATTATGACAGAAATGGCTATGCATTCCATGAAGTTTCAAAGCCCAACATTTATATGTTTTATTTTGATGTATTCCAAGTAAGCATGCTAAGCGAAGGTAGAGATATGTTTTGAGTAATCAAATGAAACATTGTGATCAATCAAGAAGCTGCTGATTAGGGTTCTTAACAGGTTTGACTCATTATAACATGCTTTGTCTTTAAATTTTTAGTTGCATATTGGTAGTTAGTTTTAGTGACCATGTGTGCTAAATTTTAGAAGCCAATTCATAGTTTCATGTCATCAGTTGCAAATTTCCACTTTTTTATATTAGAAAAGTAATTTCCAATAGCCTATAGCACACTATGAAATTTTTTAAATCATGGCCATTCTCAGCATGTGGTCTAAAAGGGTAAATAATCAGGATGAACAAGAATAGTGCAATTAAAAACAATTAACAACTCGTTAGCATTCTGAGATTTGAGCTGTGGTTGGAGCAAAAACCAGCATACAAAGTGGGTCCGCAGGACCGAGTTTGGGAACCAGTTTTAGATCATATGAATGTGTTTAAGGTTCTGGTCTTTAGTTTTGATAATAGTTTCTCTTTTAGCAATTTGATTACAGCAATTTTATGAAGGATTCGTATCAGGAGTGGAATAGCAACTACTAGTTGAACTAGAGACGGCTATTTCAAACCTCTGAAACAAAATTGTTTCAAAATGTCCCGAAATGTTTCAAAACAGCGTTTCTACCAGTCGTGCACAGCCTACTGGCAGAAATGTTTCATGCTGCTATTTTAGATATTTCGAACTGAAAAAAGCACGGATAATCGCAGATGAGCCTCAACAACAGATCACTAACGGTGATAGTTTTTACTACCAATATTTATAATAGCATTTCCAGAGATACACAATAGGTTATTTTGGTTTCAGACCAATAGCCCGTCTTGTCAGCAACCACACTCATTTCTTTATTGATGCCCTTGCACATCAAAATGGTTTAATTTCCCCCTTATTTTATAAGAGGAATCGGACAATCAGTTGTTTAAAACCACTGGTCTGCTTGGAGAGAGGAGATGATGAAGGGGGACAAGTTTTAAAGTACAGTCATGTATTGATTTGAACCTCTTAAATGGCCTTATCGAGCTATAACAGTAACTCGACTTAACTGCATGTAAATGTACTGAGAACCGTCACAAACTTCATATTGCTATTAGACTGCATCAATGTAGCTCTGTGATCCAGGCATTAGATAAGCACAGCGCTGCTGATAAACAGAAATCTGTAACAACATGACCCACAGTGAGACATTACTTTTCGCAGTGTCTAGAGATACGGCAGTTTTATGGGTACGGCAGTCGATCTGAAGGGATTAGGATAAGGATTAGGGATTATGGTTAGGGTTAGGGGTCAGGGTTAAGGTTAGGGTTTGGGTTAGGGTTAGGGTCAGGGCCAGGGCCAGGGTCAGGGTCAGGTTAGGGCAGGGTTTGAAATTCGGACTGCCGTACCTCTTTACATTGAAATGCATTGGAAAACTGCCATACCCGTAGCAACTGCCATTACTTTTTGCGGATAAAAAGTTGGAGCAAAAAAAAAAAAACTAGGTGCAACCTAGTATATGGCTGGGCCGCCAAGTGCTGTATGAGAATGTGGGCCCAAGAAAAGGGTGCTAAATGGGGCAAAGCTCACGCAATTATATGAAGTGCAAGTTTAGTAATGAGCTGGAGCTGATAAATTATTTACAAAGTGGGTGGGGAGAGTGGGAGAGTGTGAAAGAGTGAGAGTGTGAGTGAGGGAGTGGGAGTGAGCGAGAGTGTGTGAGGTAGTGGGAGTGGGAGGTGGGGGGGGGGGTCTTGAATAAGTAAAACATATCAAAAGCAAGTTATACATTTGAATAGACAAAGAGCTGGAGTAAGGGTAGCAGTTATTGATTTTGTGAATGTGAATTTGAGAGAGACAGCAGCAACAGATGTAGACAGTAGATAAAGTATGTATGTATGTTCCTGAATCGTAATGAAACAATGAAGTTATTGTTACAGGTGTGCTAACCGGGAACGTGACGTCACTTTTGTGAACACATGGCAGTTCCTATATAGTGAGGGTGTGAGAACGAACTTCAAAGATTCCTTTTTTCCCCATGTTTCGTCTTCGGGCATGTATGGACAAAGAATCCACAATTTCGAGTAAAACCGCTTAATAAACATGTTCGAGTGAAGGAGCTGCCATGTGTTTACATAAAGCGTTATTTGATATTGGTGATGAATGAATATGGTTAACTTAACGATGTGGCAAAAAAATTGAAATGCAATTAATTTTAATGAATTTATGACCTATTGAAAGCTCTCGAAAAGGCCTTGTAGTTAACAGCAAGATCATGAGAATTTGCTGAGAAATGAGAAAGTTCATTCAATAATTTAATTTCATTCTGTTTGATTTGGCTGAGAAACTGATGTGATTTCCACTTGTCCTTCATCAGAGGACTTATGGTCAGAAATTTTCCGCCAGAATTCCTCTCTGGCCTTATTAGCAGCAACAGTGTTGCTTTTTGCTGTTTTTTATATATTTATGTTCTTCATAACTGTCCATAATGACAACCCACTCCTCCTTTGAGATTTTCTTTATTTTTTTTTTTTAAAGATTTTATTAATCACCCAGCAACCACTTATATTACATCCAAATAACAAGTGCATACACCAACCAACATGAATACACTAACATAAATCTCAGTTATAATTTCCCAAGTGTCCACCTGAGTATGCGCATGCACAATCATGCAGTCTTTCAAGTGTCCAACCAATGAGGGTGAAACTTCATATGGATCTCCCATTAAGCCGCTGGCGGCGCCCCCTGGCAGCGTGGGGGGAGATAACCCACAATGTTACTGATCCTGGATCAAGGATATTTCCTCGGAGAAACATACAGAACGCGATCGGTCATTTTATGAACAGAAATAAGGTCAATTGCCGCATGAAACGCTCCTTTGTTGAGACCGCGGACAGTGTTGAAAGCACAAAACCGACATTTACAAAGAAAAATTACGACCACCGTTGTGGTACCAATTATCTCTGATTGTGAGTTCAGGGTTTGTTGAGCCGGCTCACTGAAATATAGCCTGTCTATGTGTGTCTCCCATCGAGCCGCTGGCGGTGCCCCCGGTGCCGAGGGGAGACATAACCCCCAGTGTTACTGTTTCTGGATCAGGGATAATGTCCTCACGGAACGTACAGCACGCAATTGGTCATTTTGTGAACGGAAATAGGGTCATTTGATCCATGAAATGCTTTTTTTGTTGAGAGCGCATACAGTGTTGAAAGCACAAAAAGAAGATTAACAAAGAAAGATTACAACCACCGTTGTGGTACCAATTATCTCTGATTGCAAGTTCTGGGTTTGTTGAGCCGGCTCACTCAAATATAGCCTGTCTATGTTGAACTTGCTTCGTAGTATACCCCCCAGGAGATACAAGTGACAAACGCCCGGCCAGCCAGCCAGCTAATCGTCAGCCAACCAATCGTTGAAGTTCTTCCTCGCCGGCCGACCAATCGCTGAACTTCTTCCCCGCCGGCCAGCCAATCGTTGAACTTGATCACTCAGGCAGTCAGTCAGTCACTCACTCACTCAGCGACATTCGCGTTTATAGGGGCCTGGTCGCTAGTCGCGGCCCAGACCAAAAATACACAGTGCACTCAGGCAAAAAAAAAAACGCCCCTCCAGGATTTCTCGGGCTTTTTTGTGATTCTTGCGGCCTAAAATGCCTGATTTTGCGGCAGCTTTTTCAAACAGTTGCAATCAAAGTTGCGATGCTTTGAGTATGAAATGGCAAGGCTGCGCAAAAGGTGGAGTCCCATTAAGGGCGTTTTCTGACGCAAACCACCAAATTCAAAATAATTTTCAGCATTGATAAACCACCCATTCTGGGGCCCCACAAAGAGTCACCAATGATTATAATCATGTGCTTATCAATGCACAATTGTAGCGGGTATATTTTCCGAATGAATAAAAAAAAATGAGTTCGTTGAAATTGATGTCATACTGACGAGAAAAGAAGATATTTGTTTAAAAAAAATGTTCTGAAATGGAGATTTCCAACGGCCACGTGTATAAACAACGGTACATTTGACTAAGTTCCTGGCCATGACACACTAAGGGAATTTGCTGAAATTTGCCCTAGGGTATGGCCAACATTCAGTGAAAAAACCAGGATGTGTCAACACGGGTAACATCTTCATCCGAACACTTGCATCAACAGACCGTAGTAAACCCTGAAATGGGGAGTGTTGATACGAAATGGATTGTGAGTATGGCTTTAACTTAATTCTTCTAGTTTAAGTTTTTTTCAGTAATATAATTATTAACTATGACCCTTATGCTGTTTATGCTTAAAATGATTCCCTATTCTTAGATCTTCAAACTGAAGGAGCCTCAACACCACGACAAGGTGACAGGTCCCCTTGAGGAATAACTACCATGCATGCATCATGCATATTCAACATGAGATATATTTGATACAAATTTGACTAGATTTTATGCACAAATGAAGTGATGAGACCTTCTTGAAAAATCGGAGTTATACTCTAATCTTGGATTTTTGCCATTGAGGGAGCCTCAACACCACGTGAACTTGCTGATGTGACAAGTTCTGAAGCTAGATGGATTGAACGATAGCACAAATGAGTCCATTCTTCTAGACCCAAACCTCTCCTTGAGGCCCACCTGTCCTGCATGTTTTAGATTTCTCCCTGCTCCAGTACGGGTGATTCAAATGATCAGCTCGTTAATCACCCTCTAAAGCTGATTGATGACAACCTGATCATTTGAATCACCTGTGCTGGAGCAGGGAGAAGTCTAAAACCATAGAGATATATAATAGAACCAGAGAGAACGAGGAAGTACCTTTGCTTCAGCCAGTTAGCATGTTAGCTTCCTGCTTCCGCTTTTCCCAAGGATGCAATTTTGTGGCCAAAGACACTGAAGCTCCATAGACACCAATTGAAAAGTGCACCTTTTTTTCTTGTCAAATAAAGCGAAAACAAAAGAAAATCTATTCGGTAATCCTTCATTATTTTGCTCTTTGTCTGACGCAACTGTTCGATGTTTGCCAGAGGGCCTGTAAAATAAGAACTGCTACTTAGAGCTTGATGACAGCTCGTGCACGAGTTTGGTTGTCCAGCTGTTGCTCTGACTGCAGCAGTTCAGCCAATGAGTGTATAGTGCGCGTGCGGCGTTCGGATTAACAGCGTTGCTCGTCATTTCCCCTCGAACACATTCTCCGCCAATCCGCACAGGCGACACATTTTCTTGGCCATTTGTGCTGTGTAATCAGATTGGCAATCTTATGAAATGGTGCCGGAAATAAGCACCCATGGAACGCCATTTTTATAGATGGCGTCGGTCAATTCCATACCTCCTGGGCTGAAGTAGCTAGTCTAGCATCTCCCATTGAAAGTAATAGGGGTGGTACTTCCTCGCTCTCTCCAGTTCCATTAAATTACCTCCATGTTTAAAACATGCAGGATAGGTGGGCCTCCAGGAGACGTTTGGGAAACACTGTTCTAGACAACAATCAAGCGTGACAGTTGAGTTCTCTATTTCAAGCAAGCTCATGTAATTTGCCGCTCAAGATTGCCTCTCTCATGTTGAGCTCTTGGAGCTTTTACCTCCAAGAGCACCAGGTTCATGTAGAATGCTCGGCATTTGCAATCTTGTGTCCCCCGTTGAGGCCATCTTCTCTTCATTTTCATCTTGATATTTTCACGACTTATGCCATAAGCATACATATACAACCCCAATTCCAAAATAGTTGGGATGAAGTGTAAATTGTGAATAAAATCAACATGCAATGACTTTCAGATCACATGAGCCAATATGTTATTTACAAAAGAACATAGATAACATTTCAAATGTTGAAACAGACATTTTACATTTTTATCCACAAAATGAGCTTATTTCAAATTTTCTGGCTGCAACGGGTCTCAAAAAAGTTTGGACACAGGCAAAAAAGGCTGAAAAAGCAATTAATATATAAGAGAATCAGCTGAAAGAACATTTAGCAAGTAATTAAGTTAACTGGCATCAGGTATGTAACATGATTGGCTATAAAAGGAAGGTCTTAGAGAGGCTGAGTCTCTCAGAAGTAAAGATGGCCAGAGGCTCTCCAACCTGTGAAGGCTTGCGTAAAAAAAAAAAAGTGGAATACTTTAAAAACAATATTCCTCAACGTCCAATTGCAAAGGCTTTCAAGGTGTCATCATCGACAGTGCATAACATCATCAATAGATTCAGAGAAACTGGAAAAATCTCTGTGGGTAAGGGACAAGGCCGAAGACCTTAATTGGATGCCCATGATCTTCGGGCCCTCAGACGCCACTGAATCACTCACCGGCATGATTCTGTCATTGACATTACTAAATGGGCCCAGGAATACTTCAAGAAACCACTGTCTCTAAAACAGTCTGCCGTGCCATCCGCAGATGCCACCTAAAACTCTATCATGCAAAAAAGAAGCCATTGTTGAGCATGATCCAGAAGGGCCGCCATGTTCTGTGGGCCAAGGCTCATTTAAAATGGACTATAGCGAAGTGGCAAAGTGTCCTGTGGTCAGACGAGTCCAAATTTGACATTCTTGTTGGAAATTATGGGCGTCGTGTTCTCTGGGCTAAAGAGGAGAAAGACCACCCCTCCTGTTATCAGCGTTCAGTTCAAAAGCCAGCATCTCTGATGGTATGGGGATGCATTAGTGCATATGGTGTGGGGCACTTGCATGTTTTAAAAAGCACCATGAATGCTGAAAGGTATATAAAGGTTTTTGAGCAACATATGCTCCTCTCCAGACAACTTCTATTCCATGGAAGGCCTTGTGTATTTCAACAGGACAATGCAAAACCACATACTGCAGCTATTACAACAGCATGGCTTCGTAGTAGAAGAGTCCATGTGCTGAACCGGCCTGCCTGCAGTCCTGATCTTTCACCGATTGAAAACATTTGGAGCATAATTAAATGAAAAGTTCGTCAAAGGAGACCCAAAACTCTCCAGCAGCTGGAAGCCTGTATTAAACAAGAGTGGGATCAAATTCCAATGGCTAAACTCAAGAAACTTGTCTCCTCAATGCCCAGACGCCTCCACTCTGTGTTAAAAAGAAGAGAGGATGCTACACCATGGTAAACAGGCCCCTGTCTCAACTTTTTTGAGACCTGTAGCAGCCATCAAATTTGAAATGAGCTGATTTTGTGGATAAAATTGTAAAATGTCTCAGTTTCAACATTTGATATGTTATCTCTGTTCTATTGTGAATAAAATACTGGCTGGTGTGATTTGAAAGTCATTGCATTTTGATTTTATTCACAATTTTCACTTTGTACCAACTATTTGGGAATTGAGGTTGTAGTTAATATCTCATTCATATCATATTAAGGGTATAATTGTAGCATAATGTCAGATAGGTGTGTTGTTACAACCTGTAGGATTAGCATCAAAGATTTAAAGGTTCGTTCTGGATCTCGCAACATAGGTGTACCTCAGTATAGTTGGCTGCAGGCTGCCCTCTTGGAAGACAGAATTAATCATAATTTCTCTTCAAGGATTTGTAATCGGTGTTATCATAGATGTAATAGGAAGCCGGTCTCATCTATTCATACAGATCCTCTTGTTAGTCCTGATAGCGTTGAGCAAACCAAGGGTGATCCAAGCACTAGTAGTGTAAATTCTCCTGAAAGCTTTAGACCCCAGTTACCATTACTAACTGTCGAGCAGTTGTATTTCAGATCGGGCTCCCATCATCGGTGTACGATCTGCCATGACTATATCCCAGTTCAGATCTTGTGAAAATTCCTCAAGCTGCACGTGAAGAGCTAATTTTCTTCCGCAGATTATGGTGTCCTTCAGATGCACGTATTTGTTCTAAACATGTCATTGGCAGCAATTTACACCAAGATTTAACGGTTGATCTCACTGGCCGGTGTTGTCTGAAGAATGCACTTGATGATGGCAGAGCTGGTGAGGTGGTATCTGACCTCCTGCAGGTCTGTCTCAATGCATCTCGAGAAAGTCATCTGCCTAAGATTGACTTTAACCACATGAGTGAATCAGAATGTAAGGCTTGGACAGGATGGTCTCAACAAGAATTCACTATCCTTTTTGATATGTGCAAGTCTCATCTGAGGTCCTCCTGCAACAGAGAGAGTGTCAATGCTTTTCTCATTTCCTGGATAAAGTTGAAGACAAATCTTTCTTGGGATCAGATAAGTGCTATGACTAGTCTGGGTAAGAAGCAAGTCTTGAAGTCATTTCACACTGTGACTGAAGCAGTGGAGAAGACCATTATTCCTCATAATCTCGTTCCTGCTCATATATCAAGAGATAATGCTATATCACACAACACGCCTTTCACAAACACATTCTTTGATGAAGTAGTCACTGTCATTATGGATGGGACATATTTGTATATAAATATGAGTGAAGATCATGAACTTCAGAGAAAGTCCTGTTGTGGACACAAAAAACAAAATTATTTTAGGTTCATGAGTGTCATGCCCCTTGATGGCTATGTCTTGGATTCAGTTGGTCCGTATTATGGAAGTGAAAATGATGCCAGCATATCAAAGCACATTTTTGACTAACTGGACCATCTGAAATCCTGGATGAAGGAGCACGACAATGTGATTGTCGACAGAGGCTTCAGGGATGTCATGTCTGTTCTTGAGTCCCATGGTTATGATGCACATATGCCATCTGTGCTAAGTGGCAATTCACAGCATGACGCCGAACAGGCCAATGCTGATCACCTCTGCACGAAAACCAGATGGGTGGTAGAAAGTTACCACAGGTGACTAAAGCAATGGACATTTTTCAAAGAGCCATTAACCTCAAATCATTTTATTCCAGTCATTGGAACCTTAGTCTGAGGAACCACTGCTTGTCTCAATGTTGCTCGTGGAGCTATCTACCAACCTGATTCTGAGCGAAGAGCAGCAGATGTTGCAATCGCATTGAGGATGAAGTCTCGCTTGACCAGGCCAAACTCCCTGGCAGATAGAGTTAAAGCGGACCCAGACATGACTCAAAAGGCAAAAGTTATTTGGCAAAAAATGGATGCTAGTGATATACAGTTTCCTCTCTTGCAGTTAGAGTACCTGAAGACAGTCACAAGTGGGGTATTCCAGCTCAAGCAGGCACCAGGTTATGTCTCAGAACATCTCACCCCTGATAGAGACTTTGAGGTGTGAGTGTGCCAGTATACACCAAACCTTATCAGAGGTCAGATTCACTCCAGACATCAGTCTCAAACTAAATATAATGTCTGGATTGAACACAACTCTTCTGATGAGGATGATCCACTCAAGGATTATTATTGTGTTTGGCCAGCAGGTAAGCGTACGATTGGAATGTGTGCCCATGAGGCCAGCATCCTGTATTATCTTGGATACCTCTACCACCACTCACAAAGATGCAGCCACAAACAGCCAAATTCAAATCTGTGATAAATTGTGAATAGATTATTTAATTTGTGTGAAATCTAGTCAAATGTGCATCAAATACAACTATATCATATGTTAAATAGGCACGATAGCATGGTAGTTATTCCTCAAGGGGACCAATCAACTTGTTGTGGTCTTGAGGCTCCTTCAGTTTGAAGGTCTAAGAATAGGTAATAATTTTAAGCATAAACATCGTAAGAGTCATAATTAATAACTATATTACTGAAAAGACTTAAACTAGAAGTATTAAGTGAGAGCCATACTCACACAATCCATTTTGTATCAACACACCCCATGTTAGGGCGTACAAGGGTCGGTTGATGCAAGTGTTCAGATGAAGATGTTACCGGTGTTGACACACCCTAGTTTTTTCATTGAATGTTGGCCATACCCTAGGGCAAATTTCAGCGAATTCCCCTAGTGTGTCATGGCCAGGAACTTAGTCAAATGTACCGTTGTTTATACACGTGGCCGTTGGAAATCTCCATTTCAGAACATATTTTTTTAACAAATATCTTCCTATCTCGGCAGTATGACATCAATTTCAATAAATTCTTTTTTTATTCATTAGGAAAATATATCAGCTACAATGTGCCTTGATAAGCATATGATAACCATTGGTGACACTTTGTGGAGCCCAAGAATGGGCGGCCCTCCCAAAAAAAAACAAAAAAATGTTATAAATGTTTTGTCGTAGATAAAATTGATATCGCAGGTTTCTCTGGTGGATTCAAGAATCCCATGGGTGGTTTATCAATGCTGAAAATTATATTAAAATCGGTGGTTTGGGCAAGAAAACGCCCTTAATGGGACTCCACCTTTGCGTGGATTGGTTGAATTTGCGTTATTAGCAGGATCGCGACATTGCGACTTCCTGGAAAGACTGAAAAGAGAATATAGTCTCACATAGCGTGTTCAGATGGTCATAATTTAAAAATACCAAAGTAAAATTTCTCATAATTCAGGATTCTGCTACTCTGTTATGATACCACGGAGTCAGATTTGAGGCTTCCTGAAAATCAGGAAATAGAGCCACGGATTTAAGAAAGAAAAAATAACGCAACCGGACCGAGAAATTGAAATGAAGAGATGGTGAATAAGGAGCCTAATTCAGCCGCGCAAGGAAATCCGAGAAGAAAAAGTACTGGGAATTATTTGAGGTTTCCAGACAAGGATCACTAATCTTTGTTTTAATAACTGGACCTACCCAATGCCTAAGGGAATAAGATTCTAAATGATCAAAAATGGAACTTTCCCAGTCCATACAGTTGGCAGAATCCCTCCCGTATACACGTACAATACAGCCACTCGATCAGCAGTTCTCCCTGAATGTGGAAGGTGAGTCGTTCAGTAAATCAGTTAGCCTGATGAGCATTACGCGTAAGCACTATCCACGTGGTGGTGCTATTAGCACGCTCAGTTATCAGAATTTCTCCATGCCACCATGAAAGTAAAATCAGTTGCTTTCCTGCGCATGCTGAGCCCAGGCTTGTACTTCCTAAATGACCTAAGAGTATTTCTGTTGCATTACTGCAAGTGCACATCTTGAGCTAGCTAATTATGGAAAGTTATGCGTGACCTGTAACATAATGTCAAATTTCCCTAACACCTTCGGTTCATCGCGCATATATTCCGGGTAAGTTTACGAAAATGCAAATTAAAATAGTACTCGTGCAGTCAAGAGGCTGATCGATTTGCGCGGAATGCTCTCACGGGCGCTACAATTGTTGCATTTTTTATGCTTCCTCACGCAGCATTTTTCTAGTTTGCAATCTTTGTTCCCTCTAAGTTACAAGAGAGACAAGTCACATTTGTGACAGTCGGCTTTCCTGAATGAAGGCTTGAATACAACTACAAAGACCATAAAGCAATATTCTAGACCAGTGGTTCTCAACACCAGTCCTGGGGGCCCACAGCACTATAAATTTGTGTTCCAGCTCAGCAGTGGGATGATTCACTTAATCAGCTAATACTAATTGTCAGTCTCTTAGTTCATTGAATCAGGTGTCCCCAATAAAGAAACACTGCCTTCAGACATTAAACTCTCTGATTAAGAACAGCATTTTACGATGACCTAACCTTAAGCACACTAAGTAGAACAAGTTGCAATAAAAGTAAACAGAAAACTAATTTCACCATGTGGGTCATTTTTTATTTCATGAAGTACCCTAATCCATTAAATCTGGAGGCCAGAATTAAAATAAGATTTAAATATTTTATATTTGGTCCCCTAATCTTGAGATAATCATGAAAATCTATTTTTAAATAAGGAATTGTCGCTGTGACATCAAATTTCAATTTTGTCAACTTGCAAATCCTCTTTAATGGTGTTTCCTAACTCAAAAAGTAGCCAAAGTATCATGTATGATTGTACTAGCCCTGGTTTACCACACCTATTTCAACTTAACAAGAGACTGATGATTAGGATTTGATTGACTGAATCATGCCATTGCTGAGCTGGCAGACAAATGTGTAAAGCAGTGGGTCCCCAGGACTGGAGTTGAGAAACACTGTTCTAGACGGATTCTTATCATCGCTTGACGCTACTGCATAATTTTAAATACAGAGCCCAAGCCCACGTGCAAAATTGAAGATTAGCATTTCAGTGATTTTTTTTTTCCCCAGAATACTTTGAAGAAGTGTAATTTTAAAACATAGTTGTTCACGACTAGCTTCGCTGTCCATGTCTAACTGACCCGGAACTTTCTTTGATTTATACATCTAAAATTGACGTCGGAGGGCATCATCGAAATTCTGCTTCGTCCGGAGGAAAACAAAACCACTGGCACCTAATTCACTTGCAGGAACGGGGCGTCACCGCTCGCTGCTGTACAACATCAACAACCTGACAACAACTGAGTAACTTCCGGTTTTGTGTAGTCTTGCGAAAGGATACGTCGAGCTATTTGCATATTTTTATGTGTATCAGCGAACAGTTTAATTTATATGCGACTCTTTTATAAAGGTAGACGTATAACTGCTGCGATAATGCTTTTTATGTATACGTATTGTGTGTCGTGACAGGTCTTTATTTCATTTGAACGAACCGTGTTCCAATACTGGCTAGCTAGCGTGCTAGCTAAGGTAGTTATCCCCACGCCATCTGTTCGCTGCTGCTTCATTAACGGTATTCAGATACGCTTTACAGCAACAATTTAAAATTTATCTGTTTGAATTACGAACTACATCAGTGCAGAACATTTTGCTTTTGGTCGCGCGTGATAGATGATGACTATGATGCGCATTTTCACTTTTTATATAGACATTAAAAGGGTATTTGTTCAGCATATTGAAATGTGGAGTCTGGCGATCGGAGTTGGTCGTTATCACATTCAATGTTGTACGATGAATGAATTTTAATAATTTTTATCACTGAAGTTCAGTGCTATGTTTTCCTTCTTCAATCTCTTTTATAGGGTTGAGTATGAGTGAGGGAGATGTTTTCCATGAAAAGCAGAGGTTAGAGCTGTGTGCCATTCATGCTCTTAACAATGTGCTTCAGGAGAGGGTCTTCACCAAAGACACAGCAGATGACATCTGTAAGCGGTGAGATCCTCCTTTGGTCTCATACAGAATTTGACCTTTACAATGCCACCCTCATCGTCTCAGGCGTCAGTTTGTGTGGGAGAATGGGTTTATCCATTGGTCTGCATGCTTGGATCTTGAGGGCCTCAATTTTTAGTTTTCACCTTGAAATCAGCACCCAGTTCAGATCTGATTGGGGAAAGTGCGCAATCAGTGTGATGGAGTTTAAGCTCATTAACTGAGCTGAGTGAATAACAAAGAAAATCAGTAGGTCATGTGACTCTTCAGGACCAAGGGTGTGTACCCCCCGCTAAAAAGATGATCCTGTACAAGGGTTTTTTTTTTTTTTTTTTTGCTGTAATGGGCTGGAGTGATCTTTATATCTCTCTTTCCCTCTTTTTTTAGCCTTGCTCCACAGTGTGTCGTGAACCCACACCGCTCAATGTTGGGCACCGGGAACTATGATGTCAATGTTATAATGGCTGCGCTGCAGAGCCGTGGGCTTGCAGCTGTGTGGTGGGACAAACGCAGGTTAGACCCCTAACTTATGACATTCCTTTTTACAGTACAATGACTTTTCAGTGCACTGAAATGATGGGTGCTCAATACTGAGCTGAAGTTCAGAAATGCATGTTTCCAGTCCCATTTCTGAAAGGCTACCTGTGGTGGTTCAGAACTATTTAAATATAGGACAGTATACATGGCATATGAAAGACTTCACTGAAAAAAATGATATGGAATTTATAATAAACATGACCTATTTAGCCAATTGTCACACAGTAGGAAAAACCAAATGCATGAGCACCACTTTCTCCAAAATTTTAGAAAGCTATGGGAGTTTGGAAATGGATCTTAAATTGGAGAGTACTGAGGTGTCCAGATTGGATTTCTTGATCAATGGTTTAACTAATGCTTGTTTAAAATTACCTGGAGCAACACCTGAAGCGAGACTGCTGGTAATCATAATTATGATGTTTGGCCCCACAGCCGATCTCTTGAGAGAGGCAAGGGGGAACAAGGTTTGTGGGACAAGCTGAAGATTCATATGATGAATTATTTCATTAACCCCTTTTGTGCAGAAGCCAAATCAGGCAATTTATGCAGTGCTCAACACAGCTGATCGCCCGGTAGCCAATGGCGACCAAAAACTCTGTTGGGCAATTTAAAAATGGCAAAAAGAAAATATTACTCGACCAAAATGAAATGTATGGGCGAGTGAAAACTCAGTTCGGTGTTAACATAGAAAAACGAGTCTCAGAGTTCGACCTCATCAGACACATTTGTTTTTTGCGCTGGAAGCGTCTATTAATTCTATTAAGAGCCATTGTCTGAGAAAATGGCACTTTTTGGACAATTTGTGGAAATGACCCCCCTAGATTTGAACAAAACTTTGCGTGTAGGTACACACACATGTATCACGGAAAATCCACAAATTTCTGCCATTGGTCGCTTCATTTGGTTGCAGCGCCACCTGGAAGCTAAAAAGTCAGGGCCAAAATAGGGAGAAAGTAGAAAAAACCAGTCTTATGAGATGCATTATAATAAGAAATCAGTTCAATCTGCCAAACTATTTCTGATGAATTTGTATACGTAAGTACTTGAACTTTTCCATGAATCAGTCACCACCAATTGGTCATGGAGAATCGTGTGGCAGGGGCTCAAACATTAGGGAAAACAAAAATGAAAATCCACGTTTTGTACTTAATCTTTGATTTACTCCAGCAACATGCCTTAAAAACTATGGTTTATGGTGAAGGCCTATGAACGTATAATGGCATTTATGAGAATTCCTCCGGCATCTTGCTGGAGTTTTGGGATATTTGGCCTTGAAAAGTGAACTTTAGCTGTTTTGGCCCCATTTTGAGGTCATATCTCAATCCTCCAGACAAGAATGGAACTTATGAATAGGTTGATTTATTCCTTCTTCCATGGTGTATAAAAGGTACCAAAAATTTATTTGGCACTCCTAAGTATTTTAGTGCTGTCCCCTGTCAAAGTTTCCAATACGGCCTGAAAGTGACTTTCTCGGCTAATTTGGAACCATCTTTAGGAGTCCATAAAATTTTACTTCAGCTAGATAGATGCTTGAATTTTTGGGAATCTTCAGACTCTACCATGTAGATTCAAAAAAAGGTGGAATTATTATGGCCTTCTATACGGCAAGTCAGATATTTGAAGTGTAATCTTTGCTAAAACTGCCACTAGGTGGCGATTTTGTCGATACCTTATTTTACAGCATCTCCATGGATGTGCCACAGTAAAATCTTTGGAAACTAAATATATTAACTGGACTGATGAGAAAAAATAAGAATTTGTTATGGCATTAAGGTGGAGTTCATTGCTATGCCAGCAGGGAGCTCTTTCAGTTATTCATTTCTCCGGGCAAGTGCCATAGGAAACTTTCATGAATATCATCAATGGTTAAAGGAGCAACCATAATGGGAGAAGACTTGAATCTGGGTATGGACCCCAGAATGGATTCTCAAAGCTCTTCAATACATAAGTCTGATAAAATTGCAACATTATTGAGAAAGTCGCGTAGAAGTGGGTTTAACTGGCATATGGAGAGCTCTCCATCCATCAGTTAAAGACTACACGTATTAGTCTGGAAGACATCAAACTAGGTTAGGTTAGATTTTTTTTTATGTTTAAAAAAGATATTTCGGTAATTAAACAATGTAATATTGGAGAAATTAACATATCAGATCATGCTCCATTAAGCCTAATACTTGACCTGAACCCGGGGAAAGTAAAAAGTCTCTGGAAGATGAATAATTCCCTCTGCCAAGATCAAGCCTTTAAAAAGAAGATAAAGGAGAGTATTGTAGAATATTTGCGTTTCAATGATATTGAGGAAATAAATCAAATTACATTATGGGAGGGAGCTAAGGGGAAATTATTTCATATGCATCAGCGAAGAAGAAGAATGAGGAAAAAAATAGTAAAAGACCTTGAGGAGCAAATAAAAATTCTTCAGAGCGAACAGAAAAGAACAAATAGGGATGAAACAATGACCCAACTTAAGGAGAAAAGAGTAATACTGGATAAACTAATGACAAAAGAAACTGAGAAGCCATTAATCTTCACAAAACAAAAATACTATGATGGTGGACCAAAATCTCTAAAAATCCTAGCATACAGATTAAGGAAACAAAATAAAAAGTCATTTGTTACCAAATTAAAAGATCATAGGGCAAAATATTAACAGAAAAGAATGAAATGGCTGAAGCATTCGCAAAATATTATGAGCAGGTATGAGGCAATTAATTAACTTAATCGCTAACTTAATCAGGTTAAGTTAAAACTAGTTAACTTTTGAGAAGGGATATTTACTTAATTGATTAAATTTTAGTATTAACTTAACTAGTTAATCCAACAGGTTAATCGCCCCATGCCTGATTATGAACAACTATATCAAACAAAATCAGAAAATATAGATATAGAAAAATTGAAGATATTCCTGGAAACTCTTCATCTATGTCAAGTATCAAATGAGCAAAATGAGTTCCTTAGGGCCCTATGAAATCCGTTTTATTTTTTTCCAAATTCCGTTTTATTTTTTCCCAAATTCCATTTTTTCCGTTTTAATTTTTTGGAATTCTGTTTTTTACCAATTACACCAATTTTACCATCAGAGAGTGTGCTTTTTATGTTAATGGATAAAATGTCCACTAATTAAATAGAAATAACCTTAAATTAGTTGATGCAATGCTCAATTTTCCTCAGTACTTAAAGTCAGAACAAGTAGGGGAGACTGGGGTCCGATGAGCCATGGGGACCAATGAGCCATATCAGTATTTTGCAATCAATGGATGCCAAAGGTGTTTAAAATAGGGAAAATATTGATATGGCTCATTTATCCCCATGACTCAGCCATTATTTCACTACTGGGGGACGACGTTACGTCATAATTTGCATGCACACAATTCACTGAGTAGACTGTGAAAAGAAATAATGTAGGCTATATAACGGTTATATAAGTTGTTAAGTTAACATAAGATGACCAATGATGATGTTTAGGATGCTGCAATCCCTGGCATCAGTGGTCTCGTCTACAACAATGAAAAACTTCTTCCCACGCATCTTCTGTCGCACCGAAGAGATGTGTTGTTCAAACACTCGGGACAGGTGAATTTGACGAAGGCTTCTCACATTTTCGCGTGCATTTGCGTCTTTTCATTGGCTTCGAATGTAATCTGGTTGCGCGAATATTTTGTTAAGCGTTCGGTGGAAACGTAGCTTTACAAACAGCATTTCAGTCAAATTATGTCGATTTCCGCGAAATTCCGCGTTTAACAATAGATTTCGTTTTTAATGGCCAATTCTGCGATTCCGTCCTCGATTTTGTGATCACAGAAATCATAGGGCCCTAGTTCCTGGTTAAACCAATTACAGTCGATGAAAGAAGGAAAAAGATTAAAAAGCTTAAAAAATGTAAATCTCCTGGAGATGATGGGTATACTAATGAATTTTATAAGGAATTTATGCAGGTTCTGACACCAGTTCTGCAGAAAACATTCAACTATGCTTTAGATGAAGGAATATGGGCACCAACATGGAACTCGTCTGCAATAACTATTATTTATAAGGAAGGTAAGGATACAACAGCTTGCCCATCATATAGACCCATATCACTATTAAATAGTGATCAGAAATTACTATCCAGTATTCTGGGAAACAGACTCAAAGCTATAGTCCCAAAGATAATCAAACAGGATCAGTGTGGATTTATACCCAATAGATTACTCTCAGACAATATAAGATGAACATTAAATGTCATTGAGTATTCCTTTAGAGTGAAAAAACGAACTCTTTTACTAACATTAGATGCAGAAAAGGCTTTCGATCGAGTTTTATGGCCATTAATATTTGAAACATGCAGAGCCTTTGGATTTCATCCTGATTTTATTTCTTGGTTACAAGCAATGTACAATAACTCAAAATCACAAGTAAAGGTCAATGGAACTTTATCAAGTCGATTTGAAATATTACGGGGGACAAGACAAGGAGATCCGTTGTCCCCATTAATTTTTGCTTTATGTGTAGAACCTTTGGCAGAAGCTATTCGTCAGCATAAAAATATAAAGGGGATAAACATTGGTCAAGAAACTCATAAACTGGCTTTATATGCAGATGATATAATGGTGTACTTAACATCTCCAGAGGGATCATTACCAGCCTTATTTGGTACAATACAACAATATGGTAGCTTTTCAGGATATAAACTAAATGAGAGCAAATGTGAAACAATGACCATAGGAAGACAAATGGCAATTCACATTAAAGATCAATACAAATTAAAATGGGATCAAAAGTTTCAGATACTTAAGAATAACAATTTCGGAAAGCCTTGATCAATTATTTGATCATTACTATAAAAAGTTAGAAAACAATATTAGACAAGATCTTAGTAGGTGGGGCACAATACTAGAGTCGATATTGGGAAGAATAGATACAATTATAAAATGAATATCCTTCCACGATTTTTATTTCTTTTTCAGGCACTGCCACTCCTTATACCATCATCTACATTCAAAATGTGGAATAGAATGTAGAGTAAATTTATTTGGATTAACAGAAAACTAAGGATTAAATATAGAAAATTAACACACTCAAAGAAACCGTGGGTTTAGCCCTTCCAAATCTACAAAACTACTTCAGTGCAGCACAAATTGTCACCATAATGACCTGGGCCAATGACACATCTTTGGCAAAATGGCTCTCAATTGAAGAGAGAGTGTGGGAATTTCAATTAAAACACTACCCTTTATCGAGTATAAGGATATAAAGGCAAAAACTATACAAAATCAATGGGTAAAATATAGCCGCAAGCGGCAATTTCGGGGTTCAAGCCAAGAAAGACCATTAATAGTTGAAAGCTTTAACAGCTTAATTAACAAGTGTTGCCACTAAACGTGGCCATGTCCCCCGCCAGGTGACGGAAATCGACTGGGGTCAGCGTATCACAAAATGACACATTGAAGCCAAAGATGAATAAAATCGGTCAAAGCGTTCTTGAGATTTCGTGTTCGCAACAAACGGGACGTGACGGACGGACGGCCGGCCGGACGGATGGACTGATGGAGCTGAATACTATGTCCCCCGGCCCTAATGCACCTTGACCCCAAAGATGAATGGAATCGGTCAAACCATTCTTGAGATATCATGTTGACAACAAACGGGATGGGACGGACGGACGGCCGGACGGATGGAGCTGAATTCTATATCCCCCGCCCCTAATACACCTTGACACCAAAGATGAATGGAATCGGTCAAACCGTCCTTGAGATATCATGTTGACAATGTATTTGTAAGTGGTCAAATGGTCTTAATGACCTTGAGAATAATGGCAAGGTCACGTAAATCAAGTGGGCTGTGAGTACTCCCCTAATTCACCTTGACACCAAAGATGAATGGAATCGGTCAAACCGTTCTTGAGATATTGCGTTCACAACAAACGGGACATGACGGACAGACGGACGGGCGGACGGAGCTGAATACTATGTCCCCCACCCCTGATACACCTTGACACCAAAGACGAATGGAATCTGTCAAACCGTTCTTGAGATATCACGTTCACAACAAACGGGACATGACGGACAGATGGACGGACAGACAGAGCTGAATGCTATGTCCCCCGCCCCTAACACACCTTGACACCAAAGATGAATGGAATCGGTCGAACCGTTCTTGAGATATCATGTTGACAAGGAATTTGTATGTGGTCAAATGGTCGTAAAGACCTTGAAAATAATGGCAAGGTCACTCAAATCGAGTGGGCTGTGAGCACTCCCCTAATACACCTTGACACCAAAGATGAATGGAATCGGTCAAACCGTTCTTGAGATATCATGTTCACAACAGATGGGACAGACAGACGGACGGCCGGGCAGACGGATGGAGCTGAATACTATGGGCCCTATCTTACGCCAGAGTCCCTAAACCCGTTATTTGGGGATTTCGCATTGCGTAAGAGGCGTTCCCCCGCGAAAGTTGCTATCTTGCACACCTGCCTATATCCCTAAAACACCAGCGCTACCCGTTACATTATGCATAGGCATGGTTTGGGCGTTATGCCAGTTAAACCAATCAGTGTGCCAGGTGCCACGGCCTTTCGGAGCAGGCTGCGTTATCCCAAATCCTCAAACCAAAATCCGTGATGGAGAGAGGGAGGTCGCCACGTTTCTCCGTTGACGAAGTTAAATTGCCCGTGCATGAGGTCAAATCCAGTCAGGGGAGGATCTGTTTTTGTTAAGTTAATCATGAATTGTATTATTATTATTATTTGACATTGACATATTGTTTAATGTTTGGTATGTAAAAAAAAAAAAAAGAAATCAAGCCTACCCCTTTTGTGATGGAAACTTCAAAAAAAAAAAAAAAAAAAAAAAAAAAATCGTTTAGCCATGCACTTCCAACTCCTCTCCGTCTGAAATGAAGCATAGAACAAAATCCCATTTTAGAAAAATAAAATTAGGTATATGCACTGGCACTCAGCGGCGTATTTTTTTTTTTTTTTTTCCGCAGAGAGCGGCATTTCAGAACTCTTCAGCGAATGAAGGTAATTCTGGTGACAAGTACGTGGTTTCGTCTGTCTACATTTTCCAATCGGACAGCTGTCTATTTTTTTTACAGCAAGTTGCGTGACCGTGCTGCAAAAACAGGTGTGCGTGCTTGTCGCCGAAATTACCTTCATTCGCGAGAGAGTTCTGAAATGCCGCTCTCGCTGGAAAAAAAATTTCCGTTGCTGAGTGCTAGTGCATAGCGCTCTTGTGAAAGCCCAAATGCGGGTAGCGGGTGGTTTTAGGACCCGCTATACGCTTTCCCTAACGTGTGTGGTCAAGATAGTAATTGTTGGGAAAGCGCATAAACACACCCACTGGCACACCTCCAGGCGCAAATAAAGGATTCGGCACAATGCATAGCAGGTAGTGTGGCCGCAAGATATCGTTTAGGGATAGTGGAAGCTGCTTAACTCTTTCAACTCGACAGCCCGCTACAGCGGGCTGATAATTTCATGCCTTTCAACGCGATAGCCCGCCACAGCGGCCAAGTACAGATCGACCCGTAGACCCGTCAGCCCGCTGCAGCGGTCATACTGACATTTTGTAAACACGCTGTTCTATCACGTGACCAGTGAGATTTTGCGTGACCGAGAACTCATTAATATTCAAGATGGATGCCGTGTCAGTGCCCTATCTGTTCCTCCTGCCTGATCGGTTCTGTGCATGCGCAATACCAGTACTGCGCAAGTGCAGAGAATTCCTGCCCGATTTGTACCACACATGCGCGAACATTTTACTTGACGGCAGTCAACGACTTTTTTAAACTTTAACAACATAATAGTGTACAAATTCGCTACAACACAAGGATATTTTAGGAAGATTATATTTTATCTCATGGTCCTTCAAGTAGCCAGCGACTTCTTTTTACTTTAACAACATAGTAGTATACAAATTCACAACAACAAAAGGACATTTTAGAGAGATTAGCCTATATTTTATTTCATGGTCCTTCATGTATAGATTTTTATTTGAATAGGCGTATTTTGCCACATTTTGCACAAAATCGCCTATGTTCATTACTTCCAGCGCAAGTCATGGCAAAAAAAGGAAACCAAGCGAAATCTTATGGAAGTGTTTACAGTATGGGTTGCTTTGCAGGAATTTGGGTATTTATACATAATTCATTTTTCCTATCCATAATTTAAACCATGTGGGCCAAAACCGCATATTAACGTAACCCCTCCTTTGTCAATATGAATATGTGATCATACGTGTCCCTCAACTGACATTCAGCACATTGAGGTTGCATTTTCCACATATCTTGCTCTTTAGGCATCCGGCGGAGGTTTTATTTTTTCCCATTGCGATCTGAAAAACAATGTCAAGTTATCCCTTACAGCTAGCTTCACGATGGAAAAAAACGGAGATTCGTGGATGCGTCCGAATATAAATGGATTTTATATATCGAGGAGTGTGATTTATTTATTTTTTTCTTATGAGGGTACAGATATCCGGAATGCCTGAGTTTAAAATTGGCTATTAATTTATCTACATCATATATTATCAATAGGTCGCCAACAACGCAACAAAATTTTTAGGGGAGTCAATAACCGGAGAACTTAAATATTTTATGAAAAAAAAATTCGATCACACTTTTAAAAGCTACCCAAGTTCAAATTTAGGCTCCCCTATGCCGTTTTTTGTGGTATAGCCTATTGCATGCGGCAGCTGAACTGTATTTCATACTTTGATAATTAAATTTTGCGATTAATTCACGATTTACATGTGTGCCAATTCCGCAGATCATATTCCAACAGATCCGTTTTTCTTTGTTTTTTGCTAATTATATCCAGGGTTCAATGGTATAGCACACTGTGTAATACATGGGGCTGAAGGGTGTTACATTGTATCATTTACTTAGGGGCGAAAGAGTTAATGCGTAACTCAAGGGTTGCGGTTATTGGCAACGGGTAAGGCAGTGTGAAAGATAGAGCCCCAAGTCCCCCGCCCCTAATACACCTTGACACCAAAGATGAATGGAATCGGTAAAACCGTTCTTGAGATATCATTTTGACAAGGAATTTGTAAGTGGTCAAATGATCGTAATGACCTTGAGAATAATGCCAAGGTCACGGAAATCTACTGGGGTTGGCGTATCACACCAATATACCTTAACACCAAAGATGAATGGAATCGGGCAAACCATTCTTGAGATATCGCGTTCGGAACAAACGTGACATGACGGACGGCCGGACGGACAGAGCTGAATACTATGACCCTCGCCCCTAATACACCTTGACACCAAAGACGAATGGAATCGGTCAAACCGTTCTTGAGATATCGCGTTCAGAACAAACGTGACATGACGGACGGCCGGACGGAGCTGAATACTATGTCCCCCGCTCCGCTCACTATCGTGGCGGCGGGGGACAAAAACCACTTTAAGAGTTTGTTGCACATATTTATGTGGACCTATTTTGCCAGTGTAATGATTGGACCAACAACTTATGATGTATAGTCTGATTTGTGTTATGTTAGGCTATGTTGTGCATTTATGGCGCCCACTATTGGTCGATTTGATTGAAACTTTCAGGCTATGTTTCTGGTTCTTATGTGGACATATCCTGTGAGTTTTGTAATGATTGGAAAAACTATTTATGATTTATAGTCTGATTTGTGTTATACCACGTTGCTTTGTTTTGCATTTATAGCGCCCCCTATCGGACAATTTGAATGAAATTTTCAGAGTATGTTTCAAGTACTTATATGAATATATCCTGTGAGTTTTATGGCTATAGGACACACAATTGCTGATTTATAGTCTGATTTGTGTCATGCCATGCCCATTTTTTGCATTTATAGCGCCCCTATTGGCCGATTTGCATTAAACCGTGAGGGTATGTTCCTGGTACTTATATGGACATATACTGCGAGTTCCGTGATGATTGGCCCAATGGTTGTTGACTTTTGTCCATTTATGTGCTAAGTCACGCCCCTGCTGAAGTTCATTGGTCAATATCTTGGAAACGAAATGAGATTTCAAGCCTTATGCACTCTTTGATAAGCTTGGTCCAATGATGATCCACAGCGAATTTAGAAGGAATCGGACCTACAACCTAGGAGGAGATCTCAAAAATGTGTTTTTCTAAAAATTCAAAATTCCGGAAAATCTAATATGGCGGACCTTAGGCGTCCTTTTTGGAAAGTTGTAGAGTTTGGACCAAGGAATGTCTGTGCCAAGTTTCGTGTAAATCAGACTTACGGCGTAGGAGTTATGACCTTTAACCCCTTTCCGCCGGCAGGGGCGCGTGTGTATTTCTCCCTTTGACGCCGGGAGACGTAGACGTCACTCTGATGTTTCGGGATTGGGTTTTTTTTTTTACGCATTTTCTCAGTGTCCTCCTGAGGGAGCCAACATAGAGACACTTTATTTTACTTTTTCTTACACTACACTTACATTAGACTTTAAGTTAAAATTGCTGTGAAATCTGTAAGGTTTATGCACTGTAAAATTTTGGAAAGAGAAAGATGAGACCAGCTGAATGTTATACTTTATAAAATTACTTTTAAGCTATCAAATGGTTTTTATTTCAGGTTTCTATCTGCTACAGAGTATGGAAGCCCATAGTGGACAATATTCAAATGAAAATGTAATCCCACTATTGCATTATAATTTTCCACTAATGAATGAGTTATTTGAGACAATATTAAATTGAAAATGCATTAATCCAATTATCACTTTCATTTTCACATTCACATATGGGAAATCTATGACTATATTCAAATGATAATGAAAAGCTGTTTGACATTTCATTTTCAAAGTCATGCTCTGCAATACAGTGGACAATATTCAAATGCAATAAGCAAAACAGCACCCCCAGCCTATTGCATTTACATTTACATGTCATCACGCTCTTTTAGGGTCAACATGATAATGAAAATGCTGTTTTCTAATCACTTGGAAATAATAATGATATAATAATAATGACGACATTTGACATTTCATTTTCAAAGACTTATCTTGCAATACATGGGACGATATTCAAACGCAGTAAGAGAAACAGCACCTCCCAGTCCATTGCATTTTCAAATACATGTCACCACGCTCTTTTTGGGACACAATGAAAATTAAAATGCAATCTGTCAGCGTCTCATCAAGGCGGGTCTTCCGCTAGGACGTCACTCATTAGGGGCGCGAGCGGAAAGCGTGTTCCTTATTTGCATACCAACCAATCAGCTTCTGGGTAGCGCTTGTACGCATGGAGGCTTACTGATAATGTCATGATGGCTAGGCTGCTATGTGTTGTGCGCCTTCGCGCATTAGGCTATGTTGTGCTTTGGATGTAGCCATCTTGGCAGCTAGTATGCTAGCTAACGTTAACTATGGAAAATATTTGTAAATGATCATCACATTGAAGCGATATGATTTGATTTTTGCCCCAACTCTATTAACTGAGCTAGCTGTAATATGCATGAACTTATCCGAGGCTTCGCGGCAGTGCTGTGCAACTGCAACCCAAGTGTGCTTGCAGATTTCAGAGACGTTAGCTAGCTTGCTAGTGAGTCTAAAAGCAATCGCTTAGGTACAGCTAGCTAGCTATGATGCCTATTGGAGAAGCTCTTACAGCCCTGATTTGTCACTTTAAACGCCATCTACACAACGACCTCTTTCACCATTGATTAGCAGCTTCTTTTACCTAAAGAACAAACTGACAGTTCAGCCTGAGACATGTTATTTCATAGCTAGTTAAAGCAGCATTATCCTTCCATGCGTGCTATAGCGTATTACATTACTCCAGATAAAACGCCATTCGTCTTCCCACCATGTTGACGCTAGTTAGGGGAAATGTTTGTCATCATTTTTATACTTAATCGCTGTGATTCGGTTTTTGCCCTAGCTTCACAAGCTAGCTAGCCGACAGCGATTGCTCTTATGCTTGCAGATTGTTCTTGAGCTAGCCAGGTAATGAGCTATCCATTTAAATCTCCCAGAAATCTGATAGTACTCTTGGGACGTACAAAAGTGCTGCCAAACATACAAAGAAGTTCATATTTCAGCAGGTTAAGTTAGCAAGTGAGAAACATTGTTTTCAGCCAGTCATCAAAACTTCTCCCATTGCTACGTGGCTTGGGAATCGCGATTAAACCAGGAACAGCGGCAGCCTGACTGCTGGCCGTTTATCGGACCATTCTGCATGATGCATACATTGTGCATGTTTCAGGAGTGGCGAACTTGCAACTCGGCAAGCACAAGAGCAATCGTCAGCTAGCAAAAACCGAATCACAGCGATGAAGTACAAAACCCAAAACCAGTGAAGTTGGCACGTTGTGTAAATCGTGAATAAAAACAGAATACAATGATTTGCAAATCCTTTTCAACCTATATTCAATTGAATACACTGCAAAGACAAGTTACTTAATGTTCGAACAGGTAAACTTTGTAATTTTTTGCAAATATTAGCTCATTTGGAATTTGATGCCTGCAACATGTTTCAAAAAAAAAGCTGGCACAAGTGGCAAAAAAGACTGAGAGAGTTGAGGAATGCTCATCAAACACTTATTTGGAACATCCCACAGGTGAGCGGGCTAATTGGGAACAGGTGGGTGCCATGATTGGGTATAAAAGCAGCTTCCTGAAATGCTCAGTCATTCACAAACAAGGATGGGGCGAGGGTCACCACTTAGTGAACAAATCGTGAGCTGATTGTCGAACAGTTTAAAAACAACATTCCTCAACGAGCTATTGCAAGAAATTTAGGGATTTCATCATCTCACGGTCCGTAATATCGTCAAAGCGGTTCAGAGAATCTGGAGAAATCACTGCACGTAGCGACAAGGCGAAAACCAACATTGAATGCCCGTGACCTTCGATCCCTCAGGCGGTACTGCATCAAAAACCGACATCAGTGTGTAGAGGACATCACCACATGGGCTCAGGAACACTTCAGAAAACCACTGTCAGTAACTACAGTTAAATCGCTACATCTGCAAGTGCAAGTTAAAACTCTACAATGCAAAGCGAAAGCCATTTATCAACAGCACCCAACGCCGCCCGGCCGCTGGGCCCAAGCTCATCTAAGATGGACTGATGCAAAGTGAAAAAGTGTTCTGTGGTCTGACGAGTCCACATTTCAAATTGTTTTTGGAAACTGTGGACGTCGTGTCCTCCGGACCAAAGAGGAAAAGAACCATCCGGACTGTTATAGGCGCAAAGTTCAAAAGCCAGCATCTGTGATGGTATGGGGGTGTATTAGTGCCCAAGGCATGGGCAACTTACACATATGTGAAGGCACCATTAATGCTGAAAGGTACATACAGGTTTTGGAGCAACATATGTTGCCATCCAAGCAACGTCTTTTTCATGGGCGCCCCTGCTTATTTCAGCAAGACAATGCCAAGCCACATTCTGCACGTGTTACAACAGCATAGCTCCGTAGTAAAAAGAGTGCGGGTACTAGACTGGCCTGCCTGTAGTCCAGACCTGTCTCCCATTGAAAATGTGTGGCGCATTATGAAGCGTAAAATACGACAACGGAGACCCCGGACTGTTGAACAACTTAAGCTGTACATCAAGCAAGAATGGGAAAGAGTTCCACCTGAAAAGCTTCAAAAATTGGTCTCCTCAGTTCCCAAACGTTTACTGAGTGTCGTTAAAAGGAAAGGTGATGTAACACAGTGGTAAAAGGCCCCTGTGCCAACTTTTTTTGCAATGTGTTGCTGCCTTTAAATTCTAAGTTAATGATTATTTGCAAAAAAAAAAATAAAGTTTCTCAGTTTGAACATTAAACATCTTGTCTTTGCAGTGTATTCAATTGAATATAAGTTGAAAAGGATTTGCAAATCATTGTATTCTGTTTTTATCTACGATTTACATAACGTGCCAACTTCACTGGTTTTGGGTTTTGTACAAAAATGATGACAAACATTTCCCCTAACTAGCGTCAGCAGGGTGGGAGGACGAATAGCGTTTTACATTACTCCAGATAAAACGCTGTTGTATGTTTGGCAGCACTTTTGTACGTCCCAAGAGTACTATCAGATTTCTGGTAGATTTAAATGGATAGCTCATTACCTGGCTAGCTCAAGAACAATCTGCAAGCACAAGAGCAATCGCTGTCAGCTAGCTAGCTTGTGAAGCTAGGGCAAAAACCGAATCACAGCGATTAAGTATAAAAATGATGACAAACATTTCCCCTAACTAGGGTCAACATGGTGGGAAGACGAATAGCGTTTTATCTGGAGTAATGTAATACGCTATAGCACGCATGGAAGGATAATGCTGCTTTAACTAGCTATGAAATAACATGTCTCAGGCTGAACTGTCAGTTTGTTCTTTAGGTAAAAGAAGCTGCTAATCAATGGTGAAAAGAGGTGTAAATGCGAGATGGCGTTTAAAGTGACAAATCAGGGCTGTAAGAGCTTCTCCAGTAGGCATCATAGCTAGCTAGCTGTACCTAAGCGATTGCTTTTAGACTCACTAGCAAGCTAGCTAACGTCTCTGAAATCTGCAAGCACACTTGGGTTGCAGTTGCACAGTACCCTTGAAAGCCTCGGATAAGTTCATGCATATTACAGCTAGCTCAGTTAATAGAGTTGGGGCAAAAATCAAATCATATCGCTTTAATGTGATGATCATTTACAAATATTTTCCTTAGTTAACGTTAGCTAGTATACCAGCTGCCAAGATGGCTACATCCAAAGCGCAACATAGCCTAATGCGCGATGGCACACAATACATAGCAGCCTAGCTATCATGGCATTATCAGTAAACCTCCGTGCATACAAGCGCTACCCAGAAGCTGATTGGTTGGTATGCAAATAAGGAACATGGTTTCCGCTTGCGCCCCTAATGAGTGATGTCCTAGCGGAAGACCCGCCTTGATGAGACGCTGACAGATTGCATTTTAATTTCATTGTGTCCCAAAAAGAGCGTGGTGACATGTATTTGAAAATGCAATGGACTGGGAGGCGCTGTTTCCCTTACTGCATTTGAATAAGGTCCCATGTATTGCAGGATAAGTCTTTGAAAATGAAATGTCAAATTTCGTCATCAATATTATATCATTATTATTTCCAAGTGATTAAAAAACAGCATTTTCATTATCATGTTGACCCTAAAAGAGCGTGATGACATGTAAATGTAAATGCAACAGGCTGGGGGTGCTGTTTTGCTTATTGCATTTGAATATTGTCCACTGTATTGCAGAGCATGACTTTGAAAATGAAATGTCAAACAGCTTTTCATTATCATTTGAATATAGTCATAAATTTCCCATAAGTGTATATGAAAATGAAAGTGATAATTGGATTAATGCATTTTCAATTTAATATTGTCTCAAATAACTCATTCATAAGTGGAAAATTATAATGCAATAGTGGGATTACATTTTCATTTGAATATTGTCCACTATGGGCTTTCATACAGAGACTGAGAAATGCATTTTTTATTAGGCATTGCCAATTATTTTATTTTTTTCAGAGGTTTATTGAATTTCCTAATTTTTTTTATTACCATTATAGGCCGTGGGCTGAGGGCCCGAATGAAGGCTTAAATGTGAAAGTGCTTCAGGCTCAGGGGTGAATACAAGAACTTTATACCAAAATAATCTCTATCACCCACTAATCAAAAAAAGGTAATGTTCTCCTTAAAAGGTTTGGTCACTATGGAATAATCTGACTTTGAAAACAGCATTGTCGCTGTGGGAGTGGACGGATTTGGAATCACATGTTACCGAAAACAAACTATGGTTATGTGTAAATATTGGCTTCAACATAACTTATTCCTCATTAATATAAGCTAAATATGATATCAGAATATATCTGGCAACTTGTATACTAAAAATATATACTCGTTTTCCTATTACCTTAAATTCAACACACCTGAAGTACCTTGTAACCATGGTGACCGACCAGCTTTACGCAGGCTATTGCTCCATTTCACAAATGGAAATAAAGTAACACATCAATATTCATCACTGTTCATTCACTGTTTTTTCTTTCTTCTGAAAAGTCACATGAAACAAGTTAATCACTATCTGTGTCACTGTAGGTCTGTTGGAGCTGTCTGTTCGCACATCCGTCACATCGACACAAATCAGTACACACAAGTACAGCTTTCTTGCATGAACACTTTGCAGAATCACATGCCATTTTTATACATCCACAATGAACAGAATGCAGCACTGCCTGCGGAGCTATGGGCATAGTTGTCCACTTGATAGACATTTCTGAAGCTGACAGTGTCCAGCCATGTCCAACCGGAGAGGGTGTTGGTGCCTGCAGCATGCAAGACCTGTAGACATAAGCCTGGTAGTTGGCTCGTTGTATGTGTAATGACAAACTGTCACTGTTTGGTGGCATGCTTGTTTCTCCAGTACATCCAAACCTAAAACAGTTGCACCTTACATCATTTACACTTACACATCCCGTCCATCCATACAGTTCACAGACAAACTTCTCCAGGTTTTGCTGCAGTTCTTGAGATAATGTTAGATCTTTGCCAAATTCTCTGAATGTCTCTTGATATGTCACATCTTTCATCATTAAGTTGAAGGCTTTCAGTTTTCCCTTTCCTTTAAATGCACTGACACTGTCACATCCTGTGAAAGGGTGAAAGCCAACCAGTGCTTGTGACGTTGTATTACCCAGGGTTCTGCTAATTTCCCGAACATCAATTGCTCTTGTGTTTGTTCCAAGGGAAAGAAACGGTATCAGTCTACACTTCAAGATGGTAGAAGCCCATATAGCAAGCACAAGAACATCTGTGTCAACTGTCCGAATAATGATATCGGTTTCTGGGGGACTGGACTGAGAGACATGGCAAGCATGCAAGAACATCCTGGTATCTGCTTCTTCCTGGTCTGACTGAAGATCCGCAATATCTTCACAATGGAGTGTGTCCTCATGGTAGACACACTTGGTGTACGCCTTGTAGCACGAAGCACGATACCGAACCTCTATGCAGACATTATCCAGGTCACCAATCTGCAGCAGAATCCTGTTATCATCTTTGAGCCGTGCTGCTTGTAATAGCTTGTCTGCGCTTGTTTCGCATGTTACCAAGGCCTCTATTTTCCTCTTGCCAGATCGGTCGACAGTCGTCTTAGTCTTGCGACAGATGATACATTCCATTGGCAGAACATGCTTCGATCTGCGAGAAGACTGTGACGATAGTAGGAAGTTCGAGCGCAGCGTTGGCAACTTAGCAGGTGGCTCAGATGTTGAAATCTGCAAAAGCATTTAGAACATAATTAAAACATTGCAGGGTGAAGCACTATAAAAAACAAACTTCTGTTATATTTTCACTCAATATCACATATAGTAAGAAAAATTTTTTATCAATCCTAACCAGGCAATTATTCAATTTAAATCCACCATAATCCAGAAATCAATTTAAAACCAACTAAATAACATGAATATACCATTTAAAAAATTGGGCATAGCTTCCACGTACCCGGCTACCTGCCGGGTCTAGGGGCAATAACTGCCAATAGTATCCAAGGCAATTAGGGAAGTACTATAAAAATACAAACTGCTGATATATTTTCACTCAATATCACATGTAAGAACAAATTAGTATCAATCCTAGCCAGGAAGTTATTTGTGTTTACATTCACCTGAGGCCAAAATAAATGTGTAATTATTCACCATATAAATCAGTGAAATTATCCATTCACAACAGAACATATCAAATAAATATACCATTTAAAAAATCGGGCATAGCTTCCGCGTACCCGGCTACCTGCCGGGTCTAGGGGCAATAACTGGCAATAGTATCCAAGGCAATTGAAACAATTCCATACAACTTCTAATAGTTCTATAACCTGTGCTTATTTGGCCTAGTTTTATTAATAAATAATTTAAATACTTACAAAAAAGACTTGAATTATAATTGGCATTACCATGAAGAAAGTGTTACTACCTACCTACCTTATTTAATGCAGATACAGGCTGCATTCGATTGATCTTTGTGTTTTTTTGTGTTGAAATTTAAGGTGATCGCAAACTGAACAACAACAATCTTTGTGAATTTATAATTACGTTCTTAGCTGTCACGCAAACTTAACACGTTGACTGTCAACTACGAGATAACTGGGTCCGGGCCAGCGCTAGACTTGAAAATTCGGAGGAAATTATCCAGCCCTTTATTGACTACAATTAGTCCTGGCTAATTCTTGATGGTTTTCCTTTATAAACGTTTTTCCAATTCAAGAATAATCAAGTGGCAATTGAAGACACGGCTTCTCTCCCCATGCGATCTAACAGCAAATAATGGGCTACATTCAGTAGAAAATAATTTAATTATAATTAGGTCTATGCACAGGCACTCAGCAACGTTATTTTTTTTTTCCAGCGAGAGCGCATTTCAGAACTCATTTGCAAATGAAGGTAATTTCGGCAAGTACCTACACCTGTTTTTGCAGCACGGTCACGCAACTTGCTGTAAAAAATAGACCGCTGTCAGACTGGAAAATGTAAACGGAGGAAACCACGTACTTGCCACCAGAATTACCTTCATTCGCAAATGAGTTCTGCAATGCCGCTCTCGCTGGAAAAAAAAAATACCGTTGCTGAGTGCCAGTGCATAGACCTAATTATAATTAAATTATTTTCTCTACTGAATGTAGCCCATTATTTGCTGTTAGATCGCATCGGGGAGAGAAGCCGTGTCTTCAATTGCCGCTTGATTATTCTTGAATTGGAAAACGTGTTTATAAAGGAAAACCATCAAGAATTAGCCAGGACTAATTGTAGTCAATAAAAGGATGGATAATTTCCTCCGAATTTTCAAGTCTAGCGCTGGCCCGGACCCGCCATTACGAGTTATCTCGTAGTTGGCAGTCAACGTGTTAAAAAGCAAAATGATCACCAATCTTTTACAGACAGTTCCTAATTTGATGCAGATACAAGCTTCATATTATGTAGGTGCTATTTTCAATTCGAAATCAAAAGTGATCGAAAACTGAACAGTAACAATCATTTTGTGAATTTGATACATTCTGAGCTAGTTAAAATGAGAAAGCAAAAATCACTGACGTCACTGTTGTCAGGAAGCTTGTCTGGTAGTCGAAGTCGTCCCTTTTCCTTCCGAGTAACACCTTGTCGTATCCTCTTTACGTCTGTGAATCTTTGGTAACACCGTCTATGATAACCGGCAATGTCAGGTACCACAAGGTCACTATTATCAAGTATCCTGACTGAAACTTCCTTCTCTAATCCATCTATGGATGCCCAGACTTTAGCACTCTCATACAGCTTTGTCCAGGAAACATGAGTGCACGACAAAATTGGCTCCTTGTCAATTTCAAGCAAGTGGCAGAAACACTCCTTCAAGGAGGCTGCCATTTTTCTGCACCGGGCTCACTGCAGATGCTGCCGTCTGATTGGTCAATAATGCAAAGTTCATCTGAACCAATAAATTGCTTATTTTTAATTAATGACTGCGTATCTTTAGGAGAACTTTGTCAAATATGTTTTAATACATTTAAATCTTAATTACTACACCAAAATATCCTATTCACCCTCCAGCCTGAAGCACTTTGTCACAATATGATGGCTTGGCCAATGGTCTGTTAGGGCCAATGGATGTATTTTTATACGATAGCCAAGAGTGTAAGCCGAAATGAATTTTTTTGTAAACGTTGGCACATTTTCAAAATTTTTCAGAAAACCTTCAGGTTTTAGGGGCTTTTTTTTTTTTTTTTTTTTTTAGGCAGCCGCAGGCCTAAATGGGTTAAAGTGAAAAACTGTTTTTCTTGAATTATAGCGCCCCCATCAGGCCGATTGAGTTAAAAATGCCTTGGGCGGCATTTACATACAACTTTCAACCAATGTGCAAAATTTCAGGTCTCTACTATTTACCATCTCACGGGAATTTGCAAAAACATTTCTGAAGAAGAAATACTAATAATAATAATAATAATAATTATAATAATAATAAACCAGCACAAAAACAATAGGGTTTCTGCCCTACAGGCTTGAACCCCTAATAATAATAATAAACCAGCACAAAAACAATAGGGTTTCAGCCCTACAGGCTTGAACCCCTAATAATAATAATAATAATAATAATAATAATAAAAATAAACCAGCACAAAAACAATAGGGTTTCTGCCCTACGGGCTTGAACCCCTAATCACACACTCAGTATATGGAGAAGAATTTGTAAAAACCAAAGAATAACGGAGGGCTTACTTTTACTTGGAGAAATCAGATGGGATTCAAACTTTAAACCAAATAAAATAGATAGTATTTCAAGGATATGGGCATCCAAAGGATTAAAAACATACTCACAAATGCTAAAAAATAAAAAGTTAGACTCTTTTGAATCTATCTCCTTAACATATAATTTACCACTCTCATTTTTTTAAGTACTTACAAATAAGAAGCTATCTGGGGAAACATGTAAAAGAGGAAACAGTTACAAACCTGCACAAATTAATAAAATACATGATTAATAATCAGAATAATGAAATTAATAAAAATCGACTGTCTAAGATATACAAAATATTGGAAGCTGGTCTGGAAAAGGATTTGCCCACAAAAACTAAATGGGAAAATGAGCTAAAAATTCAACTTTCAAACGAAAAATGGGAAGAAGTTTGTACAGGAGCACATAAAATAACCAACTCCAAATATTGGAGGGAATTTTCTTGGAAGATTCTTTCAGGATATTTTTTAACTCAAAAAATGCAAGTAAAATGTAAGTAATTCAGAGCATTAAATTGTTGGAGAAACTGTGCTGAAATTAGGGCTGGGCGATAAATGTATTGCGATAATTTTAAAGGGGACCTATTATGCTGATCCTTCTTTTAATACATATTAGTAATGTTATAATGTTGGTTGTCCATGCTCAACCTCTGAAAAGTTTCTAAACATGAGATACAGGGGTTTTGCCGTAATCCAAGAACGTGATTTCATCAGCGTGATTTCCTCTCTGAACAGCTCCTCCCGAGATCTTCACGAGATCTGGGCCAAACCTGACGTCAGGTTGTGCCGTCCAATTAGTACAGACCTAGCCAGAGCCAATCGCGGCGCTGGACCTGCCCACACCGGAAACTATTCTAGCAGGCACTAACAACGGTAGATCATACGATGCCTTAGTAGCGTCTACACTTTTGGAAATACAAAAGAAGAACCGCAGATCATTTGAGGTGCAATTTTGTATCTCTCCCAAAGCTGCTTGTCCGTTTACTTTTGGACGCGAAGAAAAACAACTATTTTTCTTCCAAAGGACGATGCCACCAGAAATCAGTGGGTAGCTTCTTGTTTGCTGGCAGCAAACAGCCACGGCCAAAGGGAACGTTAGCTGATTGTGCTCAGCATTTCACCAAAGACAGCATTGTTAATAAAGGATAATTCAACACAGGATAAGCGTTTCAGCTGCTTCTCAAACCTGAAGCAGTTGCATCGATCAAGCGCTCGGAGCCACAAGCTGTAAGTAACAATATAACAGCAAATAATGTAAGTGAAGCTAACGTGTTACGGGTGGCTAGCAGGACCGCTAACGATAGTTATTTATTTATTTGTTTGTTTTTATTTCGGCATGATTGTACAGTCGTTTCATGACAATTTCAACACAACATGTATCATGACCGAAAGGGTCGTGGGAGAAGCGAGATCGCTTGTCAAAGTCCCGCCCCCAACTCCCAGAAAAACAGTTTGATTATGGTTAAGATATCATAAAGATTTATAAATCACAACAGAGCTGAGTGTCCATTTACACTACGATTTAAGCGTCACAACATAAGATCATAAAGATTTATGAACATCATGAAGAATTTTAATCACAATAAAGCTGAGTGTCTATAAACAACCCCTATTGTTTATGCCCGTTATGGTTCCGTTTAATTTATCCAATGCCATTTTGTTGGATAAGTTTATAGTTATTCAAACATGCACATTTCAAAAGATACTTAAAGACCTTCAGATTGTCTACCATTCTAATATTGTCTTCAAGTATGTTCCATGCACTGACTCCAGCCACAGATAAGGAGTGCTCACTCCGAGTCGATTTGACCCTTCTCGTTTGCAACAACATTCTGCCTCTTAGGTCATGGATACATTCATGTTGAAGAAATAGGCATTGTATATTTCTAGGCAATTCTTTGTGGTATCCTAAACATACAGTTTGCAAGGAGTTGAATTTTATTATATCCTGTAATTTAAGAAACTTTGCCTTAATAAACAAATCGTTTGTATGAGTTCCATAAGGAACGTAATGAATAATTCTAAGGGCCTTTTTTTGGAGTTTAAACAATGATTCTATTGTATTATTATAAGTGTGTCCCCATACTTCAGCGCAGTAATGTAAGTGGGGTGCTATGAGTGCTGAATAGATTATTTTAAGAGACTTGTGTTTTAATAATTTCTGCATTTTCCAAAGAATAGACACGCTTTTAGCTAACTTTCTTTGAACCAAGTTTACATGTGGTTTCCAGCTTAAGAGATTATCTAACATAACTCCCATGACTTTATATTCGTTTACCCTTTCAATGCTGGTACCATTTACCTTTAAGTCTATGTCGTCCTTTAGGCCTTTTTTCCCAAATATCATAAATTTGGTCTTTGTAAGATTTAGTGATAATTTGTTTACATTAAACCACGTGTGAAGTATAGACATTTCTTTATTAGCCAATTTTACCAATTGTTTGAGATCGACACCTGAGTTAGCACTAACAACTGGCCTCAAACGCAGGCTTTGTAAAATATCTGAAGATAAAGCCTGGATCGGTCGCAAGTGTCCGTGACTCACAGACACAGAAGCTGTAAGTTGCTTTTTTTTTTTTTTAAGATTTTTTTTTGGGCATTTTCCCTTTATTTGATAGTTATACAGTGTAGAGAGACAGGAAAGTTGGGGAGAAGAATGGGGGAAGACATGCAGCAAATGACTCGAGCCGGATTCGAACCCAGGTCACTGCGGGAAGGACACAGCCTTTATGGTACGCACACTTAGACCGATGAGCCACCGGGGCGCCCCGTAAGTTGCTTTTACTGCATAAGCCAACCTGATGTGATAGCCAGTTCATTGTGGCTGTAGCACAGCAGCTAACGTAGCCAAGTTACTGTTGCTAATGTTTGTGTCCTAAATATGCAAGAGTGATATCAGGGGAAATTCTACAGAAGGTGTGTGAACATAAACCTCATTTTAAGCTAACTTTTAATACTTGTTTGTAATTTGGATGCTTGGTACAACTGTTCACAGTAACAGAACTTGCTGTCTGTAAAACCTGTATTGCAAGTGTTTGTCTCTGTGGTTATGACCGCTCAGTTACCAGCTACTGCATGTTAGTTTGTGTGCCGTGCTAATTAAAAATGCTCCTGGTTAACTTATATGCAGTAATTCTGATCGGTATGCTTGTGTTACTTCGGTAAGCATCAATGTGGCAGTTTCATCATAATGTTGCCTGATTGTAGCCTCTACAGTTAGTGATCGCTTCACTTATCCATGACTGGGATCAGCCGGATGCTTCACAAATGTCTGAGCAAGCTCTCTGGTGCTACCGTGAAAGCAGTGCGAAACGCAAAAGCTCTACCGGTTTACAAATGATTTCTCTGCACTACCTTGACCTAATTTCATCCCCCTTTAGAAATTGTTGTGGCTAATAAAAAGCCGAAAAGGGCGGAGATTAAATAGATATTTCTTTCCTGTAGAAGTGATCGATTCGCTAGCTCCACATAAGCAACATGTCCGCGCTAACGGAACTTAGGGTCTGCAAAACCTGTATTATGTTCATAACATAACCGAGCCCTCTCTAGCTGTCGCGTACTATCCATAAAGCTGCTTTCACATCGGACGCGAAAGGAATTTTTCGCGCGACAGATTACATTCAAAGTCATGACTGCTTATCAGCTACTGCATGTTAGTTCGCGTGCTCTGCTAATTAAAAATGCTCCTGGTTAACTTATATGCAGCAATTATGATCGGTATGCTTGTGTTACTTCGGTAAGCATCAATGTGGCTGTTTCATCATAACGTTGCCTGATTTTGGCCTACTACAGTTGAAGCTAACCGGAGAGGTGCTGTATGTGTCTGCCGAGTTGGGCTGCAGTTAGACCAGACATAGGTTTTGCAGAGCTTGGGGTGCGTTTTTGGGTGCTTGTGAAACAATCGCTTTACTTATCCATGACCGGGGTCAGCCTGATACATCTCCAATGTCTGGGCAAGCTCTCTGATGCTACCGGTGAAGGCAATAGGGAAGCGCACAGGCTATAACGTGCCCGGTATAACAAGCGATTTCTCTGCATTGTCATCGATTGAATGTTAAATTCTTTCCTGTAAAAGTGATTGATTCGCTAGCTCCACATAAGCAACGGTTCACGCAGACGGAACTTACGGTCTGTAAAACCTGTATAATGTTCATGACATAACCGGAGCTCTATCTAGCTCTCGCATATGTTATGGCCCCAATTTGTTATGGCGTCAATTTGTTCGGGCGTCACGGACAGCAAGGGATGACAGACAAAATTCTTCAACTTCAACAGATTTAATTAAACAAACAAAACTAATCTAATCTCTACCCTACTGACCAAGATTGAAATAATAATAAAAAAATAGTTACAGTCCCTCGGTAATGGAGATGGCGCTGCTATGTTGCGATGTCCTGGGACAGGAAAATGCTCCAACACAGGCAAAAATCCACAAAAAGCTTCACAGGTCTTGAAAAGAGTGACAGGTCTGGTCAAATGTATCCTTCCACAATTTCTCCTTGCAATTCCTCCTACTACTCTTCCACTCTCTCAATTTTTCTCCTTATATACTCTTTTCTAGCCCCCTCTGAGGCATGCCCGAGACATGCCCAAACCTAGCTTTAGATTGCTTAACAAAAAATGCCAATACTGCCATCTAGTGGCTTTTTACCACATTACACATACTACCATAACTCGCCCATTTTCCGCGAGGAAAAGCTGGTCATTCCGAAGCAATAAGTAAACCATTACCACGGGCAATTTCCGAAAAGGCCGTTTAGCCTGGAGCTTTCACCCCTCCGTCATATACCAGCGCGAAAGCTGTTCGTTTCTCCACACTAACAACACACCACAGCTATGCACACGAACCAGCAGGTCCTAATACACACCGAAGCAGTCCATAAGCTGTTGGTCCACTTTTAGCTGCTCCTCACTATCCATGTTTCCCTCTAAACTCAGACCCACCGGATTTCTACAGTCTCCGGTCTACACTTGGGCATGTCGACCCGTTCTACAAATGTGTCTACATAGGGTGGATTCTAGCTTTCCCTGCATCCTAGCTACAGAAAAACCGCTGTACTCACCACTGTTGCCGATAGCAAATTCGTGCTTGAACTGCCAGACTTTTGACTTTTCGTCCTCCACTTTCGCCGTTGCGTTTATTAGAACAAGTTAATTTCATTAGATCTATACACATGTACTGCGTTAGATTGCAGAATATGCCCGTCGATTCCTTCGGGAGACGTGTCAGTTTCACTTTGAAGCCGGACCAGGAAAACTGCGTTCTGCAGCCTCGTCCCGCCTAGATCCACCCTCCTCAGAGCTGGCCAGCCAGAAGAAAGTGGGCACACGGGGAGTGGGGGCCATAGCGGAAGAGCCATCCCAATGAGGCGTTTCAGGCAGAGACTACTATGGACTACAAATGGGTTTTTTGAGGATGGCAGTATGAGCGAAATAAGTACCCTTTTTTGACTTTGCGCGATCAGGAGTACTCGAGGGGAGTCAAAGACCAAAATATAAACTTGGAAAAATAGCATAATAGGTCCCCTTTAAGCGCAATAAAACTAACTTCCACTATGGGGCAGACAGGCGAGCCTGCTACCTTTTCTATACCTAATGCCGCGTGGAGCAAACATCAGAGGTCTTTTGAAATGTTTCCGGGAAGAAAAGCGCGATTTGAAGTCTGCTCATTACCAGCGAGGTTGGACCGCTTCCTTCACCTTGGCGTAATTGGCTTACCTTAAATCAATTCCCGTGTACTTTGCTTAACTTGCAATCAAGCCATTTATTCAGCCAGCTGACTAATCAAAACCGAGATGTGGCCTATAATGATATAGAAGCGATATAATGAGAGGCAGACAGACCTAACCAGGCTACGGTGTTAGACTGAAAGAATGTCAATAATCTGAATTAATAGCCGATCTCTGAAATCACCTCTCATCGTTGCATTTTTTGTATCATTAAAAAGATTTCTGAAAAATAAAATCATTTTAAGATGGCCGTGGTTTTAAAGCGTTTGAAAATATACGCGAATTGGAAAACATTTTGTGAAGCATATCAAACGTGAATGTGAGAAATTATTTTCGCATTGCACGAAATAGACAAAAGCACCGAATTAATAATTGAACAGGACTAATTTGAAATGAAGTAATTCGTAGCTCTTGATTTTGGTTACTCTTGAGCATCTAAATAGCCTGCAGTGAAGATGGAAAACATTTTGTTTTTAAGCGTATCGAACGTGACGTGTAGATTGTCAACGCATTCGAACACAGAGGCCAACTGTGAAACTAGAAATAATGTATCAAACGCAGTCAGGCAACTCTGTCATGTTTCATGGCCATTTAAATTTCAAAATGCAACAAACAAAAATGATATCGAAATAAATTAGACTTAACCAATTTAAATCGTTCATTGAGCGAATCAACTGTTTGATTGCAAATTGAGCAAAGTAAATGGGAAGGGGGTGAAAGCAATGGTCGAGTGGAGAATGATGATTTTGAAGACCTTAACCTTGCTTGGTTCAGCACGCAATTTGCCTGAATGTGTTTGCTGGACTATTACATTTGGCCGTTGTGTGCGAACGCGATTACAATTTACATGTCACGTTCGATACACTTGAACAAAATGTTTTCCACCTTCACTGTAGGCTATTTAGACGCTCAAAAGTAACTAAAATCAAGAGCCATGAAATACTTTACTTCAAATTAATCTTGTTCAATTATTAAATAAAAATGCCAAAAAATTTGCGGCGCTGATTTTCCTGAACGTTCTTGCCAAGTCTTCGGTGCATTTGTCCATTGCTTGCAATACGAAAATAATTTCTCTCTCACATTCACGTTCGATATGCTTCTCACAATGTTTTCTACTTCGCGTATATTTTTAAACGCTTAAAAACCAGGGCCATCTTAACATGATTTTATTTTTAAGAAACACTTTTGAATAATACGATAAAGTTTCACGATGAGAGGCGGAATTCAGAAGTTTGCTATTTATTCAGATTACTGACATTCTTTCAATCTAACACGGCAGCCTGGTTAGGTCGGTCTGCTTCTCATTATCTCTTAATCATTATTGGCCAGATTTTGGTTTTGATTGGTCAGTTGACTGAATAAGTGGCTTGACTGCAAGTTAGGCAAAGTACACGGGAATTGATTTAAGGTAAGCTAATTATGCCAAAGTAATGGAGGCTGTCCAACCTCGCTGGTAATTGGCAGACTTCAATTCGCACTTTTCTTCCAGGAAGAATTTCAAATGGCCCCTGATGTTAGGTCAACACTAAATTAAAGGTATGTGGCATAGAAAAGGTAATAATCAAGCTCGTCTGTCTGCCTCATAGAGGCAATTACTTTTATTGCGCTTAAGAATTATCGCGATACATTTATTGCCCAACCCTAGCTGAAATAAATGCAGACTATTCTCACATTTTTTTTCTCTGCCCAATTTTAAAAAAAGCTTCTGGGGGGAAATCATAGGTTATATGCAAATAATTTTTGAAATTAGTCAGGGGATAGAACCAGAGTGTATTATCCTTGGTCTTACACCACCAGAAGTTAAAATAGACACCGATAAGCACCTGTTCAGAATCTTAAGGGTCACGGCCTTGAAGCAGATAACCCATAATTGGCTGAAACCAGATGTACCTTCAATAAAAAAAATGGAGGGAGTCAATAAATGAAATTTCACAAATGGAGAGATTGACATATTGCATAAGAAACCGAGAACCAGAATTTTAAAAAACATGGGAAAAATGGTCAAGGTATTATTAATTTTGTTTGTTCTGAATCGGGTCGTGTTGGAAGAAAAGTGGGTATTAACATAAATGTGAAGTAGATTGAGGTGCATGTATAGGCATCAAGTGTAAAGTGATTAATGGAATGTTATACATTTTTTTTTCTATCTTATTTCTTAATTTTTTTTCTCGTCGCCTGTTTTTTTCACACCTTTCTAAAGATGGAAAAAAAGATATTGCAAAAGAAAAAAACATCAGTTGAATGTAAGTGTATGTCAAGGATTGCAATAAAAAGTAAAAAAATGACCTTCATTTACCTGATCAGCATCCAACGTTTGTTTGCTTAAGAACTCGGTAGCTAGCGAACGAGCTAATCAGCTTTGTCAACGCAAAACTGACTGAGCCACGTAGCTAATTCAGGTCTGCTTGCTCATCTAACGCTGGTTTAGTGCTGAAATGATCGTTATTCACTGTTTTAGCGATTTATATTCACCATGTCAGACTAGCCAAGCAAGCGAACTGTTAGCTGGCTAACTTAGTCAGCAAGCTAGTTTACCGACTTCGGTAGCTGACTAACGTCATATTAGGTAGCTATATGCAAATGTCAGCTTGTGAAATGTTCCCAGCTCAACGCTAAGTAGTCAAACCATTTTTGTTGACTTAACTAGCTCGCTAGCGAACTAGCTAGCTAGCTATTTTGCTAGCTTAGCGATTTATAGACAGTGAATTTTAATGCTAGCTTGCTTGCTAAATGACAGTAAGTGACATTAAACTAACCATTTACTGTTTTTATCGATTTAGCTATGTGTACAAAATGTAATGAGCTCACTAGCTGGCTAGCTAGGTGGTTCGCTGGCGTAGTTAAATGCTAGGTAGCTAGCTAAATGGTGAAATAACTATTTATTGTGATCCATTCATTACTAGGCATATAGCTAGCTGATAGTGGCCCGCTATGTAGTAACAGTTCCACGGCCATGGACAACAGCGATTTAGGGCACTGATCAGCTACCATCTTGGTACTTTGTGAACGTTTGCTGAAACTGAGGTACCCCATTGGCTGGGAACAAATCACAGGGTACTTGCCCACTTGTGTAGTGGATATGTAGTTTGCAGAAGTGGACTACAAACAAGTGCAAAAGCTTATAATTTTTGGCAGTAAACTACGAATTTGATGTGATCATTTGTATCTGTATACCCCGTAGGCTAATCTCGGGGCGAGACGGCTCTTAAAATTAATACAAGTTCGAGCAATGCTGGAAGGTGTCCAAACCCCATTAGAAATTCCCATAGGGATTTTACTTCCAACACCAGAAGCTAAGTTGCTGTGACCTCATCACTTTAGTACTCTATACACACCCACTCGTCTTTAGTGGTAGACAAAGTTGGGCAGATCAACAGCGATTATGTAACCTTTTGCACATGTGCGAGTGTTTTCAAATTTATCTTCTCACATAATTTTTTTAATCGCAAACGCGAGCAAAACTGTCGCACTGTACAACCCTGACATTGTCTGATGTTTTGATTTAATTGTCTTGACTTGGTGTGATTCTGGTCTTTCCGATGGATACCCTGTTTTGGGATAATAAAGTCGTCTGATCAAATGTTATGATGCACTTTGTGTCTTGGATTAACACTAATGAAGTAAACAACAAATCGGATTTATGTTCAGTTTTTACATTTCACTTACTCGGGTCGAAATTGAGTAGTCCTTAACTTTTTTATGTTGAGTATATTTGTTTCATGGAAAGGAAAGCTTTTTATGAATATTTTGAGTCAAAGACCAATTTCATTGTGTGTTTTGCTGTATTCACTAAGGATGCCAATAATTCTTGAGGGCACAGTATGTTAAGAAATGTATACCACAATTGTTAAAACGTGGCAATTAGCATGTATGACAAAAATGCTAGCTGAATTCCAGAAGATATTTGGACATTGATAGCAGTTGATAGCAATCAATAATGCATTGCTGCTAAGTACTGCATATTTTAGATCACATAGGAGCTTGTACTTTATATGAAAAGTGTATGGATGCAAACTGTTACATCCTTTGAGCTTTCTTGCATTCAGCTTCACAATAACCCTTTTGTCTCAAATTATGTCACCACTTCGAAGAAACTGGACTAGAGGGTACCATAGTCATGCAGCACATCTTTGTATGGCATGCATTAAAATACTTGTGTTTCTCACATTAGACATCAAGACATTGCATATCACTGAAGTAGATTACAAAAGTATTGTTTTGTGAATAGATCAGGACCCGATGTGGTCATTTTAAGAGCCAATTTTTGAGAAGTTCAGGCAGTCAGAACTGTTGACCCCCCCTAGATTTGGCTGATATTTTATTTTTGAGATGGGTGTGGTACCCAAACCTCAAAACCCAAACCGTTCCTCTGTTGACCCCTTCTGTCCCGAGCTACAGCGGCCCTTTTTTTTTTTTTTTTTTTTTGGCCCTTGTTGGCCAATTTAACAAAATTGCAAGTTCCCTCCTCTCTAATTCTGAACTTCAATGGTGTCCCAGCTCGAAGTTTATTAAAAGTGGGTCCATAGGGAGGGCAGATACCAGAATGTAGTTATCCACTTGGGGCACCCTTGAAGTTTGCCAATAGAGGGCGCTCAAAATGCTCCATTTTTTTTCTTCTTAAGTTTGTCACAGATTTTCTCTAAACTTCACAGGTATCCCAGCTGCCCTTTTGCAGGAATCTTTTAGTTGGAAGGACCTTCATTCAAATCTACTGTTACTTTTGCGGGACAACCTTGAAGTTTGCAGAAAAAAGGACCAATAAAGGGTCTCGGACCAAAAAAGGGGTCATTTTGGGACCCTTTTTCTCAAAACTTCAGAGGTAGCCAAATGCTGATAATTACTCATGAAAGTCATAGACCCATTCTTTACAAAGAAACAACAAAATAGCTGGGATCTTATCTCATTGGCTTATAATTAACAAAACCAAAATTCTAAAAATAGCATCTAGGTGGCAGCACTAATCCTTAAAAAACATGAACGCTGTACTTTGTTGTGACAAGATGCATGTATGCATACATGTGCAGTCAGGAATATGTTCTTGATACAGTTGTACTTGCTGCCTTCTCATGGCCAGGCTCATAAAGCACAGATATGAGAGATGAGATCAGAATAACAGTAAGCTTATATCACAACACTGATGAATCAGGGTTCCCACGCGTCCTGGAAAACCTGGAAAACCTGGAAAATGATTGACCAATTTTCCAGTCATGGAAAACACACGGAAAATGAGAAAATAAGTAAAATGTCCTGGAAAAGCTTGAGTTGTCCTGGAAAATTATTTTTCCTCCCTCTGCTTCTCTCTGCCTTGTGGATGAACATAAAACGGGTTAAACATTTTACGCATGTATGTCTGTTTTCAGCTGCCTTTAATGGGCAACATTGAGCTGTAGCGCTTCTCTGCTTCATCTCTGCTTCAGGCCGGCACAGCGCCCCACGTGACGCTACCAACCAATCAAATTGCATATTCCCTTAGAGCAGTTCTGCTGCCCAGTGTTTCCATATGACTTTGTTGCTAGATTTACCGACTTTTCAGACCGAAGTAAGGATTTATTTTCCCCAAAGAAGCGCCAAAACTAGCGACTTTCAGTTCAACAGTGTTGCTGTATCGTTGTATATCGAGTGTGAGGTTTTTCTCCCTCTCTCTGTCTCCTCTGTTGAGTGACAGAGGAGCAGCGGAGAGCTGTAGTGGTCGTGCCGTCGCGTTTGGCTGTGCGCTCTGAGATGAAGTACATCTCTGGTTTCAGTAGAGCTGCAGCGACCATGACGACAGCTTCGAGATAGCGACGGGTAACAGGTAGTCTTACTGGGCCACGTTTCACTCAGTATTTCATACTTGCTCCATTGTCCGACGGCAGAAACAGAAAATATGTGAATGAGAAAAACTTCATTAGGAATTCAGCTCTATTAAAATACTGTGTATGTGCACAGAGAGCAGAGCTCTGACTTTTCATGCAGTTTTTAGCTAGCTACTTTGCAATGAAAGTAATTTAGATGTCAGCATCCAAGTGAGATCTTATATATCCATGAGTGAGATCAGAGGCGGATTGTCCATTGGGGCGATTGGGCGACACACTGCCACAAGAAAAAGATTTTTTTTTTTCCCCCCGGCTCTACCACTGTTCTACAGCTTGATCTCCCTTTGAATGGCATTGTCCAATCAGGATAAAGTACCGTTTCCAATAGTCCCGCCCCTTTCGGGGCGATTTCACTCAGACTGAAAATTGCCCCAGGGGTCTCTCATTGACTCTCGTGTAACGTCATTTTTTCGCCAGTGCAAAGCCTTTCAATGCAATCTCAATGGGTTCCGGGAGGGCTTGCCCCAACGTGCTTTCGTCATGCGTAACAGCAGTGGTGGTGGGCGGAGCTGGTCGTGGGTATGCGCGGCGCCATGAGAACCGAGACGGTCTCCTACTTCCGGTCATTGCTCGCTGTACTGAAGAGGGAAGGGCAGGCTGAATGCGTTCAGGCTCCACTTATTCCGTTGTTGGTTGTACCAACGACTCAAAAAAGATAAAGTTTGTGTGGAAACAGAGTGCTTTATTCACAAGGTGATTAGAAAAAGATTGCCCTTGCCCAGCACCTTACAGTCTACACTCGATGCCAGCGAAGTCGGCGCTTAGGAGTGGCTAGCGCGCATGGAGACAGAAGTATCCACCCAAGATGATATACGTGTGTTCACACCATTTCGTATAAAAGCGCCTGACCGATGACAACCCCGATCCCACTGTGTTATACATTATACAGTCACCTGATACGTTAATTCAAAGATCCGTCCAACAAGTATGTTTTTGAAAACCGACAATAAGCAGTATTGTCAGCCAGTGGTCAGTTTAGTTTTCCGGTGAAGTTAGCAGCGTTTGCCATGTAATTAGTGGCCATCTACGGTCACACGCGGGATACCCACTCATTTAGCAGTTATACAGGCTAACGTTAGCACTTTTGAACAAGTTGACATTGAGCAGTGGAGGGGCTTACCAGTAGCGTTAGTGAATATTGAAAGGTGCATAATCGTAATCCTGGCTTCTGTAAAAAACCTCAGCTTAAGTCGATTATATTCTTGTGGCAAATATTTAGCTTGTCAGCTACAGCGGTTGTGAAGGATTAGACTGAGATCTTTATTTCGTTCCGTGCATCAGTGATTTCCAGCATGCGAATTGAAGCTTGGGGACTGTACTTTCGTGCTCTGAATGATGATTATTGCCCACAGCTAATGTGATATTATTCTTGCTTTGTTTTATATTGACCTTTTTGCACTGCAGGATAGGATTTGATTTTGATATTTATATTTTTGATTTATTTTTGCAGTGATTTTGATTTTTACTTTAAGAATGCAGGTGTCAGATGCACAAAGTAAACTGTAAGTAAACAGTAAACAGATTAACTAAAGGAAATTGTTTTGGTGATTTATTGAACATATAAAAATATTTTGTGGAGAAAGTACAAGAGGGAAAGAGGGAGAGGAATAAACATTGAAGCAATCTGGTTAAATGTACAAAATATAAGGTACAATTGTAGAAAATAACACTTCTCCAAAGCTTGGGGGTGGAATTTATTAGTGTATGTTGTGATAACTTGACTCGTACTGTAGCAGCTGAAAAAGTCCTGAAAATGTCCTGGAAAAGTCCTGGAAAATAATTTCAAGAAAAGAGTGGGAACCCTGTGAATGAGTGAAAAGAAAATGTTCTGCCACATTTCAGAAGTCCTCTTTTCCATCACTGCATGAGAGCGAGCAGGAATGTATGCTCCTCCTGGCTAACTTCATACACCTCCTTGTGCTTTCCTTTGGTTTTGTTTGAGAGCTTCAAATCTGGAGCAGTCCCAACTATAGAGGCAGTGGCAAATGCGACAAATGAGACAGCTGATTTCTTCTTTTATCGTAATATATAGGTCCATGGCTTTCACGTGTAATTATCAGCATTTGACTACCTCTTTGAAGTTTTGAGAAATAGGGTCCCAAAATGACCCCTTTCTTGGTCCGAGACCCTTTTTAGGCCCTTTTTTCTCCAAACTTCAAGGTTGTCCCACAAAAGTAATAGTAGGTTTGAATTAAGGTCCTTCCAACTAAAAGATTCCTGCAAAAAGGCAACTGGGATACGTTTGAAGTTTGGAGAAAATCCGTGACAAACTTAAGAAAAACTAAAGGCACTCACAGAGTGCAAACCTCCGCCAAGGCAGCACAATCCAAATCTTCATGAGTGGGAGCAAAGTTGAGTTATTGCGTGTCATACGATTTCAAGATGGCTGCCGTGGTGGCCATATTGTTTCACTGATCGCGGTGAAAGTCAATAGGGTCCTTCCTTGATGTAATAGCAATGCACCCACAAAATTTCAGACAAATCCGTGCATTACTTTTTGAGGTTATGTTGTTCACAGACAGACAGACAGACAGACGGGCAGACAGACAGACGAACAAACAAACAGCGGCGAAAACATAACCTCCGCTCCAATTTTGTTGGCGGAGGTAAAAATGGTTTGGAGCATTTTGAGCCCCCCCCCCTACGTTGGCAAACGTCAAGGGTGCCTCAGGTGGATAACTACATTCTGGTAATCTACCCTCCCTATAGACTCACTTTCTATAAATTTTGAGCTGGGACACCATTGAAGATCAGAATTAGAGCGGTGGGAACTTGCAATTTTGTTAAATTGGCCAAAAAAAGGGGTTGCTGTAGCTCGGCACAGAAGGAGTCGACAGAGGAGCGGTTTGGGTTTTGAGGTTTGGGTACTATACCCATCTCAAAAATAATAAATCAGCCAAATCCAGGGGGGTCAACAATTCAAGGTGCCCGATTTTGCCTGAATCTCTCAAAAATTGGCTCTTAAAGCCCTCAGATTTGCTTGGAAATATTCTGCTAATAAAATGCGTATTTGCCCATTCAATATTTGTTTTTGCTGTATGGCTTTAATCGTCTCACTTGCAATTAGTAGCTCTAATTTGACAGTGACGTGCCACTGTTCATAAGAAGTAGTCAGTTGCCCAGTGCTTCTCTCACTCTTTCCTCTCTTTCTCATTGTCACTATCAGGTCAGTGCAGTGTCTGTGCATGGAAAAAGTCCAGGGTTTCATCCTGAATGTTCCCTCTCGGGTATCACTGGGAATAGTGTCCCTCCCCCTCCGACGAAGGCACTGGCTTGCAGTGCGACAGGTCAATGGACCATACTACAACCTGGACTCTAAACTTAAGAATCCCGTCTGCATTGGAGGTGAAGCAGAGCTGCGGTGAGAAGAAAATGGTGACAGAGAGAGGGTAGTGAGCGGGGAAGGAAATGGAGGTGCTGTAAACTAGCAAAAGAGAGTAAGAATAGGATTGAACACACATGGTGTGAATAATGTTAATGCTTCTGTCTGTATGAACATTGTGGAATGTTTTATTTTTTTCGGTGAGTGCTATTTCTAGTTTAGCTAGTTTATGGTAATTTCTGAGTCCTCTATTGGAAAATTTGGAATGGATTTCACAATTTGAGCGCTTGGGTTGTCGCCACATAGTATGTTTATGTACGTAATATTCAAAAACACAAAATAGCCAGCAGTTTACATGGTCTTGGAGCACATTTTAATGTTTATACTGTGTAATCATGGAGGGTCAATCACAATCCCTGTTTGTTTAGCTTCTGAAGTGTATTTTCTTCTTGTGCCATTTAGCTCCTTCCTCAACGAGCAGCTATCTCAGGATGTATCAGAAATGCTCCTAGTCGTCCTAAAAGAAGTAGAAGATGACGGGACTTGGCTGAACTCTGATGACCCTAGAAAGTGACTCCAAAAGGACAGAAATTGCTTTACTCAGGATAGAACTGTTATTCCTGTTGTGCATAACAGCATTTCAAAATCAAAAACCTTTTCAAAGGAGCTGTTTTTGGAGTGACAACCAAAGTGGGGAAAAGGACACAGGCATAATGACACAGGAAATCTAAGAGAAATGGGGTGGCAATTGAAGAACTTTCTGCATCCAGGTATGGTGGATTGTGCTGTGGTATTTGTTATTTTGCAGCAGTTGCATTAGCCTCTCTTGCAGGTTTTTTTATGCATCTATGCAGTGCACTGACACTTCACATGATACATGATGGAATTTTGACTTTTCCTCCATCTATGCACTAAAGAGGTTCAAAAAGGGCTTCTAGCCACGTGAGTATTCAATAAAACATCTCCTCTTTCTCTGTTCTATTTCTATTCATTCAACTATGCATACTGCAACCAAACTATATTTTGCCTCTTTGAAACACCACCCATTACTCAGAGGAAAAAAATAAATGTAACGGTTATTAACATGAACAGTTGTCTGTGACTCATTGTGCATGTGTTGTATACTGTTCATTACATTCAGTGGCAATTCTGTCAATATTGTACAGTAAAATCCAGTGCACTAGCAATTAACGAGTTTAAGTAGTCTTTATTTGTTTTAGACTTTGGGTGAAAAAGGATGCCAGTCAAAAGGATTATTAATACCATAAAACAATTCCAGGATTAACAAGGTCCATAGGCATAGGATCAATACAACCTCCAACATTCAATATATACAGAATTTCCTGTTGAGACTTCACACTAGCACAGACACACTACACAGCTCTGTTTTCACTTGTTACTGCTAACATTGTGGCTATCCCTTTAGCCTGACATCATATTGAGCTTGCATGGAGGTGCAGTTCACTTTTTGCGCCAGCTGAGAGAATGTAGGTTGTCTTGCACTTCAGTGCTGTTGGAGCAGCAGCATCATCATTGGTATTGCTAACACTGAAAAACTCCGGTATCAGGAGTTGCACGGTAAAACTGTATTGCCATATGCCAAAATATTTTAATGGAAGATTATCAAATGGTGAGATCGCACACTCATAACACTTCAAATGTGTCATTGTTGCTATGTGTCTGTTCCTCAATAACATAAAAACATTTAAATAATCTTGTGATTCATTTACAAATATAGAACTATTGTAATGCCAGTACCATTCCACTTCACAATGCTCACAGCGACATGACGGGGGCACTCAAAAATAACTTGCAGTGATGTGGCTGGGCACTTGGCCCATGACTGTAATTAATATAACGGCTCTTTTATGAAAGAAGCTGCCCATAAAATTCAATCTTTCATGCTAGTGGTCTGAGTGACAAATGGTAATGACATTACTGTCTTTAACCTTTAGTAATCCATCTCTTTTAAAGAGTTATCCATCTCTGCAAAGTGTCCGTCTCTATGAAAACTAAACATCTGCATATATATCTTTTCCGTACATAAAAAATAATTAGTGTGAATACTGGTTCCGGGCGTGGCCTGGGTTTTGGTTTGAGTGACTGACCCCATAGCCAGTCAGCATGCTGGGTGAGTACTGAGGATGAGGCAGCCACCACAGAGATGTATCCAAGAGGAAATGGAGGCATAGAGGGAAAAAATCAAAAAAGAGAAAAACAGGTGTTTATTGAATATCATTTTGGTAGTGTAACTACACTGAGCAGCATAAAACAGCTGGCACATCTGTATACCAGTTAGTCTAAGTAGAATTGGGTCAGTCGTATGTCAATCCGTGCACTGCTTAAGCCAGGCAACATGTAAGCTGGGGTTTTTGTCCATCAATCCACTTGTGCGTCAGTCAATAAGCCTGTCTAAGGGCTAAATGTGCTTCTATTAACTGTGATAATATCGGAGATCATGAGGATGTCACAAGTACAGAGGAACTCACAGAGGGGGGTGGGGACTGTCGGTCAATCAAGGGAAGGCTCTCATAGCCAGGGTTGCCATTGGAGGAAGCGTTTGGAGTCCTGAAAGACAGAAATAGAGGAGGGGGACGTATAGAGACATTAGTCGAAAAGCAGGAGATGTAGGTTGAGAAGAGGAGATATGGAATATCGGAAGGAGAAAGGAACAATGAAGGAAAGTAGAGGATCTGGTTGAAGGGGAAGGAGAGATCAACTTTGATCCTTTTACAGCTTGTGGACAGTATTGGGGGGTATCGAGTTAGTGTGCAAACAGATATGAGGCAACACTAACTGAACACTCATATCAGTAGAGAGAGTGGATATTGAAAGTTCACTCAGATTCGTAAACTGTATAACAGTGACACGCAATAGATTTGGCATGGACTTTTCAGCCCATTGTTAATCAAAATCATAGAGAGGCATGAAAGAGGTTTGTATAGCTCTTATTTTATAGCAATATCTTTATTGCTTCTTGGAAATAAATCTATTCCTGTCTCAAAATGGCAACAGACGAATAGACAGACACACAGGCAGACAGATCTTGAATAGGGACAGCTTTTCTTTCAAAACCTGAGGACACTTATCTGTTTGTGTGTGGGCTGACATGACCTTAGAATGTAGATTCATGATATCAAAAAACTAAAACAGCTTTTAGTGTTACATGCAAGCATAATCACAACCCTGCAATAAGTCATATAATACATAGAACTAGTTTTTTGTCAAGATTACGGCAAAACTACCATTATGTCTGTCCTCACTTGTAAGCATTTTAGTAATATCAGACGCTCTGCTGAAGAATGCAGTGCACCAGATTATAAAAAACCTGCATCATAGTGTGTGAGCCTCACTCAGCTGGATTTGTCCACATTCTTTAACTGCTGATACATAGACATTCTAGGTGTGTTGTATCATGCTAATTTCATTTAGACTTTTAGCCTGCTTGATCCTGTCTGTCTGTCTGTCTGTTTATCTGTTTGTGTTACTCACGGGAGGGGTGGTGCGCTAGAAAAGGGGGGATTCCAGCTGGTCCCCTGGTAACTATAGAAGGCGGGCAGAGGCCCGCGCTGGGAGCCCATGGACGTCTGTCTACGTGCCTGATGGGAAGTGAAGGGGTCCTCGCTCTCGCTGTCCGAGTCCTCGTAATCTTCAGAATCACTATTCCACCAGAAAAGAATGCACATGAACAAAGAGTGGCATGTTAATGGGACTAATATATGTTCACGTTTCTGTGGATTTCATTTTCCACACCATGTGCGCATATGGTGCCAATAAGATAGAACTTCCACAAAGCTGACAGCACCCTCTGTCCTCATACAATGAATTAACACAAGATTTGTCGGCGTTCACAGTGAAATACTTTTCCTGAAGAAAAACTTACAGCACGCTATTTTGTATATTTTTATGCATACAATTACATTTGCATGCTAAAGTTTGGGCACCCCTGATGAAGTTTGCGGATGAAACATTTCTCTTCTTTCGCAGAGAAGAATCGATTCGAAGAACCGTGAATTGATTCGCAGTGGTATGGGACCATTCGCCATCACCGCCGAAATTCGCGAAAAAAATTTAAACAGGTTTAATTTTTTCGCGGATGTCCGAACTGGAGCTTTTTAATGGCAATATCGTGTAGACAGCGTGTTGCTTTCGCAAAAATTTGAGTTGGCTTGCTGTTGAATCCGCGGACTGATGCTAGTTACTTTTCTCCTGTTGGAGCTGGAACTGCCGGCAACCTTCAGGGCCCTTGGCACTCTAGTTAAATTCTGGTATGGGGAAATTTTGACCATTGTTCCTTGCTTAAGGCTTCTAGTTCTGTGAGATTCTTTGGCTGCCTTGCATGCACTGCTCTTTTGAGTTCCATCCACAGATATAAATGATATTGAGGTAGGGGACCGTGAGGGCTATGGTGAAACCTTCAGCTCGCACCTCTTGAGGTAGTCAGTTGTAGATTTTGAGGTGCGTTTAGCATCATTGTCCTGTTGTGGAAGCTGTCCTCTTTTCATCTTCAGCTTTTTTACAGATGGTGTGGTGTTTGCTTCCAGAATTTGCTGGAATTTCATTGAATCCATTCTTCCTTCTGCCAGTTCCCCGTGCCACTGGCTGCAGCACAAGCTCAAGGCATGATCGATCCAACCACACTTGAGAGTTGGAGGGGGGTTCTTTTCATGAAATTCTGCATGATTTTTTCTCCAAACATACCTTTGCTCATTCCAGCCAGAGTTCTATTTGAAGTTCATCAGTCCACAGGACTTGTTTCCTAAATGCATCAGGCTTATTTAGATGTTCCTTGTAACCCTCTGATGCTGAATTTCGTAGTGAGGCTGCAGGGAAGGTTTCCCTCTCATGACTCTTCCATGAAGGTCATATTTGTGCAGGAGTCGCTGAACAGTAGAGCAGAGCACCATAACTCCACGATGTGCTAAGTCTTGCTGAAGGTCTTTTGTTGTCAAACGGGGGGGTTTTGATTTACTTTTCAATCAATCCGATGAGCAGTGTTCTCTCAAAGTTTTCTTGGTCTTTCAGACCTCAACTTGACCTCCACCATTTGCGTTGACTGCCATTTCTTAATTATATTATGAACTGAGGAACTCTCTACCGAAAAATGCTTTGCTGTCTTCTCAAAGTGTTTCCTGCTTTGTGGGCATCAATTATTTTAACTTTCAGAGAGCTAGGCAACTGCTTAGGGGACCCCATGGCATTTGATTGTTGGGAATAGGTTAGAGGAGTCTGGGTATTTATAAAGCTTTGAAATTTGCATCAGCTGACCTTTCCAAACAATGACTGTGAACAAGCCATAGCCTTAACAAGCTAATAAAAGTCTGAGACCATGGTCAAAGTTACCCGAGAGCTCAAATCTTTTGGGACGCCATGTAAAATGTTAAAAACAATGCAATTATTTGCAAATTATTCAAGCCCTAGAATTAATAGAAAATAGAACAAAGACAACACTACCCAACTTTTACAAAAGGAAACAAGGTACGTAGACATGTATGTCAATTGCTTCCTTTTGTCAAAGTTGGACAGAACATACCACAAGTTAAAAGTGAGAAATTATATTGTTTTTCGAAAAAATGTCTCTTCATTTTAAATTTCGTGCCACTCATTTCAAAAAAGTTGGGACAGGGGCAATAAAAGACTGAAAAAGTTGCATGATGCTTAAAAAAATACCGGTGAATCTCACAGCTAATTAAGTTGATTGGCAACAGATCACTAACAGGACAGTACATAAAAATAACACTGCATAGGGTACCGAGTTAGCTCACTCAGTTAAGGCGCTGCATTGCGATGCAGTAGTGTCCACCACGACCCAGGTTCGATCCCCAGTCGCACCAGTGCTGGCAGTGGTCGGTAGCCTTTTCATAGCAGCGCACAATTGGCTTCGCGCTGCAGGGAAATAAATTGGGAGGGACTGCTGTCTTGGGATTATTGATTTACAGCATTGCTCGTTGCTCAAGCGCCTCCTGTTGGCCAGCTGGGCGCTCATCAGTAAAATTCTAAGCTTGTTCATGTTCGAGCATCCTCCACCCTCATTCTGAACTTGCAAAGTTTCGAGCTATGAGTGTATAAAGACGCGGCGGCTGACAGGCACGTGCTTTGGAGGAGAGCTGCAAGCTGTCTTGCTGTCCTGAGATGGAAACATGGGGTCGCATATGAGCAAGCTTGTGTACATAGTGCGCTAATTGAGCATTTCAGATTCAGGTGAGATTGGAGATGCCAAACTCATTAACAAAAAAAAAAGCATCGCAAAGCGTCTGAGTCATTCAGAGGTCAAGGTGGCGAGGGCTTCACCACTTTGTTGAAAGACTGCATGGGCAAATGGTTCAACAGTTTAAGAATAACATTTAAAGTGGCAAAGGATTTGGGGATTTCATCGTCAACAGTACATATTATCATTAGAAAATTCAGAGAATCTGGAGAAATCTTTGTGCGCAAGAGCCAAAGCCAAAAACCAATATTGCAAGGCCACAATCTTCAGACCAAAAGGCGGCACTGCTTCAACTCCTTCCTGACAGCACTGCCAAATCCTGGTCGATATATGATCGGCAAGACAGGTTTCTCAAACTTATCATAATCATATTTTATGTTACATCAAATTACTTTGTATTATACGTCAAAAGGAAGAATCTGAGAATCTGCCCTTCACCCATGATAGCCAAATATGGAAATGATGTCGCTTTCTAGAAAAATCCTTTGTTTACAATCACTTGCACATGGCAAACATTGTGTATGCATTGCAACTGGTTTCGTTTTTACTTGACATCACTCGGAAAAACCGCAATGAAAATGATGAATGTGACCCAGAATTTAGTCTGAGGAAGGATTCTGAGGATGAGTTCGTCTTAAATAGTAGTCCAGAGGAGTTTTCTAGTGGATATTCTTTAGAATGGAAAGGGAAAAATAAAATATCTTAATTTTTTTGAGTGGCTGTGCTTTCCCTTTGCCATTTTGTCCTGATGTAGGCTAGTTGGGAAAGAGTTAAAGACAGTCAGGATTCTGTAATGGAAATCACTGCATGGACTCAGGAACATGTCTGAAAGCCATTTTCAGTGAGCACAGTTCATCTCTGCATCCACAAATGCAAGTTAAGACTATCATGTAGAGATAAAATCATAAACAAGATCCAAAAATTCTGCTGCCTTTTCTGGGTACGAGCTAACTTAAGATGAACAGAGGCGAAGTGGAAAACTGTCTTTTGGTCTGACCAATTAAAATGCGAAATTCTCTTTTTTAGCATAATGCAACTTTTCCAGTTTTTTATTGCCCATGTCTAGACTTTTCTGAGACATTTTGCTGGCATTAAATTCAAAATGAGCAGATATTTTTCAAAGAACAATATAGATTCTAAAGTTTAACATGTGATATGTTGTCTACCTTCTATTTTTAATTAAATACAGGGATTAAATGATTTGCCAACCATTGAATTTGGTTTTTTACATTTTACACGGCGTCCCAACGTTTTTGAGAATGGGGTGGTATAAATGGTGTACCATAACATCCAGCATTTATGTGATTATCATACAAACCCCAATTCCAATGAGGTTGGGACATTGTGTAAAACGTGAGTAAAAACAGAAAGCAGTGATTTACAAATCTCATAAACCCACATTTTATTCACAATAGGACATAGACAACATATCAAATGTTGAAAGTGAGACATTTTACCATTTCATGAAAAATATTAGCTCATTTTGAAATTTATGGCAGCAACATATCTCAAAAAAGTTGGGACAGTGGCTTTTTGGAAACCATGGACGCCGTGTCATGCAGACTAAAGAGGAGAGAGACCATCCAGCTTGTTATCAGCACTCAGTTCAAAAGCCTGCATCTCTGATGGTACGGGTTGCATAAGTGCCTATGGTGTGGGCAGCTTACACATCTGGAAAGGTACTATCAATGCTGAAAAGGATATAGAGGATTTACAACAACAAATGCTCCCATCCAGACAACGCCTCTCTTTGTATGCATAACAATATACAAAATAGCGTGCTGTAAGTTTTTCTTCAGGAGAAGGGCAGGCTTTGCATATTGCAGCAAGACAATAAACTAAACCACATGCTGCATCCATCTGCAGTAGAAGAGTCCGGGTGCTGAACTGGCCTGCCTGCAGTCCAGACCTGTCACCTATAGAAAACATTTGGAGCATCGTAAAATAAAACAAGTGAAAACGTAAGCAGAGCTTACTAATGCCCCCGATGTCCCCAATCATGCTTTTTCCGTTGGTGATTATAGAAATTATCGCGTTACGAAAATCAATTTTGAAAAAAATAACAACACATCTATGACATGTAGAAACTGCACCTCTCCATATGTTAGAAACTATGTCTGGCAGATTTGAAAAGAATACAATGTACAGTGCCTGACAAAAGTCTTGTCGCTTATCCAAGTTGTAGGAACATCAAATAATAACCTGACTTGTAGTTGATCAATTGGAATCAAAAATGGCTTATATGAAAGGCAAAGCCCTCTAGATTATGCGAAATATACCAAAATAGAGTTTTGTGTCATTGATTGAGTTTTATAATTTAATTTGTACAGAAAGGTCAGATTTTGCTTGGACAAAACTCTTGTCGCTTTGAAAAAAATGTGGAAATTATACATACACTTTATTTTGAATACACAAATATGCCACTATAATATCAGAACATAAAGCCATGGTGCCTTGGAAAAAAGAATTAATATTGCGTATGACTCCCATGAGCTTGGAGGACTGCAGCCATACGTCTTGGCAATAACTTGATGATGAAATCATCTGGAATGGCATAGAAAGCAGTCTTGCAGGACTCCCAGAGTTCATCAAGATTCTATGGTTTCATCTTCCAATTCTCCTCCTTCATCTTACGCCTGAAATGCTCAATAATGTTCATGTCAGGTGACTGGGTTGGCCAATCCTGGAGTACCTTCACCTTCTTCGCTTTCAGGAACTGTGACATGGAGGCAGAAGAATGAGAAGGAGCAGCAGTATAAGTAGGGCAGCAAGAACTTCTTGATATTTCAGGCTGTTGATGTTGCTATCTACTCTGCAGATCTTTCTCACACCCCCAAGCTGGATGTAACAACAAACCATGATTTTTCCTCCACCAAACATGATTGTTTTCTGGGAGAATCTTGGGTCCATGAGGGTTCCAACAGGTCTTGTACGGCGACTGGCATGCAGTTCAATGGATGATTCACCAGAAAAATAAACTTTCAGCCACTTTTCCAGTATCAATCCTTTCTGCGAGCTGTGGGCCTTGGCAAATGCAATGCAGGTTTTTTGTTTTCTGTTTAATGCAGACTTCTGTGTACTAATTTGGCCATGAAAATCACTTTGAGAGAGAATTTGACAAACTCTTCTTGTAGATACCGGGATTTTTGGTGACATTTCCTCATGTAGCTTCGCTGTAGTTGAAGAAGGGCTAGCCTTGTACAGTGGAAGCAACAAACGGTCCTTTCAAACAGTTGTCATTCCGGCGTCTGTCTGACCTGCGCTGGCCATGAACGTCACCAGTTTCTTCAAATCTTTTTCTCATCCCCTCCACTTGACATTTGGATACATTAAAGATGTCTGCCTCCTCAGCGGCAGACTCAGTCTTCAGGCTCTTGATGATCAGCACTTTGGTCTGTGGTTAAATCTTTGGTATGTTGTCAGAGGTCTAGTCGCACCTCATATGAAAGTCTGGTGTGCTGGGGTTATTTCTATACACATCTGGGAATGTGTTAATTACAGTATTTGTCATAGGTTAAACTCTAATCTGCGATTTGTTGCATCATCTGAAGAGACGACAAGACTTTTGTCCTAGCAAAAACAGATGTTATGGGCTTAGCCAAGCTGTGAACATCAGAACACTTTTTGACGGTTTCATTTTGCACCAAATTATTAATGTGAAAGCCCTTGACATTAAAATGGACCATTTATTGTAACGATTGATTGGTTAGAAATAAAGTTATATGCTATTTTTAGTTACTATGTCCTTATGCGACAAGACTTTTGTCAGGCACTGTACAATATTTGCGATATTGATCGGACAAATTGACATTGAACCCACTTGAAAATTTCTAAGTCAAAAAACGGGAAAACGGCCATATTTTTGGGAGAAATCATCCCAGATGGCTGACACTGCACTGCACCTCTCCCTGTGGTAGAGAATATGCGTGCCAAATTTGAGAAGAATCCAATGTATAATATTTGCGATATCGATCGGACAATTTGACATTGAACCCACTTGAAAATGTGTAAGTCCAAAAACAGGAAAACGGCGATATTTTTGTGAAAAATCATCCCAGATGGCCGACACTTTGCACTGCTCCTCTCCCTGTGGTAGAGAATATGTTTGCCAAATTTGAAAAGAATCCAATGAAATTTATTTGAGATATCGATCGGACAAATAATGTATTTGGACGGAATAACGTACGGACGGACGGTCCCAGATGGCTGACACTTTGCACTGCACCTCTTACTGTGGTCGAGAATATGTGTGCCAAATTTGAAAAGAATCCAATGAATAATATTCGAGATATTGATCGGACAAATAATGTGACGGAATGACGGACGGACGGACGGACGGTCCCAGATGGCCGACACTTTGCACTGCACCTCTCCCTGTGGTAGAGAATATGTGTGCCAAATTTGAAAAGAATCCAATGAATAATATTCAAAATATCGATCGGACAATAATGTCTTCGGACGGAATGACGGACGGATGGATGGTCCCAGATGGCCGACACTTTGCACTGCACCTCTCCCTGTGGTAGAGAATACGTTTTCCAAATTTGAAAAGAATCCAATGAATAATATCCGAGATATCGATCGGACAAACAATGTCTTTGGACAGAGTGAGGGAATGACGGACGGACGGAATTCTTGGTATATAACTATATACCACAGACATTTCGTCATTGGGGGTATAAAAATCCGGCAAAGAAGACCCAGCACTATTGAGCAGCTAGAATCCTTCATCAGACAAGAGTGGGGCAACATTGCTCTCCCAAAACTCAAGCAATTGGTCTCCTTACTTCCCAGATGTTTACAGACTTTTGTTAAAAGAAGAGGGGATGCTACACAATGGTAAACATGGCCCTGTCCCAAGTTTTTTAAGGTTTGTTGCTGCCATCAAATTCAAAATGAGCAAATATTTTTCATGAAATGGTAAAATGTCTCACTTTCAACACCTGATATGTTGTCTGTTCTATTGTGAATAAAATATGGGTTTATGAGATTTGTACATCATTGTATTCTGTTTTTATGCATGTTTTACACAATGTCCCAACTTCATTGGAACTGGGGTTGTAAATATATAATTGTATGCATTAAAAAATGTATATGTTAGCATGCTGTATGAGGGTTTTTCTTCATACAAAATATTTCACTGTGAACTCAACAAATCTTGTGTTAATTCATTTTAGGAAGATGGAGGGTATTGTCTGCTTTATGGAAGTTCTGTCTTACTGGCACCTTTGACCAATCAAAATGCGAAATTCTTTTTGGAAATCATGGATGCCGCGTCCTCTGAGCTAAAGAGGGGAAGCATCCAGCTTATTGTCAGTACACAGTTAAAAAGCTACCACCTATGATGGTGTGGGAGTGCATTAGTGCAAATGGCATGGATAACTTGCGCATTGGTGAGGACACCTGAATGCTGAATGATAAATAAAGGTTTCAGAGCAACATTAGGCGTTTCCACTGGGTACTTTTTGGAAAGCGGCTGAGTGTTTTGGCTACGCCCACTTTTTAGTTCCTCTCGGCCCTCCGTTCCCATTAGGTACTTCAGTAGCGGCTCACCAACGGAGCTGGAGTGTGACGTTAATACTCCCCCAGTAGACGAGCAAGGCCTGGACCTCGCAGTCAACCCACTTGTCGGCGGTCGTTCTTTTAACTTTTTTCATTATTGTTTTTCTATTCTTGAATTCGATTCTCTCAAATGTTGCTCTGCTTATTTCTTGGCGATGTTTATGTTGTGGTTTGTGTCGAGTTCTACTGACGTCATATCCCGTCTCAACGGTATCCAATCAGCGTCGACTAGTGAGTAGCGGCTCAGAGAGCGGCTGAGAAAGTACCTACCCGAGGTAGGTACTTTCTGAGCCGCTTCGTGAGCCGCTTATCGGTGAATGTGGGCGGATCTTGGGCGGATCCTCTCTCCCAAGCCACACCCATAGCGGCTCACGAGGGCAAAAAGTACCTAGTGGAAACGCGCCTATATGCTGCCATCCAGACGTTTTTTCAGGGAAGACCTTTCATATTTCAGCAAGACAATGCCAAACCACAGTTTACACATATTACAACAACATGGCTCCGCATTAAAAGAGTCAAACAGTCCAGACCAGTCACCCAGTGAAAACATTTGGCACATCATGAAACCAAAAATATGAAAATGGTGGCCGAGAAGTGTTGAGCAACTAAAATCCAACATTGAACAAAAATGGAAAAACATTTTTCTTTCAAAACAACAACTGGCCACCTCAGTTCCCATACATTTACAGTGTGTTGTTCAAAGAAGAGGTAATTCAGCACAGTAGTAAACATGCCCCTATCTCTTCTACTTTGAAAAGTGCTGCTGGTATCAAATTCAAAATAAGCATATATTTTTCAAAAACAATAAAATTTCATAATTTTAATGTGATACGTTGGCTTCGTACCATTTTCAATTAAATCTAGAGTTTCATTGATTTGCAAATTGTTGCATTCTATTTTTATTTACATTTTACAAAGCTGAGTCCCAACTTTTTTGGAATCAGGATTGTGGAATTGTGACAGACGCAATGTGTTGCAATCACTATTACCTTTTATGTGATGTCTCAAACAATAACTGATGTTTTGACCCATTCACACCCATTAGAGTTTTGAAGGCAATTGCACAGATGATAAAGAGGCATGATTCAAAGAGGCATATTTAAAAAATACCAGAGACTCTTACCTGGGGAAACTTCTCCAGGCTCCAGGCAAGGAACAGAGGATGGCTGTGAATGCCAGGGCAGAGAGGAAAGAGTAGAGGGAGAGATAGAGTAATCCCTCCATCCCATCATAGCATAAGCCTTTCAGAGAGTCTATATAGTCCTGAGGGACAAAAATGGCAGAGGTGATAAATTTATTATTAATTTCAAACCTATTTCCTATGCATGATCTCATTCTTTGACATTTCATGGCTAGACTATATTAAATATAGAATCAGCTTTACAAATTAATTACATGCCAGCATTACTATAAAATAGAAAATATACAATTGTTTTACCTGTGCCTACTTTGCAAACGTAGGAAATGCACAGTGCTGTGAAAAAGTTTCAGTTATCCAAAATTTTTTTAATTTAAATATAGTTTTTGATGTTTATTTTTTGTTTTCAACATTGGTGCTGCTATATGGAAAGCACATTTGAGACACAAAATTTTGTTAAAAAATAATCAAACGGAAATGTTTGCATTTTTTTAAAGACAGTTGAAACATATAATATAACTTTGACAGAGCCCTGATCTCAGTATCATCGAGGCTGTCTGTGAATACCTACAGTGGCAGATGCAAGTAAGAAGAACAGTGGATAACATACTTAAGACAACCAATTTTTCAAAAAAGTGGTAAGGCCACTGCGCCCACTTGGCCAAACATGGCCAAAATGGAACGCCCCCTATTGGCCAAAGTATCGGTCCGATTCGGCTCGAAATCGAACGTGGTCTCGACCTTATGACTATATATAGACATGTGAAATATGAAAAGGATCGGTCAAAAACTGAAGACGCTAGAGTGCAGACAATCCAAAAGTTCACGCGCACATGCATGGACGCACGCCCGACAGACCACCACTAAAGACCCCGAGCATAGCATAAGTCCCTTTGGGCCTTTTGGCCAAGCGGGCTAAAAATGGACTCATCCTCCTGTGATGAAGATCTTTTCCTCATCGCTCTTTCTAAGAATTAAATGTAGGTCAAATCAAAAACCCATTACATATATGATGAACCCTTGGCAGAACAACCTACAGTAGAAATTTGAGCATCTTAGCTCGTAGAAAAAAGGAGCTAGAGCTGTTTGAAGTTTTGCAGAAAAAGCAGCCTGGTGGCCAAACCAAGAATGGCAGCACGACCAAAATCGAACTCGGGTTAGATCTTGGGCCCATATACATGCATATAAAATAGGAAAAGGATCCGTAGAGAACTGAGGGCGCTATGGCGCTGAAACAAAATCGGCACATTTTATGACCTTTGACCTATATAACCTTTAAAATTAGGTCAAATCAAAAACCCATTATATATATATATATATATATATATATAAGGAAGCCTTGGCAGAACAACCCACAGTAAAAATGTGAGCATCGTAGGTTAAAGAATAAGGGAGCTAGAGCCGTTTGACGTTTTCCAGAAAAAGCCCCCTGGTTGCCAAACCGAGAATCGCAGCACGCCCAAAATCGAACTCGGGCTAGATCTTGGGCCCATATATATGCATATAATATATGAAAAGGATCCGTGGAAAACTGAAAGCTGTATCGTGCTGAAACAACAATTGTGGACGCACGCACGCACGACAGACCTCCACTAATGACCCTAAGCACTGCATAAGCCCGATTGGGCCTGTCGGCCAAGCGGGCAAACTATAGAGCAGCAGGACAGTGTTCCTAATTTTTGGGCGAAGGGAAGTCACGTCACTTATTGATTTGATTTAGTTTTTTACCATTCACAGCTATATAGTACTTACTTCCATATTTAGAGACCTATCACAGTGATTTTTGGACGCATCATCGCCTCACGGAACTGCATTTTCAATGTTCCTTTAACTTACGCAGAGTACTGCAGACAGATTCTGGATCCAAGGTGTTGTACTGCATAATGCTCATGATATCACCACGTATAGTGAGACTACGCAATGGTATTATGCATTTACATTCTGTACAAGTACTCTTGAGACACTAAAACACTTGTTTTGTACCTTGTTGAGCCCTCGACAGTTAAGCAATGCCACCAGCTGATGGAAGTTTCCTTCTGTTGTGTTAAAGATCTGCTGAACCTCCCTGAGTGATTTCTGCACAAGGAAAGGGAAGAACATCAGCTGTATACACTTGTTTAGTTTAGTCAGATTACCATTTTCCCCAAAAACTAAACCAGCCATAATATGCTTTTTGGGTTTTTTTCTTCTCCTTTAGTGTTTTAAATAGCTTTTTGGGCATGTGAAACATCTGCCCAGTTACAAAACCCAAAGTCCATGCAGGAAGTAATTCTCTCCGACAGAGAGCACAACTCCTGAACCGCGTGAAACACTGTGTTTATAGTCCAGCTTTTTCTTCCATAAAATGTCAACGTAACAGTTTAAGTTACTTTTATGATGCCTGCCTGGTGTCTGGTTTAGCACAACCTCAAAACAGGAGTGTTTTCAACTGTTCAAGAGGTGCGTGGAGCAGAAATCCAGTTAAGGTGAGGGAAATGACTGCTGACACCGGCTCACAGAAATTGGCCAATCACAACAGAGCGGACTTTAAGGGAAGGGGCCTTAAAGTCACATCAGCCAAAATGCCCATTTCAGGCTGAGTGGGCATGAGGTGCTGCACACAGAGCATGTGCAGCTATAAAAAGAAGCATTTCGACCATTAAAAAAGTTTGAAATAGACCACAAAAATGAAATTGCTGAACTGAAGACATTGTCATAATATGGTCTCTGTAAATAAATATACTAAAACAATTCAGGTTAAGTTCTGGACTCAAACTACAGTGAAAATCTGCAGTGCCCCAGATTTGAACCCAAGAATGACAAGCAGCTCTCTTACCACCATACTACACATCAAATGTGTTAAAAAAAAAAAAAAAAACATCAAAGGCTGCAAAGTAAAATGCAAAACTGCTGGTCATGATCATCCTATTCTGTATCTTTGACATACTTCTGCCTTAGGGAACTGCATTAGAGCCTCTCGCTCAAGGCTGGAGAGATGTGTGTGAATACTGGACAGGGCTCTCTGTGACTGGGTCAGCAGCTGCAACCAATAAAAAAAAATGGTATCAGAAAAAAAAACCTTACCAGAGAGCAAATTCTCCCCAATAGCAGCATATTACAATATTTCCAACCACGATGAAACAGTCTTACTGATACAGTGCTAGAACTACTTGCTATACCTGTTGGAAAGGGTTGGTCTTTCGTCGGCTGCAGGTCAAATAATAATCCAGGATTTCTGATTTTGAAAAGACCGAACAATAAATGATGGCTATTACAGAACAGTGAATCATATATGCAGACATATTCAACAAGAACATGGCAGAATATTAAAAATATGTCACCTGGGCTTGTCCCACTGTTAAAATGAGTGGAGTTGAGAATAAATGTGTTGGGGTCAAAACAGAAATCACTGAGGGCCTAAGAGAGAGAAAGGGAGAGAGAGAGGGAGAGAGAGAGAGAGAGGAAGGATACACCATGTCAATTGCACCTCATTTGTAGCAGCCTTTTTTCAATCCATGACTCTAAATGACCTGAATCAAGTTAAAAGCCATACGTATGACTATGACAGTGCAGACAATAAAAAGTTAATGAAAATATTGCCAAAGATGGACAATCCAGGTTCAGAAACTAAAATTCCTCGACAGGTGTTTGCTCCCACTACCTAGATTTGCTAAATAAACAACACTCCAGCCAGGCGGTTGAAATAAATTAGTAAAATCAACTGGTTGATTTCATGGCTGGAAGGAAAATATAGCAGGACTTCTATATATATCCAGGACTGAATTACAATGACAGTATTTGATTTACAGAGCACATAGATCCTCTCTTGTCATTTTACTCCCATTGGATGTGCTGAACTGGAGAGCATTAAACATCAGCGGGGGGGGATTGTTGATGTTTTTCAAAGAGGAGGCAGAGAGAGACAGAGAGAGAGAGAGAGAGAGAGAGAGACAGCTGTGTAATTGTTCTATGTCAGTAGATTAGGACAGTGGTGCACTGTGTGCAGACAGCCTCTGACATCTCGCCCTAGCTCCCATTAACGCAGTCACTCCTTCATGTTTGCCCAGGCTTCCTATACGTATTTATTGGAGTCAAAGTGTGCACTATCACCATCACAGTGTGTGCCAATCCCTAACCCATGCCAAGTAATTTCCCACTAAGCCCTTTTTTGGAAAAAACTCTTGACTGATCTTCCTCCCACACACAGCTGATCTTACTTTATATCAGTCATTGTATGCCCCCCTGTTTCACAAACACACTTATTATTTTCCCCCTCAGGCCTTTATTATTTTTCAGGCTGTTTTTCTCATGCTAATTCAAAAGATGGAACAATGGAAGACCTTTCATGGTGTAAACTGAGCTCCACAAACCCCAAGACTGACACAACACACAATATAACACTGTTTGCTAGATGTCAGATGGCATTCTGTGCATTCTTTGTCTGGTCAACAAGCTGACCAGTTCCTGATCCGGTCTTCTCTCTTAGATTTTTTTTGCTGCATATGTATGTTTGGGGGGGTTGTTCCTCACCACTACAGTTGCTGTTTCCAATCCCAAGGAACCCCAGCTCAGGAACAGAGCAAGCCAGGCCAGAATTGTCATCCTGAAACCATACCATATACTTCACCGACATTACCATCAATTTTGGCCCTATAATTGGTCAGTATTTAACATATTTTCTGACAATTTTATTCTGTATGCATAATACTTTTTAACAAAACAAATATTGTCTTTCAGCACATCTTCACAATTATTTGAGAGGGATGGATTTGTATAATACTCTAGCGATCACTGTATCAATGCAGTGAAGGAAAGAGGAATTGTTACTGGGCATTACTCACAGTATAAGGAGCCATCGTGCTTGTTTGGCCAGTCCCAGCAGAATAAACAAGCACACGACTAGATCCAATAGCAACAGGAGCACATATGACAGCCACCTTAAACAGAAAAGCATGTTAAAGACCCATGCAGCATTACAGTAAAATGGAACTTTGTTCGGACAGTCGCAGTAGTACAGCACTGTACTTCAGCATAATGGATTTAAAATTAAACAATGACTAAGTGCAGATTAACAGTTGCAATTTGAAGTCATTCTCAAATTGAGGGTACATGATATCCCAAATTGCTCTACCTCCGTGAACCCCCAAAATAAGGGAACTATGTATACAAACGGCAGAACATCCTATCACTCAGTATGAATAATTCACCCCTCAAAGCTGTCAGTCTACACTTTAACCTCCAATTCATGGCTTTCTGAAAAATTTGATGAGCAGGAATACAAAGCCAAAACAAAAATTGTTTCGCTGTTTCAGTATAAATACTGCAGATGCCTTAAAATAATCTCTGAATAAGAATTACCAGGGTTATCACAATCAATTAACAGCCCTTTGTTTTTGAGCCATGCAATTGCTCCCACGCGCTACAATACCCCTAAACAGCCAAGGGAACAAGCTGAAGACCACGCGCCTGACATGCCTGAAACCAAGCACCTGACCAACGATTTGTACAACGTAAACAAACCAAACACTCCCAACAGCCTGGGTCCGATTGCACGAAGGCAGGATAAGGGATTAGCCAAGGATCGGCACAGGATTAGCCTGATCTCAAGCCCCATTTCGGTTGCACAGAGCGTGTGAGCTAAGCCATGGCACTAGTTACTATGGAAACAAAGTCTGTGGAGCTAGCCAGCTCTGGAGCAGGCTTACGAACTAGCTAAGCTCCTGCCTCCATCCAATTTCACCTCACCTCATTCAGCAGTCACTCAAATTGAAAATCAATGTCCTTAACAGTCATTCTGAATTGTCCACTACACATTAATATCTCAATTATAGTAGGCCCAGAGTAATTATCTTAGAAACTTGTGACCATTGATGTCAGTAACATAGCCAATATTCGATCATTATATTCAAGCATCCATGTGACAGTGACCATCACAAATCAATCAGCCCCCCTTCCATGTCACATTTGACCTTGTTCCCCAAGTTGAGACTTCCATCAAAGCAGAAAATGAGCAGTGCTGTATGAAGTGGGTTACCGTGTTTCAGCGCAGGCTTAAATCGCTGCGTAACCCCCTACAAGCAGCACTGCAGCTACTTTACTCCGTCTTTACTCAGACTGCGACGGGTAAGGTAGAGTCGTTGCCTTAGTGCTGGACACAAGTGCAATGTCGCTCGCTTCGCGATACTGGAATCAAATATTTTCAGGAGGGCCCTTGACATAATTTTCTGGCATTGAAATTTTACTTTTTAACGTGAGTATGCCGCCATCAGAGGTGATTAAAAGCAGAAAGTAAACTCAACTAGTCTGAAAACGTTTTTTAGATCGGACAATCATTTCAGTTTGTATAGGACAAAAATAGGGCTTGTAGCAAAACTGTGGTACATAGGTAGGAAAAAAAATAAACTTGTAAAAACTCCTAAGATACTCAAATTAATCGCCAGTTCACGTGTGCGTTTCACACACAAGTACATTTCATAACGGCTTCACTCGATATTGTATCTGTCTGGCAGCGACGGGTTATCTCGTTCACGGTAACGCGGAAGTGCATCAGCTATTCCTTTTCGACGGCACTGAAACACCTCCGGAGTTCACTTTCACTTGAGTTTAGCTCACTTTAATACTCCTCTCAAATGTCTCGCACCATTCAGACAGAAACTGAAGAAGTAGCAAGCAGAGGCATTTCAGAAATACCGTCGTCCCTCTGTCTGAACGTGGTCTTTAAGAAAAAGCTGGCGCATGCGTCTGCTGCAGCTACTTAGTGTCCATGGTGATGATCAGCGATCCAGTGATCGATCTCAGGGTTTATGTGAGGCAGCCGTGTGCGCGCACTCAGCAGGATCAGCAGCAATGTGCTTCACTTAGCTGCTCCTCCTCCACCCGCTGTTGGCTTTGTGCAATCAATAAAGCCATAACTCAAAAAGTAATGAACAGATATCTCTGAATTTTTGTGGGTGGGTTGCTATTACATCAGGGATGGACCCTATTGATTTTCACTGCGATCAGTCAAACAATATGACCGCCACGGCAGCCATCTTGAAATCGTATGACACACGATAACTGGACTTTGCTCTCACTCACCAAGATTTAGACAGTGCTGCCTTGGCAGAGGTTTGCACTCTAGGAGTGCCTCTAGTTTTGAATTTGATGCCTGCAACACGTTCCAAAAAAGCTGGGACAGGGGCATGTTTACCACTGTGTTACATAATCTTTCCCTTTAACAACACTCAATAAGCGTTTGGGAACTGAGGATACTAATTGTAGAAGCTTTGTTGGTGGAATTCTTTCCCATTCTTGCTTGATGTATGACTTTAGTTGCTCAACAGTCCGGGGTCTCTGTTGTCGTATTTTGCGCCTCATAATGCGCCACACATTTTCAGTGGGAGACAGGTCTGGACTGCAGACAGGCCAGTCTATTACCCACACTCTTTTACTACGAAGCCACGCTGTTGTAACATGTACAGAATGTGGCTTGGCATTGTCCTGCTGAAATAAGCAGGGATGTCCCTGAAAAAAACGTTGCTTGGATGGCTGCATATGTTGCTCCAAAACCTGTATGTACCTTTCAGCATTAATGGTGCGTTCACAGATGTGCAATTTACCCATGCCATGGGCACTAACACATCCCTATACTATCACAGATGCTGGCTTTTGAACTTTGGCTGATAAAAATCTGGATGGTCCTTTTCCTCTTCAGCCCGGGGGACACAACATCCATGATTTCCAAAAACAATTTGAAATGTGGACTTGTCAGACCACAGCACACTTTTCCACTTTGCGTCAGTCCATTTCAGATGAGCTCGGGCCCAGAGTAACCAGCGGCGTTTCTGGGTGTTGTTGATATATGGTTTTTGCTTTGTATGGTAGAGTTTTAACTTGCACTTGTAGATGTAGCGACAAACTGTGTAAACTGACAATGGTTTTCCAAAGTGTTCCTGAGCCCACATGATGATTTCCTTTACAGAATGATGTCGGTTTTTAATGCAGTGCCGCCTGAAGGACCGATGGTAATGGGCATTCAATGTTGGTTTTCGGCCTTGCTGCTTACGTGTAGAGATTTCTCCAGATTCTCTGAATCTTTTGATGATATTATGGACTGTGGATGATGAAATCCCTCAATTCCTTGCAATTGCACATTGAGTAACGTCGTTCTTTAACTGTTGGACTATTTGCTCACGCAGTTGTTCACAAAGTGGTGAACCTCGCCTCATCCTTGCTTGTGAATGACTGAGCCTTTCAGGGATGCTCCTTTTATACCTAATCATGACACTTACCTGTTTCCAATTAACCTGTTCACCTGTGGATTGTTCCAAACAGGTGTCTTTTGAGCATTCCTCAACTTTCTTAGTCTTTTGTTGCCCCCTCCTAGCTTTTTTTGGAACATGTTGCAGGCATCAAATTCAAAATGAGAGAATATTTCCAAAAAAAAAAACAAAGTTAATCAGTTTGAACATTAAATATCTTGTCTTTGTAGTGTACTCAATTTAATATAGGTCGAAAAGGGTTTGCAAATCATTGTACTCTGTATTTATTCACGTTTTACACAACGTCCCAACTTCACTGGAATTTGGTTTGTGAAAATCTTAATACCTGAGTAACTAAAATATATGAGTAAAATGCAGAACGATGACAAATTTGCAAGGATGGAAGTAGATTTAGACTTACAGTCGAGTGGATTCACTTCATTCAAAGTTGTGAGCACGCGCATTAATTGTGATACAGCTCCTTTTAAGCATTTTCTCGAGGTTTGCCACACCTTGGCATTTGTAAAACAACAAGAATACTCAGTTTAGTTTTGTTAACTTCTATAATCATATGATCATCATAACCATCTGAACACCAAGAAGAAAATTGCACATATCAGCATTTTCATTGCTCACCAAACTAAACGTAAAATGACAGCGCTGTTACCCAGCTGAATCAAAACCGTTTCAAACTGTATGTAAATAACTACAGCTTATCATAATCTCCTACATAAAAGTCAATTTTGAATGGACCAGTTTTTCCAGTCTGTTTTAGTTCACCCTTGCAAAAATTGCTCATGCAAATCCAAAGTAGGCCCACAGTTAGTTAAAACGCTTGTTTACTGGATTAGCTAAGTAATCAACAACAAACCATCCTAACTACTAACAACATTTATGGCCAAGAAGCCAAAAAATTTGTAGTTGCGAGTGAGGAAGTAGCCCAGCAAAGGAAAGAAAATAAACTTAGCGTGCATGAAGACAATTCGCGCATGAAATTAATGATAAATTAAAATTGTTTTCCAGCCAAATGTCAGAAACTCATAAAATGAAATTAAAATGTGCAAGATGAGATGGGAAAACACCACATGGCTGACTTCCCTAGACATGATGACATGAAATAAGTAAAATTAAAGAACAGGAGGAGCAGGTTACAGGCAAAGTGAGAAGAGGGGTTACAACATGTGTCATGCAATAAAAGCTAAGCATCCATTATTTGGGCCATGCTACCAAGAGAGATTAAAATCGCCTAAAAGCTTTGGGCTATATATATGTACAAGTCCAACTCACTCGCCTATTGCTACTGTTCAGGAGCTGTAAAGTCACTTGCCTGGGCCTCAAGGAGATGTAAATCACTTGCCTAGCTTTTTCAAAAACTAAGGACTGAATCAATAATCAATGAACAATCTTATAAACGAGACACCAAAAACACTGCATACAGCACTGTGATGAAGGACCAATGGAAAAAATAATGAGAAACAAAGGCAAATGCTTTCCCTCTCTGCCCCCTTACCTGTAGTCCTCATTGACCATAAGTGTGCTGGCTGCCCAGCCAGGAGAGAAGGGACTGGGCAGGGGAGAAGAGGGAGTAATGATGGAAGGAGTGATGGAGGGAGGTGCAGCAGTGAGGACAGCAGAGGGGCTGCTGCTGTTGCTCCCTCTGCTGCTGTCAAGCAGGGGCTCTCTAACCCGCCCCACAGTCAGGGAGGACAGGAGCGCCACAACCATCTCCGAGAGGCGTCTGCAGGTACGAGCAGACACCACAAAGGGCATGTTGTTCCCAAAAAGCTCCTCCAGTGCAGTCAGAGGCCCTGAGACGGAGATCTGTAGCCCAGACAGTGTGTCTGACACCTGCAGACAGGCCAGGAAGGCAGATGGGAGAACAGGGAGGGGAGGTCTGGCTCAGAAAATCCTGATTCACTCATGAGTTACAGATATACATCCACCAGATACCCTGCCCAATGTGTTTAACACCAGAAAATTCCAATTTGGCACATACTCGGGAAACACTTACCAGAGTATGACAACGAAAACCACTGCAGAAATTAACGTTCAGTAACACCAGAAACACCTCTGAGTAATCAGCATATATTGCAGTTAGGAAAAACAAAGAAGGAATGTATGTAGAATATGCTGGGAACTGTCCAGCTAGAATATAAAATATGAGCTAAGGACTGGCTTCTGTGGTGAAGTGGACATGGTGCATCATGTGTTATGTTTTTGGTGCCTCATTTCAGTATGTGCATGTACTGTATGATGAATACTCATTTGGTGCTGGGATTCTTAGAGGAATGGGGAATGGGGAGGCATGGGTGCTCACCAGCAAATCAACTGAAGTCAGTGTATAATTGGCAGTGAGAAGTGAAGAGGTCAGCTGATATATCCCATCATTGGCCTCACTGTTGCCATAGAAACCAATACCAATGGCAACACTATGAAGAAGGGAAACAGAAAAGCAGTCATGTTTAATTCAGATTTTAAGTACATATTCAATTGGTCATTCTTGACCAGACAGAAACAGCTGAATATGGGTGAAAATGGTAGCAATGAATGAAAAAGGGAAAACTATCATAAACATTTTAACCCCCATCAGGAGAATACATACCCATAAAAACTGGAACATATTTATACATTCAGATAAACGTCTACCCCTGACAGTAGAACATGTTTACCCCTATTCCCCAAATGAAATGGTATAGTTCAATGTTTTATGAAGAACGTGACCCTGATAAGAGAGGAAGGTAGAGAAAATGCCGTAAAGATGGTAAAACACTGAACAAGCAGGAATAAAGAGGTACTTCTTTGAATCCTGCATGGACTCATTCAGACTCGGGAAATGAATTAAAGTGCAATTACTAAAAATAAGTCTACAAACGCAAAAAATATTGTTCTTTAATATGAAAAGAAGAAAGGTCAACCACTGAAAAACAAGCTTGAGTGGTGACATCATCTCTGTCAGTGGGAGTATAAGGCTCAAGAAGGAACATGCTCCCTTAATATGATGGCATGCCTTCAGAAGTAAAATCTCCCACACATCCTGGTTCTGCTAAATAATGCAATAAATGAATCCAGGACGTTAAATATGCAATGCATTCACTTCAAAATGGTCCTGAAAAACTGTATCTAACATACGATTCCCACATCTAATGCTTTAAAGCTCTGCGTGTGCTGAAAACTTATGGAACAACTATGGCAGTTTATTAAAAAAAAAAAACTTTACCCAAGTGAATGTGACAAAAGTGTTAAGATGTTATGAAAGCAGAAGCACATAGCGCTTCAAACTTTATTACAAAAAAAAAAAAACTCCGTTCAATACCTTCAGAGCCTTCATCAGATTAAAGCCTCGGTCACAACCGGACTCACGGATTTTTTAGTCGTGCGTTCTCTGCGTTTTTTGCCGTAGGTGAGAGTCGTAGAGGACGTAGAGGTAAAAAAGAAAAAGTAGCAGTGAACTCGTAAGGCGGGAGTAAGAACGACGTAATCGTGCCGTGCTGTCCTCGAGGGTGACATAAGAAGTTCGCGGCAACACTCTTGCAATTTGGTACGTGCGCGCTCCGTAGAGGTAGTAAAGCTGGATTTAAGGTTCTGCGTCAACTCCACGCAGAGGGCACGCCGTCGCCTCAACGCCGTCGCGGACCTTTCGAAGTTCTGCGTTGAGGTCGTTTGCTTTGTGCTGTGCCGCGAAGCAATTCACCGACAAACCGCTAGGTGGCGTCAGGTTTCCGAAGGACCTGTCGTGAAATCACGTGAGACTCGAGTAGAGTGGACCAATCAGTGCCCTTGCGGTCTGCGTCGCTTTGACGTGCAGTTAGAAAATTTTCGAGGTGCACGGCAGGCGACGCAGAGGCTCTGCGGTGGGGGTGCACGTCGCCGCAGAGGCTCTGCGTAGCGACGGCGTCGGTTGACGCAAAACCATAAATCCAGCTTAAGGAGGACGTGCGGCAGTCTTGCGACAGCTGCGCACGCCTTTATATGCCCCAGCCTTGCTTGGACATTCTATTTATTTCGTACATTGTGTGTGCACCCGTCTTTTTTCACAATCGCGGGAAACTTGCGTCGACTTGCGTCCACCTTGCGGCGACGTGCGTCTTGGACAAACGGTTTTATTTCCAAGACCAGTAAAAAAACGCACGTCTGACCTGCATGTTCCTCGCATGCTCCTTGCGTCGGGAGCAAGGGAAACTTGCTCTCTGGAAATCAAAAAGTTTTTTGTGCATGAGCAAAATCCATCGTATGTGCTTACGGACAGTCTGCGGACACAAAATTTCGCAAGAAGAACCTGCGTGGCCCGTGTGTTCCTTGGCATTTTTTGCGGTAGATACGCCATGGAGTGGAAGTACGGCCTGTTTTGACTGAGGCTTAAGCCGCTTTCACACCGGACGCGAAACAAATTTTTCGCACGACAGATTACATTCAGAGACAATGCAAAGACGTGAATACTCGCGAAATGCCTGCGAAAAATTCCTTTCGTGTCTGGTGTGAAAGCAGCTTTAGAAAAACACATTCGTAACACATGCCCTGCATGGCTGCTAGGCATAAGATTTTTGTGGATAATGGTGATATCACAATGAGATACTGCGTTGTCATGGAAACTTGAGGGTAAGTTTCGTGATGGTACATTGTGAAATTGAATCTGAATCTGAACTATTGCACCATTACACTGTAACCTGTTCAGTGCCTCAACAGGAATGTAGCCTAAACGTTTTCTCCAAAGATTTCCATCAAAGTGTAATAATACTAAATAGCTAGAAAAATGCAGCTTGTCAACAGGAAGACTGTGATCATCAAGAAAGTCTTCATGATCTGGGGATAGACCAGTATGTGGAGGCAACAGAAAAATGTAGCATCAACAAATTATATTGCCCAGTTGAGGCAGAAAGAAAAAAATGGAGGCTATGTTGTTCAATTCTGAAACACTGAAGCCAGGAGGCCCACAAGACCGCCCATGGCATCATAGAACAGTGACCTCACCAGCAGAGCGAGACTGCAGCCACGGAGACCCAGGTGACACAACAGATGCCCTGCCGTTTTCGGCCACCGTATCCATGCCTCCCACTTGTATCATCATCCTCCTCCTCTTCCTCAGATCCCGCGCCACCCTCCCGGCGGTGACAGCAGCAGTAGTGAATCAGAAAAGAGAGGACAACAAGGAGAGAGAGAACAAGGGCAATAGCCGAGAGGCTTGAGAGAACCAGAAGGGTCTGAAAGACAGAAGAGGGAAGAAAGAACCGGAGAGAGAATGTTAACACCCTCATCTTCCAGTGGACACATCCATTTTCTTTTCTGAGAGATGGCTGTGGAGGCACATAAAGGTATACAAATATGACTACATCATATACAGGCTGATTTACTCACTGACTGGAAGGGCAAAACTATCTCTTCAGATATTCTACTTTTCATATTGATGTTTGAGGGTTAGGACCGCGCCATCAGAGTCAGCATACAAAGCGCGTGAACACCGGAACATTTTTTTTTTTTTTTAGTATTTCATCATTTTGGCCAGGAGCCCCTTTCACCCACTTCTTTCTAGAATGTTATCCATCAGGCTGTATTTTTTTGGTGCACTATCTCAGCCCATCTGGCCATCTTTTAATTTTCTCTCTATTGGTTCTGCCTTATGCCCAAGCTCTCTACTGGCTGCAGATTCCCACCCCCAATGCCATGCCTTTTCCCCACATTTTCCCTCTCCCATTTCCTCTCGCCAACATTCCTCCTCCCCCTCACAGCCTTTCTCTCCATGCCACTGAATCTCTATTAATAATCTGTGACCTACTTAAATACATTCACTGCTGCTCTCTCTCGCTCTCTCTCTCTCTCTCTACCATATACTGTTACACTGCTTCCCTTTTTCACTCAGCCTCTTCAATTCTTCTCCATTATGCATCCTCTCACAAATCCAGATCCCTTTCTCTAGAAACCTTGAATCCCTCAACTCATAGCTCAGAAAACATCCTGTATACAGAATAGACCGCCAAGTATAAAACATACAATATTCCGTTCAGTGCTGGCGTGGAGAGATAATAGCAGTTTATTTGAACGGGGCTTGTAAAATGAATTCATACGACTGAAAACCACTTTTTATAAGATTCAGAGAGTTCAGTTAGCGTGGCAAAGATGTGACAGCAGGCAACTGTCCGTGACTTGATTGAAAATCCTTCAGGCAGGTAAAACAATCAAAGATAATATTCATTGAACAAAGCGCTGCAAATAATTTTGTTTAGCCTCACTAAAAGATGGCTCAAATTTCAGATGCTATTTCTAAGCATGAAAAAACTAGTCACTATGCTTTCAAAAAACAATTTCTACAATCCAATTCTGAAATAGCTGGGACGAAGTGTAAATTGTGAATAAAATCAAACTGCAATGACTTTCAGATCACATGAGCCAATATGTTATTTATAATAGAACATAGATAACATTTCAAATGTTGAAACTGAGACATTTTACATTTTTATCCACAAAATGAGCTTATTTCAAATTTTATGGCTGCAATAGGTCTCAAAAAAGTTGGGACACAGGCAAAAAAGGGCTGAAAAAGCAATTAATATATAAGAGAATCAGATGAAAGAACATTTAGCAAGTAATTAAGTTAACTGGCATCAGGTGTGTAACATGCTTGGCTATAAAAGGGATGTTTTAGAGAGGCTGAGTCTCTCAGAAGTAAAGATGGCCACAGACTCTCCAACCTGTGAAGGCTTGCATGAAAAAAATTGTGGAATACTTTAAAAACAATGTTCCTCAAAGTCAAATTGCAAAGGCTTTGAAGGTCTCATCATCGACAGTGCATAACATCATCAAAAGATTCAGAGAAACTGGAAAAAATCTCTGTGCGCAAGGGACAAGGCCGAAGATCTTCGGGCCCTCAGACTCCACTGCATCACTCACCGGCATGATTCAGTCATTGACATTACTAAATGGGCCCAGGAATACTTCAAGAAACCACTGTCTGTAAACACAGTCCGCTGTGTCTATCATGCAAAAAGGAAGCCATTGTTGAGCATGATCCAGAAGCACCGCCGTGTTCTGTGGGCCAAGGCTCATTTAAAATGGACTGTAGCAAAGTGGCAAAGTGTCCTGTGGTCAGACGAGTCCAAATTTGACATTCTTGTTGGAAATCACGGGCGTCGTGTCTTCCAGGCTAAAGAAGAGAAAGACCACCCCTCCTGTTATCAGTGTTCAGTTCAACAGCCAGCATCTCTGATGGTATGGGGATGCATTAGTGCATATGGTGTGGTACACTTGCATATTTTAAAAAGCAAGTTGAAAAGTATATAAAGGCTTTAGAGCAACATATGCTCCCCTCAGATGACACCTATTCCAGGGAAGGCCTTGTGTATTTCAGCAGGACAATGCAAAACCACATACTGCAGCTATTACAACAGCATGGCTTTGTAGTGGGAGTCCGTGTGCTGAACTGGCCTGCCTGCAGTCCTGATCTTTCACCGATTGAGAACATTTGGTGCATAATTAAACAAAAAGTCAGTCAAAGGAGACCCAAAACTCTCCAGCAGCTATAAGCCTGTATTAAACAAGAAAAAAACTTGTCGCCTCAATGCCCAGACACCTCCACTCTGCGTTTAAAAGAAGAGGGGATGCTACACCATGGTAAACAGGCCCCTGTCCCAACTTTTTTGAGACCTGTAGCAGCCATCAAATTTGAAATGAGCTCATTTTGTGGATAAAATTGTAAAATTTCTCAGTTTCAACATTTGCTATGTTATCTCTGTTCTATTGTGAACAAAATACTGGCTGGTGTGATTTGAAAGTCATTGCTTTTTGATTTTATTCACAATTTATACTTTGTCCCAACTATTTCGGAATTGGGGTTGTAAGTCCAATTCTCTGTTCAGTTCCTGCCATGATAATTTAAAGTGTTTGAAATGCTTAAATGCTCTAGGGCTTGTCCCTTGTGATAAATAATCTAGTCTGATGAATGTGTGATAAATAAGTCAAAAAATTATAAGGCAAAGCATCAAGACACTCAGAGGAAAAAAGCATCTTTACATGAAAAGGCTAACTTGGCCATTGCAAGAGTACAACACCAGAAAAGAGCACATCTACTTTGAACAACTCTGCAAAGACTTCACTGCAACAGCGCACATGGCAGACAATTTTATGTTGTCAGTGCAATGGCATTATGGCAGCAGTGCGTTGTCACGCTTGAAACCTTCCAACAGACCCATACTGTATCAATAATAATAATAATTCATTTGTATGGCAACTTTCCAGAACAAAGTTTACAAGGTACTTTACAGGGTAAAAACAACCAAAAAAGAATCATGAAAGTGTTAACCATCAATGAAAAGTAACTAAATAAAGCAAGAAAATATAATGCAATAAAATAAATAAATAAATAAACAAACAATAAAATAAGTGGTGTGGGAAAGGTAAGATAGAAGGATCACAGAAAGGTTAGACTATAAAAGTGTGTTTTGAGAGGAGACTTTAATGATGGGATGGACTTTGTCCTCCTAATCTCATCCAGATGGTTGTTCCAAAGTCTGGGGGCCCTGATGGCAAACACCGTGTCAGCTGTGTTTCTTTAGTCGGGATCTGGGAACCACCAGGAGAGTAGCATTTGAGAACCCCAGGGCCTGAGACAGCATATCGAGGGTTTGGAGCGCAATGGTTGTATGTCCATTTTAGAGGTTTTTAGAAAAATGGATTTTTAGGTTTGCAAATGTTCTACTAAATCAGGTACATCATTTACATCATTTTTATGTCAGTCACTCTTTTACTGCATGGTTCAGAAGTATACTGAACATGTAAGTATTCATAAGTGTGGTACTGCGATATCATGGCCAAAATTGCCAAAATGAACATGTCACCTCCATGCTCCAACAATTCTAGCACTTGATGTGACATAACACAATGGTGATAGATTGAAGTTAAGTTTGTTTGCAATAGAAGACAGATGATTCTGCAATACTATTCATGTTTATTCATCAAAATATCAATGTTTAATTCATATAAGCAGATTTTGTTGGGCATACCACAAAATGAAAATGTGAATTCTGTTTAAAACTGAGGCGCATGGACATATAATTATTGTGCTCCAAGAATTAGCTGATAGAAATGTGTGACAGGAGGTAAAAATCTCAAAATCACAAAATTTGGACATATCACCATTGTGCTCCAAACCCTCGATATAGGGTCAGTAATATAGTGAGATTTTAAGATTAGCTCTAAAACTAGCGGGCAGCCACTACAAAAAATGAAAGTATTGAAACATGACACAAAATAGCATGAGTCGCTGACAAGAGCCAAAGTAAGAGGAGCTTCTTTGAAAATGTTCATTTTTTCGCCATTGTTATTAGTTATTATTTAACAAATGTATCAAAGAATGGGTGACAGTTGAAAAGGGAACCTTGGAAAAACCTGTGCATTTACCTGCTGATACTCCCAGCTGTCTGGAGTGAAGACATTGTCCCTAGGCTGCAGAGTAAGATCCAATCTAGGCAGGGCGTGGCACAGCCTAACCCACAGGGATGGGGAATAACCAGGAACTGTTGTCATGGTAACCACTCCAGCAACACCAGCAGCATAAGAAAACAGGAAGCAGGGTCACTAAGGTAACCATTATCTAAAGGTAAATAACTGAAGATCCCCGATTTAAACAGCAGATAGAGTCATACAGACAATACATATAAATCCCTCACTTTAAATTAGTATTTATTTAGGTGAATAATTTAATTGCTCCCATTGCAGATTTTTGATTGTTGTGCAAGGAATTGATTCTTGCAATTCAGAGTGAAAGTTAGAGCAAATTACTGCCATGAAATTGTTCTTTTAATTCTTTATACAGGGAGACACTGCATTGCTTTAATTTTATTGTGTGGCTATAAGGAATGAGCGGCAACGTGACTAAGCTTTGAAGAAGCACTGTGAACCAGTAGTAACTGGACAGCTGTCTTGATTTATGATCTCAATTTGACATGGTGTCTTCTGTCAGCTTGTTCTCATGGGGCTTGTTATTGCATAACTAAATGACAAATAAGGGAGTTAAGTTTATATGACAGCAGAAAGAAGATAAAGAGACCTACTTCTGAAGGAACAAACCTTGTCATCAAAAGGCAGAAAAGCATTAGCGATAAATTTCCAATAACACTGCATCAAATAAAGAAAAGCTCATGGTTTGACTTGCATATTTACTCTAATTAAGAATGAGTAAATATCAGTCCAAAACATAGTTCATCCTTCTAAACAATCTAGTTTAGCAATTTCGCAGAAACCCACCGTCAAATAACATTAATAATCCAAAAAAAGTTGTTTACCACCATAAACAGTAGAATGTCAGAATGTCTAATTGTACTACATACTAGTTGATGCTGAGTCACCCAACCTCAAGTGTTATGCATATATAATTGAATAATGTATTGTACCATGGTCATCATAAAACAAGTACAACACAAAAAATATTAATGTTGAAATATATAGTTTCGGCTTTAAACTAGTCATGCCAATATCCATTTTTAGCAACCATATCATAATTTGGTAAAGTGATGATTCGTTATAATAGTGAAAACAATTCAGATTTGTCCTCCCTGGGCCTATTTATGTCAATTCCTTAAACTTTTTTGCTTGGCTATTGAAGACCTTTAGCAAGGCTCATTAGTATTCATGGCATTTCTGTTGTCCCTTTATGTTCAGGAGCCACTGCATTTGGAGTACAGCCAGAAGATTTAGTTATCTAGGTTATAGTGTTTACATGACAAAATATATCAGAGTGGTACCATTCTCCCCCATGGTAATGAAAATTGGATGCAAATATTAGCACTAAAGTCATTGTACAATATGGAGAGACTTCCTGTAACTATAATGAAAAAATACAATGAAAAGCCATTTAATAAATTTGTTAAAGCTAAATGGGATCAGTCATCAGACTGACATGCCATGTTTGCAGGAATATTCACAATATAAGAACTATCAATATGTACTAACCACAAATATATATTTACAATCATATTTGGGTCAAAACAACATGTTTTTTGGACAAAATTAATAGACATGCAAACAAGCAAACTGTTGAATTAGAATTGCAAAATGTTCATGGTGACCTACCTTTAAACGTAGTTTCTGGAGGTGCTGGAGTTCCTGGTCTTGCTTGGTTTGAATGAATTACTTTCCAGTTACTGTAATTGAAGTTTCAGTGCATATTGCTTTTTATAAGTTTTCATCTTCAGAATAAAAATGAAACCTGAGAGAAAATGTTCAAAGATTCTAATATAATCCTAGTTGTGCTTATACTACTTAAGGTCCAGAGACCCGAGGGAAAACGAGGTAGTGTCCCAGCAGTCAGCCAATTTCTTAATTTAATTGAGCTTTCAAATAATTAACACACTACAGAAGTTCATGTCCACCCAGCCTTCCACAAGAACAGTGGTAAAACTGGCTTGATGCTGTTCCCATGTTTGGTTACTCCACAAAAAAGCTCAGCTCAGAACAATGTGATGAATCCAGTATTATCCCAGAAATTCTTTATAATCCTTAAGAAGATCAAAGAAATATAACAATGAATAAATGGAAAAAAAAATGCAAAAAATTGAAAAACAGAAAAAAAAAACAATAAAACATCCAAAGTGATTCAAATTCCGTCCATGACTACAGGAAAAACATCAAAAAGCAATTCCTCAAAGCAATTCCAAAATCCACTGGGTCAAAAACATGTTTTAGCACTGAGGGGGAAAAATCCCGTTGTTAAAAATCCTGAGTAACTTGTAAAATAGGAATTATTGCTGCTGTGTTTCAGCAAGGATGAGGAGAGTAAGTGATGCACATATATATTTAGACACACTCAGAGAGCAGAATAAGTACACTAGGATGAATACTGACAGGGTGGGGGGAGGGAGAGAGCAAAATAGATACTGTTGGGAGGGAAAGATGGGTTTTTCACACGAACTAAACACAGGGAGAATGAGCATGCATGGATAAAACAAATTTCCACAGGGGCTAAGCAGTAACAACTGCTAGTTATGGGTCTAGAATGAATAATACAAATACTGAGATGGAAATAGATGAAATGGGAGAGAGACAGAAAGAAAGAAATGGAAATTTGCTCTCTCTCTTCCATAGACTAGATGGTCTGACTGAAAAAAGGGGGATAAAAACACAACAAACACAAACAGAGGAGAGAGACCGCGAGAGAGAGGGGTGTTGAGTGTGATTGGAGGATGGAGAGGCAAGCGCAAGAGTGGGAGAGGGAGGGGGTGGTGTTCATTTTTTCTGTGTCACTGAGAGAGCAGGAGTGGGGGAGGGGAAGCTGAACGCTAACAAGACCAGAAGTGGGAGTGCGAACAGTGACTCAGTGTGCGCGTGCATGCACTGATGACTGCATGTGTGTGTGTGTGTGTGTGTGTGTGTGTGTGCGCATGTGGGTGGGCTTAAAGACAGCATGAAAAAAAATTGCATTAAGTATGCAAGAGTTATTCAGCGAATTAACCCGCAATGGCTCTGAAACAAATTCACAACGCAAGATGGCTGTATTATCGCAGGTGACCATCTATAAACCCTGCTAAAAATGAACACTGATCAAAAACGCAGACAAGAAACAAAACAATACCAAGTTTGACAGGAGTGCAAAATAGTTTATACATACAACTTTAATAATTACCGCAAGTATCCATTTTAAAAAATCATGACGTCCAAGGCCGTCTCACCAGGGGTCATTTCATCGCAAAGTACATAAAATACATAAAAGCAGGATATATAACACAATATTTCATAAACATTTCATTGAACTCATGTAAATGTGCTGTGTGATTATCGGTATACTAAAAAATTATTTACTGAGAAAAGTTCACCTGACAGACTTAAAATGTATTTCCCCAACAATTACTATCAGAAACAAACAGAAACCCACCTAAATTGCACACAAGTTCAGCTCTCAAAATTACAGTATTGCACATTTAGACTATTACAATATTCATTACTAAATTAGTAGTGTCTTCTTATGATGCTATCACATCATCAGAAAAGGTAAAAAATTATATATAAAAAATAATTATCAGTAGAAAGAATAAAATTATATATATAAAAATAATCATAAGTAGAAAGACAATCAACATTTATAAAGTTTCATTGAGTCCACATACATCAAAATACCCTGAATTCATTAGCACTAAAGTGCATGTGCATCTTTTCGTAGACCACAAAGTCATAAATTGTATAGTTAACTTGATTTGCTTAGCGATTAATTCTATTTCAGTGTCCTTTAGTCATAAATGCAGTATACCATGAAATAAAGTCTACTTCTGTTCCCCCCCAAAACTGCATACCAGCAGAATCAGCAGCAGCAGTCAGTCCATAAGCTTTAGTAAATTCTCCCACCGCCCACCTCCTCAGTAACAATGAGTCCCATCAGTTCCCAATGACAGTGGTTCTCAAGTTCTGTGCTGTGCAACCCCTGCCCATGCTGGTTTTAATTCCAATTACAATGATACTCCCAGAATTTCACAATCTATTAATTTTTCTACAATTGGATCTTATACTGTGGGATTACCCTAACTATTAAATCACATTCTGTCAAAAATAACTATGCCTGCCAAGAAAAATACATCTTCTGTGGTGATGAAGTACTTCCAGGATTAAACTTTAAAATGGTAAATTTCAATATGCACATAACTGTATGAATCTATAACTAATGCCATTAAAGACTGAGGGAATCAACAAGGTCCTAAATGGAATTTACATTTGGCTACCAAGCCAAACCAACTGGAAGATAATGAAGAGTTCACTGACAACACAAATGATAACGAGGCCCACCTGCATTGCACTGAAGCGTAAGGGGGGTGAGGGTGGGGGGGAATCATCTTGTATTCAATGATCAAGTGAACCCAGTTAACCTCATTCATTTGTAACCTCTTTTTACGTAATTGTTTGCCTACAGTGCATTAAGAACAATATAAAATTGGGAATCTTTGTGGCACTGATAAACTATGTTGGCAGGAAGTGGATTAGGAAGGTAATTATCCCTCCTAACATCAAATGCACCTAATTAATTAAAATGAACTACTTGTTACAAATTCTTTAAGTGCAATTATGGTTGGAACAAAAGCCAGAACAGAAAGGGGTCCCCCCCAGACCGAACTGGAGAACTACCGCCCAAGGAGAAGGAGATATGCAGCTATTTGCAGAATAAGGTGCTTCATTGTTTCCTTCAAAATTAGTAGATTCAAGCACTTCCTCTTGACTGTTCCATAGATTATTTATCTCAACCTCTGTATTACCGATTCACTTATTATCTTTTCCAGCCTTCCCACCACCTCACTCAAGCCAGCTTGAGTTTCCATGGCAATTTTTTCCCAGGACATATAAGATCAGGCCGAGCGACACTCCTGCACTAACCTAACAGAGAGCCTTGGGCAGAGTTACCTTGCAGAACAGTGATATAATGGCAAAACAGAAGTGCCTGGGATGGATAATCCAAGAAGCAACCACAGTAAACAAAAAGGCAATGGGTAAGACTGAACTACAACAGATATAAGAGAGACTATGCCATCTACTAAACCAACCAATCAGTAAAGTCCGCCTTGACCATCCAAAACCTTCAGATGAGAAAACCTGTGGCACAGTTTTACAGTTCAGCAGATAAGTGCGCTTGTTATTTTTAAACAAGTAAGCAGCCACCCACATGGCTGAGCCCTATAGCTTCAAAACTGCGTCTTCACCCTAGCAACCAGCAATACGCAACTTCCCCCAGCATGATCTATGTAATTGTAGCAATCAGACTTCCACTAGCTCAAATGGCCCCAAGCATGACATCAAGCACGACACCAGGCACTTGCAGGAAAGCTACTGCCAACAGTTAAAGATAACATCCCTCATCCCCCTTCGCTAATGACTCACAAACCATTTCGTGACTGCTTCTCAATACACTCAATATACTCTGCTGTTATGTGTCCTGTTCTGCTAAGACAATGTCTACCGCAGAATGCACCATAATACATAAGATACAGCTGCACTGGTTTGCTCTTAGTGCCTAAAACCTTTAAATGCTAATCTCATCACTCCTTCCCCCCATTAACTGGCATTAACAAAGTTCCTCACTGGAGCTTCACCACACAGACAGTCTCATAAAAACCATCTTCCATCTTGGCTCTGCCATTCACACAGAGATGCAGTTCACGTACAGGAAGTTCCCCAAAATCTATGGCCTTCAGTGCTGCCGAGCTGTACTTGTCCTCGACTCCGGCAAACACTCTCCCATCGCATTTTCCCCCAATCTTGGCCAATGTCAGGTGGTAACTGGGGGAGACAGAGTCCCTATGAAGCAGGCCCGTCCGGCTGTACGCTTCCTGCAGGGGCTTGTTTAGAGACCTGACTTCAGATAGAGGCTGAGGGGGGAGGAAAAGGACCCTTCCCCCAAAATGGCCTAGCTTTGGCGGAAAGGACAAGGTTAGCGGATGCTGGCTGTGTTTTTGGGCAAACTCTCTCAGTATCTCACAGGCTGTATTGACCTCACTTGGCCCAGAGAGTACCAAGAGACAGAGGGTGATATGGAGCGAATTGGGGGAAACCCAGTGAGGGGCGGCGAGGGGGAGAAGGGAGGTGATTTCCTTCTGGAGGCGCTGGAATCCCAGAAGTAGGGTGGGCGTGTCAGCACGGACAGCAATGAAGTGCGTGGGCTTCCTCCTGTTGGTCCTCTTCCGCTGCTCCAAAGGCTTTGACTGCACTCCATCCTTAAGTAATGGACTCTGTTTAAAAGGGAGAAAATGAACAAATTTAGCGACAGCTTTAGCTCTGAGCTGCTGGTGAGGCACTTCCATCTATGGGCTTGAACTGAATGACATTTGCCAAATGAAGCCATTATTGCTCTAGCATACAACCACAGCCACACTTGTGTGGGCACAGCATAATTCTCTTCAAAAACATCTGATCTGAACCACATCTGATCTTTTCACACCGCAGACTAAACAAGGCTTGCATAGAGAAAGGAGAAATACTTCAAATTCAGCACAGGAGCACAAAGTCATGCAGTCCACAAGTACCAATCCACAAATGTCAGATATTAGTTAGGGACGAACACAACTCCCTGACCCACTGAACTCTGGGTAATGCAATTAGCGGTTGTGCATCACAATACAGAGCAGCTGGTCACTGCCAGCTCTAGCAGAACCTGGTTTCAATCAGTCAGTTGGGGTTGATCCATCTCAGAGATATTTTCCTTCTAAAATGCTCAGTCCTGCCATCATATAATGCCAAATCAGCACCAAAGCAAAATGCTTTCAACTGGCTGGATTGGCATTAAAAATACTACTGCATGCCAGGTTGTAAATAGCTATTCACGTGGAATAGAAAACTTGTTTTAGGCTATTTTATTGAATTTCTGCATTCAGCCTAAAAACTAAACATGGTAAATGGTCTACGCTAATTTATTGAAGGAATGTGAATATTTAATTTCATAAAATGTCAATGACATTTGTTCCAACATTCACAGCCCCAAATAATTTCCTTTCAACCCTGTACAGTCACAAAAATGCAATACTTTGTTGCTCTACATTTGATTATTCAAAAGTGATTATTTAAACTTTATTTAACCAGGGGAAGTTCCATTGAGACCTCATTTTCAAGGACGCACTGGGTGAAATGCCAGACAGAACAGTTGCAAGTGAGGCAGGATAGTGAAAAACAAAGGTAAAGCCCCTGGAGCAATTCAGAAGTTTACTTCCTCCACCTGGGATTTTCTGAGTCATGCTGTCGGAGGTATGAAAGCTCATCAGTAACCTCACCTTAAAATGAATATTAACTTCAGACCGCTTCCCAGTGAAGTTTACCAATTAGGAGTGAGAGGTAACGTAGCCAAAATGCGATAAAAATGTATTTATTAAATTACCGCCAGTTTTGATGCAAGTCTTTTTCAGGGTACGGAATCATCCCTCAATGCCCTGATGAAGACTTGCGCCATAACAATGGTAATTTTATACATTTTTATCATATACTTCCTTATTGGCTGTTGCTGACCTCTTGGCTGTGCTGTAGCACTGTTTGTTGGTGATCATTCTGCTTGAGTTGTGACGGAGAGAGGGGCGCAGGGATTGTAGCAGAAGGTTTACTCTTGTTTAAACGGGTTTTTCTGAAAATAATTTGTGTGTAAAAGTTGATTATCGCACCCCTGTTCAGACAACTGTAAAGTTTATATTGGTCAAAGCACATCAACAATTTTTGGAGTGGTCTTTCTACTATAATAGAGAAATCAGTAAAAAAAAAAAAAAAAATAGAAGAAAATCCAAGGTGTGCCCCTGGAGATACGGGGGTTTGAACAGGTGGCAATGTCGTGAGCATTTTAGCTTTTTTTTTCCACATTTGGCAAGGTACTGACTGCATTTAGTGATGAATTCATGGTGAATTCAGCCTGATTTATATTCAGCAGACACAAATGAATGGAAAAAATGCCAGAGGGCCTATGCTAGGGTTTATATTGGGGGTGCTTTGGAGACCTAAACATAGAACTGCCTGAGCAAAAGGCACTTTTGGTGTTCCCATAGCTCCACAACCAAGAAAGATAAAGTAAAATGGACTGCATTTTCTGATTTAGCAGTATAACATTAGGTTTGATGCAAACTTTCAAAGCTATAGGTGTTCTAATAAAAAAGTTATGCCATGTTAAATACAAGAGAAATGTAAATTGACGTGAATTCATTAAAAAAAAAAAAAAAAAAAAAAAACCAACTCAAAACAGACGGACAGTACCCTTAGAAAATAATTCACAAAAAACCAATTTTTGTTCGAATGAGCTGAAATTTCGGATTTGTTCATCACTAATACATATTTATCTAATGTGCAAATATGGAAGCAATCTATGACTACATGGTGACAGAAGTTTTGTATATCTGATGATTTGACATGGAATGACCCAATGTCATTCAAAGATTCTGAATTCCTGTCGCTCATAAAACAGCACATATGTAAGCAAGGCTTATAAGTCATGTCGTTTTGCTCCAATGTTCATAATTGGATATGCTAAAGATGTTTCCCATTTAAATCTACACTTTTTAACACTGAAAACATTTTGAGTATATTCAATTAAAATACACTGCAGAAAAAATGCGAAAACCAGAGATTGAATTCAGAGTGAGTTTTGGATTTATAAATTATTTGTATTATTGGCATCTTTAAAATATCACATAGATTGGCATTTACATTGTCAGAGCAGTTTATTGGTTATCTCTCTGTCATTTCTCAATAGTTTCACAATCATTACAGGCTCATGTATCGGGTTTGATTATTCAGTAAATAAATTGTTTGATTGTTTAATCAAGCAATCTTAAATGGGAACAGGTTGAGACCAATAATGCAATAAATGGTGAGGGGCTTCTAGGCCTATACCTCTGATGGCATTCTTTTTTACATGGATGATAAAAGTGAATAACTCTTCATCTTTAATAAATGAAATGATCATTTAGAAGCTGCATTTTGTGTATAATCACATTGGCTTTGTCTTATATTCAAATTTGTTGATCTGAACCATTAAATTATGACAAATAAGCAAACATAGATAAAAATCAGAGAGGCGGCAAATACTTTTTCATAGCGCGGTATGTTTCCACCAAGCTTTGGTCCAGTGCAGATACCTTCAAGCTCTGAGATGGTGCTTCTAAACACTATTAACATAAGGCTTCCTTTTTGCACGGTAAAGTTTTAACTAGCATTCGTGGATAAAACTAGTTGTACGTATTGTAGTGTTTTATAAGGATTTGCCAAAATAACCCTAAGCCCATGTATTAATATAACTTATAGATGAGTAGCGGTTCTTGACGCAGAACTGCCTGAGTGATCCAAAATCATCGTTAATCATCTTATGCTTGTGCCCTTGCCCTCTGTACACAAGAATTCCTCCAGGTTCCTTGAATCTTTTAATTATTTTACGCACTGTAGAGAGTGAAATGTCCAAATCCCATTCTTTCTTTGAGGAACATTCTTTTTAAACCTTTCAACAATTTCCTCATGCACCTATGGGCAGATTGGCGATCCATCTTTGCTCCCGAATGACTAGTCCTCTCCTGGATGCAGCGTTTGCACCAAACCATGATTACGATCAGCTGCTGACATCAGCTGTGTCATCTCAATTCATTATTCAAATTTAACTTCATTACTAATCCTAAATTGCCCTCGTCCCAACTTTTTTGGGAATGCCTTGCTGGCATGAATGGATTTATATTTACAAATAAAAATTAAATTAACCAGACTAAACATCTCTTCTCACTGTCTGCAATGAAATGCAAGTCAAAGTACATTTATCACTGCATTGTTTTAATATGCATTTTCCACATAATCCCAACTTTTTCCAAGTGGGGGTTGTATTTGGATAGCGTCTCTGGGTTCAAGTACAATCACCCGCTTTGCCCTAGCTCTTTTTCCACTCTGTAAAGTGTCTTTGCAACAGTCCTTCTGTAAAAGCATTATATAAGTCAAATTGAATTACCTCAGTTATTGCTGATGCAGAAGAGACCGGACTGGATAAAAGCCACAGATCCTCCTCCTCCCATTCCTCTTTCCATTCCTCCTGTCCATCATCTCCCTCTCTGTTGGTATTACCTGCTTCGGAGATGGGTATTTCAGCAGTCATTGTAGACAAGTCATTATCATCAACTGCTTCACTTTCACATACTTCTGCTTCAATCCCCGGATCCCCTTCGCCCTGTGGGCATTCAATGGGAATGCAAGTTTTGTCGCTCTGAGCAGCCCCTGCCATCTGAGCTACTTTCTCCTCATTGTCCCCATGCTGCCTGTGACAGCTGTCCTGGTTGTAACAATCTCTCATGCTGCTTTCTGCCTGAAGCTCATCACTTGTTCTGCACAGTTCTTCTGATTCCTCTGGTCCAGTCTCTTGCATTAAATTTCCTAGAAAAACAAGGAGAAACAGCCCATGAAGCTGCTAGCCCACCAAGACGCTGACATGAATTAGGTACATGGCAAAACGTGGAAAATACAAAGCATTTTTTATTTTTTTTATACATGGCGTGTTATGGTTACAGTGATTTTTATGGCCACTTCCCTCTCCCTGCTGGCCACTTACAGCATGGTGAGGCTGGATTCAATCTGAGGGCATAGTGGTCACACTTGCACCACAAGTGGTGACTTCATGGAGTAAGCCAACCCAGCAGCCTATTCTCCCTCTTTCTGTTCTTACCTTCCTCCTCCTCACTCTTGGGAGCAAAGGGAGGCTCAAGAGAACCCCCAGTCGAACCAAATACTCCATCCATCCGGCTTTCTCTATCCCAGACACGGCGGCCCCTGTAGGTAAAATACTGAATCCTGTGTCTGGGAAGGGCCAGCTCCTCAGCGTAATTGCAGCTGGAGATATCAGTATCCCATGAAAATTCAGAAAAAGGACGTTCTAGAATCCCCAGAAAGCGATCCAGGTATCCCACACTGAAATCGGTCGGATCAAGGGAGGGATCCCACAGAATCCTGGAGATGACATTGTCTGCTGTACGCATTCGAGGCTTTTTGGTAGACTCTGAATTGGAAGACATAAAGAGGGCGAGAAAGTCACAAGCATCACGTCATACTGTAATGTGCAAAAGTCCCTACATTTTTTAAATTTAAATCTAGCTTTAGATGTTTATTTTTCGCTTTCCACATTAGTGTTGCTGAAGATAAAAAATATATTTGAAATTCTAAATTCTAATTTAAAAAATTGTTTTGTAAATAAATGTTGGTATTTCATTAAAAATAGTCGATACAGATAATATAGTCTTGACAGAGCCCTGATGTCAACATCATCATGGCTGTCTGCAATTACTAGGAGGGACAGATGCAAGTGAGACAGCCAGTCTGCAGATGAACAGTGACAAGTTTTCCACTCTGATTGGAAGTGGCAATAAGCCAATCATCTTATAACACCATAGCATGACTGGACAGTGTCCCAAATTTTCGGCAAAGGGTAGTCACACCAAATAGTGACTTGATTTAGTTTTTAATCGTTTAGGGTGCTGTGTAGTATATTTCTCAGTTATTTGATAATCTCATAACAATGGCACACGTCAAGGTCTGCAGACAGATCTTAGACGGTAAGTAAACAGTCAGTTCTCGTATTCAAAATGTTGAATGTGGGAGAAATGGGAACTGAACAACTTTGACCAGGGTTGAATTGTTATGGCCTGACAAGTGGGTTAGAGCGCCAAGCAGAGGAGAGGAGATGTGAGAACCAACTGACAGCAGCCCAAGGAGGGACAAACCATGAACCAGCGACCAGATTTTTGGCGCCCAAGGCTCATCTATGCATGAGGGCTATGAAGGCTATCCTGTCTGGGCCAAACCGAAAGAGGGGTGACTGGGATGCAAATCGCTGAGAATTTCAATGATATTTACATAAGGAATGTGTCACAACACACAGTGCATCATACCCTGTTGTGTATTGCACCTTTAAGCTTGCAAACCAGTCAAAAGTGCCCACACTAACCCCAGTCCACCTCTAAAGGCACCCCCAGTGGGAACCTGAGCTTCATAACTGGACCTTAGAGGAGTTGTGGAAGGTCGCCTGGTCTAGTCAGTCCCATTTTCTATTTCATGATGTACTTTGGCTGGGTACGTGTGCACCATTTACTGTACCTGGGAAGAGATGGCATCAGGATGCACTGTGGGAAGAGGACAAGCTGATGGAGGGAGTGTAATACTCCAAGAAATATTCTGCCGGGAAACCCTGAGTCTGGGAATTCAAACGACGTCAGTTTGATGGAACTGTTTTGGCAGCACATTAGGCAGGAGGTTTCAATCTTGTGGCTGATCAGTATCATTCAAAAGTTTGGGCACACTTTGCTAATGTCACAGCACTCTGTTTATAGAGAAATTTAAACGGCTTAAATTCTCTATATGATCTCAAATGGAATCTTGTAAGACGTGAACAGTCAGAGGTTAAAAGAGAATAATACTTGTCTGAATAATGTCCAAAATTTTGGAATTTTTAAAAAGCCCTATTTTGCAAAGTAAACAAACAAACAAGCTTCTTCCATTTTCCAACGGCAGAATAAAAGTCAAGCTGTTCTGGGACTTATTGGGCAAAGAGGTCGATGAAAAGCACATCACCAGTGCAGAACACAGCTGACATATGCAGCGACACATGGCAGGGGTTGAATGAGCAGACAGATTTACAAAATGCACAACATGTTCTGAACTGTTAATTAGATGCAGGTGAGAAGACAGAATGACTCTGCTGGGCCTCTATGCGGATGGGCCAGTACGTATTTCAAATAGCAATCTCCCCAAGTGTGTTGTTTAAATTGCCAAAACCGGCACAAAAATGAGATGTTTTAGCCTACTATCAAGGTTCTATTAATGTTACTTCTAGTTGTTAGATTAGTAAGCCAATGGCCGTGTTCTTATGGCTATCATTTTTTGAATGGCAAAAATCTTATGGCCAAATTTTTTTAATCAAGCACTTAAATTCTATACGAACATTTTTAAGTAATTAATTCGATTGGCAAAAGCGTGAAGGTGGGATAGACGTACAAGAACCAAGTAAAAGCAAGGATGTTCCTTCACCATGTTTCAGAGGTTGAAACTGTGTGTGAGTGTGTGTGTGTGTGCGCGCATGCGTGCATGTGTGTGTCTGGTGGTGACATTTAGGCTAGATTGCTGGATCTGTTGCAGACTGCAGTTACTAATCTGAAATGATGCAGTTTGAGTTTAGGTCCCTGCTGCTCTGATATGGGCGGTTTGTGTGTGTGTGTGTGTGTGTGTGTGTGTGTTAAATGAAATAAGCTGAGATAAAATTTTTATGTTCTTAAGAGTCTGAATTGAGTGCGTGAATATGAATTTGAATTACTTTAAAATAGAAGATGCATCTGCTAATTTTTGACATTTTCAGTTTTCGTTGCCAATTCATGGACTTAAATTGAGATATTATCTTTTAATGACATAATATAAACATCATTTTCTGGCCAGTAATAAAATACTTTGGCAAGAAAAATTTTTCACTTTACCAGTCATTGACAGATAGACCAAAAACTACATTTTAGACTGTGTATGTATGTGTGTGTGTGTGTGCGTGTGTGTGTATATGTTATAGTCAGATTTTGAAACCAGTCATTTTATGAAATGACTGGTTTCAAAATCTGACTGAATATACATACACACACACACACACACATATATGTAATGTAAATATGATATATGTAATGTATATAAACTGATGATACTGATCCTTTAGCTCTTGGACATCACTGTCCTGCTCTTAAGAGGAAGATGCACTTGTCCACTCATTCAAATTAAAGTTGGTACCACCAGCAGGCAAAGCCCATGATTTTGCTCTGCATCATTTGGTTTGCCCTCGGACCCATTTATGTGATCTTCTTTGCCTGTTTCGTAAGGAAAACTTCAAGTCTGTCCAAACTAAAGTTGAGAATCTGAAAATTGGTAACACAGTAAACAATCACCTTTTTCCTCTACTTCCTTCACATTTTTCCCTCTTGTCTGCATTTTCTTTGCTTTCCCAGACTTCTTTCTGCTTCCTCCATCCTGTGCTGCACCATGCCCACTCTCACGGACAACTGAAGATGACTGAGGCGCACTGAGAGAAAACCAAGAAGGACAAACTGAATGAGTGATTGACAGTGGTGTAAAGTCTATGGATCAGAAAGTCATGCCACGTGTTTCTCCCAGGCACAAAGCTGTTTTCACACAGCAGCTCAAGAACTGAGAAAACTAGCAAATTCAGGGGAATGGAACAAAAATACTGGGAGGGAATTTTAATATCAGAGCCAAGATCTTCTGCCACCGATGTTTCATGTGCATAATAAGGAAGGTCACAGAATGGGCTGAGGAAGACACACCAGTGGGACAAACGACATCTGTCTCCAAAATGACACCGGCCCAGCAAAAAAAATTGACAAATGGCCACTCCATGAATCTCCTGTCCACAAACATCGTCTCCTGCAAGACAGAATAAAATTTTCATGTCAAAAGGTGTCCACAGTAAGTCAGTTGGCAATCCTGTCACGGTCTCCATCAGCAATTAACAACATACACAGCATGGTCCTGATCCATAATTCAGTTGCCAAGCAGCACTTGCGTAAATAATCTGTACATGTTAATTCAAAGAGAGAAGTAGATAATAGTGCGCATTTCCACACTGAAAAAGTTATGAACCACATAATCCTGAAAAAAGAAACTAAGTTTATTATCTAATGCAGGCAGACCATAAACTGCATAGGTCCAACAATTACTAAGTGAAGCTTGAAGAATGAAATGGAATCAACCTTGTAACTTTTGCTGGGTAGCCTTAAAAATGTCAAGACTGCAAACAGTATTCAAATGAATTAATTACATGGATGTTCCTTGCACATGAAATGGTACTTTACAGTGTCACTCTGTAGCTTCCTCTTTTACTGTTCACCCATTTATATTGTCCTCATCATGGTTAAATTCTCCACACAAACACAATCTGTTCAAAACTCAGCCTAAAACTGAGATTTTGTTGCCTTTGGCAACCAACAACTGCAGTATACACATGACCCCTACAATGCAGTGCTGAAGACAGTGTCTGTGCAATAACCAAGAGGATGATTAAATATATTGTGGCAGAAGTGCAATATATAAGATCATGCAGATCAGTTAAAGCTTGAGTGTATGTTCATACCAAACATCCAAAGAGAGAAAAAACACTGCACTGCCGCCTCACAGCAAGAAGGTTGTGGGTTCGAATCCGGCCTGGGGCCTTTCTGTGTGGAGTTCGCATGTTCCCCCCGTGTTCGCGTGGTACCGGGCACTCCGGTTTCTGGTTTCCCCCACCCACAAAAAGATGCATCATAGGAATGCTCCTATCAGTAGCCCTGACCAAGGCACTGGCGTTAGAACTGGGGTTAGTCCCCAGGTGCTGCTCTGTGGCTGCCCACTGCTCCTAACAATAGGATGGGCCAAATGCAGAGGACAAATTATCCCACGGGGTTCAAATAAGTGTATCTATCTTATCGATCTTAATATGGGCTGAAACTGTATCTGTGAAACTGCTGATCTCCTGAGATTGACTAGCACAATAGAGTGTGCACTACATTGTAGAATGTCTCTGAAGTGTACACTGAATGTAGAAGAAAACAAACAAACAAAAAAAACATCCAGTGAGCAGCAGGTCAGTGAATGAAAACACCTTGTTTATGAGGGAGATCAGAGGAAAATGGCCTGACAAGCAAGAGCAGACAAAAAGGCAACAGGAACTTAGAGCTTTACAACTGTGGTGAGCAGAAAAGTACTGAAGAATTTAAAAAAAATTTTACCAAGAAGTAGATGAAGCTACGACAGCAGGAAACAACTCTGGGTTCCACTTTGTCGGCCAAGAACAAAAATCCGACACAGCAGTGGGCAAAGGCTCACCAAAACTGGACAGTTGACGATAAAAAAAGTTGCCTTGTCTTATGAATCTCGATTTCTGCTGCCACAAGCAAATGTAAGGCTCAGAATTTGGAGTCAAAAATATGAATCCATGGACCAAATCTGCCTTGTATCAACCATTCAGGCTGGTGGTGGTGGTGACATGGTGTGAGGAATGTTTTATTGGTACAATTTGGGCCCCTTAACATCAATCAGTCAATGGTTGAATGCCTTATCACATCAGAGAATTGTTCTTCATTATTTGCATCTTTTTATTTTATGAAGCAAAAGTCATCTCAACCTCGTTTTGTGAGCATGAAACTGAGCAAAGTGTAGGGACACTGGGGTCTGTTGAGCCATGGAGACCAATGAGCCATATCACTATTTTGCTTATTTTAAGCAGCTCTGACATCTATTAAGCTTGTTAAGCTTGTTCAGCATTTAAGTCAACAGTGGTTGTTTTAAATGAGCGGTAAAAATAAATTTTGGCTTGACTTTTGATTACAAATACGTGATATGGCTCATTAGTCTTTATGGCTCATAGGACCCCAGTGTCCCTTACTTCAAAGGCCTCTCAAATTACAAGATCTGAGTCCAATACAACACCTTTCATGGGTGAAAGAATGGGAATTTCTCAGCATGAACGTTATACACTCGCGTAAACGTGGACCTGAATCTCAAAGGAAGGTTTTCAAGATCTTGTGAAATCCGAGCCATGAAGAACTGAGGCTGGGGCAATGGGAGGCCTTAATCAATATTAGTATGGTAATACCGCTATTACACTCATCTCAATTTCTGGGTCAAAATACTGACATAACTATTCACAACAGTGCTTTTGTCCATGTCCACCCGACCCCTATCCATCTTCCTCAAAAAGAGGAAGTTTTGGCCTTGATGGCTCCACAAATATGTGCTAGTACCTAGCAACTAATGCATGGTTTAACAGAAGGATATTGACATTGAGCTTGAGAAGGATATTTTCTGCCATCTGCTGAGCAGAAAAGGAACTTACAGTAGAAGGGATGACAATATGCTGCCCTTATCTTTTTCAATCTTATTTTCACACGCACCGTGAGTAGTTAAGAAATTGACAATTATCAAAATATAGAATTTAATGGTTAGCATTAATATCATTTTACCAGCTGCGATAGCGTCGAGAGGAATTGTTTTCACCTTGTGAATCCTTGTGATCCTACCTATTATACCGGGAACTACCATCGAAGTGATTTTGAGTACTTTGCCAGGAGTTTATATACTGGACAAAGAAAATTAGGGATCACCCCAATTTTCGAATTTGAAATATTTGATAGTTCAAATTATGTTCCATATCATATTTCAATATTAAAAATCAGAGTGATCCCTAACTTTCTTTGTCCAGTATATGTCTGCAGACAAATTTTGTCGGTGTGACAGCGTCACAGTCTTGCAAGTTTCAGTCACAAAACTTTTTAGGGGTGTTGCAGAGATCAAGATAAAGCCGCGCTCAAAGGTGGGTGTGTTGGTGTGATCCCATAATACATACAGTCAGTGTGTGGTCAGAGAAAAGGCATTGGAAGGGGGAAGCAGAAAATGCAGCTGGTATGATCCCATCGCAAGATGGTCCCTAGTTTAGCCTTTCTAATCGTCAACATTATGACAAATAAACTGCAATAAAGGTAAGAATGGTAAGAATAATATTTAAAAAATGGTGGCATTTCTTACGCAGTTTTCAACCTAAGCAGATCAAACATTGATGAAAAAGCACACCAAAAGTTTTTTTTCCTTCCTGGGAGTGCAAGCGGGTGCCTCTAACTCGCACTTAGTGTGACAGCAGAGACAGTAGTGTTCCAAAAAAAGCAAGGCTTTATGATCTTTGAAAAGAAACAGAACTGCGCAGTCACCTGACGGGTCGTCCGGCGGCATTTTCTTGCTGTCATGACGCACATCATTTTCTCCTGGATTCAGGGCTTCTCCCCCGTCTGAAGCTATATGTTCCAACGGTGATGTTTTCAGGTCCTCAGCTGGCTCGCTAGACAAACTTTCAGTGGCCATAGGTAGGACGAGTGAGCTATTTTTTCTGGAAATGTATAATTACGAGTTAGCTAACGTCATATCGCTTTATACAGAATACTGTGGAGGGATTTTCATTTTAGCAAAGTTCGCCAAGGTTATTTTAGCCTTTTAGTTAACATGATCTATCTGGATCATATTCTCAAATCAAATTTAAAGCAAGATGGCGATAATGCAGATTGGATAATTAGTTTTCATACCTCATCATAAATAATTAACGTTTATGTCAGCTGAGTGCCTGGCTAGCTACCTCGCTAGTTTTCCACATAGAAACATGTCCTGTTGCTAGCTAATTGGTAGCTACATGTTTTCGCATAAATAGTTTGAAGAAATACGAAATAGTTGGCAGGCCTTATGTGATCGAAAAATAATATTTTGTTATCATTTAATCAGCTAGTTAAGTTCCCTGGTAGAAAAGTTACCCTTTTTGTTGGCTAGCTACAGTTAGATGGCTTACTGCTAGCTAAGTTGAACCTAGATGAGACAACGTTGCTAGCAAGTCTAACATGATGTCTGTCTCCCCTTAAAATCAAATTTTCAGACAAATCAAAAGTGTATGGCTGTGAACTAGTTGGGTACCAGGAATAAGACTAACCTTTTGTAGGCAGTTCCCCTTAAAATCACCGTGTGGCTACTCGGATCATTCAAGCTCATTCAGTTCCGGGATTGGCACTTGTACCAGAAATGATAATCATTTGGTAGCAATGACTAAGGTTCTGTACTTAGTTGTAGCAGTGACTTCTGCCGGGTTGCCTGAGGTCGCGGATTGACTGGTACATGAATGAATTCATTCATTAATCGTTAATACATAGCTAATTAATTAATGCATCGTACCAACTTAATGGGATTTATTGGGTTTAAATCAGAGTTCATCATATTACAGTTCTCGAGGTCCAAGAACTGCTGGTATTCAATCCCGCCTTTTTACCATGGAGTTAGGTATAAAGATGTATAAAGATAGTATAATCTGAAGCAGAAATCGTTCATTTAATTAGGTAAGTAATTGGGAGGAAAAAAATCGGGCTGAATTTGGATTCTAGTTCCAGATTTGGCTATCCCTGGTTTACATTAAACCAGAATAAATTACAACGGCGGTATTTCTAATATAATACGTTCGAAATATAATCTCTAAACTGCTCGGCAAAAAAAAAAAAAAAAAAAAAAAAAAGTCACGCACTCAGTTATTTTGTTGGACCGCCTTTAGCTTTGATTACCGTATGCTTTTGCCGTGGCACTGTTTTGATAAGTTTATGCAACCTCATAACATTAATTCTGTCCACAGTTGCATACATTTTTCATCAAGATCTTGTACTGATGATCTTGTATTGATGGTCTCATTTTTTGGGCACATATCATTGCTTAACCCAGACCTGACCAACTGAAGCAATCCCAGGTCATAACACTGCCCCTCACAGGTTTGTAAGGTGGAACCAGGCATAATGGTTGCATCACTTCATCCACCCCTCTTCCAACTCTTATGCACCCATCACTGTGGGATAGGGTAAATTTGAACTCATCAGGCCACATGACCATTTTCCATTGCTCCAGAGTCCAATCTTTATGCTCCCTAGCAAATTGAAGCCACTTTTCCCCAGTTAGCCTCACTGATGTGTGGATTTCTTAAGGTTACACAACGGTTTAGTCCCAACTCCTTGAGTTCTCTTAAGGAAATGCTCTTACTTCCACAATTTAACATAGCTGTGAGTTCTTCTGTAGATTTTTTACAATATGATTTCACCAGAAGTTTATTTGCCTTCAAGATACGCAAATCTTATCAGAGCAAGTCTTGTAATATGAACGTAGCGCTGGGGACCCACTGTGTCTGCTGGTTTTTTGTTCCAACCACAATTGCAATCCCAGAATTTTAACAAACTGTGATTTGCACTATTCATGTTACTATATTGCAAATGTTTACAGTATAAAAAATGGGGAATTGTTGAAAATAAATCAATTAAATGAATTAAATATAAGACTGAGACTCAATTATTGACTTCTAATTGGTGACTTTCACATTACCAGGTTGAAGTGACTCAAATCTGTCCCCCCCCCCTTAGTTTGACGCAGATATGAGGTTTTCGGAGCTGTGTGGACACAAAAATCCGATAATACATCCCATCTTCAAATCAGAATTGCGCCACTTTCGTATGTGGTTAAAGGTGCTGTGTCACCATTACTGTGGAGGCTCAGAACTTTAGAAAGACTCCCACAGCTGCTAGCTATTTATGGGCGTTTTCACGTCATGATGTCTGGGAGGTCTACTCATCTGGAAGCGTGCAGCCTATGGTGGGAATGATTTGAAAATATTAGGTTGAAGTAGCGGACAAACGCAGATCTCCACTATGAATTTTAATTTCAAAAAATGCAGCTTGCTAAGTAGCTAGCTACTTAACTCACTTCATTTAGATAGCATCATCTGACAATTTGCCAAATTACTTGCTAACATTCCCTAAGTGGCTATTGCGGCTACGATATGTAGCTATCTATACAGACATCCACAAAAAACCTTTAATTTCATTTGCAGCATCGATAGAGAAATTTGCTAGCCAGCTACCTAAATGGTTTCTCAATTAATTTGAAGAAAATCATCAGACAACTAGCTGAATAGCTAGCTAACATTAGTTACTTAGGTATTTTGGCTACGCTACATTACTAACTGCGCAGATACGCATGAAGAAAAGGTATTCTTCCTCTATGATGTTTATTGGAAGTTGCCAATCAAGCTTACATTACTCATAGCCTTCGGCTAAATGGCTAATTTGGCATTTTGAATTCTCAAATTTCCTCAGAATACTCCTTAAAATATGACACATAATTCCTGAGTGAGAAAAATATATAGATACAATCTAAAGACGAAGATGGATTGGCAGGGATGGAATCAGATTATGATTTTCCGTGGAACAGAATCGGTTTCTTGGAATGCAACCTCTGAGCATGAGCAGTAACCGGATAAAACAGGATAAAATAACCCCTTTAAGCATGACAACAGCCATAGGTAGAAAGATAGTGGCAAAGCCACTGCGCCCGCTTGGCCAAACATGGGCAAAATTGAACGCCCCCTATTGGCCAAAGTATCGGTCCGATTTGGCTCAAAATCGAACATGGTCTAGACCTTATAACCGTATATACACATATGAAATATGAAAAGGATCGGTCAAAAACTGAAGACGCTAGAGCGCAGAGAAGCCAAAAGTTTACGCATGCATGCACAACAGACCACTACTTAAGACCACGAGCACAGCATAAGCCCCTTGGGCCTTTTGGCCAAGCGGGCTAAAAATTAACAGCCGTAAAAAATTGTAATTGTTTGTTACAGCTGGATCGAAAACCAGTGTACAAGACCGACATTGTGCGCCACTTGGTGAAGCAAATGGGAGCTTACACTAGAGATGGTAATTTCAACACTGAAGTTTGAATGGTTTCAAAACGTTTAATCATTTCCGGTTCCGACAAGTTGTTTGAGAGATGTTTCGAAACGTCAAGTGATCACTAGCAGACCACAGAGAGAGGTTTTAAAAAGCCACAAGAAAATAAAGGTGTTTTGTTGCATTGAGTTGTGTTGAGAGATTTTGTGAGGATTTTGCGAGTTGTTCAAGACACAATATAGATAGATAGATTTTCTAAATCTTGCCAGGTACTCTTTCAAATGTGTCAATAAGTTAAAGCTTGTTTGTGTGTTTATGTTTTTTTGCTCAAATTAACTTGTAATTTGATTTCAGATGGGAGAGAAGCAGAGAAGCCAGCTGAGTCTAAAAAATGTGCAGCAAATATTATTTCTAAATAAAATTTTTGAGCAAAATGTTTTTGAATCTAAATCTTCATACCACATTTTATTGATGTGTTTAATGACAATGAGGTGCAATACCAACTAGGCAGAATCAGAATAATTGTAATTGTCAAGGCCATTTACAACCCCAATTCCAAAATAGTTGGGACAAAGTATAGATTGTGAATAAAATCAAAATGCAATGACTTTCAGATCACATGAGCCAGTATGTTATTTACAATAGAACATAGATAACATTTCAAATGTTGAAACTGAGACATTTGCATTTTTATCCACAAAATGAGATTATTTCAAATTTTCTGGCTGCAACAGGTCTCAAAAAAGTTGGGACACAGGTAAAAAAGGACTGAAAAAGCAATTAATACATAAGAGAATCAGGTGAAAGAACATTTAGCAAGTAATTAAGTTAACTGGCATCAGGTATGTAACATGATTGACTATGAAAGGGATGTCTTAGAGAGGCTGAGTCTGTCAGAAGTAAAGATGGCCAGAGGCTTTCCAACCTGTGAAGGCTTGCATAAAAAAATTGTGGAATACTTTAAAAAACAATGTTCCTCATCGTCAAATTGCAAAGGCTTTGAAGGTCTCATCATCAACAGTGCATAACATTATGAAAAGATTCAGAGAAACTGGAAAAATCTCTGTGTGTAAGGGACAAGGCCGAAGACCTTTACTGGATGCCCTTGATCTTCGGGCCCTCAGACGCCACTGCATCACTCACTCGCATGATTCTGTCATTGGCATTACTAATTGGGCCCAGGAGTACTTCAAGAATCCACTGTCTGTAAACACAGTCCACCGTGCCATTCACAGATGCCACCTAAAACTCTATCATGCAAAAAGAAAGCCATTGTAGAGCATGATCCAGAAGCGCCGCCATGTTCTGTGGGCCAAGGCTCATTTAAAATGGACTGTAGCAAAGTGTTCTGTGATCAGATGAGTCCAAATTTGACATTCTTGTTGGAAATCATGGGCGTTGTGTCCTCCGGGCTAAAGAGGAGAAAGACCACCCCTCCTGTTATCAGTGTTCAGTTCAAAAGCCAGCATCTCTGAGAGTATGGGGATGCATTAGTGCATATGGTGTGGGACACTTGCATGTTGTAAAAAGCACCATGAATGCTGAAAGGTATATAAAGGTTTTAAAGCAACATATGCTCCCCTCCAGATGACATGTATTCCAAGGAAGGCCTTGTGTATTTCAGCAGGAGAATGCAAAACCACATACTGCAGCTAGTACAACAGCAGGCTTCATAGTAGAAGAATCCGTGTGCTGAACTGGCCTGCCTGCAGTCCTGATCTTTCACCGAGAACATTTGGTGCACAATTAAACGAAAAGTTCGTCAAAGGAGACCCAAAACTCTCCAGCAGCTGGACGCCTGTATTAAACAAGAGTGGGATCAAATTCCAATGGCCAAACTCAAGAAACCTATCTCCTCAATACCCAGACGCATCCACTCTGTGTTAAAAAGAAGAGGGGATGCTACACCATGGTAAACAGGCCCCTGTCCCAACTTTTTTGAGACCTGTAGCAGCCATCAAATTTGACATGAGCTCATTTTGTGGATAAAATTGTTAAATTTCTCAGTTTCAAAAGGCTGACCTGACACAATCATTCTCAATGAATGAGAACATTTAATGGCAGAATAAACAAACAGTGCCATACAATAAGAAGTAGTCGTATCGTACAAAAACAAAATAATTGACTGATTGTGCCCATGTCAAAACAATATAAATATTTTTGGATTTGCGAAAAGGGAGGCTTCAGCACATCAACACCAACAATAATTAATGGCTGCAATGACAACTTCTGCCAGTGGATGCCAATGTTGAGCGAGCTAGTTTTGAAGTGTTTCAAAACATTTCGAAACAATGGTTTGAATACTTTGAAACGTTTCGAAGCTTCAAATTTGCCATCCCTAGCTCACACACTCTGCTGTCTCGAACTCATGCTTCTATGAAATTTTCCGGGCAAAAAAAAAAAACAAAAAAACAAGCCCAATAACGCGAGTTAATTTTAATATTATCCCAATGAGCCCGCATTATTTTCCAGCGACTTGCAAAAAATACGAGTATGTGACTTCTTTCCGCATGTTTTCCTCGTGATTAAATGACGTCATTAATCACGTGTGGGAGGAAGACAGCGTTAACACCAGGGGAAAATGTTGGGAGGCTTTAATGTTGGCTAGGTTCACTGGATTTTGGAAATAACTTGGTAATATTTGCTTACGTGGTAATCTTCAGCTGGCAACTCGGGCGATGTTAATGTCGGCGTCATTATAACGTGCAGATTCGTCGTTAACGGGAAAATAGCTCACTTCAGGTAGTAATTGTTAAGTTATTTTAAGTAGTCAGTTCTAGACTGCTAACCAACTAGCTTGCATGGCATGCAGTTAGCTAGCTAGGTAGCCATCCATTACCCTGTCACAAGACGTATAAATTAGTAAATGGACTGTGGATGAGTATTCGTCATGTGACATTCCTGGGTAGCTAGTTAATACCGTTGGGTCATAATTCTCATTAACTGGTGATTTTGTGTATTAACGTTGGCTACATTTTTAGATCGAAACATTACAGTGTTGCTTGCCGTAGGTAAGCTAGCTTTTATTATTAATAATAATAATAATAATAATAATATACCTTGCTAGCGTTAGCTTCAGTAGCAAAAAGGGCAAATCTGCTCATTTTAGCTGACTAAGTCAAGTGTGATGTTGGCTGGCTTGCTCGCTAGTTTAATTGGCTATTTCATTCGCGTAGTGAATAGTCTTGGGTCGTTTTGAGCATAAATTCCAAACATATAACACTAAACTGGCTAAATGGTATGGCAGAATATGCCGATCAACCACAACATTAAAATCACCGACAGATGAAGTGAATGACATTGATTATTTCATTGCAATGGTGCCTGCTAAGGGATAGGATATATTATGCCGCAATTGGACAGTCAGTTCTTGAAGTTGATATTTTGGAAGCCAGAAAAGATGGGCAAGCATAAGGATCTGAGTGCCTTTGACAAGGACCAAGTTGTCATTGCTCCAAGTCTAGATAAGTGCATATCCAAAACAGTAGGTCGTGTGGCATGTTCCCAGTATGCAGTGGTTAGTATCTACCAAAAGTGGTCCAAGGAAAGACAGAGAACTGATGAAGGGTCATGCAAGCCCCAAGCTTATTGATGTGTAGACAAAAGACAAGATGCGTAGATTGTTACTTGGACAAGAGATTGCACCAGGATGCACTATGGGAGGAAGGCGATGTGGCAGAGGCAGTGTGATGACTGGGGAAATTTCCTGCTGGGAAACCTCGGGTCCTGGCATTCATGCCAGTGTTACTTTGGCATGTGCTACCAACCTGAACAAGGTTGCAGACCTTCTGGGTCATTCCATGCAAAGTGAGTCGGTGGCTCCCAGGTGACCGACTCGGATTTTGTTGAAAAAAATCTTGAAAATTGCTTATCATGTATAATGAACACCTGCAAAATTTTAGGGCCTAATTCCTACCGGTTTTGGTTTTACAGGGGCTCAAAGTGCGGGACCCACAAACCCGCAAATGGCAACTTGCAATTTCTGTGGTTTTTGGAGGTCAGTATCTCCTACAAGGAAAGTCCCAGGAAGCTGAAAACTTGTAGTCTGGGTAATTCTGGACCAAAGATTCGGAATTTGGCATCAAATGAGTCCTATCTTTAACCACTTGGGTGTTGTGGACGTCACAAAATGGTCATTTTTATGGTGTTGTCATGAGGGCTTCTGGTATCGGGCCAGCCCCCAGACCTCAGCAGACAAGCCATAACTGGAATTTGCCATTCATTCAAATGTCTGGCACCGGTAGTATGCCTACAAATAATTGCAGACCTCTGAGTGTTTATATGAGTGAATGGTGGGGGTCTGAAAAGTGTTCGAGAACAAAACCCCAAAAATGGCCCCTATTGAGGGGGTAAAAAAGTCATGTGGGACTATAGCCAGGGTTACCAAACTTTTTTCCCTTATGCGTACCGTTATCTTCATTCTCTCCAAGTTTCATCTTTGGCATCGGTCTCTTTCTATTTTTTTCAGACTCTTACAAATATGCAGTTTTTGGAAATTGCAGGTATATGCAATGTACACGAAATGTACACAAAGTATAGGGAACCCTTGTTTTTTTTTTTTAAAGAATAAACATGAGAATGGTTTGTGTCTCACAACAATGTAATCTCATAGTCAAAACAATACATTCAATGCAAACTTTTTAAACCAAGTGAGATGAGCCAAGTGACAGTGTACCAGATCACTGAGATAAGGTGTGGCATGTAGGGCCTTTTATGCAGGAAAGTTGATGACTCATCCAAGAAAGTTCTAGATTCTTCTATCAGGGTCATAGGCATATAGATTATAGATTATATAATTTTCCAAAACCTCGCTGGAGTCTGAAATGTGGGCCTAAACCTTAAAAGAGACTTAAAGTATGAATGAGAGATTACATTTTAAGGCACAAACCATTCTCATGTTTATTCTTTAAAAAAAAAACAAGGGTTCCCTATACTTTGTGTACATTTTGTGTACATTGTATATACCTGCAATTTCCAAAAATTGCAGATTTGTAAGAGTCTGAAAAAAATAGAAAGAGACTGATGCCAAAGATGAAACTTGGAGAGAATGAAGATAACATGTGTATGGACAAGGGGAAAAAGTTTGCTAACCCTGGCTATAGTCCCACATGACTTTTTACCCCCCTCAATAGGGGCCATTTTGGGGGTTTTGGTCACTTTTCAGACCCCCACCATTCACTCATGTAAACACTCAGAGGTCTGCAATTACTTGTAGGCATACTACTAGTGCCAGACATTTGAATGAATGGCAAATTCCAGTTATAGCTTGTCTGCTGAGGTCTGGGGGCTTGCCTGATACCAGAAGCCCTCATGACAGCGCCATAAAAATGACCATTTTGTGACGTCCACAACACCCAAATGGTTAAAGATAGGACTCATTTGATGCCAAACTCTGAATCTCTGGTCCAGAATTACCCAGACTACAAGTTTTCAGCTTCCTGGGACTTTCCTTCTAGGAGATATTGACCTCCAAAAACCACAGAAATTGCAAATTGCCATTTGCGGGTTTGTGGGTCCCACACTTTGCACCCATGTAAAACTAAAACCGGTAGGAATTAGGCCCTAAAATTTTGCAGGTGTTTATTATACGTGATGAGCAATTTTTAAGAAATTTTCCGGCAAAATCCGAGTCGGTCACCTGGGAAATTTTCTGAAAATTGACCCACTTGGCATGGAATGACCCTTCTGTCTTCTGGACAATGATGTTCCCAGATGGCAGTGGCCTCTCTCGATAATGCACCCTGCCACACTGCAAAAATTATTCAGGAATGGTCTGATGGACGTGACAAGGAATGCAAAGTTTTGACTTTGCCTTCTAATTCCTCAGATCAGATCTCTGTCTGATGAAGTATTTGTGGGATGTGCTGGAAAAAAAAGTCCAACCCACAGAGCCTTGCAACGTAAGCTGCATTTCCACCAAAGGCTTTCAGTATTGTATCCTTGACCGGCTAAATAACTTGTGCGGGCCAGTACCTAAACCTTAGACCTGGTTTTTATTTCCACCGCAAACTTAAATGTAGATGGGGTTGTTACTGGATGATTATGGCTGTGTCAACCACGTTCTTGATCAAGCAAAAGTGATGATTCTCTCTTGACAAGTGAACAGCCTGCAGTTTTTCTATGTCCATCCTCTAGTACCGGATCAGTGTTCTAGGTACAACCCTGTCTCCAACAAGTGGAGTTGCTGTGAAAACTGTAGTACAAACAGAATGCAATGATTAGCAAATTATTTAAACTGAAAATATAGTATAAAGATGTTGAAACTGAGAAATTTAATTGTGTTTTGAAAAATAAATTCTCATTTTTGAATTTGATGACAGCAACACTTTTCAAAAAAGTTTGGACGGAAGCATGTTTCCCACAAGCTCGCTAATAATAATAACATGTAGAGGCTGTAGAGGACCGGGAGAATTTTTTTTTTCTTTTTTGGTGGCAAGACTTCTGTTTAACCCAAGACTGCACATGCATCTTTATTAGGAAATTAGTTTGTGGGCAATTCCGTGAAAATGTCACCCTCAAGTGATTTTTTTTTTTCAAATTGATGCTACATAGTTGAAAGATGCATCATTTAGGAGGGAATTATGTTGCATTTATGAATTTGAGTGATTCTAGTTTGAGCAGAACTTGGTTTTCGGTAAAATTCTGAGAAATTAACCCCTTCATTCAGAGTCCAGATTTTTTCAACTTTTTGCCCATTGTGTATTCTTTGTCATATTTTCCAGTATATACGGACAAGATGATTATTACAAGTATATTTTAGTAATTTTGGTTCATTTGGGTGGTCATATGTAGAATAATAGAATCATTGCCCTAAGGTTTTTTCACAACTGTGGTGGGAAAATTGGTGCGCTACCATACGTCAGTCCGTAACCATGTTGCAATGGCATGTTTTGCACTGATTGATAGGATTCCAAGAAAATTTGCAAACTTTGACATTAATCGTCTGTTTCCTTCACCAAATCTGAATCCCACAATTAATTTAACTTTCTAAGCTGCATTATTGATGTATCTTGGTAACGGACTGACAGATTTTCAGTAACTGACAATAACGGACTGACATGCTAGATATAACAGGTTCTCGCTTTTCTAACATGCAAAAGCCACTGTATTTAATTCAGTTATCTGCCACAAGATGTCACTTCAGTGCAGATTTCCTTTTGCAATGAATTCTGGGAAACCAGAAGTGATCATGGAGGGAATTTTGAAATATTAGGCCTATATGTGGCACAAATTTCATCCTGTCCCATCCTGAAGTAACCCTTTATTAATCATACCAGGTAAGCACTTTTTTCACGAATAGTTCAAGTTAAATAAGAATATATGATTATTACATATTTCAGTGCATGCCACAAGAAGGGCGCGATTGCGCTGGCGCCCGTAAACGCCCGTCAAATCCTCCTCACGGGCGCAATTTAACACGCCTGTCAGTCACTTCAGGGGCGCGCCACTATTTAATACAAACGTTATCCCATTTGACCTACCCTGGTAGACCACGAGGATGACGACTGTCATAATCAAAACTAGTAACGCAACTCTCTCTCAGATCGAGGCAACCAGTGCCTGTGAGGAAGCATGCTCATATTCAGTTCGGCATCTGACCCATCATCATAGCCGTAACTCCCAATATCGGACCTCGGTAAAAATTTTGCAGAGAAAAAAAAAATTCAACGTCTATCATTCAGGTTTTGTTCTAGGTATGTTAAGTGTAACCCTTGTGAACACGCAATGTTACATTTCACCAAAAATCAATTTCTGTTTGCATATTATTTTTTTCCTCTTATCTACGCATATATTGTTTTGGGGAGTTTTCTTTAGTTCAGTAGAATTTTTATATTAATGCTGTTTGATCTTTGACATTTTGGCGAAGTAACTTCCTCCAAATTCGCGGTATTCTCAGTATTGAGCTCTGCTGTGGAGAGGTAAGATGAAACAAGTGCTCTTCAGTGGTTTTGTAAAATGCAGTAAAATGCTAAACTGAGGCGAAGATACTTCTTTGTAGCAGTCAAAGATTTTGTTCATTATTGCTTCGACGGTTACTTTGGTGTGTATACATTTTTATTTTATTGTCTATGGCACTTTTGTGAAGCATGCTGATTTACCTGTCGTAAGCCCAGGCTAATGGAGCGTTAGGTGGTTTTTCACGCGGTTTGCCGTTTCTTCCGTCTCTAGTTTAAAAGTGCGCTTGTAGAAACGTGACATGCGAAGTTGCTGTACTGACATTAATGCGTTGCACGCAGGTACATGAGCTCCCCATTTCTAAATTACCTCCGCCATCAAAGGTAAAAGGAGGTTATGTTTTCAGTCTTGTTAACTGGAAAATGTTATGACTTGCTGTATACTCAGCTAGGATTAAGCTCTGCTGTGGAGAGCTGTGGATATATCTTGTCTTGTTATAACACGTTATGAAATAGAAGAATGTCAGTTAATGAAAATTAAATGTCATTTCTTAGTCACTTTCAGAGATGTCAGTCAGTTACTGAACCATTTTCAAAGCTGACAACAAGATCAAAGCAGCCAGATGCAATCAGAAATGTTTGTTATAGAGACAATATCCATACAAGCCTTGGTAATGAATACTTGTCCACTATGTACTCGACTTCAGAAAATTTTGGAACTGAAAATGTTGCTCTTTAAATTTTAGTATTTCTGGGTCAGTCCGTTACTGATGGAAGTTTCACCAATAAAAAATGACTTGATGGGACAAACCTTTAGTATTATGGTTGTGCATGAATGACTCCCTCCACCCCTTTCTAAATTCACAGAACAGCTGCATTTTCCAATGCCTGTAAATGGTGTGAAGGATAAAATTCCATTATTTTTCTCTGAAATGTCAGTCTGTTACTCACAGAATTGCCCACGTGCAGATTTTGTTTAGTTTTTCTTAAAAGCTGTGCAGGTGAATTGCACTCAGTGCAGGCTGCTACAAGTTGTCTGCCTGAGTCAGAATAATGTTCTGTATTGTAAATAGTTGCAGTGTATTTGTAATCAGCTAGCGCCTAAGCTATGACTGTGAATAAATCTTTTCCTCGCTGCAAATTGTTCCTCTGATGTATTCCTCCTGACAGTTTATTAGCAACCTTAGGGTTAACCCCATAAAACTGAGTGTGCGTATGGGTCCGTCAAAGTCAGCAGCTGTATTCAAACCTGAGGAACTTCAGGCCTATTTTAAATTCTAGTGGAGATCCAAAGGTTTCTAACAATCCCAAATATGTCCTGTGGCATTACAGAGAAATGTGTATAAAATGGTGTAGCCTAATACATATAAATATTTCCATTTGGTGTAATGCTGTGGCCATATTAACTTGGTGTCCTGGGTTTGAATATTTCTCTCGATGTAAGTGTGATGTAGCTTCAGTGAAGTGCTGCGACCATCAGATACAGCATATGTTTGTGACATTGTGCAACTACAGTGGGCTCTAAAATTACTGGAAGCCCTGACTGGCAATGCATAAACAATGTAATAATTATAGAGAAACAAAATATACCAATATGTGTGAGGTGCTTTACTTCATTGATGTTTCGATGAAAACAACAAAAATCAAACCAATCATTTAATACGAAATAAATTTCAACAAAATCAAGATTTCATAATTATTGGCACCCCTCATTTCGTGCTTAGTGTAACCAACTCTGGCAAGGATAACAGCCTGGAGTCTTCTCCTGTAATTTTTGACTAGGTTAAGACACATTTGGGGGTATTCTGGACGATTTCTCTTAACAGATCCTTTCAAGATCCTTTACATTCTTGGGTTTGTGTTTATCAACTGCCGTCTTCAACTCAGCCCACTGGTTTTCAATTGGATTGCAGTCTGACGACTGAGAGAGCCATAGCAGAATGTTAATTTTGTCATCAGAGAACCATTTCTGTGGGGATCTTGAGGTATGTTTGGGTCATTGTCTTGTTAGAAAGTCCATGTACGGCGAAGTCCTAGCCTTCTGGTGGAGGCAACCAGATTGTCAGCCAAAATATCTGGATAATTGGTGGAATCCCTTATGCCATTAATCTTAACCTGTGCGCCTGGACCTCCTGAATTAAAACAGCCCCACATTCACAGAGGCTATTCATAGTGGATATGAGGTGCTATTCCTTGTATACATCTCGTTTTCGATGCCAAACATGCCGATGCAGTATCTCACCAAAACGTGCAATTTTGGTCTCATGTGACCAAAGCACCTAGTTCCAGTCTTAAACTAAATGACATTTGGCTAACTCCTATGGTTTGCTTCTGTCTCTTCTGGTCAGAAAAGGCTTTCCTCTGGCAACCCTTCCCAAGAGCCTGTGGTTGTGGAGGTAGCACCTGATGGTGCTTTTTGAAACCTGGTGACCTCAAGATGACATCAAGGCCAGCAAAATTCCTTCACAGTGATTCTTGGGGATTTTGTTACTTCCCTCAGCATCCTTTTCAGTATCCTGAGGGGCGAAACGCAGTTGCGTCCTCTACCCTTGAGGTTTTCAACAGTTCCATATCTTTGAAAATTTAAAATAATTGCCTTGATAGTGCTGAGTGGCATATTTAATTGTTTGTCAATCTTCTTGTGGCCGTTACCAGATTTATGAAGGTCTATGACCATCTGCCTTTTTTTGAACTGACAATTGTTTTGTTTTTCTTTATGGTATTGGATGACAAAGGGATATTGCATATGTTTTACCTCATTTTTAGACCCTTGTGAAACAGGAAGCAATGTAATGGCTCAGTATAGTTCCTTAACACGTCAATAAAACTTAAATAAGTGGAATTTAATACCTGGTTAAATTTTGGTAAATGTTATTCACAATAATCTTCAAGGGTGTCATTAATTGTGAAACCTTGACTGGGTGGAAATTGATTTTTAATTATATCAGCAAGTGATTTTGGTTGGTTCCACTGGGACATTAATATTGCTCAGTATTTCTCATGTTGTTATTTAGAGTTTCTCTGTGAATACAAAAAGTAAGTTGCCAGTCAGGGGTGCCAGTCAGTAATTTTGTGAACCACTGTATATAAAAAATGCTTTTTCTGACCTTGAACCTAAGGGCAAACTTGAGTGAAAAGTTAGTTTAAGGGGTTTGTCTTTCACCTGGTGGTACTGTTGACAGTGTGTTGGATTTGTTGCTAACTTGCTGCAACGACTGACCATTGTTCAAAAATGATGGGTGACATTCTTGTTTATTGAGTATAACATTAGATTAACGAACGAGAGAATTGTATTCTCCAAACAAGCACCGTCATGTCGCATAGATGTCAGTCAAGATCAGGGTGTCTATTTGTATTATGCCTTGTTATGCTTTTGTTGTGTGGCAGTACAGACTGTCAAGTAGAAAAAACTTGCCTTTGAGTTTTGACATCTTGGTAAGGTATTGGATAAACACTAAAATTCTATAATTGATGATAATTATAAAAAGACGCCTGTTTATGGTAAAGGAAACAATACATATAATTTTGTTATGCATTTGCAATTTGTCTTTTGCTTTTTTGCAAAGCTGTATAATATTTTAATGGCAAATATGGCCATGTTTTACTATGATGTGGTTAACAGACTTATTTATAGTTTGTTTTACAGGTTATGTCATATTGATATGAAGAAAATTGATATAACCATGAACCTTAGAATGGACCATCTCTGGTGTTATGAAATTAATCTTTTCAGAGTACTATATCATTATAAAGGCAATAAAAACAACAAAATGAACATTAAGTATGCCAGTTGTTCTGGTTACAGTAAAGCTTTTATTAGTTTTCAAGCTGCAATAGTTCCTTAGCACATTTGCCAACATCTTATTGTGTATGCCCAAATGTAGTTCATTGTTTGTAACGGAAATTATGAACGCCTTTAGGTGCTGGTGGGAAAACCCTGATTTTTATAAATGGCTTCCACATGTTGCCAAATTGTGTGATATTTTTTGTTTTACCATTAATTCAGTTTTTATTTTTGAAATCTGGGATTTCATCTGTGTTTTTCATATCATGGAAACCATATGGCCCTAAAAAGCATTCTTAGAATTTAATGATGCCATTCATTAGATTTTTACTCTCACAATTGTCCAAGTCATGAACCTAGTCATTCTGATCTTTGACTGAACGGCTTTTTAGGCGGGAAGCACTTTCGGTTTTGTTTGCATGCTTTGCGCAGTTTTACGTCAATCAAACAAAACAAAGCCACCGTCCATTCTGTACCCCATTTGTTTACTCGTTGTCCACTGAAGAAAAGTTTTTAATTTCACACAGGGGCCATTCCATGTCAAATGTCCAAATTTCAGAGAAACTTCCCACTGAACCATCTCAGATTTGGCTGAAAAAAATTCCAGCAGGTGCATACACCTAATAGGATAAATGCAAAATTTCAGCTCTTCTAATATCTTTATCATAAAAAAATATTTTTGCAGCCAAGTTCCAGCCCTTTTTGAACAGCGATTTCTGAGGAGCCACTTTCACATGTCTATGTCTTGAAAAGGAAATCAGCTAAGTCCTTCAAATTTTCAGGGGTGAAAATCTGCCACTATAACTTGAGGAATGTGGGCTCATAAAGGTGCCCCTGTAGTTTATCATATATTGCTGGGTGCTGAAATTTGCTCAAATTTTACTCTGCGGTAGTATATCTAAGGAACTGTAAAAAGCATAATTTCAAAGATTGCACATACAGCTTCCCATATATGTTGTGTATTTTGTATTCTAATTCTGCCCTAGTCTCATGAATAATCTAGAAAATATTAAGGCTTGAAAAGAAAAAAAAAAAAAGTGCCGTTTTTACCATTTTATACCAAAAAAAGACACCATCCACCAACATCAAATTGACTGTTTTAGAAAGATTCGATGCCTGTTATTAACATATCCAAAATGTGTGATGGTGTTCTGCTTTATTTTCTCAAAATAAATTTTTGAAAATATGGTATTTTTGTGGACGCACAGCATTTAATGGCATCGAAGGCATATTCAAACATTATTTTATGAAATGCACATAGTTAATGATAGAAAACTCAAACTCAACAAAATGCTTTATTTCATAAATGTCAGCTTACACTTGAAGAATAACCCATATGCAGTGTTTAGTCATTGATATATTACAACCTTAACAGGGCCAAAAATTCAAGTTTGTTATGCATTCCGAAGTGTTATAATAATTAATGATCTAATACAATATAGCTATCTTAGAGAGGAGGTTTTAAGAATGCCATTTGATCACAGATTAAATGATTTATCATATATATGAACGTTTTATCAATTTATTAACAAATCAACCTATAAAATAAAACAAAAAATAATTATAACATTTTTTAAGCTGTAAAGTAGTTTAGAAACATGTTTGGTCATGCAGAGGCTATAACTTGTCTGAACAGTTTATGCATCCGCACGGCCCAGCAAAAAGTTATTTCTGGCCCAGGAGGGAAGACCTATGCTGGGTACCTGTGCAACATATCATTGCCAAGATTGAAGGTCCAAGCACTACAACTGGGCGTAGATATGCACACAATGAGCAGGACACAAAAGTAGCAGAAAACTTCATGAAAGAGCTCAAATCATTTGTGTATTATCTGTTCTAACTGCTATCAACTGGTCATTAAAAATATTTCATTATTTCCAATTATGCAGGACTGTAAAAAACTCTTCTTAACACAGGTTATTACTAATTGAATCGTACAGGTTAATTTTTTTTTCTACTCGGATGTAAATGTTCATTGATACAATAATTTTAAGTAATGATTTGTGGCAAGTTTGATCTTCCACTGATGTTGGGACTACAATATTTCAATATATATCTGAAAACTGTATATGGGTTATTATTATCCCCCACCACGAAGTGGAAGGGGGATATAGGAATGGGTGCTGTCCGTCCACCCGTCCGTCCGTCCGTCACGCTTCGTTTCCGGACCACAACTCGAAAACCGTTAGAGATTTCTTCATGAAACTTCACATGCATATCAGTCTAGTGGTGAGCTGGTGCCTTTTGATGGTTTGGTGTTTTTGAAAAAAAAAAAAAAAAATTTTTTTGCGTTTTTGGGGAAAAACGTTGGAATTTGGTTGAAAATTCAGGGTTGCGTTCATTTCCGGAGCAGAACTCGAAAACCGTTAAAGATTTCTTCATGAAACTTCACATGCATATCAGTCTAGTGGTGAACTGTTGCCTTTTGATGGTTTGGTATTTTTGAAAAAAAATTTTTTTGCGTTTTTGGGGAAAACTGTTGGAATTTGGTTGAAAATTCAGGGTTGCATTCGTTTCTGGAGCAGATCTCAAAAACCATTCAAGATATCTTCACGAAACTTCACATGCATATTAGTCTAGTGGTGAACTGGTGCCTTTTGATATTTTGGTATTTTTGAAAATTTTTTCATTTTTTGTTTTTGGGGAAAAACCGTTGGAATTTGGTTGAAAATTCAGGGTTGCATTCGTTTCGGAGCAGATCTCAAAAACCATGCAAGATATCTTCACGAAACTTCACATGCATATTAGTCTAGTGGTGAACTGGTGCCTTTTGATATTTTGGTATTTTTGAAAATTTTTCATTTTTGCGTTTTTAGGGAAAAACAGAATTTGTTTGAAAATACAGGGCATCGTTCATTTCCAGAGCAGACAAGATATCTTCAAAACCGTTCAAGATATCTTCATGAAACTTCACGTGTACTGCAGTCTAGTAGTGAACTGGTGCCTCTTGATGGTTTCATGTTTAGGATGCAATGCTACATTGAATTTCAGTGCAGTGTTACCCATAGTTGGAATTTGGTTGAAAATTCAGGGTTGCATTCGTTTCCGGAGCAGATCTCAAAAACCATTCAAGATATCTTCACGAAACTTCACATACATATTAGTCTAGTGGTGAACTGGTGCCTTTTGATATTTTGGAATTTCTGAAAATTTTTCATTTTTCTTTTTATCAATTTTTCATAAGGTCATTTAGGAGACAAGTATCTTGGAGCAATCCCACAAAATACTTAATTTTGCAAAATTCAAAAAACTGACTGATCACAATCTTATCTTTCAAATATTATCATTATGTCATTATCATCATCAATAATCTCTCAAATCAATCTTCATATAAATAGACCTCCTTTTAAAAAAACATGTCCGTGGCGGGGGATGTGAGTATTTCATGCTTGTTCAACAAGTTAACATTTATGAAATAAAGCATTTCCTTGAGTTTGAGCTTTCTTTATGTGCATTTTATAAAATAATGTTTGAATATGCCTTTGATGCCGTTAAATGTTGTGCATCCACAAAAATACCATATTTTCAAAAATTTATTTTGAGAAAATAAGGCAGAAGACTCACAAATTTTGGATATGTTAATAAAAGGCATCTGATCTTTCGAAAATGGTCAATTTGACGTTGGTGGATGGTGTCTTTTTCTGGTATAAAATGTTAGAACTGGCACAAATTTTTTTTTTTAAGCCTTAATATTTTCTTGATTATTCATAAGAGAGGGGCAGAATTTGAATACAGAAAACACAACATATATGGGAAGCTGTACAGTGGAGATGAAAAGTCTTCACACCCCTATTAAAATGCCAGGTTTTCGTGATGTAAAAAAATGAGACCAAGATAAATCATTTCAGAACTTTTTCCACCTTTAATGTGACCTATAACCTGTACAACTCAATTGAAAAACAAACGGAAATCTTTTAGGGGAAAAAAATAAATTAAAAAAAAACTTCCAATAACCTGGTTACATAAATATGCACACCCTTAAGTTAATACTTTGTTGAAGCACCTTTCGCTTTTATTGCAGCACTCAGTCTTTTTGGGCAGGAGTCTATCAGCATGACACATCTTGACTTGGCAATTTTTTCCCACTCTTCTTTGCAAAAACGCTCCAAATCTGTCAGATTGCGAGGGCATCTCCTGTGCACAGCCCTCTTCTGATCACCCCACAGATTTTCAATCGGATTCAGGTCTGGGCTCTGGCTGGGCGATTCCAAAACTTTAATCTTCTGGTGTAGCCATTCTCTTGTTGATTTGGATGCATGCTTTGGGTCGTTGTTGTGCTGAAAGATGAAGTTCCTCTTCATCTTCATCTTTCTAGCAGAAGCCAGAAGGTTTTGTGCCAACACTGAGTGGTATTTGGAACTGTTCATAATTCCCTCCACCTTGACTAAGGCCCCAGTTCCAGCTGAAGAAAAACAGCCCCAAAGCATGATGCTGCCACCACCATGCCTCACTGTGGGGATGGTGTTCTTTTGGTGATGCGCAGTGTTGTGTTCGTGCCAAACATACCTTTTGGAATTACGGCCAAAAAGTTCAACCCTGGTTTCATCAGACCATAACACATTTTGCCATGTGTTTTTGGGAGACTTCAAATGCGTTTTTGCAAAATGTAGCCGGGCTTGGATGTTTTTCTTCGTAAGAAAAGGCCTCTTTCTTGCCACCCTACCCCATAGCCCAGACATATGAAGAATACGGAAGATTGTTGTCACATGTACTACACAGCCAGTGCTTGCCAGGAATTCGTGCAACTCCTTTAATGTTGCCGTAGGCCTCTTGGCAGCCTCCCTGACCATTTTTCTTCTTGTCTTTTCATCAATTTTGGAGGGTCGTCCAGTTCTTGGCAATGTCACTGTTGTGCCATATTTTCTCCACTTGATGATGACCGTCTTCACTGTGTTCCATGGTATAATGCCTTGGAAATTCTTTTTTTGTACCCTTTTTTTTTTTTTTTTTTTTTTTAAAGATTTTTTTTGGGAATTTTTCCTTTATTTGATAGTTATAGAGTGTAGAGAGACAGGAAAGTTTGGGGAGAAGAATGGGGGAAGACATGCAGCAAATGACCCGCGCTGGATTCGAACCCAGGACGCTGCGGGACCTTTATGGTACACGCACTTAGACCGATGAGCCAACGGGGCGCACCTTGTACCCCTCTCCTGAGTGATACCTTTTGACAATGAGATCCCTCTGATGCTTTGGAAGCTCTCTGCGGACCATGGCTTTTGCTGTAAGATGTGACTTAGAAAATGTCAGGAAAAGCCTACTAGAACAGCTGAACTTTATTTGGGGTAAATCGGAGGCACTTTAAATGATGGCAAGTGTGTAGTGACTCCTATTTAACAGGAGTTTGAATGTGATTGGTTAATTCTGAACACAGCCACATCCCCAGTTATAAGAGGATGTGCACATTTGTGCAACCACATTTTTTCAGTTTTTTATTTTTACTCCCCCAAAAAAGATTTCAGTTTGTTATTCAATTGAGTTGTACAGGTCATAGGTCACATTCGAAGTGGAAAAAGTTTTGAAATCATTTATCTTGGTCTCATTTTTTTACATCACAAAAACTTGCATTTCAACAGGGGTGTGTAGACTATTTATATCCACTGTATGTACAATACCAAATCCCCATCTTTGAATTTAGGCATTTTGCAGCCCTTCAAATATGCTACCGCAGAGTGTAGAGTAAACTTTTCGAGCAACTTTAAGCACCCAAAAATATATGATAAAATGAAGGGACACCTTTTTAAGTCCATATTGCTCAAGTTATAGTAGCAGATTTTCACCCCTGAAAATTTGAAGGACTTTGCTGAAATACTTTTCTAGATATAGCCATGTGAAATGGCTCTGCAGAAAGCGCTGTTCAAAAAGGGCTGAAACTTATTCACCCAGCCCGCAACGAATCTTGCGGAAGGGGTGTATGTGGTTGTCGCGTTTATTCACCCCGCCCGCAACGAAAGTTGCGGAAGGGTGTATGTGGTTGTCTTGTTTATTTATTTGTGTGTGTGTGTCTGTTTGCACTCTACAGGCCACAATTCTGCACAGATTGTCTTCAAATTTGGTAGGGACAATCCTTAGGCGGAAGGGAAGAAATGATTAGTTTTTGGTGAAGATCCGGATCAAATCCTGGATTCTGGATCAGTTTGAAGACTTTTTTAACACTGGGAGACAAGGCAGACTTTCCACTGCTTATAACTTGAAATCGGTTGGAGATAGGCATGTAGTTACTATTAATCACTAATAGGAAGTTGGGTATGGAGATTCTTTTACCACCAAATGTTATGACCTTCAGCAACCTTGAAAGGTCAAACTCGGCATCACCACTTTTCTGACTGCTCTAGCAGCCAAATGGGGCAAGATAGACCCATACTTACTATTGAACACTAATAGGAAGTCATATATGGGGAATCTAATGACATCGTGATCTTCACCTTCAACTGGCCTTGAAATTTCGAACTCAGCATCACCACTTTTCCGAGTGCTTTAGCAGCCAAACAATGCAAGATAGACCCATAGTTACTATTGAACGCTAATAGGAAGTCATATATCGGGAATCTCATGCCACTGTGACCTTGACCTTCCAGTGACCTTGAAAGGTCAAAATGGCCGACCTTCATATTTTCAGGCTCTGTAACTGAGAAACCGCTAGAGATAGGCCCTATGTTACGCTCAATCACAAATAGGGAACCATATATGGGGACACCAATTCCATCGTGACATTGACTTTCACGTGGCGTTGAGGGCACGGGCGGGGTGATGTGGCCTTCTGCACACACCCTCTAGTTTATTTATTTATCTGTGTGTCTGTTTGCACTCTACAGGCCACAATTCTGGATGGATTGTCTTGGTAGGGACAATCCTTTGGTGGAAGGGAAGTAATGATTAGTTTTTGGCGAAGGTCCGGATCAAATCCTAGATTCTGGGTCAGTTTGAAGATTTCGTGAGGGTGCGGGCGGGGTGATGTGGCCTTCTGGACACACCCTCTAGTTTGCAAAAATATTTTTGTGTGACAAAACTATTAGGAGTTGAGAGCCAAATTTTGGATTTCTCCTATTAGGAGGTGAATGTATCCGCTGGAATTTTTTTTCAGCCAAATCTGAGATGGTCAAGTGGGAGCCATTTGGACAGTTGGCATGGAATGACCCACAGGGCAGGATTTTACGGCACGAAGGAAGCCTCAAACATCCCAAATGATGAACGCCGTTGAGTTACACAATCGCGCTTGTAGAACAGGATTACCATGTGTGATGACCTCAGAAGCTTGAAGAGCCAATCATTTGCTCCCCTCTGTTGGAATTTATGGGCTTTATGGGGCACATACGCGATGGCGCCTGTCAAAAGGCAAGGCCCGATTTGCACATGGATACGCTCCATTCCCATTACGCAACTGGGAAATTTTTCTGTTCAAGGTTAATCCTCCTGTTGTAATCAACATGCACGTTGTATCTTGAAATGTTAGCCTTATATACCCCATGCATTCCGACGAGTGGTTTTACTGGCATCAAAGTTCATTTGTAATCTGGAGTTCCATGGAAAATATGACTTTGTCTGAACAAGAGTTTCAATTCAATTCAATTCAACCAACTTTATTTATCCCAAATTGGGCAATTCAGTTTGCAGGCTCCAGTCAAATAACACACACAAGGGGGAAAAAAAAAAAAAAAAAAAAAAGACAATACGCATCAACCAAACAATTAATTCTGTCAGTGATAACAAATTAGTGTGGAGATAGCAGCAATATCCAGTCCCATATGGACCATAGTGCAATAAATCACACAAGAATAAATAAAGCGATTGATAATAAATACATTTTAAACATTATGGCTTGGTTTACAATACCTGGTCTGTGTCTAATTGCTGCCATCAGCAGCATTTAACAGCTTGATAGCTGAAGGAATAAAAGAATTGGCGTATCTGTTTGTTTTCCTTGGGGGTGCAAGATACCGCCGTCCTGAGGGCATTAAACAAAACTCCTGACTAAGAATATGGTCAGGATGGCCCATGACCTGTCTGGCTTTCTGGACTACTCGTTCTTTCCAGAGGGAGCTCAGGTCTGTCAGTTGAACTCCAATGATCTTGGAGCAAACTTTAACAATGCTGCTGGGACTATTTTTCTCCTTTACTGACAATCCATAAAACCAACAAATAAAAGAAAAGGTCAAAAGACTTTCAATAAACGAATGATAAAAGCTACACAAAATGCTCTTAGAAACATTAAAAGAACTGAGCTTACGCAACAAGTATATCCTTTGTTTAGGCCTGGCATTGTATACAAGCCCATATTGAGAGGAGAGGTGTGTATGTTTCAAAATTTTTTCCCTGCAGATGAATGCCCTCGTGGCCTTGTGCCATTTCTGTGAGCTCCATGGCCCTCGGACCCTGTTCTGCACGGAGGCTGTGCACCCTCCTTCTCTTTCACCTTCCCAGCCCGGCACAGCTATCCCAGGGGACAGAGATAGGGAGGGAGACAGGGAAGGAGAAGGCCTGACTATGAGAGCCAACAGTTCAGCCACACAAAGGGCAGACATGTGTGAGGTGAGCTTACCAGAAATGGCTCTGTGTTCCCGCTCCTATATTGTGAATTGTGTACTGTCTGTGTATGTTCACATATAAAAGCTCAGCATGAATAATAAACAGTTGGTGTTTTTGCCTCTGCCTGGTTGAATTCGGATAGTTTCTGTGGAAAACGGTTCACACAGTTCACAAAGAATCCCAGCTGTGCTGCTGTTACAGATTACAATGCTAGCTGTGTTGAAATGAGTTGAATGGGGGCTTTATTGTCGCTGTCCTCAAACTTTGCATTTATACCCATTATACGCTTCTTTTGCCTTGAGATCTAATGGGAGGCCTCTTTGCTATGTCCCTACAGTGTGTTTTCCTTTGTTTGTGCTAATTAATCCATTTTACAGAAGCGAGGAGCATATTGTGAAACTTACAGATGTGCCATGGAGAATATCAATTGTTTTAAACTGTTTTGTGACTGATTGTAAATGGGGATCAGTAACACTTCAGGTGAACATCCAAGAGAGTAATTGAGCTCTTCACATCAGTAATGTCTACATAAATTTTTGACTGGTTTTCCAAAACTGATCGCTGATCTCATGTCAGTGGCTAAATGTGAAGAGTTTAGAGAAATGTTAAGTTTGGTTGTAAGTCGGGCTATGCAGAAAAAAATTGTATAAATCCCATACTAGTGCTATTTTCCAGGGTGTGTGGTTACTGAGAATTATTTTGCTGGAGTAATTACTCGGGGACATAGCAGTCCACCTTATGTGTCCATGACTGAGACAGCTTTTGGTGAAGTTGATCTCAGAATGAACTTGTAAAACAAAGAGCTATGCATCATCTTGCTTTCCGGTTGAAGTATGACTTTTGACATGGTTAACTTATTGACAGATTACAATGGTTTAGCCTCTGTAGTACAGTTGTGGATTTTGAGGGTATTTGTCCCCCTGTGTTGGGCAGTTCTGACAGAAATTTGCATTACATGTGTGCTCCCTCAAAGGGATAGTTCACTTTTTTTGAAGTTGGGTTGTATGAGCTACAAATTGCCACTACTTACATTAGATGCAGTAGAAAGCTCTCTGATCTCCTCCAGGTAACCGCAACAGGGCATAGTGCTGGGTGGAAATTTAGGCGATACGCTGTTGTGAACGGAAACACAGAAACAGCATATTTACTAGCTTCAGGGAGGAATGTGCCCACAAATTTTTTTTAGTAGAGATGGTACACCTTGGCCATGTCAGTACCCTGTAACAGTGAAAACCATGGGCCATCAGTTCTGTTCAAAAATAAATGCTCTCAAACAGCTAGGGTTGTTAAACTACCCAAAAATATGGGCTTGGCCCACACGGCAGGGGAAGGGTTAATCAGAACAGACAAGGGTGATTTTTCTATTCCAGGCATAGAACCTCAAAACTGAAATATGAACAAATTTGGTGATGATGAGTTTCCACCCCTGCACTGATCTTAAAAAAAATTGCCTCTTAAGTCTTCCTTCTAGGTCACTTATATTCAGTCATTTACCTGTAGGAAATATTATCTGCATGCACAGGATCGATGTATATCTGCACATTTATGACTCATTCTGTGATGTTTGCCCTATTAGTGACCTGGTTTAGAGTATTGATCACAAAGACATATTCACGCCACTGAATGTCTTGTAATTGAATAAAGACTGTATTGTGGTATGGTTTCTGGGAAAGGGACTCGGAGAGAGAAAGTTGGGAAATATTTAAAAGTTCCCTGAAACAATACATCACGACCTTAGGAGAAAAAAAAAAACCTGTTTCACCCTCTTTCTACCAGTGGACCTGGCCCAGAAGGCAGCCTTCAGTGTTTACAGTTCTCACCCTTGTGGTATGCCAGGGAATGTGCGGGCTTTACTGTGTTTTAATTTTCAGATAAGTCTTATAGTGCACCTTACTTGCCAAACATTTATGTGAAGATGTCCATTATGCTTTGTTTTTATGATTTTTGAAATGATACTGTTATACTTTCAGTTCTGCCAACTTGGGTATTTCTTACACTTTGTGTTGTTGAATTTTCCACTTGTTCTTATCTCAAGTTCTGTGTTGCACTTAGTACTGCCCCTATGTATTATTTCTACCTCTCCATCTCTGTCTTAATGAAGCAGCTGAGATAAATTCCAGTGTTGCAGAGTTCCGTTCCCCTCACACTATTGTTCTGATATTGACTCTTCTCATTCTTTGGGATTTGAAGTTTTGATCATGATGTATTGTGTTGTGTATATGATTGATCCCCGTCTGCTGTTACTGGTCGTAGGGCTGCCGATCCCTCCCAGCATCGCACCCAGGCTTTGTCAGTGTTGACAGTGAGACCGGGATACGCTTTCTCAGTCACCAGCACCCCAGACAGCCGCAGCTCTTCAGCGTGGTGCGACAGGCGTGTGTACGCAGTCTGAGCTGTGAGGTAAACTGAGTGTTTATGTCTCTGTATCTGCTTGCTGGCCCACCTGTGTCTGAAGTCTGAATCTTAGCAAATCTCTGAGGCTTTTGTTCAACTCCTTCGCCATCATCTTCTTTTATTGTGGCTGGAGCTTGGTCCAACTTCTGCACTCATTTTTCTGTTTCTGCTGTGACTCCTCATGTATGGCTGTGTTCAGTGTTATAATATAGGAATATAAACAGGTCTACCTCATCTCTCTCTGGGCAGGTGTGTCCTGGCAGGGAAGGTCCGATATTTTTTTGGCGATGAGCAGCATGGCTTTGTGTTCTCCCACACATTCTTCATCAAAGACAGCCTGGCGCGAGGGTTCCAGCGCTGGTACAGCATAGTTGTAGTGGCCATGGACCGGATCTATCTCATCAACTCCTGGCCCTTCCTGCTGAGACACCTGAGGCTAACCATTCAGAGCCTGCAAAGCACAGCACTCAAGGTTCGCCCCCTATAATTAATGTTCAGACCATTTGCTTGGCCTGTGGAAAAGTACCTCCTTTCATTGGTGTCATACTTACTGGGTAAGTGAGTGATTCAAGAATTAGAATTGAATGGGAGTTCTACTGTGTAATCAGTACTATTTACTATTGATGTACAGTCACGCAGGCCTGTGCACTTGTCAGTTAATTTGGGACAGGCTGGTTTCAAACACTTGTTGGAATGAAACATGGTGATGTTCCCTTGCCAACTCTGCTAACCCTGATTTGGCCATGGAAAGTATGCCTGTTGTGGTTGCAGTTGGAGATCCAGAGCTACATTTTGGCATATTGCGGTATTTGTCCTGATTTTATTGTTATGGCAGAAGGCTTAAGAATATGAATGCCATTAATATATGATACTCTAAGTGGACACTGTTTAGCCTGTACAACCTGAACACCCCTGGATTTTCTGACAGATTTTCTGTAGAGGATTTCTGTAGAGAATCAAACAATTTATTTATGGAATAATTAAGACCGGAACATAAATCTATGAGGATTTAGGAATTAGTCATTGAGAAATGACTGGGATCACCAATGGACTACATTTATGATGTGAATATAAGACACATGATATTATAAGGATGGCAAAAACACAAAAAATGTATCAATCCAAAACTTTGTATGAATTCCATCTTCCATTTTAGAATTTTTACTGCCTTGTAATTTATTTGAACTAAATGCTTTCAGTGTTAAAAAGGAATACATTTTAAATGGGAAACATCATCTTAAGTGTATTGAATTAAGAACATTGGTGCAAAGTGGCGTCACTTATAGGTGTCGCTGATGTGCCGTTTTATGTGCTGCAGGAATTCATTAGCTTTGAAATACATTACTGATTAATTGTGAAGAGGGGCAGTTGCATACTCACAACCACAATGTGATAATAACTAATTCATGAATTTATTGGTAATTTGGATACCTTGCTGCAACACGGAACCAACCCACAAATTCATAAAAATTTAGATGGAGTCCAGTCTTCTGTATGGTAATGCAAAGTACCATGTCAACCAAACAGCGTAGGTTTCTGTGGCACTGATTAGCAAGTAGCGCTTAGAAGCACCAACCCACAGTCTTAAACAGACAGATCTAATAATGGCAAAGAGAACTTTCAGCTTCTGTCAAAAATTTTAAATGCTGCAGTGAACCAACCATTCCATTCTCCATTGAGACACAGCTTTCTTGCTTCAGAAACCTTACATCTTTGTGTCTGCTGCATAATCCTGATATTAAATCCATGTTTTTGAAGTTCATGACTTGTATCGAATAGGTAGTTCTCACTGACTTAACATTGATGGCTTCTCTCTTCAGGTTGAACTCTGAAATAATACTGTTCAGCGCTTAAACATCTCAGTGATGAACTGAACTGAAAATGATATATTGAGCATAATGGTCAACCTTCCTCACCTGTCAGTCCCTGACAATGGACTATACTGCTTGTATCAGCGTTAAGAGCATTAGAGTGATGCTGATGAAAACCTCTTCCATCAGATTCCTGTCTGTGACACCTGCATTAGTCACACTCAGCCTGGTTCCATTTAAGGAATTCCCCCATGTTTACTTTGCTTCAGCGATTCTGAGAAGCTCTGAAAACTTGTGGAACGGTTGTAGTATTTCAAACGTGTTAATTTCCCGTGAAGAGCACTGTTGTGTAACATTGTTAAAAGCGTGTGAAGATGGTTATGTTTGAAACTTACCACGTCTTGCCAAATTTGGTAATTCTGTTCGACTGCATTTAATGTCAAAGCAAATTTGTGAAATTTGTGTGTTGGTAGACTTTTCTAGAAGGCATGCTCTTTTCATTTGAGCATTGTTACTCTTTGTGTAACTTGCATTTGACTTCTGAAACTGCGGTAACTTCAGTGGTTCACAGTTACATCACGCGATACCTTTTTTATTTTAGGCCAAGTATTTGCTAATACATGGAGCGGTTTTTACCCCTCGGCCAAATTTTGGCCAGAGGGGTATTGTCGTCACCTGCGTGTCTGTCTGTCGTCTGTCATCTGTCCATGACCTTGTCCGGGTCAGTACTCTGCAACTAATGATCGCAGCCTCACCAAATTTGGTATGGTAACTCACTATGACCCATAGATGTGCAACGTCAGGTTTTTTTTTTTTTTTTTTGCTGGATTTGACCTTTGACCTTCGCGCTGTGACCTTCATCGTGGAAATCTTGTCCGGCCAAGTACAAAGTAACTGTTGGTTGTAGCTTCGTCAGATTTGGTATGTTAACTCGCTGTGACCCATAGATGTGCAACGTCAGATTTTTGGCTGGATTTGACCTTTGACCTTAGCATGTGACCTTGATGCAGGAAATCTTGTCCAGACCAGCACTCAGTAACTATTGATCTTAGCTTCACCAAATTTGGTATGGTAACTCTCTGTGACCCATAGATGTGCAACATCAGATTTTTGGCTGGATTTGACCTTTGACCTTAGCATGTGACCTTGATGCAGGAAATCTTGTCCAGACCAGCACTCAGTAACTATTGATCTTAGCTTCACCAAATTTGGTATGGTTACTCTCTGTGACCCATAGATGTGCACAGGCCGAGGGGTATTCAGCAACGCGTTATGTTTTTCTTTTGCAGACAACAGCTGTCCATATCAGTCAATATGTGTAAAACTATAAATTGACATTAAATTTTGTTTAGCAAAGTGTTATTATTTTTAAAACGTCATAGCATGGGGATGAGTTTGTTTAGCATTTTGGCTTTACAATATATCATGTAGGGTTATGACGAACCAATCATTTCAAATTACCGGTAGTTTTTTAACATTTATACTTTTTTCTTTTCAAAACAAATATAAGATTTTGATACAGATTATTGAGCTGCATCAAAGTGTGGTTTGTGATTTTCCATGACCTCTTTCAAACTTGTTCATTCAGATCAGTTCAATTGCTCAGTTAGAGAGTTAAATGGGCAGTATCTCAGAATTTCTTCTGTGTGGATTGGTTCAGTCTGGCTGCAAGGTATCCATTTAAGAAATGATTATTGCTTTCATTGCAACGTTCCTTCTTATGGAGGGTGATTTGTGCCATAATTCAATACAATACACTTATTGAAATACAATACATATGTAACAGTAAATACAATACAAAAATGCTTAAATACAGTACACATATTGAAAATACAATACATATATTGAAAATACAACACATGTGTAACAGTAAATACAATGCAAAAATGCTTTTTTTTTCAATGTGAGTCAGGAATATTTGTGCCAAAATCAAAACAATACAACAGTATTGTATTTTTGAGATGTGTATTGTATTTCAATGTGTGTATTGTATTTAATTTTGTCATGAATAATCCTGACCGACATTGAAAAACAAAGTATGTTTGTATTGTATTTATTGTTACACGTGTATTGTATTTCGAGCTCTGTGCCAAAAACCTTGCACTGAAATACAATACACCGTGTATTGTATTTCGATATGCAGTTTTGGCACGATGTAGGCTGGTTCTTGGCTAGATACGCCCTGCGTGGCCAGGATTGGCCAGGCGCCCACGCTTTAGTTGGTTTAGTTGATTTAGTTGGACCAACAAACCTACAAAAATAAAGGATGGTTTCCGTTGAGCCAGCGAGCAGAAATCAGTCCGTTGTCACAGCACGTAGCCAGCGAACTGTCAGCAGTTGCTGATACATGAAGTGGACATGTTAGCTTCCTTTGTAACTGTACACAGTTACTATCGTTTATGAATAAAGCGTGATTACTTCGCTGCTTTAATATTTACGGTCATTATCGCTGGAGCACCTATTGTTAACAGCCCCACAGGACGATCTCGCGTCTTTGCATTGACTTTGAATGTAATCTGTCGTATGTAAAAAATTCGCAAGGCCCAGTGTGAAAGCAGCTTAACTCAATTCTGTAAAATGAACGATTGTGACGATATGAATGCTTCAATGTCTTTTGTGTGTTGAATAGCTTTGTTTTGTTGCCAATCGTAGTTTTAGCACTGAGTGCACAGTGAGCAAAGACTGCTTTTAATTAGCTAGACTGTATTCAGTTAATAGCCTACTGAAAATGAACGTTACTTATGTGACATCCTACTGCGATGTGCGCCGTTAATTTATGTCTGAATAGTGGTTAATGATCTACCTAATCAAAATGGGGGTTTTTTTGTTCTTTTTTCATTTAACGTTAACTTATTTAGAATATTTGAACGTCAAATAGCGAAGCAGTGCATCGCTGAGGTGTAAATTCTCACGCAACTTCGAGCGAATCTAACAGTGACGAACCGTCCGTCTGCTGCCGGACCATGGTCGGACATCCTACTTTTGTTTTATTGAAACACCTGACGGACATGGTCTGTCGAAGGTCCGACTTTTCACTCGACAGATGGTCTGACTCGGTTGGACAAATAAAGTTTATTGAAACAGCCCCCTGGAGATAAATGAGTATCTTGGTTTCTGTTATACCCAGCCAAATGCCAGTGCTCTAACGTTGCTATGGTTATAGGTTGGCTAGCGGATGAATTTCGAACTTTGAACGGTGAAACTACCGTAGCCGAACTATCTGTGCGGTTTCACGGTTTTAATTAACACTTGCCAGCAATCAGAAAAGTGTATCACCCAGACCATGGTATACATCAGAGTACCAACCGGGCATGACTTAGGCACTCTATGGAATGCCTCGTCCAATCATATTAATTGGTCGGAGCCCATAGACTAAAATTTACATAGTGCCAAAACCCAACATCGAAATACAATACACACCTCGATATACAATGCACACATTGAAATACAATACACAACTTGAAAAACAATACGGTTGTATTGTTTTAATGTTGGCACAAATATTCCCAACTGACATTGAAAAACAAAGCATTTTTGTATTGTATTTATTGTTACATATGTATTGTATTTTCAAGGTATGTGTTGCATTTCAAGGTGTGATATGTATTCATTTTGGCACAAATATTCCTGATGGACATTGAAAAATAAATCATTTTAGTGTTGCATTTATTGTTTCACATGTATTGTATTTTTGAGGTGTGTATTGTATTTTCAATATATGTATTGTATTTAAGCATTTTTGTATTGCATTTATTGCTACACATGTATTGTATTTTCAAGATGTGTATTGTATTTCAATAAGTGTATTGTATTGAATTATGGCACAAATCACCCTCCATACCCTCTATTTTTTTAAATGGAAAAGTAAATGGGAACCAGTCTGGATTTAACATGCATTCTAACGTGAGATTACTGGAGGATTATTATACATCTGACTACAAGGCATTTAAAATCTCGGGTGGAAGAGGTAACATATGGGAAAATGTTGGTTATTCATTTCAGAAGGAAGTTATTGAAGCTGAAGAAATAAATTTTATTTTGGTAATGATTATCATCAGAGTAAGCTTTACACGTGTCTGGATTTATATAAAATAAACATATGACCTCAGAGGAGGGCATGAAAGTGATTTTAGTTTGTGCTAGCAGAGATCATGGAGCAGTACTCATTAAAGAAAATTATCCAAGATACAACAGTGCTGTATTACACAAATTTCTTTGTCATCCTATACTGGGATATTCTTGACATTTTGTCTTTTGTAGAGTATACTAAATTCTCTGCAATGCAGATCAGGCAAATGCAGTTTTCTTGGTGTACATAGACTTGCTTCAATACTAGCCATGGCTAACTGGTTAAATAAAGTAGGCTCCAAAATTACTGGAACTGCTGACTGGAAATCCACAAACAATACTTTAAAAAATTCTAAAAATATACATTTATGGAGAAACTCTAAATAAGAATGTGTGAGAAATACTGTACAATATTAATGTTCCAATGGGATCAACCAAAGTCATTTACTGATTTAATTAAAAATCAGTTTCCTCCAAATCAAGATCTCACAATTAATGGCGCCTTTCAAGATTATTATCCCCGCCACAAAGCGGGACAGGGGATATTGGATTGGGGTCTGTCCATCCGTGCATTCGTCCAGGCCACAATGGGGGCAAAAAATTCCTCTGAAAATATTATACCCTAGATGCGCAAAATTTTGTATGCTTAATAAGCGAGTCATGATCTACGTTGATTTTGAAAATGGATATAGAAGCATATTTTTTTACGGAGTTATGGCCCTTGATAGTGGTGGTGGATAGTGATGGCACTGTCATCTTGTTGTAAATAATATCTACCAAAAGGAAACCAGGTATTAAATTCCACTTATTTAAGTTTTATCTAAGTGTTAAGGGACTAAATTGAGCCATTACGTCACTTTCTGAATCACTAGGGTATGAAAATGAGGTAACACACATGCAGTATCCCTTGGTCATCCAATACCATGAAGAAAACAAAACAACTGTCAGTTCAAAAGAGTCGATTGTCATAGACCTCCATAGATCTGGTAATGGCTTCAAGAAGATTCACAAACAATTGAATATGCCACTGAGCACTGTCAGGGCAATCATTTAAAAATTCCAAAGATACGGACATGTCGAAAACCTCGGGTAGAGGAAACAAATGCATTTTGCCCCCCAAGATACTGAGGAGGATGATGAGAAAAGCAACAAGATCCCCAAGAACCTTGGTATCTCGGGGTCACCAGGTTTCCAAAAGCACCATCAGGCGCCACCGTCACAACCACAGGCTCTTTGGAAGGGTTGCCAGAAGAAAGCCTTTTCTAACCAGAAGACACAGAAGCCAAACAACATTTAAATTATGGCTGGAACAAGTTGCTTTGTTCAGATGAGACCAAAATTGCACGTGTTGGTCAGATACAGCATCTGCATGTTTGGCGTCGAAACAGATGCATCCAAGGAGAAGCACCTCATGCCCACTGTGAAATACGTTGTATGATGGTGGGTCAGTCATGTTTTGGGGCTGTTCTAATTCAAGAGGTCCATGAGCTCTGGTTAAGATTAATGGCATAACGAATTCCACCAAGTATCCGGATATTTTGGCTGACAATCTGGTTGCCTCTGCCAGAAGGCTTGGACTCGGCCTCAGGTTGGCTTTCCAGCAAGACAATCACCCAAAGCATACCTCAGGATCCACACAGAATTGGTTCTGTGACAACAAAATCAATGTTCTGTAATGGCCATCTCAGTCGCCAGACCTCAATCCAATTGAAAACCTTATTGTTATGATTTTGGTTGTATCCATTAAAACAATAATAAAGCACTTGTCGGTATATTCTGTTTCTCTATAATTATATTGTTCATATTTGTTGCCCCTGGACAAAGTCGGGCGGCTACTATGGATTCACGCGTCGTCTCTGCCGCCGCTGCCATGTCCGCATCCGTAGACACTTCCTTGTGGACGCTGTACAGGCTGTAATTTTTGACTGACTACTTTCATATTTTGTATGGACATGTGTTACACCTCACTGATGACATAAATCAATTTTGGTTGCCATCGCAACAGTATTGGCTGAATAATGAACACATTAGTGCTGAAACGTACACAACTCCTCGTGGACGCTGTAAAGACTTTAGTTTTTGACCGATTACTTTCATATTTGGTATGGACGTGTTATACTTCACTTATGACTCCTATTGATTTTGGTTGCCACGGCGACAGTATTGGCCGAATAATACGCAAAAAAGGGGAGAAGCGGGCTTTCAGGGCCTACACCCATGCGGTCGCAGCCGACCAGACTGTCTAGTTTTTTTTTTTTTTTGTATTGTTTGTGCATTGCCAGTTGGGGGTGCCAGTTTATATCTGATGGTGGGCTTAGAAAACGAATATTCAGCAGAAATGTTATCCATAATAATCCACGGAGAAAGGCAATTTCAGCTGTATTTTCTGAAACAATCCTTAGTTATGTTCTTCAAAATATTCTGACTTGTGTCAAGCATATCAAGAACCATGTACTCAGTGGCTTTTGCTAATTAAGAATAAACATCTTGCATCTGAGATCTGATGTTGAGGAGTGCTTTTATTAATCATGGGTCTGTGTCCCTCGCTCCGCAGGTGTTTGACAGTGAGCAGTGTGTGTGTCCCCAGAGGGCGGTGCGGATGAACAGTGCGTTCTCTCCAGCCGTGTTTCCCCACCAGAGAAGCGGAAACGCTGCCCGCTCCCTCCCCTCCCTTACACAGCACCCCAACCTTTGGGCCAGTCTCCATTCCTCCTTCAGCTGGTAACTTGATCAAACTTGTGTGTACCTCTGCGCTCTCGTGTGGCCAAATTCAATCTCACATGGCCTGTATATATGATGCCAGAGAATTGACTTCAAATTTTGGCATCAGAAATAAAATTCGGCATCAAAAACAAACCCTGAGTGGAAAAAGGAATCATGGCATTGAAATGCGTGTATTGCAAATGCTGAATTGGCATTGAAGCAAGTATTGGCACTGAAAAAAGTTTCACTGAAAAACAGAATACAGGCATTAAAAATATTTTATTTTGGTGACATTGATCTCATTTTTAAGGTCATAATGAGCAATTGAACATTTGTACAAACCCCAATTCCAATGAAGTTGGGACATTGTGTAAAACGCGAATAAAAACAGAATGCAATGATTTTCAAATCCTTTTCAACCTATATTCAATTGAGTACACTACAAAGACAAGGTATTTAATGTTCAAACTGATAAACTTTATTTATTTATTTATTTATTTATTTTTAGAAATATTCACTCATGTTGAATTTGATTCTTGCAACACGAGTGTCCACTCGGTGAGATCAGGGGAGGTCAGTTGCTTGACCACCTCAGTGTCTCTTGAAACTTTGTAGGAATGATTCCCGGCATCTGAACCTGACATCTGCCAATTTTTTAGCTGAAATTCCAAGATTTTCATCATTTTTCACCCAATTTATACTTTCAATAAATCACTTGTGAGTTGGAAATTGAACAAGATGCCACTTTCAGATGTCCATATCTCTTGAAGTATATTTCCTAGAGTCTTCAGATTTTCAGGAGATGTTCAGAGATTTCTGGTGAATGGAAAGAATGCAGCAAATCCCGGCAATCAAGCCTCAATTTTTTGCCTATGACCTTTCAAATTCAGGATTTGTTCAAAAATCACAAATGAAGTGGATTTTCAAAAAATTACGAAAAAGATATCTGTAAAACTTAGGATCTATTTGTGAAAATAATATGAAGACCTGTGTGCAAGAAGTACATATGTCACAAAATAATTCCTTTGAGATTTTGGGGGTCAAAGTTTTCAAAACATGTTGCAGATCATGACAATAGACAATGGAAATGCACCAGTACACAAGACTTGAGTGCTTTTTTGCAGATATCTTTGCTATCAGATGATGCTCTGGCCATTGTGCCTTTTAATACTGCTGCCAGCTCATTTTTTGCAAAATGTGACTTAAGTACTTCTTGCACACAGGTCTTCATAGCTGAATGACATTGCCAATGCTCAGAAAGCTTTCATATGTCAGTAGAAATGGGAGTTATGGCCAATCAAAGTTAACACAGGTAAAAAAGTAATTAATTTCCAAATGGCCAGATGGACATCTTGAATCATGGGTAGGTTGATGAAATTTAGAAAAGTAAGAAGTATCTTCTACTTGTGTGCCTAGTTTCAGTATCCTTCCATAATGCCTTCATGCTAAAATCATTCTGCTCCTGGCCCTACATATGCGTCCTTCATTGTTGGAGTATGAACAAGATGACTCACTAAAAATTTTTTATATTCACATTAATTACTTAATTTATCAACGTGATTAATGTATTCATGGATTACACTGTTCATGTGAGTGCTGTTTAATACATATATGTATCAATTTCAGCACGTTCAGTATGAACATAGATCGGGCTGATGTTAGCCAACTCTGGCTGATGTCAGCCAACTTGCTGCTACTTGCTTGCCACATGCATGTTGTTTTGCTTGAATTCATGCCTGGGCTGAAATGTTGGAAGTGCGATACAAGCATGCACGGACAATCCCAGGCACAAGAGACAACCACTCTTTCATCCCAGATGGAGGAAGGCTGAAGATCAGCAGAGTGTCTGGGCAAGCTGAAGTATTCTTCTCCTCTAGTGCACTGGCAGCCTCAGCTCCAAAGGTGCATCCAGGCCAGTACATTGCCTGCATTTACTGCATGGGGAGTGGTGGCTAGGGTTTGAATCTGAAACTGATCAGGAGCATGAAGACCTAAAAATGAAGTTCATGCATCCCAGTGGTCCATCTCCATCATTCAAGTGGCGTGATCCAGAGGTTATTTGTTGGGTTCCAATTGTTACTGTCCTGTGCTACATCGAACCACCCGGAACAACTCGTGCAGGTTGGCCGTACACATTGGATCCTGCAATTCATGAGTCATATGAAACATTTTCTGTCTAGTAACAAATTAACTGGCCTCTTTTTTTATCTGTTCTGAGCTTTTTGCATACATGAGTTAATAAATACCTTTGTGTGATTTTCAACTCTTTCTCAATAAAGATGACCTCAGGTTGCTTTGTCTTCAATCAATGAGTTAAATAGATTAAATACTTTAGTATGAAGACAACATGGAAGGATACTGAAACTTTTCCCACAAGTAGATGATACTTTCATCTCTTACTATCCCAAATTTCATGAACCTACCCATGATTCAAGATGTCCATCTGGCCGTTTGGAAATTAATTTTTTTTACCTGTGTCAACTTTGATTGGTCATAACTCTCATTTCTACTAACATATGAAAGCTTTCTAAGCATTGCTAATGTTGTTCAAATACTATTCTCACAACAAAGTTGATCAAATAGATTCTTTGTATTAGAGACATATTTTTCCTAGTTTTTTGAAAATCTTTTTTTGCGATTTTTTTAAACAAATCCTGAATTTGAGAGGTCTTAAACAAAAAACTGAGGCTTGTTTGCCAGCATTTGCTGCATTCTCTCCATTCACCAGAAACTTCTGAACATCATCTGAGAATTTGAAGACTCTAGGACATATACATCAAGAGATATGGACATCTGAAAGTGGCATCTCATTTAATTTCCAGCTCACAAGTGATATATAAAAAATTTCTGTTGGGTGAAAAATTATGAAAATGTTGGAATTTCAGCTAAAAAAATTGGCAGATGTCGGTTTCAGATGCCAAAGTTCATTCCTACAAAGTTTCAACAGATTCTGAGATGGTCAAGCAACCACCTTCGCTGAGTTGACATGGAATGACTTCCAGGAGTTCACCTGGAACTCCCAAACGGCAAGGTAGTCTGTTTATCTCTGCGGTTGTTTTTTTTACATAGAAGGGGGCTGGGGTAAAGTTAGGACTATCATAGCTGGGAAAAGTGGGTAATATTATTTCAGTATATCATAAAAAAAGCTCCTACGACTTTTTTTTCTTTATTTTGCGATTTCTTTAATTTTTATGAGCGATTTTACAAAACTAGTGGACCGCGCCATTGTCGCCACAGCAGACGAAAATTCACCCTCGATCCGCTTGGGGCGCCTCTAATCGTGACGTCAGTGCGGCTGCCAGCGCCATGAATGTCCACTGTCCTGCGGTCCTGCATTGTGATTGTTAGCTTACCGGCCCTATGGGCCGATAAGCTATTGTCGTGGTGTGCTGTCCGGCGTCCGTCGTCCCTCGTCCGTCGTCCGTCATCTGTTGTCCGTCGTCCGTCATCCGGGACATTTTTTATCTTTTTTTCGGCCTGATGAATTATTGTGTAAATTTGCCATAACATACTACTAGGCCATGTCTCCAGGCGTTTTTTTTTTCCGGATTTTTAATTGAATCATTTTTGTCTGTTTTATGGGCCCTTGAAATTTTGGCCCCAATGTTAAAGATAGGACTGAGAAATTTAAAAAAAATTATTTCTCAAAAACGGCGTGATAAATTTTTTTCTAAATCAGGCAATCAAATTCCCTTGGTACCATCAATGTACAAAAAAGCGCCATTTTGATTGAATCGACGGAAGTGGGTCTAGTGGGGGCGCTGTACTTTATGAATAAGCAAGATGGCCTGTGGAGGCCAAATGGTTGCAGATAGAGATGAAGTTTGTATTATTGACATATAGGAAGTCATATATGACCTATACATTGGCTATGTTAAAGCTGAACTCAGATGACTTTGAAAGGTCAAACTTGAGGTCAAGGAAAATACAATCAATGTTAAAGATGGGACTTGAAATTTCAAAAAATTATTTCTCAAAAACCGTGTGATAAATTTTTTTCTAAATCAGGCAATCAAATTCCCTTGGTACCGTCAATGTACAGTGCAAGCGCCACTTTGATTGAGTCGACGGAAGTGGGTCTAATGGGGGCGCTGTACTTTATGAATAAGCAAGATGGCCTGTGGAGGCCAAATGGTTGCAGATAGAGATTAAGTGTGTATTATTGACATATAGGAAGTCATGTATGACCTTTACATTGGATATGTTGAAGTTGACCTCAGATAACTTTGAAAGATCAAACTTGAGGTCAAGGAAAATATTATCAATGTTAAAAGATAGGACTTGAAATTTCAAAAAATTATTTCTCAAAAACCGCTTGATAAATTTTTTTTCTAAATCAGGCAATCAACTTCCCTTGGTACCGTCAATGTACAGTGCAAGCGCCATTTTGATTGAACAGACGGAAGTGGGTCTAGTGGGGGCGCTGTACTTTATGAATAAGCAAGATGGCCTGTGGATGCCAAATGGTTGCAGATAGAGGTAAAGTTTGTATTATCGACATATAGGAAGTCATATATGACCTATACATTGGCTATGTTAAGGTTTACCTCAGATGACCTTGTAAGGTCAAACTTGAGGTCAAAGCAAAACGTTACAATTTTCAAAGGCTTCTAGGCTTGAAAATATTGAAGATTGGGAACGTGTATTAAACACTTATAGGGGCATATATGAAATTTCTTTTGGTGGCCTTGAACTTGACCTTCAACGACCTTCGAAGGTCAGACTTCACATAGTGAAATTTCAATGACTTCTGTCACCAAAACTATTACAGATAGAGCTTAGGTTTGCATTGCGGGCATATAGGAAGTCATGTATGAAGTTTCATTGGGTGACATTGAACTTGACCTTCAGTGACCTTGAATGCCCGAACTTCACAGTGAAATTTCAATGACTCATATCAGCAAAATGGTTACAGATAGTTTCGGTTTGTATTGGAGATGTATTGGAAGTCATACATGAACTTTCATTTGATGGCCTTGAACTTGACCTTCGGTGACCTTCGAAGGTCAAACTTCACATAGTGAAATTTCAATGACTTCTATCACCAAAACTATTACAGATAGAGGTTAGGTTTGTATTGCGGCCATATAGGAAGTCATGTATGAACTTTCATTGGGTGACCTTGAACTTGACCTTCAATGACCTTGAACGGCCAAACTATACAGTGAAATTTCAATGACTTGTATCAGCAAGATCGTTACAGATTGAGTGTAGGTTTGTATTGGAGACGTATAGTAAGTCATTTATGAACTTTAATTTGGTGGCATTCATATTGACCTTCGAAGGTCAAAAATGACCAAGAGAAAATTCAATGACTTCTGTCACTAAAAAGGTCACAGATGGAGCCTAGGTTTGTGTTACTGACATAGGAAGTCACATATGAACTTTCATTTGGTGACATTCAACTTGACTGTTGGTGACCTTTGAAGGTCAAACTTGACATAATACAATTACAATGACTTGTATTGCCAAAACGGTCACAGATGGAGTCTGGGTTTGTATTAGAGACATATAGGAAGTCATATATGACCTTTCATTTGGCGACCTTTGTATTGACCTTCAAAGGTCAAATGTGACCTAGTGAAAATTCAATGACTTGTATCACTAAAATGGTCACAGATGGAGCCTAGGTTTGTGTTAATGACATCTAGTAAGTCATGTATGAACTTTCATTTGGTGATATTCAACTTCACTGTCAGTGACCTTTGAGGGTCAAACTTGACAGTGAAATTACAATGACTTGTATCACCAAAATGGTCACCGATTGAGCCAAGGTTTGTATAGAGACATTTAGAATGTCATATGTGAAATCCATTTGCTGAACACAACTTGACATTCTGTGACCTTTAATTTCACAATTGACATATTGAATTTTCAATGACTTGTATCACCAAAACTGCTTCAGAGCTTAAGATTGTGTTTGTATTACAGGAGGTCCTATAAATGTATATGAACTTTTATTTAGTGGCCTTGACATTAATTTTTATTGATTCAAATGTCAAACTTCACATGAAATTTTTATAACTTGTATTATCACTATAAGACTACTTGCTGGTAAGCTACAGGATCCTTGGTCCTATTTTTATGTCTTCAATTCGTACGTGCGAGTGCATATATATGTGTATATATATATATATATATATATATATATATATATATGTTCCGGTCCGACCCACAACCAGTCAGTGCAGATGTTGATGCCAGTGGACATGGACCTGATCTATTTATGCACGCAGTTACACTATTCTCTCACTAGATGGCACACCCGGACCAGTTATTGAATATTCACCAGCAAGCCGACCTCGAACACAGTTTACAATATTGGCGAGTTCATTCGCAACCCTGTTTTTCAAGACTTGCATAAAAGAAACTCCTCAGCTAAGCCTCCTGTGCAAACTGCTCAATATACTTGCCCATACTATCTATCCAGCAATTCCAAAAATGCTCTCTTGTGACTGAAAAATTTGTTGTCCTCTGTAGCAACCACTTCATCTATACTGAGCCAGTGGTATTCAAATTAGTAGTTAAGAAAAATCAGTTTTCTGAAGCAAAAATTTGACATGATATTCATACTGTTATTCTTCTATCACTACCATTTATCTTCTATCGTTTCCCTCATGTCAAAGGTACTTCTGGGCCAGGACGTAAACGCGCGACCACCGCAAATCCATAGTACCCCCAGACACTTCGTCTGGGGCTACAATAATGTCTTTTTGTGATTAAAAAAAAGTCACTATCTAGTTTATGTTAGCTACCTAACTTGTGGTTAATGGTAGACTAGCTAAGTCTCTCGCCCTGTGATGTTGCGAGTGCCATTTCTCGCCACTTTCGCAACCCCTCTCTTGACCCGATGTAATGCTTGCGGTTTCTACTTGCTGATTCTGTCGCTGGTGCGACGGCGCAGAATTCTACTGTGCTTGGTTATCATGCTGCTGAATATTTTTCATTGGCTCAATTATGAGGCCTTTTGTAGCAGCAATCACATTTGGCTCAAACTCCTAGCGAAACAAAGATATCACGGGGCTTGAGACTTAGCTACCATAAATCACAGGTTGGCTAACATGAAGTGACCTAATCTCGCCCATGCCCGAATTCCGCCTTCCCTTAACATTGCCCATGACGGACTACATCATTGCCCAAGCCATGCTATGTTTGCATTTGTGATCATTAAATGGGTGGGCAGAATTGGGGCTAAGGCAGATTTGGGGTACTCTAAATTCGTTAATGCGTATTAGCTAACATAAAGCACGGATCCGCTCATTCCAGCAGATCCCTGCCAACCCAGCATAACGTCAGTTAAAAGTGAATTGTAATCAAGGCAGTTTCTGTGTGCAAAATAACAGCTCTAGTGGAAGTCTCTGCAGTAAAAGCACATTCCTGCTGAAGGCTTTGACGTGGACTGCAGGTTCAGGAGATTGAGGTTCGCTCCTCAGTATACAGATCATGTGTTACTGCCCTCCTCCCCTCTCCATCATTCCAAAACTGTGACAGAAAGTTGAAATTGAAAACCTGAAAAATGCTTTTGAAAACAAAAGCATCTTAAGAAAACTATTATGAAAAAAAGCTTTCATCTCATAAATATTATCATCGAAAAAAGTGACCTGAAGAAAAATTTAGGAGATTGCCATTAAAAAATACATCTGTCGAGTCGATCACAGGCAGTATATGGTCTTCATTCAGTTTATCGGAAAAATTCAAGCTTTTACTTTTTGGTAGCCTTTTGCGTAATTTTGAGAGCAACACTGCTGTTTTTTCCGCTATTAGATCTTTCTTAGAGCAGACTAAGCGGTTTGTTTTTAATCACTAATATTTTACTTGCACTGTCTCTTTATTTATTTATTTATTTTTTCTTTTTTGCTTTGTGTCGTGTCTTTGTGGTCTATTTGGAATTGTATCTCGTGTTAAAAAAAAATGTGAAAAAAAAGAGAAGGAAAAATATGTAAATTGAATATTTGTGGCATAAGTCCCCACAATGAGCCTATGCTCTTGGGACAAATGTAAAAATACTGAAATATGATTAAAAAAAAAATACATCACATCATGTTAAAAAAAAAAAATCAATGTAACGTAAAATGTGTTTTTTAATACCTATCTTTCTTTATTTGGAAATTTGTGCCAATACGTTTCAGTGCCAATACACTTTTTGCAATACAACAATTTAAATGCTTTTTTTTGGTTCAGGATTTTCATTGCAAAATATTATTTTTGATGCTAAAATTTCAAGTCACTGATTTGGCTTTATATACCAAGGGAAAAATTAGTCATGAACGTGTCAACATTTTTCTCATTAAATACATATCTAATGGGGCTATTGACATGAAATTTTCACCAGGTGTCGATAACAACCCAAGTAATCCACACATACAAAGAAATCAAAACAAATAAGTCCTTAAATTATGTGTAATAAAGTGGAATGACATAGAGAATTACTATTGAACACATGAAGAAAAGGAGGTGCAAAAAGGCATGGAAAGCCAAGAAACCAGCTGAAATCTGTCAGTATTTAGAAAGCAATCCTGCCCCCTATCAGTGCAAATTAATATCAGGTGGTTTAGTTCTAATTGACGGCCTGTGAAAAGGTTTCTCATTTCCAAGGTGTCACACCAGAAGCATCTCATGATGGGTAAAAGCAAAGAGCTCTCTCAAGACCATCGCAACCTCATTGTTGCAAAGCATACATCTGTAACAAATGCCATCAGTATTTCTAAACTTCTGAATGTTCCATTGAGCACCATTGGGGCCATAATCCAGAGTGGAAAGAACATCATTTCACCGTCAACTGGCCACGATCAAGTGCTCCAAGATTTCTGACTGCGGAGTCAGAAGAATAATCAGAAGAGTTGTCCACGAGCCAAGGACCACTCGCAGGGAGCTTCAGAAAGACCTGGAATTAGCAAGCACAGTTGTTTCAAAGAGAACAAAAAGTCATGCACTCAACCGCCATGGCCTCCATGCATGCTCACCGCGCATGCTGCCATTGCTGAAGAAAAAGCATGTGGAAGCTCGTTTAAAGTTTGCTGCACAACATTTGGACAAGCCTATGAAATACTAGGAAAATATAGATGAGACCAAAATTGAACTCTTTGGATGTCATAGCACATACCATGTTTGGAGGACAAACGGCACTGCACATCACTATACCAACATTGAAGTTTGCAGGTGGGAACATCATGGTGTGGGGCTGTTTTTCTGCATATGGTACTGGCAGACTTCATATAATTGTAGCCCCCGGACGAAGTCGGGCGGCTACTATTGATTCGCGTGTGTCATCTCCGCCTCCGTGCCCGCGTCCGTAGATACTTTCTCGTGGATGCTCTACAGGCTGTAATTTTCGACGGATTTCTTTCATATTTGGTGTGGACATGTGTTACACTTCATGTATGACACCTATCAATTTTTGTTGCCATGGTGACAGTATTGGACGAATAATGTGCATATTTCTGCTGAAACATACACTCCTCCTTGTGGACTCTGTACAGGCTGTAATTTTTGACTGATTACTTTCATATTAGGTATGTACATGTGTTATACTTCACTTATAACACCTATCGATTTTGGTTGCCATGGTGACAGTATTGGCCGAATAATACGCACATTAGTTGCAAAACAGAGATTTCCTTGTGGATGCTGGACAGGCTGTAATTTTTGACCGATTACTTTCATATTTGGTATGTACATGTGTTATACTTCACTTATAACAGCTATCGATTTCGGTTGCCATGGCGACAGTAGTGGCCGAATAATGCGCAAAAAAGGGAAGAAGCGGGCTTTCAGGGGCTACACCCATGCGGTAGCAGCCGACCGGACTGTCTCGTTGAAGTAAGGATGAATGGAGAAATGTACCAAGACATTCTTGATAAGAATCTGCTGCCATCTACTAGGACGCTGAAGATGAAACGAGGGTGGACATATCAGCAAGGCAGTGATCCCAAACGCGCAGCTAAGAATGGGCCAAAATCACACCTGAGCAATGCATATGACTAGTTTCTCTATACAGGAGGCATCTTGAAGCTGTCATTACCAACAAAGGCTTTATTACTAAGTAATAAATAAGTGTGTTAAGTACTTTTTCCCTGTGTCATTCCTGTTTATGACACATAATTTATGGACTTATTCGTTTTGATTAATTTTTATGTGTGGATTACTTGGGTTGTTACTGACATCTGGTGAAAATTTAATGTCAATAGCCCCATTAGAAAAATATTGACGCGTTCAATACTTATTTTCCATACGGCTTATCCCCTTGCATAGAGACAATTGGCTGCAATGTACACGTGTAAAATCCCTCTCAACTCTTAAATTCCTGTATTCTTAGGCTGCTTAAGGCTTGCGGGAGCCGACTCACTGAGAAGCTTTTGGAGGGAGCTCCTACTGAAGACACTCTAGTGCTTATCGAGAGGCAGACTGGTAGGACTGTGCACTAACCAACTGAAGTAACATTAGGATTCTGCGACCTTGTGGTGTGGTATCAGGAAGCTTGTACTATCATATCATGTTCCCCTTTGAGCATAATGAGCAATATGAAATGTTGTTTTTTGTCCCCTGCCGCCATGTTAGCGCAAAGGCGGGGTACATAGTATTCAGCTGCGACCAACCATATGTACGTAAGTACCGACTTTATGTTAGTGCGATATCTCAAGAACAATTAGGCCCATTTCAGTCATGTAAGGTATCATAGTTTATATTGAGGATACGCAGACAATAGTTGAATTTGGAGACCTTGACCTTATTTTTAAGGTCATTAGAAGCAATTTAACATTCGTAATTTGGGTTTTAACATGAAAACCTTTTGCTAACGCAATATCTCAGGAATAATTTGACTGATTTAATTCATATTTGGTACCAAGGTCTATATTGAGCATGCGCAGACCCCAGTTGACTTTGGTGATCTTTACATGATTTTCAAGGTCATTACAAGCAATTTAACATTTGTAATATTGGTTTTAACATAACAACCTTTTTTTAATGCAATACCTCAAAAACAATTCTACCAATTTCATTCATATTTGGTCCCAAGTTTGATATTGAGGATGCATGGGCCCCACTTTGGTGACCTTGACCTAATTTTCATGGTCATTACAAGCAATTGAACATTTGTAATCTTGGTTCTGAAATGACAACCATTTGCTAACTGGATATCTCAAGAACAATTTGACTGATTTCATTATATTTGTTTCGTCAAATATTCTTCATATTTGATGCCAAGGTCAATATTGAGGATGCGCCGACCCCAATAGACTTTGGTGACCTTGACCTCATTTTCAAGGTCATTACAAACAATTGACCATTTCTAATGTTGGTTTTATCTTGGTATTTCAGGAACAATATGATGGATTTCATTCACATTTGGTATTAATGTTTATATGGGGGATGCACAGACCTCATTCGACTTTGGTGTCCTTATATCACTTGAAAGAAGAGTTCTAACAAAACGTCACAACTTCACTTACGGTACCTCATCTGTGCATTCCAAACAAGAAAGCGGACAGGTACAACAGATCTATGATTGCAAAGGTCCTGCATACTCTGATTAAGAAGGCCAGGAATTTGTATGAGGATCTAGTGACAGTGGTGTACAGTCCATTAGCTAACATCAATGAAACACCACAGTGTCCAGAATTATCTTCCAGTAACCTATATGACAACCACATTAACTCGAGACTGTAGCATGAGCAATGATGCAGCCCTTGTTGAACTTTTGTCATTACACAATCTTAACTAGGCCACTCAGTGCCCAACACGCCTTCAGGGAGGAAAACTGGCAGCACTTCCCACAACACCAGTTCTCATGTCAGGCATTCACAATCCTTGAACTATATAAAGGTATGGCCATGGTTGCACTCCCCGAAAAGCAATTGGTTAGCCATACGTAGCAACATATAGGGTTTTGATGGTTGCAAATGTTTATTTTAGTGATTCTCGCAGCTGATTGGTCGGTTTAACTTGTGTCACCAATTGTTTCATGGTGTCTTATTGTTCGCAATGGACGTCATGAAACAATGGTAATATTGGGAAACAGTCTTACCCCACAGTCCTTTATGGGTTGATGGGGTATTGTTATACCCTGTGGCGTCTGGGCGGGCGGCGGCTCCATAATTTGTCCGGGCCATGTCTCTGAAAGTGTTGGCCACAGGTGCTTCAAATTTGGTACGCAGGTTTTTTGTAAGGGAAAGGTTTCAGGGTTTCCTCCAGGATTTTTTGAAACCGTGGCGGAGGGCTTCAGCGTCGGGTCAAAACTCAGCATTATCAGGTGTGGCCAGTTTTCATTAAACAGCACGTAGGCGATGTAGTAATTGAAGTCTGTGTACACGGAGGTTTGTGAGCTTCACGTGCATGATGGCGGATTTCACATATAATATGAAAACCAATTATGACTCCGGAATTGGAATTAAATAATCATGAAGATACAATTAGATAGAGCAGGATCTGCTCACAGCAAACACAGAAGTTAACATCGTAGTTTATCGTTTTGCAAAGTGAACAAAATATTTTTTCTTTAATCGTTGCACACATTGCATTAAGAAGAAAGCAGGGCGTTTTACTGCTGATGGCTAATTTTTATTCATTGGAAAACGTGTGTGTTCATCAAGCAAATCGATTGACAACAGGTCAAGAATTATTAGCGCTCATTTTAACTTAACAATGAGAACTGGCGACACCTGATTGTCCTTAGGTTTTTTGGAGTTTATGTGAAGTCATTTTACATAGGCGTGGCGGCTTTTATTTTGCCATGGCGGTGCGCCATGATCAATTACATGTAGCGGAAACCCTGGGTTTTCAACTAAAGGGTTATTACTGGATTTGGCCTTTGAACTCGGCACAGTGACCTTGAACTTAAAAAATTTTATCTGGGCCATATTTCCAAAAGTATTAACCACAACAGCCTCAAATTTGATGTGCAGGTTCCTTGTGAGGGTTAGGTGTGCAAGGTAAGGGTCATTAGTGGAATTGACCTTTGACACAGTGATCTTGAACTTGAAAATTTGTCTGGGTCAAATTTCCACAAGTGCTGACCACAGCAGCTGAAAATTTGGTCTGCACATTCCTTGTGAGGGTTGCTTGTGCAAAGTAAGGGTCATTTGTAGATTTTACTTTTGATCTTGGCACAGTGACCTCTGCCTTGCCATAGGTGTATGCCGCTATTTGTTAATAATTAGGAAAGGGAAAGGGAAGAAATGCCATCTGACCTTCGTGATGCCACCATTGTTGCCTTATTCAAGAACAAAGGTTCAAGAGCTGACTGTGGGAACCACAGAGGCATATCTCTACTCTCTATAGCTGGGAAAATACTAGCTTGTATTATGCTGAACAGACTGTTTCCATCAGTTGCAGAGAAGAATCTCCCTGAGTCCCAGTGTGGCTTTTGCCGGAACCGTAGCACAATTGACATGATCTTCACAGTCAGACAGGTCCAAGAGAAATGCACTGAACGGAATATGTGCCTCTACGCGGTCTTTATCGATCTGACCAAAGCATTCGACACGGTCAATAGAGAAGCACTGTGGGTCATCCTTAGGAAACTTGGCTGCCCAGCGAAATTCACCACTCTCATAAGACTGCTTCACGATGACATGACTGGAGAAGTGCTGTCGGATGGCGAGCCCTCTGAAAGATTTGTTATCTCAAATGGAGTGAAACAAGGATGTGTGCTCGCTCTAGTGTTATTCAACCTCTACTTCACGCAAGTGCTACTCTATGCCATCAAAGAGCTTGATCTGGGCATCTACATCCGTTATCGTCTTGATGGGTCACTATTTGACCTCAGACGTCTGACGGCAAAGACCAAAACACTGAAGAGGTTACTACTTGAAGCGCTGTTCTCCGATGACTGTGCTCTAATGGCCCATAATGAACACCATCTACAGGTAATTGTTGATAAATTCTCTGAAGCTGCAAAGAAGTTTGGCTTAACGATCAGCCTCAGTAAGACTGAGGTCCTCTTCCAGCCTGCACCAGCGACCCTTCCTGAACAGCCTTGTATCACCATCGATGGCACCCAGCTAACGAATGTCGAGTCATTCAAGTACTTGGGGAGTACTATCTCTAATGACGGGACTCTGGACAGGGAAATCACAGCGAGGATTCAGAAATCTAGCCAGGCATTCGGCAGGCTGCGCACCAAGGTCTTATAGCACAAAATTATCCGTCTGTCTACCAAACTCAAAGTCTACACTGCTATAGTCCTTCCATCATTGCTGTACGGTTGCGAAACCTGGACGCTTTACCGCAGGCACCTAAGAAAGCTCGAGCAATTTCACACACGCTCACTGCGCTCCATTATGCGGATATGTTGGCAAGATCGGGTTCCGAACCAAGAAGTTTTAGAGATGGCTAATACCACCAGCATTGAGGCCATGATCCTGAAAGCCCAATTACGCTGGACTGGTCATGTCATCTGAATGGACGAGTCCAGAATCCCTTGCCAGCTTTTCTACGGCGAGCTAACTCAGGGCAGACGCAAACAAGGCCGACCCAAGGAGAGATACAAGGACAACCTCAAGTCATACCTAAAATGGGGAGGCATAGAACCAAAGGAATTGGAGAGTGCCGCAACAAATAGATCAGAACGGCGAGCGAGTATCAGCAGAGCTACTACAAACTTTGAGAAAGACCGCCGTCTGTCTATCGCAGCAGCGAGAGAACGACGAAAAAAAGCAGCGAACACCACAGTAACACCCGCAGGCACACTATGCCCAATTTGCAACCGCATATGTGCCTCAAACTTTGGACTTCTGAGCCACATGCGTGCACACCGTTGACTATTTATTTATTTATTTATTTATTTATTAGTACAACCTATCATTAACTGTGTGTGCTATGTTAAAATCATTCTCGCTTTCGAGAGACAACCAAGATTGTTAATAATTAGTTAAGGGCTGTGAGGTTCCCTCGGCGCTCAGTGTTGGCTTGTTTTATTTTTGTACTAAAATGAATATGGCTAACAATTTAAATAACCTACTCAATACTCGATATTATGGAAAACGCGTCCCTTGTAAAATTAATAATAGACGTCCCATGCTGTGAAGCCCTGGTCTTAGACCATCTATTTTCAGGGACTATTTGCCGTAATCACTTGTTCCTTGTGGATTGTCCTTCAAATATTTCTGACTTGAAATTTTTAGAGGATACCATATATGTTTGAGCACACTACATGCATGTTATTAATGACACTATCCCACACTGCTTTCATGGGAAGGTCACACAACTGATCAGAAGGGTCATTTACTTTGTCAATGAAAGTTGACTGGAGATACTGGGAGGGCAAGACATGCCCATCTTCATTGTGAACGCTATGTATCTTCGTGATTGTTGGTAATTTAATTCCCATAGTTATGTTTCTCACAATGCAGAGTACTATTAAAGACATACTGTATTCACCTCCATAATTCCAATAACCTTTTCCGGCCTGTATTTTGAAAATTAAGTTGTTTTTCCTCCCAAAACTTTGCAGACGGTCAACAACTTAAGTTAGACAACTGGTGTCTTTCACTATTTTGGCCATTCTGATGTTTCAATTTTTTCCAGTATCCAAGCAATCATTGAGAGGTTTCTAGATATTTTCGTCCTTTTTTTCTGTATCTGAGGAATTAAGCATTATTTTTTACATAGTTTTTTTTTTTGCCATCTGTGTTTTCACATTAATATTGCATAAACAGGCTGCAGGGGACTGGCTACATTAGAAGCAACCCCTTCTTTCTTTCGGTTTCTTTTTGACTAATTGGCGTAGGCAGTAAGGAACATCGTCCAAAGTACCTTAATGCAATGCAAAACTTCATACGACGGCTTAGACACACCTCAGTCAAACAAGGTTCTACATAGAAGTATGTAATCCATTTGGGCTTCAAACTGTTAATTTCGTGACACTGAGGGGCACAGATTCAGACTGTGCCATTTTTGAAACCACGCAAACTGCTGGAGAGGCAGTTTTAACTGTGTCTAACAGAGTAAACTGATGGCTGCACGGTAGGAGCAGACACCAAGAAATGGAAAATGATCATTTTGAAGTTTGCTTAACCTTAAAAAAAAGAAAGAAAATATCATATATCTGTGTATTTAATCAATGAGGAGACAGGATGGAGAGTACGCTGCCACCCTTGCTACATTTTAGATGAGTTGGGACAGGCTTAATCATTGACTTTAGTTTGCAAAATTCTCTGCAATTTTGGCCAGCAGGGATGTCCTGGTGTTAACTTTTTCTTTTTCTGCTCACACTTGTAATTATATGTAATTTAGTTTATACAAGTTGGTTTCAGCAGCAAGTATATTGCCTTCTTATTTGCTTCCATGGACAGGACTGGTAATAATATAAAATTACTCGCAGTACTGACAATGTAATCATTCTTACTCCGTAGTTTTACAAATATTTAGAACTGAGGTGGTAAGTTGCTACTGGATTCAGTGTGTATGTTCTTATGTGAGACTGTCCCAGGCACAGTAGCATGTGTTCTTGGGTCTCCAATCAAGTGCGCCACCTTCCATTTGTAAACCTCTGCAGAGGTTTCTGAGTCTGGGATTCAGCAGTCTAATCATAGCCTCAAGACCTCAGAGATTGTCCATAAAACAAGAAACAAGCCCCTAGACCTGTTAGACAAAGTGAGAGGGAATGCAAGTGGCAGGACTGGATTCTTGGGTTTAGGTTTGCTACTGAGCACCAAGCCATAAGTGTCAAATTGTCTGTGTACAACAATGGTGAGGCTTCTTAAGAACTACAAAAATTATACAAAAAATACCAAAAGCACTTTGAGGTATAGGATGTGTTACCTGTTATTTGCATATGAAATTGCACAAAACTGTCTTCACTCATGAACATTTAGGTTGCACGATTTAAAATGATTGGAGGCAAATTAATTTCTGTTAGTTTCCTTACTGTTAAGCTTATTCTTGAATAACTCTGTTTGTCCTGCCAAAAATGTGTATTTTACCACAGAGCAAGAGGAAGAGATGATTGGGTGGGAAGGGGCAGAAGGAGGAGCTTCTTTATCTCAACGTTGCCAATCAGAGACTGATCTTGGGAGGGATTTCTTGTGTGAAGGTGGGAAAGGAGATGAGGTGCCAGGGCCAAAATTCAAATCCCTGAGACACCTTAGACAGGTAAAGAAAGTGGAGTACATCATGCAATATCCCGTAAAATAAAGCTATTTCATACACGTAATCGATTCATAGAGAGTATTGTCATTGCATTAAGCCTATTTTTGTTAAACCTAAGCTATGCTTTCTTTTTGTCTTTGTCAACTGACTGTTGAACCAGGTCCTCGGAGCCACAGATTTCCGGCAGCTGGCATGGCACGTGCTAATGGGGAATCAGGTGATTTGGAGAGGCGCGGACCCTTCGCTCATCCAGTCCGCCTTCACTGTGCTGAAGGTCAGCTTGGCAACAGTCAGCCTGTTGGCATTTTTCAGCTACTGCAGATGATTTGCTTACATCTGATGTTTGACTCCCAATTTTGTGCTAAATATTTTGTGGGGGGCTTCCTATGTCCCGCCAGGCCTTGCTCCCGGTTGGCTGTGTGCGCTCTGTGCCTTACAGTCCTCAGTATGAAGAGGCCTATCGGTGCAACTTCCTGGGCTTGAGCCCTGATGTTCCCATCCCCATCCATGTTAGCTCTTCTGGTAACTATGCCATAATGCACTCCCAGTCTCATAACGGTTAAATATAAACTGATAATAAACTAAAAATAACCTCTTTAAAATTCATTTTACAACTTACGAGACCTTGTCATTTTTTTCCCGTTGTATAGTTTCTGGGAACTTTATGCTTTTGACCATTATAAGGCAGCACTACTTTCATGATTTTATCTTTTAGTTGTTTTTAGTTTGTGTTCCAGATGTCAACCTTGATTCTTCCCTCTGGGGTTTTCAGTAATGTAGTACTTGCTTATACACTTTATGTTGTATGTCACTCTAATGTGATTCAAAGTTAGACCCAAAGCAGTTACAACAGTATCAGGCAACACCTGGTTTAGCAGGACCTTGATGTGGATTAGCTAAATCTGTCACAGGAAAAAAATGGGAAAATTACTGGGTATAAGAATTGTCTCCTGTACCAAAATGTGTTTGTCTTCAGTGGGACAAAGGCTTTCATTCAAAAATGGGTAAGATTGAATCGAAGCCTCTGACAGAAGACTGAAAATGTCAGAAACATCGGGCCAAAATTGCATATGGACCACGTATCTGTTCAAAGAACAAGGAATGTATCTTGAAATGCTGTCGACTTATTCCACTGGGGGCACATGCTCCACCCCGCCGATTAAACAATTCAGTGGTGCAATCAGAAAATTAACTGACGCAAATAATAAAATTTTATGGCACTGATAATATGTGTGGTATTGCACAGTATTTATATTCTGCATCACATGGGTGGTTACAGATATAACATTTAAGATAATCAAAAATCACTCACCTTAAACTGCATGAATCATCAACACCAGCCTGAACTGTTAACGCATAGCAGGATGGATCCATGGATTTTTGTTGTTCATGCCAAACCCTGACTCCACCATCTGCATGTCAATGCAGAAATTGAGATTCGTCAGACCAGGCAACATTTTTCTAGCCCTTCTACTGTTCAGTTTTGATGAGCTTTTGCTCACCGTACCCTGTTCTTCGCTGACAGGAGTGCAACCCAATATGGTCTCCTGCTGTTGCCTGTCCTCTTCAAGGGTTGACATGTTGTGTTCAGAGATGGTTCAGAGATAGCACTGTTGTTACACATGGATATTTCAGTAACTGTCACCTTCCTATCAACTTGAACCATTCTAGCAATTCTCTTCTGACCTCTATCATTAATAAGGCACTCAGACCATTCTCTGTGCTTGGAAATCCCAGGAGAGCAGCAGAGAAACAGGGTCCACCCTGTCTGGTACCAACAATCATTTCCCTGGTCAAAATCACTTGGATCACATTTCTTCTCCATTCTGATGTTTTTCTGAACAGCAACTGAGCCTCTGGACCACGCCTGCATGTTGTCAGGCACTGAATTCTTGCCACATGATTTTACTGATTCAATATTTGCCTTACAGTGCCGGTGTACCTTATAAACTGGCCGCTGAGCGTATTGGCGCTGTTTTGACAGGCTTGGCCAGTGCTACCCAAACCTACCCGGGAGTAGCCCTGCTCTGCTCATTTTATCTGTTTCCCTATTTAACAGACATGATTCAGCTGATCAGTGCACCACCTGATAGCTGAACCCGGCACATCAAATCTAATCAGGGAGACGTATAATATGTATAGGGCTGGGGTGCTCCAGGAGCAGCATTGGGAAACTCTGACCTTGACCATATTACATAATAAAATCAAACTTTTTAATTCCCTGATTTATTTGCCAACTGTGTGAGAACAGTTTATTTTATAAACTTTTGGAATGTTGTATCTATTGAACTGCTTAATAGAGTGAAATTGATTAAACTCAATTGCAATTGAAGACCACAATGGAAAAATGATCAGTCACATTTTCACATTGTGGAGAATTGATGAATTTAAAATTCAAAACGATCTTAGAAACAAAGCACTGAAAAAATATGCAAAAAACATTAAATATATAAAACACCATAAAAAACATATAATATTTTGTATATAAAATATACAAAAATGCCAAATTTGGACTCTGATCGTTTTTCCTTTGTGGTATTTAATTGTATTATTTGTTGTTAAAGTCACCATGTGATCAAAATGGCTCTTTTGCCATCTTTTTTTGGTGCGCATGGTCACCTCTAGTGTGTTTTTAATCATGGATGTCTTTGCATTGCAAAAATTCTGCTCTGTTCAGCATGTCTCATCCAAGTGGGCTGCGATTCTCCCATTGGGAAAAATTCCATCCGCAAAATCTGACATCAGCTACATTTCTCAGTCTGTGATATCGCTGGGTTGGAACTTTTTAAGGCTGTCCTACCTCCTTCCCCAACAGTTAAAAGAATATTAGCCTTTGCCAACCAATAAAATCAGGCTAGGCTACTCCCACCCTAACTCTGGACGCACCCCTCAACTTTGCATATCCCCATCCTGCAATGTTGTTTTCACTTGGAAGTTCATTAAAAACAGGAATTGAAATACCCTTCCAATGTCCGCTTCATTTTGAGAAACGTATATGGAGAGTTCTGAGAATTTGAGAAGTATACTTGTCAGTATCTTAAAACTCTCTTTTTGCATGATTGTGCTTTTATGCACCAACCCTCGAGTTCAGTGGTTTTCTGATCTGCTCTCAATGTGCACTGAATTGCAGCTGACTGTCTTTTCAATGCTATATTTGGCATCAGGACTTTGCATTTTTGATTATAGGCTTTTAGTCACTATCTTTCAGATTTTCTTCTGTTTCACTGAAGTTTTGGCCAATCATACTCAAGCAAATCAGTAAATCTGGTCAAACGAGTATACAACCATAATCTGTCTGAGGCATTGTTTTGAGTTTGCTTGTCGTGGCCTGTCCATTTTGGGAGGTGTTGCATCAGACTGCTATCCGCAGTTTATATTTTTGACCTCAACGCTTGAAATGACCTCAGTGCTGCTCATCCCTTATCAGTGAAGTGCTTCTGATCTCATCAGCCATCCGGTCAATGCTTATGAGCAGTCGACCTGATAATATTGCACACACCACAGTCATTCTGCTGGGGTGAGGGGTTAACAGATCTGAACTCAAATGTACAGCAAGCCGAGACCTCCTGCCTTGGCATGTTGGTTGAAAGGGTGTGATGGACTGCGCTTTGGCATTGTTTCCATGCCATCTACCTTGAAGCCAAACCACTTGAAACAAGTACTGTATAAAAAGGCTCAGTGTGCTTTGAATAAGCAGTCATTGCTGTCTGCCAACAAACACACGTAACATGACTGAGTATTCTGAGGGCATTGACTATAGATAAATTTTACAGAGTTCGTGCATTTCTTCATCTTCGTTTTAGAGCCTCAGTGTATTTAATGTGGAGTACTTTACTGGGCAGTGTAATCAGTAATGATGCAGCATTTGGACAGCAAGTCTAATCATTGGTTTTCCTGTGTCTCTGAAGAGTTCTCTGTGCTGGTGGATGTGGTTAATGCAGAGCGAGGGTCTCTGTACACTGCTGTATGCGATGATGACATCCTGTCTCTTTACCAATTCAACATCAGCAGCGCGAGCACTCAGCCCACTGACCGAGGTAATGTTGCACACCACTGCACCGTACACAACAGACTCCACAGTCTGACGCTGTGTGTGACTGCTGGTGTTCTCTGTCTCAGGACCAACTCTTCTCAACAAGGTAGAAGTAGCACTGTCCAACGAGAACCTCTCAGTGGAGGTGGTGTCACACTGTCTCCTTTGTCTAAAAGAGGAATGGATGAAGTGAGTATTTAATTTCTGATTTCTCGTCCTGCTTTAGACCCAAGTCTCGTCCCTGTTAATGTGGAGTTGGAATGAGAATAGGACTGAGTAAGAAGAATCTGAATAGTTCATGCAATCTGAATTTAACCATAAACATGATGTATAAACATGCCGTGAAATACACCAAGAACGTAATTTAAAGTTTATTTCCCTCCCCATTTCCCTCCATCTCTCCTCCTCCTTACCCTCACACAGCAAAGTCAAGGTGTTGTTTAAGTTTTCCAAAGTGGACGGGCGGGGCCGAGAGGACACCCAGAAGGTTCTAGGGCTCCTGGGAGCCACGGGGCCGGGGGAGGAGGACAATGTCCGACTGCTTAAATTCTGGATGACAGGGCTGAGCAAGACCTACAAAAGCCACTTAATGACTGCAGTCAGAGGTGCGGAGAGGACACTGAGTCAGTGAGACCACGCAGGGAGTAGATTCACTCAGGGTGATGGAACATACCAAAAGTGGCATACAGTACGCCTTGAATTGAAGTATTTGGCCTCTGAGAATATAGCTATGCAGCTAAGGATACAGAAATGCTGAAGAACTGGACAAAGGGAGGCAACAGAGAGTGCGTATGGGGGGCTGTAGAATGAAAAACCTTTATGTATGCTTTGGGCTGTTCTTTTTGCATTTACTCTAGGCTGGTACTGACCATGTAAAAATGCATCTCTAATATGAATATCTTTTGCCTGAATTTCCTCTCCTTTGCAGCCTTTGTTCGGTAAAGAAACTTGTATAAACCTGAAATCTTCAGGATATAACAGAATGTTGTTGGAAAGCCGAACTGTGGTTGTATGCATTCACCACCTAATTACTGCTTAAAAATGTGCCACTGTTGTTTGAAAACTAAGTATTTGTACAGATACCAGTATAGATACCATTTCTGTTATTTAATAAAATGGTATATAAACACTGCACTGTATGCATCATGTGGCTTCAATTGTACATTTATTGCTACTGCATCTCATGGCGCTGAGGCACAGCTTAACAAAAATGATCATCTGCATTGCTTGGGCTCCCCCCCGATGTCACTTATGCCAGAAATGTCCGTTCATTTGAGGCTCTCGACTTTAATAAAGGGCAAACTTTTCAAGGCAATGTATGAAATGGTGGAAATGAAATAGTCTTCCGACTCAGCTGTTTCTGAACTGTGAGTGTAATTCTACTAAGGCGATGGAACTACTTCTTAATACGGGGCGAATTCCATGAAATACTCTGTCATCTGAAACTAGGTAAATTAACAAATTGTTCCAAAAGAACAGCGACCCCCTAATGACTGCTGGGTATATACAAAATGTTTTGTTGGTTTAGTACAGGCATATGCACTCATTAGCAGTGAGTTTGCAAGAGGGAAAAGTCATGCTGCATGAATCGGGTTGTGCTGGCAACAAGCCTGGTTTTTTCTATTAGTATTTCCGTTAAGAATTTGTGTCCTGAGTGGCACTAAGAAAAAAAAAAATCCGCAGCTCGCTATTAGGCGTCGTGATTTTTTTTTTTTTTTAAAAAGGTTTTTCTCAAAGATTACATGGTGAAACACCATGAAAATAACAGTCTGCTGTAAATGTGATGAGTGCGAATGCAAAGAAAAAAAAAATTAGGTGAAGACTGCAAGTCTCAAAATGATCGGCGAGTGACATTCCGAAACATAAAGCAGAGGCCTGTGAAGGCTAAATCCATGAATAAAAACTCTTGGTATGTTTGTTTTGCCACATTGTGATTATAGGACGGCTTGCATGATCACTGCGATTTCTTTACTCGTATACACCAACTGCAGGTCATGGTCTTATCTCCAAGTCTCAGACAAGCTCGTAGCCGAGTCTTGTGGGTTATCGACTTTGTTTTCCACACATTAGCAAGCAAGTAAGATTTTTCCCCGTGAGGATAAGCATCCGTAACCTGCATAAATCAAATCCAGAAGTAAAGAGCATTCTAAATCAAAACCTTATGCTCAAATTGCATGAGTGAACTATACGCCGGCCTACTTAAAAAAAGAAAATGGGGGTGGCTGGTCATTCCTAAGGGGGTGGGGCAAGGAAAGGCCGAGATCTAGTACAAGCAAATACTTTCACTTTTACCGAAGTTGCGTCGATTGGACTGTACTGTTAGTACGCAGCATGCTATATTTCACATGTAGCCGCTCATAGCTGGGGAAGGCAGAGATTCTTATTTGGTCATATTAAGTATTCGAGAAGGAGAGGGTAAGAACGACGTCAGCTGGAGTGACATTTTTTTTTTCGTAACCGGGAAAGTCCGAAGGGTGTAAGGAGTAGAGGGGAAAATCTTGGGAAAGTACCACATCCATGAGAGGAAAACAGTTCAACGGTCGAGAATGAAAAAGAAAGAAATAACACATGACATGCAAACTGAAAGGGAATGACGCACAGAGGCTGTGTGACTGAAACATACGGACAGATGAAGGTATAAACCCATTAAAGAAGTTAAAGGGATAAATGCGTCGTTTGATAAAAAGAGTGTTAATTCTTAAAGGGAAAGAACAACTCTGGAAAACAACTGGAGATTAAAATCTGCCAAAAAAAATCGCATGGAAAATGGAGAAGTGTGCTCACTTTAAAAAATGAAAGGATGTCACGATCAGGTAATATTGGTCATAACGAGCCACCATCCGGACAGCATGCCTACTAAAATTAAGTCGCCTAGTATCATAGCCTTTGTTAATTTACTATATGCCGTATGCATTTACACATAAGAAATCCAGCCGAGGGAAAGCATGCTGTTGCCTATTCTGTTAAAATTTATATTTTCATCACGCATAACTCGTACCTGTTTGCAGGTTATAAGATGACGCAAAACTGTTTATTTTTTTGATGAGAAATGTACTCTATGCGCGTTTGGGTTGGCCTACTCTACATGTCTACAATGTGAACCTCCTCCAACTTCACGTACACAGCCCTAAAATCTCACGCTTTTCTCGGCAGTGTTCCTGCTGCTGTCAGTGCTATTGGTTCAAGGAAGAGAGTGCGATCACTTTATGAGGAATATTCTCAGCATCGAAGATGAACGTCGCGGATTTGTGAGTTTCACATCCCATGTAATTTCAAGGCTGTTTGGCGCCAAGCAAACTACTTTTGTTTTTTTATGTGAAATGGACTGCCTGACCAAAAAAAAAATGTAGAACGTTATCAATTTTTTTTTCTGGACTGCCTTTAGCGTCGATCTCGGCGGGCAGTCGTTGTGACGTTCTCTCGGCGATCAAATGCAATGTCATTACATTTATTTCTGACCCGAGTTGCATTAATTATGGGCCAAGATCCCGTATGAACGACAAGAGTGAAACCACTCCGTAATGCTTCCCCTAGTTCATCGCAAAGACTCTTCAGTTGGTTCAGGTCATGTCTCCTTGGTGGCCAGTCCATGCATGAAAATGATTCGTCATGCTCGCTGAACCATTCACAATTTGAGCGCAATTAATTGATGCATTATTATCCGGCAATATGCCTGTGCCCGCTGGAATTTTAAAAAATCCATTGATGAGATAACCTGGTCATTCCGTAGCCTACATTTAGTTATAGTCTGCTGACTTCATTTTATTGCTGCTTAATGCTGCTGAACCTACCTGACCAATTGACGTAACCCCAGATCTTAACATTTCCACCGGAGGTTTGTGCAATGGGCACTACGAATGATGGGTGCATTGCTTTGCGGACTTGGCCTGATGTGCCCATGGCTCTGAAATAGAGAAAATCTGGACCATTAGATCACATGACGTTATCAATTGCTTTGCGGTGTAATCTTCATTCTCCCTAACCGATATGCCTCTTTTTTCCCTGATATGCCTCACTAAAATGTGGCTTTCTTGTGACCATACAGCTGTATAATCCCGATCCTGCAAGTTCTGGTTGCATTGTGTACATGGAAATGTTCTTACTCCTACAATTAAATTAGCCATTAGTTTAACAGTCAATTTTTATTTTTATAACTTTTTTTTTATTATGACACTTAACCAACCACTTTGGTGATCTCCGATCGTGATCATTCATTATTGTTTTCTGGCCCATTTTTTCTCGCTAAATTGATGGTTCACCAGTATCCCTCCAGGTTTAAATACAACCCCATGTCCAAAAAAAAGTTTGGGCATTGTGTTAAATGTAGATGAAACATAATGCAATGATTTGCAAATCAATGAAAACCCTATATTTAATTGAAAATTGGACAAAGACAATATATTAGATGTTGAAACTGATAAAATTTTGTTTTTTTTTTTGTTTGTTTTGTTTTTTTGTTTTTTGTTTTTTTTTTTGAAAAGTATCTGCTCATTTTGAATTTGGTCACCGGGTCATTCCATGTCAAATGTCCGAATGGCTCCCACTTGACCATCTCAGATTTGGCTTTAAAAATTCCAGCTGGTGCAATCACCTCCTAATAGGAGAAATCCAAAATTTTAGCTCTCAACGCCTAATAGTTTTGTCATAAAAAATATTTTTGCAAATAAGTTCCGGCCCTTTTTGAACAGCGATTTCGGAGAAGCCACTTTCACATGGCTATATCTAGAAAAGTATGTCAGCCAAGTTCTTAAAATTTTCAGGGATGAAAATAGGCTACTATAACTTGAGGAATATGGCCTTATAAAGGTGTCCCTTTAGTTTATCATATATTTCTGGGTGCTTAAAGTTGCTCGAAAATTTTACTCTGCGCTCTGCGGAAGCATATTTGAAGGACTGTAAAAAGCCTAATTTCAAAGACAGGGCTTTGGTATTGCACATACGGCTTCCCATATATGTTGTGTGTTTTGTATTCTAATTCTGCCCATCTCTTATGAATAATCTAGAAAATAACAAGGCTTGAAAATGAAAAAAAAAAATTCTGTGCTATATTTAACATTTTATACCAAAAAATGACACCATCCACCAACATCAAATTGACTGTTTTCGAAAGATTAGATGCCTGTTATTTACATATCCAAAATTTGTGATGGTGCTCTGCTATATTTTCTCAAAATAAATTTTTGAAAATACAGTATTCTTGTGGACACACAGCATGTCATGGCATCGAAGGCATATTCAAACATTATTTTATAAAATGCACATAGTTAACGATGAAAAGCTCAAACTCAAGGAAATGCTGTATTTCATGAATGTTTACTTACACTTGAATTATATATACAGTTTTCAGATATATATTGAAATACTGTAGTTCCAACATCAGTGGAAGATCAAACTTGTTACAAATCATTACTTAAAATTATTGTATCAATGAACATTTACATCCAAGTAGAAAAAATGAACCTGTTTGCTTCCATTAGTAATAACCTATGTTAAAAAGAGTTTTTGGCAGTCCTGCTGAATTGGAAATAATGGAAAATTTAACACATAATACACAAATTATTTGAACTCTTTCATCAAGTTTCCAGCTACTTTTGTGTCCTGCTCATTGCGTGCATATCTACGCCCAGTTGTAGTGCTTGGAACTTCAATCTTGGCAATGATATGTTGCACAGGTACTCAGCATAGGTCTTCCCTCCTGGGCCAGAAAAAACTTTTTGCTGGGCCGTGCGGATGCACGAACTGTTCAGACAAGTTATAGCTTCTGCATGACCATACATATTTCTAAACTTACAGCTTAAAATATGTCTTAATTAATTACTCGGGCCGATAGGCCACGAGTCTAAGTTTCGGCTCCGTTCTTCTTCTTTTTTTTTTCGGGGTCGCGATTGTCCTGCTCATGCGCGCGAGCGGTTTCGCGATTGGCCCATAGATGTATATATAGAACACTACATGGCTGATAGGGCACGCTCAAGTGGAGCGTCTGTTCCAGGAGCGTACATTCCCATTCATTTTCGCATACAGTAAAATTATATTTTCAAAAACACTAGCGTGCGAGTCGGGGTGATTCTGGTATCGCTGTGCAGAGCAACATTTTCTCTCCTTAAATATGTGCTTTTTTGGAGGGTGGAAAGCAGCACACTTACTAATGGGAAGATCGAAATGTGACTCGGTGTCAACGTTGAAGTGCGAGCAGAAAAGTTAACGCGACGAGGCTTTTAATTACCCTCTGATAACATCATTGCTTGGAAGTTTTCGCCGTTTCAGAAACGTCGATGATTGTCCGTATACGTTATCAAATTACTCTCTGGTTTCCTCACTTCATTGTACCCTGGTTGAGCATATTTGCCATTGACCGAATTGTTCATACTGAATCATATGGCTAATGCCAACGTTGTTAAAAGGAAGCGCTAGTTAACTCTGGCTACTCCTCTACTAAGCGTCATCTTTGCCCCTGTCCCATTATAACACTGCTCTCAAAAAATAATCACTGCACAGCACGGATTGAGGGGATAGAGAAAGGTTTTTTTCTCCTGATTTCAATCAGCCAAGCCTACTCCCCTCCTTGTCTTTTGGAACTCTGTATAAACAGACAAAGCGACTTGTCCATTGTTTTAAATATTATGCAGGTAAGAAATATTGTCCTTGGATGTCAATTACAAGTAGCTAGCTAGTTAGCCACCTTGTTCATTTTATTGACTGCTTAGTCAATGCAGTCCCCGCGACGGTAAGGGTACCAAGGTAACTCGCTGGAGACCATTATCGATCGCTAGGGTTTGCTTTAGTCAGGGGTCTATTTAAGTCATTGGGACGGCCAATTACATAGCTAGCAAGCGAACGCGATTTTTTCTATTAAAGTGACAAATTTGCACTTCTACGTTACCTTACGCATGAAACGTTTTATTACAGCCCTTCAAATGACTTGCTGCAAAAGGCAGCCGCACATCTCGGCATTTTAATGCTTATATTGACTTATTTGAAATTGGCCTCATAGGAAACCATTCATTTTTATGAAGAAGTTGGATGTATTAATATGGCGGCCAGGTGCTTCACTTTGGATAATGTAAATATGACATCATCAACAATCTACTGTTCTAAATATATATATCTATGGATTGGCCCAGGCCTAGACCCGGCCCGAGTACAGGCTCTGAGGAGCCTCTTGTTTTTGTTTTATTTTATAGGTTGATTTATTAAAGGTGCACTATGCAAGTTTGTTACGTTTCACTTCTGTTGACATTCAAACTCAAACAAAACAGAGGTAGCCTCCCCTCCCACCCATAGTTCCCTCCTTCCCATGCTTCCATAACTGTCAACTCTTGTCGGTGATTGGCGGGGATGGTTTGTTATGTTATGGGGCACAGCCTGTGCCCCTTGTGTTTATTTGCAGTTTGTGATGCCTGTGCGGTCTCCAGAGCCCGGTTTTTTTTTTTTTTTTTACAGTGAATTTAGGGGCAGGCAGCTAGCGGATCGTGGAGAGATGTCAGCGAATTGAGACAAAAATATAATCGCGCAGAAAGTAAACAAACTTGCATAGTGCACCTTTAATAAGGGTCATTCCATGCCAAGTGGAAACACACCTGGGCCATCATGGTCTTGGATTTTACTTTTCCTTTGTCTATTTGTTCATTATGGCCCAAATAGTGGATATCTGATTTTTTTTTCGCAAACTGCCTTCTGGTATTGGTTTTATGGACCTCTGAAGAAATGGCCTGTAGGGGGCGCTTTTCAAAACATGCTGTAGAAAAACCCTTATATCTCCGGCCCTATTACAGATACAGGTCTGGGGTTTGGATGGATTTGTAAGTAGGCTTACTCTAGCACCACCATCATTTACAATGGTTGAATCTGTTCTTGTTTCCATGGAAACTGTTTGAAGTTGGACAAATTTGAGATTTTTTCCACTTTTTGGACCCTTATTACTCACCAATTACTGGTGAGACTGAAGAAGCGACAAAATAAACTTTTTATTTCAGATAGATCGTTGACACTTTTATCAAAAAATTAAAGCAGAACATAATAGTTTATCAGATTAACCCTTTCAAAGTTGCTTACAACAGAAAAAGTCAGAAGTTCAAGGGGTCTGTCCATCCCCAGGGAAAAGTTGCATCATTATGAATTTGCACCTGTTGCATGTCAGATGACCTGAATTATACTGGAAAACACCATTGGTCCAGTATGTAGGCTTTTTTCACCACAAAAAGTGAAAAATCTCAAATTTGCCCAAATTCAAACAGTTTCCATGGAAACCAGAACAGATACAACCATTGTAAATGATGGTGGTGCTAGAGGAAGCCTCATTACAAATCCATCCAAACCCCAGACCTGTATCAGTAATAGGGCCAGGCAAATAAGGGTTTTGCTACAGCATGTTTTGAAAAGCGTCCCCTACAGGCCATTTCTCCAGAGGTCCATAAAACCAATACCAGAGGGCAGTTTGCAAAAAAATCAGGGATATCCATTATTTGGGCCAAATGAACAAATAGACAAAGTTAAAGTAAAATCCAAGTCGATGATGGCCCAGGTGTGTTTCCACTTGGCATGGAATGACCCTAATAAGGTCACTATAATTGCAAAGAATATCAATATCAGGTTTACAGCTCAAATAAAGTAACCCACATGATGTTCAAGCGGGTTTCTTTATTTCCAGCGCATAATAGTACATTGCCATGTACATTTCAATGCAAAGAAAAACAATGATTTTTTCAACTTTTTAGGCCAGCTTTTTAGTGGGAAACAGGTCTATATACTGGATTTTTGGGCCATAGCACTGTAATTCAGGACATTAGACACTGCTCAGGTGCAAAGTGGTGTCAGAGCAACTTTCCCCCGGGGGCGAGCCAGACTCTTAAACTTGGGCTCTTTTCAGCTGCGACCAACTTTTGAAAGGGTTAATCTGAACAACTACTAAGTTTTCTTTTGATTTTTTGATAGAAATGGCAAGAATCTACCTGAAATAAAAGGTTCCTGGCATCAGTTGATCCTCCAACTATTAGCAAGTAATTAGGATTGAAAAAGTGGAAAATATTTTGTGAACCCCAAATTTGACCTTAATTTCCATGGCATTCACCATTGATACAAGCAACCTTTAAGATTGTCAGCCTAGAGCAAGGCTCATGTCAAGGATCAAGCCACCCTCCAGATTTGTATCTGTCATAGAATCAAAGATATAAGACTTTTTCTACAGCATGTTTTGAAAAGCGCCACTACAGGCCATTTTTTCAGAGACCCATAAAATCCATACCGGTGGGCCGTTTGTGAAAAAATTGGAGATTTTGTCCATTTGAGTTCAACTGAACAAATATACAAAGTAAGAGAAAAATCTGAGACCATGATGGCCCCAAAGGTACCTTAAGCGTTTCCACTTGGCATGGAATGACCCATAAATAAATTAATACAAAGTGTATATATATATATATATATATATATATATATATATATATATATATACACAGTCGCTCCTAAAATTATTCATACCCCTACCAATTTTTTGTTTTTTTCGAGATATTTTTTGACAAATCAAATTTATTCTTGCACAAATGACACAGTAAATTGGCATAAGGCTGTAAGAAGTACAGTAAACAATTTTTCAAGAAATACAATACTTTTTGGTATTTTATTTGACAGATTTACAAAAAGTGCTATGTCCAGAATTATTCATACCCTTTTCTCAGTAATTGATGGCAAAGTCTTTATTCATGATTACAGCCTCCAAATGCGTCCTGTGGTTGATCACAAGGTTTCTGCACGTCTCCACGGGGATTTTGGCCCACTCCTCTTTGGCAAACTTCTCCAGATCCTTAAGGTTTAAGGGTTTCCTTGCCATGACCTTGGTCTTCAATTCCCTCCACAGATTCTCGGTAGGATTGAGGATGGTGCTCTGGCTTGGCCACTCCAAAACATTCACTTTGTTGTCCACTAACCATTTCTTGGCGTATTTGGCCGTGTGTTTAGGATCATTATCCAGTTGGAAGATCCATTCCTGCCCAAGACAAAGTTATTCGCTGGATTGCTTGATGTTTTCACTGAGGATCTGGTTATACAGGTCCTGTTTCATAATGTCATTAACTTTAACAAGGTTTCAGGGCCCATTCGCTGAAAAGCAACCCCTGAGAATGATACTCCTGCCACCTTGTTTGACCATTGGGACCGTGTTTTTCAGGTTGAACGCTTCACCTTTCTTACGCCAAACAAAAGCCCCATCTCTGTGCCTAAACAGCTCCATCTTTGTTTCATCCATCCATAACATTGACAGCCAGAAGCTTATACCTTCATCCAGGTGAGCTTTTGCGAAGGCTAGACTAGTTCTTCTGTGTCTGTCTAAGTGGCGTAAGAAAGGTGAAGTGTTCAACCAGAGAAACACGGTCCCAACGGTCAAACACAGTGGCGGGAGTATCATGCTCTGGGGTTGCTTTTCAGCGAATGGGCCCGGAAACCTTGTTAAAGTTAATGGCATCATGAAACAGGACCAGGATATCCAGGTCCTCAGTGAAAACATTAAGCAATCCGCCAAAAAATTTGGTCTTGGGCAGGAATGGATCTTCCAACATGGATAATGATCCTAAACACGTGGCCAAATCCACCAAGAAATGGTTAGTGGACAACAAAGTGAATGTTTTGGAGTGGCCAAGCCAGAGCACCGACCTCAATCCTATCGAGAATCTGTGGAGGGAACTAAAGACCAAGGTCATGGATAGGAAACCCTTAAACCTTAAGGAACTGGAAAAGTTTGCCAAAGAGGAGTCGACCAAAATCCCCATGGAAATGTGTATAAACCTTGTGATCAACCACAGGAAGCATTTGGAGGCTGTAATCATGAATAAAGGCTTTGCCATCAATTACTGAGAAAAGGGTATGAATAATTCTGGACATGGCATTTTTTGTAAATCTGTCAAATAAAATACTAAAAAAGTATTGTATTTCTTGAAAAATTGTTTACTGTACTTTTACAGCCTTATGTCAACTTACTGTGTCATTTGTGCAAGAATAAATTTGATTTGTCAAAAAAAAAATCGAAAAAAAACAAAAAAATTGGCAGGGGTATGAATAATTTTAGCGATGCGATATATATATATATATATATATATATATATATATATGATAAATCATTTAATCTATGATAAAATAAAATGGCATTCTTAACACATCCTTTGTAAGATAGCCATATTGTATTAGATAATTAACTATTGTAACACTTCAAAATTCATAACAAAGTTGAATTTTTGGCCCTGTTAAGGTTGTAGTATTTCAATATCTAAACACTGCACATGGGTTATTCTTCAAGTGTAAGTTAACATTTATGAAATAAAGCATTTTGTTGAGTTTGAGCTTTCTATCATCACCTATGTGCATTTTCTAAAATAATGTTTGAATATGCCTTTGATGCCTTTAAATGCTGTATCCACAAAAATACCATATTTTCAAAAATTTATTTTGAGAAAATAAAGCAGAACACCATCCCAAATTTTGGGTATTTTAATAACAGGCATCTAATCTTTCTAAAACAGTCAATTTGATGTTGGTGGATGGTGTCATTTATTTTGTATGAAATGTTAAAAATAGCACAAATTTTTTTTTTTTCATTTTCAAGCCTTAATATTTTCTAGATTTTTCATAAGAGAGGGGCAGAATTAGAAAAGAAAACATACAACATATATGGGAAGCTGTGTGTGCAATACCACATCCCTGTCTTTGAAATTAGGCTTTTTACAGTCCTTCAAATATGCTACCGCAGAATGCAGAGTAAAATTTTCGAGCAACTTTAAGCACCCAGAAATATATGATGAACTAAAGAGACACCTTTATAAGTCCATATTCCTCAAGTTAGAGTAGCAGATTTTCACCCCTGAAAATTTGAAGGACTTTGCTATAGCCATGTGAAAGTGGCTCCTCAGAAATCGCTGTTCAAAAAAGGCCGGAACTTGGTTCCAAAAATATTTTTTATGACAAAACTATTGGGATTTGAGAGCTAAAATTTTGGATTTGTCCTATTAGGAGGTGTATGCACCCGCTGGAATTTTTTCATTGGTGAGCTCCTTCATTAATAAATGTAAATTGCCAAAATTTATTTCTATTGCACTGATTTGTTGATCAAATAAAGGCTTTTATGGTGATTTTTCGTTATTATCATTTAACTGTATTTTCTAATTACAGCGTCAAGTTTTTCCGAAGGACTACAAGGTCACACACCATTATAATGTAAATCTGATGGATAGCAGTGACCCAGTAGGTATTCATTAACCTCTTCCAATGCGAATTCAGCCTCCTATCTTTTACTGTACACATTTATCTCTCTATCTCGCACTTTTTCTGTCATTATTTGTACATTTTTCATTTTGAATTTCTCGCTTTTACTTTTTTGGCCCAGTGTGGTATGCTCCGTGAAGCTTATATGCTGTCACATTCCTGGTCCCAGCTTCTTCTACACCTGTGGGAGGAAAACATGAAATACGACTTCATCACACAGCTGAAAGACAAGCTGGACAGTATAACTCACAAGGTAAATAAATGAGGAAACTACAAATAGAAGGTCTCGGAGTATATTGCTTCCAAAATGAAAAATTCTATACATGCATTGCCTCTATTTCTCAAACTCAACTTTCAAAATTATATTGAATTAACTCAGTGAAGTTATTTGACATTAATTTGCTCCATTTCATTATTTTGCTTACTTAGCCGGTCAGCATGTGTCCGGAGAGCTTTTTTGTCATTATTTGAATTACTTTTTAGCTTACCGGCCCTATGGGCCGCTAAGCTATTGTCGTGGTGTGGCATCCGTCGTCCGTATCATTTTTTATCTTTTTTTCGGCCTGTTGAATTTTCGTGTAAATTTGCAATAACATACTGCTAGACCATATCTCCAGGTGTTTTTCTCGGATTTTCGATTGAATCATTTTTGTCTGTTTTATGGGCCGTTGAAATTTTGGCCCCAATGTTAAAGATAGGACTGAGAAATTTAAAAGATTATTTCTCAAAAACTGCGTGATAAATTTTTTTCTAAATCAGGCAATCAACTTACCTTGGTACCGTCAATGTACAGTGCGAGCGCCATTTTGATTGAATTGACTGAAGTGGGTCTGTTGGGGGCGCTGTACTTTATGAATATGCAAGATGGCCTGTGGAGGCCAAATGGTTGCAGATAGAGATTAAGTTTGTATAATTGACATATAGGAAGTCATATATGAACTATATTTTGGCAATAGTAAATTTGACCACAGATGACTTTGAAAGGTCAAACTCGATGTCAGGGAATATATTAACAATGTTAAAAGATATGCCTTGAGATTTCAAAAAATTATTTCTCAAAAACTGTCCGATAACTTTCTTTCTAAATATGGCAATCAACTCACCTTGATACACTTTATGTACAGTGCAAGTGCCATTTTGATTGAATCGACGGAAGTGGGTCTGGTGGGGGTGCTGTAATTTAACATTGGGTCTTATGGAGAATGGGCCAAATCGCCTATGGAAGCTAAATGGTTGCAGATAGAGATTAAGTTTGTATTAGAGACATATAGGAAGTTACATATGACCTACATTTTGGCTGTGTTAAAGTTGACCTCAGATGACCTTGAAAGGTCAAACTTGAGGTCAAGCAAAATGTTACAATTTTCAAAGGCTTCTAGGCTTGAAAATATTGAAGATTGGTAACATATGTGCATTGAACACTTACATGCAGTCATGCATGAAGTTTCATTTGGTAGCCTTGAACTTAACCTTCAGCGACCTTCGAAGGTCAAACTTCACATAGTGAACTTTCAATGACTTATATCACCAAAACTATTACAGATAGAGCTTAGGTTTGTATTGTGGGCATATACGAAGTCACGTATGAACTTTCATTTGGTGACATTGAACTTGACCTTCAGTGACCTTGAGTGCCCAAACTTCACAATGAAATTTCAATGACTTATATCAGCAAAATGGTTACAGATAGTTTCGGTTTGTATTGGAGATTTATAGGAAGTCATACATGAACTTTCATTTGGTGACCTTGAACTTGACCTTCGGTGCCCTTCAAAGGTCAAACTTCACATAGTGAAATTTCAATGACTTCTATCACCAAAAGTATTAGAGATAGAGGTTAGGTTTGTATTGTGGGCATATAGGAAGTCATGTATGAACTTTCATTGGGTGGCCTTGAACTTGACCTTCAGTGACCTTCAACGGCCAAACTATTCAATGAAATTTCAATGACTTATATCAGCAAAATCGTTACAGATTGAGTGTAGGTTTGTATTGGAGACATATAGGAAGTCATGTATGAACTTTCATTTGGTGACCTTCATATTGACCTTTGAAGGTCAAACTTGACCAAGAGAAAATTCAATGACTTCTGTCACTGAAAAGGTCACAGATGGAGCCTTGGTTTGTGTTACTGACATAGGAAGTCACATATGAACTTTCATTTGGTGACATTCAACTTGACTGTTGGTGACATTTGAAGTTCGAACTTGACATAATACAATTACAATGACTTGTATTTCCAAAACGGTCACAGATGGAGTCTAGGTTTGTATTAGAGACTTATGGGAAGTCATGTATGAAGTTTCATTTGGTGACCTTCGTATTGACCTTCAAAGGTCAAATGTGACCTAGTGAAAATTCAATGACTTGTATCACTAAAATGGTCACAGATGGAGCCTAGGTTTGTGTTCCTGACTTCACATATGGAATTCAACATATGACCTTTTCAAATTTGGACAGTGAAATTCATTTGTATCACGAAATGGTCAGTGACCAAGGTTTGGATGAGTTGGTCAAATAAAGTCCATTTGCTGACCACAACTTGACAGTGAAATTGACATATTGAATACATTTGACATATTTCAATGACTTGTATCACCAAAATGGTCAGAGCTTAGGATTGATTACAGAAGGTCTTTTGGATGAACTTTTATTTTGACCTTGACATTGCTTTTTTAAATGTCAAAATATTTTCATAACTTGTATCATCCATTTAACACTCCTGTAAACCATAAAATTTTGACATTCTACAAGTCAGGGGTCTGACATTCAATTTTAAAGTAAAACAGCACATTCCACAATGACATATTGAAAACATTTTGAAAGGACTTTGCTTGTGGCCTTATTTGAAACCAGATGCTTGATGACTTGTAATCACCAAAAATGCTTCACCAAAACTGCTTCAGAGCTTAGGATTGTATTACAGAAGGTCTTATAAATGTATATGAACTTTTATTTGGTGACCTTGACATTGCTTTTCATTAATTGAAATGTCAAACTTCCCATGAAATTTTCATAACTTGTATCATCGCTGTAAGACTGCTTGCCAGTAAGCTACAGGACCATTGGTTATATTTTTGGAAACATATTAACTTGCTGTCACTGCTTCCTGCCTTTGATTCTGTTTTTATTGCTATGTTCACAGAAATTCCCACAACCCCCAGATGCTTCTGTTTTCCCCACTGTGTCCTCCACACCAGAAGAACTCCTTACCTTCACTTCAACCTTTTTTGACTCATGGTTGAAGAAAAACTGCCCGGAACCCATGGAGCTCTGTGATTTCCCTTTACCCTCAACTTTCAGGGAAGAGGGAAAGAAAAGTACCCCAGCGCCCCTCAGCACGTCCCAGAGTAGAGTTGAGGAAGGGAAAAGACAACAGCGGAGTGGACTACCCCCAAGTAGTCTCGCTGCATCAATGTATCTCTCGCCTTATCTATCTATTACCTTTTTTTGTTTTTCTCTCTACTATGTTCTGCACTTTGGATGATGATGTTTTATGCTGTAAAGAAAAATATTTATTTTATAACTGGAAGAAACATCGGATTTAGACGAGTAGTATGCAAATGATAGACCAAGAAGAATTGCACACAAGGGATAAAACTGTTGTGTTTTCTGCTTTTTATTTACGAGGGTGCATATTTGTAATGTGAAAGTTGCACATTGTTTATTTGCTGCCAAGGAAAATACAAGTTCAGAAAAAACAACTGAAATAACCAGTAATCCAGACTGCAACCTGTGCAGCACTGGCAGGGCAAACAGTAACACTCCTGCAAGTAAACATAAAATTTTATGCGAGTACAGAAGTAGAAATATGTATGAAGTACAAGTCAGGGGTCTGATCAGCATTCAATTTTATAGTAAAACAGCACATTCCACAATGTTCAGGGGTGTCTTTGGTGGAAACATTTTGAAAGGACTTTGCTTGTGGCCTTACCTTTGAAACCTAGATGCTTGATGTACTGGTGGGGTAATGTTGACACACCATGAGCAAACTTTATAACCTAAGTTTCTCTAATTGATGTATATCAGCCTAACCCTGTAGCATGTTTTTATATCATGAGGCTATGTCCTCCTCCAAAGATCCTGTGTTTCAATTACGTTGTAGTACCGCTGTCAACCTTATTGTACATTGTAAGCACTCTCTGGTCGAATAGGCACCTGCATTCTCTATGTGTCAGCTGAGCAGGAAGTAAGGGCATCTAATACAATGACTGGTACGGCTCAGCTAGTTTACTGGCTGTGTGTTTTTAAGGGAGGCTCATTCTGCTACTGTGAAATCAGTGAGTTTTTCAGTTAAGGGATCAGCCTTCAAATACAAGTGGGCATTTGAACCTGGAGGAAAATAGGAAATAAGCAAAGCAATTCACAGTAGATTAGGCTTTTGCATGACAGATAGAATGTTGTATATAAATTGTTTATATTTCTTGTACATATTTACAAAATGAGTGCTCAGTGAGAATTTACAATGGACTGGTATTATTAGCGGAATTTCTAGTTATAGAAGTATGAGGACTTAACCATGTTTCTGACTAATGTTTAATAAGGTCTGTGATTGCACTTATGAACCTTGCATATTTTGCATTGCATATAACTGCTTTTTTGTGATCGTGTGGGAAATTCTGAAAAAAACCCAAAAGTGCCAGAAAAACAATTTGGACGATTGACTGAAACCTGACATAAGATGGATGAATTCATATTCTGTTTCATAGCATTTTATTTTGTTGACCACGGTTGAGCCGCATGTTACCATCATAATAAAAAACCACGTAGCATACAATAGATAAGCTCTGTTTATTCAAAATAATTACAGGTGCAATGTGAAAATATTTGGTAAAAATGGTTCTGTAAATGCATACTAAACATGTATGTTCTCTGTTCAATTTTATAGGATAAAGAAAAAATTTCTGCAGTAAGTGTGTCTGCTATAGAATGGGCAATTGAAATTTATATTAATTAACCTTTCTTTTTTTTGTTAACATATACAATGTATGCATACAATGATCTTTTTAATATCAAATGTGAAATGATTTCAGCACCTTCTGGCAAAATTTTAAACCAGGGATGCACGTTTGTGATCCATCTCATTGTCATGGTTCAGACATTACACGCTGACCACGATGCATGTTCATCCTTGAAGCACCCTCAGTGGTAGCTTATGTTAGATAATATTGACTCGCAAAGAGGGGTCAAATTAAAGTATGTTCCATAATCATTTGTGCAGGGCTATTGAATGGACAAATTATGTGATAAAGGGATGTGAAGTTTAGAGCATAACACTTTGCTGAATTGTGCAGACCGTGCCTAATTTCTGTAGGTAGCAATTCAGCAACCAAGCATGCCAGTAACTTTTACCAATATCTGCTGCTTAAGGGAAGAGTTTTAAATGGACATGAAGATGTTAAATGTGCTCCAACACCTGTATTGCCTCGATTTTAGTATTGAAATAAAAGTGAAAATCTTTATTTTGAACAAAATGCATTGTTTTAATGTGCCATCACATTTTAATCAACAAGTCAATTATTGGCATGATATGCATTGTTAATTAGCCTAATTAATGCAAAATGTGTCTACTATATGACAAGGGTATGATAGGTTTAACATACTTGTATACACATAAAAAAAGGACTGTTAGTTATTTGTAATATTTGTTGTTTAACATTTAGCATATGCCCTGATAAACTGGGTATCTAAGTTGATAATTACTTGAAATTAATGTTTGAGGACTGTATATCTGTTTAACTGTTATTATGTCTTGATGTAGATGCAGAGGTGTATAAAGTACTGGAAAAAAATAACTAGGTAAAAGTAGAAGTGCCATAACTGAAAGTTACTTTGGTGAAAGTTGAAGTCACCCATAAGAAAATTACTTGAGTAAAAGTCTTAAAGTAGCTTACATGAAATGTACTTAAGTACCAAAAGTATCTTGTGAAAAAATATACTTCAGTATCAAAAGTACAAGTACAAAGTATTTTTCATAGTACGCATAGAAAGAAGCAAAGCAACCACGCATTGTTCTCTCCTTGTGCTCTTTAATCCATTTCAGGTGAATGAAAGATACAGTATTCAAAAAACAAACAGGCGGTCTTTCCTTTATATACTCCTTCTTCTTCGAGTTTACTGGCAGTTTAAAAAACCACTATAATTGACTATATTTGATGGTAGAATTGCATAGTATCAATACCATGTCGAATTTTTTCTTCAGAAAAGTGATTTTTCTTAACTACTAATAGGGATACCATTGGCTCACTGTAGCTGAAGTGGTTGCTACAGAAGACAATGATTTTTTCTGAAGCAAGAGATATTTTTTTTTGAACTGCTGGATAGGTACTATGAGCAAGTATATTGAGCAGTTTGCACATCAGGCTTAGCTGAGGAGTTTAATTCAGGCAACTCCTGAAAAACAGGGATTGGAGTGAACTCGTCCATAATCTAAACCAGGGATCTTCAAATCCGGACCTCGTATCCAAATTCAGGCCAGGTTTTCTTTTATTTCAGGTAAGTAAATGAACATTTAGCGCCCCTGATTGGCCAGCCTTTACACCTGACTCCCAGATAAACGGAGGGTGGAAAACCAGCAGGTCTCGGACCTCGAGGACCGTGATTTGAGGACCAGGGTTCTAAATCGTGTTCAAGCTTGGCTTTCTTGTGAATATTCTATAACTGATCCGGATGTACCATCTAGTGATAGAATATTGTAACTGCGTGCATAAATTTCCAGCTCCATGTCCGCTAGCGGACACATCTGCACAAAGCGCTTAAGATAACCTGCCGAGCACCGTTGTTCTTCTCAAACACGCCACATCCAGATAATCCGTAAATGATGAATTACATTCATATTTTAATTTGTAACGAGTAACGAAGTGGCCAGTGTCAAAGTAATGAAGTAAAAGTATACTTTTTATTATGCCTCGGTGTGCGCATGCGCACAGCGAGCATACGGTACTCAGTCTGTGTATTTGTTTGTTTGTCTGTCTGTTACCATCATAACTGCGACAGCGTGTGCATCCAAGCTAAAGTAACAATGCCAACGAGTGACAAACACTGTTCTCTTGATTTTAAATGTGCCAGAATTTTGAAAAAGGATTCAGTTCATTTTTTGTAGCACTTCATGTTTCAGTATACACGTTTTGTGTACATAATGTTAAGCCACACCCACATGATTTTGGCACAAGGACCGCACTCTATTGACTGTTTATGTATTCAAGCTTGCTTTTATGTTACTGTACAACTATTGTACATCAGTAGTGGCTAAGCAATACACACCGAGGCATCAGCACCTCTGGTGCTTTCATCTTTTAAATGTAGTAGAGTAAAAGTAAAAGTCCCGGTTTAAAAAAAAAAAACTCAAAGTACAATCCTCAAAAAACTACTTAAGTACCATAACGAAGTACATGTACTTTGTTACTGTACACATCTGTGTAGATGTGAGCACCATATAGAGTTACTTTTGTTTGGGAATGACTCTTTGGAGATTCCTGCTTTCCTATTCCTCCTGTTCTTTCTTTGATTTCCATCCTAGTTCCACAAACATACTGAGATGAGGAATAAATATTCTGCTTCTCCTTCCCATGCTTGCACATTTGAAATACTTGGCTGTTCATACCAGGGTGTGAGCTTTTTTGATGAGTCAAGTGTGTTAGACACCTTGGCTGACCCTAATATCATTATGCTTATTTTCACTTTGACAATTTCCTTGATTTTGGATTCACTGTTTTCAAGGACAACACAAGGTACCTGAATAAAAACAATATCTGTTTGAAACACTGACTGTATCAAGCAGCGAATAAAATGCACTCACGCGTTGTAATGTGCAAAACCATGTGCAGTGTATCCTTCATGCTGTAATTTATTACTTGCTCAGAACTGGGGCTGACCTTTGCTTGGGCGTATTACATTTTAAGGACTGCTGGAAGAGCTCCAGTTCTATCCCTAGCACCTGCTAAATCAATTCAGTGGGGCCCTTGTTTACGTTTTGTGGTTCTTACAGCTGGTGTCCTTGGTGTAGAAATGACTGAAATCTTAAAATGCGCTGACTACTCACTGTGTCGTAAAATTCAGGGTTATGGCAGAATGCCTCATGCCTATATGGTGGTACACAAGGCACGTTTTGTTTAAATTATAATAGTTGTTTCTTAATTTCAAGAGACATTCCATTACACTTTGTGGTATAGACATATGTGACTACATGTTCACATAGCCTCTATTATTTTTAGAGCAGCTAAAGCAATCAAATATTACTAGGTGTAATTATAAGTGTAGGCACAAAACAATTAACCTGTAATTTGCCATAACCTACTGTATCATTGTGTTTCTCACAGGTGGCTTCATCTTGTTAGTTATGATTAGTGAGGGTTATGACATAGTTGAGATTACAGAGACATGGCTTAGTGAAGAGGATAGAGATGAATGTAATATAGAAGGTTATAAGCTCTTTAGGAAGGATAGATGTAATAGGCGAGGAGGAGGCGTAGCACTCTATGTGAACAAAAACATAAATGTACAGGAAATTCCCGAAATTGAACATTCTTTGCCCTGTGAAGATGTCTGGGTCAGGCTCATTGGCAAATATGAGACAGGTTTAAACAAAGGAGTATGCCATCGACCGCCAGCTTTGGACAATATTGTCAATGAACTGCTCTTTAAGAGGATTAGGCAAGCTTGTAGAGGAGGAGGGACTATTGTTATGGGAGACTTCAATTGTCTTTGTATCAATTGGGAAATGGTGAAAGGACAGGGTAAAGGGGAGGAAGAATTTCTGGATGTTATAAATGACAATTTTTTGGTGCAGTATATTAATAAACCTACAAGAGAGGAGGCAATTTTAGATTTAGTGCTTTGTAATGACTCTGATAGACTTAGCAATGTTGAGGTATTGGAGCCACTTGGGACTAGTGATCACTCTACTGTTAATTTTGACGTTTCATGGGAAGTTAAAAAGGTGTCTTCGAAAACCAAAATTTTTAATTTTTAGGCGAGCAAACTTTGACAGGATGCGCTCATATCTAAGCAAAATAAAATGGAGACACTTCTGGACTGTGAATTTGTAAATGAGATGTGGGAAAGATTTAAGGGGGTTTTACTTGATTCACAATGTAAATTTTATTCCAAAGGTGTCCAAAAGTAAGCTGAAAAAGCAAAATCCTCCATGGATGACCACAGCTATTCGTAGGAGTCTGAGGAATAAGAGGAATCTTTATAAGACGTACATAAAGGATAACAATGAGAATACTAGGCTGAATACTGTAAAATGCGAGCTGTGGTCAAAAAAGAGCTGAGGAATGCTAGAAGACTGTATGAAAGGCAAATTGCTGAAGGGGCAAAAACTAATCCTAAGCGCTTCTTTCAGTACTGTAGCAGAAAAAGGAAAGTCAAAGGAGGTTAAGTGCATAAAGAATAAATATGGATCGCTGCTATATGATAACAAGGATATTGCGGATACCTTAAACAGTTTTTTTGTTGAGAATTTTACCTCGGAGCAGGTTTTTATTCGGCCAGAGGGCATGTCCAATGCTCAAGATTATTTTGCGGAAATTGAGGTTAGGGATAGTGAAGTATTAGACAAGTTGCATAAACTAAAGGCAGATAAGGTGGTGGGTCCTGATGGCTTATATCCTGGAGTGCTCAGGGAAGTTAGTGAGATCATCTTTAAACCGCTCTCCGCTATTTTCAGAGGGTCTTTAGAAACTGGAGAAATACCAAATGATTGGAAGCAGGGAAATATAACACCAATATATAAGAAAGGGGACCGTACTGAGCCAGGAAACTACAGACTAGTCAGTTTAACTTGCATTGCATGCAAAATACTGGAATCTATCATAAAAGACGAGCTGGAATTATTCCTTGAACGTAATAATATTTTGAGGGATAGCCAACATGGTTTCCGTAAGGGAAGGTCATGCCTGACAAACCTCCTGGAATTTTTTGAAGATGCCACCAAGACTTATGATCAGAGCAGGGCTTACGACATCATATACTTGGATTTTCAGAAAGCATTTGATAAAGTACCGCATGAGAGACTAATTTTTAAAATGAGCTCCATTGGAGTTACAGGAGGTATTCTGGAGTGGATTCAAAACTGGTTACAGGACAGAACACAAAGAGTGGTGGTCAGTGGAATCTCACCTCAGCTAGGTATGGTGGGGAGTGGCGTCCCTCAGGGATCAGTGTTGGGACCCCTGCTGTTCCTCATCTACATTAATGACCTTGATAAAAATATTGAGAGCAAATTAATTAAATTTGTGGATGATACTAAATTGGGAGGTTTGGCAAATAGTTTAGACTCTACTAAAGTGATTCAGGAGGATTTGGATAGAATCCAGAGTTGGGCAGAAATGTGGAAAATGAAATTTAATTTAGCAAAATGTAAAGTTGTACTTGTAGGTAATAAAAACATTAGACAGGATTACCTCATGGGAGGTTTAAAACTGGAATGTGCTCCACATGAAAAAGATCTAGGAGTGATTGTTGACCAAACCCTCACAGGTTCTAGTCATTGTGCCGTAGCAGTTAAAAAAGCCAATTGGATGCTGGGATACATTGCCAAAAGTATTGAGTACAAATCCAAGGAGATGATACTTCTCTTGTACAACACATTCGTCAGACCACATCTGGAGTATTGTGTACAGTTCTAGGGACCATACTTTAAGAAAGATATAGAGGCTCTAGAAAAAGTTCAGAGAAGAGCAACTAAGCTGATTCCGGGTATAATAGATGAAAGCTATGAGAACAGGCTGAAGATCCTTAATCTTTTTAGTCTTAGGAAAAGGAGACTCAGGGGTGATCTGATTGAGGTCTTTAAATATGTTAAAGGGATTAACAAAGTGAATTATGTAGGATTCCTTCGGCCAAGTTCTGTTAGTAGAACACGGGGTCATAAATGGAAGTTGACCAAGGGTAAATTTAGCACTGATTTTAGGAAATATTTTTTCACCCAAAGAGTAATTTCGATGTGGAACAGCTTGCCTGACCATGTTGTTGAGGCAGAAACCTTGGGAATTTTCAAGAGCAGGCTTGACTTAAAGCTAGATACCATTGAGTAATTGAGTATCTGAAGTGATATATTCACAATAGTTAAAAGAAACTGGCGAGCCTAGTTGGGCTGAACGGCCTGTTCTCGCCACTCATGTTAAGTTATTTTATGTTATCTTCTCAAGTTATACTTTGCTCATACAGGAATTTTGCACGAGGAAACTGAAATATTTGTAACCTTCAAATGAATGACCGTTGCAAAATGAAATTGGTTATTTTGCAATGTATAGCCCCAAATCAGAAATTCGTCCATCCATTTTCCTCAGCTTATGCAGGGCCAGGTCACAGGGGTTGCAGACTAAGCAAAGTGGCCTAGGCAACCTCCTCCCCAACTACTTCCTCCAACCATTCGTAGGGAACTCAAAGACGCTTAAAAGCCAGCGGGAAGATATAATCCCTCCAACATGTCCTGGGTCTGCCTCGGGGCCTCCTCTCAGTTTAACATGCCTTGAAAACTTCTAGAGGGAAGCCTCCAGGAGGCAACCGAACCAGATGCCCGAACAACCTCAACTGACTTTTCTCAACACGGAGGAGCAACAGTTCTACTCTGCGCCTCTCCCAAGCAGTTTTCCACTCTGCTTGGGACAAGCATAAAGCCAATCATCTTATAAAACAATAGCTCACAGAAAGGAGTCCCAAATTTTTAGGGAAAGCATAGTCACACCAAATATTGGCTTTTTATGGTAAATTTCTCAGATATTAGAAACTTTTAATTTCATTACTTATGCAAGCATATTAGTCCAACAAAATTGCTTCAAATGTGCCCTAGGACTTTTACGCAGTTCCGTATATCTCGACAAAAGTAAATTCAAATTCTAACAAAATTGACACAGACATTGTTTGGCGCTTAGCTATCAAATGGTCCAAAAGGTGTGTACAAATGTCAAACAGTGAGGGCACAGTAATACTGAACATCTACTGATTACACAAAAATTTTTATTTCATGAGAGAGTTGATCAAACTTTACCAAAAATATTTAAAGATACACCTGAAATCAGCAGAATTATGAACAATTTTTTTTCACAATTTTATCACCATCTTGTTAATTATAGTGATTTTTAAAGTGTAAACTGATGAGGCCCTCAGATTTTTACAAGCATAAAATTAATTATCAGCTCACAGTGAAGACTAGGCAAAGACTGGGTGATGGAGCCCTGCTTCAGAAATGAAACAATTAAGGCCACAAGGAAATTAATTAACAGCTGAAGACTAGCAAGACAAAAGAAATATTCCGTCCGAGGTCTGAACCCTACAAAAGGTTGGGCTGTCTCAAATCTCACCTTTGTATTGAATCCACCAACTCTAACAAGCCACAACTGAGAAAATAGGTCAGTTAATCGAGTGCTGCTACCTCAATCCTGGGTCATGGGTTTGATTCCTGCAAAACTCCAGTTTATTACTGCAAATTTAAATTCCCAGCCATTTCACATTCCAAACTGCAAAAAATTAATAAAAATCACTTGCATCTCCCAGAGACTTGAAATTTTCAGACTGTCAACTGAAGTGGGATGAATCTTTTCCACCCTGATACCTACCCTAACAGAGAAGTTGCACTCCTCTTTTAATCACAAAAATTGATTCTAGTCCCACAACCTCATCCTGGTAAACCATACATTACATGTAAAAACCAATGTGTTTTTTTGAAATTGTCATCCCAAGAATAATCAAAAAATTGTGGCACAATTAGGTTTATAAGCTCTCAGTGTGATATTTTCAACATAGTTTGAGCAATCTTTATCAAACTAAATGCAAATGTCTGTACTCTCCAGACAATATATGTAAAGGCTTGTGTCAAATGATTAACAGGTGATCACAGTGAGATAAACTATTGTCTCTGAAATTGATTCCTGTCATCTTCAATGGAAGAATGTTGCCTTTCCATAACTGAGCGGAGCCTAAAGAGTGGCATATAGGTCCCTGTGGTTGTGGGTTCAAGTCCAGTGTGGTACTTTTTTTTCCTGCCCATGTGAGAACTAAGGCTTAAACTTCTTCATTTAACCTTCCAAACACGCATCTACAGAAATTAGTAGGTTGATGTGATTCAAAATTTTATTCCCAACAACTTAATTTTGCAATGGATTCACATTTTTTATTGCGCTAAAGAGTTGATTAAACTTCACCAAGACACTTCACATCGCGCTTAAAATTGGCATAATGCACTACAAAAAATGCTTTGAGTGTACAACTTGTAATTGCGTAATTCTTATTTTTTTCAAAAATTTTATCACCAACAACTCAATTATTTTGAATTATGTAAGTTTAAACTGAAAAATGTGGCCCCATTTGGCCTATGTCCATGTCTTTCAAACTGAGAAAAGGCAGTGGCCTGCAGTATAAGTCTGCTCACCAGCGGACACAAAGGCCTTGAGTTCAAGTCCGGGTAACTGACTCCTACTTGTCAAAAGCCATTTTATCGAGCTTTTCAACCCATCATCCTTTTCTACAAAATTGCGCATTGTGCTTTGACCCTGTCAATTGCCGCTTGCAGCTATAATTTAAAATTTGATTCTTGCAACATATTTCCAAAAAATGTTTGAACAGTTAAGTATTTACTGCTTTGTAATGCTACCATTCCTTTTCACAACACTTATCATTAAAAGACTGAACACACCAAGTGATTAAAAGTCTTAGATGCAATTCTGTTCCATTCTTCATGCAAGCAAATTTTAAGGTGTGCAGCAGTACAGGGTCTTCACTTTTAAATTTTGCATTTCAAAACACGCCACACATTCTTTACTGAGAAGTTGAAACTGCAGGCAAGCCAGTTCAACTCTGCATGGGTGCCCCCAGAAAAGATGGTGTGCTGAAGGCAGCTTATGTCTCTTAAAAATCTGAGAGTACTTTTCAGCGTTAATGGTACTTTCACAGACATGCACGTTACCCTTTCCTAGGGCACTGACACAACCCCATCCCATGACAAAGCACGGCCTTTAGACTTGTTACGAACAAGTCCGGACGGTTCTTTTTTCTTTGTGGTCCTGAGCAAGCGGCTTCTATTACTTCCCCAAATATCATGAAATATTGATTAGCCTGATTATACATTTCAACTGTAGGATGGTCCATTGTGGATGCTTCCAAGCCCATAGAAATCGGCGGTGCTGCTGGACACTGTTGATATAAGGATTTAACTTCCATTTGTGGTTGTAACAACAGATTGTAGCATTTGACTAAGGTTTGCCTACGTAACCCTCAGGCCAAGTGGTTATATCACATAGATAAAGGATGGTTTTTCATGCAGTGCCGTCTGGATGCTCAAAGATTACGGATATTCAGTTTAGGCTTGCACCCTTGCCCTGTATGCACAAAAATTCATCCAGATTACATGAATCTTTTAATTATGTTATTCATCATCGAGGGTGAAATATCCAAATCCCTTCCTATCTTTCTTTAAATAACATTGTTTGAAAACTTTCAATGTTTTTTACTATTTATTTGTTTATTTGACAGGGACAGTGCACAGCTTCTTATCTGTGCCAGAGTTAGCGATAAGCTCTTTTTCCTCTTTAGTCCCTGGGCAGGAGACAGAGACTAACATCCATTATCAAGAAAATTAACACTTTAGTTGAAAAACACAGTTAAAATACAGTACATTATCAATATGCAGCAATAACATCAGCAGCAACAACAACAGACAGATTTCACAACATTTAGACCCCGCAATAATAAAAACCAGATTTCATAACATGAAGACAGATCAAACATTTGCATTTATACATTTTAGGCGCATGATTGGGTTGGTTTTAGCCATGAATCATCTTGAATTTATAATCAGAAAAGCAACAGCACATTCTGATATCATTTGATACTGAGTTCCAAAGGCCAGTTGCTCCCTAAAGAAATGGCTGATCCGCCCGAACTCAGCAAATCTGCACTGTATCACACAGTCACCTTTGTTTGTCGTCCTGATATGAACTCTTTTAATAGGGGAGCAGCCAGATCTTTGATCACTTTGTACAGAAAACTAGCATCAGCAAGACACATAAAGCTATCAAAGATTAAGAGGCCATCCAACTGAATGATGTTGCATTGATGGTAATGATGGTAACTTGATGGCTTTTTGTCCAGTGTCTTGAGTGTTTGTTTTTGAAGTGTTTGCAGTGGAAGAAGTGCTATTTTTCCAGCTTGTGATCAACTTGTGATACAATATGAAATATGTGAAAAAATCTTTGAGTGCACATACAGAATGGCTGCATCTGAGGTTAACTGGTTTTTGATAAGCCTAAAGTAACTTAGATTAAATTTCATAGTGTTACAAACCTGCTAAACTTGTTTCTTAAAAGATAGATTTTAGTCAATAAGAATTCCCAAATATTTAAATTGTGAAACAGTCTGAATTCTTTCTCTCTTCACAATGATATTGGTCTGTCTTCCATTTTTCCTTAAATAAAAGTACAAACCCCAATTCCAATGAAGTTGGGACGTTGAGTAAAACGTGAATAAAAACAGAATACAATGATTTGCAAATCTCATACACCAACATTTTATTCACAATAGAGCATAGACAACAAATCAGATATTCAAAGTGAGACATTTTACCATTTCATGAAAAATATTAGCTCATTTTGAATTTGTTGGCAGCAACACGTCTCAAAAAAGTTGGGACAAGGGCAACAAAAGGCTGGAAAAGTAAGTGATACTAATAAAGCTGGAGAAGCATTTTGCAACTAATTAGGTTAATTGGCAACAGGCCAGTAACATAACTGGGTATAAAAAGAGCATTTTAGAGAGGCAGAGTCTATCAGAAGTTAAGATGGGCAGATGTTCACCAATCTGTAAAAAACTGCGTCTAAAAATTGTGGAACAATTTCAGAAAAATGTTCCTTAATGTAATATTATGAAGACTTTGTATGTCCTACCATCTACAGTACATAATATCATCAAAAGATTCAGAAAATCTGGAGAAATCTCTGCACAAGGGACAAAGCTGAAGGTCAATATTGGATGCTCGTGATCTTTGGGTCCTCAGGTGGCACTGCAATAAAAACAGGCCTGATTCTGCAGTGGAATACATTGCATGGGCTCAGGAACACTTCCAGAAATCATTGTCCGTGGACACAGTTTTCTGTGCAATCTACAAATGCAAGCTAAAACTGTATCATGCAAAGAAGAAGCCATATGTGAGCACAATCCAGAAACGCCACCGTCTTCTCTGGGCCAAAGCTCATTTACAATGAACTGAGGCAGAATGGAAAACTGTTCTGTGGTCAGATGAATCAAAATTTGAAAGTCCTTTTAGAAACCACCGGCACGCCCGTGTTGTGCGGTCTGAAGAGGAGAGGGACCATCCAGCTTGTTATCAGTGCACAGTTCAAAAGCCTGCATCTCTGATAGTCTGGGATTGCATTATTACCCATGGCGTGAGCAGTTTACAGACCTGGAAAGGCACTATCAATGCTGAAAAGTATATAGAGGTTTTACAAGAACATTTTGTCCCATCCAGACACTGTCTCTTTTAGGAAAGGTCTTTAGGACAATGCTAAACCACATACTGCATCCATCACAACAGCATGGCTTCACAGTAGAAGAGTCTGGGTGCTGAAATGGCCTGCCTGCAGTCCAGACTTTTCACCAATAGCAAATATTTGGCGAATCATAAGACGGAAAATCCGGCAAAGAAGACCCAGGACTGTTGAGCAGCTAGAATTCTACATCTGACAAGAGTGGGACAATATTCCTCTCCCAAAACTCCAGCAACTGGTCTCCTAATTTCCCAGACGTTCACAGACTGTTGTTATAAGAAGAGGGGATGTTACACAATGGTAAACATAGCCCTGTTCCAATTTTTTTGAGATGTGTGCTGCCATCAAATTCAAAATGAGCTAATATTTTTCATGAAATGGTAAAATGTCTCACTTTCAACATCTGATATGTTGTCTATGTTCTATTGTGAATAAAATATGGGTTTATGAGATTTGCACATCGTTGTATTCTGTTTTTATTCACGTTTTACACATCCCAACTTCATTGGAATTGGGGTTTGTACTAGGCCTGCACGATACATCGCCAGAAGATCGTGATCTCGATTCACCCCTCGCACGATCTAATTTCTAAATGTCAACGATTTTCCAGCATTATTTCAGGAGCCGCAGAGCAAACTAACTCGGTAGTTTTCAAAGAAAGTGAGTAATAGGCAGTCTCTTGGGGGCGCTTGAGGCCGCCCCCAAATGCAGCACTGACGTTGCATTCGCGCTCATCCTATGGCAAAGCAGCTCTACATCACTTGAGTTCGTGTAGAAGCCAGAGAAGGTAAACAGCAAATGGCGTTGGTCTTTCGAATCAATCAGAGTTGGCTAGCAGTGCAGATTCAGAAGTAGAGAGGGAGACATGGAGAAATGTTAAAGTGCCGAGTGCAGGAAAGTTTGTGGTCAGGAAAAATAAACGCAGAATTAACACTGATGAAAATCCACCTGAGGCATTAATAATAACTCCCGCAACGGGGCGAGCGGACGAGCTCGCTATTTTTGCTTCACGAATCAGATCTGATGCGGTCATGACCATACAGATGCCCAACTTCAAAGCCATGAACAAAGCAACGTCAAGGCTTGCAGAATTATCATTGTCTAAAGAGCAATAGCTCACCTTGGTCCCATGCTCAATTGACAATCAAGCACTTGATTCGCACAATTACAAATTTGAATCAGAAGATGGACCAATTTATTTTTATATTGTTCTTTTGGCAGTCGCATTTTGAGATTAAAATGACCAGGAAACAGCACACATTCACCTGCGTGTGTTTGCCAGATTATTTTTATAGGCTTACTGTGGGTGAAAACACTTGTGGACCAAATGTTCTCCTAACCTTTGTAAATCTACCTTCAAGGAATGGACACATTCTCCAGAGTCTGATGCAATCAGGTTTATTGCAAGTCGCTCAAAGTGAAGTACAAAACCCAGGCTGGTCTCATAAACCACATAGCATTCATTCTTCTTCAATCACCCGACACAGACTGACCACTGACTGTCCGAACCCTCGTATTTATTATCGTTTTGGCACGTCCCTCTAGGTGGGATTAAACATGACTCATCCCACCTTATCCAACATTATTACTTTTTGATTGGTTCATTGTCATATAGCAACACTCCACCCTAAGTAACAAGTTTGGCATTATATCATAGTGTAAATTAATTTTAAGCCTCCAGGGACGCTCGAAGACCACATATGAGCCTCCAAAACCTTGGGTTCAGTGAAAGTTCAGTAACTTATCTGGGTCATGGATGGTTCCAGAACACTTAGGTGCGCATGCTCAGGTACTGGGACTGGGCCGACTGATATGGTCATTCCGGAAGATTAGCTCATCCAGCCAGCCTTGGTTTGCCTGCTAGAGGCCTTCTTATCTTGCTTTTTTGACTGATTTATGAGTTTTTGTTTCTTCACAGCTCCACAGGCTTGCAGCAGTTCTAAGGGGCCATAAGAATCTGGCTGAGTTTTCTCTGTTGAACTGTGATTATAGTAATACTCTGAATTTAGAACCTTTTGGGATATTTTCCCCACCACATTACATTTGACGATTTGATGTGAATACGAAAATGAATGACACCTCACGGTGGATAGGCTTAATGAAATGTTTTCCACATTGCGTCGGCCTATATTGTTATATTTTTGAAAACCAGGGCCATATTAAAATAGTTTTATTGTTATTGGTTATTGGCACTCTTACACGGAAGACTTGTTTGGTATGTCCACTTCTTATGATCGCTTTTTAATCATTATAGGCTACATTCCGGTTGTACTTGTTGACTAAATAAATTGCTTAATTTTTAAGCTTCTTTTCCACCGAACGCGAAACGAATTATTCGCACGACAGATTAGTGCATTCAAAACCAATGCCAAGACGCATTGACTTTGAATGTTAGCTGTCGTGCGAAAAAATCGTTTCATCGTTCGTTGAAAAACACAAAGTAGCTACTCAGGAATAGATTTTGGTTATGCTAATTATTATGCCTCGGTGTGCGCATGCGCACAGCGAGCATACGGTACTCAGTCTGTGTATTTGTTTGTTTGTCTGTCTGTTACCATCATAACTGCGACAGCGTGTGCATCCAAGCTAAAGTAACAATGCCAACGAGTGACAAACACTGTTCTCTTGATTTTAAATGTGCCAGAATTTTGATTTTTTGTAGCACTTCATGTTTTTCAGTATACACGTTTTGTGTACATAATGTTAAGCCACACCCACATGATTTTGGCACAAGGACCGCACTCTATTGACTGTTTATGTATTCAAGCTTGCTTTTTATGTTACTGTACAACTATTGTACATCAGTAGTGGCTAAACAATACACACCGAGGCATCAGCACCTCTGGTGCTTTCATTTATCAAGGTGATGGAGCTGACTTCAAAAGCACCAGAAGCATTTTAAACGGCCACTGAAGTTTGATAACCATTTTTTCAAGACTGCAGGTGGATGATACGAGGTTTGGCTTTTAAGGGTTCCCCAAAACTAATCTTGGTTTATGCTGGAATGCAGTCGGTGTGCTGCTTTCTCTCCGTGCTGGCTTTTGTTTGTGTGCAAAATCTGCAAATGTGCCTCGGATGGGCTTGCATCGGTGCCTGCCTGTTTGATATGACATTATAATTGAGCAGTTATCATCTCCTGGGGTGCAGTTTGACATTGTTGCATCCCGAGTTCAGGGCCATGTGGAGTCAAAAGAGCACTTAAGGTGCACTTATTTTGCCTTTTTTTTTTTTTTAACCTTTTTTAAACTGCACTTTAATGGCCAGTTTTTTTTTCTTTTTTTTTAATGACTACTATAAACATTTCAGTTTGTGGGAAAAAATCGTGCCAAAGAATCGTGATCTCAATTCTAAACAAAAAAATCGTGATTCACATTTTTTCCAGAATGCAGCCCTAGTTTGTACATACAAGCAATTTTACATACATTAAGTGTCAGGCAAGACTCCATGAGGCAGTTGTAAATTTCACCCCTTGCTGATGTTAAGTTGGCTGCCACTTCATGTCTGCCTTTAGCATGCGCAAAAAATGACAGTGTCATCTGCAAACATTAGCTTGAGCCCAGAGAAGTCAGCAATGCTTGCGAATTGTGTTGATATATTTCTTATTTATTTAAAACAGGGACAATACATATTAATAAACATTCACATGTAAATATGCAAGATTGTAGCCAATGACTAATTTCCATCTTTAGTCCCCATGACAGGTTGATATTAACATCAATAAAAGTACAACAAACAAACAAATATATAACAAACAATAATGCTCATAACAGAACAAAAGTTGGGGGACCATATACAATATAGCTGCAATCAAAATTATTCAACCCCCAGTGCAAATTAGGTTTACTGGAAAAATGTACAAACTTTCAATTGTTAGCAATGAACAAATCAAACAAGAACAATTAAAATGGCTCAACACAACAAATATTACAAGTGGCTTCTCCAAATTCAACACAAAATGCCACTTTTACTGACTACTGCAGGCTCAAAATTATTCAAGCCCTTCATGACAAGCATCTTTAATACTTAGTAGAGCAGTGGTTCCCAAAAGTGGGTCCTGGGGACCCACTGCGTATGTCGGTTTTGCTCCAACCACAATTACGATCCCAGAGTTTTAACAAGCTGTTCATTTTTTAATTAGCAGTTGCTTGTCGAATCTGAGGACATTTTACCCCTTAAACCACATTATGACAGAAATGGCTACGCATTCCATGAAATTTCAAAGCCCAACATTCATATTTTTTTATTTTGATGTATTCCACGTAAGCACACGACAATCAAAGGTGGCAGTATGTTTCATGTGATCAAATGCAAGACTGCAATCAGTCAGTAATCTGGTGATTAGGGTTCTGAATGCAGGTGCTCAGGTTCTTTCCTGAAACCAATCAAGTGACATTTAACAGGTTTGACTCATCGTTTGCTTTGTCTTTGAATTCTTAATTGCCTAATAATTGTTAGCTTTAATGACCTTGGGTCCACAATTTTATCTACTAGAAGCCCATTTATAGATTCATGTCATCAGTTGCAAATTTCCATTTTTTTATGTTAGAGAAGTAATTTCCAATTTAGCACACTATGAAATGATTTTCATCATGGCCATTTTTGACATGTGGTTTAAAAGGATAAATAATCAGCGTGAACAAGAATAGTGCAATCAAGAGCAATGAGCAACTCATTAGCATTCTAAGATTGGAGCTGTGGTTGACACAAAAACCTGCGTACACAGTGGGTCCCCAGGACCGAGTTTGGGAACCACTGTAGTAGAGAACCCTTTTGCCACTATGACCTGCTGGAAATGTGATGCATGGGTGGATGTCAGCTTTTGGCATTATTCCCAAGGAATCTTAGCCCAGTCCTCAAGGACAATGGCCTCCAGTTCACTAATCTTCTAGGGTTTGCAAGCTGCAACGGTGTTCTTCAAATCCTATGAGAGATTTTTTATGGGGTTCAGGTGAGGCGACTGTGATGGGCACTCTAGAATCTTCCCAGACTCCTGAAACCAAGCCTTGGTGGATGTTGAGGTATGCTTAGGATCATTGTCCTTTTGGAAGGTCCAATGATACCCAAGCGTCAGCTTCCCTACAGACGGCATGACATTTTCTACTTGGATACCCTACTTGACTGAATCCATCTTGCCCTCCAACTTTGCAGATTTCCAGTGCCAGAGGAAGCAAGGCAGCTGGAGAGTGTCAAACAGCCCCCACAATTCTTCACTGTAGGCAGAGTGTACTTTTCAGCATATGCTTCTTTATTCCTCCTGCAGACATACCACTGATTCCCCAAACTTCTGTGGCTTATTTATATGGGTTTGAGCATTTTGGAGCTTGTGCTTTTGGATCAGTTGTGGTGTATGTCTTGGAGACCTTCAACGTTTAGTATGCCCCCTACTGTGCAAACTGAAACCTCAATCCCTCCTGCCTCCAAGTCTTGCTGCGGGTTTCCTGCAGTTACTCGAGGGTTTTTGACCACCCGTCTCCTCAGGAATCTGGTGACAGCCATTGATAACTTCCTCTTTCTGCCACATCCTGGTACTGCAGCCACTCTTCTTTAAACTCTGAACTTGCGAACTATGCTTACTAGCCTGGTAAAACCAGACTCTGCTACTGCGCGTTTCCAGACATTACAGAGTCTGGCCAGTCGTCATTAGCAAGTGTTTACTTCCTGGTGGGTGGGCGCTTGTCTAAAGTTTAAAATCATTGGTGTACCCGTAAACTAATCACTAACGTTTGGCGATGACATATGTTATGCGCCGGCTCAGCCACCTAGTACATCTGCTGTAAACACAGTCCTTCATACCAGGAATGCAGCGAAAACAAACTGATCAGTACATTAAAGTTAATACTGTGCCCATACATATGCCCATCTACCAAACTTTAGCCTTCACTCATTCACTTAAAGGTGCTCTTTCTGTTCTCCTTACAAGAAACAAACTGTTGAGCTATCGTTTTTCCTGCAGATACTGCTGCTGTTAAAAAAAACGTAAGAGACCCAAAACCAACGGCAGAATCGACGAGAATAAAGCATTATTTACATCAGGACGAAATCTGCGTTGACACGAAAACTGAACCGTTAACCATATACTTGCGCTGACATCATACCGAGCTCGCCATCTAACTTTATAGCAACACAAAGCGTTTGGCTGTCTCAGACAGCCATTTCATTCATGGATAATGACAACATAACACTGAGACAGCGAATAGGTCTTGAGACACCTAACAAAAACACGGCTTTTTAAAAAGTTCGCTGCTAACTTAAATAGTGTGAAATTAGCGGGCAATGAAACACAAGAAGCTACAAGCTAGCTGAGGTGGTTCGGCTGTCCCTCACAGAGATGAACAGGGTGCCTAGTAGATATGACAATCTGTAGGGGAGTAGCGCTACAACATCATTTCCATTCAAAAAACTAACCAAACATTCATCTTGTTGTGGCTATAAGTCGCTGATACCCAGGATTTTCTCCACAACAGAGCAAATGGCCTCCCGTGTATCTATGTCTGTGGCCATTATTGATTTCGGAGATTACAATTTCAAACCACGTGCAGCTGCTACATCATGGATCTCGGCCACGCCTTCTGTTGTTGGTTGGTCTGGTGGACTTTCTGCCGAGGTAAACGAGGCAGAGCTCCGAAAGTGACCAGACTGAGTACTGAAGCGAAATGAAAAAAGCGGAAGTGCAAGGCTGGCGGAGTCAGGGCTATATGCTTCCAACTGTATCTCGACAAAAATTCAGTGCCTGTGCTACCTTTTTGTATCCTTTTCCTTATTTGCGCCAGGCAATGATCTCCTCTATTAGCTTTTTGGACAATTCTTTTGACAGCCATATTTCTAATATGCAATCAAATGTCGCTGTCAACAAACCCTTAGTGAGTGCAAGTATCTGATGTGTTCTATCTCAAGCAAACCTGATGAAACTAATTAAACTCTTGATTAGCTGCATTAGGTGCGCTTGAGACAACACCTCATTTGCAAATATGCTCTTATGAGGGATTCTATTCAGGGGGTTGAATAATTTTGAGACTGCAGTAGTCATTAAAAATGGCATTTTGTCTTAAATTTGGAGAAACCACTTGTAATATTAGTTGTTTTGAGCTATTTAAAATGTTCTTGTTTAATCCATTTATCACAAACAGCTGAACATTTGTAAATTTTGCTATTAAACCAAATTTGCTGGGGGGGTTGAATAATTTTGATTGCAACTGTAACTGTAAGCCAAAGTGCTTGAGTGCTAAGGTGCTTGAGTACTAAAGTGCTGGAGTGCTTAAGTGTTTAAATGCAAAAGTGCTCTGGAGCCAAAGATTTTAATTGCTCATATTATTGCACATTGCCCCTGTATTGCACATTGCCCTATTGCACAAGTTTATAAGGTGCTAGTTTATATTGCACAATGTCCTATAGCACATTTGCACATACAGATGTATGTCTGCAGGTATTATAGCACTAAATTAGCATACATTGATGTATTTATTGCACAATATTACATACGTAGGGTGTACGTATGCATACAGGAGCAGGCTTGATTTATCACCAGCCACCTCCTCGTATGATACCCCCAACAGACAGGCCCACACATACAAAAACATCAAACAAGTTTAAGATAAATTGTGAGTGCAGTTTTGATGATCCAGTAACCATGTTTTTAGATGTTTGGTAAATGAGTTAAGAGTTGGGAAATCCCATATATCACTTGGTACTGTGTTCAAGGTTTGGGACGCTCGATATGAGAACACACTGACTGCCCAAAAACACTTTTTCTAAATGGAACTAGACAATCGCCTCTAGAGCCTGCTCTAGTTGACCTATTTGGACTGTTCTTCATAAATTCCTCTAAGGGGGGTGGAGCTAGACCATGAAGGATTTTGTAGACCAAAACAGCATCTGCATGTTTTATTATATTTTCCCAGCTCAATATGTCATATTTCTTCAAGATGTTGCAATGGCAGTACGTATTGGGCTTTTTATCTAAAATTTTTATAGCTTGTTTGTAAACCATCTCAACAGATTTTAGTGTGATCTTTCATGCCAGTGCCCAAGTTGTTATACAGCAAGTTAAATGTGACATTATCGTTGCAATGAAATATAGTTTAGCTGAATCAATAGTTAAATTATTTCTAATGTATCTAAAATGAGATAGGTAAAATTTTATTCTACTCACTGTTCTTTTTACTTGTTGTTTAAAAGCAAAGCTGTGAATCTATAATGATTCCGAGATATTTAAAAAAGGTGACATCGAGTCAAAAACCTTTTTTACCTTGTCTATGTTGAATAACGGTAGTCTACCGCATTCAAGAACATACGAAAAGGGCTAGACATTCTGAACATCTCCGTTTCATAGAAATTCCTCTTTTTAAAATGACCGCCAGAAAACGGGCCAATCTGAACAACGCATACATATGATGTCATATGTATCTCACTGCCGCCCCACTCTTATTCCGTTTCTTCCCTTCAATGTAATTTGCATACACCCGCTCTCCGCCCCTACGGAAAGTAATTGCAGCAGTGTTCGTGAAGTTCAAGGTGAAATGGCGAGTTGTGTACGAGGTGTGCTCTTCCAGGCTGTGGAAGCAGTGTGCAAACGTTCCATAACCTTCCAACCGAAAGAAATGCACGAGATGCGTGGCTGCTCTTCATTTTTAATCAGATTTTGCCTACGTAACCCTCAGGCCAAGTGGTTATATCACATAGATAAAGGATGGTTTTTCATGCAGTGCCGTCTGGATGCTCAAAGATTACGGATATTCAGTTTAGGCTTGCACCCTTGCCCTGTATGCACAAAAATTCATCCAGATTACATGAATCTTTTAATTATGTTATTCATCATCGAGGGTGAAATATCCAAATCCCTTCCTATCTTTCTTTAAATAACATTGTTTGAAAACTTTCAATGTTTTTTACTATTTATTTGTTTATTTGACAGGGACAGTGCACAGCTTCTTATCTGTGCCAGAGTTAGCGATAAGCTCTTTTTCCTCTTTAGTCCCTGGGCAGGAGACAGAGACTAACATCCATTATCAAGAAAATTAACACTTTAGTTGAAAAACACAGTTAAAATACAGTACATTATCAATATGCAGCAATAACATCAGCAGCAACAACAACAGACAGATTTCACAACATTTAGACCCCGCAATAATAAAAACCAGATTTCATAACATGAAGACAGATCAAACATTTGCATTTATACATTTTAGGCGCATGATTGGGTTGGTTTTAGCCATGAATCATCTTGAATTTATAATCAGAAAAGCAACAGCACATTCTGATATCATTTGATACTGAGTTCCAAAGGCCAGTTGCTCCTAAAGAAATGGCTGATCCGCCGAACTCAGCAAATCTGCACTGTATCACACAGTCACCTTTGTTTGTCGTCCTGATATGAACTCTTTTAATAGGGGAGCAGCCAGATCTTTGATCACTTTGTACAGAAAACTAGCATCAGCAAGACACATAAAGCTATCAAAGATTAAGAGGCCATCCAACTGAATGATGTTGCATTGATGGTAATGATGGTAACTTGATGGCTTTTTGTCCAGTGTCTTGAGTGTTTGTTTTTGAAGTGTTTGCAGTGGAAGAAGTGCTATTTTTCCAGCTTGTGATCAACTTGTGATACAATATGAAATATGTGAAAAAAATCTTTGAGTGCACATACAGAATGGCTGCATCTGAGGTTAACTGGTTTTTGATAAGCCTAAAGTAACTTAGATTAAATTTCATAGTGTTACAAACCTGCTAAACTTGTTTCTTAAAAGATAGATTTTAGTCAATAAGAATTCCCAAATATTTAAATTGTGAAACAGTCTGAATTCTTTCTCTCTTCACAATGATATTGGTCTGTCTTCCATTTTTCCTTAAATAAAAGTACAAACCCCAATTCCAATGAAGTTGGGACGTTGAGTAAAACGTGAATAAAAACAGAATACAATGATTTGCAAATCTCATACACCAACATTTTATTCACAATAGAGCATAGACAACAAATCAGATGTTCAAAGTGAGACATTTTACCATTTCATGAAAAATATTAGCTCATTTTGAATTTGTTGGCAGCAACACGTCTCAAAAAAGTTGGGACAAGGGCAACAAAAGGCTGGAAAAGTAAGTGATACTAATAAAGCTGGAGAAGCATTTTGCAACTAATTAGGTTAATTGGCAACAGGCCAGTAACATAACTGGGTATAAAAAGAGCATTTTAGAGAGGCAGAGTCTATCAGAAGTTAAGATGGGCAGATGTTCACCAATCTGTAAAAAACTGCGTCTAAAAATTGTGGAACAATTTCAGAAAAATGTTCCTTAATGTAATATTGCGAAGACTTTGTATGTCCTACCATCTACAGTACATAATATCATCAAAAGATTCAGAAAATCTGGAGAAATCTCTGCGCACAAGGGACAAAGCTGAAGGTCAATATTGGATGCTCGTGATCTTTGGGTCCTCAGGTGGCACTGCAATAAAAACAGGCCTGATTCTGCAGTGGAATACATTGCATGGGCTCAGGAACACTTCCAGAAATCATTGTCCGTGGACACAGTTTTCTGTGCAATCTACAAATGCAAGCTAAAACTGTATCATGCAAAGAAGAAGCCATATGTGAGCACAATCCAGAAACGCCACCGTCTTCTCTGGGCCAAAGCTCATTTACAATGAACTGAGGCAGAATGGAAAACTGTTCTGTGGTCAGATGAATCAAAATTTGAAAGTCCTTTTGGAAACCACCGACGCCGTGTTGTGCGGTCTGAAGAGGAGAGGGACCATCCAGCTTGTTATCAGTGCACAGTTCAAAAGCCTGCATCTCTGATAGTCTGGGATTGCATTATTACCCATGGCGTGAGCAGTTTACAGACCTGGAAAGGCACTATCAATGCTGAAAAGTATATAGAGGTTTTACAAGAACATTTTGTCCCATCCAGACACTGTCTCTTTTAGGAAAGGTCTTTAGGACAATGCTAAACCACATACTGCATCCATCACAACAGCATGGCTTCACAGTAGAAGAGTCTGGGTGCTGAAATGGCCTGCCTGCAGTCCAGACTTTTCACCAGTAGCAAATATTTGGCGAATCATAAGACGGAAAATCCGGCAAAGAAGACCCAGGACTGTTGAGCAGCTAGAATTCTACATCTGACAAGAGTGGGACAATATTCCTCTCCCAAAACTCCAGCAACTGGTCTCCTAATTTCCCAGACGTTCACAGACTGTTGTTATAAGAAGAGGGGATGTTACACAATGGTAAACATAGCCCTGTTCCAATTTTTTTGAGATGTGTGCTGCCATCAAATTCAAAATGAGCTAATATTTTTCATGAAATGGTAAAATGTCTCACTTTCAACATCTGATATGTTGTCTATGTTCTATTGTGAATAAAATATGGGTTTATGAGATTTGCACATCGTTGTATTCTGTTTTTATTCACGTTTTACACATCCCAACTTCATTGGAATTGGGGTTTGTACTAGGCCTGCACGATACATCGCCAGAAGATCGTGATCTCGATTCACCCCTCGCATGATCTAATTTCTAAATGTCAACGATTTTCCAGCATTATTTCAGGAGCCGCAGAGCAAACTAACTCGGTAGTTTTCAAAGAAAGTGAGTAATAGGCAGTCTCTTGGGGGCGCTTGAGGCCGCCCCCAAATGCAGCACTGACGTTGCATTCGCGCTCATCCTATGGCAAAGCAGCTCTACATCACTTGAGTTCGTGTAGAAGCCAGAGAAGGTAAACAGCAAATGGCGTTGGTCTTTCGAATCAATCAGAGTTGGCTAGCAGTGCAGATTCAGAAGTAGAGAGGGAGACATGGAGAAATGTTAAAGTGCCGAGTGCAGGAAAGTTTGTGGTCAGGAAAAATAAACGCAGAATGAACACTGATGAAAATCCACCTGAGGCATTAATAATAACTCGGGCGAGCGGATTGATTCGCTATTTTTGCTTCACGAATCAGATCTGATGCGGTCATGACCATACAGATGCCCAACTTCAAAGCCATGAACAAAGCAACGTCAAGGCTTGCAGAATTATCATTGTCTAAAGAGCAATAGCTCACCTTGGTCCCATGCTCAATTGACAATCAAGCACTTGATTCGCACAATTACAAATTTGAATCAGAAGATGGACCAATTTATTTTTATATTGTTCTTTTGGCAGTCGCATTTTGAGATTAAAATGACCAGGAAACAGCACACATTCACCTGCGTGTGTTTGCCAGATTATTTTTATAGGCTTACTGTGGGTGAAAACACTTGTGGACCAAATGTTCTCCTAACCTTTGTAAATCTACCTTCAAGGAATGGACACATTCTCCAGAGTCTGATGCAATCAGGTTTATTGCAAGTCGCTCAAAGTGAAGTACAAAACCCAGGCTGGTCTGCGCAAACCACATAGCATTCATTCTTCTTCAATCACCCGACACAGACTGACCACTGACTGTCCGAACCCTCGTATTTATTATCGTTTTGTACGTCCCTCTAGGTGGGATTAAACATGACTCATCCCACCTTATCCAACATTATTACTTTTTGATTGGTTCATTGTCATATAGCAACACTCCACCCTAAGTAACAAGTTTGGCATTATATCATAGTGTAAATTAATTTTAAGCCTCCAGGGACGCTCGAAGACCACATATGAGCCTCCAAAACCTTGGGTTCAGTGAAAGTTCAGTAACTTATCTGGGTCATGGATGGTTCCAGAACACTTAGGTGCGCATGCTCAGGTACTGGGACTGGGCCGACTGATATGGTCATTCCGGAAGATTAGCTCATCCAGCTAGCCTTGGTTTGCCTGCTAGAGGCCTTCTTATCTTGCTTTTTGACTGATTTATGAGTTTTGTTTCTTCACAGCTCCACAGGCTTGCAGCAGTTCTAAGGGGCCATAAGAATCTGGCTGAGTTTTCTCTGTTGAACTGTGATTATAGTAATACTCTGAATTTAGAACCTTTTGGGATATTTTCCCCACCACATTACATTTGACGATTTGATGTGAATACGAAAATGAATGACACCTCACGGTGGATAGGCTTAATGAAATGTTTTCCACATTGCGTCGGCCTATATTGTTATATTTTTGAAAACCAGGGCCATATTAAAATAGTTTTATTGTTATTGGTTATTGGCACTCTTACACGGAAGACTTGTTTGGTATGTCCACTTCTTATGATCGCTTTTTAATCATTATAGGCTACATTCCGGTTGTACTTGTTGACTAAATAAATTGCTTAATTTTTAAGGCAGCGAATGAATTATTCTGACGACAGATTAGTGCATTCAAAACCAATGCCAAGACGCATTGACTTTGAATGTTAGCTGTCGTGCGAAAAAATCGTTTCACGTTCGGTGGAAAAGCAGCTTTAGTTCGACAAAGTAGCTACTCAGGAATAGATTTTGGTTATGCTAATTATGAACAGCACAGCGAAAGCATCGGTTACTCAGTCTGTGTATTTGTTTGTTTGTCTGTCTGTTACCATCATAACTGCGACAGCGCAGTGCATCAAGCTAAAGTAACAATGCCAACGAAAGTGACAAACACTGTTCTCTTGATTTTAAATGTGCCAGAATTTTGATTTTTTGTAGCACTTCATGTTTCAGTATACACGTTTTGTGTACATAATGTTAAGCCACACCCACATGATTTTGGCACAAGGACCGCACTCTATTGACTGTTTATGTATTCAAGCTTGCTTTTATGTTACTGTACAACTATTGTACATCAGTAGTGGCTAAGCAATACACACCGAGGCATCAGCACCTCTGGTGCTTTCATTATGTCAAGGTGATGGAGCTGACTTCAAAGCACCAGAAGCATTTTAAACGGCCACTGAAGTTTGATAACCATTTTTTCAAGACTGCAGGTGGATGATACGAGGTTTGGCTTTAAAGGGTTCCCCAAAACTAATCTTGGTTTATGCTGGAATGCAGTCGGTGTGCTGCTTTCTCTCCGTGCTGGCTTTTGTTTGTGTGCAAAATCTGCAAATGTGCCTCGGATGGGCTTGCATCGGTGCCTGCCTGTTTGATATGACATTATAATTGAGCAGTTATCATCTCCTGGGGTGCAGTTTGACATTGTTGCATCCCGAGTTCAGGGCCATGTGGAGTCAAAGAGCACTTAAGGTGCACTTATTTTGCCTTTTTTTTTTTAACCTTTTTTTAAACTGCACTTTAATGGCCAGTTTTTTTTTCTTTTTTTTTAATGACTACTATAAACATTTCAGTTTGTGGGAAAAAATCGTGCCAAAGAATCGTGATCTCAATTCTAAACAAAAAAATCGTGATTCACATTTTTTCCAGAATCGTGCAGCCCTAGTTTGTACATACAAGCAATTTTACATACATTAAGTGTCAGGCAAGACTCCATGAGGCAGTTGTAAATTTCACCCCTTGCTGATGTTAAGTTGGCTGCCACTTCATGTCTGCCTTTAGCATGCGCAAAAAATGACAGTGTCATCTGCAAACATTAGCTTGAGCCCAGAGAAGTCAGCAATGCTTGCGAATTGTGTTGATATATTTCTTATTTATTTAAAACAGGGACAATACATATTAATAAACATTCACATGTAAATATGCAAGATTGTAGCCAATGACTAATTTCCATCTTTAGTCCCCATGACAGGTTGATATTAACATCAATAAAAGTACAACAAACAAACAAATATATAACAAACAATAATGCTCATAACAGAACAAAAGTTGGGGGACCATATACAATATAGCTGCAATCAAAATTATTCAACCCCCGGTGCAAATTAGGTTTACTGGAAAAATGTACAAACTTTCAATTATTAGCAATGAACAAATCAAACAAGAACAATTAAAATGGCTCAACACAACAAATATTACAAGTGGCTTCTCCAAATTCAACACAAAATGCCACTTTTACTGACTACTGCAGGCTCAAAATTATTCAAGCCCTTCATGACAAGCATCTTTAATACTTAGTAGAGCAGTGGTTCCCAAAGTCGGTCCTGGGGACCCACTGCGTATGTCGGTTTTTGCTCCAACCACAATTACGATCCCAGAGTTTTAACAAGCTGTTCATTTTTTAATTAGCAGTTGCTTGTCAGATCTGAGGACATTTTACCCCTTAAACCACATTATGACAGAAATGGCTACGCATTCCATGAAATTTCAAAGCCCAACATTCATTTTTTTTTTATTTTGCCACTTTAATCAAAGGTGGCAGTATGTTTCATGTGATCAAATGCAAGACTGCAATCAGTCAGTAATCTGGTGATTAGGGTTCTGAATGCAGGTGCTCAGGTTCTTTCCTGAAACCAATCAAGTGACATTTAACAGGTTTGACTCATCGTTTGCTTTGTCTTTGAATTCTTAATTGCCTAATAATTGTTAGCTTTAATGACCTTGGGTCCACAATTTTATCTACTAGAAGCCCATTTATAGATTCATGTCATCAGTTGCAAATTTCCATTTTTTTATGTTAGAAGTAATTTCCAATTTAGCACACTATGAAATGATTTTCATCATGGCCATTTTGACATGTGGTTTAAAAGGATAAATAATCAGCGTGAACAAGAATAGTGCAATCAAGAGCAATGAGCAACTCATTAGCATTCTAAGATTGGAGCTGTGGTTGACACAAAAACCTGCGTACACAGTGGGTCCCCAGGACCGAGTTTGGGAACCACTGTAGTAGAGAACCCTTTTGCCACTATGACCTGCTGGAAATGTGATGCATGGGTGGATGTCAGCTTTTGGCATTATTCCCAAGGAATCTTAGCCCAGTCCTCAAGGACAATGGCCTCCAGTTCACTAATCTTCTAGGGTTTGCAAGCTGCAACGGTGTTCTTCAAATCCTATGAGAGATTTTTTATGGGGTTCAGGTGAGGCGACTGTGATGGGCACTCTAGAATCTTCCCAGACTCCTGAAACCAAGCCTTGGTGGATGTTGAGGTATGCTTAGGATCATTGTCCTTTTGGAAGGTCCAATGATACCCAAGCGTCAGCTTCCCTACAGACGGCATGACATTTTCTACTTGGATACCCTACTTGACTGAATCCATCTTGCCCTCCAACTTTGCAGATTTCCAGTGCCAGAGGAAGCAAGGCAGCTGGAGAGTGTCAAACAGCCCCCACAATTCTTCACTGTAGGCAGAGTGTACTTTTCAGCATATGCTTCTTTATTCCTCCTGCAGACATACCACTGATTCCCCAAACTTCTGTGGCTTATTTATATGGGTTTGAGCATTTTGGAGCTTGTGCTTTTGGATCAGTTGTGGTGTATGTCTTGGAGACCTTCAACGTTTAGTATGCCCCCTACTGTGCAAACTGAAACCTCAATCCCTCCTGCCTCCAAGTCTTGCTGCGGGTTTCCTGCAGTTACTCGAGGGTTTTTGACCACCCGTCTCCTCAGGAATCTGGTGACAGCCATTGATAACTTCCTCTTTCTGCCACATCCTGGTACTGCAGCCACTCTTCTTTAAACTCTGAACTTGCGAACTATGCTTACTAGCCTGGTAAAACCAGACTCTGCTACTTCGCGTTGCTTCGTACACAGAGTCTGGCCAGTCGTCATTAGCAAGTGTTTACTTCCTGGTGGGTGGGCGCTTGTCTAAAGTTTAAAATCATTGGTGTACCCGTAAACTAATCACTAACGTTTGGCGATGACATATGTTATGCGCCGGCTCAGCCACCTAGTACATCTGCTGTAAACACAGTCCTTCATACCAGGAATGCAGCGAAAACAAACTGATCAGTACATTAAAGTTAATACTGTGCCCATACATATGCCCATCTACCAAACTTTAGCCTTCACTCATTCACTTAAAGGTGCTCTTTCTGTTCTCCTTACAAGAAACAAACTGTTGAGCTATCGTTTTTCCTGCAGATACTGCTGCTGTTAAAAAAAACGTAAGAGACCCAAAACCAACGGCAGAATCGACGAGAATAAAGCATTATTTACATCAGGACGAAATCTGCGTTGACACGAAAACTGAACCGTTAACCATATACTTGCGCTGACATCATACCGAGCTCGCCATCTAACTTTATAGCAACACAGTTTGGCTCTAAGCGTTTGGCTGTCTCAGACAGCCATTTCATTCATGGATAATGACAACATAACACTGAGACAGCGAATAGGTCTTGAGACACGAACAAAAACACGGCTTTTAAAAAGTTCGCTGCTAACTTAAATAGTGTGAAATTCGCGGGCAATGAAACACAAGAAGCTACAAGCTAGCTGAGGTGGTTCGGCTGTCCCTCACAGAGATGAACAGGGTGCCTAGTAGATATGACAATCTGTAGGGAGTAGCGCTACAACATCATTTCCATTCAAAAAACTAACCAAACATTCATCTTGTTGTGGCTATAAGTCGCTGATACCCAGGATTTTCTCCACAACAGAGCAAATGGCCTCCCGTGTATCTATGTCTGTGGCCATTATTGATTTCGGAGATTACAATTTCAAACTCGGCGCAGCTGCTACATCATGGATCTCGGCCACGCCTTCTGTTCGTTGGTTGGTCTGGTGGACTTTCTGCCGAGGTAAACGAGGCAGAGCTCCGAGTGACCAGACTGAGCACTGAAGCGAAATGAAATTAAGCGGAAGTACGAAGGCTGGCGGAGTCAGGCTATATGCTTCCAACTGTATCTCTACAAAAATTCAGTGCCTGTGCTACCTTTTTGTATCCTTTTCCTTATTTGCGCCAGGCAATGATCTCCTCTATTAGCTTTTTGGACAATTCTTTTGACAGCCATATTTCTAATATGCAATCAAATGTCGCTGTCAACAAACCCTTAGTGAGTGCAAGTATCTGATGTGTTCTATCTCAAGCAAACCTGATGAAACTAATTAAACTCTTGATTAGCTGCATTAGGTGCGCTTGAGACAACACCTCATTTGCAAATATGCTCTTATGAGGGATTCTATTCAGGGGGTTGAATAATTTTGAGACTGCAGTAGTCATTAAAAATGGCATTTTGTCTTAAATTTGGAGAAACCACTTGTAATATTAGTTGTTTTGAGCTATTTAAAATGTTCTTGTTTAATCCATTTATCACAAACAGCTGAACATTTGTAAATTTTGCTATTAAACCAAATTTGCTGGGGGGGTTGAATAATTTTGATTGCAACTGTAACTGTAAGCCAAAGTGCTTGAGTGCTAAGGTGCTTGAGTAATAAAGTGCTGGAGTGCTTAAGTGTTTAAATGCAAAAGTGCTCTGGAGCCAAAGATTTTAATTGCTCATATTATTGCACATTGCCCCTGTATTGCACATTGCCCTATTGCACAAGTTTATAAGGTGCTAGTTTATATTGCACAATGTCCTATAGCACATTTGCACATACAGATGTATGTCTGCAGGTATTATAGCACTAAATTAGCATACATTGATGTATTTATTGCACAATATTACATACGTAGGTGTACGTATGCATACAGGAGCAGGCTTGATTTATCACCAGCCACCTCCTCGTATGATACCCCAACAGACAGGCCCACACATACAAAAACATCAAACAAGTTTAAGATAAATTGTGAGTGCAGTTTTGATGATCCAGTAACCATGTTTTTAGATGTTTGGTAAATGAGTTAAGAGTTGGGAAATCCCATATATCACTTGGTACTGTGTTCAAGGTTTGGGACGCTCGATATGAGAACACACTGACTGCCCAAAAACACTTTTTCTAAATGGAACTAGACAATCGCCTCTAGAGCCTGCTCTAGTTGACCTATTTGGACTGTTCTTCATAAATTCCTCTAAGGGGGGTGGAGCTAGACCATGAAGGATTTTGTAGACCAAAACAGCATCTGCATGTTTTATTATATTTTCCCAGCTCAATATGTCATATTTCTTCAAGATGTTGCAATGGCAGTACGTATTGGGCTTTTTATCTAAAATTTTTATAGCTTGTTTGTAAACCATCTCAACAGATTTTAGTGTGATCTTTCATGCCAGTGCCCAAGTTGTTATACAGCAAGTTAAATGTGACATTATCGTTGCAATGAAATATAGTTTAGCTGAATCAATAGTTAAATTATTTCTAATGTATCTAAAATGAGATAGGTAAAATTTTATTCTACTCACTGTTCTTTTTACTTGTTGTTTAAAGCAAAGCTGTGAATCTATAATGATTCCGAGATATTTAAAGGTGACATCGAGTCAAAAACCTTTTTTACCTTGTCTATGTTGAATAACGGTAGTCTACCCGCATTCAAGAACATACGAAAAGGGCTAGACATTCTGAACATCTCCGTTTCATAGAAATTCCTCTTTTTAAAATGACCGCCAGAAAACGGGCCAATCTGAACAACGCATACATATGATGTCATATGTATCTCACTGCCGCCCCCCACTCTTATTCCGTTTCCTTCCCTTCAATGTAATTTGCATACACCCGCTCTCCCGCCCCCTACGGAAAGTAATTGCAGCAGTGTTCGTGAAGTTCAAGGTGAAATGGCGAGTTGTGTACCGAGGTGTGCTCTTCCAGGCTGTGGAAGCAGTGTGCAAACGTTCCATAACCTTCCAACCGAAAGAAATGCACGAGATGCGTGGCTGCTCTTCATTTTTAATCAGATTCCCACTACATTCAACCACAGACTGTTACTTTGCTCAGCCCATTTCACCTCTGACAGTTTTACTAACCTGGCACAATTTCAAAATGGCTTCTCGCAGCGTTTGGTGTACGAAGCAGAGCAGTTCCGACTTTGCGTCTACCTCAACAACCAGTACAAACTTGTAAGTATCAAGTTGTTGTTAGATTGTTTTTAAAAAGTTAAAAATAAAATATATTCAGTTTGCTTGTCTAGCCAGTGTCGTATGACGTGATTATCACTCAACAACAGCTCTGAAACAAGATCTGAAATAAATCCGTGAAGATTGTTGTTGCCAAAGAGCCTGCCATGCTCACATTAAGACGGTGGGAGGTCGGCATCTGCGCCTTTAGTTTGTGAAGATGTTTCGCCTGGTGTGTCAACACCAAAACATGTGGGTCTAGCGCATTTTTTAGGATTATTCGCCGTAGTCCGCAATTACTCAATGAATGCTTATTAATGAGATTCTCACGCGGAATTAAAATCCTTGTGCCTTGAAGTTTCAGTTTCACTTACGTAAAGGTGAATTTCACCGCAAGTAACATGGAAAGCGATTATGACTTGCTTCGCTTTAGGCAGCAAAGCCAGCCAATCAGCGTCAAGTGCTTGCATTTCATAATGAGGTTGCCAGTTAACCCGAAAGGTTGCCAAACAGGTGCAAAACAACGCGTTCAAAATCCCCCACCCTAACATAGCTTTTTGAGAGAGGTTTTTAGGAAGCTTCTGAGGCATTACAGACCGAACCAAAATTTTGTGGTGTATATGTCACTTCACTGAACAAGGATAAATACCCCGTTCAACCATTCTAGGTCACCTTTAAGCTCATGTACCACTCCAAGCTTTGTCCCATGTACAAACACATCAGGAACTATATCATCATTTGTCTTTTTAGAAAAAAACATGCAGACAGTTTTTGACACGTTGAGATGTAACTGAAAGCATTGCAGCCAATTTGACACATTAATCATAGCAGCTGATAGATCTTGTGCAGCTTGGAGTTTGTTTTTAGCATATACATATACGACTGCATCATCAGCATACATCTGACAAGTTACATTGGATGAACAGCTACTAGGTAAATCATTAATATTGAGACTAAATAACAGCAGTCCTAAGACTGAGCCTTGAGGTACACCAAGAGTATTATCAGAAGTTGCAGATGTGACATGATCTAACACACTGTTTTTTCCTATATGTGGCTTCTCCTTTGAATAGCAGAGTATTTACTTGCATTGATTTGGCCATGACATACTGCATTCAATGACACAAGTCATTTGAAGGATTTAATAGCCCATGTGGTTACTTCCATTGCAGAAGCATGCCAGTTCTAGAAGCAGAGCTATCAGAAGGGTCGAAGGTCTTGTGCATCCAATGTTGGTTAATCTTTTACCTACCAAGATTGGCACAGTTTCACCTGATTCTCCTATTTTTTTCTTGATATAATTGACTGTCACTGTTGAAATTCAAAAATTCAATACCATCACAGAATTAAAAATGTTGTTCTAAACTGTTTGACTATTTGTTTACCTTTTGTGTCTGCTCAATTTATACCCAGTCATTATTAATTAACCTGTTTCAAATTCACCTATTACCAGTAGAATGATGTCAGTGGTTAATTTTCTGAAGATTCCACAGTGTTTCCAGACTTTCGATTCCTCTGTCCCAATTTTTTTGGAACTTGTTGCACGTATCAAATTCCTAATTTGCCAATATTGTCAAAAATCAATGCAACTGATGAGGTGGAACTTTAAATATTTTTGTTTGTGCTGTTTTCAACAAGAATTGACAAATTCTGTTTTTATTAGCATTTTACATTCCACCCCAATTCTTGGGGAATTGAGGTTCTACTTAAGGAACTAGCATTTCAGATGAGAATTAGGCTTTCCATGAAGTTTTCAGTTCCTCCATATTCTGCAATGAAAAATTCAGTAAAATTTCAAAGCAAATCAAAGCATTTAAGTCCAACATTTTTATATTTCTACATGCCTTTCCAAGCCATCATAATTCATCTTCGTCTCCATCTTCAGTATCCTCACTAGAAATTTAAAAAAAAAAATCGCTCAATTAGATTACAATGAAGTGCAAAAGTATTGGACAAGTGATTTTTTTTTTCCAGAATTACGACGCTGCTAGCTCAGTAATAAAAATAAAAGTTGCTATAGAGGTAGCAAATGCTGTGGGGATAGCATGTATTAGGAAAAAGAACAAAATTTTACCCCCACAAAATGTTATTAGCAAAATACTACAGTAGTCCAACGCAAAGGTATAGGACACATTCAGAAATATACCTCTGAAACAATGATTAAGAAGTCATACTGCGTTGAGTATTGGTTTGACTTAATTCATAATTATTTGACAGCCAATCAGAACTCACCAAGCGACTTGACTGGCATTTAAAACACCCTCATGCACTAAAAAGCTGTCATTGTTGATATAGCTGCCACATGAGAGGTTTTCCATAATGGCTAAAGCAAAAGCGCTTTCCCAAGACCTCTGTAAGGTAATAACAGACCATCATAATGATGGAACGGGTTACAAGACAATATCCATCAAGCTCAATATCCCAATGTTGCTATTCATATGAAACGCAAATTTAATGTTAATCTAGTGCACTCTAAATATTGCAGTCGACAACTTGAGTTATTGGCCCTGAATCTTGATATTTCCCAAGATCATCATATCATGGTAGTTGGATGCAATAGGCCCCCATCTGTGACCAGTGATTCTTAGTCCACACTGGTAGACCTACTTTCACAATTGCATTATAATGAGATTGTTGTGGTAGGTGATTTTAACTTGGGCTGGCTTATGTCTGCGTCTCGTGCTTTTAAAGCTCACTGTGATTTTCTGAATTCAACACGATTGATTAATTCTCCTACTAGACCTAATCCCAAATTCCCGGAAAAATCATCACTTACAACCCCAATTCCAAAGTAGTTGTGACAAAGTGTAAATTGTGAATAGAATCAAAACGCAATGACTTTCAAATCACACCAGCCAGTATTTTATTCACAATAGAACAGAGATAACATAGCAAATGTTGAAACTGAGAAATTTTACAATTTTATCCACAAAATGAGCTCATTTCAAATTTGATGGCTTCTATAGGTCTCAAAAAAGTTGGGACAGGGGCCTGTTTACCATGGTGTAGCATCCCCTCTACTTTTTAACACAGAGTGGAGGCATCTGGGCACTGAGGAGACAAGTTTCTTGAGTTTAGTCATTGGAATTTGATCCCACTCTTGTTTAATACAGACTTCCAGCTGCTGGAGAGTTTTGGGTCTCCTTTGGCAGACTTTTCGTTTAATTATGCGCCAAGTGTTCTCTTGGTGAAAGATCAGGACTGCAGGCAGGCCAGTTCAGCACACGGACTCTTCTACTACGAAGCCATGCTGCAATAGCTGCAGTATGTGGTTTTGCATTGTCCTGCTGAAATACACAAGGCCTTCCTTGGAATAGATGTCGTCTGGGGGGAGTGTATGTTTCTCTAAAACCTTTATATACCTTTCAGCATTCATGGTGCTATTTAAAACATGCAAGTGTCCCACACCATATGCACTAATGCATTCCCATACCATCAGAGATGCCAGCGTTTGAACTGAACGCTGATAACAGGAGGGGTGGTCTTTCTCCTCTTTAGCCCGGAGGACACGATGCGGATGCCCATGATTTCCAACAAGAATCTCAAATTTGGACTCGTCTGACCACAGGACACTTTGCCACTTTGCTACAGTCCATTTTAAATGAGTCTTGGCCCACTGAACACGGCGGCGCTTCTGGATCATGCTCAACAATGGTTTCCTTTTTGCATGATAGAGTTTTAGGTGGCATCTGTGGATGGCACGGCGGACTGTGTTCACTGACAGTGGTTTCTTGAAGTATTCCTGGGCCCATTTAGTAATGTCAATGACAGAATCATGCCGGTGCGTGATGCAGTGGCGTCTGAGGGCCCGAAGATCACGGGCATCCAGTAAAGGTCTTCGGCCTTGTCCCACATGCACAGAGATTTTTCCAGTTTCTCTGAATCTTTTTATGATGTTATGCACTGTCGATGATGAGACCTTCAAAGCCTTTGCAATTTGACGTTGAGGAACATTGCTTTTAAAGTATTCCACAATTTTTTTTACGCAAGCCCTCACGGATTGGAGAGCCTCTGGCCATCTTTACTTCTGAGAGACTCAGCTTCTCTAAGACATCCCTTTTATAGCCAATCATGTTACACACCTGATGGCAGTTAATGTAATTACTTGCTAAATGTTCTTTCAGCTGATTCTCTTATATATTAATTGCTTTTTCAGCCCTTTTTTGCCTGTATCCCAACTTTTTTGAGACCTGTTGCAGCCAGAAAATTTGAAATGAGCTCATTTTGTGGATAAGAATGTAATAAGTTTCAGTTTCAACATTTGAAACGTTATCTATGTTCTATTGTAAATAACATATTGGCTCGTGATCTGAAAGTCATTGCATTTTGATTTTATTCAAAATTTACACTTCGTCCCAACCATTTCGGAATTGGGGTTGTATTTATCAGGTGTTTACTAATGCTCCTTTAAAGTATTCTGCTATTGGTGTTTTCTCTGATGTGAGTGATCACTTTGTGATAGTAGCTATTGGAGATAGAAACATCCCTAAATGTAAACCTTGTTTAGTTGAAAGGTGTAATATGAAGTTTTTTGTTGAACAAGGTTTTTTACATTATTTATTTCACTCTGATTGGAAGACAATTGCTATTATGGATAATGTTGAAATGGCTTGGAAATTTTTCCATGACAACTTCTCAAAGATTTTAAACAAACATGCTTCCAAACAAAAGTTTAGGATCAAGGGGAGGAACAACCCCTGGTTTACAGCTGAAATTTCTTCCCTGTTGCATGAACGTAATGAGGCTTGGGCTAAGGCAAGGAAGTTTGGTACTGCGGGGGAATGACTTCTCTTTAAACAGCTGACAAATAAATGCACTTGTCTGATCAGAAAAGCCTTGTCAGAGTTTTAGTTATCCATTACAACAGATCGCTTGAATGATCCTAAGAAATTCTGGAAGGTCATTCATTCTTTATCTGCATCTGAAAATGCATGTAACCTCCCTACCTTTCTAATGAAAAATTCTGTCATGGTATCTGATAAGACTGAAATGTTGAATTGTTTTCATGAGCATTTTATTAAGTCAGGGTTTCTGTTGAACAATGCATCCTCTGTAGTACTGTAGGATCAGGAAATTCTCGAGTTGCAGTCTGAAACCTCTAAAAAATTACAGCACAGAATCTCACCATTATCTGTGCCAAAGTTTATTCTAATCAAGTAAATCAGAACTAAATTAGAGAGGTTTTAGTTTAGGAATGTCTAGGTGGCCTCTCCAAATTTGAACAGTATGCCACTTTAGATTTCTCAGGTACCAAACTATAAAACTCATTTAATTTCACTTATACGTCACTACTGGCATAAATTTCATCTACTGTAATTACAACAATTTTATCTATTTTTTTATTGCAACTAGTCTTGTATACATTTTCCCATTCAAAGAAAATACGTACAAAGTAAATTAAGTTTGACTCCACTGGAGCAGATTTATTTTCAGTCAAACAAGCAAATAAACAAAATTATTAATATGAAGATAAGGTAAAAAAAGGTAAAATGTAAAAACAACAAACACCCAGCAATTATTTATACAAGAACTATGCCCCTGCTGCTCAAAAAAAATTCTTCTACCCAAGCCAAGATTCACACCTCAGACCTACCGCATTTGAATGCAATGCCATAACCACTAAGCTAACTATATAGACAGCCTCACTAATGCCGTATTGTAAATTTCAAGAGTCAGCAAAACACGTTGTACACCCCAATCTAGCACTCGAATTTCAGCATTCTCTCAGTAACTGCGCATGCATTCCTTCGAAATACGACTTCGAAAACGACTGTTGAATATTTAGTGGACAATCATAACGAAAATATCAGAAACAAACTGGTTTAGCAACTGTATATCTGCGCTCATTGCTGCGTTCTGAGTCTTCGTGTGTAATGTCGCCTGGTAGCCGGAACGCAGAAAAAGAAAAAACAGCAATCGGAACAAATACCTCAGCAACTACATACACAAAAACTGTGATTGTAATGGTGTATGCTCAAAATGCAAGTTATATATATATATGGCCATCTCCTGCACAATAACTCAGTGACTTACCCTCTAGCTATTTCCAATGAGTCATCGAGTTATGCTTGCCATGTGAGGAGTCTGCCAGCGAGCCATAGAATACTTTGATGATGTCTGCTGAATATTTAGTGGATTATAATAGTGAAAATACCAAAAAAAAATCAGTTTAACGTTTATATTCTAGTGCTCTACAAGCAGATGTGCGTAATGGCGAATGGACTCTGAGTTTCACGCACCAGGGACGCAAGGCTCCATCTCAGGCTAGGTTTGTGCAGTTATGTTGAGGGCTCGTTGGAAACGTCAGAGCCCACAGAATCAAATGGCCACCCCTAATATCAAATTGACCGCATCACAAGCCAATCACAGAGGAGAAAATACATTGGTCCAATGGGAATGCTCAGGGCTTGTCCTCTTTGGAAGCAGTGTTCAGAAAAAAAACATGCATGGAGACTGGAAGATGTAGTTTCAATATAACTCGGACACATTGGACTAACAATAGACAGCGCTGTTGCAACCGCTATTGTAATAACGGTCACTATTGTAATAAGTTATTACAATAGCGGGCACGAATGCACGGTAAACTCAGCCACTATTGTAATAAATTATTACAATAGCGGGCGGAAATATTCAGCAAAATCAACCACTTTTGAAATAAATTAATACAATAGCTGGCGCGAATGCACGGTAAACTCAACCACTATTGTAATAAGTTATTACAATAGCGGGCGCGAATGCACTTTAAACTCAACCACTATTGTAATAAATTATTACAATAGCGGGCGCGAATGCACAGTAAACTCAACCACTATTGTAATAAATTATTACAATAGCGGGCGCGAATGCACGGTAAACTCAACCACTATTGTACTAAATTATTACAATAGCGGGCGGAAATATTCAGCAAAATCAACCACTTTTGAAATAAATTATTACAATAGCTGGCGCGAATGCACGGTAAACTCTATCACTATTGTAATAAATTATTACAATAGCGGGTAGGAATACGTGGTAAGCTCAACCATAATTGAAATAAATTCTTTTGTCTTGAAATTATCCTAAAAGAATAAAATATGACGCACACTAGTATTTCATTTCCATATTTATAAATTCATTTCTTTTCATATCCGTTCCAAAAATGCATTTTGCCTATAATTGTACTTAATGAGTCACGGTATTGAATGTCACCTGCAATTCTTGTATCACCCCCCCCACCCCGTCCCAGGTCACAGTCTGTCTATCTATCCATTGGTCTGTCTTAGGCTACACGTTCGTTTGCTTTGGCAATATATTTATATGGTCAAGTTCACAATGAAAATGTTACCAAACATTTTGACTGATTATGGTTTTGACCATAATTGTTATTATTATAATAATTTATTATAGGCCTACTCTATTACAAGAGTGGTTGAGTTTGCCGTGCATTCACGCCCGCTATTGTAATAACTTATTACAATAGTGGTTGAGTTTACCGTGCATTCGCGCCAGCTATTGTAATAATTTATTTCAAAAGGGGTTGATTTTGCTGAATATTTCCGCCCGCTATTGTAATAATTTATTACAATAGTGGTTGAGTTTACCGTGCATTCGTGCCCGCTATTGTAATAACTTCTTACAATAGTGACCATTATTACAATAGCGGTTGCAACACAGCGCAGATTTACCCTTGAACACAGTTTTCTATGACAAAATAGCAAGGGTAAAGAAAAATTTTTGCTTATCGCTGTAGAATGTAAAGTGTATGCCTGCTGTTCTTTGAGTGTGGTGTTAGTTTAAAATTACTAGGCTTATATCATTGGATTCTGTGGACTTTCCTCTTTCATTTGATGTATGGTTTGTATGCATAGCACACATTCAGTAGAAACACTAGCGATGGAGCACTGATAATATTTTATACTATGTTTTGCTACATGCTTACTTGCTTGGTGCTAGAATTGTGTTTGCTTTAGGTAAAAATGGTCATCATGAACTTTTTGCCGCGTTTCTTCCCTTTAAGAGGATACGCCGCATTACGATGATACTATTAGGAAACATGCTATATTTATTATGCGTAATGATTGCCTCTGATACTGCCTCCGGTACCGGGGGCGTTTGGGTTTAAGAGGTGAACTTCACCAATTAAAACTTGTTCTAAATGTAGAAAAAAACCTCATGGTTTTCTCAAACTCTAAGAAAATCTCTGAATCAGAGCACTGTTACATTTCAGGGTGAACAAACTGACACTGTCTCCACTTACACAAATTTGAGATTTTTGATTGATGACTTTCATTTTCAAACTTTCATTTAAACCTCGCATGCACAATCTTGTGGAAAAAAATGAAATTAAAATTAGGATTTTATCTTAGAAACAAATCTTGTTTTTCTTTCAATGTCAGAAAAAGACTTGTGGAAGCTACATAGTTTCCAATTCTTGATTATGGTTGAACTGAACAAGCAATGTACAATCTTACTGGATTGTACTGGACCTTGATATGCGGTGCATTTTTGCGTATTAATTACAATGCAACTTCACAGATTCACTGCAGTTTACAGTGAATGCAATTGATATTTGTGGAGTTCAGTTAAAAAGGGACAACCAAAAAGCCGACATTATTGCCTACTATCGGTCTGGAGGTGCCCCTTGTGAACTTAGAGTTTGTTTAGAAATGTATTTAGCTAGTAGATATAATGGCATATGTTATTTAAGCAATTCTTACCTTTCTGGCATGTCGCACAGCACTTAGTAAAAATTTGAACATGAACAACTCCGCCACCCTCCAAAGCCCCACCCTCTTGCCCCCGATTGCCAGACTTCTCCTACGAAAAAAAATATAATTCGTCAGACTACAAAGGTAACTAAACATTACGAGGGCATTTTATTTTATACCACATATTGAATTGAATATTATTTAATAACTGTTGGTTAGTTTTCACTTACCGGTGCCTCTGAATCTGACTCCACCCGTTTCACTTGCGCTGCTCACTTCCTTGCGCCGCACGCAATATTTTTTTTCGTAGGAGAGTGAAACGGGTCAATGGAGTCAGATTCAAAGGCACCGGTAAGTGAAAACTAACCAACAGTAATGACATAATATTCCATTCTATATGTGGTATAAAATAAAATTCTACCATTCATCTGGGGGGTATACTACGAAGCTGGCTTAGTGATTAAGCCTGACCTCAGCACTTAGTAAAACCTGGAACCTCTTCAAATCTGGAACATGGACTAAAGTAAAAGGAGCTGCTCCGGGTTTTACTTCAGCTTAAAGTCAGGCTTAGTCACAAAGCCAGCTTTGTAGTATACCCCCCAGGTTGGCAAACGTAGCCCCGCCCCTTTTGGGGGGAAAACAAACCACACTCCCCATTGACTTTAATATAAAATTGCTGTACAAAACGACATAAATACAAGACCATCAAAGGTAAATCAGTCGAGAAATTTTCTACAGACACGTCTGATTCATATACATCCACTCTACCGGATAGAGAACATGCAAGATATTTCGAAAAGATAAATTTAATCAATCTTTAAGCATGTCCCTTCAGTCTCCCGGCATCTAGCTGGTGCAATGACCCCACCCAGTGGCCAGAGGTATCATACCCCGACATCTATTTTTATCTGGGGGGTGTACTACAAAGCTGGCTTTGTGATTAAGCCTGACTTCAGCACTTAGTAAAACCAGGAATTTCTTCAAATCTGGAACATGGACGAAAGTAAAAGGAGCTGCTCCGGGTTTTACTTAAGCTTAAAGTTAGGCTTAGTCACAAAGCCAGCTTCGTAGTACACCCCCGATTGAGTCTCTGGGGGGCTATACTGCGAAGCTGGCTTTGTGATTAAGCCTGACTTTAAGCTTAAGTAAAACCTGGAAAAGCACTTATTACATTAGTCCATGTTCCAGATTTGAAGAGTTTCCTGGTTTTACTAAGTGCTGAAGTCAGGCTTAATCACAGTAGTTCGTAGTATATCCCCCAGGTAAGCAAAATACTACGTTATTAAATGCTTATTTCCGTATTGCCTTGGTATTGGCCTGAGGGTCCCCGTATGCGGCCGAGGGCTAATACCGCGACCCAAAGGACAATAACAAGGCAATGCGAAAATAAGCAATTTATAATATTTTTTATTAATTGGTCAAGTATGTTGCGCAATCATGACAATATTATGACTATGACTTCTGAAGTACGCGACTTCAAGACTCATTAAAGAGCTAAACGCTAGGCCCGCGACTGCTTGCGCACCTGCTGAGCTCGGCCAATACAGGATATATTGGCAGGCCGTTTTTACTGTATGCGAGCAATAACATACTTAACCAATTAATAAAAATGAAATATTTCACCTTTCGGTCCAGCTATTTGGATAGTATGCTAATTAACAGTAGCACTGTGCTCTGACTAGACGGTGACAACGGTCTCAGCTAGGTTCGTAAGTTAGCCTGTCCGTATGTCTCGTTCAGGCATATGCACATTCCTCCCTCCGTATGGCTTGGAGCCATCAAGCCCTTCTCTCCGGATATTTTTTTTGGGCATGGCAGAGGAATGAACCAGAGATCCTTGTTTTTTTTTTTTTTTAACTGTTGGTGCAGCCAACAACACAGCAACTCCTCGGCATGTCGGATTCAAGTTAAATCGGTTTGTTTCACGCGTTCGCGCTTTGAATGGCTGCAGGGTGAAGTTGCCTTCAGACGTCGACTTCCAGGCTGCGTAAACACCGCCCCCAAGTACAACCAATCAGATCGTGAGCTAGAGTACAACCAATCCGCTCACGAGGCAGCCAATTCAATTCGGAAGCCTTTACTCGGTAAGTGGGCTTAAGAACATTAATATTGTTAAAAACGAATGCATTTAATCGTGAGTTTTCTCATTAAAGAAACTGATTCGGGAGGTAACGTTAGATATTTCGGCTATTTTGATTATATTAACCAATGCAAACAAGTGCTATTTTTTGTCTTACAGTGAACTTAGAGACCTAACCTTAGCTAAACAGGTCATAATTGTTAACTTAAACACTTCTACAATGTAACTTTAAGTATAACTCTGTTTGAAACATAAAATTGGCCTACTTGTGAGATTTTGTTCCATAAGCTGTCTAGTTGAGCTTCTTAAAAACTTCAACTGCAAGTTGCTGTAACGTTAACTGCCTTCAAGGCTGATTGTAGAGACTAGTGCCTTGCAGGCTGGTTAGAAGGCTAATGTTGATTTCATATTGTATAATCTTTGATAATATTCAGTCAGATGCCTTCAAGGCTGATTGTAGAGACTAGTGCCTTCCAGCCTGACAGTAGAGACTAATGCCTTGCAGGCTGGTTGGTAGGCTGATGATTTCATATATATATATATATATATATATATATATATATATATGTGTGTGTGTGTGTGTTTACAATTCTGATGCCTTCAAGGCTGACAGTGGAGACTCCTCAGCATTACTGAGGGGGTCTCTACTCTTGAGTCTCTACTGAGTTGGAGCCTTCCAAGGCTAATTTAAAATCTTCTATTTTTCAGCCCATAGATTTATTACAGTTAGAAACCAACCACGTTACCTCAGAAAACTGACTGAGGTGTTGTTGCATATTGATGTTGTCTTTACTTTTTACACTCTTTTTAGGAGTTGAAACGATGTCTCGGCGCAGTCGTGGAGCCCTATCTACCCGCCCCGCTAAAAAAGTTAAAAAAAACAGCCCCAGCACCCACCCCGGGCCCTGATGCTGCTGCAGCAGGTCCCGCCCCCAGCACCCACCCCGGGCCCTGATGCCTTGAAGGCATCTGACTGAATACTATGAAAGATCATACAATATGAAATCAACATTAGCCTTCTAACCAGCCTGCAAGGCACTAGTTTCTACAGTCAGCCTGGAAGGCACTAGTCTGTACAATCAGCCATAAAGGCATCTGAGGCAATACTATTGAAGATTATACAACATCAAATCAACATTAGCCTTCTAACCAGCCTGCAAGGCACGAGTCTCTACTGTCAGCCTTGAAGGCACTAGTCTCTACAATCAGCCTTGAAGGCACTAATCTCTACAATCAGCCTTGAAGGCATCTGACTGAATACTATTAAAGATTATACAAGATGAAATCAACATTAGCCTTTCTAACCAGCCTGCAAGGCACGTCTCTCTTGCAATCAGCCTTGAAGGCAGCTAACGTTACAGCAACTTGCAGTTGAAGTTTTTGAGAAGCTCAACTAAACAGCTTATTGAACAAAATATCACACAAGTAGGCCAATTTTATGTTTCAAACAGAGTTATACTTGAAGTTATAGCACGTTTCCACACCGCCGTCTCATCTTCAGTCAGCTCGTAAGTGTTGTCACCGTGGTTAAAAATAATCCTCGGGATGGCAGAATAACTATGGCCTTTGATGACCCCTGCCCCTGGTGCCGCGAAAATTATGTACTAAATTTTCACTATGAAAGAAACACAAGCTTGGGAAGAAAAATGGCCAAATACTTCTTGTGGGTTTGCCGAAGACGTCATAAGAATTCAACCCATAGTAAACGCGTGTGGGTTGGTGTTTCGGTTTTCGTCGTGCTCTGTATTTTCCGGTTTATGTTTTCCCAGACTTCCCTGTAATGTTGACTACGCAGCTGCTTTCCAATATGTCTGCCCCCGAGGATGACACGTTTTCTAACGAAGAGGGGGAAATGGAGGAAATTGAGGCTAGTGACAGTGATAACGAGATGGAAGAAGAGAAAGATGGGGAAGAAGGGCCAGATAGAGTGTTTGTCCCAGGAAAAGAGCCTCTTAAACCAGGAGAAGAGCTTGAAATGGATCGGTCTGCTTACCGCTTGTATCACGAATGCCAGACGGGTTAGTAAAATTTAAGCGGTCTAAGTTACTCGCGCGCTGCATATTATTCATTGAACATTGTTCATTATGTTGTCCGCTTTTAATACGGTAATTCGTCTCCTTTTCTGGTTACGGAGTTCGCAATCTTTGTTTACCATAACATCCCCCCGATGCTTAAAATATGCTTTCTAGCTACAATGAAAAGCCAATATTTTATCTGTCAGAATTTTAGTCGACGTCATTTTTAAATGTCAGGCACTGAGCAATTTTTGTTCTCTAACCGTTTTCTAAATATTGATGACTTTCATTGTCCTACTTTTGCTCCTCAGGTATCGTTACAGAATAACGCAGCGTCAAAGTTGTGTGAACGAATATTAAATGACGAGTCATCTCCTTATTTCCAGGTGCTCCCTGTCTAAGTTTCGATGTTTTGAGAGATGAAAATGGAGAAAGAAGAGAACAGTTTCCAATGTCGATGCTGCTTTGTGCTGGTACGCAAGCTGAGTCTGCCAACCTGAACAGGTGATGTTGTCAATAACTGAGCATGCATCGTATGCAGTTGGAGATGTCACTCCCTTGCTTTCTCCCACTCTCAAGCCAACCTGCCTGACCTGCTAAAACCTATTTTAACTCTTTCAGACTCCTTGTCATGCGCATGCACAATCTGTATGGCACTGAGACAGAGAAAGAAGAGGAAGAAAAAAGTGATGGGGAGAGTGATGATGATGATGAAGATGAAGACAAGAAACCTCAATTAGATCTGGCCATGGTTCCACATTATGGGGGAATTAACAGAATTAGAGTAAGTGGATTTTCATTTGTTAATTTCTGTTATTTTAGAGATCAATCATTTTATTTTATTATTTCATTTTTCTGATCATGAATGTTTTTGTATCCATCTTCTCACTTGAGACATTGATCTTAAGTACATTGACAACCATAATTCGTTGCACAGGGACACGTTTGAAAGGATATGTCAAAGTGGTTGGACAGCAGACTATCAGCTTTAATCTGTATCAGATGAATCCTTTCTAAATAATGCCACCTTTTGTACTTAGTTTCCCCCGAATATGGTCTGCCAGGGCTATTTTCCCATTTTGTAGTCACCTTCATTTCTGTGTTGTTTTGAAGACTTTTTGCCTTCAGTCTTTTCTTCAGCTTGCAAAATGAATGTTCAGTTGGATTCAGATTTGGTGATTAACTTAGCCCTTAGAACTAAGACAACAACAAACACAGGTGTCACGTCAAATAAATTATGGTGCTAACTGGATGTTTTGCTTATTTAAGGCCCTAGTGATTAGCACCTTTTTGTTGCGCTTGCTCATTAAACAAATTGCCTACTCCTCCAAAATGGAAATTGTGTGGCTGAAACTCTGTGCTGATGTGAAGTATTGTTTTGCCTAGCATTGTATTGGGAAAGATGCCTGATATGATTGTTGTTTCCAGGTGTCATGGCTCTAGCATATTGGAAACGATGGCCATCCTGGGATTTTCACTTATTTTCGGGTTATAAATATGTACAATAAATGGAAAACATCCACATAGAAATGGTTCCGGGACAACAAAGTCAATTTTCTGCAATGCCTTTCTCAGTCACCAGACCTCAGTTGGCAGTTTTTTTTCATCCTCTATTTAATCAGGGAAGATCCGTTGAGGTTAAAATTTGAAATCTCTTTCAAGGCAGCCCTAGGGGTTGAGGTGGACATGGAGAGGACAAATTGCATAGCCAATTGGATCAGGGAATGATTAAGTGGCAGGTTGAATTAGCCAGTTTGGGAATTTAACCATGACATTGGGGAACCCCCTACTCTTGTCGAAGACTGTCATAGGATCTTTAATGACAACAGCGAGTCAGGACTTCAGTTTAACGTCTTATCCGAAAGACGACATCTCCCTCAGTACAGTGTCCCCATCACTGCACTGGGGCATTGGGGATTATTCCACCAGAGGGAAGATCACAGCCTATTGGCACACAAACTCCTCTTTCAGCAGCAATTTAGTTTTCCTTGGAGGTCTCCTATCCAAGTACTAACCAAGCCCACAAGTGCTTGGCTTCAGCCATGCAGCTGGAGTAGATCGAGTGGCGGTATGGCTGCTGGCAAACCAGTAAATAGGTGAAACCCAACCATGGGAATGATATTATAGGATCTGCATGGAGGAATGGTCTAAAACAACTTGGCTTTGTCCAACAGAACTGGAAAAGGCACCGTTTGTGGCTTGTGGACTGTGTCTGTAAGGCAACACAAGGAGCCAATCAAGGGCACCTGCACAGACCCTCTCTGCCAGAGAAGTTAAGAAGTTAGTCAGGCTGAGTGTTTGTAATTGTAGCCCCTGGACGAAGTAGGGCGGCTACTATGGATTCTCCGCCGCCACCATGTCCGCGTCCGCAGACACTTTCTTGTGGACGCTCTACAGGTTGTAATTTTTGACTGATTTCTTTCATATTTGATATGGACACGTGTTGTACTCCACTTATGACACCTATTGATTTTGGTTGCCATGGCAATAGTATTGGCCGAATAATATGCAAATTAGTGGCAAAACGCAGAGATTTCCTTGTGGACGCAGTACAGGCTGCAATTTTTGACCGATTACTTTCATATTTGGTCTTCACATGTGTTACACTTCACTTATGACACCTATCAATTTTGGTTGCAATGGCAACAGTGTTAGCCGAATAATATGCAAATTAGTGGCGAAACATAGAGATTTCCTTGTGGACACAGTACAGGCTGCAATTTTTGACTGATTACTTTCATATTTGGTATGGACATGTGTTTTACTTCACTCATGACACCTATCAATTTCGGTTGCCATGGTGACAATATTTGCCGAATAATGCAAGAAAAAGGGGAGAAGCGGGCTTTTGGGGGCTACACCCATGCGGTCGCAGCTGACCGGACTGTCTAGTTTCAAATGTATTTGAGGGATGGAAACTTAGTTTATAAAAGGATTGATTGTAACAGAATTTTGAATCTGAAATTTTGAGTGAAGCTCACTTTACCAACAGGAGGAGATGTGCTCATGAAGCAGGTAGACAAGTTCACTTTGTATCTGTATTTTACAGAATTAATGGGGGAAAAAATTGTGAAACTGTAATGCAAGATTGTTGAATTATAAAACAATTCAATCCCTCATTTGCGGCTGAAAATGTATTTATCTTGATTTATGCAAAAGATTGTTTAGAAAAGCAGCATTGCATGGGTATTTGGAGGTTACCGTGGGTAGTGCCTAGGTGCTGCAGAGCTGGAAGCGCTGGGAATTCCAGAGCCTGTGTGCTGCGGAGCTGAAAGCTCGATCACACATTGTAGATAGTCGTGTGGTGGGGATGACCAGAAGAGCAGCTGAGGAGGAACCAAGAGAGCGAGTTGGGGTGTATTCATGAAGAAGTCTCAGGGATTAAAGTTCTCCATCGTTAGACGGATTTCCGTCATTTGGAGTCCATATAGGCCATTTACTGTATGTGAAATCGGTGTGAATCCGAGTAAAAAAAAGAAAAAAGGGGGGCGGGGGACGCTAGTCCGCAAGGTTGGCATCCATAGGCCTATCTCACAATATGGACCTCATAACCGGATGTGGGCGCCTTGCTTTTCCGGTTCCGGCTTCTCAGCATGTAAATGGCACATTTCATAAAAAGCCTTCTTTTGCTCTTAATATTTCGCACCACTGATGTGGTTGGAATTATTGAAATAAGTCAAAGATCAAAAGTTCGGTTGAGGGGCACAAGTTCTTCGAAAATTTTATTTACATTGCGATGGTTAATGATCATGAAACACAGATGTGGTGCTGAGGCAAAGCTAGCAGGTAGCAGCTACATGGCTAAGTTACTAGCTAGCTTTGATTACGATTAATTTAAAGGAACATTATAACCTTAGCTAAAGCAAAGTTCTATGGATTTTGTTTTGGTTGTATTTAGAGCAAGTTGTTTGTTTGCTGTGTCGTGATACTGTGAAACTTTCGTTGCTGGCTGTCCGTTAGCATGTAGGCTACCTTTCTAATTTCATAAATGGCACTAATTTCCTTAGTCGGTAGGATTTCAGGTCCAGCGGGACCTACTACCTGAAATCTTACTGACAAGCGAAATTAGTGCCAAGAATCAATGACTTCTCATGTATTAAATTGTCGCTAGACACATTGGGGTGGAATTGTTCTCGTTTTAAGTTTGTTCGAAACATGCCAGGGACTGCTAGCAAAATGATGACACCGTTTGAGATATTACTGCTGTCCCGCATAAATTCTTACTAGAGATGGGATTTATGGCTCTTTGAAGGGAGCCGGATCTTGAGGAGCCATTCCTTTCAAAGAGCCGTTCAAAAGACTGGCTCCTTGTTATATTTATTTATTTTCTAGAAGTCAACCAGGGGTAACTCGTTTTTATCAAGGAAACAATCACTGGTAGCAGTTATAAGATAAGATTTAGATCAGAATAATTCAAACTTACACATCCCACCAATATATACTCTATTGGTGGGAATTATTCTGAAATATTGATTAGAATTTAATTTGGCTTGTGTTTTCATTTATAAACATTCCATAAGGTGGTGCCATATCCCCATGCCTTGGCAGTGAGATCACTATTTTGAATTTTCCCTCACCTAAAAAACTTTGTGGCACAATAAAAACTACGCAGGCTACAGATAACTTCCACGCAAAACAACTTTACTGTAAAATTTTCCACACAAGAACATTTTAACAATACAGAAAAAAATATAAAAATAATAAATAATAAAAAAAAATATATGTATATAAAAATATAAATAAAACTAGATCAAAAATTAGGACATGATAAAAATGTGAAGGCAAAATTGTACTACCCTACCTGGTGTTTGTACACCTGAACTACTTTACAAACAGGAGCTCAGCTCCTTGACTCGAATCCACATCAGTACAGATACAGCGGCAAATGTCTTCAGTCCAGTTGGGCGGCGCCGCGACTAATATTCTCCTCCCTAAGTTAGCTGCGCATATATAGCTGCGTTCACGTGAATGGAGCATGCTGTGGACAACTCAAACTCGGAGATGTCATTAGTCGTTCACGTGAAGGCAGCATGGACAACTCAGACTCATGGGGCACACAGATGACACATGAAGGCAGCATGGGCAATTTGCATATAAGAATGGCTCGCAAAGGACTGGCTCGCAACTGCGAATCGGTTCTCATCGTTCACTTAAAAGAGCCGTTCAAAAGACTCGACTCGGTCGCTAACGTCACATCTCTTATTCTTACTTTACAACAAAGATTTTATTGCCCAAGCTTTATGACAATGTTCTGATGCCATAATTTGTTAATAACGTACCGGTTCCTGCTTCTCACTCGAGTCGCTTCCTGAATTGACAATTTTTCATTCAAACTGGCGTTATAGCCTCGTACCATGATTGCCTATCTCTTAAGGTTTCGAGAAAAAAGGGGGAAAACGCATTTTTTAGGCTGCACGAAAGAACAGGCAGCCGATATTGGAATTTGGCAAAAATAAATAAATAAAAAATAACGAAGGCAATTATGCTGAGTGGCTTACGAAATAATGCTCAGAACAGATGCAATACTTGGTCATATGCACAACTCCACGGTGTGTTTCACAGTGAAGATAAATGTCCAGCTTTCAGTCGAAATTTTTGATTAATACCACTGATCTATATAGATCAGTGATTAATACTCAGAACAGCCGTCACTACTGAGGCATAAAGCTTGGGCGTTGAGTGAATTCAACGTTTTTCTAGCTGTCAAGCTGTCTAATTATGGTTTATGGTCATTTCTGACTAAAGAAACGGAGCAAGGTAAATTTGGTTGATCGCGGAGAGTCAGAAAGCGTAATTATATGTAAATATGCGCGAATGACACGCAACGTTACTGGTTTGCCTCGCTTACATAGTCCAAGAAGCATTACATTCCTTCTGTTAGACTTATATGTCGGCAATATGTGTCACATCGCGGGCTTTATTGACCTCGAGTCAGTGTCGGCGCCAGAACTTGATTTGGAGGAGCACAGACGCATCCCTTTTTTTTTTTTTTTTTTTTTAACAACAGTTAGGCCTGCCTAGTTGTCAATAAGGGAAAAGAGACAAGTTTTTCAATCATAGTAATGATCCATTGGCAATTGAAGACATGGCCTCTCCCCTTATGCAATCTAACAGCGGCGAAATAATGGGCTAAATTCAGAACTGAAAAATAATTTACTTATAAACAGGCCGATGCTTTATGAAAGACAAACTGCTCTGGAACTTCTGAGCTACTTTATCAGCACATCAGGCGATCTACCGTGCGTTCTATGATCGTTTAAATTACTGAAATGAGATAAAACAGCATTGAAACGCCTTTGCGCATTTTTCAATGATGCTGATTTAAATGCACCAAAGTGCTCGTCCGCATCGCCTGACTTCAACGGGGAGAACTAGCAACGCCTGATACTGTGGAGTGTTTTCAGAGTGAATATTTCTAATTTAGAAAATGATTGCGCACAAGTCAGGGCTAATAATTGTTTTAAAGGGATGCTGTGTCCCCCAGAATTCTAGTTCTTGCGTCCACACTGCCTCGAGTTTACGTGGTTCTTCGCTCTTCCCAAAGAGATCTTTAGCACTTGGCTCTTACGAACATGTTGCCTGCTACAGTGTTGAGACTAGGCAGTTATGCGACGGCAAACTGAAACACACGAACACATTTGTCTGAAAATATAAGTTTTATTGGCAGTAAATAAAGCAAGGTTTCATAACTGAAGATGAAAGACGGAATATTGGCTATGTGACCCGGCCACGCTTACCAGAGTTTCTACGCTATGCCCGTTGTTGTGAAGTTATAGCTAGTTATCGGTAAGCTTAGTCAAGCCAGCGCACTCTTCTTTCGCAGGCAACAAACCAGACAGGCATAGCTACCAAGGTCTCCCATAGCTGCATAATGGGCATTAGGAAACGTTAATGTAAACAAACGCAGGTTAAATGGACAGCCAGCAATAGACTTTCACAGGATCAAATGACACAGTAGACAAACAACTTACGAAAAGTTTAAAAATAGCCTAAAACTAAAATTGAATCCAAAATACTTCACGTTGTCTGAAGTTAAAATGTTCTTAAATTAATTAGGATCAAAGGTACTCACTAGTGACTTCGCTATGTAGCTGCTACCTATTAGCCACCACGATTTTATTATCATTAACCATCGTAATCATAAAAGAACTGCGCAAAAAATAACTTTCATCACTTGTCCACCGAACTTTTAAGAAACAATTATCACCACATCAGTAAAGTGAAGTGAAAGAATGCATTTAGACAAATGTCCCAGCTCCTATGCAGAGCAGTCCTGTACTCTAATAACAGGGACAGATGCTCACCGGAAATGCAAGGTTCCCACATCCGTTTTACAGACCCGGAAATGTGAGATAGGCCTATTGGTACCAATTACGTCACGTTCGAAATACTCACGCGATAATTGTGTCCGATTTGAGTTTTCTACCTTAATCGTAACCACAATGAACACAGCACCTTTAGCTAAATGGGAAAGTCGGCTTTTTAAAAAAAGAAAAACATATATTTGTGGTTATGATTCATATCTTTTACCACCTACTTTATTTTGTCCCTGAACATCTGTGAAACGTCTGTCAAAATGTATTTTTCCTGACATTTAAAACGTTATCCATGTTGAAGCTACGTAATTCATTCCCGTACACCAGAGAGAGCCTGAAGGCTTACAGAGTACGGATGCCTTATCAAGAGAGACCAACACTCTGGCATCTGGGGACGTAAAATGTCCATGTGATCATAAAAGATGTGAGTAATTAAACAACAATTATCAACTGCTTTATCTTGGCGGTGGATAAGTCTGGAGTGTTGCTTGCTTGTTCTGAAGTACAGGTACGACTTTTCCTGTACAGTATAACGGCCATAGGCCTATGTTCATCTTAAAAACAACGGACTACCACACGTTTTTGATTAGCATATATTTCATTTATGTTAGCGTTTTTGAGTAGCAGTTATTTGAACGATTGTCCACAGTTGCAGATTTAGCAGTTTGATCATTTCCTCTGCATTCTGTCTTCGAATCCAATGAAGGTAACCTGGCTAGCTAATTCTCCAGGCTCGGGTTTTTTTTTTTTTTTTATTGGAAGGCCTAGCAAAGCTAATTCACCATTATTTATTCCTTTTAAAAAAATGCTTTCTGTGTCAAACCATTGAACGCGAGGAAAACATTTGCCGGAAAAACGTTAAAAATAGAAACATGATGTTAATGAATTCATTATACCACTGTGCAGTCTACTTTAAATGAACGTTCTGCTTTACGAAACTAGTGTTTGTCAAACGCAACAATTTTAGCCTTTTACTTCGTGCTACAGGAAAATGAAACTGCCAAGTGTGTGTTTCTGTAGCTATGGTTTGCCGCAAAAGAATACAGCATGGCAGTAATGGAAAAGAAGTGCGAGCTCGCTATCAGTCTGAAGCGTGTCACAAGGCTGCTCTTCGCGCTATTCAGACGCCCTTTGCTCCTGGGTGCGACAGCCACCGCAACGGAGGTTCAACAATTCATTGCCGTTCGTGTGTGCAAACAAGTGCCCGTATGTTCTTTTATAGTGAAACATTACCTCTCACTGTGGTGTTATAAATTAAATAAAAACATATGTATTGAAAAGTTGTATAGATGGTTGATTATTTGAAAGAGTAACCACTGAGACAAGCCTTGCAAAATATTATTATTATTATATTATACAGCCTCACTTCCAAAAAGGATGGGATGCTGTTTTAATGTACAGAACAGAATGCAATGATTTGCAAACCACTTACACTGTTATAAATTAACTGAATTTGACAGTTAAATTAACGCATCGTCTCCTTGTTATTTTGACTGTAAGTAGAGTCCTACACGCATTTAACCGTGGTTTACAGTTAATATATACGGAACCTCTGTTATAAACTGATTGTAAAATTACAGTTAAACTAACTGGTAAAAAAGGTGCCAGTTAAAATAACTGGCAAAAAATGTGCCAGTTTATAACATTGTAAACCCTATATTTAATTGAAAATAGTACAAATACAAAGACAACTTAACAAATGTTGAAACAAAGAAATTTTATTGTTTTTTTGAAAAATATGCTCATTTTGAATTTAATGTCAGCAACATGTTCAAAGAAGTTGGGACAGGGGCAACAATGGACTGGAAAAGTTGTGTGATGTTAAAAATACACCTGGTGGAACATCTCTCAGCTAATTAGCTTAAAAGGCAACAGGTCAGGAAAATGATTGGGTCTGAAAAGTCTTTCAGAAGTAATGATAGCGAAGGTTTCTCCACTCAGTGGAAAAATGCATGGGCAATTAGTTCATTGATATAAGAATAACCTTTCTTGATAAAAATTGCAAAGAATCTGGAGATTGTATACTCTATGCTCCATAACATCATGAGAAGATTCAGAGAATTCAGAGGAATCTATGCAAGGCTGAAGGCCAGAAACCAATATTGAATAACTGTGATCTGCCGGCATCAAATTCAAAATGAGCATATATTTACAGAAAACATTAAAATTTCATCTGATATGTTGTCTTTGCACTATTTTCAATTAAATGTAGGGACTAAATGATTTCCATATAATGGAATCATTGAGTTTCCAGAGGGCTCAATTCCAATGAATTAGAGGTCTGCATATCTTTTAACAAAAAGGGAACTTTCTTGTAATTTCAGCCAGAAGTATCCCAATGACACTCTCTTGTAAAAAGAAGTAAAGTAAAAATATATCGGTCATAATATGGGCAAAAAAAAAAAAAAAAAAAAAAAAATTTCCCTCTCTTTAAATAGTGTGTTCCTTGGAGTTGGGCACTTTGGAAACTTAAGAATTCAATTAAATTCTGTTTTTATTCACAGTTTACACTGCATCCCAACCTTTTGGGAAATGGGGTTGTAATAATAATATAATATATCAATTTCATTTCGTCGATCAAAAATTACATTGGAAAGACAAAGAAAACTGGCGACAGAAAAGCTGTTCAAAAGCATCTTCTTCCCTTCAAACATTATTGGTCTGGAGTATTTAAACTTGATGGCTGCGTAAGAGAACAGCATCATTGGTTATGTGTGTAGTGATGCTGAAATCTCAATTTTACATACTGTTTTTTCTTTAGTAGGTGTCAAGTAGTGTAACATCTTTTACAAATTGCAAATGGGAAATATGACTTGGCTGCGGCTTGAAAAAATTTCAGTTAAAAGATTTTTCTGTGCTTTAATCCCTGAGAAGGTCAGAGATTTCTCCATACAGAATCTCCAGATCTTTCCGATTGTGAGGTCAACATTTCTGGACTCTCTTCTTCAACTCATCCCTCAAGTTTTTTATTGGGCGCAGGTCACGGGACAAGGATGGTGATGGGAAAACCTTGATTTGATAGTCGGTGAACTATTTTTATGTTGATTTTGATGGATGCTTAAGAACATTGTCACGTTGGAAGATCCAACCAGGGCTGTTTTGGCTTTTTTTTTCTGGCAGAGGCTGTCAGGTTTTCACTTGATATCTGCTGGTACTTTATGGAATCCACGATACCATGAATCCTAACAGGTTGTGTCGGGCCTTTGGAAGAAAAACGGCGACACAAAATCAAAGCTCCTCTACCATACTTCCCAGTGGCGATTGGGTTCTCTGCAGAATGGCTTTCTTTGTTTTTCTGCCAAGTCCACCATTTGCCAAAGAGCTCTTTCACTGGAAGTTCCAGGACTGTTTGGCAAACTGTTGGTGCAGGAGTTACTTAATTGATGAAAACGGAGGTTTTTTCCTGGCAACCCTCCCGGACATCTTGAAATTGTCTTCATGGCATCTGATTGAAGTCGTAGTGACTTTCTCAGGCAATAATGTGATCCCTGGAGCTTCCTTTACCACTTGAATCCTCCTGCTCACAGTGCCCGCTTTCAAAATAAGCACAACATCCTCTTTCAGGCAGATTTTTAATGTTACCATATGCTGTACTCTAAGTGTTGGTCTGATAGTCGCAACAGGTATTTTGAACTTTTTTGCCATTTTCTTATAGCCATTTCCACATTTGTGAACTCTGCTTCCGTCTGTCATACATCACTACACTCTTTTGTTTTAATCATGGTGAAAGATGACTTGATGAAATTGACCAATGTGTCACCTCATAATTATACCCCATGGAAACAAGAAGTCATGGGTGACCATTTAAGTTTCCCTAATCATCATGATGAACTTTAAGCAAAATATGAATGGGAATATACTTCAGCTAGTTTTTTCTAATAAGATGTTCTTGGGGTCAAAACGATTGTGGTATTCGTATTTTTGGAAAAAAGTATTTATTTGAATTTTTTTCCTTCAATCATTTTCTTCAAATTCAAGGTTAAACTTTAGTCAGTATTTCAAATAAAGATTGGGGATTAATGTAATTGCCTGTTTTGCTAATATTTTCCAAGGGTACCAATATGAGTGGAGGCTTTGTATATTAACATTAGAACAATTTAAAATGAATGTATACTTGTAGAGAGCAGCTACGTCATTGATCTTCAAGCTGACTCGGAAATGTTTTCATGAAAACACTGTAATACATGTTATTTTTGCCGTTACCTTCCTAATTTACAGAGTGCATTTCTATATGATTCACATTAAACCAGGTGATCCAACATGGAGAGCTGTCATTGGCTGCTGTATGGTCGGAGAAAGGTCAAGTGGAAATTTTTGACCTCAGACCACAGTTGGAAGCTGTCCATAGCTCAGCTGCGATGGAATTGTTCCTGAAACAACAACAGAAGGATGCCACGCCCATATTTAGTTTTTCAGGTCACATGACTGAAGGCTTTGCCATTGACTGGTCATCAAAAGTACCTGGTAAGTGAGTGTGTGTGTGTGTGTGTGTGTGTGTGTGTTTTTTTTTTTTTTGCTTAATTTTGTGAATGATAAATTCTGTTGATGGCTATCACCAAATATACATGGATAGATTCATATTCATTGAATGTACTATATTCAAAAAATGTTGATAGTGTTGACACCTGTTGTTCATCCATCACTTGTGACTAGATTGGAGATTGTCTGTGACAAACACATTTTAGTTTCAGACTTCAAAGTGATAAAATATATAATAATTCTGTGAAAATTAAATTTGGACATGGTAAATTTCCATAGTAATGTCAACCAGAGCATGAAAAAGTTATTTGGTCCCCAAATAAATATTTTGCACAAACTTTTAGGTTGTATACTTCAGAGTGAAAATTTAATTGAACCACTGAATTTCCAAAATTGAATGTAATTACCATTACAGTTTTGGATGAACAGTGTAATGAAGTTAAAAAAAAGAAGTGACATTACTTAATGGTGACACATCCACAACACTAGTTTTACTCCATAAAACAAATATTTTCAAAATTTCCATTGTTATGTTCAGTCAGGCTTCATGCATTATGTTGATTTCAAACCATCTGCTGCAGACTTTGATGGTTTTAGAATTCTTAGAAAGTTGTCTCCCCAAAATGCCTGTCTTTGTGTCACATCCATCTTGCAGGATATTTGTTATTCTTTTCACACTTGATATTTTTAAAAAATATTTTCTTTGCCTTTATCATATCAGACGAGTAATTTTTCTGAGGGTTTTTTTTGTAATTGTTTCCAAATATCACATCCATAAAGGCTGAAATTGCCCATTACCAACTGGAATGAATCCTCAAGATTTCATTTAAACCATCATTTTGAGGGGTAAAGTACATGACTGACTCGTGGTACAATGGATTGCCACTAGATTATTGTAAGGACAGTAATTGAACACCCTGGTGCTGAAAGTACTGAAGTCACAAAATGTCTATTTTCAGAAAAAAAGGTCTGAATATGCAATAGTTCATTAAAATTTGCAAACTGATGACCCCTGCGATAGAGTACTTAAATCGCAAAATGTCCAATTTGAGATAGTTGACTTGGGTATCTATCAGACATTATCCCATCCTTACCTCACAGTGCGTGAAAATGTGATTTAGGTACTTTAAGCACTAGGCTCCTTAATTAAGCTGAGTTTTTCCAAAGGACAAAACTGATGTTACTGTGCTATAAGGGCGTTTGGTCAGCGGAGACTGCAAGAAAAATATTCATGTTTGGGAACCACGAGAGGATGGAACTTCCTGGCAGATCGATCAGCGACCTTTTAGCTCACATAGCAAGTCTGTTGAGGACCTCCAGTGGTCACCTACAGAAGCAACGGTAGGAAAGCCAATGTGTGTATTAAAATGTAATACTTGAAGCAGTCTAATTGTAGAGTATGGACAGAAACTGGTTAAGTTACTAAATCCGTTTGTATACAAAAAAACAGGTTTTTGCCTCCTGCTCAGTGGACCAGTCCATTCGCATCTGGGACATCCGTGCTCGGCCAAACTCTATGCTTTCAGCTGATCAAGCCCACTCCTCAGATGTGAATGTAATCAGTTGGAATCGGAGTGAACCATTCCTCCTGTCCGGGGGCGATGATGGACTGCTGAAAGTCTGGGATTTAAGGCAATTTCAGGTAAGGAATCACCTCTTTTTAAAGCATATGCATGTAACACCGAATGAGAATTCTGCGTCATCTCTGGAAGAGCAGGAAACACTATGGTAGTATAACGTAAGTTACAGCATTTACAGAATGTTTCCTAAGGGCTTTGCCTCATAGGAGTGAGAACTTGTCAGTCACTGCCCAGTATACTCAAGCATAATTTTTCTTAACTAATTTTCATAGAACACTGGTAAAAAGCATTCATGACTGCATCAGCTTCACAAAGGCATTTTTTCCCTCTCCTGCGAACATCCGCTCCCCCTCATTGTTCTACACAGTATTTTGCGATTATCACTTGCTTGGCTAACCTATTTTCACTCCTCACTCCCCCACCCCCCCACCCCTACCACTATCACCTTCAGTCTGGCCGACCAGTCGCAACCTTCAAACAGCACAGTGCCCCTGTGACATCTGTGCAGTGGAATCCCCTGGACTCCAGCATCTTTGCTGCCTCAGGTGCTGATGATGTGGTTAGCCAATGGGATCTCTCTGTTGAGTCGTGTGATGTTGGAGCAAATTCAGATGCTTTGAAGGAGCTGCCACCACAGCTGCTATTCCTCCATCAGGGCCAGACAGAAGTAAAAGAAATCCACTGGCACCCGCAAATTCCAGGTGTTTTAATCTCAACAGCCTTGTCAGGCTTCAATGTGTTCAGGACAATCTCCGTTTAGTATGTTACTTGCCCTCAGCGTGGTCAGAATCTTGTGCTCATGTGTCTACTTGCCCCTCTTTCTACTTCCCATCTAAGGAGTGCCCACGTTATGCTTTTAGGTTCTTCACCAGAATTCAGGACTTTTGCATGTGTCCCATATGTGACAAAACTTTCCAATGTTGTATTGATTAAAATATTAATATTTGTTTCTTAAAAATGTGCATTTCTCCAGCTTAAGGGACATATGTTTAACAGAACTTTAAAATTGGGCTCAATGGTGATTCATAATAAATGGCTGAACATCGTACAGTACAAGACGAGAACAGCAATTGATGCAGGTACATATTTATTTGAGGTATACAGATTTCAGAGAATTTTAAGTAAAAATCATAGGTATAACTTTAGGGAAAACAAAAGAAACCCCCTTAATGGAATGTTTATAGATGTGGTCCACAAGAAAGAAAAGAAAATATACTGATGAAGGCATTTCTGGTAATACTTGAGCTCTTCCTTACGCTGCATTTCTTCTTCATGCTGAGAATAAGAATTTGCCTGCTTTTAAGATACAGGCAGACAACTTTCCTAGAATTAAATTAAGCAATTTCTTATCAATTACTAATGTTCTGTGTGCTTAATGAGCTAGGCCTCTTGAATAACTTTCAAGAGATTTACCACTATTGTATGAGCCAAGTATGGTCATTAGCCTAAAGAAAATGGGAGTGCCATGAGAACCGAGAAGAGTGCCGTGGCTACCACTGGCACCAACATTTTAGTCCCTGCATTCATTTTAACATGAATTATGAATTATGGTTTGCATTTACTGCCTTGAACTGATGACAGTATCTTCACTTGAAACCAAATTGCACAAGAACTGGCTCAGCTTTTATGGCTAATAAGTGTTACATAATGGGCGTTCATTCTTTGTGTCTTGGTATATCATTGATACTTTTTTCATTAAATCTTCCTGGACAAAGGCTGTTTAGCAGCCTGTGGACATTCAATCTGTCGGCAGAAGCTTCTCATTAGCAGTATGAATTTGAAATTGGAATGAAACATGTACCTGTAGAGCAAGTTAATCTGTATCTTTGAGATTACAGTTCAAACATGATAAATTCTGTGACAAAAATACTTGATTTTGAGACCTCAACCTGCAAAAAAAGCGCTGCATCTCTGATATTAAACTGATGCTCTATCGAAGTTTCTCATCATATGACAAATGCAGTGAAACCACCTTGCATCTCCAGGGGTAGCAAAAGGATGGGGCTGTACAAGGTCAGTGTTTCCAGCTCTGTTCCAGAAGTCCTGCCCTACATGTTTAATACAGCTCCCTGATCAGTCACATCCAGTTTAGCTCAAGTATCCCAATACTTGTTATATTAGGGAGACAAATAAAATGTGCAGGGCAGGAATACTCCAGGAACAACGTAGGGAGGCACTGGCCTAGGCTAAGGAAAAAAAAAAAAAAAAAAACAAGGTAATGTACCCCAACTAGAGCTCAGTACATTCTTTAAGAACAGAAATGCTAAATTGAAAATTATTTTAATAATGCATTTTGCGGTAGGCTGGTGAGGGCTACTAGCACAGCCTAACTTGAAATATCCCACAGCACTCTTCACATCAGAAGATGGCATGTCACCCAAATATTGTGACTTCTGTATTCAGACTAGAGCCCAATCTGAGCTGCCAGACCACCCAACATTGTGAAATGGAATGTATTAAGACACAGCCATGTACGCAGTCATGCCAAGACCCCTCTCAAAATTGCATTATTATTCAAAGTCTAAATAATTTTTTTTCTTTATGAACCATTAAAAATTGTCAAGAACCAGTTCAATCCACAAACTTGAGTAGGAATATCACAGGGCAAGATGTATATGGTTCAACTGTATCGACATGCCTTGATCTAGACCTATACATGACTCATGATCAAAATGTGAAAATGTTCCAAAATAATGGCTAAGTGGTGCCCATTTTACTGAAAGGGAACTGAACTGAATGCAGTTTTGAGATGCAGGGGAAAAAAAAAAATTTGCATCTATAAACTGAGATCATGATGCCCCTGTATTTTCCAGCATTATTCCCACATGTACTTTGGTCCTGCTCCCTTTAAAATCTTTTGGAAGTTGGAAGAGAAGAACAAACAAAGTAGCCATACAATGTGTCTGACAAACAAAATTCTGCTTGATTTTTGGTCCATGTAATACGTGTTCCGTATTCCTACAGGCCAATCTCATCATCAAACTCATCCTCAAAAGTGTAGCCCGGCTCATTGCCTGTTACCTCCTCTTCAGAATCTGTCTCCGAGTGGTATTTTTTCTCTCTCCTCCTATCCAAGGATGACACGCCTTCATACTCTGAGCTGAGTGAGGAGGCAGGGCTTGGTGGGGTTTCTGCCAAGTGATTGGTGGGCTCTCCCATGCCATTCCCCTTTGAGGCGGACTGACTGTCACTTCCAATAGCCGCCTCACACTCTCCCTGCGCAGGACACACACGCTCTGAGTTATGCACATCCTGCTCCAGCCCATTACCTTCTTCCTCTCGACCAATAATTTCCTCCCTTTTGTCACTAAATCTCACTTTTGGCTTAAATCCCACCCCTTTACATCGAAGGCTACTTCCCTCTGAAAATTGCCCAAATCCCCTCTCCTTATACTCTGGCCCATCTTGACTAATCTCCTCAGTTACATTCACCCCATGTTTAGCCCCAGAGGACTCCTCTCCATTTCTGCTAAGCTCCATCTCCTCTTCACTCTTGGATGGACTAAACACTTCTTCCTCACTAGAAGTGGTCCAGGCAGAGTCCAGCGTTAGTCCTTCCATCACTCCCAAAACGTCTCCCAAAATTGATGGACCCAAGTCCAAATCCAGGTCAAGAGACAGAGAAGACACTGATTCTGAGTGTTGCAGTTCACAAGACTGTGGACTGGTGTCATTGGAAGTTCCATCGCTGAGCTGTGCTTCAGAGCTGTTTCCAGGAAGGGCTACTGGGACAGAGTTTGAGTCAGGTGGACTTGGGCCATGAGTGGACAGGAAGGAAGTGTCCCCAAATGCATCGCCTCCTCTCCCAATGTGCATTGTGTGGCGGAAGTCCCCAAGAGGTGCTGAAATCATGGTGGGGTCCAGGCGATGACCACGAGATGATTTGTGAAGAGGCATGACTGCTGAGAAAGCAGGAGATGGTGCAAATGTGATTAATACAGCCGCCCAAATGCGTACTTTGCGGCAGTGTTGTCCTCTTCAGCTAACCCTTTAACACAGTAAATGAAAACACAATGAATGGTGTAGGGGTCAAATGACCATTCCAAGAGAAAAACCAAAGAGTGAGGCAGAATTACCGTGATACAGATTCTATGACAATAAAATTTACTAGCGCATAACCACAGAATTGGAGTAGTCATTCCTGAGTTTGATTTCATGGAGTTCATCCGTACCACAATTCAAGACTATGGACAGGAGACGAATGGTTTTGTGTGTGTGTGTGTGTGTGCGCTCAAAAAAAAAAAGTGAGTGAATCATCGTATTCCGCCCAAGTCACCACCGTGCTCGGACTTGTTAAGTAAACCTATTCTGTACAACGTAAGCACATACTTCTGAATTCCTTCCCCCAGGGAGTATACGAAGACGTCCACAGATGAATACACACGTTTCCCACCGTAAAAGGCTTTAAGAGAAGTGATTCCTCATCAGGACACGCAAAATACAGACAAATCAAACAAAACGCACACGCAGACCACGAGCAGCGGACCTGTACATATAACATTAATTCTGCGCAGTATTTTAATAAATTAAAAATAAATTAGCGACTGGAAAAACATTTTTATCGAATAACGTCAGCAACAGGTAAGTTTAAGTTTGCCTCGGCTGGCCGCCAAACGGATTTCACAACTTTCCCAAAAAATAACCTCAGTTTACGATGAATTTGTCTGCATCGACTAAAAAATATGCTGACGCACAAAATCGTGAGACAAATCCAAAAGTAGGACAAGAACCATAGGAACTCATTAACGCCCCACTCATTCTCTAAACCAAAAATTGTACCCCTTTTTTGCTCTTCCCCTCCCCCTTCGACATTCCGTAAAATTTCATTTGAGCTTCAACGGACTTACTTTGCCCAAGAAATTTATCAAATCATTGAGTACAGGAGGAAGAGTGAGAATGACCAAAGGGCATAGAAACTGACTTTTGCGCTGCTGACAACGTTTGCCAGGTAGCTCAGTTCACCAGCTAACTTCTAGTAAGGAATGTTCCCTAACTAGCAACATGGCTAACAAGCTTGCTAGCTAATGTGAAATCCAAGTCATCGAACTAAAGAAACTTACTTTGTTACACGTATTTTTGTTGTTCGCTTGCTCCCTCCAACGCAATTCTTTTTTCATCTGGCTTCACCACGTTTACCTTCACTTTTCGTGTTATTTCTCGGTCTTTCCTTGCTTCGTTCCTTTCTTTATAATATTTCGGTTTTCCCTTAGGGATGGGCAAGGAAGTGACGCTACATTTATTAGGGAGTGTTTACAACTTTAGCCAGGCAGAGGGAGAGGGATTGCATGAGGGAGACTAGTTTTGTCATGAATTCCCTTGCGTGAAATATTTTCTTATCTCCATTAATGAGTCTTTCTTTTTTTCATTAATTGGAATGTATACGCTACCATGGATGCTACCTTTATGACTGATTGAGGGAGGCTTAGAGAGCCGGAGAGTAAAGTTATTTTTTTGGTTTGATTGCACTTGAAGCTTCTAGACATTTCGTTTTGCAGAAGATTATTTTTCATCATAATCTTAATCGAGATTTACACGTCTTAGCTAATTGCCGTGCAGAAACCTGAAGAACAGGTCAGGTAGAAATAAATGATAGTCTAATAAATCTGGGAAATTACACCCAATGGGGGCCACTGCTCGTGAATCCGGGCCCCTCAAAAAAGTATTTATCCAGTCGCCACTGGCCATTTTTTGAAATGCATATTTTTCTGCAGCGGCCCCCTAGAATTGTCTCGACATTTCATATTGTGTCGACTGAACAGATCGGCCTTTTAGTCTACAAATTGAAGAAACTGAAGTTCAAATGATATGTAATGAGGTTTAAGTGGAAAATTAGAGTAAATTAAAATTTTGTACTAAGACCTATAATAATAACAACATCAATAATAATAATAATAATCATCATCATCATACATAAATACGTACAAAAAGTGCTTAACTAATTTATCAGACCACCACCCAATGTAAGGTTTATGCCACAGCTGCCCTAAATTAACAGTATTGGTAATTACCAAAATCATTTTCTGTTTCTGTAATGGTTAATCCACCAGCATGCACAAGCTCTTTAATTGAAACAATATTTTTAATTCTAAAATATAATTATTGTTCTTATCCATGAATTTTCGAATTTATTGTTTTACAAAAAAGTAGAAAAAATAGTTAAGCATGTAATTTATGTATATAAAGATGCCAAATAACTGTCATTCCTGAACTTAAAAATTAGATTTAGTGGGTGAATGCAAGAATGCAAGCTGTTATCAAGGCCAAAGGAGGCCATACAAAATATTATGTTTTTTGGTTTTTATGTGTGAATATGGAAAATTTTTGTTCTAAGCAAGTTTTTGACAAATTTCTAATGTATTTGTGTTTTCTTGTTTTTATGACAGGTGGTCTAATAAATTTGTTAAGCACTGCACATACTAATAAATACTACTACTACTATTACTAATAATAGTAATAATAATAATAAGAAGAAGAATGACTAAATGACCTTGTATTTCATCCATTGTCAGATTTGTTTCTTATGCATGTCAGTTTCTTAATTCTTTCTGTATTTCAGTTTCTTAGCTCAGAAGACATAAATATTTGGCATTGTTGATTACTGCATGGTTGTATATCATTTGTTTATACAGTTATAACTGGGATATGTACGTTGTAGTTTGGCTTCAGTCTGAAAGCAGAAGATCACTTTTATTTGTACCCACACAAATAAGACCATCCTGTTTTATGGTCAAAATAGGAATTCATGGCTTATTCTTTTCATTGGAGGCAGACAAAAGGTAGTGTTGCAAACCATGAAAAGGAATGGCTATATTAAAAAATGGTAAATACTTTACCGTCCCAAATTTTGAAAGATGTTTCAAGAATCAAAATTTAAATGTGTTTATTTTGAAAAATCAAAAAAATTCTTGTGGTGTTGTATTGTTTTCAATGTAATACAGGTCAAAAATATTGAATAATTGCTGACTGCAGCAGAGGATTGTAAATATGCCACTAAATCTCATGCCAAATGCGTGAGAGTTGACAGGTATGCGTTATTAATGAAAACTGACCACACCTGATTAAGTTGAGAGTTTTCTGAGTTTCTGTAATGATAATTTAAATGAATGATTGAAAACAGGTCATGACCAATTGTTACTTTTAAAGGATGGTTTTAGCTTCCCTTATTGCCAGTTCACCAGCCGCTACTGGTCTCATCTGACCACAGAACCCATTCTCACTGGAAGTTCCAATACTGTTGACGGGCAAGTTTTTTTTTGTTTTGTTTTGTTTTGTTTTTTAATGACACCAGAGGCTATTTTCTGGCAAGCCTCCTGGACCCATACATTATTCACAGATTTCTCAAAAATCCTTGAATCTATTAAGAATAATATGTACTGCAGATGATGAAATCCGTATTATCCTTACAATATCAAGCCAAGGGCTTTGGCTTGTTCACGATCATCGTTAGGAAAGGCCTGGTGATGCAAATTTCAAAGCTTATGAATCCCCAGACTCCTCTAACCTTGTCCCAACAATCAGAAGTGATAAGGTCCTCTAAGCCGCTGTCTAGCTTTCTGAAAATGAAAATAAGAAGATAGCAAAATGTTTTTAGGTTGCAATTTCCACAGTTCGTAATATAATTAAGAAATGGCAGTCAACAGAAATGGTGGAGGTCAAGGTGAAGTCTAGAAGACCAATATAACTTCCAAAACTGCTAATCGGATTGCTAGAAAGCTAAATCAAAACACCCATTTGACAACAATAGACCGTCTGCAAGATTTAGCACACTCTGGAGTCGTGGTGCACTGCCCTATAGCTCAGCGACACTTGCTCAAATATGACCTTCATGGAAGTCATGAGAAGGACACCTTTCCTGCATCCTCACCATGAAATTCAGCATCAGAAGATTGCTGTTGCTTAGGAACATCTAAACAAGCTTGATGCATTTACAACCCCAATTCCGAAATAGTTGGGACAAAGTGTAAATTGTGAATAAAATCAAAATGCAATGACTTGGAAATCACACCAGCCAGTATATTATTCACAATAGAACAGAGATAACATAGCAAATGTTGAAGCTGAGAAATTTTACAATTTTATCCATAAAATGAGCTCATTTCAAATTTGATGGCTGCTACAGGTCTCAAAAAAGTTGTTACAGGGGCCTGTTTACCATGGTGTAGCATCCCCTCTTCTTTCTAACACAGAGTGGAGGCGTCTGGGCATTGAGGAGACAAGTTTCTTGAGTTTAGCTATTGGAATTTGATCCCAGTCTTGTTTAATACAGGCTTCCAGCTGCTGGAGAGTTTTGGGTCTCCTTTGATGGACTTTTCATTTAATTATGCGCCAGATGTTCTCAATCGGTGAAAGATCAGGACTGCAGGCAGGCCAGTTCAGCACATGGAGTCTTCTACTACGAAGCCATGCTGTTGTAAGAGCTGCAGTATGTGGTGTTGCATTGTCCTGCTGAAATACACAAGGCTTCCCTGGAATAGATGTCATCTGGAGGGGAGCATATGTTGCTCTAACACCTTTATATACCTTTCAGCATTCATGATGCTTTTCAAAACATGCAAGTGTCCCATTCCATATGCACTAATGCATCCCCATACCATCAGAGATGCTGGCTTTTGAACTGAACGCTGATAACAGGAGGGGTGGTCTTTCTCCTCTTTAGCCTGGAGGACATGACGCCCATGATTTCCAACAAGAATGTCAAAGTTGGACTCGTCTGACCAGAGCACACTTTGCCACTTTGCTACAGTCCATTTTAAATGAGCCTTGGCCCACAGAACACGGCGGCACTTCTGGATCATGCTCAACAATGGCTTCCTTTTCGCATGATAGAGTTTTAGGTGGCATCTGTGGATGGCACAGCGGACTGTGTTTACAGACAGTGGTTTCTTGAAGTATTCCTGGGCCCATTTAGTAATTTCAATGACGGAATCATGCCGGTGAGTGATGCAGTGGCGTCTGTGGGCCCGAAGATCACGGGCATCCAGTAATGGTCTTCAGCCTTGTCCCTTACGCGCAGAGATTTTCCCAGTTTCTCGGAATCTTTTGATGATGTTATGCACTGTCGATGATGAGACCTTCAAAGCCTTTGCAATTTGACGTTGAGGAACATTCTTTTTAAAGTATTCCACAATTTTTTTACGCAAGCTTTCACAGGTTGGAGAGCCTCTGGCCATCTTTACTTCTGAGTGACTCAGCCTCTCTTAGACATCCCTTTTATAGCCAATCATGTTACACACCTGATGCCAGTTAACTTAATTACTTGCTAAATGTTCTTTCAGCTGATTCTCCTATATATTAATTGCTTTTTCAGCCCTTTTTTGCCTGTTTCCCAACTTTTTTGAGACCTGTTGCAGCAAGAAAATTTTAAATAAGCTCATTTTGTGGATAAAAATGTAAAATGTCTCAGTTTCAACATTTGAAATGTTATCTATGTTCTATTGTAAATAACATATTGGCTCATGTGATCTGAAAGTCATTGCATTTTGATTTTATTCATAATTTACACTTTGTCCCAACTATTTTGGAATTGGGGTTGTAGGAAACAAGTCCTGCGGACAGATGAAGTTAAAATAGAATTTGTTGGCTGCAATGAGCAAAGGTATGTTTGGAGAAAAAAGAATGCAAAGGATGCGGCATTTCATGGGGAAAAAAAACCTCTCCAACTGTCAAGCATGCGGTTGGATCGATCTTGCTTTGGGCTTGTGTTGCAGCCAGTGGCACGGGGAACATGTCACTGGTAGAAGTAAGAATGGATTCGATTAAATTCCGGCAAATTCTGGAAGCAAACATTACACCATCTGTAAAAAAAAAAAAAGCTGAAGATGAAAAGAGGACAGCTTCCACAACAGGATAATGATCCTATACACACCTCAAAATCCACAACTGACCACCTCAAGAGCTGAAGGTTTCATCATAGCCCTCACGGACCCCTACCGCAACATCATGGAAAATCTGTGGACGGACCTCAAAAGAGCTGTGCATGCAAGGCAGCCAAAGAATCGCACAGAACTAGAAGCCTTTGGCAAAAAATAATTACCAAAATCCCCCGAAACAGAATTTTAAAAACACTTAGCTGGCATCAAAAAAAGCGTTTCCAAGCTGTGATACTTGCCAAAGGGAGTATTACTAAGAACTGACCATGCAGGGTGCCCAACAGATGGACGTCTTGCTTCAAATATGAAGGAAATGTGTCCTCTTTGACTTTGTGCCTTTTTGAGATCAGTCATCTTGCACTTGCACTTGCTTAGCTATTCACAGTAACAGAAATTTTACATATATATACAGTCATGCGAAAATTATTCATACCCCTACCAATTTTTGTTTTTTTTTTCAAGATATTTTTTGACAAATCAAATTTATTCTTGCACAAATGACACAGTAAGTTGACATAAGGCTGTAAGAATTACAGTAAACAATTTTTTGAGAAATACAATACTTTTTGGTATTTTATTTGACAGATTTACAAAAAATGCCATGTCCAGAATTATTCATACCCTTTTCTCAGTAATTGATGGCAAAGCCTTTATTCACGACTACAGCCTCCAAACGCTTCCTGTGGTTGATCACGAGGTTTCTACACGTTTCCACAGGGATTTTGGCCCACTCCTCTTTGGCAAACTTCTCCAGGTCCTTAAAGTTTAAGGGTTTCCTTGTCATGACTTTGGTCTTCAGTTCCCTCCACAGATTCTCGATAGGATGGAGGTCAGGGCTCTGGCTTGGCCACTCCAAAACGTTCACTTTGTTGTCCACTAAACCATTTCTTGACGGATTTGGCCGTGTGTTTAGGATCATTATCCTGTTGGAAGATCCATTCCTGCCCAAGACCAAGTTATTCGCCGGACTGCTTGATGTTTTCACTGAGGATCTGGATATACTGGTCCTGTTTCGTAATGCCATTCACTTTAACAAGGTTTCTGGGCCCATTCACTGAAAAGCAACCCCTGAGAATGATACTCCCGCCACCTTGTTTGACCGTTGGGAAAGTTTTTCTCGGGTGGAACACTTCACCTTTCTTACGCCACTTAGACTTCTCCAACACAAACACACAAGAACTAGTCTAGCCTTCGCAAAAGCTCACCTGGATGAAGATAAAAGCTTCTGGCTGTCAATGTTATGGACGGATGAAACAAACACGGAGCTGTTTAGGCACAGAGATGGGGCTTTTGTTTGGCGTAAGAAAGGTGAAGTGTTCAACCTTGAAAACACGGTCCCAATGGTCAAACAAGGTGGATCTTCCAACTGGATAATGATCCTAAACACACGGCCAAATCCGTCAAGAAATGGTTTAGTGGACAACAAAGTGAACGTTTTGGAGTGGCCAAGCCAGAGCCCTGACCTCAATCCTATCGAGAATATGTGGAGGGAACTGAAGACCAAGGTCATGACAAGGAAACCCTTAAACTTTAAGGACCTGGAGAAGTTTGCCAAAGAGGAGTGGGCCAAAATCCCCGTGGAAACGTGTAGAAACCTTATGATCAACCACAGGAAGCGTTTGGAGGCTATAGTCGTGAATAAAGGCTTTGCCATCAATTACTGAGAAAAGGGTATGAATAATTCTGGACATGGCAATTTTTGTGAAACCAAAAAGTATTGTATTTCTCGAAAAATTGTTTACCGTAATTTTTACAGCCTTATGTCAACTTACTGTGTCATTTGTGCAAGAATAAATTTGATTTGTCAAGAAATATCTCTAAAAAAACCAAAAATTGGTAGGGGTATGAATAATTTTGGGCATGACTGTATATATATAATCAGAATAAAAACCAAGTACTATTCAAGTATTTATTTCATGTAATATTGGATCATATAGAGCAAAATAAGTAAACAATGACGATATAGTAAAAACAAAATAATAATGCCTTTTTGAAAGAAAAAGTCAATATCAAGTGTGGCCACCCTTTGCTTTGATTACAGCATTTAATCTTTCATACCGTTTTCGCATTTTATAAAATTTCCTCACTCGCTAAACCATGCCATATGGTTTTAAGTTCATTCCTAAGAGATTCGTTGTTACCACAGATGTTACAACAGATTTGCTAAATCGGATATAGGTCTAGACTTTGAGCAGTCATAACTTTTATGTCACCAGATGTTTCTTCCTGATTGAGATAATTCTTGCACAACTTAGAAGTGTGCTTAGGGTCAGTATCTTATTGACGATAAAATCCCTGACCAATCAGTCCCTTTCCAGATGGCAATGCATGTCTCACGAGGATCCTGTGATACTTCTTTTGATCCGTGATTCCGTCGATTTTTATGAGATTACAGGCTCCTTTTGAGCAGACTGAACCCTAAACCATAATATTACCGCATCCATGTTTATTGAAGGGGATAAACAGTCATTTTTGAAATGTTCTCCAACTCTTCAGCGCACTTAAGTTCTGCATTTGGGTAAGAACATTTCAAATTTTGATTCATCGACTTGTTCCCAGTCCATTGGTGTCCAATCCTTGAATTTCTTGGCAAACTCAAGTCTGTTTTTGATGTTGCCAGCTCTCGGCAGCAACACGACCAATCAGACCATTTTCATTCAGGCGTTTGGAAATGGTAGCTTTTAACACTTTCACCTCTTCACTTCTGGTGCTATTAATATCATCATGCAGCTGTCGTGCTGTCAACTGCTGATTTTTTTTTTTTTTCACTTGTCATACGCAGATAACGAACATCAGAGGCACTTCCGATTTGCTCCTCTATTGCCATTAGTTTTCAGCGAACTGGTCTCTTTGAAACACTTGATGGTATTTCTTACAGTGCCATGGCAGCATTTAACGTCTTCAGCATCACGTAAGGCCACAATGTGGCTACAAACAATCTCAGAGAGCTCCCTCCATCGTGCCATCATGTTTAACACTGTGACACTGCTCAAAGTTTATGTTGCCTTGGAACAATTGATCATCAGAGATAATTCTATAGAATAATGTTGCCTCAGACCAGTTTAAACTAATTTTTTAGCATCAATAATCATGGAATGAGTCTTCAAACATGCATTGAGGCTATGCAATAGTCAAAAAATAAAATTTGCAATACCTTTCAATTGTTATAAAAAAATTTATGTTTTCAGTGTTTTTGTTTATGACCCATATTTTTACCTCAATACACTTGTGGTAATGATTTTTTTTTTTTTTTTGTCATTGCCTACAATTGGAGTTTTCAATACATTTTCACCAAAAAATTATTGAGAAGTAATATATTTGGACCCCTTTTAGACGAAAGTGGTGGTGTATAATCACTGTTACTGTGTGTGTGTGTGTGTGTGTGTGTGTGTTTATATATATATATAAACTATATATATACTCAGCGCCATTAAAAACGCACAGGTGAGGTATGTACTGTATTTGCGGCAAATTGAAGAATCCATTGATTTTTATTGCTTTTCCAGTGAGGCACGAGAGGAAATAAAGAAAAGCGCGTGGTATTGTAATCCTGACGCGCACCACTTGCACGCGCCAAGCACTTCAGTAATAACAAACATTGAGCTGTTCGCGATGTGTACAGTGACACTTGACTTGTTCTCTTTGGTGTGGTCAAAAGCCTAAATAAAGCCAACAAAAAAAACACGAAAAATGCACCTGCATCAAGAAAATGGAACGGCTTGTGACACAGGAGAGAGAAAAAGAGCCTTTGGCATGTTACGGGCAGATCTCAGCCGCCGAGAGGTGGTGCATCATTTGCACTGTCACCGCTCAACAATCAGTCGGCTGTCTATCCGAGAATGGAACACAGGCACTGTCACAGACCGACCCCACTTAGGGCGGCCACGAGTGACGGTCGCAGCTCAAGAGCGCCACATCTGGTTACAGCCTGTACGTGACAGATTCCAGACAGCAACCAAAACTGTCCATGAGATGAGGGGTCCGAGACGATTGAGGGTGAGCGCAAGTACCGTTTGACGCCGTCTACGTGAGCAACACATGCGTGTACACGGGCCCTACAGAAAACCCAGTTTTTGCCCATTTATGCATGGCTGCCCTTACCGTGGTCGGTCAGCGACAGTCCCTGTTTTCCATTCTCAGACAGAAACAGGGAAATAAAGTGCCAAAAAATTACACAGAGGCAGGCACGCACAGTCAGAAGTGAAGAGTTCCTACTCCTGTTGATAGGCAAAAAAATGGGTTTTCTGTCGGGGCCATGTGCACGCATGTTTTGCTCACGTAGACGGCGTCAAACGGTACTTGCACTCACCCTCAATCGTCTCGGACCCCTCATCTCATGATCAGTTTTGGTTGCTGTCCGGAATCTGTCACGTACAGGCCGTAACCAGATGTGGCGCTCTTGAGCTGCCATCATCACTCGTGGCTGCCCTAAGCGGGGTCGGTCAATGACAGTGCCTATGTTCCATTCTTGAATAGACAGCCGACTGATTATTGAACAGTGACAGTGCAAATGATGCACCACCTCTCGGCGGCTGTGATCTGCCCGTAACATGCCAAAGCCTCTTTTTCTCTCTCCTGTGTCACAAGCCGTTCCATTTTCTTGATGCAGTAGCATTTTTCGTTTTCTTTTGTTGGCTTTATGTAGGCTATTGACCACACCAAAAAGAACAAGTCAAGTGTCACTGTACATATCATGAACGGCTCAATGTTTGTTATTACTGAGGTGTATAGTATATGGATTGACCACCAGTAGTAGACATGGCGCTATACTGCTTTTTTACACATCATCAACAATACGACCTGACTCATTTCAAAGGTGTCTTTTGTTGATAATTGCAATAATGTCAGCATTTGGTTGCTTAATTACACTGAACAAAAATATAAACGCCCCATGTCAAATATTGATGCCACATGGAGTTAACAACTCTAAGTTAGCATATGCTGACTTTTACTTGTACAATAGGGATATTTCTCTTGATTTGTGTACCATTTTTTAATCCATCTCTCTGTCAGTGAGCATTTGCTCAGTGATGCAGTGATTTCACTCAGTACATGGGTGTGGCATTTCCAGATGGTGATCAAACAGAATGAGCAGTACCCAGACACTCCTTATACCGGGGACAATAAAAGGCCGCCCCAAAATGTCAAATTTTGTCAAAAGTCATCATGCCTCAGATGTCTCAGGTCATGCGGGAACGTGCCATTGGCATGCTGGATGCAGGGATGTCCACCAGAGCGGTCGCTGTGCAGCTGAATGTTAACTATAGGACAATAGGCCATTTGAGAGTTCGTTTCCGACAGACGGGCAGTACTGCAAATCGACCTCATCCACGTCGGCCACTTGTGACCACACCAGCACAAGATCGCTACATCCGGCTCGTCCACCTGCGGATCGGCTCAGATCAGCGACACGCACAGCGGATGAGACCGTTGGTCTGCACAACAGACGCATCACACCACAGACAGTCCGTAACCGCCTGCGAGAAGCCAACTTGCACGCTCGGCGTCCTCACCGTGGTCTGAATCTCACCGCTGTCCGGCGTCAGAACCAACTTGCATGGGCAAACGCACACGTTCAATGGCCCTTGGCACGCTGGAGAAGAGTGCTATTCACAGACGAATCCCGGTTCCAGTTTTTTGGTAATAAAAACTCAAAAATTTGTAATGGGGCGTGTATATTTTTGTTCAGTGAAGCTGCATCAGTCTCTGGTGTAGGAATTTCTGTTTGAGATTTGTATCATGCTTGATAACCCTTGTTTATGTTTGCCTGATTAAGAATTAATTTATTTGTTGAATAATCTAAACCAGTGTGAAGCCTATATTAATTGTGAAATGATAATGAAAAAATGTCTCCCTCTTGCCAATATTTATACCATGGATGTGATGTTGTAATGATGGCAATAACCCGACTTAGTGCAAAAAATCAAAAACTTCCCCCGACTTGCATCTCCCATTTTAGAATTTTCCAGTGGTGAAATTAATTCTAAGATTGTTCTTGATAACCTCCGCCAAGGAGGTTATGTTTTTGCCGGCGTTAGTTTGTTTGTCTGTCTGTCTGTGTACAAGATAACTCAAAAAGTTATGAACAGATATCTCTGAAATTTTGTGGGTGGGTTGCTATTCGATCAAGGATGGACCCTATTGATTTTGACCGCAATCAGTCTAGCAATATGGCCGCCACAGCAGCCATCTTGAAATCCTATGACACGCGATAACTGAACTTCACTCTTAGTGATATCACTCAATTTTTGTGGGTTGATTGGACTTGCATCTGGGACGGAACCTATCAGGTTGGAACACGCTGCATCTTGAAATCCTATGTTACAGATACCTTAAACTTCTCATGAGCCATGTTCACTCAGCAAGATGTCGACTGTGCTGCCTTAGGCAGAGGTTTGCTCTCTCGGACTGCCTCTAGTTTCATAATAATATTATAAGCATTCAAAATAATACCTCTGAAGAGGAACAAATGTTGGCTGTTGGACCAAACCAAACATTCAGAATAAAGGCTTTAATTACAATAAGCCTCAGACCTTAATCTATGCAAATCTATGTGCTTTCATGAGCTACATGAGTCTGAATCTATGTTTTACATCACCATTTTAGTGCATAGGAAAGCGCCTCATAACTTTGTTAGGCTATCTACTGTATGTACACGCTCCAATCATAAGTTAATTGGCTCGTCATTCAATCAATTAGTTACAGCAACTGAACCAATCAGTTTGGTTGCTCATTAGACAGATTAACTGCTGCAGGTGCAGTGTGAATAATTCACTGCTAATCAACCTCTGGAATGTTTGCTAAGGGCCTTGATTAGTAGAATCAGGTTGTAGCAGCTTGGTTGGCATGAAAGCCTGCACCCACAGTGGCTCTTTCTCGAGAAGGTTCCCTACCCCTGGCAGACAACAATGTTGAATGCTTTGTGGTTCACAAAATCATTGAAGCATGACCACAAGCGCAGACTACACTTTGCTCAGTTGAGTAAAAACAAGGCCTGGGATATATAGAACCTACACAATGTACAACAGTTAATGAAAACATCTAAATGGCTTTTTTGAGAAATATGTAGTATATAATAAAAATGGCTTGAATACACCACCGTTAACTGATCTTATCACAATTATAGGTGATCCTAAAAGTGTTATTATATCCTAATAAATTAATATACAACTATATACTATATATAGTAACAATCTATATTTGTCTAATCTTAAAAGGACAAATGTGTTTCAGATGTATTATAGTTATGATCCAGAATGATCCGGAAGGCCAATGTCTCGTCAATCATGTACATATACTCTAAGACTCTTAATTTGGATAAGTATCTATAACAAGCATTCCATGTTTATTATTTAGTGACCTATTTTGACACCCAAAGGAGATAGTAATAATTTCTAAATACAGGGATGGTTCCAATTTTCGCAATCTGGATCCATGTTACCGGTCTCGCAATTTAACGGCACTCGCACATTATTTAGCCAACTATATGAGGCAACTTTTGTGAAAATATCCTAGGTGTGTTTTCATAGGAACCTGGTTGTTTTTCAAGATGAACTTTACGTTTTGCATCGATTTTGGTCAAGACAGATGCATTTTACAATGGAAAATTGTCTGAAACTTCTTCAGTTTTTCACATATTTACTTATGGTTGGTATCGAAATGTCCATCATATTGTTGTGTAGCCATTAAAAATCATCTGGTTTTTCAGAACGATCATTTATGGGTTTAAATATGGACTTTTCGAGGCCTTGCCCCACAAAAATCTTGAAATCATTAAATAGGTCACAGTTCACTTCCTGTATGCAAATTTCACATTTCAAATCTATTTTCTGGACAATCCCACAAGTAGGTACATATAACCAGAAGATGGTTCAAATTGGGCTGTGGGCAAATTTGCCTATACCCTGCAAAACTTCCTTTTACTGTCAATGCATTCAGAGTGTAATCAGGCACCCTCACTATTTTCACATTTTTTATGTTGCAGCCTTATATTTAAAATGTTTTACATTCTTTTTTTCCCCTCATCAGTCTACACTCAGTACCACATGATGACAAAGCAAAAACAGAATTTTAGAAATTTTTGCAAATTTATGAAAAAGGAAAAACTGAAATATAAATAAATAAACACATCATTCGGGGTTACAACCAGACAGTGGGTCTGCTGTAGGTCAATATGTATACCCAGACGCCCTCAAGCAATCACTCCCAAAATTGATCGGCTTTGTGAACTAAGACACGAAGTCCATGCCGAGTATGAAATAAATCTATGAAGAACTGTGACCTGTGAAACGCTCACAAGAAATATCTATGGATGCGGTGTCATAGCGGTCACTGATCCATAGTATTCCCGACACATAGTCTGGGAATTCAATAAGTCAATCATAAAGTAATGGTTTAACTAAAACTGCAGTTAAACCATTATGTGCAGCAAGTTTTACTTAAACCTCTGATATGGTGGCCTCTAGTGGCAGTTTATTGATCTCTGCAAGACACAGCAACTGGGTTTTGGACCTGTGAGTCTCAAACTCTGTCCTAGGGCCGTGGTTCTCAAACTTGGTCCTGGGGGACCCCTGTGTATGCTGGTTTTTGTTCCAACCACAATAGATATTACAGAATTTTAATAAGCTGTTAAATACCCAAACTAGGGGCTTATACTGTGAAATTATTTACTCTTTAATCACCTCCTGCCAGAATTGGCTATGCATGCGATGATAAATGTGTCTTTTGCAGGCATGTACTACTTATTGGGTTAAATTTCAAACGGTTAATTTCAATATGCATGAAGAGAGGTAATCTATAACCGTTGAAATTAAAGACTGAGGTCAATCAGCAAGCTCTTCATTGGTATGTACACCTGGCTGTCAATCCTAACCATCAGGAAGATAATGAATTCAATAACAACGCAAATGATAATGAGGCCCACCAGTTTTGCAGTGAAGTAAAATGGGAAAATAGCTGATTATTGCACATACTACAATTAGCCTAGTTACCTGTTAAGTCATTAAGTTGGCTAAGTAATCTTATTAGTTTGTTACCTTTTTAATTTTTTGCCTTTAGTGCAATGAGCACTATGTAAAATTGAACACCCCAGTTGGCAAAATTTGCATTTTTTTCCATTTTTAACAGGCTGTAACTCAGGAAATAATAAAGGTAACCCCATGATTTTTTTCAGGACTTAGTCTGTAGGCACTGTACTAGCATTTTTAGCCAATAAAAATAGTTTTAACCTTTTTATTGTGGTTTTATTGGCTCTCAAAAATGAAATGTATTTTGGTGGCAGTGCACATCAAGAGCTTTCCAAAAATATAGGTTTCATTAAAATAGCCACATCTTGAAAAAAAGGGTCGAAAAAGGGCCACTCCCCACAGGGGGGTAAAATAAGGGTCAATATTACCGAAGAACCATAAATGCTATAGGATATTAATTGGTGGCCATAGAAAGCTCTTACTAATGGTTGAAATTACCACAAATCCACATATGTCATCAGATGGGTGTGAACATGGTACCCTTAAATGCGTAGGCTATGTTTTGAAACCGATTTGTAAAAGTAGCATTTTTTGGGAGCCTATAAAACCACAATAAAAGGGTTAAAACTACGTTGATTGGCAATTAAGGGTAGTACAGTGCCTAGAAAACAAGCCCTGAAAAAAATCATGAGGTTTGCTTCATTAATTCCAGAGTTACTGCCTGTTAAAAATTGAAAAAATGCTAATTTCGCCAACTGGGGTGCCATGCCCACTTTTTTGACCCCCAGAAATTCAAAACTAGTGGGCCAATTGAGCTAAAACTTAGTATTTTTTCATTTGGCACCTAAAGCAACAAACTATTAAAGTTTGAAGAAAATCCATGGCTATGCCCATGGAACTTGTCTGAAAATTAGTTGATTTCATATGGAATTACCCTTTTCTCAAATTGTTCTGATCTAAAATCCAATATGGTTGCCACTGCCTTGACCTTTAAAATCTAGAAAGTCTTCTCCAAAACCACTTGACGGATTAAGCTGAAACTTGGCATTAGTGTTCCAACACAAGTAGATTGAAATTTGCTCAAATCGTTCCAATCCGAAATCCAGTATGGCCACCACAGCCTTGACCTTGAAAATCAAAAAACATCTTCTCCAAAACCACAGCACAGGTAAAGCTGAAACTTGGAACACATGTTCTTATCTGTGAGTACATCAAAGTTTGTTCAAGGCATTACAATCCAAAATTAAATATGGCCACCACGGGCTTGACCTTCCAAATCTAAAAACATCTCCAAAACCCAGGCATGGCACAGATGAAGCTGAAAGTTCTCATACATATTCTTATCCATGAGTCAATCTAAGTTTGTTAAAGTCATTACGATCCAAAATTGAATACGACCGCCACTGCCTTGACCTTCAAAATCTACAAACATCATTATCTCCAAAAACACTGGATGGATGATGCTGAAACTTGGCATACATATTCCTATCCATGAGTACATCAAAGTTTTCCTATTCAAAATCAAATATAGTCCCCACAGCTTCATTGTAGAAATCCCAATTTGGCTCTGTCTGAGGCATTTCTGGATGCATTCAACGCAAATTTGGTATGTATTTACTGAGTATATGACACTTATCATGCAAATTTGCTGAACTTTGCATGTTGACCTACATTTTTAGCTCGTTGTACATTTTGCAATTGTGCAGTGACACAGTCAGTCAGTCCTGGTGAGCTACAATGCAGAACAGCAGCTGACAGCTTGTTAAAATCTATCGATCGCAATTGTGGTTGGAACAAAAACCAGCGTACACAGGGGTGCCCAAGGACCGAGATTGGGAACCACTGGATTTGATGATATGCATGGCAGCTACTGCGCATGTGCCGTATTTACACTCGTGTTGCTGACGGTCGCCTTTGAGTTTTTTAGGCGTGACCCCGCCCACATATGTAAATGACGTAAAACAGGAAACACACCAAGAGTGGGCGATTTGGCGATGCTCAAACGGAAGCCATTTTGTTTCTAGTGATTGTATGAGGAAATGGCTGTGCTATTTGTTAGTTGACGACTGGCGAGCTCGTTAATTGGTGTTGCATTTTAAATCCTTGTGGTATTTTTGTTTCTCTAATAGACAGTATATGTGACTATTTGTACTCACAAATATTAAATAATTGGATACAATCGTTTTTAGTTTCTGTTCACTTTTCTCGTGATAACTTTGCTATTGGATCTAAGGAGCGGTGAGCTGGCTAGTGTCAAAATGGCGGCGAGCTCGACGCAGTCTTCTCAAGCGGCCAGTTGGTAAGATCGGCTTGATTCTTACAGCTTCGCTAGCTTGAGTATTGATCATCTCTGTCTACATAGCTATTCCGTTATATGGCTATATAAATTATATTGTGACTCGTTATGTTGGGATTTTGTGTGGAAAATACTGATGCCGTCCGTGCGGTCGGTTAACACAGCTGGCTAGCTAGCTAGCTAGCCAGCCGACATTATGCCTGCCACTAGCCACCCTTGTTTTTCCTGTTTTAATGCTAGCTAACATCAGCTAATTTGGATCTACTTGGTAGCTTCCTTGCGAAGTGGTGAAATGGATGACGTAGGTATTTGCAAACTTGTTGAAAATGTTAAGTTAACTGAAAGTAAATCGAATGCTGTAATCGATTATCTAAATAATAACCATAAGTTGGCCAGCTATTAACTTTCGGAAGTTATTATCTTAGCTAACTGTATTTGCTGTGGAGGATATTTTGTTTCAGTTAGCCAATTGGTTAACGATACATATAGCTTACAAAATACAAATGCGCAACGTATATGGGAAGCTGTATGTGCCATACCAAATCCCTGTCTTTGAAATTAGGCTTTTTATAGTCCTTCAAATATGCTACCGCAGAGCGCACGGTAAAATTTTCGAGCAACTTTAAGCACTCAGAAATATATGCTAAAGGGACGCATTATAAGTCCTTAAGTTATAGTAGCTGGTTTTCACCCCTGAAAATTTGAAGGACTTGGCTAAAGTAGTTTTCTAGATATAGCCATGTGAAAGTGGCTCCTCGGAAATTGCTGTTAAACAAGGGCCGGAACTTAGTTGCAAAAACATTTTTTATGACACAACTATTTGAAGTTGAGAGCTAAAATTTTGGATTTCTCCTATTAGGAGGTGAATGCACCCGCTGGAGTTTTTTCAGCCAAATCTGAGATGGTCAAGTGGGAGCCATTTGGGAATTTGACTTGGAATGACCCTGCAGAAATAACCATAATGTAAAAACTAAGAAGTGAACATACTCAACATGATTTTAACCTCATGAAATGAAGTATTTTGATAAAAATTTACATGGTTGCCATGGAGACGGCACTTTAATGACAAACTCTGAAAATATTTTGTGGCACTGATATTCCAATAACCCATGGTCAGATTTTACTCAAATTAGTCTCATATGAAAGGTTTTAGATTGTTCTATGCAATGACATAGGATTTTTTTTTGTTTGGAAAATTTATGAATATTCAATAAGCTCTGTTATATAACCATAATGAAAATTGCTATCATCAACTTAATTCATTTTCAAAATTAACCACCAAGGGATGCACCTATCTAGAAAATCCTATGTCATTTCATAGATCTCCATCAGATACAACTTCAGTCCAAATTTCAAGTCAATCAGATGAATATTAATGATTTTATGAATGCCACAAGGTTGAAAATCAGTCAAAATTGTGATTTTCGGTAATTTGCATTTAAAGTCACAAGTAACAATTGAGGCAGAGGAAAAACATAGATTCTTGGTGTTTACTGGCTTCTCACTGCATTCCTTTATTTTATTTATTTTATGTGAAAATCAAAAATACTGAAATTTTCAAAAAAAAAAATTTTTAATTTTTACCCTGAAGTCCCCTTAAACTGTGAAAGTCTATGCGCTGGTGCTTAGCTTCCAAAATTAAATTACTTTCATTTAGTTTTGAATTTAAATTATTGTTCATCTGTATCGTTAGATTTCCATGTTTCTCTTACCCGAGCTTGTAAGTCCCGTGGAATTCCCCACATATTTGATTTAATTACAGTGATCATTCATATGACCCGTTCTGCTGTTTTCTTGATTCACCACTACCTGCTTCATTATTGAGGGTTCTGATACGGGTGCTGTTGATAATATCATTGTCCTCTTCTTTTACAGGTCATTTGGCTCTGGTTCTGAAGCTCAGGTCCACGAAAACCCTGAGTGGGAGAAGGCTCGACAGGCGCTGGCTTCCATAAATAAGAGCCTCAGCACAACTAAAACTTCACAGGCCAGTCATAGCACAGCGCAGGTGAGCAGCGCTTGGTCTCATAAGTGAATTGGGTATTGTACTAAGAAATTATCAGCCCATAAGTGGAAAACACTGTTGGGTTGTCCTTCACATAATATCACTTGTGGCTTTGTGTTGGTCGCAATGTGGTATCTTGTTTTATTTGTACTGAACAGCATAGTTGTATTTTACGTTTTCCTCAGGCTGGCCAGTATCAGACTCCGGTGACTGATTCCACTGCCCTTCAGCAGCAGCAGCAGCAGCATCAGCAGCAGTACTATCAGTGGTACCAACAGAATCAACAGCAGTATGCCGGATACCCATATCCTTACAACTATTACTACGCCATGAATCCTGTGAGTGATTTCGTGCACCGTTGCTTGGTCAAAACACTGTCAGTCATGCAGGCAGTTTGTTTACTTTTGAGGCATCCTTTGGTCCTTGTGACTTTAATATGTAAAATGATTGTTTAAGCTCATCTGCATTTTTTCTTGTTACGGCTATCCATTCCACGGGGGCCTGCATATATCGTGCGCATGGTGTGTATTGTATGTTGCAAATAATTTAACATTTGTTTTTGCAGTATGGAGGCGGTTATTCTCAGGGCCAATATGGTGTTCCTGGAGCGTACCAAACTCCAACAACTCCCCCTGGACAGGTATGGAAGTGGAATTCTGTCTTGTGTAAGGATTAGCAGTAAGAAGAGGGACATTTCCCAGTAATTGCAACATGGATTTTTTTTGGGGGGGGTGATTGTGCTATGTGACTGCATGGACACATTAAGTCTTCTGAAAATGTAAATGGTGCCGTTCTCACATCACATTTTCTAAGTGAATTAAGTTAGAAAAATTAAATTTCGCCAAATTAGTGTTGTTTACGGGATATTCTTCATATTTTTGGCTCTGGAAATTTTTTGGTCTATAATGACTTCAAAATTGGTTATTTTATTGCCTATTACGAGACAAATGTTTTCACATAATCGGTGTCATTCTTTCTGGGCATGTCCTGAAAAAGTTGGACCAAATAATGGACTTTATTGAATTTCAAATGGATATCACGAAATTTATTTCTTCAAAACTAACCAGAACATCGGTTATACAGATGCAATTTAGTTTTATTTGAGATCAAGACAGATTATACACAACAAAAGTAGCAGAGGATCTGGAAGTTTGTACTCATCTCAAGTATTGCAAAACTAAAACGGGCTTATGATCAGACTAACAACGCTCACTTGCAGTAGTTTGTGTGTAGCTGTGTTTAGCCTGACAAGAATCATTCAAGTTCAAGAACTTTGTTGCAATGCATTTAATTAGTAGCTCTGCTTTAGTGGCCTGTCATTTCATAAATTATGCCTTGACATATTAAGATTCAGTCAGCCCATGTACTAGTGATCAGCAACCAACTGTTTGCACATGCCCAGAACCACTCATTTCAATATCAATCTTAGATGCTGCTTTGCTTCAGGTACTAATTTTTCAGTAATTTAGTCACTGATTTTAATCGAGGCATGTTGACAGGAGTATGACAATGTTTGCTAATAGATGAAAGGTCTTCACGCGTACAGTCAGTGAATTGCTCATTGGGATAAATATGCATGTCCAATGACATGACATTTGTTAGTTACCTCTGGCACTATGCTTTTGTAGCAGCAAGACTGCTGCGCGACAAATTGGTTCCATATGCCATGCAGCCGTCCTCCTACATTGTTACCGATGAAAGAATTTCTTGAAACTTTGTGCAAACGAACTTGGCATACTGCACCTACTTTTTACCAAATATTTAGGGTGGATCACTTTGGGAACTATATTTAAATGTTAAATTTGAATTTGTGCTGAAAAATGTAGCCAAATTATGCTTTTTACGGCTTCAATTCCTCCTGGGTCTCATATTTTCAAAGCAATTAAGCCATGTTTGGTATCAAATTGTTCCTTGGGATGGCAGCAACAATAACAGTTATAAATTTTAGAACTAGCACTGTTATTCTTGGGAGTTATTCATTGATTTATCCCCATATGTTGGTTTTAGGGGGGTGCTCATCTAAATTTGGTCCACATCTGTTCTAGCACATATGATACAAAAACAAATGCATTTTCTAGGCTCACATACATCTCTCCACACAGTCAATATGGTTAGGAATCAAAAGCTTTCATGGGAAATGTCCCCATACGGACGCAACACCACCTTTTCCCGAGGAATACTGATGTGGTCTCTGAACTTCAGTGGGCCAGACAATCCTCGGTGTGTCTCGGGAAAATTTCACCGAGGTTTACTGAGGTGTTGTCCAAACTTAAGTAAACCAGACAGACTTCAGGATGCCTCAGTAAAATTTTTTAGAGGTTTACAGAGTTATCCTCAAATCTTCAGTAAACCTTGGTGTATTGTAGGTTTTTGTAGGAATTTCTTGGGAAAAGATGCACTTTCTCGGTTTTTAGGTGCTACTAGTAAGACTTACTGTGTTTCCTGTTAAACACATCTTCACCAGTTCCCCTAATGTTCTGTTTTGTTCACAGCCTCCTCCTGTTCCTCTGCTTGAAGAGCAGTCCTCCAGTTACCCCTCTCAACCCCAACCGCCACCCCCTGCTGTCCCACAGCCACCCCCTCAGAGCCCCACCTCCTCTGAACAGCCCCCTCCCCCACCCCCTCCTCCAATACCTCCCCCTCCCAATGCCCAGTATCCCCCTCCCCCCAACCAGTCCCAGTATAACCCTAACAATCCCCTGTCTTACCCTCCTAATGACTCTACCCAAATGAGGGGCTATGGTCACAGTCACAATCCAGCTAGACCAAATTATAACCAGGGATACCAGGCCCAAAGCTCTTACCAGAATTCCCAGAATAGCCCCCAGCAGCAGTCCCAGGCCCAGCAGCAGGGCCAGTATGGAGTTGGAGCTGGAAGAGGGGATGGAGGGAACAAGAAAGGCAACAAAGGAGGACAGCAGTTGTGGCATCGTATGAAACGCAAGTTGAATTTTTTTTTTTTTTTTGGTTTGGTTTTAATCAAAATGGAAACAAAAAAAATGACCTTATTTGGCAAAATGCACATGAAAGAACTTTAAGCAAAACTCTTAAGGTGTGTGTTTTTTAGGGGAGGTTGAACATGATATGCCGTTCAAGATCTTTTAGCTTTAACATGACTTCATAGCATTTCTCTCTGAAATTAATGAGCACCATATTTCATTGGACAGTAACATTTTTGATTAAAGGAAGAGGATACTATGAGGTTGCACTGCGGACTGTCCGCCTCCGTTTAAAGGGACTATGTCAGCCGGGACGAAGCGAAAAACTTGAAAGCGTTAGGCTAACTATTTCAAGTTCATAGGAGATGTAAGGTGTAAGCGTTTCAGTCTGTTTATATCGCGTTCATCCTTGAAGTTTATTGAAATTTTTACCAAAAAACTATCTTTATTGACCGTAGAGCCTATTCGTAGCATCAGTTTGTCATAGTTTGGGTTTTTGTAGCCTTTTGTGATTATGTCATCCCATGGCGGCCATCGAACTGGAAGCGGTCGCAAAAGGATCTATGATAGCTGCATGTCAGACAAAATGTTGCGACAAACAGCTTCTGCGAACATTTAAGACAGTTGCTTGATTAAAAAAATCCCCAAACTTCTCAAGGATGCACGGGAAGCAAACAGATTGAAACTCCACCACAAATTCACTGGTTTACCTTACCTCACACTCTCAATGTGTTTTCGCCCAAAGAAATATGGATGGATAGTATAATTAATAATTTATTCTCCGTGGGTTTTGGCAAAGATAAATGAGGGTACTCTAGCAACTCCGCGTTTGCAAGCCATCTTCTGTATTTAAAACGGCGACGAAGGTACGCTTTACACACTTACTAATAAGCTTGGGGTTTGTATTTCTGCTCCCTTGATATCGCACTGCTTGTAAGTACGTGTTTATCGACTGGACTTTACTACGCATGTGCCCCAGCTGACATAGTCTCTTTAAGGACTGTTTCATCCATATTCAGGGTAGCCATTGGATGTCATGATTTAATTGGCTGTCTGCACAATTGGCATTTGTTTGTAAGGGAAAATTAGTCTGGATCCAGTTGGTGTGTGTGTGTGTGTGTGTGTGTGTGTGTCCAGAACAACATACGAATGTTTTTAGATTAATAGTGGTTATTGGTTGTATCAAAGGCCTTTGAAAACCTCACCTCTGACTGCTTAATCAGGGCTCGAATTAGGATTTTTTTGACTGGGTGCACATGGTGCACCCAGATTTTGAAAATGGGTACACTCGTGCGTGTTCAGGTGCGAACTAAACTTGCTTAATTCAATAAAAAAAGCCGCTTTGCAGCAGTACAAAATGAATAAACAAATATTCTTAAACTCAGATTCTTTGATATGCCATAGGACTACTGTAAATTTGCAGTAGTGCAACAGGTTAGGATTATTGGTGGGATAAGATTATTAAAATCATGCTGTATATAAGAAAAATAATGGAAAAAATAAAACAAAAAAAATGAATAAATCGGTAAAACTGAGTGTACTATTGTTATTTATCACAGTCAGATAATATTCAATCTATAATTTAATTTCACTTTGACTTAGCTGAGAAACTAAAGTAATTCTCCTCAACTCCATCATAGGACCTCTCTGGCCTCAATAGCAGCAACAGTGCTGCTTTTTGCTGTTTTTATACTTCTTACATTCTTCATAACTCCAGAATTAAGACCCTCTCCTCCTAGATTACATTTAATCTAGAAGTTCTTTTTTTTTTTTTTTTTTTATTTGGCGCCTCCAATTACACCCGAATCTGGAATATCCAATTAGGGAACTATGTACAAGTTCTTAAGCTTTTTCGCATATGCGACCCCCTGTTGACATCTCGGGAGAGTGTGCACAGCTTGTGGCACTCCTCCGAAGCATGCGCCTGTTAGCCGCTGCTTCTTATACATTCACTGGTTGAGAGTTCGCAAACCTAAAACGGGCGGAGGGTACCCGAACATTGGCGAGTTCAGAATCTTGCTTATGAGCGCCCACCTGGTCATCACAAGGCGCCTGGGGGAACTTTATAATTTACAGACCCTTCCGATTTTGCATTTCTGTAGCGCACAGGTCAATAACATGTTACTTCTGAAAAGGTCTGACGACTACTGCTGGTTGGTACGAGACCGTGATGGTCACGTCTGCTTCGCGACACGATGCTTTTCCGAGTTAGCCATCTGGCAGCCCTAAAGTATTTTAATTTTTTGTAAGATTTTATTAATCACCCAGCAGCCACTTACTTTACATCCAGCGAGTAATCGCATCCATCAACCAACGAGAATGGATCTTCGAAAATGAATGTCAATTACAATTTCCCAAGTGTCTACCGGAGTATGTGCATGCATAATTTCAAGTGTCCACCCAATCAGTGTAAAACGTAATATATTTCTCCCGTTAGGACGCAGTCCCATTGGTGCGAGTCGTGGTCTGTGCTGGCGGCGCCCCCTGGTGCCGCGGAGGGCAGATGTCCCACAAACTCCCTGATCCTGGATCAGGGAAAGTCTTTGATGAGAAATGTACATTACATACATACATAACACATGCGGCCTCAGAACGTGTTCCACAGTCTTGTAGTCCCATCGATTTTGTCAATAATTCTCGTCCCTTACTGATAAATTTATCATTCCAGGTAAGGATGAGCGCATTTGTAGAAAGAGGATTTATTTCGGGGGCAGATTCTTACTAGGTGCACGCGGTGCATCCGACTTCAAATTTTGGGTGCACCTGTGTGCACCTATGCACCTGCTATTTCGAGCCCTGCTTAGTTACATAATGCTGTCACAGTTTACTTTGCTTGATTACCAAGAGTTGCTACAACTAATTGGTGGAATGGCTGTCAAAATTATATTAGGCTGCACTGTTGCGTTGCGTCACAAAGTTATGGGGTCTTGTCTTCTGCACGTAAATGATGACATAAAATGTCCTCGATGAACCACAGCCCTCTGGGTCAGTTTGAATTCTGTTTGCCTTACAAGCCTGTGCGCATTCATGACCTGGGGCCGGTTGCACCAGCCGTCCTAAGTGCTGTCCTAAAGTTATGCACGAAAATGGGTTGCACCAACGATGACTTACGACACAGCACTTAGGACAAGGCTGGTCGTAAGACAAATTGGTGCAACGGCTATCAACGGCGAAAAGAGCCGTTACACCAACACAAGTTAGGACACGGAATTACGACAGAAACCTACGTGTGGTGGGGGGTGACTTAAGTGTGCTGCGATCTTAAAATAAATCTCTTTAATTTATGTGTAATCTCCTAAAATTGCTACAGTGAGACCACTTCAAGTATGCACATTTCAAGAAATTGCACGCAACTGTCTACATACCCCACGGCGGCAGGTGGTCATGCTTTTAAAAAATCGTGGTTTAACATCGCCACATCCCAACTATGAATTTCATCTCTCATTGTAGCATTTTTAGGAGATTATTACAGATTAATGAAACATAAAGAGATTCATTTTAAGATCACTGTGGATTTTAGACATAAAAAATACACAAGGTGGAAAACATTCTGTATAACAAAAACCTGACATTGAGATATAAATTATCGCAATCGCGTGAAATGGCCAAATGTAAGCCTACAAAAAATCGTACAATCACATTCTTGAAAAACTGTGCCGTTCTATGGCCATTTAATTTTCAAAATGCGATGATCAAACATGCCATCTTGATAAATTGGAGTGTCTACTCATTCAACTTATAAAATAAGCAAATCTACTGTTTGATTACTGATTGAGCAAAGTAAATGGGGACAGGCTTAGAGTAGCCTAATTGGTTAAACAGAGCCGATTTTGTAGCCCTTTGCTTAGCTACATTCAGTACGTCGCTGAAAAATACTGATGTCAGTCAAGTTTTTTTCCAGAAGAATTTCACACACCCTCTGATGTTTGGCACTTTCTGGGTCATTCATTCAAGACTGCACCGGGATGCTGTTTTTTTTTTTTTTGCTATACTTCAAAGAAAAACCACCTCTTTGCTTTTGTGTGTGCTATATGTAGCTGTCTTAGTTCCGTTCATTCTATGATACTAATGTTTGTTTATATATTATTGTATATATCATATAAACTGCTCATGCATGCATGCATACATACATACATACATTACACCATCAAAAATTGACTATTTGCCACTCAGATTTGACCTTCCTAAAGTTGGAGACACCAGTCAGGACTTCACAGCCAGGAATGTTTGTGTATGTCATTTAGGACATGTCCTAAGACATATCTTAAGATACAGATTTTACGACACGCATAGGAGTTTTTGGTGAAACGGCAGTTACGACATGTCTCAGCGCTGTCCTAAGTTTGGTGTCTTACGACAAGCACTTACGAAACGTTAGGTGCAACCGGCCCCTGGATGGCTTTGTTTCCAAACTTGGCTACAATGAATCGGGTGTATTTTTTTAGAGGTGACCGCTCCTTTTGTATATAATACAACCCCCCCACGTTTCAGGCGCATCTAAAAGTATTGGACAGTTCAACATTGTGGACTAAAGTAATCATTTTAATAGTATAGTTGTATATGGTTTGCATGCAATGATTGCTTGAAGTCTGTGATGCATATCACCAGAGGCTATGTATCTTAATCATGATTGGCCACATTTTGGTTTTGATTAGTCAGCTGGCTGAATTAATGGCTTGATTGCAAGTTAGGCAAAGTACACGGGAATTGATTGAAGGTAAGATAATTATGCCAAGGTGATGGAGGCTGTCCAACCTTGCTGGTAATTAGCTGACTTCAAATCAGTTTTCTTCCCGGAAGCATTTCAAATGACCGCATTAGGTATGTGTCATAGAAAAGGTAATAAGGAAGCACTTCTGTCTGCCTCATAGTGGCAGTTACTTTTATTGCGCTTAGAATGATCGGGATTCGGTTAATCGAGCAGCCCTAATCTCAATGTTATTTTCCTCTGTATTGGGCCATTTTAACTTGATTACTATTTTAGTCCAACCTCTCAGCTCTTTTCTCCCACAGAGGCCCCGGGAACTGGGGCAGTGAAGTTCAACATTCCCAAGAGGCAGTACGTTATGGCCAATACAAACTTCCCATCCGGGGATCAGGGCGGCAGTTTAGGCACTGCCTCTGGGACACCTCAAAGCCGGTGAGGCCTGGTGGATGCTCCCTCCACCCAATAATTTGCTGTCAAGTTTATTCTGTTTAGAAGAGCTGAGAAAGGTACAAAAAGCCTTCTGTTTTATGCATATAAACCTGGCTGACCCTGCATTGCAGGCCACAGGACTGGCCCCAGGCCATGAAGGAGTACGTTCAGCGCTGTTTCACGGCATGTGAATCTGAGGAGGACAAAGACAGGACTGAGAAGGTGTTGAAGGAGATCCTTCAGGGCCGACTGCAGGATGGTACTGCGTACACCATCGACTGGAGCCGGGAGCCGCTGCCTGAGTGAGTGGATTTGGCCTACCAGTCCTTGAACCTGGAGCAATGTTGTTGGAAAAATGGAACTTATTCTTCATGTCCTCCTCTTTACAGGCTGAAGTCAAAGCAGTCTCGTTGGGAGGCGGTACCACCCCCGCGAATGCAGGACAGCTCCATGAGCCGTGGAGGCGGGGCTGGGGCTGCCGGCCGCGGTCGAGGGGGCGGAGCTCGACTAGGTCATTACCGCAACGTTTTTTCCTCTCAGAGGAGTCCCTCCTCCAGCTCCTCCCGCTCCTCGTCTCGTTCTCCCTCCCCATCCTCGCACATCAGACATCGGGACCGCGGGAGCCAGAGGCATAGGCACAGGTGGGTCAGCCAAATGGTGTCGGGCAAAGGCCACGTTGCGGGTAGCCTCTGAATTTGTCACTCTCACCACCAATTTTGTTTTTCAGTGACTCCGACTCCCAGTCAGACAGCAGTATGTCCAGTGACCTTCGACCCCAGCTATCACGACGCAATCAGAAAGGAGGAAGAGGACGAGGCGGCGAGAGGGAAAGGGCTAGAGGGGTTGGTGGGGAGAGGGGACGAGGAAGGGGAGGCAGAGCCAACAGAGGAAGAAGGTAAGTTGAGAATGATGGTTTACAAATACAGTACACATAGCATCCCAACTTTTTTGAAAATGAGATTGTAGATAAAGAGCTGAAGCTTGGTATGCAAGTAGTATACATGTTTAATTGTATAACTAAGGGGATTTGACTAGTTTTAAAAAAATGGCTATTTTGTGACCTTTGACATTCTTTCACCCATGAACACCTATTTGAAAGATTGAAAGACCTCTCTAGTGGTCACAAATATTGATCAAATTGGATGGAACTGCGCTTACAAAATCTCTAGGGCATAAGCAAGTTTGGCATTTCATTTCAGCATTGTACCCCACTTCCTAGTGAGGTGGCAGACCAGTTGAGTTTCAGATTTGCTTGAACCTTTAGTTATAAATGTCATGAACGGTGAACGCTGATAAAACTCCATTGACTTCCATTCATTATGTTTTTGTTTAGTTGCAATGAAGTGCATCGATGTTGCCGATTCACTTAATAGTAGACCGCTTTAGTTTAACATTATATTTAATAACGTTATGATTTTATTCAACACAGCATATGCGGGGGCTGTGGGGGCTGAACAGTGTGCACAAGAAGTGATCAACACTGCGTTAGAAATTCCACCTGGCTCCGATCGTTTTATTTTGTTGGGGCTAGGTGGATTCTTGCCAATACAATTAAAAGCACTGGGGGTGGCCTAATGTATCAGATTAAGGGGTCAAGACTAGGTTCAGACTTGAAAAAATATATTTTTTTCATTTTGTAAAAAATCTTTCAAAACATTCATAAAAAGTTTTTTGGTCTTAAAATCACCATCTTTTAAGTGGATTTTTATCATGTGAACGCCTCCAGTGCATTCGTCTCACGACAAAAACGCAATTTTCTCGCATCGCAAAATTTCATTGTGTATCAGGCTTGTGGCAGGCATAAAAACCACATTTTTCAAGGTTTTGCTCTGAAATTTTCACCATAGCATCAGTTTATGTTCTATACAATGACCTAGCCATTTTTGGGTAGGTAGATACATGGTGTATTTATGATCCATCTGCCAGGCAGGTTCTGCCACCCATTTCTAAAATTCTATGACCAAATAATTTTTCAAAATATTTTCCCATGAAAATACCCAGAGTGAGTATGTCATTGTATAGCTGGTGATATTAGCTTTACAAAAAAAGAATCAAAGGAAAATATGGTATAGTTCCTGAGATATTGTTGCCACAAGATTTCACATTTTTCGCCAATAATGTACGGTTTTCACGGTAACAAACTTATTAAATTGGATTAAAATCAAATTCCATTCTGAGCTTTTTTCACTTGACACAATTTTTATGTGTTTTTAGTGTTTAGTACTTAAGTAAGTACTAAGTACTTAAATTGAGGGAACCCAGGCTTGACCCCTTAAATAGATAAATAAATCTCATTATAAAATATAAAATATACACACATACTGATTATCTGTCTCATTTACTGCTGTCAGTATAGAGTGACCGTTTCAGCAAATATGAAAAAGTCATAAGTTATTTTCTGCAGCTTTAAAGGCGATGTGAATTGATTCTTCCTCTCCAGAAATCTTGATGATGGTGGGAGCGGGCCAGGGAAGAAGAGGAAAGGAGGAAACGCCGGCCTTGACTTTCCAGATCCCAACCGTGAGGCCAAGAAGCAAAGCCGAGCAGCCCGCTTCCACACTAAGCTACGCACTGAGCCTCTTGTGCTCAACATAAATGCCCTGGAGCCCTCCAATGGGGTGACAGATGGGCTGAGTTGGGAGGACTGCCCTATTGTGGGCACCTGCCAGGAGATCACCAAAAACTACCTGCGGCTCACTTGTGCCCCTGACCCCAGTACCGTGCGGCCCGTCTCTGTGAGTGCTTGCCAGCTGGCACAGTTTCAGGTTTGTGTTTTTCTGTCCTTCAGCCAGCTCAGTCTGATGACCTGCTTTTCTTCACCAGGTTCTGAAGAAGTCCTTAGCGGCTGTAAAGGCCCACTGGAAGACAAACCAAGACTATCCTTACGCCTGTGAGCAGATGAAATCCATACGACAAGACCTAACTGTGAGTTAAGGGCACAGGCTCACTCTATACTAGCCTTATTCTGTATCATTACTTCGCATCCCATTGGTTTTCTTCATGGCTTAGTGCATGTTGTGAGACCCTTGGCCCGGAAGAGTGAAAAGTCTCATGGGAATTAAGTTTTAAAATATATTTATTATTTACACTTCTCTTCTCAGGTCCAGGGTGTGCGTACAGATTTCACTGTGGAGGTGTATGAGACCCACGCTCGGATTGCTTTGGAAAAGGTAAGGGTCTACTGAAGGCCTGGTGTTTCTTCCACTGCATTAGTTCAATGTTAAGAGTGTTTTGTTTTGCATTGACAGGGTGACCATGAGGAGTTTAACCAGTGTCAGACCCAGCTGAAGGCCCTGTACAAAGACTTTCCCTCAAACAATGTGGGCGAGTTTACTGCCTACAGACTGCTGTACTACATCTTTACCAAGAACTCTGGTGGTAAGCTTCCATTTTTCACGCTACCTGATTCTGCCTCTTTGCATTGTGCAGGCTGTGTAGCCTGTGCCCAGTGTTGGCAGTTTGGTTAACTGTCTTTATTGCTTTCCCTCTCAGACTTGACCACAGAGCTGGTGTACTTGACACCAGCCCTGCGTGAGGATGAGTGTGTGTCCCACACCCTCGCTCTCCGGGCTGCCTGGGCCCTGGGAAACTACCACCGATTCTTCCAGCTGTACCGCCGGGCCCCGCGCATGGCCGCCTACCTCATCGATAAGTTTGTGGAACGAGAGCGCAAGCTTGCCCTCCGGGCCATACTTAAAACGTGAGTTTTTGCCGAGCAAGAAGCATGTTGTGGGCGGGACGGGGGAGGGGGTCAGTATCAAGTACTTGCAATTTTGAAAGTGTATGTTGATTTGAGTTGTTCTCTCTCTCTCTTTCTCTCTCTCTCTGTCCAGGTTTCGCCCGGCAGTGCCGCTTGAGTATGTCCAGTCAAGCCTGGCATTCCCATGTTCAGACTCTTGCCTGGCCTTCCTCACTGGGCTGGGGGTCTCGTTTATGCCCGGAGACCCTGGCAAGATAGACTGCAAAACCAGTTCAGCCAGCCTGGCAGCATCCTGAGGGGGGGAGGAGGGGAGTTGGAGGGTGTTGTACGACAGGGAGAGATTCAGCTTCTTGGTGGGAGGCAGGGAGGGAGAGGGAGAGGACTGTAGGACACTGTACTCCACCCTGCTGGCTTAATCGACTCATTATTACTGCGAGGCAGATATTACTGCAAGTTAGGAATCGCAGGAACCTCAGCTCTTAACTTAAGTGACTGTAGAATGACGAAGGCCTTACACGGACCGGCTCTTGGAGGGAGAGGCAGAAGGAGAGGGCAAAAGAGACGGGGTGCTCTGAGAGACACTTAGGGAGGGTCCACTCGCTTGGACAAGGATTCAGAAATGTTAGAGCGAGTCTTTGAGTGACTGACTACAGCTCCTGTTTAAGATAGACCGACTGCAAGCAGTAGAGTTGCTGTACTCCTGTGAAGTCAGATGCACTTGCACTTGCCACTTAATCTAATTTAAATCACTATATATTTAAGTTTGCTACTGATTTAGATTTCTAATTTTTTTTTAAGTTGGGTGGGCATTACACTTTCGACTGAAGTCAAAACTCAGCTTAAAGGGAACGAGGACATATTTTATGGATATTTTAATTCAAACGCATACATTTAGATTCTTAAAAGGGACCGTTTTGGCTGCTTCCATTCTCGTCAGCATTGTGATTTTTAAGCTAACGGTGTTCTATGTTCTTATTTTTCTCCCTCAAGCCTACAGCTAATCTCAAGTGAAGATAGTAGTGAAATTCAAGCCTAACGAGGAAAGCCGCCCTCTGAAAAGTCAGTCTTACTGTCCTGAGTCCAAGCCAACTCCAAAGGCAATCTCGACCTGCCCGAAGTCCAGATCAAGTGTCTGCATTTAAAGACTGTTCGCCTCCGTTGTACCCAAGAAGGTTCTTGGGGCGAAGACGTCTGTGGTTTGTATGTCCTCCTCTGCCCCAGCGCCAGATGTCCAGTGTCCGCCCTCTCTTGGTGAAAGCGTCTTTTGCAGCCCTGCCCTGAGCCCCTGCTCCCAGTGTGGCTCCAGGGCCTTGACTGAGAAAGTGCAGCGAAGGCTGCAAGGCCCCCTGTTAGGGTTGTTTCTGCAGTGGCGGTAGCTCTTCCTTCAGCGGAGTCTAACATCTCTGCCAGCCCTCAGGGCCCGATCCTGTGCTTCAGCGCAAAGGTCCAGTCTGTTGTGTTGAAGATTCCTCTGCTCTTGAGAGCTGGTGCCCACAGCTGAAGAGTGGGCCTGTTTACCCTTGACTTTGAGATCCAGGAAGATGCTGCTGTCCCTCCCTCCCCCTCCCTCCCGGTCCCCCCCCACCCCCCCTCCAGTTCAAGATCTCCCTCTGCAGTCGATGTCCATTTTTATTCTCAGGAGGAAGGAGGCTAGCTGTGGTGGCTTGCTATTGCCAGTCGCCTTGTTGCCAGTAATTCAGAAAGGCTTCCTTTTGGCCTCACCGAGGAAAGAGGAAGTCGGGCCTAGTCATTTTCCTGGGAACGACGGCTACAGTAGCTCCCCTACCAGAGAAGGGAGCCCGGGGTTTGTATGTGCTTTCTCTGCATCTACAGCAGGGCTCGTTGCGTCTGTGTGGCTGGTAAGAAAAGACTGATATGCTGGAAGGAAGAGGATGCCAACTCAAGAAAGCTTCGGCAATTTGGTGTATATGGGTGTTATCACCCATATCAGGTATGCTTTAAAGATGGGCTCGGCAAATTTTTTCTGAATTTATGCCTCCTGGTAAATGGGCTTTATTTGTAATATTTACAGTTCTTGCACTTGCAGACTTAGAGCCTGAAAAAGCAATAACTTGTGCACATTCCTGCACCCTTGAATATCAATGTTGTCCGTGCGTAATCATCTATTAATTGGTGTAAAACTTCAGTATCGGGATACAGATTTCTTTTGGCCCATATGCAAACATCAATTGCAGCAGGGTACATTTTTATGCAGTCATGTGATAACAATTAAATTTAAGTCCAAAGTCTGCTGAAAGATTTTCTCTTTTTAAACTCACTCAGATAAGTAAAATAAGTATACACACACCCCTGTGAGTATAACAAAATATTAGACGGCATTAGACTGACATTTTTCTTATGAGGTGGATTGGGGCTCCTCTGGAGATGTATGAAACGAAGAGCCTTCTGTATAGTCTGTATGATTGGGTGTATTTCTTATGGTGGGGTGTTATTGATCTGAGAGCCATTTGAATGCTTGTCTGTCTACTTAGTCACTTCGTAGGATATTAGCAGGAGGTACAGGATTTCTGATTGAGGCACATTCTTACACCATACGTTATAGTTTGTGGTTTATGTATACGTTGTCCATTTCATTCCGAAAATTTCAGGCTTCCCTGTCTGGGTTTGTTGACGTTTGCATTTATTTTCGTAAGTGCACTTGTTTGTGTTTGAAACCAGATTCTTTCATGCCCCGCTGTGGTGGATTTGTTAAGGATTAACTTACTGTTTTCAGAGATTTCTTCATTTAGTATTGGTAAATCCAGTGCCATTATACAGGGAGGACTGATTTGGGTTTAATAGGACATGTGGGCACCTTGTACATTCTTGTTGGTGTCCTTTATGTATTTAAATTTGTGAATACTGAACAGGTCTTGTAAATGTGATTTTTTTTTTTTTTTTTTTTTTTTTTTTTTTAAATCCCTCCTGTGTTATTTGTTTTTCTTAACTGTACAAGGGAAATGATACAGGATGATATTTCTATGATGGTCACTTGCAATGAATTGAAACATGCTGATAAAAATACTCCCTTTGCCCAGCTCTCAAATTAACTGCCCTTCAATAATTCACTCATAAGTCATTTTTCAGTGACGCACATGTTTGAAAGATCATTCTAGTCTACCAGTACATACAAAAATATTTCATGGGTAGATGAGCAGTCATCAAGAGAGGTAGCATGTTAGGAATCCATTGTCTGTGACCTTTAATGGACTTTGAGGTGTTTTCTGAATTAGATTGCGAACCCTATGTGGAACGCAGAACGCCAGCTGTTTCTGCCTTTATTGTTCCTGCTTTTCCGGCATGCAGTTGGGTTTGCTGAATAAGGTTACCTCAGATGGTTTGACTTTAAGTCACTGTTGAATTGGCTGGGAATAGATGTCGATAGATCGCTTTTCACGATAGGCAGTTTTTGTTAATTAGTCCAAATGTTTTTCTTGCCATTTCCTTCAGTGTGGTTTGAAATTAATTTGGACCTATGTAAATGTCTCGTGCATTTTATTTCCATTTCCTGTTTCTACCCATTTAACGCCCTTTGCAGTTTTTACCTGGTAGCTTTGGGTTTGCTTTTCTTAACCCTTTCTAGCTGTTGTGATGGACACATCAACATTTACTAAATTCTGTATTAGTGTAGAAATTTACTGAAGAAACTCAGAAATTGGTAGTTTTGAATTCCCTCACACTGCTGTTTTTGTGGCAAGAAAGAGGTTTGGAACCAATACCTTTTAGGAATCCTAATTGTTCCTGTTGGTCTAGTTTTAAGAAAAGGGAGAACTGTGGCTATTGCTTTGCTTTGGTTGCCTTGCTTGTGGATGTATTTTTTGGGATGTTTGATTTGTTTTTGTATCTTTGTGAGGTCTGCTTCTTAAAGTGCTTCAGTTCCAGTTCGTCATTTTAAGCAGGAAATATTCCCTTTCAGCCTTCATGAGATGACTTTAATCATGTTTTGTGTGTGGAAGACTGAATTGTTGAAATGTGTATATTTAAGTGTTTTATGGTATGTAGTGACCCCTGAAAAGCAGGGTGGGAGAATCCTTTAATGTACCAAAGATTGCTTTGCTGAAGTTTCTGCTCTGGTCGCTTCTCTGAACATGTGCTTTCAACTCTCGTTCTCTGTAAACTCAAGGGATTTTATGTAACTCAATGGTTTAAATGGTGCGCAACCCTCTCATTGTTCATCTTGGTGCTGTTAACTGAAATTTCCATGTTCTTCACTGCACTTCCCCAGTCTGATGATCAGATTTTTTTCTCCTTGCAGTTTTGAATAGCAGGAGAAAATGGAGGGGTGTGTGAGTGAAAGAAACGTGTCAATGGCGAGAAGCTAGCTGAAGATGGGAAGGCAAATATTGAAGATTCGGCCGACTCCAGAAGGGCCGTTTATTGTGTTTATTGCGGAATGTCATGGTTGTCCTATAGCACCGCCTGTCTGTAGATGTACAAGTGAATTTGCACACTGATCGTAGCACAATCAGCAGAGGCTGCATTTTTCGTGTATTCATATCAACTGTTGCTGTCATTGACTTTTCTTGGCTGTATGGCTGACTGAAGTATTAGAAATTGCCATGAGCGTAATGACATTGAGGGATTAATTTGTCCCAATTTAAGATACTATATGGCTAACATCTGACCTTCCTTTATTCCAGTGCAATATTGTGTTCACGGTTTGCTTCATGCATGGTAACATGACAAAGGGAAAACAAAAGTTGCATTTTATGAGTTGCAGTATTGACTTACTGAACACATAATGCGAGTCCAGGTAGATTTGACGACTTTTGCGATGGTTTGTATTTACAACTGAATTGCTTTTTTTTTTTTTTTTTTTTTTTGTACTAGTACATTGATTTCCAGGATAGATGAGCCCTTTCTTATTGTGCAATATAGCTCTGTAGTAAGTAGATTGTTTTGCAGTGGAGTAATTCTGGATGTACTTTATTGATCCCATGGGATAATTTGTCTTCTGCATTTGACCCATGCTAGTTAGTTAGGAGCAATGGGTGACCATAGTGCAGGTTTTGGGGACCAGCTACAGTTTTGAAGCCAGAACTGGTCGGGGGCAATGATGGGAGTGTTTCTATAGAGTATGGTAGAGTATGGTAGTGGAGGAGACTGTAGTACTTGGAGGAAACCCATCTGTACAAGGGGAGAACATGCAGACTGTGCGCTGAGGTGTCCCGGTCAGCCGCTACTCAAAACCAGTACCTCCTTATAGCTCGGCAACAGTGCTATCTGCTGTGGCACTTTGCCACTCCAGAACAGTGTTGAAATTGGTAATGGGAAGTATTATGTGGCTATGTGAGTTCATGTTTTTAAATTATTTGCACATCATAATACAATGGTAATTCTGTGAGAGATGCCTATTAACTGTGTTGTGGGCTAGGGCATGTGGTAACTGAGTTACAAAATTGGTGTATTTTGTATCATAGCTCCAAAACTAAGTAAGAGAGTTCCAATGTAAATGGCTTTGTGTAGGTCATCCCTTGTACTTCAAACAACAAAATAGCTAATTTTGGTCATTTGATTTATTTTGGTGAAAAGGGCAAAAAACTAGTCAGTATCGGAGTTATAAATTTGTAACTCCGTTACAAAATTAGCTATTTTGAAGTACAAGGGAGGACCTACACAAAGCCATTTAAATTGTAGATGTATCTTACTTAGTTTGGGAGCTATGATACAAAATACACCAATTTTGTAACTCCGTTACCGCGTGACCTGGCCCTTGTGTTAATGATTGTTGGTGGTCAGCGGTTGAGGTTGTCAGAGTTTAACTGAATGGGGACTGAAGCAGTAAGAATTTTTGTGCTCTTGCGTTTCAGTGTGTTGATGGGCAGTGTCTGGTTTTTCCTCTGTATTGCTTCCATTGAACTATTCCCCACTATATTTGGTTGAGCGCTTTCTTGGGCATAATTGTTGCATTTAGTCAGTATTTATGAAGCAAAGATGCCATGGAATGTTGTGGAATGTCATGGTTGGATTTGGATGAGCAAAATGACTAAGCCTGGGCTTTCAGTGTGTAGTTCAGTAATTCAGTAAATTTGGTAAATCATTTTCTTGGCCTGAAAAGTTCAAAATTATTGTCAATGCTGTTGTATTTGTGTGGGGTACTGTCTAGACACAGATTTCCGATCTCGCCCCCCAAATGAAAGAAGAGGTGCTGCTGCTTTAGCTCTACATCATTGACCTTTTTACCAATTGCGATCTTTTGGGCCTTGTTCTGTTTTCCACTTTTTAATTTTTTGTTCATGCATATGTATTGACGCCCTTGTACATATTTTTTATTATTATTTTTTTTTTTTTTTTTGTTCCTTGTATTTGCCCCCCAAAGCACAGCTCTAAAATGGTTACTTCTGTTTTCCCGTTAACTTTGACAAGGTAATTCAGTGTTTAAATGGATAGGATATCAACTTCTCTGCACCCTGTATTCGGATGTATTGAATTCCTCATCCAACTTCTTGCTGCCACATGATTAGATTTGCATCAATCTACCAGTTCATGCATTGGCTGAATTTTACTTATTTCTTCACCAGCAATATGAGCTTATAATTCTGTCCTGTAGGTTTATTAACAGTAAGTGTCCTCTTGTGGGAATCTGGTTTGGACAGCTAACAAATCTCCATTGCTGTTTTAAAACTGTTCATAACCTTTCAGTAACTTTATATTTGCATCTAGCTGTATGTACCATGTTTTGTCCATCTTTTTTCCTCCACTTAATCACATTGCTAGTGAAACTCTGCCACCCTCTTGCTTGATCGCCCTCTGGTGTGTACTTTTTTTTTTATTATTATTATTTTGTTCTACTTACCTTGAACGTTTCCCTGAATATTTAAGATTCTATCCATATGCTTTTCTTTTCTGGTCGCACGTTACCCTTTCCATCTTTGCTATGTAGTCTGTTGTTCTGTGTTTTCTGTCCAGTGGTATTCCTCCTGCTTTGGCTCTAGCAGTAATTAACCCCCACCCCCTCCTCCAAACTCATACTTTTTTGGTATGGTAGTGACTAGATCATTATCTGTCTGTAGCTCTGTACTATTCCCTGGTTTTCACAAAATGCTGCTTCTATCATTTTGTTTCTTTTGCAGTTCACCAGCTAATTCAAGGAAATGGCTGTCCCATCTGAAATAAAGTACTGCCATGTGTAAATATCTGTAAATATGTATCTTTTCTGAAAACATCAAAATAAAGTCCTTTTTGCAAGCAGTATGCAATGAAATTATGGTGTTTCAAATCTTGGCTCATATTCCTTGTTTTCAGTAAAGTGCTCATGTTCAAAACATATTTTTGTGTAAACTTGCCACAATTCAAGCATTTTCATGTCAGTGTTCTGGGAAAGAATTTGATCTTTGTATCTCCGAAGTCCAGGATACCATGGATATGGATTTGCGTTTGCTCCACTTCTGCATACATCGATTTCTTGCAGTCAATTTGCGGAAGTCATCTTTGTTAACCAACTTCATTTGTTTGGCATAGAGCTGAACTCCTTTGTGCAGAAGCCAAATCTGTCTATTTATGTGTTACCTTATTTAAAGAGCATGAAAACCCTTCCTTCACTTTCGCTCTGCTTTCGTGTTCTGTTTGAGTACACACCCAAAACCATTTTGGAGACACCTGTTCCACCCGGTGGTCCTTTGTTGCCGTGTCACCAAGGTTTGAAAGTCACCTTTTCGCGCTGTCTGGCTGCCTGGCTAAAAATAGGACAGCGCTCTTGTTAGAGGCATCTGACGTCAGCTCTAGAACACAAATCAACGTGCAGGCGGCGCCAGGCGCACATGAACAGCAAAATTTGCATTCAGCCATTGACTCGCATTGTTTTGATTGTTTATCTAGCTTTTTGAACAATGGTTCAGCGTGTGTTGTGAAATTCTCTAGAAATTCTGATAAATCGGACATAGTATTCACAAATTTCCAACCTACCCCTCTCGCAGTTTACCTCTCCCGATTAGCAACAGTTGCTCAGACTAATTGGCAGAACCGACTACAGTCATTTATTTTTGAAAGCCTTGTTATATATTGCACTACGAAATTATACGGCGTTTTCTTCCGCACATCAATGACAACGAAAAATATCAAGTCGTTAGAATTTCTGCACTCCTGTGGCTGGTGAAACAGCACATAGTTGCGTAAATTAGTTTGCGAAGCTTGAGCAATAAGCCATGAGAATCCGCTATAAAGTGAATGAAGTGACAGCTAAATGGCGTTGTTGGGTACGGTGCACAGCTGAGTGATGGCAAAAATAATTTAGGCGAAGTCAGCCAAAGTTTTGGATTTTTTTCAGATGGTTTTCCTTGGGGAGTCACATCAATTGTATCAATGTAGCCAACAGGCAATCACTTTGTCATTACCATTTCTTAATCATTATGTGTCATGCATTAGCAGTGGTGGTTCAATTAATAAATTGTTTGGTTGTTAATCAAGCAAACTTGATCGCTAACAGTTTAAAACAATTTATGTGGGAAAGGGTGATGTTACTGAAGGCCTTCCTGACATCTGACGGCACGCCACTGCAGCTAGCTAATAGTCCAATATATTTGTGGAGATCGGGGGATGTTAAACTGTGTCAAGTCATTCCTTATACACTTGATTAATTATATCCCCGAAATGCGAGTTTTGGGGATATCATGGTTTTTCCCCACCCGCCGCTGCCGCGTCCACAGATTTTAGCCGTTAGCGCGATAACTCACAAAATACTTCACATTGGCTTCTCATTTTTAGCATATGGGTAGATATGGTAGAGGGGATGAACTGATTAGATTTTGGGCAAGTATGCACTCCCAGGTTTGCCACCAGGTGGCGCTATATATTGAAAAAAATCAGTCCTTCTAACCATATCTCTGAAACAATTATTTACACAGACCTCACATTTGCCTCATATTGTAGGTCTACTAAAGGGGAATCTAATAAAGGGTGCTGTGAGGATTGGGGAATTTCGGGGATATACCCCTTGCTGTCGGCCGCCGACAGCATAGGCCTGGTTTACTATTGTTTTCAAATAAACGTTACGGTAATTCAAACTATAGGAAAATAACATACGAAGTCGTAGTGCCAATGCAATCTGGGTAGGGCTAATCTGCTGAAAACATTCTGCTGAAAATTTGCTAATTCTTTTTTTTAATCAACTCAACTCGATATTGATAGATATACGTCTCAAGAATAACTGGTGAAAATTTCATCACAAAATATTAAGAAATAAAAAATTATGAAGGAAAGTATAGATGGTTGTAGTTTTTTTAGCAGAATGTTTTAGCAGATAAGCCCTACCCACGCGATCTTGTAACAATAAGGCATCGTCAGGAACGGCATCAGCTGCATGTCCCGCTTGGTCCTCCATCTCTTGCCTTGCTGGTGGCCCATACAGGTAGGGTTGAGGACCGTTGTATTCCTCCGTATCTGCCAAAGTAAGAACTAATTCTCTGTCTCCTGATTCCTCATCGCTCCAATCGTAAAAACTCTCCGGAATTCCCACTAGATTCACTGAAACGGATGACGCCATGTTGACCTTGCCTGTTTGTGTTCTAGCGCTGATGTCATGCATACTTCAGGTGCGCTCACGCTGTGGTCAGCATACTCCGCCAGAGGTGATCAATAAATTTAATTTGCAGCGATCTGCAATCGACTTTTGTAAAAAATAAGTTTTGCGATCTTTGAGTAATTCTCTATCATATGATTGCCTATCCCCTGGGGTTTTCATGCTCTTTAAGGCTTAAATAATTCAAGATTGCAGCTTCACGGAGAGGAAGGGTATGGCTCAACTAAGTCAAGACACTTGTAGCATCTAGAATTCCATCTTATTTCGATTTATTTTCATGATTTTGGTAAAGAAAAAGGGCTACAAACATAAAAAATCTTCATGAAAATTCAGCATTGAAATTGCCAAAAAAATAATAATACTGAGAACTGAAAAATGGCTGGGGGTTGAAACAATACATTTCTGGGATCATAATCTCCTTGACCACAAGTATAAATCTCAGCATTAGATTCCTAAATTACCAACTCTCTTGGAGCTAAATAAGACAGCTCTCCGGGTGGCTTCCCAAACTCTAACATGCCCCAAAATGATGCACTGTCAAATCATAAAATAATCATACATTTGACACATCAACTTTTGATGCATGAAATTCAATATGAAGTAATGATTTTCTTGTTGAATTTAGCATGAGTTTATCAATATAGGTGCAGGTGGACATCAATGGTCACCAGTAACTTCTATAAACACAAACATGCCTTCTCGGCATGATTTATACTGAACAAAAATATAAACGCACGAACCAAAAATGCTGAGTTAAATTGACCCATCATGAAATATGCCCACAAATAGTGTTTATTGGTATACTGAATGATTTGTTTTGCTCAATTCTGGTGACCCACTTCCCATTGACCACTCCCTGTGAGATTACTCACTGAGTTATTCCGCTGCATAGTGCATAACATTGAGTTGGTCAGTCAGTGTGACCAATACACAGGCATTCCTTGCACCAGGGTCAATAAAAGGCCACTGCAAAATGTGCACTTTTGTCACAAGTCACAATGCCACCGATGTCACAAGTCATGAGGGAGTGAGCCATTGGCATGCTGAACGCTGGGATATCTGACAGCGGTGTCAACACACTTGAATGTGCGTAATTCCACCATCAGCCGGTTGAGAAGTCGATTCAGAGAGACTGGCAGCACTGTGAATCGTCCACATGCCCCGCGACCACGTGACCACGCACACACAGGATCGGCACATGCGGCTCCAGCACCTCTGTGATCGGCTCCAAGCAGCCACCAGGACAGCTGACGAGACTGTCGGACTGCACAACAGGTGGATATCAGCTCAGACTGTCCGAAACCGCCTGGGGCAGGCAGACCTCCGAGCCCGCCGACTGCACCGAGGTCTCGACCTGACCGCCGTCCAGCATCGGTACAGACTCGATTGGGCCAACTGTAACCTTCGCTGGATGCTTGCATGGTGGAGGACGGTGTTATTCAGCGATGAATTGCGATTCCAGCTGTACCGCGCTGATGGCAGACAACGCGTATGGTGACATGTGGGCGAGCGTTACGCTGATGCCAGCTCCGAGTTGCACTGCAGGAGGAATGGGACAACATTCCACCGGCCACTATTGACAACCTGGTGAACTCCATGCGCCGGAGGTGTGCGGCTTTACGTGATGCTGATGGTGGACACACTCGTTACGGAGTGCTGTGAACTCTGCCCGCTGACCCCTGTTGGGTTCAGGCTGTGATAACTCATGAATTGTGTACAGTAAATTGTTAGTCATGTTTCTGTTGCTTGAATATTAAGGCAAGAATAAAATAATAATCGTTTTGTTGAAATATTTCCCGATTGATAAAAAATAATTCGAAAAAAATCACTTGGTGCATTTATATTTTTGTTCAGTGTAGTTTAGAATTTTGTCCATTTTTATTCAGTCCCACTAGCCAGCACTCATACTTATTAAAGGAACTGCTTATTTAGCAGTAAGAACATTCATCCTGCGATGAAAAGCTAGCAGTTCCCACATCCAAGCTCGCGACCTTATTTAATAGTGGTGAGGTCTTAATGCGGTAATTTACAATATTTCTAAGGATGTAAATAGCACAAACCCATACAAAATGGCCCCGATCTCTCTCACATTAATGGCTTCTATGGGGACTGATATGAAGTGATATTGTGCATCAATTTGTGACCTTCAACCTTGGCTAGAAAGTAAAGTGGATGGCCAAATGCTGAGTCTCCCAGTGTTAATAAAAGCATAAAATAATTTTTTATCTGCCCTGTGATTTGGATTCTTTTCCAAAACTTAGTGGGCTCGCCCTTGGCACATGCGGTACCCACCAGAGTTTCATGAAAACTGAGCAGGTTATTTTTCCACTTATCTTGCTAACAAACCAACTAACACGACCGTGTACATAATCTCCTAAGAGGAGGTAATCACTTTGTTTAAGCATTAGTCAAATTTGCTTTACCAGGAATATGTGAGGTACATGCAATTAAATTGGTGAATTCAATAAGGGGCCCGATTCCATGAAAAGTTTATACAGAACATTTTTTTTTCCCCCTCAAAGTGTGGCCACACTCAGTGTCATAACTTCGACACAGTACACCAGCAGAGGTAACAAATGAAAAAAACGTGGTGCCAAAAGATATGATTTTAGCTCAGTTACCAAATACAGTGGTGTCGGGCCCCTTTTAAATCTACACAGATGGGACAAAACGTCTTCTCCAAAATCGTTTATTTCCAAAAGTAAGATGAAATGAGCATGTTGAGCAGGGGTCCACAAATCTGGACCTCAAATTGAAATCCTGCCCTAGTTTCTTTCCTCCTTGGTAATTAACTGAGCAATTAGCAATGCTGATTGATCAAACTGGCTTCATACCAGACTCCTTGGTAAAGGGAGGGTGAAGCCTCCCTTGACTGATTTTAAGAGTAGTGATTCAGAGCTTAGGTTTGTATAAGGCACAAATCGGAGTATGTATATGTGAATTAGTTTGTGACCTTGGACTTCAGCTTTGACCTCAGGATGAAGGCCAGATCATTCAGTGTTGCTTGGGTGACCAAGTAATACAAGAGTCCTGGGATATACGTATTGGTCATGGGTGACTGAACTGTGAACTTCTAACGTTAATGCATTTATAGATGGGCATATTGTTCCAGTTACATGACCACACAGAGACTTAATTTATGTTAACAGAAATACATTTAATTTTTATGCATTCTAAAAATTACTTGGGGAAAAAATCAACAAAATTCACCCTAGGAGAATGCAGAATAGGCACTGGTAGTAACAACTAGAGCTGATTGGTACATTATATTTATCTGCATTGGTGAACATCACAATGAATTTTGACTAATCAGAAAAGGATGATGACAGTCACAATCCAGATAACATGACAAGAAGTGGAAATTGGTGCAAAAGGGGGTTGAGGTATAGATTGCAGAAGAAAGGTAATAGCAGTAGTGGCATTTGTGTACAAAGAGGGATGATCAGGAATATACTGTACTGGAGCCTGAAAATTAACAAACTCAAATGTATGTAAGGGTCTGAATTAAAATGTAATGTCAGATAGTAGAAACCATATGAAAACATTGGCGTAGAAACTATAATCATGTTCACATCCAAAGAGGGAAACAAGGAATGAGAAATTGGGAGAATGCAGTAAGTACTGAGACAAATGGCAAGCCAAGGAAAAAGGTTGAAATTTGAAGCAGAAAGGAAAGCCGAAAAGAAAATAAAAACAGACAAGTACAGTGGATAAAAACAGGAAAGCACTATCAGCTGTATAGTATAGAAAAAGTAGCTAACAGGGCATTATGTACCAGAGGGTCAAGAGACAAATGTTGGACATAATGGATGCATTTATAAACTTCAATACAAGAGCCCTCTGGATCTGACTTGGTCATGTTTTTGAGGCCGTTAGGATTTACATTTCCTTAATTTTATGTAAGTAGAAGACAAGTTTTGTCTGAAGTTAACTGCAACTGAAAGAACTGCAGAGGAACTATATGTAGAAAGTGCATAATCAAAAATCACACAAGCCTGTAAATAAAGCTATTGGCAAGTGGAGCACTGAGACAGGACTGACAAAAATAGTGGCAAAGCCACTGCGCCCGCTTGGCCGAACATGGCTAAAATGGAATGCCCCTTATTGGCCAAAGTATCAATCCGATTCGCTCAAAATCGAACTTGGTCTAGACCTTATGACCATATATATATATATGAAATATGAAAGGATCGGTCAAAAACTGAAGACGCTAGAGCGCAGACAAGCCAAAAGTTTACGGACGCACGCACAACAGACCACCACTACAGACCCCAAGCATAGCATAAGCCCCTTGGGCCTGTCGGCCAAGCGGGCTAAAAAATAGAAATACACAGTTATGTAACTAAGAGTGAGAAGAGCAAAGGCACATGCAAAATAGAAAATAGGTTTGGAAAAGAGTAAGTCAACAGAAGCTTAATAAATCTGTATGAAACCAAATATTATATTACCAATTTATCCTCACAAGGAAGCAAAGATAGCCAGAGGGAAAATAAAGGATTGTTGTCTTCATCGGTAGATGACAAGAAAGTAAACTAGAGAATCAGACACGGAAAAGAAGAAGAAAAAGCAAGCAAGCAGAGAAAGCGAGGAAGAAGCAGACAAAATAGAGAGGAAAGTGAAACTCGGAAAAGGACCGGCAGGAGAGCAGAGAAAAAGAAGCAAACAATCAGAAAAAAAGAAGACAAGGAAGATGCAAACTATTATGAAATTAAAGACACTGGCAGATAAAGGAAATGAAGAAGGTGAACAAACCAGAAATTAAACCAAGGAGAGTAAAGAAGGTAAAGAAGCAGATGTGTAAAACAAACAGAAAAGGCAAAGTATAATATTTTTAAATATTTTCGGTTTAGCAGCAAGCAAGGAAAAGTACAGTTTGATGACCAGGCAAGCAGGAAAATATAGTCAAAAAAAGAAGACGGAGAAAAAAACAGTCCATTAGAAACTGGAAAATAAAGAGGAAGAAAGGGAAAGAGGAACTCAAAACAAGCAGCCTGGCAGAAAAGACATGAAGCAGACTGTCAGTGAAAGAGAGGGAAAGGATCAGGCAGAAAGGGAAAAAGAAGTAAAGAGAAAGAGCAGAACAAAGAGAAAGAAGCTAACATTAACTCTAATATATTGATAGTGTCAATTTGGCAGCTGCGGGGACAGCAAGAAAACTAAGTAAACACAGCCCAAGACAGCATTAATATTACACTATTATAAGTAGACATGCAGAAAGAGAGGAAAAAGCAGATGAGCAAAGTGGAAACATAGCAGGCATGCAGGAAAAGAACAGGCAAGAAGATAGAAAGAAAGAATCAGATAGGCTGGAAGAGAAACCATGAAGTGGGCAATGAGGAAAAGAAAGAAAAGGTAATGAAACAGACAAGCAAAAACTACAGCAACATGCAGAGTGGCAGAAGAAGAAAAAAATCAGACAGTGGTGGAAAGGGAAAGAAATAGATTGGCAGAGAAAGAAAATGAAAGAAACAAGGCAGAAAAGAGGAATATAGTGACAGACAGTTTGGCAGCTGTTAGGAGAGCAAGACAGCAAAGCAAGCAAGCAAAGTTTATTAATATAGCATCTTTCACAGTAAGAATTATAATCCAAAAATAGTAAAGAAAACACAATGCAAGTTCAGTGCAAGAGGACAGTTATGAAATGAAAGGATAATTAGTAAAGAAAGTGGGAGAAGCTGAAAAGAAGGAAAGAAGCAGACCATTGGTGAATGACAGCCTGAGAGAAAATAAAGGCTTGTTGTCTTAATCAGTAGATGGGAAGAAAAGTAAACAAGAGAATTAGATATGCAAAGAAGAAGAAAAAGTACATGAGCCAAAAAAGCGGGAAAGAAGCAGACATAAAGAAATAAAGGAGACAGGAAAACTTAGAAGGAAACAGACAGAGCAGAGGAAACAAAGCAAAAAATCAGAAAAAGAACAGGAAAGAATCAAACAAGAAGACAAGAGAGGTCAAGATGCAAATTATTATGAAATTAAAAAGACTGGTAAATAAAGGAGATGAAAGAGGTGTATGAGCCAGAAAGGTAACAAGGAAGATGGTCAAAAAGGGAAAGAAGCAGATGCGGACAACAAAAAGAAAAGGCAAAGTGTAATATTTTAAATTATTTTAAGCTTAGCCGCAGCGAGAAAATGTACAGTTTGATGAGCAAGGCAGGCAGGAAAATACAGGAGAGGTATAAAGAAGAACAAGAAGAAAACGAGCAGTCCATTTGAAACTGAGAGTGAAAGAGGAAGAAAGGCAAGAATCAACACAAGCAGGCTAGGAGGAAAAATGAAACAGACCAGCAGTGAAACAAAGGGGAAGGAGAAGGCAGAAAGAAAAAAAGAAGAAAGAGAGAGAGCAGAACAAAGGGAAAGAAGCTAACATTAAATCTAATATTTTGATACATTTGTCAGTTTGGCAACTGTGGGGACAGCAAGACAACAAAGCAAACACAGCCTAAGAACAAGACATGACAGAAATATTACACTATTACCAAAAAAGAAAAACCTAGCCCAGGATAGTACCCAGGGAAATAAGTGGACATGCAGAAAAACAGAAAGATAAAAAAAGCAGATGAACAGTGAAGCAGACAGGCAGGAAAAGCACAGGCAAGAAGGCAGACACAAAGAAAGAAAGAATCAGATGAGCTGGAAGAGAAACTATGAAGCAGGCAGTGAAGAAAAGAAAGGAAAGGTGATGTAACAGACAAGTAAAAGTGAAAGCAAGATGCGGAGAGTGGCAGAAGAAGAAAAGTAATTAGACAGTGAAAGGGAAAAAAACAGATTGGTAGACAAAAAATGAATGAAACCGACAACAAAAAAAGAGGAATATGCAAGTGTGAAGAACAGAGAGAAAGAAGCTACAATAATTAGTGACATTTTCAGTTTGACAGCTGATTGGACAGCAAGACAGCAAAGCAAGTACAGTGCAAGAATGCAGTCAGGAACTGAGAGGAAAACAAGCAACCACAGGGGGAAAAGCAGCAAAAAAAGAGGGAAAGAAGCAGACAATTTGTAGCTAAATGAAAGAGAGGGAAGCAAATATGCAAAAGAGCAATAATAGCCAACTGGCATCAATAGAGAAGGAAGTGAGCAGGCAGTGAAAGAAAGAGATAAAATTCAGCACTCAGGCAGAGAAAGAAAGAAAAAAGCTGACAAGGAAAAAGAAAGAGAAAATAAGAGGAAGAAGAGGGAAATAAACAACACATAATATTTATAATGATTCTAAATTTGGCAGCAAAGCAGCAAAAATAGACACAAGGCAAGAAACAAAAATATTGAATAATAATCAAAAAACAAAGCCCAGAAGAGTTCTTCAAAGGAAGAAACTACAGAGGTATCACATGTAGAGAAATACTACATAATTAAAAACTGCACAACCTAGTAAATGAAGCAATAGGCAAGTGGAGCATAGCGACAAGACAGAAAAAAAGCAGAAATGCACTATTAAGTAACTAAGAGTCAGACAAGCAAAGGCACATGGAAAATAACAATAGGTTTTGAAAAGAGTCTAAGTTAACAGAAGCTTAATAAATGCGCAGAAGACCAAATATTAAATTACTAACTTATCCCCACAAGGAGACAACAATAACCACAGGGAAAACAAAGGCTTGCTGGAGGCACGTGACAAATCAACGTCATCTCACGACCGCTGCTTATGATTTTTCAGTGTGATCATTGCTGCTGTATGCAGTGACGGAATGCCCCATCGAAATTCTACTTCCCTCCTGCTAATTTTACGGTGACTACATGATGTGCATCCGAGGCTTTTCCCTCGTTTTCAAATCTTTCCAATCGGTGGTTAACAATGCATTAATTCAAATTCTAATTCAATTGAAATGAGGCCCAAGTTTGCCCTCATGGTGTTTGCGGAAGGGCTGTAATAAAAATTTTATAAACATATACAAAAATGTTGTTTGAGCAATATTGGATGAAGTTCTATTTAAATATGATATTATAAAATGACTGAACGGAGTTCTGAAAAACTTTTGGTGACTGCATCCATCCCAAATCAATTGCTTCAATTTTAAGCTGCAGTAGAGAGAGTGCACATGGCTCCTTATTTGTTGAAATTTTTCTCAAAGTTAGTCATTTTAGTAAATTTACATTGTTTTTTTTATTATTGTGTTTTGAGCACACTTAAAGGAGGAAAAACCCCTCTGGAAGAATAGCCCAGGATTTACCCCTTTTGTTGTACTGACAGATGACCATAATTTGAGATAGATACAAAAAAAAATTAGGGTTATTTTGCAGGATTTTTATGCTCTTCCCTGTGGAATCAGAGATTGGGTGATCCTTTCAGAATTTTTTTTTTTGGGTCATGTACCAACTTGTTGTCTTTGTTAGTAGATGGGAAGAAAAGCAAGGGAGAGAATAAGGCATGCGGAAGAAGAAGAAAAAGCAGATGAGCAGAGAAAGCAAATAAGAAGCAAACAAAGAAATGGAGGAGGAAGCGAAACTTGGAAAAGGACAGACAGGACAGCAGAGGAAAAGAGGCACTGAATCAGAAAAAAAAGAAGGAAAGATGCAAACTATTATGAAATGAAAGACATTAAAGAAGACAGACAAAAAAACCCCAAAAAACAGTCCATTAGAAACTGAAAAAGAAAGAGGAAGAAAGGCAAAAAGAAAATAATAACAAGCAGCCTGGCAAAAAGATGTGAAGCAGACTGTCAGTGAAAGAGAGGGAAAGGATCAGGCAGGAAGGGAAGAAGAAGTAAAGAGAAAGAGCAGAAAAAAGGGAAAGAAGCTGAGGTTAACTCTAATATTTTGATAGTGTCAATTTGGCAGCTGCAGGGACAGCAAGAAAACTAAGTAAACACAGCCCAAGACATAAATACTACACTATTATAAGTAGACATGCAGAAAGAGAGGAAAAAGCAGATGAGCAAAGTGGAAACAAAAAAGACATGCAGGAAAAGAACAGGGAAGAAGAAAGAGTGAAAAGAAATCAGATAGGCTGGAAGAGAAACTTTAAGTGTACAATGAGGAAAAGAAAGAAAAGGTAATGAAACAGACAAGCAAAAACTACAGCAACATGCAGAGTGAGCAGAAGAAGAAAAAATCAGACAGTGGTGGAGAGGGAAAGAAATAGATTGGCAGAGAAAGAAAATGAAAGAAACAGAAGGCAAAAAACAGTAATATAAACAGGTGTGGAGAGAAAGAAACTAAATGCAATAATTAGTGACACAGTTTGGCAGCAGTTAGGAGAGCAAGACAGCAAAGCAAGCAAGCGAGCAAAGTTTATTAATATAGCATCTTTCACAATAAGAATTATAATCCAAAAATAGTAAAGAAAACACAATGCAAGTTCAGTGCAAGAGGACAGTTATGAAATGAGAGGATAATTAGTAAAGAAAGGGGGAGAAACTGAAAAGAGGGAAATAAGCAGACCATTGGTGAATGGAAAAGAAGGAATCGTATATGCAAAAAAAGCAATTTTAGCAGACTGGCACAAAAAGAAAAGGAAGCAAGCAGGCAGTGAAAGAAAGAAATAAAATGAAACACTCAGGCCGAGAAGGAGAGAGAAACTGAAAGGAAGAAAGAACACATGAGAGGAAGCAGAGGGAAATAAACTAAATATAATTTTTAGAAATAGTTAAGCAGCTTCAAGGACAGCAAGGCAGCAAAAACACGCACAGGGCAAGAAAGTAAAATATTGAATAATGATAAAAAGTCCAGTAGAATTCTTTCAGGGAAGAAAGCGCAGCGGGACCGTATAGAGAAAACTTCTGCGTAATCAAAAACTGCACAATCTGGTAAATAAAGCACTAGGCAAGGTTAGCATAGAGACAAGACAGAAAAAAGCAGAAATGCACTATTAACTAAGAGTCAGATAAGCAAAGGTACATGGAAAATAGAGAATATGTTTGAAAAAGCGTCTAAGCTAACAGAAGCTTAATAAATGTGTATAAAACCAAATATTACATTACCAACATATCCTAACAAGGAACCAGCCAGAGGGGAAATAAAGGCTTGTTGTCTTAATTTGTTGATGGGAAGAAAAGTAAATGAGAGAATCAGACAAGCAAAAAAGAAGAAAAGGCAGATGAGTAGAAAAAGAGGAAGAGGCAGACATAGAGTAATAGGAGAAAGCAAAAGTTGGAAGGAAACAGACAGAGCAGAGGAAAAGAAGTAAACAATCAGGAAAAAAGGGAAAGAATTAGACCAGAGGACAAGAGAGAGAGAAAGTTAAAAACCATTCTGACATAAAAAAGAAATGAAAGAGATGTACAGGCCAGAAAAGAAAATGAACATAGGAAATGTTGAAAAATGGGAAAGATGTAGATGTGTAGAACAAAAAGAAAAAAGAAGGAAAAGAGAGAGCAGAACAAAACTAGGGAATGAAGCTAAAGACAGCTTTTGGAGCCTTAAAAATAAATACTGATCTTGATAAAGAGAGGCAATGAAGACATGCAGAAAAGGAAGGATGCAGACAGTTAAAAAAGAAAATAAAATTGGCAGACCAAAAAAATGAAAATGGAGCAGTCAGATTGAGAAATGAAGGGAATGAAGCATCACAGAAAAGGGAGAAGATACAGACAGGCTGAAGAAAGAAAGGGAACAATACAGACAGATGCAGTCCAAAAAGAAAGCAGAATAGATGGACTGAAGGGAAAGAAACTAAGTACAACCTTTAGAGACATTTTCTGTTTGGTAGCCCTCAGGACAGCAAGACAACAAAACAATAGCGCAAGAAGGCAGGCGGGAGCAGAAAGGTAAGGTAGCTGAGGAGCTGGAAAAAACAAGGGAAGGAGCAGAAAAGAAGAAAGAGAAGGAAAGAAGCAAACCATTCAACAATGAAAGAGAAAGAAGAATATGAAGAGTTTGGTTCCAAAACGCAGTAAGTGCCAAAATTACAAAAATTGAGATAATACCATAAAGCAATAGCCCTGTGCTTCTTACACATGGTGAAAATGTTCATTTTTTAAAATTCATACTATAGAGTGTATTTTTTCATGGTCAAAGTTCGTGTTTCTCTATAAAATGCAATAGGCGCCAACACAGAAAAAGTTGATTTACTCAAAATGAGTAAAATGGATATATTGCGTTTTGGAACCAAACTCTTCATATAGTCAAAAGAGAAAGAAACATTAGCAGACTAGTAGATGGAGGAAATGAAGCACATAGCCAGTGAGAGAGGGAATATAATCAGCCAGGCAGAAACGAAAGAAGCAGACAGGCATAAATAGAATGGGCAGGAAACAATACTATGGAAACAGACAGACAGACAAGATAACATTAAGAAGCGGGCAGATATGAAAGGCCAGAACAAGAAGCAAACAAACAGAAAAATAAAGCAAAATAAGCAGGTGTTAAAAGAAAAGTAAATGAGCAGGGAAAAAAGAAAGCAAAAAGACTAAGAGGGACAGTGGAACAAAGGGAAATAAATGAAATATAGTATTTTGAAAGGTTGTCAGTTTGGCAGCAATAGGAACATCAAGACAGCAGAGCAAACAATGCGTGAACGAAGAAAAACAGCTGAAATATTACTGATTAAGTCCAGGAGCAGGACAAACTTATAGAGGAATATTGAAAATTCCAGAAAAATACAAAAAAAAGAAGTGCACAAAACCTTGTATCATGCATAAAACAAAAATAAGGTAGTAGGGAAGGGGGGTGGACAGAGGGGACAGAAAGAAGCAGATATACAGCATTAAATGAATAAAAGTCCGATAAGCAAAGGGACAAACAAAACAGAAAATGGGACTATTAACGAGTTTTTGTTGACATAGTCATTTTTTTAAAACAAACTACTGAATTAAGTTGGTAAAATATCACATCGCATCAGCCAGAGGGAACACAAAGGCAGTGAAGCAGGGAAGGAAACGAGCAAGTCGGAGACCACAAAAGTCCTCCATCAGTTTTCTTGATTCTAGATGAAACTGATACATCATTCTATTATGCTCGTTTTTTCAATCCATTTAATTTTTCATATATGGTCAACAGACAAGCTCCTTGCTACTTCCTTTAACAATTCCTCTTTTCCATTTTAGTGGTATGGCCGCAACCAATTGATTGAACTTTTGTAAAGGGAAAACCTTGCCATAAATATCAATTAACTCTTCATAAGACATTAATCCACCCTCATTATTTACAATATCATTTATAAAAATAATGCCAGAATCAATCATATGTCCCCAAAAAATAAATTTCTTACCTATCAAGATATTAAAATTGAACCATATGATTTGTTGCAAGGAATTTATTGTAATTGAATGAATTCAGTAGACCCCCAAAATGGGGGGTGGGGGTGGAGGGATTAGAAGAAAAAAAAGTGGAAAAATAAGTCATCCATCAGAGGACGTAGGCTACGGGACAGATAGAAGGATGGATGGACAGGGCCCTAATTTACAGTCCCCTGACCTACCCTTTGGTTGGCCAGGGACTATTAATAATATATTCATAAAAATAGGGAGAAGGTAGATGAGTAGAATAAGGGGGAAACAAAATAACAGGCAAAAAGCAGGCATACAGAAAAGGAGATCAGGATGAAAAGAAAAGTGGCAGGCAAGCAGGAAAAGACAGTCAAAGACCTAGGACTGGTTTCACAAAGACCTTGCAAATTTTGCAAACACGCAAAGTCCTCTCATCGCTAATTTTATAATTCACGAAGACCACGCGTCACTCACAGGTCGCAAAGTGCTCGCGGAAACCGGGAAATTGCAATTACATGGCCAAGCCCCCGCTAGATTTTGGTGTGATTTCACAAAGCCCTCGTTCAATTTGGGCAATTGCAATCAGATCGCCATCATTTCATGGCCTAGCCATTTTTAGCGGGAGCACCTGACTGCTCGAAGAGCAGAGAGGCTTACAGAGTGGAATTGTTTCTCGAGCTGAAAGAGGAAGCTCGCAGTGTTTTCAGCCGAGAAAGGGTTGTCCCGGATAAGATCAGATAGAGTCTCTGAATGACACAAGGCTTCTAAAACAATTTCGGTTACCAAGACCTAGCATCCTTGAATTGGGTGAACTTATTAAGGATGGAAAGCCCAACACAAAGGTACCGTGCGATTCCCATGTATTTGCAGGTATTGTGTGCACTTTGGTTTTATTTCACGTGGCAATTCCTGTACACACGCAGGTATCTAATGGGCCATACCAAGGCGGCAGTATCTCGCGTAGTACTACATGTAGGCCTATTTACTGCATGGACCAGGAAGGCACACCTTTTCTTCACATTCCCGCACAAACATGATCGCCAATGACGAACACCAAACATCACTGGTTGTATTGACGGCAGCCTTTTTGCTAAAAAGAGACCGTCCCAAAATGAACACATTTTAATTTGTCGCAAGATGTACCGCGCGATTTATAGACAAGGGATTAGCGATCATGAGCTCAAATTCATCAATTTTGTCGCAAAATGTTACGCCATCATGCAAGCGCCCACGACCCCATCTATGCTTGGATTGAACAGAGTTGTGTCGGCCTGTTGCAGGTAGGCTACACTATCTGCATCACTTAAATACACGCATTAAGTGGGCGTGATGTAACAACACATTCTCATCCCGACTTGTCTTATAGTGACGCTACCTGACCAAGTGTCAATATATGATGCAAAAGCAAGCTTTTGGCGTCTTTATTTTACGTTTAGGCTAAGGGATTGGTTTAGGGGTTAGAGGGTTGGGTTCGTTTTAAACTGGCGTCAAAAGAGGACGCCAAAAGCGTCCTTTTGCGTCGGATTTCAAGGCTTGGTCACGTAGCGTCAATATATGATGCGTCGGGATGAGACTGGCTCGAAAATTGAAGGAAGACGAGGCCACGCACGAATTGCGACTTTGCTTAAAGTGACGCTCTTGCGGATAGCAACGAAGGCTTTTGTGAATTCCTTGCTTCGCTAAAGTTGCTTGGTCACAATCACTTCGCTAATTTTTTGCGAGCTGTCTGTGAAACCGGTCCCCGGAAAAGAATGAGGCATACTGACAGAAAGCGAAAGAGGCAGACATGTAGAAAAAGAGAATGAAGACTTTCAGGAGACTGGATGGAAAAGAGAGAAAGGGGCAAATGCAAACAAAAAAGAGAAAGGGGCTAAATATATTTAGAAACTGTTTCAGTTGGTGCTGTAAAGACAGCAAGTCCAGAAGAGTAGCTACTGTGCTGGGAGAATCTACAGAGGGATATAAAAAAAATTCCTACATGATCTCACTAAATAGCAGGAAATAGCCTATGAAAAGAGCCTCTGTTTTTAGGAGATCTGTGATAAAAATTAGCGGCGTTAGATATACGGAGAGAAATCACAATTCAAAGTGATCATAAATTGAGATTATTCGTAATCATGTAACAATACCTTTTTGGCATGTACCACTCTTCTGCTACCACTGCGGCATTTATGCATGCGGATTAGATTGTAAGTGCACGTCAGTAAAACACTTCCTCTGAAAATGACCTGCCAAATGAAAAAGAATGTTGGAGGCAACTTTATCTGGGGAAGACAGCCAGGTCAAAATCCACTGTAGGAAAAGTGAGGAAAAGCCCGCACAGAATGCGGCTACCCATCTTCAATGGAAAATATGAACTAAAAAGAAACCGAAATAATGCAAAAATTCGAAGGGACAGAGAGAAGGGGACAGTGGTGACAAACTATTTTCATGTTTGATGCAGTCAAGAATCGAGAATAGAATCATAGACAAGAGTTAATCATTTTGCAAAAAAGCGAAAAGGACAGGAGAAAAGTGTGGAACATAAACTGGGGAAATATGGAACAATGTGTAAACTTGGAGAGATCACACTGCAGAAATGAAACAGAAGCTTACAGAACATCTGTAGAAATACATGGGTTAGAGAAAATAAAAAGTGAGATAACAAATAGACAAGCAAAATGGATTTACAGAATTAAAGCCACATAATAGAGTAATACACTAAGCACTTGACAGTGACGCAGATAAAAGGAAAAAAGCACAAGCGAAAATCAAGACAAATTGAAAAAAAAAAAATCGAATTGCTTAGATTGCCCACAACGAGAGAATTTAGGTATTTTTCATTTGGAGACTGCTTGCAGAGGTAGCGTAGTGATTTCTTGATTTACATTTGAACCAGTCACTAGTGTGCTCATTTACAAAAATTTTGAATAATTGAAATTAAATCTAATACCCATCTGAGAACAGACAAGCTGTAACAGACCTCTGGGTCTGTTTACTAAACATTTAGAATGTGATCCTTCTTAGTTAGATTAAATATTATTCCTCTTCAGGTTAGTTCCTATGGCTTCATGAACACTAAATGTGGGAGAGAAAAACAACTGCCATTGTTTTAAAAAATATCTGTTGATATAATTATTGGGTAGAAAGGTAAGTAACGAAAGAAATGGAAGCATGTTATGGAGTGAATGCCAGATAGCACACTCAAGGAGATAGCGTAGCGCATTTTGATATAACTCTCCTACTGCAGGAGGAAGTAGCAAAGCAGCACGATAGTAGCTTAGAGCTCAGCAATAGACTCAAAGTAAACAGTTTGCACACAGATATGAAAGAACAATACATACAGTGCTGTGCAAAAGTCTTAGGCACATTTAAAGCAATTTCGTAGGGCAAATATGCTTGCAAAAATAATGAAATTAAAAGTATCTCATTACTGATTCATGTACTATGCAGAGCTGTAAACTGTTCAAAACTTAATCAAACCAATATTTGGTGCGACTACGCTTTGCGTAAAAATTATGGACATCGTCCTGTAGTGCTACAGTTTTAAAAGATGATTGGCTTTTTGCCTGTTCCAAGCAGAGAGGAAAACTTGTCACTGTTCTTCTGCAGACTGACTGTCTCACTTGCGTCTACTTAAATAACTGCAGACAGCCATGATGATGTTGACATCAGGGCTCTGGCAAGGCTACTGTATATTATCTGAGTCGAATGTTTTTAATGAAATACAAACATTTATTTATAAAACTAATTTTTAAATTAGCATTTGGAATTTCAAATATACTTTTTATTTTCAGCAATACCACTGTGGAAGACAAAAAGTAAACATCAAAAGCCAGTGTTAAATTTTAAAAATTGTAGGGTGCCTATCACTTTTGCACAGTACTGTAGTTCTTTGCAATATTTATTTCACTATTGCAATATTAATCTGTCTATAAAAAAATGTTCAGCAAATCTTCATTAGAAGTGTGTTTACTTTGACAAAAGCATGCTGGCACTTAATCATAGTCATATGAAAACCATCACCAAGCTACCTTGTGATTAATGCCAATTGGTTCAGCAATGAAACCCACTTTCAGGAGAGACAAAGCAGTTTCTTGCTTTTTTCAGAAATAAAATGGCAGTTGTCCGCATTAAGGTAAAGCAGCTGGAGAATGGGATGCAGAAAGTGAAAAAAGCAGATGAAAAGAAAACAAATGCAAATACAAAGACAAAGGAAACTTGAGTATATGAAGGAAAACACCCAGAGTGATGGCACACCACACCAAGAAAGTGTTGCGCAGAAAACTGGATTTAACAAAAATATTGATTCAGTCAGTCAACTGCAGCAGTGCAGCAGGACAGTATTGTATTAAAAATACTGAAATAGTTTCTGATTAGAAAAGGGAGAAGACACAAGCAGATTGACAAATGTGAGTAAAAATGTGGACAGATATAAGCAGGGCTCGACATTAACCCTTGTCCGCTTGTCCGGGACAATTTTATTGTCGGACAAGTGGAAGAGAAATTTACTTGCTCCACCGGACAAGTTGAAAGTTGCTGGAAAAATAGTGTCTTCACGTCATGTGCCCTGAATTCAATTCGCTAAATGAATACATTCAGAATACCAGTTTGAAAGAAAAATGTTTTTCCCCACAACACGTCTAACCAGCGTCCAACTCGAATGCTCCGATTGACCGATCAGATACACAGACACGGACACACGCGTGCGCACACATATACAGTAGGAGCCCCTTACATCAGAGGAGCAGCGATGTTTCTCAAGGCTCCGCTACCCGGGCAAGCTCCAGGAAAAGCCCCAAGAAAAACAGCAACTGCACCTGAGCGACGTGAAACTTGGTCTGTGCGATGAATGAAAACTGAACTGTAATAGCACCGGTGCGGAGAGACAGAGTGAGCTATACGTGAATCAATGCCACCTCGCAGCAGCATCGATAGTTAAGCTGCTTGTTTAATTTATCGTAGTAATATATTTTAGTTTGTGTCGTGAGTATATTTAGTGTTTCATATTGTTTGTATTTAGTGACATCGCCAGTGCTTCGTGCGCTGCTGACCTAACTCACTAGCTGGTGAAGATATTCGCGGGTTTATTTAAGGTTTCCAAGGTAACAGCGGAGGATTGTGGGTAATGTAGTACTTCTCCGTGATATGTATAAAACTTTCTTTTTTTCCCCCAAAACAAGGTTGATTTCATGCGGACTTGTAATTTCTACAGGAGAAGATATCACTGTTTTACAGTCTACTAGATCATGGTCAGTCTGCCCTCGATGCTTACGACATTATATCTGATAATCGCAATCCCAGTCACTGAATGTCATTGGGATTTCACCTCTGGAACCTCACTGCCCAGGTCTGTCAGTCTACAAACTGGTAGTTGAATTATTAGGTTAAGTAATTGAAATTTTAAATGACTCATGCAGAGGCACCAACCCAAACATGCCAGTTTTTACTATGTAGTTAGGCCTACAGTCACCTGTGCTCTAATGATTGGTTGGAAAAAAGTGTTTAATTAATTTTGTGATGTTAATAGCGTCATGTTGAGAAATAACTTAATTAAAATATAAGTCCTCCATTCAAAATGTAATTTAATAGTAAACATTTTTATTGGCTAGATTAAGTTAAATACCATCGGAAAAGTCTTCAACTGCTATCTGTTGACATATTGCTTAGTTATTGGAGTCAAGCTTACTGGTAAATATCTTCTCCTTCTTCAAGATAATTTATGTTTTACAACGCATAAACATACACTAACTCATTTGGCAAACATTTAATATAATTCAGTACCAATCTTAGCTCCATGTAAAGTAAATGAACATGTTTCCCAGATAATGTTTGCCAGATTTTAATAACTGCTGATTTGTTAGACTGGAGTCATATTGACTGAAACATTTCATGAAGCACAGTTTTAAATGTTGGAAAATGTTTATGTAACAAAATTTTAAAACACCTCAATAGTCATCTATATCATTCCTATAATATTCCAGCTCATCTTCCTTGGTCAAAGGGACAAGTGCCTTTAGACACGACACTCTGCTGTCCCATGGGGCAGCAAACAGGAGTCATCAGGACATGGCATATCCCCCAGGCCCCACATATTGAAAGAATGAAAATGTCAACTGCTCCAGAAACAGACCATACCCCCTAAAATTCTAAGTTCAAAATGTTTCCTTGGAAACCAGAAAAAATACAAAATTCATCAACTTCAGATAAGCAAAAGGCACTACTTCAGGTCATGATTAATGTGCACGCCAAGTTTTGTTAAAAAAATATTGAACGGTTTTCAAGTTACGCTCTGGAAACGAAATGTTCACAGACAGGCGGGTGGACGGACGGACGGACAACCGCACCCATGACTATATCCCCCTGTATTATTTGCTGAGGGGATAATAACAAACAAACAGACGGACAGGCCAAAAACAATATGCCCCCGAATCTTCGATTCTGAGGGCATAAAAAGTAAATTTTTGTCAATTATACCTGGACAAGTAACTTTTGAGCCAGGACAAGTGAAAGGTAAATTTACTTGTCCAAAGGACAAGTGCCTCAAAAAGTTAATGTCAAGCCCTGATATAAGGAAATGGCAGGGAAGTGGTCAGACAATTAAACTATTAAAAGAAAAATAATTAAACAGAAACAGTTTTGTCATACATTAACCCTTTCTCACTAGAGATCCACTCTAGTGGGTCCAAAAAATAAAACTTATATTCGATTGACAGGACATTGTTACTGTGGTTGCAAACAGGATGGACAAGCAACCCATACCTTGAAACCATAACTATCCAGGATTTCAAATATATATACATATTTGTCCTAACCCAGAAGTGCTCTGCTCACTTGTTCACAACTGGAAAAATTTCTCTCAGGAGAACTCGAGAAGGAAAGAGGTAATGTTAAGCACATGCAAAATGTAGCGAGAGGCAAAGTGACAGGAAGAAAAAAATAAAATAAATAGAAAGTTTCAGAAAATGTTATCTAATAAACACTAGTCATGAATTTACACAAAAATAAATTAGACAGAAATAAAGAAAAAGGGGCATTAGAGCAAAGTACTGTGGATGAGACTCATAAAATAATAGCAATAAAAATCAAAGAATAAGCCAAATGAGAATTTGTGCAATATCTTCATGATACAATTACTTGGTTTTCTGAGTAATTTCTCATTGAACATCACAAACCATGTCTGAGAAAATTTCCTGATGGCAGTACTGAGACAAAGCCGATTGGAGGCAACATCATCTGGTGACGACAGCCAAATGAATAATGGGGAATTGCAGAAAGAAAGGAGAGAAAAGTAAGCACAGAGCTCCGTTAGCATGGATGTGAAAGAGGGAGAGAGAAACAGGGTGGGTACGGATGAAATGCTAAATATCCCACAACAGGGCACTGCATAGAGGAGCAGACTGCAGCACGACAATATGAGCATACAGAATGCAGAGAGCTTGGAATTTTGCTTAAGCAAGTTCACAGAGCTGAAGCTACTATGATTGCGATTGATCAGGTGAACAATCAAAACATAAAGAAGGTGGGCCAACTTCCATCAGACTGTCACAGATAAGCAGTCAAAGACAGGTATGTTTGCCAATGTAATTTTTTTTTTTTTGTGTGTGTGTGTGTGTTAATTTATCAGTTAATAAAATGAAATTATATTGAAACCATTTGAAGACTACAAAGGAAAATGATCTGAGTCCAAATTTTGCATCTTTGTATGTTTAATATATTATCTGTTATTATAATATGTATAATAATATATAATAATATTATATATTGTTATGAAATTTTATATATTTATATTTTTGCATATTTTTTCAGTGCTGTTTCTAAGATCGTTTTGAATTTTTAATTTATCATTTCTCCACAACGTGAAAATGTGACTGATCATTTTTCAATTGTGGTCTTCATTTGCAAAAAAAAATTTTTTTTCATTTCACATTTTATAATCTTTTAAATTTAAAAAAAAAAAACACTGGTTTCTAGCATGGCTGATTTCGATGTCTTTACCAAGTGAGCCAACCTAGCAACCACATATTTGTTAGTACAAAACAATGGCACATTTGTGCATCATGTTTTCGCTTCCAGTTTGGCATTGATCTACCTCCTCTCTGCTTTGACTGGTCACTAGATCTGCACCACTCTCTGCCCGGAGAACATGCTGCAATCAGCAAAACTCCTATCCGGATAAACTGTTGAGTCACATTGCATAGGATAACACAAGCTCATTCGGCTGAACAGCCAGCGATGGAAAGACAGAGGGACGGACCTGAGTCAATTCCAGAAATAAAATGAAATTCAATCAACTAAATGTAAATCTTTTCAAAAACTTTTTTCCAGTTCATGGACTAAGTTGAAATAGATTTATCATAATTCGCTTAACCCTTAAAGTGCAAATCACTGCATAGTCACACAAGGCAAAAATATATGAAGCAACATTACAGATTTCAGCTTTCAAAAGGTCAACAATTTTGTCCGTTTTTAGTCGGCCAGTTAGGTGGCTATGACCATCAAAAGGAACCCGCCTACTTCTCCACTCATCTTTCGCTACGTGTATCTGTGTATCAATAAGCTAATTATCCAATTTCGTGCTTAAAAGCCTGAGCTTCGCACCAAGCTGGTGCGAAGTCTTGTAAGCCCTTTGTGTAGTGTTTTGTGTGTTACTTGTGAATTACAGGTATTTAGCAGACTATTCTTAGTCTAGCAATCTCCTGTACTTCTTTGGGAATAACTGTTTTCCCATATTGTTCCATGATCGTGTGTTTAACTAATAAATAACATTCGTCTTCTTTGCATTTGAATCCAGTCACCGTCATTTTTATTTTCAGTGCACATATTAAAGTGCACTGAAAAGGTCATTTATCATCTAAATAAAGAATGATAACTTTTGGAGGGATATGGTGAGTAAAAATCAAACACTTCAAGCGCTAATTGAAATGGGATGAATCCTGAGCCAGATAATGAGGCATTGTCGACCTGTAATTATAGAAATATTTTAAGTGCAGATGAAAATTACATGAATTTAGTGTGCCAGAACATAATCATAATTTTACATCATATCATGGATTTGTAATTTGGGCAAAAAATTTTTTTCATCAATTAATCATAATTGACATATGCATATCAGTCAAATGAATACAAGCCATGGTTGCCTGTAGTCCTATGTGACTTGTCCTCTACGCTGGTCTTCCCAGTAACTGAAGCAAAGGTTGGGTATATGGCAAGCTGTTAAAAGTGCGAGGAAGCACTAGTCGGCAGAGAAGGAGTGGGTTGAATAAACAAGAAAAGCAGAAAGTGCATTTAGAATAAAAATAAAGGAAGTAGGAAAGATGAAGAAACAACAAGAGGTGAAGAGCCTAAGAAGGAAAACTAATTTTATTGACAGGGTGGCAAACAAAGATAATCAAGAATAGCATACAAAGAGTGGAAAGTAACATATACACAGGAAAGCTATGCAGAGAGACAAGAAAAAAAACACATGGAGGAAAGTTCAGCAGAATTAAAAATGTGGAGTCAGTGAAACAGAAAGACAGAGAAACAGAGCTATTGGTTAGTCAGGTAAATAAATATACACTCAATCAAGCCCATCCTAGACAGAATAGGATTATAATGTTCAACAAAGAAAAATATATTGTACCATTTTGCCCCATTTTACTTTACATTTTAATAAATGTAAATAACAAATAAAGGATCAGAGGTAGATTGTTTCAAAGCTCAAATTAAGTTGAAAAGCCCACAGCATATTGAAATCATTGCAAAAACGCAACTGAGAGTCTGTACCACTAGTGCCATCGCAGCCTCTCACACTGTGCTTTTGTTAATTGAGCAACTAATGACAAAATACTCTCCCACACACAAATCACACTCCAACATTGCACATCAATTTTTTTTTAAAGACTGGTGTCATTAACAGGTGCCCCAGCACCACTGCTATGTTACAGCACACTATATGTAATGTAGGACACAGTCACATGCCAGTGAAATCTAAATATATGCCTTTAGAATGCACTTGGATTTGATTTCCCCAAACGCATTGTGATTTTCAAAGAGAAGCTGTTATAAATTAAATTACCCTTCAGTAATTTTAAACTTCAATAAATACTCTATCATCCTGAAAATATTTACAGCTTATTTCAAAGTCTCTGATGGCAGCAATTAAAACAGAAAGTGACATCACTTCCTGGTCTGGTGTCAATACCAATCTTGTGCCATGATCTCATGGTAGAGCCAGAAGCTTCTTTGCCAGAAGGAAAGAGAAGTCACAGCAGCTTAGAAGGTGACTCAATAGGGTGTGAAGCGGTTGTATCCTCCTCTGTACAAACTTGCCTAGCATTACAGGATACAGAATGTTATGTTATTATTGTTTCCTAATACAACATGCCATAATATATGCAATAGTGCATACGGTATACTGCAAATATTGGTCTGTGAACTGAGCAGTTTACTGACTTAACTGATAGCTTAGTTTGGACTGCACTAAAAAGGATGTTGTTTTTTTACAAACTGTTCTTCTCTTACTGCAAACGAGACTTCCAGTGTTTCATTTGCAGTGCAAATTTTCGTAGCATCTAGAAATTGCCATATGTTCTGGTATCAGTGTTTGTGTTAGTGATTAAACAAATCTCACCACCGTTCCAACTCCATATGTAGCAGTTGGTCCCACTGAATGATGGTAAGGATCTGCAGCGGCTGCATAAACCCGGCCATATCTGAGGGAACAAAGTTTGATGTTGAAACAGCACTAATAAAGATGGTCTAGTTCACAGATATAATATATTCTGGTAATAGATTATATTATGGCCTATAGAAAAATCCAATCACAGAAATGGTAATGTAATATACAGCAACCTTGACCCCCAGCCTCACTGAGGGTCATACAGGATGATGCTTCATGTAGGATCCAAATCTTCACTCTCTCATGCTGCCCTGCTAGATTGTATTTCATCATCTTCTTACCCATCGCTGTACGCTGCGGTCGCAGCAGAAGCTGATTGAGCCACCCGGTATGCTGCAGGGTATCCTCCCTGCAAAAGGGATAAGAGTTACCAAGATCTGATGCACAGCCATCAGGGCTCTTTCATACAGCAAAGTCAGATGTAAATAGTTGGACTTACATAGACCTCTGTTCCATATAAGCCATCTTGGTACACCACACTGCAGCACAGGTATAGAATCAGTAACAAAGACATGCAATGAAATGTAAAAACAATAAAACCAAAAAAAAAAAACATATGTTAACTCTGAAGATTAACTCAGAAGATATATTTCTTCATTACATCCAGCAATTCCATTTTTCCCCTTCTGGTCCTAATCTCAAAAACCCTATTCAACCATATGCAAAAACATACACATCAAGGGTATTATTTATACTAGATAAATGATGTTGTAACTGCAAAATGCTTTTGTAATCAAAGACATTTGCATTATGTGAAAGTATAAAAATATTTGAACATTGTATTTCTGATCTCAGGAAGATATGGTAAGTACATTAAGCAAGTGAAAAGATACTGGTATAGATGGATACTGACCCAGGGTAGGTGGGGACAGCAGCAGGCGCTGCATTTGAAGCAGAGCGAATTGTGTTGTACACTGCGCGTCCTCGGCCACGGAGAGCAGACCCTCTGTAAGCCAAGGTCGGGGTGGCAACAGGGTAGGGAAAACTGGCAACTGAGACAAAAAATCAGAATGGATTTGATAGAACAGTCAGCTCTGTAATTTATACTGTCGATTGTTATATTTGTTATGTTATCGTGGGATTATGAGATCAAATAAAGGATTATATTATTACACTTTCACTGAAAATATGCAAAAATTAATACATGTGGAAGTGTAGGAAGTGTAATTTAATTTGTGCAATTCAATTCAGATTAATACACCAATTCATAAAGACACACTAAGACTGGTATACTCACCTGTGTATAGCTCAGGAGCATACATTGCACCCATCATTGGATTGATCTTCCATCCACCCGCTAAAGAGTGAGGGAACAAAGTAACGTTTACCACTCCCTGACAAAGAGCACAGATCCAACAGGCCCAGATGAACTCCAAACATCCATCCATTATTTATACCGTTTCTTCCTCACTAGGGTTGCAGGGGAGCTTGAGCCTACCCCATCTGACTATGGACAAAAGGCACAGACAACTCACCAATCCATCCCAGGGCACACACACCATCCACTCACCCTCACAGGTGATCTAAGGCCTGCAATTAGCCTGACATGCATGTCTTAGGGCTGTGGGAGGAAACCATGCAACTAGGAGGGATCCACGTGAACATGAGGAGAACATCCAAACTGCACATACAGGATTTGAACCCACAACCTTCTGACTGTGAGACAGCAGTGCTACACACTGCACCACATGTCATTCTGAACTCTAAATACAAATGGGAAGTGTGGATACTCACCATTTACCAAGGGAGTCTGCGGTTTCTTAGTGACCACTCTCGCTGTGGCATTGTTCACCTGCACAGATTAATGGGAGAGAGCAAACCATAGTTTCGTAGTAGTGCCTTTATTGCCCTTGAAGTGAATATGCTTTGCATTTTAAAAAGCATATAATAAATATTTGGCAGAGACAAAACAGTAAATCTTGGGTAGGCAACTTTTGAGAAACTAGCAAAAGCAAGGTAGATTTTCCAACTTGCCAACCCCGCCCCCCATCTGACCCCTCCCTCTAAAGCCCCCCCCATGACCCCTCCCTCTAAAGCCCCTCCCCTGAACGATGACAGCGTGCTCAGCTGGCTGACAGAACAAACACGGGGAACACAGAGCTTTGGGGAGAGGAGAGCAGTTCATCATGTTTTCATCTCGAATCAGGTCAAACTACCTGTTGTCTCATTCAAAGATAAGAAAGCAGGTAGCATTACATTGAACATAAACAATGAACACGTCTCCAGTAAGCACTCACAGCTGCTATTGTACTATTTTTGCATTGGCAAAATTGTTTGAAAGTAGAGTTTGATTTGTCGCTGGCAATATAGCGGTACCTGGCTATGGTGACCTGAGATATCTGGAAAAACTAGGAACAACGACAAAGTCAGCAATACTACAAAGCTAAAGTTTATTTTCAATGTTTATTTTGAATTGGCGCAGTTCGCCCATTATAAGGTTGCCCATGAAGCAGCTGAAAGTATCTACATAGCCATCTGACAATTTTATTGTTCATCAGTGAAACGTATTCACGAGACGAGTTTTTGTAATTGTAGCATATTATAATTTGTTTCGCATATTAGAGCTTTGGCTGTTTGGCTGTGCTTGCTGTTGTTGGCAATGGTGAGATTCAGTGTTTCGATGCTGTCGATCCCTCTGCTATTGCCATTGCTCCAGCCTGTAAGTTGCTAACTGCCGTGGCCTCATCGGCTTTTAAAACATGACTGGGAATGCGCATTAGGGGCAGTAGTGACGGCCCCTGGAAAAGCTCTGCTGATTAGATGTGGCTTTCTGGGAGCCTAAAGACTTCGGCAAAACAGAGCACAGAGGCTGCCATGCCAATGACGGACTATATGCACACAGGGCAAATACACAGCCCCAGTTTTCTCAGCGGGCGCTTGCGTCACAGATTTCTGGAAGTGTATCACCATATTTTGGCCCAGTAACATTAAAAAGTTGCCTACCCAAACTTAAGCATACCTTACAAAGATGTTCCAAAATGCATGAATTCACAGTGTGTAAACCATACATTTGAGCAGCAGGGTTGCCAACTTTCACACATCCGGCCTAAGTCTAAGTAGCACATTCACGTTCCCGTGCTGTATGTCAGCAACTATTCAATTTGCGCATTTGTAAGAGATTCTCAGGCGGAATTGAAGTCCTTGTGCATAGAGTTTTATCAGTTTCACATGCGTTACAGTGGATTTCACCACTAGTAACATGGAAATCAATTATGACTCCGAACTTCCCATGCTTTTCTTTACTCAGGAGTTGAAAGCAATGGAATTGCATAAAAATGATTCAGATGGTCTTATTTCATTTAAACAATTTGAATGATTGTGAAACATGCAATGCGTTGATTGAATAATTGCTGACTACGGCACGAGAACGTGAATATGCCACTAAATCTCACGCCGAATGCGTGAGAGTTGGCAGCCCTGGAGCAGAAAGAGCATTTTATCTTTTTCAACAGTTGGTGAATAATTTACTCACTTCTATCTTCCTGCCTTCAACTATTGTCCCATTAAGCTTCTCTCTGGCTCTGTCTGCCTCCATGGCACTCTCAAACGTCACAAACCCAAACCCCTGGGTTTAAACAATGTTAAATGGCATAGAAACAGCAAAATTAGAAACAGGATTTATGAAAGGAAAATAAACATGTGATTCTTTTTCATTTTTTAATTTTAAGGGGCACTGAAAGTTTATTTAGTCACCTTCGATCCTCGCTCATTGAAGATAATTTCCACATCCAAAATCTTCCCAAATTGCTAACAAAATAAAAATCAGACATAATCAATACATCATAAAAAAGTTTCACCAATGTTTTGCTGAATGTTTTCATGATTCATTGTACTCTAGGCCTATATATCAAATAACTGTAATATGACTGAACGCAAAATTGTAATCAATTTCAGCAACTTTTGTACCCCAAACATCTGTCGGAGATCAGGGTCCCGAAACCTAAACGGGATGTTGGAAACGTGTAACCGTTTCGGCTGGGCTTTGCTCGACACCTCCTCCTCCCCTCCACTCCCTGCCCCACCTCCTGACGACACAGACACGCTCAGTGACTGTGGGTCAGAGGTCCCCTGAGTCAGAGATTCATCCTGGGAGAGAAAAATTGAACGAAGCAGGGATAGAAAGCAGGGAGTGAAGCAGAGGAAAAATAAAGGAATATGACAGATCAGGAATACAGATAGAAAAGGAATAAAGAAGGAAAGAGAAAAAGATGTGGACAGCAGGAGATAGAGAAGGAAGAAGTGTTAAAGTGGGACATAAGAAAACAACAATTTATATTTAAGCACTTTATCTGTGTACTTTCAGAAGTGTCTAAAATCTGAATGTTTGCTGACTATTTACACATTTATCTGCATTTCAATAGAGTGTATTTTTTAATTAAATTGATTGCACTTTAATTTACATACTAAATATAATGTTAAGATGAAAAAGAATAGTTCTGGACTTAAAAAGATAGACTGACAAGGAACTATCGTACACAAAGCATTCTCCAACCAATTGTCCTCAAGTCAAAAAGTCAAGAGGCGTGAATTTTACTTTTTGGTTAGACTAATAATTACATGCCCATTAGATAAATTACATACGAAAGAACTTTGTTTAAACACAACTCAACTTGAAAGCATTAATCCGGAATAAAGACACAACCTCTCAAGGCTGTAGGGGAACAGTGGGAGAGCTGCAGCTCAATGCAATGCGCCAAATAATATGCATGTGAAACATCAACACTTTTAAAACCACTTGCCATTTTTGCATCAAAATAGTGATTTAATGTCAAAAAATGCCCTCATGCAAAACAAAACAAAGAAGTATTGTGCGACAAGGCCAAGACATCCCACAATGCACCACGATGCCACAGTGTGTCTTTGTGTGTCAACCCGTCTCCTCAAACACAACAAAACTGTTACAACCTTCAAAATCCTAGATTAAAGGAGTCCAAACCAAATGGAGTGGAATAAAATGGCAAAAAAATGAGCATGAGCAGAAGAGAGAGAAAAGAGACAGAACACAATTGAAAGGAAAAATAGCATAAGAAAACTGAAAAAGAAAGAAAATTTCAAAAAAGACATTAAAATGAGGGCAGGCTTGAGTGAGAGAGAGAAAAACAGAGAGAGAGAGAGAGCACGAGGAAGAGATTAATGCAGTTCATAATTTATTGATCCTAAGTGCAGACGATAAATCCACAGAAAGTAGCCATAGATAGAGACAGAGAGAATGCCAAATGCCTGCAGAAAAGCAAAAACAAACCATAAAAGAATAACAAAGTGATAGGCCACACAGGCAGGAAGTTGCGCACAAAGCTTGGGTGGGGTGAGGTGAACGGTGAAAGTTTTCTAAAATGTCAGTCTGGGGTCACGGTGCTGCTTTTCTGCCACGGGTTAAAGATCATTTCCCAAGATTCCGAGGGGTATTTATTAATGGGGGAGGATACAAAGGGATAGAAAGACATAAAAATAGCGTCACACGTCCACACTATGCAAGTACATTGACTTGCCAATGACTAGCTGAAGTGACAAGGACAACATATTGTACAATGCTCATCTACTCCAATCACATACGCACAGAAAAGAAGGGTGAGGGAAGAAACACAAGGAGATGGGATCGGGGAGGGAGTTGGGGTGATGGTGTCATGTCACGATGCAGAGTGTTTTCTGAACCTGAGAGATATTTCGGAGGGGGAGGGGTCATCCAGTCTGCCTCCCCCCAAATTCCCCCCCTTCATGGCGGCGTCTCAATTTCCGAATATCAGGAACTTGTAACCCTGGGAGCTCTAGCAATGGAATATATAAATGTGGCCATAAAATACCTTTAGTAAAGGGAAAGAAATGTTGTTTCCTCTCTAAATGTAGCAGTGGAAAACTATTGTCTGCTGTGTCATTGCCTCTAAATGGAACTGGCCATGTTGTGTCCCAAGACTCAGTTGAGCTTTGGTAATCATTTAACACATGTACAGTACTATGCAAATAGGTACAAAGATATTGGTACCATTGTGAACTGCAAACTTCACGATGAGAAGCATTGTTACCATTCAAAATATAAAGATCAAAGAACTCATAAATGTGCAAAACTCTCCTGCACTCCATTTGGTCCCATATGCAAAGACACTGAATGCCTCATACATCCTTCTCCATTCTCTGCGCTTTCTGCAACTTCCAAACCCCGGTGTGAAACATGATCTACCCGGATACCTGCTGATAACCTTGAGATTACCTGATCTATTTCAAGTGGCAGTGGTTGGGATAGGTTTCAAAAAGCAAACCGCTATTTACTCCCTCACTCTCCGGCGGAGCGCCAAATAGATTTCCTTACATGGAGAGAGTTGAGGAGGTGGCAGCAGACTAATTTTAGCAGAGCTGAGATACTTTAAAGTAGCATGGAGCATATGCTGTTATCTGCCTTTTCGACAATAGTCCCACCAAACCTGTTTTATATATACAGCAGGGAAAATAAGTGTTGAGCGTGTCAACATTTTTCTCAGTAAATATTTCTAATGGGGCTTTTGGCATGAAATTTTCACCAGATATCGGTAACAACCCAAGTAATCCACACATACAAAGAAATCAAAACAAATAAGTCCATAAATTAAGTTATATGTAATAAAGTGGAATGACACAGGGAATAAGTACTTAAATTCTTTATTAGGATAAATCCCTTGAGGTGTAACACCTCGTTTTCAAGGGGGTCCCAATATAAATACATACAGTATAACAATCACTACATATAGACAAATACAAAGTAAAGCTAACCAGACATACATAAAACATAAACAACAGACAACATACAGTAACCAAAGAGAACCTTCAAAGGGAATCAGAACTTTGAGTTGGATCCACAACTACCGTCTGGTATAAATTGTTTAAAATACAACATCAGTACTCAATACAATGGTTTTTAGATAAGGACAGAGTTAATGGTAGCAGGAACACTCCACCTCCAGGTAAGAAGACAAAGCACATTTGAACGTTTTTAAATCAGTAATGGATCTATATTAAACGGTAAATTATTCCAATCAGATGGAGCTTTAAACATATATGCGTGTTTACCAATTGCCTTGTCAACACGAGGAACAGAAAAATACACCTGAACAGAATGTCTGATCTGATAAGTTGAAGTGTGAAGTTCCAGATATTGTTTGAGATAAAGAGGGTAACTGAAATAATAGCATTTAAATATATGTTGAAGCCAGTGTATATGTCTTCTTACTGTCAGGGGTGGCCATTGAAGAATGTCATACATTGTACAATGATGGGTGCGAAAAGGACATCCAAGGACAAATCTACAGAGTCTGTTATATGCTGTGTGAAATCGAGCAAGGACCGATTTGGAAGCGTTTTGATAAACCACATCACAGTAGTTGAACACTGGAAGTATAAGTTAAAAAGCAAGTCTCTTACGAACACTGAGGGTAAAACAATTTCTGGATCTATACAAGACATTTAATCCAAAATTTACTTTCTATAAGACATGATTTATATGATATTGGAAGGAGAGTTCCAGGTCAAGCCACTCACCAAGATATTAAATTTTATCAACTTTATGCAGATGAGTGCCGTCATTACTAGTTATTGTGCAAGAACCAGATATGGGCTTAAGTTTTGGTCTGGTATCAAAAATCATAATATAAGACTTTGATTTGTTAAGGAGTAATTTGTTGTGTAAAAGCCAATTTTGCAGGATATTAAAATCTGACTGAAGAGAGAATTGAATTTGTGATAAGACTGGTTTGGAGGAGCAGATGACAGTGTCATCAGGATAAAGCTGGGTAGAACAATGTTTAAAAATTGATCGTAGATCATTCACATAGATAGAAAAAAGAAGGGGTCCCAATGTTGAGCCTTGGGGCACGCCTCTTTGCTGAATTACCATATCTGATTTATTACCATGTAACACAACACACTGTTTCCTATAATGAAGGTATGAGTTGAACCACCTGATCACATTTTGAGAAAGACCAATAGCATGAAGTTTATCTAAGAGAAGATATCTGTCAACAACATCGAATGCTTTAGTTAAATCAATAAATATTGCACCAGTGAGTTGACCATTACCAACAGCAGAATAGACATCGTTTGTGAATTTATGTAAAGCTGTTGTCGTGGAATGGTTGGGCTTAAAACCTGATTTAAACTCTGATAATATATTATTACTATTAAGATAGTGTGAAAGTTGATTGTAAATGAGTTTCTCAAAGACCTTGGTAACAGAGCAAATAATAGATATAGGTCTATAATTATTAAGCTCAAGCACATCACCTAGTGTAATAAGTACCGAACACATGAAAAAAAGGAGGTGCAAAAAGGCATAGAAAGCCAAGAAACCAGCTGAAATCTGTCAGTATTTAGAAAGCAATCCTGCCTCCCATCAGAGCAAATTAATATCAGCTGGTTTAGTCCTAATTGATGGCCTATAAAAATGCCTGTCATTACCAAGGTGTCACAAAAGAAGCATCTCATAATGGGTAAAAGCAAAGAGCTCTCTCAAGAGCTTTGCAACCTTATTGTTGCAAAACACACTGATGGCAATGGTTATGGACGTATTTCTAAACTTCCGAATGTTCCAGTAAGCACCGTTGAGGCCATAATTAGGAAGTGGAAAGAACATCATTTCACCATAAACCGGCCACAACCAGATGCTCCTTGCAAGATTTCTGACAGAGGAGTCAAAAAAATAATCAGAAGAGTTGTCCAAGAGCCAAGGACCACTTGCGGAGAGCTTCAGAAAGACCCGGAATTAGCAGGTACAGTTGTTTCAAAGAAAACATTAAGTAATGCACCCAACCACCATGGCCTCTATGCACGCTCACGGCACAAGACTCCATTGTTGAAGAAAAAGCATGTTGAAGCTCATTTAAAGTTTGCTGCACAGCATTTGGACAAGCCCATGAAATACTGTTAGAATTTAGTCTGGTCAGATGAAACCAAAATTGAACTCTTTGAATGTCATAGCACACACCATGTTTGGAGGACAAACAGCACTGTACATCACCCCCAAAACACCATACCAGCAGTGACGTTTGGAAGTGGGAACATCATGGTGTGGTGCTGTTTTTCGGCATATGGTACTGGCAGACTTCATATAACTGAAGGAAAGATGAATGCAGAAATTCACTGAGACATTCTTGATAAGAATCTGCTGCCGTCTACCAGGATGCTGAAGATGCAACGAGGGTGGACATTTCAGCAAGACAATGATCCCAAACAAACAGCCAAGGAACCTCTCAATTGGTTTCAGAGAAAGAAAATAAAGCTGCTAGAATGACCCGGTCAATCACCTGACTTGAATCCAATTGAAAATCTATGGAAAGAACTGAAGATCAGATTTCATAGAAGAGGCCCCCAGAACCTTCAAGATATGAAGACAGTTTGTGTGGAAGAATGGGCCAAAATCACACCTGAGAAATTCATGCGACTAGTTTCTCCATACAGGAGGCATCTTGAAGCTGTCATTACCAACAAAGGCTTTTCTACTAAGTTTTAGATAAATTTCAGTAAGCATGTTCAATACTTTTTCCCTATGTCATTCCACTTTACTTTACATAACTTAATTTATGGACTCATTTGTTTTGATTTCGTTGAATGAGTGGATTACTTGGGTTGTTACCGACATCTGGTGAAAACTTCATGTCAATAACCCCATATGAAATACATTTACTGAGAAAAATGTTGGCGTTTTCAATACTTATTTTCCCCGCTGTATATATATAATCTTGATTTCTTCGGTAGTTTATAAGAGGCAGTTAATTATGGGGTGGATTCCTGGATTATTTTCTTTCTTAGTACATTCCCCAAAAGACCCCACCCTTAGCTCATCCTCCCCTTTTTCTACAGTGCAACTGTTTTCAACCCTTTTCTCCAGGTCAAATATGTCAATTCTTTCAGGGACCTACCCCACCCCCCATCCAGCAAAAAAAGCTCTCATTCTTGAAATGTAGTGAATAAGCATACCCTTCACCCTTACCGTGCCACTGGCTGCCAGGCTCTCTGCTCCTTCATGCTGAGCGCTGGGGTAGACCCTCAGCTGGTGATGCTCCTGATAGTCTGACCCTGGATGGGCGGGGCTGAAGTCTAGAGGTGGCAGTCGGCCAGGAGGAGCAGGTGGGGCTTGACCAGGTGGGGGATACGATGGAGGGGGGGCATATACCTGTGAGAGGGCAGGGTCAGCACTGCCTGGCCCTGCCTCTTGTGCTGGGCCCCCCTACAAGGAGAAAGAACATTACACTTACTATATAGTTCAACAATTATTATAATGATAATAATTCTGTTATAGAAGGAATTGATAATTCATAATGTAAGAGTGTCCTGTAGAAAACAAAACAGTGATTTGCACTGCATTATTCAATTAATCCACAATTGCAAACAAATAATTCAAAGATAATTCATAATTGAGTTACAGTGCAATTAAATGGATTGCCCAGTTTTCTTTGTCAAAACCTTTCATTATTTCGACAAATGTAAAATACTATGAAGCATATTTGAAAATGTTTTTCATCAGTCTCTTTCATAACTTTTTAAAATATTCTGTCAATAATTACAGATGGCGCACTCTATGCTTTGTCAATAAAAAGACCTTAATACAAGTTTTGTTTTTACTGTGAGTGAAATATCAACAACAAGAACTATTATCACACAGCTGAAAGAGGACACTTAAAATAGCTTGGATGAAGTATATCCAATTCAGTACTCATGAGTCTATGCACATGCATCTAGTATATCGACAGCCAAAGGAACACACTCGAACACACTCAATTTTATTTTCTCTCTCTCTCTCTCGCTCTCATGTAAACACGCACATATAAACCCTACAAATACTACAGAGCACATGATTAGATAGTGACTTACCCCCTTACTGGACTCCAAACTGTCTCATTGACTGAAAACTGGCTCATATCAAATGATACACAGCCACCCACCCACAACACCCATTGTTCCCTTGATTGGCCAATCAGATGCCAGGAAGGTGCAAATATGAGGGGGTGCAATGCCAGCTGTGTTCATTTGTGCATGTCAATCATCTCATTTAACAAACTCCTCTCAAAATATCAGGAAATGATGCTTGAAAAGGCCACTGAAGAGTAATAAAAATGCCCAAATAAAACGTACAATCGATATGTTAAATTGCCTGCATTTTCAAACCAGTGTATAAATACCAATTGTCTCCAAGCGATATTTTAAAAGATCTGATTTATTTCTGGATGCATGTGACCTTTTAAAACTTTGCAAAGCAGAGAGTGAGACTGCTCTTTGTAACTGAAGCCACTGTACAACAATTAGTGCATTTTAGTATGACTGGTAAAATTAGTATATATGAATAAATTATATGCAGTAGTCTAATTAGTCCCATAGTGGAATCGTATCTACCATACACTGACCTAAATCATGGCCTAATATGCCATATTTGTAAAGCATACTGTGAGTAACAGATACATGGGCGACACACATACTAGTAATCTCTCTGCCTGATTAACACTCCTCCTCCTACCTATTTTTAATCTCTCAGCTGTTGCTCTCTGTGTGACTTTTGTTAATGTTAAATTTAGTGGTAAACTGATAGCAACAGATTGGGAAAGGCAGCAGGAGAAGGAAGATTTGACTTTCTATGAAAACCTGTACACTTACTCTGTACAACTTTAGTTGCATTAAACATTGAAGTAAAACTGAGTACACCATGACTCAAGCAAGAATGATGTGTAAATGATTAGAAGAAGTGTTTCTATAATCACTAGAGGCCACCCTGCCAAGCCCATTTGGGAGAGAGTTAAAAGGCTGAAAGTCTGAAATGGAAGACCAAACTTGTTTTTGTCCTTAAGATGTTGTATGCAAAGTTTCATCAAATTTGAGCAATATTTGTGACTGCTAGAGGTTATGGGTCATTCAAATAGGTGCCTGTGGATGAAGAAATGTCAAAGAACCCAAAATGGCCATTTTTCAGCCTCAAAACCCTTAATTTATATTTTGAGACTTGTTTTATACTACTTATATAAAAAAAGTTTTAGCTCTTTATCAATATTAAAAGGTATAAAATGGAAAACTTCAGTTTTTCAATGCCCACTTTTGAGGGTGCGGGGCTGTGATCCAAAGGTAGTTTAGTTTATGTGCTACAGATGTTGCATTCGAAGTTTTGTCAAAATTTGATGAATACTTGCGACCACTAGAGATTATGGGTTGAATTATTTACGGACGATAGATGACAGACAATGGACAATAGACGACAACATAGGTCAACTGATTATTGCATTGGTTCATTGCATTGCGTCTCTCAAGACTACTTGCGTTTTACACTACATTTTGTGCATAAATGCCCAACAGATTTATTGCTCTCACCAGGAATTAACCAACTAATGTCTGCACTCATATTACTATAAGATTGTGGATATTACATCAAATGCTTTTTGACAGTATTACAGCGGATAACCTTTGATTTAAAAAGCAAAATATATAATTGATGTGAGTCTGCAAGAGTTAAGCTGGCTTTTCTTGCAAAGTTGTGATTTATGCTATACCCAAAATCTATCAGCCCACATTGTTCTAAATACACACAAACAGGAGGTCAGTGTTTTCCAATGGCTACCGATGACATCAGTGTAAAAATTCCCATTTCAATCAAAATTTCCTCCTTTTCCTCAATGCCTCTCAACACAAAAAGTACATTGATTTTTTTTCGGGCACCTTATGCATACAAAACAAGTCTACTCAGTACTCAATGATCTCAGCTCTCTTGTCATTGGCCACAGTATATTTGCAACATGACCAAGAACTCCACAGTCTGCGCTCCTTCTCAGACGCTGAAAAACACATGCCATACAAGGAATAGGACTGAGAGATAGAGATAACAGAATAATTTGATACTGGCCCCTCTGTCTCTATTTTGTCTTTGTAGTGCATCAAGTGTTGTCCAGTAGTCAGCATATACTTAAACCTTCAACCTCCTCGCCTCCTTGGCAACTTTTTTCAAATCACCACTTGTCACTGGCTCCCTTCCCCCATATCACTTGTCACAGAAATAGGTCAGAGGTCAGTGGCTTGCAGCCAGGTGCTTGATGGGACAGCTGGGCTCCCATTCACTCAATGATGACAGGAGCTGCAGATGTGGCCGTTAAGGAATGTTCCTTCTTCGAGGACTTAGTGACACACATGAATACATGGCAGAATGCACTAATTAATAAAACATCTAGATATTTTAATTTATATGTATCTATACATGTCCATGCCCTATATTGCGGTTTCTTTGACTGAGACAGCTCCACAATTTCAGACCCAATATCAGTGTAAAATCTAAATTAAAATCCCATAATTTCCCATAGACATATTCTCCATAGCAGTGGCAGTTGACTGGCATGGATAGTGTCTGCTGTTTTTCAATCCACAGCTCATCACCCTGCCTCATGTAGAAGTGATTATTCTGTCCACGTCGACACCACCGTCTAACTTGACCGTTAGAGCCCAGTCCCTCAAAGCATGCAAATCTGGCCTCTGAAGACCACGCTAAAAATATACATGGGGTGACAAAGAGAAATAGCAGAGACACATAATATCCATTCTGCCATTTATTCTCAGTGTCAAAGTACTAATTCACAGAAAAACAAGTATTGTTTTCAATAACTGAACAATTCAAACTAAATGTATCTGACATTATGATCTGTAGTTACAATGCATATATGCCAAAGAATTAATGCAAGCTTTTACTCTGGTTTGTGGTTAACTTGTTCCAAAGATTTTTTTGTCATACCATTGTTTAGATCAAATAAATAGCAAGTTAAAAGTTAAGACCTTGTGTAGGTATACCCAACAATTAAAATGTAAATGTAAATGTAAATTCTAGTAGATGCCTTTACTAGAATTATTCTAGTAAAGGCATTTACTTATAATACATAAACACACAGGCTGTACTCAAGCTCTGGAAACTTAAAGCTCCAACAGCCAACTGTTTGTCCCTTAACCCACCACCAATCACATTGTCTACAATTTCATGAAGAATGCAGACAGTAACTCTGAGTAACCGGTAGACCCAGTCTGAATCTTAAGACATACTTTAAACATGTTTCAATTTAGATATATAAATGCATCATTCCAACTTTTTTACCAATGAACTCATACACACACATGCACACACACACACAGTCATCAGAATTACTGAGTTAAATGTACCATTAGTTCTCTGAACACAGAATATTGTATAGACAAAATTATATCAGACAGTACAATATTTAAGACAGTGAGTGAGAAGTGAAAGAAATAAGACTGGGGGTAAAGAAAAAAAAAGAACTCCGAATAAGAGCAAGATCAAATGAATGGCGAACATAGTAAAGTGCAGTGTAAAAGAGGGAGCATGAGCATTACCTGTACGATGCTGGGATAGCAGGAAGCAGTTTGAGGGTAGACAGGCAGTCCATAGGGCTGCAGAATCACAGTAGGAGAAGAGAGCATGGTGCATAGCCAGAGAAAATGAAGAAGAAAGAAGTGGATGGGGTGTGGATGAAAAAAAAAAATTAAGAAAATGGCTGAGGAAAGGTGGAAGGGAATCCAAATCAAATGAAGAGGAAATCAGAACAGCTAAGAAATAAAGAAAAGTGTAGTATCCAAGAGCTCAAAGTCTTCTTGAAAAAGAAAAAAGCTGGAAAATTGAAGGAAGAAAAACCACACGATAAAGGATAAAAACAAATTCTGACACAGCAGTGATTATGAGAAATGGAGTATACATATGAACAGACTACATTGGTCGAAGGCAAAGATATGACTAAACTGCGCCAATGGGAGAGTACTTGGTGTGTTTGCTTGCCTGTCAGCTTGATGGCCTGATAGAAAGAAACAAATGTAAAGTGTCCTGTTTCGGTGCTTTAAAAATAGTTCTCACCCTCTTCATGTTGCTGCCCCCTCCCCTTGGCTGTTCTGCTATTCCCTTATTCTTTTGGAAACACTCTCTTTCACAGGATAACTGGACCGAAATGCCCACGACAAGTGATAATTTTTTGACACCATAAAAAAATGCCACTTACAGGAGATTCAAACTGGTTCATTTGGTGGGAAAACACCCACAACTCACTGTTCTTAATATTCTCAAATGTTAGTGAAGTGAGTGAAAAGAAGAGAGAGAACATTGTAGAATATTTACACAGGAAATTCATTCAACGGTCAAAAAAAGTCAATTCATAGCCAGTCAACAGGAAAAAAAACTTGCGTTTAAAAGGCTGTTTCAGGTCATGTCACACATGTTGAGTCTAGATTTTGGAGTCAAAAAGTTAAGTGGAATAAGAATCTGCATACAAAATATACGAGCCAGTTTTTGAAAGGCCTTTGTACATTTCGAGAGAACCAATTTACTTTTGTTCATGAGACTTGAACCCTATATCTGGAATAGTTGGGACAATACCGAAAACATAAATCATCCGTGACTTGAATTAAATTGAATGAAATGCAATGACAAGACATGTAATGCTATTCCTTCGCTTCTTGTTTTTTTTTTTTTTTTTTTTCGGAAATAGCCCCAATTCCAAATTTTATGCCAAAAAAACATCCCCAGGAAAGTTGGGCCAGGGGGGTGTTCACCATTGTCTAACATCACCTGTCCTTTCGACAGTCCTCAAAGTAATCACGTGGGAAACTGAGGACCCCATTTGCTCCAGTTTTTAAGAATTTTTTTTTCTCAATTCCTCTTTGATATACATCTTCAGCTGCTCAGATGCCTGGGGTCTTAATTTTCATTAAGTGCGCTAAAGGTACTGCACAGTTCCAATGGGAGACAGCTCTGGACTACAGGAAGCCAGTCTACCAGCAGCACTCTCCAATTAGGAACCCACGCTGTTGTATATATCTCGAGAAATAGAAAGTACGCCCTCTTTCAGTTCTTTGGGTTTACATATCAGGACTTCATAAAAAATCAGCTGGCCCTAATCAGGTCCTGAAATTATGTAAATATAACCTCAGGTGTAAAACAACATACGGTAGATTCCACCAGGCCATTATTTTACAAAAATTCAGCCAAAATGCAGAAGCCAATTGTAAAAAAAAACTTAGTGCACCCTTACTGCTTCCACAGAAATTAAGAAGGTAATTAGCAGTCAGGTGTTGCTAATCAAATGCACTTGATTAATTAATCATAGGAAAGTGTGACATCCTCGTAAAAAATCAGAGGTTTTGGCATTTTTCCGGTCTGGACAATTTAGGTTTGTATTAAGACAGTGCCAAGAGGGAAATACATAAACAGTCATCTTAGAGAAGCAATACTGCATATCAATCTGGGAAGGGTTATAAGGCCAATTCCAGACAATTGAATCAATAAATTCAATAAGGGCCCAACTCCATGTTGAAAAATGTGTGGAGTTGGGCCCTTATAGAATTTCACCAATTCAATTTGAAGTCCATCATTCTCCAGTGAAGAAGATCATTCACAACTGGAAACCATTCACAACAGATGCCAATCTTCCCAAGAGCAGACATCCCTGAAAATTCACCCCAAGGTCAGACCGTGCAATGCTCAGAGAAATCGCAAAAAACCCAGGAACTACTTCTAGGACTCTACAGGCCTCAGTTAGCATGCAAAATTTTAAAGTTCATGGCAGAACAATTCAAAAAAGACTGTACAATTATGGCCTGTTTCGAAGGGCTGCCAGGAGAAAGCCTCTTCTCTCCTAAAAGAGCATGGCAGCATGGCTTAGATTAGCAAAGTTGCATCTGAATAAACCAAAAGCCTTCTGGACTAAAGCCTCCTTTGGACAGACGAGACCAAAGTGGAGTTGTTTGGCCATAATGCACAGCACCACATTCGGGGGAAAACAAACACAGAATATCAACACAAACACCTCATACCAATTGTTAAACATGGTGGAAGAGGGACGATGATTTGGGCTTGCAGCCACAAGGCCAGTGAACCTCAGTCATTGGCCGACCATGAACTCCTCTGTGTACCAACGTATTCTCGAGTCAAAGGTGAAACCATCTGAACGACAGCTATTTGGCCGCAACTAGGTCATGCAACTAGACAATCATCCCAAGCACACCTGCAAATCTAGAACAGAATGGCTGGAAAAGAATGAAAATCAAGGTGTTGCAATAGCCAAGTCAAAGTTTGACCTCAACCCGATTGAAATGCTTTGGCAGGAGCATAAGAGAGCTGTGCATAAACAAATGCCCTCAAACATCAGTGAACTGAAGCAATGTCATCATGAAGAGTGGCCCAGAATTCCTCCACCACGATGTGAGAGACTGATAAAATCATATGGAGAACAATTAGTTCCAGTTATTGCTTCTAAAGGTAGTTCTACATTGGAGAAGATGACTTCTGCATTCTGGCTGAATTTTGGTTTAATAAATAATGGCATGGTGGAATCTGTAGTGTGTTGTTTTACACCTAAGGTTAGACTGACCTAATTTTAGGACCTGATAAGGACCAGCTGATTTTTTACATTTCCCTGATATGTAAAGCTATAGAACTGAAAAAACTGAAAGAGGGTGTACTTTCTTTTTCTCATGACTGTGCGTGTATATATATATCAGTGGCAGCTGGTGAACTGGCAATAGGGGAGGCTCAAAACAATCCCTTAAAATTAATGATTGGTCACGACCTGTTGTCAATCATTCATTTAAATTACCATTACAGAAGCTCTGATAACTCTCAACATTATCAGATGTAGCCAGTTTTCATTTATAACGCATACCGATTACAACTCCAGACTTCTCAAGCTTTTCTTTACTCAGGGATTGGAAGCAATGCATGTGTTTCATGATCGTTTAAATGAAATAAGATCATTTGAAACGTCCTTATGCAATTCCATTGCTTCCAACCCTTCCAGTGCACAAGGACTTCAATTCTGTGCGAGAATCTCTTGCATACGCGTTGATTGAATAATTGCTGACTACAGCAGAGGAACATAAATATGCCACTTAAACTCACACCGAATGCGTGAGAGTTGACAGGTATGCGTTATAAATGAAAACTGGCCACACCTGATAATGTTGAGAGTTTTCGGAGTTACTGTAATGGTAATTTAAATGAATGATTGAAAACAGGTTGTGACCAATCATTAATTTTTAAGGGATTGTTTTGAGCCTCCACTATCGCTAGTTCACCTGCCGCCACTATATATATATATATATATATGGGAAAGTTCCAAACTCCTAAAAAATGCTTCAGAAATAATTACGTGGCAGCAATGATAGGTGCATTCGAATTCTTTACGGCTGCGTCCGAATTGTCAAAAAAATTACGCCCTTTCCACTAATTCCTAACCACTTTTCTTTAACCTTTGTGGAAAAAGTCATAGGGTAAAGGAAAAGTGTAAAAGGGAATTCCTGACGGCTTAGGAAGACAACTGCGCTAATATGAGAATCTGAATGCACTTGCAGTAGGCAATGTGTCCCCTGCCCATCATATAAGTTTCTTTTCGTGATTGGCCGGATGAATGGTCATCACTTAAAATATTGCTGCCGCGCGGAATTGTGGGACAGTGTTATCGCCTTTCTTTTCGAGAAGGATGGGTCTGTGTACCCTATGCTAAAGAAGGTAAATTAGGAAGCACTGAGACACCTTTCCTTAACATTTAAAGAATTTGAATGCTCTAATCATGGCTCAGGCCTACCAAAGAAAACGGCCGAGCAGCAACAAAAGTTTGTCAGATGTCTACCTTTTCAAATAACCAACAACACAACATTGAAAACATGCCACATTCCCACAAAACTTTGCATTACAACACTTTGAAGTTGATACATTTTCACCAGAACGAAACTCATATAAATCGCACAGCCTGTAACAAACCCAGAGACGAACCAAATAAGTTTTCAATTGGGTGTTGCTGGTTCTTTGAAAAAGGTAGACATCTGACAAAGTCTTGTAACAGCTTGGCCATTTTCTTTGGTAGGCCTAATGGCTGCCACGTCATCATTTCCAGATCATTTTTTAGGAGTTAGGAACTTTCCTAGGCAAAAAAAGACTATGCAGATGCAGCCAATATGTTAGGACACTCCTTTAAGTGACGACCTTTCATATCTATGGCATTTGGTATTTCCCCATTCTTCTTCTTCTTCTTCTTCTTCAAAACTTTAGAAAGTAGATGTATTCTGAATATCAAACCGATTTCGCTTAAATATTTAAATAAAGTCCTCTGTGCCTGTACTTGTTTGTCCATCTTCTGTATATTTACCATAGAGCTCAAGTTTAAATAACAGTTCAGCGGAAGTGTGTACGCATTGCTCATGGGAAATGAAGTTTATCACAGTCTTATATATATGGGGGAAGGAACACTAACGCTCTCTCTTTATCGCTCGAGCCTGACAGAGGTAGGACTCCGCGTGCGGGCACAGCAATTTTCGTGACAGCGTGTTGAAAGTATGTCATGGTCTCTTTTCATAATGCAATCACGGATTATGCAAGGGACGTCATGCCCTCATAAACTAATATGGTACGTTATATAGACGCGTTTTACTGAAATAAAGCGAACATGGTCACCATGGCGCACCGCTAATGTCGCGGCACAAGCTCACATCGTGTAGTCGGCTAATAGTTAGCTGGCTAGGTAGCTATTTTACGTGTAGACAGGCTACAAGGCCTCGTTTACTAGCGATCGCTGGCAACGTTTTTGTAATTAAGAAAATTCCGTATTGGTTTTGTTGAACGTAATTTATCGTGCTGTATATCCATAAGTATGCTATCGATATATTTCTGTACGTTTACCGATTTGCTTCAATTTCTATTAGATTTGTGTTCTATACTTGCGGCTGGCTGGCTTGCTAGGTCGAGTGTCGTTTTAACTTCTTGTGGTTAGTTTATGTTACTGCGTTGCTCGACTTGACCTTTGTCCTGATGACTTGTGTATATATATGTTTTAATTTTTGTTCTATTTGCGGTTGCTATAATACCGACAAGCTGTTAAAATTTCACAATGCAGTTCTTCATGAGAATTGAACTCATTCGATCTCTCAAACTACGTTTTCTCTCTTGCAATCATTTTCACGAGGGATGGAAGTTCTATTTATAATATCTGGATTGCTCTTTACTGAAAATAAGTGATGACATTTGTAGGCATTGCGGTCACTGTCTGACTTGTTTAACCTCATTTTTTGATCAGTAAAAACTTTTGTTTTGTGGCCCTGTTTGCTCAGTGAGAATATGGTACTTGCTCAAGCTTGTGTTCCTATTCCTGGGAACTTAAGGTTGTAGCTTAGTATGTAATCAAGCAGTTGTTCAGCTTGGGTTACTTAATATAGGTATGGCACATAAGAATTTCAAATTCACCCAACAGCATTGAAATTATGATAACTGAATAGCTGGATGAACACACAACTCAGAACAGTTTGAATTATCTCAATATCTCATCTAGAACCAGAGTTATAGCAATTTTAAGATTTGTTTTCGGGGATCTAAAATTAAAAGGAGATGCGTTAACAATAGTGAAGTAATTAGGACACACTTTACGCCTGGAATTTATGAAAAATCGCCATAACTATTTTATTCTTGGAGATATTAAGATGAAATTTGGAACCTAGGGGTATTTTTGGGTGCTCTTTAACATGCTGCAATCAAAATCACTGTAAGACAAATAGTTTTCAAGCTATCCTGACCATGTTGACTTCCTTAGTTGCCTGAAAAAATATTCAAGGTGCTAGTGTCGCTGAAAGAAAAGGACAAAAAATATTTTCAAACTCAAAATGTGTTCTTTTTTGCCATTTTTCAAAAAGGATTACAAATGATAAGTTGATAATAAAATGAAAAGGAATTCACAACAGCCCACTACTATTTTTGATATGATAATGATACAATATAATAGACTCCTTGTTCTTTATGCCAAACTAAATTGGACCAAGCATCCAACAATAAATGAAAAAGTCAAGGATGCCACCCCCGCAATTACCCACAAACCCCGTCCACACATGTGTGGCCCAGCCTGGCTCGACTACCTTTTTTTGGAAGTCAATTCGAAATTCCCATGAGGAGCAAGCTGGAAGACGTCTTCAATCTTACATGAATAGAGGCCCAAAAAGTCGATTTATCGCATCAAAAAGTGAATTTAAGGACTCCTTACCTGCTTATCCCTCGTTTGAAATGTTCATTTGGTGTGTAGTGAGGGTTAAATCCGTAAAATTTCGGCAAAAATTGCATCAGAAGTTCGGCACGTATCCAAGTTTTCAAAACCGAAACTTGTGTTACGGAAAATTCTACTATGCATGCGCAACGCGCAATCTGGTAAAACCCTGCCTGGGTTGAGTGTACTTACTAAACACGGCCGAAAACGCCAGTGGTGCGGCGGTGGCGCCCCTAGCGCCAATTGCCGTACCAACTTAATATTTGTGTTGCAAGCACATACACTAGAGATGGCAATTTCGAACCTTTGAAACAGTTTTGAAACCTCTGAAACGACCACTGTTTCGAATTTTTCCGAATTGTTTCGAAACCAGATTTATTTCAGTAGTGCACAGCCTAGTGGCAAAAACTTTTACTGCAGCTTTTAAAATGTTTTGAAGTGAAACAAAACACATGATCATTGCCGGGCGGAGCAGGAAAAACGTCAATAGTCACGTGACAAAAGTTTTGAATCAGAGTCGTAAACCCGTGTCAAACCGTTCGAATCTGCGTGTCGAAATTGCCATCTCTAACATACACTTACTAAACTGCTACATTACCCTCCCTATGTGGAGCATAATTTTTCAGAAAATTTATTTTTGGAAGGGTACTTTAAATGTCTATTTACTTTCTCTGTAGGCTATCTTGACCCACCATGCCGGTTGCCAGAAGCTGGGTTTGTCGTAAGACTTACGTCACCCCCCGCCGCCCCTTCGAGAAGTCGCGTCTTGATCAGGAACTCAAACTTATTGGTAAACTCTTTGATAAACTTAAGCCAATCTGCATGTCTGTTGTACTATAAAGTGATCTGATTACTTTATATGAAATATTGAGGAAGCTTTTTTTTTTTTTTTTTTTTCAGGGGAGTATGGTCTGAGAAACAAGAGGGAGGTCTGGCGGGTAAAGTTCACCCTGGCTAAAATTCGCAAGGCTGCTCGAGAACTGCTCACGCTGGATGAGAAGGACCCTAAGAGATTGTTTGAAGGTGAGCTGACTTGTCATTTTGATTCAAAGGCTTTTATAAAACACTGATGGGAAGCTTAAAACTGCAGTTGCTAATATGAAAAATATCCAATAATTACAGCTTGAGACTACATTCTTCTGCGCATATTATACACTGCCCGGCCAAAAAGTCGCGCTTTCAAATAATTAGTTGGAACCCCTGTAGCTTTGATTACAGTGCATATTCGTCTTGTCATTGTTTTGACAACTATGTGCAATGCCAGAACATTTATTTTCGATCAGAAATGCAATAATTTTTGGCCGGGATCTTGTCTTCTTGACATAATGGTGGAACCACTCGGTGGTCTTTCTTGAGCACATTCCAATAACTTTTAATGTGTTTAAGGTCAGGACTTTGTGGTGGCAAATTTGTTTGTGAAAATGATTCCTCATACTTGTTTTTCTCATTCATGGTTTTCTTTGCTAAATAGAGGCCAATAACTTGCCCGTTCTGAAATACTGTAACATCTTTTCCACCATCTAGGGATGTGTCTTCTGACATGATTTTTTAAGAAATGAGTAGCAATGCGTTTCATCAGTCAGGGTAAAAATGATTATTGCCAGCTGAAACATATTAATAACCGCAATAATGATCCAATTGTAGAATTTGTTAATTAATTTCCAAACGGTGACTTTTTTTTTTTTTTGGCCGGGCAGTGTATAAATCAGTGGCCAGTGATTTAATATACATGACTCAGATTGACTGTGGTGTCAAGAATTCCTCGTCAATGAGGCCACTTTTGGATGACGGCATATCAAATATTTACCGTTTCTTAAATTTTTGGATAAAGGCGAGCAATGATCAAATGCTTTACACTTCTATTCGTTTATAAATTTAATCTATAAATATTTCATATCAGAATGGAGAAATTACCCCTAATCTGCCTGTCAGTGTGGGCAAGTTCCAATATGTGACTGGATGTCTTGCGTCAGGTAATGCCCTACTGAGACGCCTGGTGAGGATTGGAGTGCTTGATGAGGGCAAAATGAAGCTGGATTACATCCTGGGTCTTAAGGTTGAGGACTTCCTTGAGCGTAGGCTACAGACTCAAGTCTTCAAGCTGGGCTTGGCGAAGAGCATCCACCATGCCCGTGTGCTCATTCGCCAGAGGCACATCCGGTAAGTGGGATGAGCAAATGTGTGCACTCGGGTGCACAGTACCAGTATTCCAGTATGAACAAGGCTTGTCACTCACAGCCATTATATCAATATGTGGCGGTATTTACCATCACACTGAGTAGGAATACACAACATGTAGTAGAATGTGTTCCTGCTGAAGATTGGCATGAGTCTTCCGTGATTAACGGTGGTGTTATGCCCAGTAATTTCTTTTTTCTTTTTTTTTTTAAAGTGAAATGTCATTTGGACACAACCAAAGTCATTACATTTTCTATTCAGGCTGTCCTTCCTCTTTCATTAGTTGTCCTGCCTGCCCAATTGCTCCCATCTGAGCAGCGATAGAAAATTCAACAAGGTCAATTCGGTGGAAAAAACCGTATACCTTGTCAGTAAGTGTCTGGCTGGACCCAGTACAGCCAGTTGGGTCTTTATCCTCCATGGAATTGAATGGACAGGTAATTTTAATCATTTATGGATGGTGTGTGCAAAAACTTTCCTGCTGCATTCTAGGCTAGATTATTTAATGCTGGGAGGTTGTTGGGGAAAAGTAGTATCGTGACGTGGCTCTTTACTGTCATTGCTTAAATGCATGCAGTCCACCAGGCTTAATTTTCAGGCCAGTGATTTAAATCTATATATTCAGACTGTCTGTGGTGTCAAGAATTCCTCGTCAATGAGGCCTGAACAAGGACTGCTTTTGGTTCTGTGACCTAAAAGGTTGAAGTGCTGAATTCGCCCCCGTTGTATTCCAGTGTACGCAAACAGGTGGTGAACATCCCATCCTTTGTGGTCCGCCTGGACAGCCAGAAGCACATCGATTTCTCTCTGCGCTCTCCATATGGCGGTGGACGCCCTGGCCGTGTCAAGAGAAAGAACGCCAAGAAGGGTCAGGGTGGAGCTGGAGGTGCTGATGATGAAGAGGAGGATTAAGCTGCAGTTCCCAAAGGGAGTTCTGTTCTACATCTGTCCTGTTCTCAACTTTTCAATAAAAATAGTTGACAAAATTTACCATTTCTGTTTTCATGGTGTCCTTTTTTTTTTGAGGCCTCTCACTGGAATGTGAAGTCTTTAACACTATATTAAAAAGACCACTGGCCGGAATCACTGGTCATTGTAAGTTGCATTGCACATTTTGTGCTCTAGTAAATTGTTTTTTTGATAAGATTCTGCTCTGAGATCAATGTTACAATTTTTTTCTGGATAAAACGATGTGACGCATGGTGCTGCCGAGAACACCGATTTGACAGTTTCGGTAATGCACCTTAATCTTCATCCCACACTGATCCCACATTTCAGTCAACCAGTCACACTTGTATGCTTTATCATTTTGGCAAGAACTTGACTGAAGATTAATAAATATACATTGATCAACCACAACATTATGACCACACTGGTGAAGTGAATATATTGTTACAATTGCACCAGTCAGTGGAATATATTAGACAGCAATTGAGCATTTTCTGTTTCGGAAGCAGGAAATGTGGGCAAACAAGAGTGTGTGTAATTGACAAGGGTCAAATTGCGAATGCTAGAAGACTGGTTCAGAGCATCCACAAAATATTAGGTGGTCATAATGTAAGGGCTGATTGTGTAACAGGGTTTCCTGTATTTCGTGTCTTCTATATAATAAGGATGTTCCTATTAAATGTGGCTGAAGTTTCAAATTGGGTTAAGTTGGGTAGAGGTAATTCCTGTGAGCAAAAACCCCAGGTTTCCTTTAGTTCTGAGCACTCCAGTTTTCAACTTTTTTCTTCTGGTTACAGTGTTGTGTATTTCTTGATATGGTCATCTGCTCCTGGCACAGGATAGTTGCAAACAATTGACTTAATTCTGGCAAAAACTCAATGTGCATTATCAGCAACCACCACATCTATTCATCAGACCAATGCAGGAATCATCGTTCGCTTCATTTTGTGTGTTGAGGGTATTTTATTGTAAACTATACCAGGCTTGAAAGTGAGTGTATACGCCAGGCCCAGAAGCAAAAAGGGTGGTGAGAAAATATTGTGTGGGCATTGGACACTAAAATGACTCGAACATGTTTTATTCCCTAAAACGCTTCTGGACTGGCCTTTGTGGGAGAAGGATGTATAGGAAATGTCAAATGCTTTGAAGCCAGCACAACCTCACTTTATTTTGTCTTTGATGTAATAGTTCATTATCAATCTGATGTTAGGATTGATGGCCAGGCACCTGGTCCTCTACCAATCTGCAGCCCATTGATTGGCACTGTACATACAGCGAATGGCACTGACGGATCTACCATGTTGAACTGTTCAATTGAGCATTTTATGTCCTTCAGTATTCTGTCTAAAATTCTGCTTCTGCAAATGCTGCAGTTTATGAGTTGAACCAGACTTGCATCAGTCAACCCTTCTGATTTTCTCTATTTTCTGTCGATGAAGTGCGTGAAGCTTTAGGCAGATTAGACACTAAAAAGTCTATGGGTCCTGACAACTTTGAACCATTTTTCCCAAAATTAGCCACAGATTTTATAATCTTTAATTTTATTATCAATTTTGATTGAGTCTTTGGGGATCACGCTTACTTTTGTAGACTCTAATCTAGACATGCCTCCAACGAAATGCAAGACAAGTGCCCCACCAGAGCTCGAGACAGTGGCCTCTCCGGGCTGCGGGCAGGAGCTGGAGGCCACACTGGGTCGGGGACCAAAGCTTGAGGCCCCACTAGGCCAAGGATTGAAGCGGGAGTCGGGGGCCCCACCAGGCCAGGGACAGGCACCAGAGGCCTCTAGAGGCAGGGGACAAGCGCTGGAGTCAGACTGGCGGCTGGACTATCAGCCGACCTGGCAGCTGGATGGGAAACCGAAGGGGGTTAGGGCATTAGGGACTGGCTGACGAGGCAGATTAATGAATTCAGGAGGAACCTCAGGGCCCACTTAGTGCCACAAACTCCTTGGTCAGGCTTGGGAGCTCACCTCCCTGCATGCCATGGTTGGAGTCACCTGCTGCTCGTATTGTGGCCCTCCTCCAAAGTTGCTGCATGCACAACTGGGTGCATTCCATATCCAGTGCACTCCATCAGAACTGGAGTCCACTGGGACCAGCAGATCTACTGACTCCATAAGTTGGTTCTGTTCTGCGGTTTCAGGACTGAGTGTAGCTAAACATGGCACTCTGACAACAAAAAGCTTCATCATGAAAGGGAAACCAAAACACTGGCAATATATGGGAGGTGACAGAACAGTCTGACAAGGGGAAGACAAAAACCAGGGACTTAAATACATGGAGACAAGAATAAACAATGATGGTCAGGTGTGTGGTAGAGTGCAAATGGAGGGGCTAAGCTGCAAGACGATATTTGAATAATTGAAATCAGCTAAAAAGACAATCTGAAACACACACGCATCCAGACTGTAGGGGTAACATCCACACAAGGACAGAATGCGACAAAACTAATTTGGAAAACGAGAGGGACTTCACGTTCTGCCTGTGGTCGGGTGTTGAAATCCCAGCTAAGCCATTACCAGTTATTGCCTGAGGTCTGCATGTGCAAGGCAAAAATAGATTCAGCCTCACCAGGCATAAATTTTGTTAGGAGTCAAAATTTTTCGGTCTTGTCCTTCTTTGGCAGCCACCTCTGATCAGCCAGGCACATGTTGCTGTACAAGCAAATTATACACTGACAGTGTGATCTTCCGGTTGGCATTGGCAGAATACAATTGCTAGTGTGGTGTTGTAGTGTAAAAGAAGCGAGAGCTATTCATCACTTGAGTCAGAGGAATCACGTGCCGCGGTATCCTCCTCCTGAGCTGATGGAAGCAGGTTGCTGTGGTGGACTAAACAGTTCAGCTGTGTTATGGGTGGAGTAAGGGGGGGGGAGAGGGAAAAACCCCAGCCCAAAATAAGTAAGTACATAAATAAATACAAAAATAAATATTGTCCCCTCTAAGTGGGGGTTGAGCTGTTATCCCCAAGTATCAGGGGTCTTGTTCATGAGTGAGGGTAGAATGGAGCAGGAGATTGACAGACGGATCGTGCAGCATCTGCACTGATGCGGGTGTCGTGATGATCTGTCATGGTGAAGAAGGGGCTGAGCCTAATAACATAGTTCTCGAATTTCTGATCGATCTACAACATAATTTCCAACCCAAATGCTATAGTCACAAGCTTTGGATAGTAACCAAAAGAACAACATCATAAATACAAGTGGCCAGAATTGGTTTTCTCTGCAGGGTTAACTGGGCACACCCTAAAAGATAGGGTGAGGAGCTTGGACATGCAAGAGAGGTTCAAAGTAGAGCTGTTGCTCCTTTGCATTGAGAGGAGTCAGTTGAGGTGGTTTGGGCCTTTGGTCCGCATACCTCCCTTTAGAGAATTTCTGGGAATGTCCTACTGGCTTAAGAACGGCTTAGCATCTTTCCGAAAGATTTGGTGCAAGTTGCTGGGGAAGGCAATGCCTGGGCCACTTTACTGAGTCTGCCACTCCTGCAACCTGGCCCCAAATAAGCAGCTGAAAACTACTGGATGGATGGATAAATAAATAAATATATAAATAAGTAACTAAATAAATGAAAATAAAAATAAACAAATAAAAGTGAGGGTAGAAGTAAAAAAAATACAGGTAATGCAATTTGCATCTAAGAAAAGAGGCTGAAATCATGCATTGATTTTACTCCACTGGGATATGTGAATGCAGAGATAGAAAAAATATTAGTGGAGGACTTGAAACTTTTACTTCACATTGTGTACCATATTGATTGATAGGGAAAAGAAGAGAAACAGACTATATTGTTGTTGATGTATGGTTAAAAGACTGTAATGCCCCTACCCCTAGGCATTCTGGTTCCATGGCTACCTGCCCTCACTGAATTATTCAATTATCTCCTCAGTTCTACCCAATTATCACACCCTGGTTTTCATTAATTGAGCATTATCGCCTTGTCTATTTAAGCCTTAGTTTTCCGTCTCACTGGCAGGTAGCCTTAATGTTTGACACTCTTGTTTTGTGCACTCCCTTTTCTGTTATCCCTGAAGGTTTGTATGAGTTTTGTTATTTTACTTTCTTTATTTAATAAACTTCCACATTCCTGCACCTGGGTCCTCCCGTCCCATCGCTCTCCTGGTGCCCTTTTTGACATCTTTGGGCACCAGGACATTACAGTAGGCTACCTCTAACCTGAAGACCTAGCAGGAACATTCATTCACCCCAGCCCTGGATCTCCCCTGCCCCTAGAAGCCAGGCATCTCTGCTCGCAGCAGGCCAACAATACTGCAGCTGTGCGCTTTTTTAAACACCCCACTCCAGATCCCAAGGCTTCAGAAGGGCCTGCATCTTCAGAGGCCCCAGCGGCTTGTATCCTCTGATGCTCCTGAAGTCCTGCGCCCTGCATCCTCGGTCGCTCCAGGGCTTCAGTGGCTTACATCCCCTGCTGCCGCAGAGGCTCCAGTGGTCTGAATCCCCTACCCTGCTGCAATGCAGTGTACAGATGCACTAACAGCCTATGAGTTATCGCTTCACTGCTTGCAAGCTGGCCCTCATTGACATTTTTATAAGCATCCGGTAATGTGAATTTGGTGAGAGCTATGGTGTGGGTGTGGGTGGTGGTGGTGTGTGAGTGTGTGTGGTTTTTTGTTTTGTTTTGTTTTGTTTTTTGTTACATTTATCACAATTCTTTCTAGTCTGCTGATATTCCACTCCAAAGCTGATGATGTTTAATTTCTTGTAACATGGTAAAGAGAGCTCTCAATGTAACTAACAAACCATGCACCAATTTGTTCAAATTTCATGTAGCTTACACAGACAAGAGCAATGTTATTCTAAATATCAATACTTTTTAAGCTTCTTGTCCAGTCAGGATGCTCAACTGGGACTAACTACATCAAGCCAGAGTGGGAAAACATTTTGCTTTCATAACTATAGCAGTTGGTGTCCTCAGTTACCTAACAGTGTTAAAATAAGTGATGCAACACAGTGGTAAACATGTCCTCATCCTTACTATTTTGAAGCATGTTGATAGCATCAAATTGAAAATGAGCGGAGTTTTCACAAAAACAATTACATTTCTCAGTATCAACATCTGATATGTTGACTTTGTACTATTTTCAATTAAATTTTGAGTTCATATGATTTGTGAATCATTGCATTCTGTTTTATTTACATTTTACACAGCATCCCAACTTTTTTGGAAATGGGGTTATAAGTGAATCTTGAAGAAGGGTAGAGGGTGGTAATGCACCAATAAAAAGATATTAAGCAAAAGACTTTTCAGTACAGAGTTTGGACTGCGGTTAGATGGATTTTTAAAAAAATGGTGTGGCAGAGGGTATAAAAATGAAAAGGGGGAAAGCACAAGAAAATAAAAAAGGTATTTCATCAAGGAATGAAGACAGCTGTAACTGGTAGTGTAGTACAAATGGTCTGTTCAGTGGTGCTCATGCAGTAGAAAGATGAAAACAGTGAGGGTAACACAGGGAGGAATCGTGATTATGGAATGCCAAACCAGGAAACAGCATGATAAGCTATCAAAGATTAAAACATACAATCTAACAAGTTTAATTTGCTTTCTGATTTGGGGGGGGGGGGGATAAAACCTTTAAGGGGGGGGGGGGGCAGCAACAATCCATTTTCTGCTAGGGCTGATGCTTTCTTGGAGGTGGACAGAGTTTGCGGGGCAAAATCATTGAAAACTCACAGGAGAAGTGCTGGAAAGTTAGTAACCATTGTTGAAATTTTTCGAGAAGCAACCTGAATGGGTATTTTTAGATTATGTTAGTTATAGGGTGAGGGCATATACAAGGGCTCCACTTTGTTATTGGTGCCAGGCATATGGCCAGGTGGCAGTAGTGTGTTGGAGACAGATGTACAGGTGTGGGAAAGAAGGATGTGTGGAAAATGAATGTAGTGTGTCAAAAGAGCAAGCAGTGTTTTCACTGGCTCACTACAGTGTGAAAGAAAAATGGAGAGGATGGTGGAAATGACTAGAATTCAGGGAAAATTTTCACATGCCATGACAATAGAGTGAAGGGAAAGTTAACTATGAGGAAAGAACAGATAAGCATTCAGGCAGTTGAGCAGCAACAAAATAGAGATATCATTAGACTGGCTAAGAGATGTTTTCTGGCTTTTGTCGAAATGGTGGTAATTTGTTGCCAAATTTTGAAAGCAAAACAGGAGAAAAAATGGCAGTAAATGCAGCAAGAGAGTTTTATGTGAATTGAATGTATAGGGAGTAGAGATTCAAAGAATTTGGAGAGAGGGTACTTAGGGCACTTTGGTGGGTGGAGAATAAAAAACCAAGTCAATAAGTCATTTGTAGTGCTTCGGTATCAGCTCTATTAACAATTAGAGAAATGAAGTCCAAGTCAAGACCTGATCTACTTGCAGAAATATGTCAATTGCTGTATAATATTCATTGGGTGGGCTGTGAGGTGGGTTTCATTTGGGTTCCAGCTCATGTGGGCATAGAGGGCAAGGAGATGGCAGATAGACTAGCAAGAGGTGCTCTGCAGAAGGACAATGTTGATTTATTTATTTATTTATTTATTTATTAACCTTTATTTAACCAGGTAATTAGCCGATTGAGATCTGGGACCTCTTAACACACGTCTGTAACACAAAATTAAAAACAATACACACAACATTCAGAAGCAAAAATGGAGCAAAGTACAGAGCAGATATACAAATAATAAATAACGATCATATAAAATGCTAATTTTTGAAGATACTGATGATATTTAAGTACAGCAACACTGTCCAATGGATTTATGTTCAAGGTCCTTTAAAATCATAGCGAAGGCATCATAAGTAATTAATTCTGGCAGTTTTAAATCTTTTTGTAGGGTGTTCCATGTAAAAGGGGCAGCATATTTGAATGCTCTTTTTCCCAACTCCGTGCGGACACGCGGAACAGTCAATTGCACAGTATCCTTTGAGCGAAGCCCGTATTGGATTTGACTTCTCAGGATATATGTACATAAATACGAAGGGACCAGCCCAAGGAGAGTTTTATAAATAAAACCCAACCAATGCATACATCTGCGTACATACAAAGAAGGCCAATCAGATTCTGCGTACAAGATACAGTCGTGGGTAAGACGTTTACATCCAACAACAAATCTTAAAGGGCAATGATACACAGAATCCAGTGATCGCAAACATTGGGCTGAAGCATCCATGTATAACACATCCCCGTAATCTATCAAAGGCAAAAAGGTTGTATGTAGATATTGAGTTGATGTATGGAGTTCCAGATTATATGGAGACTATCAACAGAATAATAAAAGAAAAGTGGCAAAAATCATGGGACAGAGAGGGGAAAGGAAGATTTTGTTTTGCGCATCAGCGGACTAACAAGGGAAGCGGGTTCTGTCTGTAATAAAAGAAAAGATGTGGTTATTGTAATGAGGCTGAGACCTGGGCGCTGGTTAAGGAGTGGGCTAGCTCTGATCGGCAAACACCCTGATGGGAAATGTAAATGTGGATCCACTGAGACTGTGCAGCACGTTCTTCTGCAGTGCAAAATTCATTCTCATCATCAGAGGAAATTATTCAGAGACTTAGGTGCAGCGAGAGTTTCTGTCTTCAATGTGCGCAGCTTGTTGAATCAGGACAGTTCTGCTAAAATTTAAAGTTTGTTGGAGTTTCTACATTGAACTGGTCTCCATAAAAGAATTTAATTATGAGTACGTAATTACGATCCAGAACTGAACAGCAGATGGCAGCAATGTGCCTTCTTTGCACTAGTCGCAAACTCAAAGAAGAAGAGTTTTTACAAAAGAAGAAGAAGAAGAAGAAGAAATACGATTTTTCGCTAGCAATAGCCAAGTAGCTAGTAAAGTTCTAAGGTAAGGTTGTTCGCTACATTTTTGGTGGGCAGTTGTTTTTGGTCCCAGTTTCATTCTAGCAACGTTCAGTTGACATGGCAACTGATATAGAGGGCAGTCTTTGGGCATCTTTCGATCTGTCCTCTGAAATTGAAGCGGCTTTAAGGGTTGCCGTGTGCTCCGTGCTCAAAGAGATTCAAAAACTAGTCGGCAAAAATGTGGCTGAACTCCGGGCTGCTCTCTCGGTGAAGGAGTGCGAAAATGCGGAGCTCAGAGCGCAGCTGGAACTGACGAGACAGGAGCTCAGAGATCGGACAAGTTATCAGAAAATGTCAGTATTAAACCGTGACCCATCATCCTCTGGTGAGGAAGGTGCGAGTGTTGATGATGCCGTTTATCAGAACGACGCTGAAAGTAACACGGGTGGAGACCCCAACGGGCTCGCCTTGGAACAGGGCTCATCAATTTGGAGTCAGCCTTGGGACAGTGACGGCGATAGTGATGAAATGCAGCCTAAGTTTATGGACCGTTCAGAGAACACTGAATCAAATCGTGACACTATCTCTGATGTGCACGATAATTTGGACGCTGCAGGTATGCACGTTAATCTTAATAGCACGTTTCAAATAGCTGTTAGGGTATAATCGAGTCTTGTCTTCTGCAGCCGGCGATTAAACAGTGATAACTTGGAATTACTCTCACATTCAGTTTAAACTCAGCACCATGTTTTTGAATGAATTCTAATATTTTTCCGTGTGCCTCAACCTAGGTACGAAGCCAAGTTCAATTTGTGAACCTTCTGGAATGATCTCGCCCCCTGCTCTGACTGAAGCCAACTTTACCTCTCATACTACGCCTGGGAAGCTGAGAGATGTCAAGGTAGAGCAGGGATCTCCCATTGTACCAGTCTCCACGGCACCTGGGCTCTCACTTTTTGACAGAACACAGCCCTATATTTGTGAGTGTGGCAAAAGTTACCTCTGGCTAAGTAGCTTGAAAAAGCATCGGAAGACCCATCAGCCCGATCTCATAAACCCACAGCCGCACCGCTGCCCCTGCTGCACCAAGACATTTAATTATCTCTCTAGCCTGAAGAAGCACCAGCTCATCCACACGGGGGAAAAGCCACATCTCTGCAGCCTCTGTGGGAAGCGTTTCAGACAAACGCAGCACTTGAAGGAGCACTATAAGACCCACGAGGACCGCAAGCCCTTTCGCTGCAATGAATGTGGCTGGGGTTTCAATAACGCATCCAATTTCAAGCGTCACCTCCTTATCCACAGAAGGCAGAGTGCTGAGTAGGTTATACCACTGGTTTTCAGGCTTGGTCCTGGGTACTGTGTTTTGGTCATCTATCCGTCCGTCTGTCACCCATATCTTGTGTGCGCAATATCTACTGAAGGAGTGAATTGATTTTGAACAAATCATGCAAAGTAACTCCCCACAGAGAGTGGCTGATCTGACTTGATTTGGGAGATCATCGGGTCAAAGGCCAAGGTCACTTAAGGTCAGCAGTACGCAGAGACCAAGTATCAGCTTTCAGGGGGTATGAAGCTATGGCAGGTGGGGGCACAGCAGTGGGTAGCACTGAGACCTCACATCAAGAGGGTATGGGTTCGAATCTGGCCTGGGGCCTTTCTGTGTGGAGTTGGCAGATCCTCCTAGTGCTTGAGCATGGGTGCTCTGGTTTCCTCCCAGAGTGTAAGGACATGCATGCCAGGCTAATTGGAGGCTAAATTGTCCATTGGTATGAATGAATCCTACATTGGTGAGATGGCTGAAAAATAGCTGAAAATCAATTTATGCTAGAAATTGCTTTGCAGTGCTTCAGAAAATAAAATACCCAGTGCACTGTGCAGGGATGCAACTATCCATTTATTGAGAGTTATGCAATATAAACATCAGCACTCATTGTGAAATCTCTATTACTAGCAGTAGTGACCAATAAGCAATATACTCCTGCAGACGTTTTTCCTTGTGGCATCCATTACTATTTCTAACAGATAATGATTTAGCAGTTTAAGAAATCTTGCATGAAAAATGCCATGTTAAGATAAAACGGCTCTTAAAATTGTGGGATTGCCATTGCTGGAATAAAATGCATGCACAGGGGTGCTTCAGGAAATATTTCAAAGAATATGAAAATGGTGAGCTTCCCTCCCTGTAAAATTTTATCACCACCCCACAAGAAGTTCATTAACTCTTTAAAACACAATTGCTGTGCTGTACATGAGGAGAAATAAACACTGGAAGACCATGTTTACATACCCTGCATACAGAGTCTGTTTTGTTGCAGCAGGTCCCCTTTGTAAAGTGTAATACAGTCAGGTCTATTAGTGCTTGGGCAATGACACAATTTTTATCATTTTGGCTGTGTACGCCACTACAATGGATGTGAAATAAAATGATCAAGATGTGTACATTTTGAGCTTTAAGGGTTTTGTGGATTATACTATGCCAACTGTAAAGGAATCTGAACAATTTTATAACAGTCTTATATTGAGGTGCACAAAAGTGATGGAACACTTTTTAGTTGTCATTTTTCATGCTTAGTGGAAAATCCTTTGCAGTCAATGACTGCCTGTACTCTGAATCCCACAGCCATCACCAGACTGAACTGGGTTTCTCCCCTGTTCAAGGGAACCAGTTGCATTAGCAGTCGCACATGCCGATGCCGTAAGACTAATTTGACCATGCTTCACAGGTGTGGTGATATGCATCTGATCATGGGCAGTTCCTTCGCTACTGTATTTGTCTCCTCTTATCATTGTGGCACAAGTTGGGCTTTTGGCACTTTTCCACTACATGGTACCGGCTCTACTCTACTCGCCTTTTTTGCTTTTCCATTAGGAAAAAGGACCGGGTCCTTGGTACTAGTAGGTACTTTTTCTGGTACCTGCTCTCCTGGGGTTCCAAAAACAGCCGACCGGGTACTAGTAGGTACTAAAATGCGACGTGACAACATTTCAGCCCACTGATTGGTCAGAGAGAATTGTCACAGCAAAAGTCGACCTCGGGACATCTCATGCGAGTTAGATTGACGAGTCACAAGATTAGCGTAGTTATTATGATCATGGACTTATATTGTTTTAGGCAACTTGTTCGATATACTGTGCGTTGCCTTACCTTTCAAACACTGTCTCGCTTGTTCACCAAAGCTGCTTCATTCATGAAATGCGTTTCTCTTTGCCTGTGACCCCGTTCGTGGCGAAATTAAGTGATGGTATTGTGTCCAGTTATGTTCCTCTAACTAATTCCCCTTGAGAAAGTTATGTGATGCTACCCCCGTTTTAAGAAAATCGCGCAGAAAAATAATTTTACGGGCGTTGACGAATCATTTTTCTCTTAAAGTTGTCACAGATGAGATGACGCATCGTAAAGCGATAAATTCTAATACTTTGCCATCTCCTGCGATTTGCGCATTTGCTACGTGTTTTTTTTTGCCTTCAATTTCAAAGTGAAATGTTTCATGAAGCCTGAATATCAAGCTAATAAACAATAATTGTTCTGTCATATGTGTTATTTGCTTCTTTATTATGAAGGAAAAAAGGCAAATTAACATCCTCGGTGTGTGGTGATTCCATATTTTTTCCATGGTTGGTGTGTGGTGATTCCATATTTTTTTCCAGGGTTGTAGTTACATTATGGAATACTGATACACATGCCTTGACAATATATTGCCTTTTTCTATGAATACTCCATGCCTTTTACGGATATCATTACGGATATCATTTTGCGTTTTTAGGTGGTAAGTATTTAATGCGCAACCGAATCGAACACAACACCAGCTGCTATCCTATGCATCAGGACAATGTCAAACAGAAATTACAATTAAGAGCCATTGTCTGTAAGGTTCAGGCAGGTGGTGATAGTCGCCTTCTTCAATTTTGCTGAAACCTTGGTGGTTTTATGTCCCTTCCCTAACTAGGAAATTCCCCAAATTTTTTGGCCCTACCTGCACCGCTTTGGGTTTTAGTGGTCAATCAAGTGCAAGCGGAAATAGGGCCTAAAATGCCAAGTTACCAAAATGTGATTTTTGGGTTGCTCTTATTCACTGCGTGAACTTTATCCCAAAGCAAAAGTTGGAAAATTGAATTATGGGGGGGTGGTCAGTGGAAAGAGCGATTTTCGGCCTGGGATCTTCTTCGCGCAACATATAGGGGGCGCTCCAATATGGCCCCAATCCATTTTCATCACTAGTTTGCACCCCTTATACTCTGTGCAAGATCAGTGCCCCAGTTCTTTTACAGCTGCACCACATTGGAATGTAGTTAGACTATCCATTACAGGTGAGAAAAAGTTGGGATAGTGTATGTGCACACCAACAGGTGGCGCTGAACATGGTGGAATGGTAAAATTTGGCGTATTTCGGCGCCGCCTGGTGGCGTGCGCAGTCGATCGACAAGGCAATGGTTTGTTGCATAATGAAGTATAGAGGTCACCATTTAGTTCATGAAAGCCATTTCTTGGGATAAGGAGTACTGTCCATAATAGGTGGCGCTTTACTAACAGATGTACTGATACACGCGTAAAGCAATATCCACTCAAAATTGCTCATGATTGGTCCAGCTGAAATGCGCGGTGAAAATCCCAAGGAAATACTTTTGTAGGAGATGTCCTTCACCCTTAAACTTGCAGTTATTGCAAATATCGAGATATTTAATTTTGGATATCGCCCAAGCCTAGTCTGCTTGAAAGTCTATCCACCTGTATAAAATGGGCCTGTAACTATACAAGAAGGGCGTTCACATACGTGGATGATTCTGGATAAAACCTCTGATTGAGAAAGTGGCTTTTCAATAGTTTGAAACAATGGGGTAAACAGGAGGTACTAGTGGTGCCCTCAATCAATAATTGATGTAACTAATGAAACCACACATATGCCAGAGATGATTGAAAAATCAATAATCATTACCTGAAATAAGGTCAAGTCTATTGCAGGGCCTGTTCTACTGGGACACACCATCGAAATGCACCTATAGCAGCTCTTACTGACATGTGCAAAGAATATCCCATGATTATTCTCATTGGAATTTCATTGATGAAGGCTAAAGACATAATTCATGAAAACATATCCTTGGGATAGTGGCTGCGCATTTCATAACTTGACCAATCATGAGCAATTTTGAGCGGATATTGCTTTACACGTGTATCAGTACATCTGTTTGTAAAGCGCCACCTATTATCGACAGTAGTCCTTATCCCAAGAAATGGCTTTCATAAACTAAAAGGGTGATCTCCTTACTTCATTATGCAACAAACCTTTACCCTGTCGGTCGACCGCGCACACCACCAGGCGGCGCAGAAATGCACTAAATTTTACCATTTCGCCATGTTCGGCGCCACCTGTTGGTGTGCGCATACACTATCCCAACTTTCTCTCCTGTAATGGATAGTCTAACTACATACCAATGTGGTGCAGTTGTAAAAGTTCTGGGGCACTGATCCCGCAGAGTATAAGGGGTGCAAACTAGTGACGAAAATGGGTTGCGGCCATATTGGGCGCCCCTATATGTTTGTGAAGAAGATCCCAGGCAAAAATCGCTCTTTCCACTGTCCATCCCCCCTATAATTCAATTTTCCAACTTTTACTTTGGGATAAAGTTTGCGCAGTTAATAATAGCAACCCAAATATCAAATTTTGATAATTTGGCAGTTCAGGCCCTATTTCGGCTTGCACTTGATTGACCCCTAAAACCCAAAGCAGTGCAGGTAGGGCCAAAAAATTTGGGGAATTTCCTAGTTAGGGTAGGGACATAAAACCACCAAAGTTTCAGCAAAATTGAAGAAGGTGACTATCACCACCTGCCTGAACTTTACAGACTAAACACTCAAGGACTTTAGTGCCATAATGTGGTGACGTTAGTACGCGTCCCCTGATTTAAACACAAATATTTAACAAAATCGACAGAATAAAAGTAAACTTGATATAACTGAGGATGCCGTTGTGGCAGTAACATGCTGCGTCGCAACGACAAGCATGTACCACCATTACTATCCTCTAATGGAAAAGCAACCCCAAAAAAGTACCCGGTACCAAGGCCAAGTAGAGTTGAGTAGAGAAGAGCCGGTTCCATGCAGTGGAAAAGCGCCATTTGTCTCATCAGTGCACTGGAAGTTGTTTCTGAACTCTACTACCTTTTTTAGATGTTGTATGGCAAATTGTAATCTGGTCCTCTACTTTCTGAGGCTTAAGATTGGCTTACTTCTTGTGGTAAACCTTTTTTTGCATTTACTCTGTGGAAGTGTTTTCTTGATGGCTGATGTTAGTGCAGATATTCCGATGTTTTTGCCAATTCTCTGATGAGTGTGCTTTGTCCCCCCCGAAGTCATGGCTCGCTTCACTGGCAGTGAAAGGTTTTTGGGATTCATATTGAGCGACAACAGCTAGATATTCCAAATGCAAATGCTGCTCTAAGTCAGTGGTAGAAATTCTATCTTATGACTTGTCCAATTACTTTTGGTTCCATAAAAAAGGAATGGGGACACGTAAAAAGTGCTGTAATTTTTACATTGTTTACCCGATTTTGATGTAAAATTAAAGCTGGAAGTCAGAACTTTGACTTCATATTCCTTATTTAATATCAACTTAATATATTGTGGTAAACATCTAAATAAAAGTAACTTTGTCCATTTTCAAATATTTATTGACTGGACAATGTAAGCAAATTAGGCAGTCCAAGAAACTACCACTTGGCGTTTCACTCATAGACCACAATTCTATTCATACAGTACTGATGATAACTATGTAAACATTTCTGTTTTTAATACTAATGTTAGGAAAATAATTCATTTATGGTTTTTCTGAAGGGGGTAAAGTTTTTAAATCAAGTATATGGTCATCTTTCATTTTCAAAAAGTGCTTCATAATAAAGCAGGAATAATTATGTATTTTCTGCAAGTTGAAATGAATCATCTGCGTTCTTATTTGCTTCTGTGGTTTCTTAGTTAATAGGTTTTTGTGATGTCTGTTAGCTTAATGGCAATGACGTAGAACAGGGGTTCCCAAATTTGGTCCTAGGGCCTCCCTGTGTATGCTGATTTTCGTTCCAAACATAATTGCAATCATAGGATTTTAATAAGTGGTTAATTTGTCCTAATTAGGCGCATTTTGTGTATAAAGAAGTCATTTCCTGTCTTCAGCCAAATTTTAGTAGAAATATCCATGTGTACCATGGAGAAAAAAAAGACCCTTGAATATACAGTTTTTTTTTTTTCTATGTTGCAAGCAATTTCAGGTATTAACATTTTTAAACCGATGAGGTCAGGCACAGAGAAAATCAGTAACCACCAAATCAGGTTGCTCAACACAGGTGATTAGAATTCTATCAAAATAATTTGCTTGCACTCAATAAAAATAGTGCCACGGGCACTGTAGCTCACCTGGACATATGTAACCTTCGAAAGATATCAAATATTAGTTTTTACGTATTTTATTTCCTAAAGTGACACATTGACATAGTTCTCTTGCTACATACACCTTACATGTGTAATTGAAGTTATATTATGCATAGTACACAGTGCTGGAGACTACACTGGTGATAGGAGCAGTCAGGTGGGCGTGTATCTGACCCCTCGCTTCCCATAGATCTTGATCCACGCTCTCATCCAATCAGAATCTCATCCGGTTTCAAAATGACAAGATGATGCTGGTCAATTCTTGACAAAAGAGGCCTCCTTTTAGGTATTCTGAAACCAATGGATGCTTGCTTTGTCCATCTTTTATACACAGTCTATGGTTTAAAGTTATAACAGAAAAAAGTAATTGTGGCCAGAGAAATTTTTACATTTCTCCAAATCTGTCAGATATGTATTTGGGGTTGTTGCTAGCCACCAATGTACCAAAATTCAGCTCAATAGCTCCAAAATATGACCGTCCGAATCGGATCAGAAAGTTTTATATGTAGTTTGGTGTCCTCATTGGTAGGAACATGCACGCCAAGTTTCACCTTCATAGCTGCAGTGGTTTCAGAGGAGAAGATGTTTAAAGTTATTACAAAAAAAGTGAGTGTGGTCAGAGACCAGAGGTCAAATTTTAAAGATGTCCACAAAATCTATCTGATATGTTTGTGGGCTTGCTGCTAGCTACCAATGTACCAAATGTCAGCTCAATAGCTGCAAAAATGACTGTCCAATGGGCCCATATGCTGTTTTAAATATGGCATATTTGAAATCAGATCAGAAAGTTTTGTAAAATGTTTGGTGTCCTCACTGGTAGGAACATGCAGGCCAAGTTTCACCTTCATAGCTGCAGTCGTTCCTGCGGAGATGAATAAAATTATAGCAGAAAAAAGTGGGTGTGGCCATGACAGCCATATTTGAAATGGATCAGAAAGTTTTATATATAGTTTGGTGTTCTCATTGGTAGGAACATGCATGCCAAGTTACACATTCATAGCTGCAGTGCTTTCAGAGGAGAAGATTTTTGAAGTTATAGCAGAAAAAACTGGGTGTGGCCAGGGAACAAATATCAAACCAAAGTCAATTTTGTAAATTTCACGAAACCCATCAGATATGTTTCTGGGCTTGCTACTAGGTACCATTGTACCAAACTGAAGCTCAATAGCTGCAAAAATGACCATCCAATGGGCCCATATGGCATTTTCAATACGGCCGCCATGGCAGCCATATTTGAAATCAGATCAGAAATTTTTGTACTTGTCTGGCAACTCTCACGCATTCGGCGTGAGATTTAGCGGCATATTCACGTTCCCATGCGGTAGTCAGCAATTATTCAATCAACGCAATGCATGTGTTTCACGATCGTTCAAATTGTTTAAATGAAATAAGACCATTTGAAATATTTTTATGCAATTCCATTGCTTTCAACCCCTGAGTAGAGAGAAGCGTGAGAAGTCCGGAGTCATAATTGATTACCATGTTACTAGTGGTGAATCCACTGTAACGCATGTGAAACTGATAAACCTTCTTGCACAAAGACTTCAGTTCCGCCTGAGAATCTCTTACAAACGCGCTGATTGAATAATTGCTGACTTACAGCGCGGGAACGTGAATATGCCACTTAAACTCAGGCCGAATGCGTGAAAGTTGGCAATCCTGTTTATACAAAGTCTGGTGTGCTCATTGGTAGGAACATGCATGCCATGTTTCACCATCATAGCTGCAGCGGTTTCAGAGAAGATCTTTAGAGGACGAACGACGGACAACCAGGCCATGACATAAGCACACCGGACCTTTGGTCCAGGTGAGGCAACAAAAACATAACATAAAACAGGTTTGATTCCGTCATTTGCTTGTCTCGTAAATTGTTAGTTTGTGCAACCATGTGCCCACAGTTTCACCAATTAGGAACCCATTGATTTTTTTTCCCCCCTTGGATTGGGTACATTTCTTTACTCTTATGCAGCTGTAACTCATATATCGCAATGTGGAATTAATCCCTCCCTGTATGTACGCATATCTGTCAAAATACTGTATGTCGAGAGGAGAATTTGCTGCTCGAAATTAAAATGCGCCAAATTAATACAAATTGACAGCCTGTTAAAATCCTATGATTGAAATCAAAGGTGTAACAAAAAACCAGCATACACAGGGAGGCCCCAGGACCAAGTGTGGGAACCACTGACGTTCTAAATATATCTATGCTCTGGTCGTCAAGGAGGATATCCGGAAGTGATGTGATAATAACAGCTCAGTGCGTCTGAAAATATACACATTAACGGACAGTTTATTCACACAAATTTTTTCAAATTATAGTGCACATATGTATGTAGTCCAACCGTGATTTCGGACGCAGTATGTGCAGAAAGCCGATGCCGATTGGCCCCTAGATCAATTATGGGAAATGACGTTTTCTACTCGCGACTTTATGGTTGCTCTCATGTTGCAGAAAATTCTGCTGTGGTACTAGTGTTCTGACGGGTTTTGGGACAAGAAGACGTTGATTTACACGAATGTACGTCAAATCAAGGTTTACCTGTTTTTCGAACAATTATAACAATGAATTCTGGCTGAATAGGTAAGAAAAATACAATTTTCGAAGCTAGCTAGCCAATAATTTGTATAAGACGGAGGCATAATGTGTTTGCTAGCTAGCTAGAGTGAGTTGGGGCTTCGGCTTAACTTACGTTTTCGGTGAACTGTTCGCAAACGTTATATTTCGAGTGAACCATAGACCGACTGTGCTTAATCGAAGTTGCACAACATTCGTGATGAAAAGAAACTAAGCCGAAAATTCCCATACGGACTACATTAACTGAAGTAACTAAACATTTTAACGTTAACTTTTGTTGACATGACGACTGACGTAGAGGTCAGTCTGTCTGTTTCTTCTGATCTTTCTTCTGTTGTTGAAGAGGCAGTGAGGTCTGCCGTCTGCACTGTGCTTGGCCAGATCCAAAGACTTATCGGCAGAGATGTGGCTTTGCTCCGAGCGGCTGTGGCTGAGAAGGAATGCGAAAACGAGAAGCTTCGGGTTCAGCTCGAATTGGCGAGACAAGAGCTGAGGGAACGTTTTGGCCGTAAGCACGGGTCAGATTTCAATGGCGACGCTTCTCGTTGTAATGAGCACGAGACTGAGATTAGAAGTTCTCGTCATGATGTTCACCGTAGTACGGATGAAGACCACAGCAGTTTAGCTTTAGAACAGGCTTCTTCTCTATGGTCTCAGCCCTGGGACGGAGACGCCCCTTCTCATTTGCAACAAGGCTTCATGGATCCACTTGGGAGTGCAGAATCAAAGAGCGATTTATCATCCGATGTGCGGTACAGAATAGAAGAAGCCACAGATTTGGGTAAATATATTTTATCTGTGCTTAGTGTTACATTTTAGAAGCCCTTGGAAATATTTGCAATGTCATTAGTTTTTATTATTTCAACAATGACTGAAAAATGATAATTAAATCAGTAAGGTTTTGAACTTAGATTCAGTCATTAGTCATGTGTTTTGCTGAGAAACATTTTATTTGCACGCTTCATTATTTTGTCTTGATTATGCATTGATTAATTTGCATTTTGATCATATTTGTCATTATTACCCTTTTAATTAGTCTTTCTTCTTGCTCAGACAAATGTTTTGCTAAATACAACCATTAATTGTAATAGTCATTCCTTTTTTGTCTTGTGGCCTTCAATTTAGACATGGAGCCAACCTCAACTAGAAAACCATGCGACATGATCCCCAATCCTGAGGAGATGAAGGTGGACCCGTGTCCCTCTCATGAAAGAAGTAAGGCAAGCGGTCCGGACGATGCCCACACGACAAGGGAGCTGACGGTGATACAGGTCAAAGAGGAGATTCCTGCAAGACGATCATCTGTTGGACCTGAACCTTCTCATCCTGCCAAGCCTAAGCCTTACATCTGTGGTGAGTGTGGCAAGAGCTATCTCTGGTTGAAAAGCTTAAAAAAGCACCAAAAGATCCACTCTGGTGAGGCCCCGCTCAGCTGCGGCATCTGCTGCAAGCACTTCTCTTCGCAGCAGCTGTTCGAGGAGCACCAGCGTGTGCACACCAGTCTGCGGCGGCATCGGTGCACAAGCTGCCCCAAGACTTTCAGCCACCTGTCGAACTTGAAGAAGCACCAGCTCATCCACACGGGGGAGAAGCCGCACCACTGCAGCCTCTGTGGGAAGTGCTTCCGGCAAATCCAGCATCTGAAGGAGCATCGTAAGACCCACGAGGACAGCAAGCCCTTCCGCTGCGGAGAGTGTGGCTGGGGTTTTAACCATGGGTCCAACTTCAAGCGGCACCTGCTTGTGCACACGCGCCAGAAAATGCGTCATGGGCTGGGCTCCTGACTGCAGTTCCTGCGAGCTTTCAATAGAAATACTTAATTCCCAGTGCATGTGGAATAATTACCAGTTTTCCTTTAATATCTGTGACCCAGCCTTGAACAATTTGGCATGAAGCTGCTTTCACACCTGACGCGGAATGAATTTTCCGCACGACAGATTACATTCAAAGTCAATGCAAAGACGCGAATACACGCGAAACGCGTGTATTCGCGTCTTTGCATTGACTTTGAATGTAATCTGTCGTGCGGATAATTCATTCCGCGTCAGGTGTGAAAGCGACTTAAAGGAGGAGACAGCACCTCGGCAAAGTATATTTCAGCGGAAAGTAGAATTCTTGAAGTGTCTAAAACGCATAGTGTTACAAATTTTAATTTGGCAATGATCCACCGCAACGCATTTTTAAACCGGAAAGTCTTCAAATCGGCGTCAATACCAGGGGGCAGACATTTTTACTTGGGGAATCTAAGGCTGCGTTCGGAATGCACACTTATACAGAGTGAGCGAGTGGACATTGTTTTCAATGTAGAACATTCACTACACAGTGCCCTATATAGTAGCTGAGCGTGCATTTTCAAACGCATTATCCAATCAAACGCCAGTGCCGCGGTGCATGTGCGTCAGTTATTCTCTTACTTGACTTCAGTTGTTCTCTTTCCTTTCATCCGGGCCATGGAGTAGTTCAAAGGGCCTTCGGTTAGCTCTCCCTTTACAGCTTGGCTGCCCGCAAGCTGTTTTTATTTAAGCTGGCCTGATTAACAATCAATCTATAAACTGAGCGACCAAGACATATACATGACCTATAATTAGAAATGGTAATGAAAGGTGAATTCCCATTGCCTACATTTATATAATTGATATGGCATTGTAAATCCAAAACTTTTGCTGACTTTGCAGCATTTATTTTTGCCACCCTTGGGATTGTCACACAGTTGTGCAACCTTACAGCGCCCTTTAGCCGTGACAACATTCAAAATAAAGAATGGATTCCCGCAGCCTCGCAAACTATTTTCCGCAAATCTGCGGTGCTGAACGAGCACTGAAATTATGAAGACATTGATATTTTATGTCGTCATTTATGCGCAGAAGACGCCTCATAATTTTGTGGTGCAATGCAGAACAATGCTATCAAAAGTAAATTAGACTGTCGTCAGTTTTTACCAATTAGTCTGAGCAACTGTGGCTAATCGGGAGACGTAAACTGCGAGAGGTTAAGGTTATTAAGCATTTTTGAGGGTGAGGTTTCCGAAGATCAAATTCAAAATCAGAAGATTCCCCATGTAAAAATGTCTGCCCCCTGGTATTGAAGCCAATTTGAAGACTCGCTGGTTTAAAAATGCGTTGCACTGGATCATTACCAAATTAAAATGTATAAAACTATGCGTTTTAGACACTTCAAGTATTCTACTTTCTGCTGAAATATACTTTGCCGAGGTGCTGTCTCCTCCTTTAAGAAGGTAACATGGTTGGTCGAGCATGATCAGATTTTTGTGAGATCAAAACTTTTTGTGAGCAGAATGTGTGCTTGTAAAATTGTGCATTTTTGCTTCGAGCTTTGTTGCATGACTCATTTCCTCTTTACCTAATAAGGGTAGTGGGTGGATTTGGTTACTTTAAGTAACAACTATGCAACAAAGGGTTGAACTGCCAAATTAATATATTTGAATTTTTTGTTTCTAATGTGAGTTAGGGTTTCAGGTCAATTTTTTTTTTTTTTTTTTTTTTAATGAAGTTAGTGATTAACTGCATTTTTCTGAACAGTCACATAAAATTTTAATATCAATTGTAAGGTTTGTTTATGTATGTTTATTTCACAATAATACCTGATGCAATAATACAGTTGGTTCATGGATCATAGCATTTGTAATATCTTTCTTCAGATATTGCACAGATAAAGTTTTAATTCAGTCTTGATCGGTCTCATTTTGCAAGACTAAATATAAGTAAATCCCTCAATTCTGGAGATCCTGTCTTCTGTCCTGCAGATTTTCACTTCGGTCCTCTGAGTACCTCATTTAACAGCTAAAGCAGTGGTTCCTAAACTCAGAACTGAGGAACCCCCGTGTAATTGTTTCAACCAGCATTACAATCAAAGAATTTTAACTAGTAGTTTTTCTTGAGTGGGTGCATTTGATGTTTGGAGGGATTATCATGCCAGAATTGGCTTTGCAATGCCACTAAGAATAAACTACATAATTCCTAAGTTTCATACTTTGCTTTTTGCATCATGACAAAGAATTACTTCAAACGGAGTGGAAAGACCAGACAATAGGCTAGTAGTTTGATTGCCATTGTTTTTTCTCCCTTAAAAAGCAACACAATGCGAGTTTGCCTTGTAATGTACTTGAAATTAATTGTTCATTGTGGTTTGCATTGGTGACGAGGGGTATGGACTTTCGCCAGTCAGCAAAGCATTAATTCAGGTCAGTCTCTATTTGATCAGTTTGAGATCATTGCCTCCTTTGAGTATATGTTTGTCGTAAAGCCCAAGTAGCACACAGTTGCACTGCCGCTATTAGGGAAGCTAAGCATGAGTATTTCTTATCACAGACCACTGACAACTTAATCGACCCTAGGAAATTTTGGCATACCATAAAATCTCTTTCAGCCAATACCTGCTCCTCAGAGCTGCCTCCTAATATTGTTGTCGACTCCACCCCTATATCAGACAAATTTGAGATGCTAAACTGTTTTAACAAACATTTTATAGCCTCCAGCTCCTTGTTTGACTCTTCATGTGATGGTAAATCACCCACTGTACCCCTTGTCGGTCTAGCAGGTAGCCGGGGTTTCTCTTTCTCTTTCACCCCTTTCTCCGTTGAAGAGGTTCATATGGCCTTAAAGGACCTAGACCCTCGAAAATCAGCAGGCCCTGATAATCTTCCCCCTTACTTCTTACGTCTGGCTGCACATATTATAGCTCAGCCTGTATCCCACATTTTTAATCTTTCTATCCAGAGCAACGTTATTCCTGATGTGTGGAAAACCGCCCTTGTCCTCCCTCTCTTGAAAGGAGGTGACCCCACATTATTGAATAATTACAGACCTATTTCTAAGCTCTCTATTTTAGCGAAAGTTCTTGAAAGGCTGGTGAATGACCAGGTCAAGGATTACCTGAGTCTGAACGATATTTTATCTCCATTTCAATCTGGCTTTAGGAAGCAGCATAGCACAGCAACTGCTGCCACTAAGGTGATAAATGATATTGTGGAAGCCATGGATGCTAAGAAATACTGCGCTGCCCTGTTTATCGATCTCTCAAAGGCATTCGACACAATTGACCACAGCATTTTATGTCAGCGACTGTCTACCATTGGAATGTCAGACCATGCTGTTGGCTGGTTTTCTAACTACCTCTCCAACCGTAAGCAGTGTGTGCAGTCTAATGGTCTTTGCTCCGGGTTCCTAAACACTACAAATGGTCTGCCGCAGGGTTCCGTTTTAGGACCCACTCTTTTTACTATTTATATGAACGAGGTGGGCCAAAATATTAATGCTTCCGTGCATCTTTATGCTGATGACACCGTCATCTATTGTTGTGCATCTTCTGTTGCCCAGGTGTTTAAAGATCTGCAGTCTGCATTTGACACCATTCAGGCGCAACTGTCTCATCTCAGGCTAGTTTTAAATGCAGGTAAAACTAACTTTATGTTCTTTTCAAATAAAAAGAAGGTGCCTGCTGTTCTGCCCTGTATTATGTCTGCTCAGGGAACCCCTATTGAGTCTGTGGCCACTTATAAATACCTAGGCATCACAGTGGACAATAACCTTTCTTTTTAAATGCCATGTTGACAAATTGCTGAGGAAATTGAAATTGAAGCTGGGGTTTTTCTTCAGAAATAGAGCTTGTTTTTCATTTAAAGCCAGAAAACGTATTGTTGCGGCCACTTTCTTGCCGCTCCTGGATTCGGTGATGTTGTGTATATGAATGCCTCTGCTCCTCCTTACATCTGTTGGATGCTGCATATCACGGAGCTTTGAGATTCATTACGGTTGTAAACCCCTCACACATCACTGTACTTTGTACTCTCTCACAAACTGGTCATCACTTTCCATCATAGAATCACCCACTGGTATCTTTTTATTTATAAATCTATCATCGGTCTGCTCCTCCTATCTGTCCATGTATATGACACAAAAAACAGTCTGATCGTAGCCTCCGGTCCCTGGACTACATCACTTTTGCCATCCCCTCAGTCCGTACCGAACTTGGCAAAAAGGCGTTCTCCTACTCTGCCCCTGCAACCTGGAACATGCTTCAGCAGAAGCTGAAGCTGTCAAGCTTTATTCCACTAGGGGACTTCAAACTACTTGTAGGAAGGCTGGTGAGAGAGTCTGTGGGGGTCTGCACATGTACTCACTAGTTTTATTCTTCTTGTCACACTTTTGCAGTTTTTGCATCAATTATTTTATTGTTTTGTGTTTTGTCCTTGTATGTTCAGTTAGTCTGTAACTCAGTGTTTTGCTGCTGCCTACCCTGAACAGGTCTCTCTTGTAAATGAGACCCTGGGTCTCAATGAGATTTTCACCTGTATAAATAAAGGTTAATAAAAAAAAATAAAAAAATGTCCACAGACATGTTTTGGCTGAGCCAAAAACAGCAGGCAGGAGGCGTACACTCATCTATTTGTCTGTCCCTCTATCCATCCCTCTTATATTTCATGTAAGCGCAATATCCACCTGAGGAGAGGAGAGATTTTGACCAAATCAGAGATTGGTGCTCCCCAGAGAGCAGGGGTCTCACACTGGTGCGTAAAAGGGCCAAGGGGCTGCAGGTTTTCAATCCAGTCGAGCTGAAGCGCACCTGATAGAACTAATTTCATCAACTCTGCACAGTTGATTAGTTGAGTCAGGTGTGCTTCTGCTCAGCTGCAATGAAAACCTGCAGCCCCCTGGCCCTTTTATGGACCAGCTTGAAAAACCCGCCATAGAGGGTATGTAAACGGATTTTGGAGGTCATTGGGTCAAAGTCACATAAGGTCATGTATTAAATGGTAACAAATTTCTTGTTTGCATGATATGTCCAAAAACAGTGGAAGGATTTTCACCAAGCCTGAGATTGTTACTCCCCTTGGAGGATAATTGAACTGATTAGGTTTTCAGGGTCATCAAGTGAAATATCAAGGTCACGTAGGTTTATCACATTGTCTGTCACAAATATCTTGTAAGGGCAATATTGGCCATTGTTTTCTCAAAATGAACTGTCATCAGTTACGTCAGCGGGAGGCCTTCACGCAATGGCGAGCCATGGCGGAGGCCTTTAGTAGCCTCTTTTTTGAATGCTTAATTCTTTTTAATACTTAATTGGTAGAATCACTGTTTAATTTATTTTAGTGAAATTGGAGTGAAATTCTGCCATGTCCAGTTGGAGGTAGAAGTTTTTAAGAAAGCAGTAGTGGTCTTGTCAGCTGGCATGAGTTGCGCGGGAGGCAAGAACAATTATGGATGCAATTGCTATCTAACTACAGCATCTCAATGACCCAGCCCAATAAAGTTTCACTGTCAGTTAAAACACTGTAGACAGCTGCCTTTGTAGGCTGTAGACCGCAAGACGTCTCACCAGGTTCTGAGACACAGCCTAGGTTTTAACCTAGTTTGTTGGCTATCCCTGCTAACTCATTCCTCTTTGGATGTTTTTCCGGTTAATCTTAGTCACTTGTTGTCTTAGTGTACCTCCTAAATTGAGCATCTCTAAACTTTTAACACTTACCTACAAGGACTTGTATTTTATCTGGCTTGTGTTTTCCCAGGTTTCCCGTGATCGGATCTGTTATTTGGAATTAACAGCAACTGGAAACGTTGAACAAAAGGTAGCTTGCTAACAGACAGTTAGCCATCCCAGCTAAATAACACTATTGGATACTTCTGCTGTGGATGGTAACCCCTCCTGTCACATTCTTGTGACTGTAGCTTTTAGCCAAGAGAGGATGTTTTCATATGGCCTCCAACTTTCCTTGGAACCGACATTTCCACTGGGATAATTTTCTTTGTCTCCTCAGACTACTAGACCACATCAAGCCCCAGGGATGATAGGACAGCCTGGGCAAAGTGTAGTTTTCTTCCCAGGTCCACCCTAATCTCCCGTGATTGTGCTGTCTGCAGGAAGCTCTTCATAGAGGCTGCGGTTTTCTCCCCTGCTGAACTAGATGGAGGGGACAGGTCTCATGTGGGTCAGGCACTTTTTCTGTGTCTCCTGCTCCAAGAATTTTGCTCTGAGGACCATGTCATGAGGCATCTGTGCCTTCCCTGGCTAAGGGCAGTCTTATACGCTGCCAGTATGCACCAATGTGCCTCTCCCTTTGCATAACTTACACAATGAGCACTCCCTCATTCCCCAACATTGCAAGTTTTTTTTGTGGTTGGTAGAGAGTCATTCATTAATTGGAGTAGAAAAGCAATGTGAAAGGGCTTCAGCCTCTGAAGTTCAAGCCATGTGATATTCTGGACCCACTTAGTACAAAGTCCTCGTGATCCATGTTCCCCAACCCTTGACCTTTACCCTTCCTCTTCCAGATGTCGGTCCACAACTTGGATCATTTCTTTCCTCTGTCCTGGGTCTGCTTTCCCCTCATTGATGGTAGTGCGTGGTTCCAAGTCCTTGTCTAAAATTTATGATTTCATAAATGGTTTGGTTAATTAAGTGATTAAATGTTCAAAGTCGGTATGAAAGCCTTTGATACATCCCTCCTTGCTTGCCTCTGAGAAAGGGTTCCATTTTTGTACTAACAATGTTTCTGGGGTTCAAAATGAACATTAACAGTGCTTAACGGTACTCTTTTCCTGAGATAATTAAACTGTTAAAATGGCTAGCAATGTCTTTGAAACACCTTGTCCATGTGCTGGTTGGTCAGGTCAGATTAGCTAATGAGCAAACAGGAGAACTTTTTAAAATATCAAACATTGTCTGAAAATATTAAATTTGTGAAACATTAGTTCCAAGATTTAAATAAAAATGTTAACTCGCTGGGGGTTGGTTGGGTATATCCATCACGGAAGCAGCCGCTTACTAGTCCATCAAGACTGAGCACTTGTGCAAAAGCATGCTACCGCTATCCCCTGGGCATACAGCTGTTTGTGTTATGCCTTCTTGACTACTGAAACGAGAGCACTCAGTATTTTTAATGGATGGACCATACGCATTACTAGTTATATCAGATGTATACGTTTACATTTTATGCCACATCATCTTATGCCTCATGCACTAGAATCAGGAATTTATGGACAGATATTGTGTGCAGCGACACTGTTGCCTTGACAAGCTTGAGCTGGTCCTTTTCTGGTTTCTTGAAGACTCTGGCCCAACTCCCAGCAGATGGTTGGCACTGCTGTCCGTACTGTGAGCAGGGCCCTGACTTCCTCCGGGTCACGTCAGTCGGCTTGAGCTGATTTGGAGGTACCAATCTCCATGGGCTCTGGCTCTGAACTTGGCAGCTGAATGGTGTCTCTGGGGTGCCCCCTTTTGTCTCTGTCTTCATATATAATCGCAATGTCATGTGATGGATAGTGCGCGGTTTATTGCTCAAGGATGATTTAAGCTGGGGACACACTACAAGATTTTCACTGTCTTTGCAGATTTTGAAAAGACTTGGAGCACACTACACGACTGGCTTCAGCAGATTCTTGTTAAGACTGGGGATCACACATTTAAGGACAGCAGCAGATGAGGGATCACACACCACACAACTGCGTCCAGAGTCGGCTCAAAAAATTCAAACATGTTTGAATTTCGGCAACTGAAATCGGGCGGAGTCTGTTCACCTCACACACTTGCTGATTCCAGTCTGTACCACATCACACGCTAACAGATTCTGCGCTGACTTGTCATAACAACTGTCCCCAACTAGAGCTGACTGGCGCAGACTAGCCCCAACTGCAAATCGTGGGTAAAATCTGGCCAAAAATCTTGTAGTGTGTCCCCAGCTTTAGCTATGCTAAAACACACAGATCAGCGTGTACACATTAAGAATTGTAGTTGGGGCGGTAGCAACATTGGCTACCAAGAATTCAGGTAATTATTTCCGAAATTTTTAGTGCATTATCCGGCGACTAACATTTGCAGAGTATGAATAATTATCAAATCTCTTGGCATGCTCAGGCTTCATGCGACTGCAACCCCAATTCCAAAAATGTTGGGATGCTGAGTAAAATGTAAATAAAAACAATGCAATGTTTTGCAAATCTCAAACTGACATTCACAATAGAACATAAACAACATATCAGATGTTGAAAGTGAGACATTTTACCATTTCATGAAAAATATTTGCTCATTTTGAATTTGATGGCAGTAACACATCTCAAAAGTTGGGAGAGGGGCAACAAAAGGCTGGAAAAGCAAGTGGTACTAATAAACAGCTTGAGAAGCATTTTGCAGCTAATTAGGTTAATTGCCAACAGGTCAGTAACACGACTGGGTATAAAAAGAACATTTTGGAGAGGCAGAGTCTCTATTGTGAATAAAATGCGGGTTTATGAAATTTGCTAATTATTGCATTCTGTTTTTATTTACAATTTACACAGCATCCCAAACTTTTTGGATTTGGGGTTGTAATGTATCTGACAGAGAAAACCAGTGGCTCTTACCTCTTGTAGTCGTTGCTGCTATGGTGTACGGTAGCTGCGAGATGAAATCGCTCTGAGCAATAGTTGCAAAAGCTCAAAAACGCGACAGGAACATTTTGGCATTGCTGCCATGTCTTCATTTTTCTGAAGCGAGATATTGGTAAAAATGTGTTTCTGACAACCTTAACCTTTGACCTTGACCTCCCAAACTTGAACCACTTCTTCCCTGGACATATGGCTTCCAGTGGCATAAATTTAAAATTGATATCCCAGGAATTGTGGATGGTACAGTGAGTACAAACAAACAGACGGACAGATGAAATGGGTCATAGAGGGACACTTGCGAAAGAACTATGTACATACACAAGCTTCCTCGTATGCGACCCCTTGTTGCCATCTCAGGAGAGCAAAGACCGTTCGCTCCTCTGAAGCACGCGCCGGTCAGCCACTGCTTTACACTCATAGCTCGAAACTTTGCAAGTTCAAAACGAGGGCAGAGGATATCCGAACATGAGCAAGCTTAGAATCTTACTGACGAATGCCCAGCTGGCCAACAGGAGGCGCTTGAGCAACAAACAAAGCTACTATTCTAATATCCCAACCTGGCAGTCCCTCCCAATTTATTTCCCTGCAGCGCAAAGCCAATTGTGCGCTGCTTTGGAAAGACTACCGACCACTGGTGGCTGGTACAACCAGGGATCGAACCCACGTCGTGGTGGTCACTACTGCGCCGCAATCCCAAAATAGAAAATTCCACCAGGTAGTACCATGCGCCATTGTAAGAGAGAGGAATTTTCATCACTATAAAAATGCTCGTAACGTTGAAACAGCTTCTCTCATTTTAACAAAATTTTTAGGAAATTACTTACGGCGCTAACATCTACAATCTCTGAAAATTGGAACAAAATTGATTAAAGAAAAAAGTTGAAATTTGACCAACAACTTTAAGAATCAACATTAATTAACTGCTTGCTTGAAGTTAGTATCGTTGGTGAGAATGACCCATTATAGCTAGAAAGAGCCAACATGCCAGAATGTTTAAGCATTGATCCTACGTCTCTAGCTTGACTTGTTCATGAGATATAAACCAAAATGTGATTTTCACCTTTTGGATGGCCTTGACCATTGACCTAATTGAACAAAAATGCTGTAGTCAGCCAACAAATCTATGCTGAATTAAGTGCTGTTTAGGTAACTCAATGCTCTGAATGTTTACTGAGATATTTGAAAGGCAGCGTATGCCTATTTATTACAGAAAAGGATTTGCATCACAACAGAAACGACCATTGCTTCAAAACAACTTGTCCGATTTTCACCAATTTTGGCAGGCTCCTAAGAGTCATGAGATCTACCATCCCCATACCCAACAATTAGAAGGAAATCGATACAGAAACAAAACGTGAGTTTTTTTTTTTCATCTTGACCATCTGAACTTTGACCCCAAACAGTACCTGAAGTTGATGTCATTGATCGATTTTTGACAGCAAATATTCCTATAGGTCTTTCATGAAGGAACGTTTAGGCGCTGGTCCCATTTCTCTGTAATATTTCTGAGGCGAGATATGAGCTAAATGTGTTCATAAACTTTTCGAAGACCTTAACCCTTCACCTTTGACCTTGACTCTCCAAAACTGAACGCCTTCCTTGGACATGGCTCTAAAAACCTTGAGGATTATGGACGCTAACAGATAGACAAACAGACAAATGTGATGATCACTACTTTTGAAAACAAGTTTTTGCAAGTAATAATAATAGTAAATAAGAACGGAGGAGTAAAAAGCAAGAGTATTGAACCCTGCTCATGGGGTGCCGTATCTCCACATTTTCAGATAAGTCTTTCGCTCTGAGAAACCTGATCCAAAAGATTGCCTCGTTGTCAGGCCTTTAACAATCAACAACAATTTGATAGGTGTGTTAGAGCAGAAAGACAATCAAAACATGTAGGGCAATGGTTCCCTAGGAGCGGGGTCCCCCGGTGTAAAGTGTGCTGCTTCCCTGAAGCAAGCACTCAGCAATCACGCCCCTCAGTGGCCGTGCCGTAGGAGGAGCGCCGCATTCAATGACACGTTATAGCAATAGCCTAAGTAGGAAGTGGCTAAAAAACCAGCATTTGAAAGGTTGCTGAAAGCGTATTAGCTTGCTGGCTATCTGAACAAGGGAACTAGCAAACCAAATAGCCAGAACGCGTCGTGAGTATCATTGTAATCTACGAACGTGACGATGTGCACGTGTTATTTTTTAATTTACACTGCAAGTTTTATTGACGAGATCCAGATTTACAGCATTGATCAGAACGCTTTACATAACCGGCTATGTAAGCAAAACTTGCTAGTATGTATATTGTAATATAGCTATAATGCTTCACCGTTCACTAACTTGCTACCTGGCTAAGGTTCTATTCACTGGTTTAACTAACATTGAGCGGATAACTATCACTAACCGTTTCGATCGAGATGTCCCTTTACTAGGCTACAAGAATGGGTCGCTAGATAATGTAGTTGAAGCTCATAGTTTCTCGTTGAGCTTGCTAGATGTCATCTCCGCTTAAACGAGATGGGCAGACTGTGGCAATCCGGAAACGGCAAGATTGATAACCGCGTAGACATTTCCTCCTCACAGGATATACAGAAATCTTCACTTCTCTTGTGATTAGCTGATGAACTTGTATGGTTGAGCCATCATGCATGCTGTGTTAGCTAGTTTAGGTCTTGAACGGCGAGGGGTATACCCACTGATGTTTTGTTCGTTCACTCAACAGGCTCACAATGGAGTAATGTACTGTATTTAAACATTTTGCGTTGCTGTAACCGTTATCTTGCCAGGTATACAATATTGAAGCATTCAAATGTTTTTACAATCAAGAGAACTGTGTCGCAAACTGCCAAACATTGAATGAGGTATCCTCACTAGATCATGTTAGACCATAGCTCTGCGTGCACTTGCTGCCTGATGGACAGTCGGTGCGCCGCTGTGTATTAAGCCAAAAATGTGCAATGGAGGTGAATGTGTAACGCTCTCTCGTGAACGCAGGCATAAACTGCAGTTTTTTCCCGTAATATAAGGTCATTCCAGGTCAAAACAGCCAATATTGAGGTGCCTTGTACATGACACCTCTCGGATTTTGCTCAGACTTTGTCTAAAAATACTTTATGGTACCAAACAAAAGAATTCCAAGTTTCATGTCAATACATGTAAAGGTTTTCGTGTGGCACCCTCTTGAAATTTGGGTGCCACGCCCCTTTTTGACTTATGTGAATTGGTCATTTCATTTTGTAGCATTTTGGAAGGACCATAACTATTCACATAAAAGATAGGAAGCTAAAATTTGATGTGCCGGTGTATTCTGGCCCATATATCAGGATTCTGCAGCCAGAATCACCATGAGACATCAGAGGGGTGAGAAGAGGGCCCCCAAAATCCTATTTTTTAAGGCGGCAAGTGATTTTTCACTTTTTGGGGGTCCCTGGGATTCAGTTCAGTGAATGCTACTGTTGGAATTGTGGTTCTGACTCATTTGGGAACTTTCCCACCTCAAAACTAGGTTTTAAGTTAATAGTACCATTGGTGGGGGACTTGAGGGGATCTGAAAACCACTTTGGGCCGAAATGACCCTTCCAGAGCCTGGACTTCAGAACCCCAGATGACCCCTGTGGGCCAAAAGTCAAAAGGGGGCAGGGCACCCAAATTTCAAGAGGCGCCACACGAAAACCGTTAGAGATATTGCCACAAAACTCGGGATTCTATTGCTTAGCACTGTAAAGTATTGTTGGACAGAGTTTGAGCAAAATCTGAGACGTGTCATGTACATGGCTGGCTGAGTTGACATGGAATGACCCAATAGTCTAATACGTATTTTCTCCTCCATGTATTGCATTTTACACGGAAGCCCATGTTTAACATTGCTTGTGAAAGAACGTTAAAGTTTCGTTTTTCCAGATAGGTGTCTGTCACCTGAAAAGACAAAGTAGAAATATTTAGTCAGTATGAACATTACACTCTCAGGTTCATTTGCTCGGCAATCAAAGTTGTAGGTCTGAAATTATGGCACTCGTTGAATTCAGTATTGTTTGTCTTGGAGTATATTATCATCTCCTGTCAGGAAACTATCGTATGACTGTCTGCATGGAAACCATTTTGTATTTTGGTGCTTGACAAATCGGGGTGAAACACCACTTTTAATAATACTTATATACATTATAACTTTGCTCATATTAACAAGGAGTCGCGAAAATATACTCAGAATTGTGCATTTTTGGTAACCAGCCAGGGACAATTTTTTTATTTATTACCCCGCCCCACCCAAAGGGTGAGGGAAGGAGTATTGTTTTCAGTTCGGTTTGTTTCTGTGTTTGTGTGTTTGTTTGTTAATACTCTAGCGGCAGAACTAATGGGCAGATTCACCCCAAATTCGGTATAGGGATTACCACTGACCCAGAATAGATCCCTATTGAATTTCGTACAAGTAGGTGAAAGTATGTGCCAGTTGGGGTTTGTTGTGCCTGGCACCACTTGTTTATTTTTGCTTTCTATTCTACTATTGGCATAAATTGTCCTGTGTTGTATCATCAAATTAGATTGAAAATTTTAAAGAGAGCTCATCATATATCAAGAACATAAAATATTCTTTGCAAATGAAAAAACCCTTTTTAACATGGCAACCATAACATTCTGCATGTCTACATAACTGCTTGCTCAGTTCAACTCTATTTGCTTGTCGTGTCTTTCGACTCATAAGCCTCTTGAAATCTCTTATAATATCAAAAAAATCCAACTAAAAAATACAACCCCAACTTGGAAAAAGGTGAGATGGTATGGAAAATGCACATAAAAACAAAGCTGTGATTTCTAAATTTAATTTGAGATGGATTTCATTGCAGACAGTATAGAAATGATTTTTCATGTTTTGTTTGTTCCACACACCGGCAATTTAACAAAGGATCATGTCCATCATCACAACAAATGCTCCGCTTGCTATATAACCAAACAAACACTATGGCTTAGTAATCTTGGGAATTTTGTACAAGCTAAGTTAAAGGAGCTGCATCACGATTACTGTGAATGCCGTCAACTTTGAGCGAAGTTAACCCGCTCGACTGAAAGTCAACATCTACTACCATCCTTGCAAATCCGTCATCATTTTGCATTGTATTCATATATATTGGTTACTCAGGCATTATGCTCTTTATATTAAAGAGTTTTCAATGGAAATTTGAGGATTCAAAGCGCTATTTTAGTGCTGTAGTCGAAGGAAATGAATAATGTAAATGGTTTGAAAAACCGCCAATAATCATAGAGGAAAAAGGTATTTTCATCTATGATTATTGGCCGTTGCAAACCGGTTGAAAGTCTTCATATCCTTTGGCTAAAGTGCTAAAATTGTGCTTTGAATCCTTTAATTTCCATGTAAAATTTCTTAATATGAAAGGCATAGTGCCCAAGTACAACCCCAATTCCAAAATAGTTGGGACGAAGTGTAAATTGTGAATAAAATCAAAATGCAATGACTTTCAGATCCTATGAGCCAATATGTTATTTACAATAGAACATAGATCACATTTCAAATGTTGGAACTGAGACATTTTACATTTTTATCCGCAAAATGAGCTTATTTCAAATTTTCTGGCCGCAACAGGTCTCAAAAAAGTTGGGACACAGGCAAAAAAGGGCTGAAAAAGCAATTAATATATAAGAGAATCAGCTGAAAGAACATTTAGCAAGTAAGTTAACTGGCATCAGGTGTGTAACATGATTGGCTATAAAAGGGAAGTCTTAGAGAAGCGGAGTCTCTCAGAAGTAAAGATGGCCAGAGGCTCTCCAACCTGTGAAGGCTTGCATAAAAAAAATTGTGGAATACTTTAAAAACAATGTTCCTCAATGTCCAATTGCAAAGGCTTTGAAGGTCTCATCATCGACAGGGCATGACATCATCAAAAGATTCAGAGAAACTGGAAAAATTTCTGTGCATAAGGGACAAGGCCGAAGACCTTAACTGGATGCCAGCGATCTTCGCGCCCCTCAGACGTCACTTCATCACTCACCGGCATGATTCTGTCATTGACATAACTAAAAAGGCCCAGGAATACTTTAAGAAACCACTGTCTGTAAACACAGTCCGCCGTGCCATCCACAGATGCCACCTAAAACTGTATCATGCAAAAAGGAAACCATTGTTGAGCATGATCCAGAAGTGCCGACGTGTTCTGTGGGCCAAGGCTCATTTAAAATGGACTCTAGCAAAGTGGCAAAGTGTCTTGTGGTCAGGCGAGTCCAAATTAGACATTCTTGTAGGAAATCATGGGTGTTGTGTCCTCCGGGCTGAAGAGGAGAAAGACCACCCCTCCTGTTATCAGCGTTCAGTTCAAAAGTCAGCATCTCTGATGGTATGGGAATGCATTGATGCATATGGTGTGGGACACTTGCATGTTGTAAAAAGTACCATGAATGCTGAAAGGTATATAAAGGCAGATTTCCACATAGTCCGTCTGCGCCGCGCCGTAAATCTGGAGCGACCAACGGCGCGAGCCCTCACCCACTGGATGCGTTTCTGGAGCGCCGCGCAGCGGAGCCCCGTTTGGTGCTTTTAATTTCCAGTCTGGTGCGATCTTGTCTTCGTCAATTGACGTGAAAGGAGAGCAAAGTCGCTGAAAAATAGACCAGGCGCGTATCTCTGGCGAAGCGGAGGGTAGTGGGTAGGGACGCCCAGAGCTCAGAGGCGTATCGCCAAGACGCACTGGAAATGCAAATATTGACTAGAATAGGAGCTATTTGCACCACAGTGCGCGACGCTGCGCTACGCGGCGCAGACGGAGTATGTGGAAATTGGGGGTAAAGGTTTTAGAGCAACATATGCTCCCCTCCAGACGACATCTATTCCTGGGAAGGCCTTGTGTATTTCAGCAGGACAATGCAAAACCACATACTGCAGCTATTACAACAGCATGGCTTCATAGTAGAAGAGTCTGTGAGCTGAATTGGCCTGCCTGCAGTCCTGATCTTTCACCGATTAAGAACATTTGTTGCATAATTAAAAAGTCCGTCAAAGGAGATCCAAAACGCTCCAGCAGCTGGAAGCCTGTATTAAACAAGAGTGTGATCAAATTCCAATGGCTAAACCCAAGAAACTTTTCTCCTCAATGCCCAGTCGCCTCCACTCAGTGTTAAAAAGAAGCGGGGATGCTACACCATGGTAAACAAGCCCCTGTCCCAACTTTTTTGAGACCTAGAGCAGCCATCAAATTTGAAATGAGCTGATTTTGTGGATAAAATTGTAAAATTTCTCAGTTTCAACATTTGCTGTGTTATCTCTGTTCTATTGTGAATAAAATACCGGCTGGTGTGATTTGAAAGTCATTGCGTTTTGATTTTATTCACAATTTACACTTTGTCCCAACTATTTCAGAATTGGGGTTGTAACTAAAATATATAAATTCAATGCAAAACGATGACGGATTAGCAAGGATGGAGGTAGATTTTCACTTGCAGTTGAGCAGATTCACTTCACTCAAAGTCGTGAGCATGTGCAGTAATCCTGACACAGCTCCTTTAACTGTCCAAACTTTTTCTGACTGGGGGTTGTAATTCATTTTCTTTACAAAGTTTAATGATGTAGTGTTTAAAAAAAGAGAACCTGGTGAAGCCCATGGAAGCTTCACAAGTTTTTAATTTCCTTTAGGCTAATTGCACCGCGGGACATTTGTACCTTTTAATCCTCTTTGTGGCCTTGCTACATGTAGTTTGCTTACAGCTTGCTTTAGTTGGCAAGATAAATATTTTGTTTTTAATGTAATAACTTTTTAAAAATTTATTATTATTTTGTAAAACACTTAAACTAGAGCCATAATGCTTGTCAAAAGGGAATGGATGCATTACTAGTTTGACAGAGAACAGAAAGTATGAAAATTTACAAGTAAATAGGATATGAAGACTTGCTTTGCGACCTGAACATCAGTGTAAGATGTCTGACAGATTTACTAGTAATTTCTTAACGAAAGGAGCCCCCTCACCTAGTTTCCATGAAATTTCCTATTCACAAAATGGATTCCTTTAGTGATGTCATTTAATTTTCATTACCAGAAATAATATACTTTGATTAGTCTTTTAGTCCATTATAACCCTGTGCAATTAGAAACCTTCAACTGATAATTCACATTCTTTTATGCATGTTTACTTTAAGCCTTAGTATACATTTTCAGGTATTATTAATTATTAATGTTTACATTTTGTGTATATGTGTATTACACTCAATCCACAGAACATTTTGCATGGATTAAAAATGATCAAAGAACAAAGGTTTCTATTATTTAAGCTGTAATAAGCTGCATAGAACAATTTATTGTCTATTATTGATTCGTCATGGAGACAAAATGCATTTCATTTTATGTGGATCATAGTAAAATAAGACGTCTTGTCTCAAACCATTTACATTCAGTACTGCAAGGAAGCTGATTTTATTATATTGTCTGATGAATTTTACATAAATATTTCAAAGTGTTTTCAGGTTTCCTTATGAGTCTTTTTGTGCATAATTATTTATTGACATACTGTGTGCACTGAATTATGCCTTATTTAGAAAGCCACTATTATACTGCATTGATGAGCTTGTGGTTCCCAGAAAACAAGCCTCGGGAACTCAGAGGTGTCTTTGCTTCTGACTGCATTATTGTGGGTATTTGTGCACATGCTGTGTAAGTTATGTTTCTTCTGCTATGTATTCTTCTTTGGCGACAGAGCAATGTCTCCTGATGAGCTAACCTATCTCGGGATCCTTGCCATCGCCATACCAGTAGGATTTCTGTTTCGCTATCTAAGTAAGTGTTGATGAAAATCTATTTCCCGCTCTGAACTTTGTTCTTTCTCTTTAAATGCTTATGTGAATTTGCTCTCTCCAATGTCAATAACTTCTAAACATGATTATTAATTTAAAATGAAAGTAAAGGTTGCTCGTTTAATTGAGTTAAAATGTGTACAATGCCAATGTGTCTGATTTGGTTTATTGAAATCATGATGCACTTGTTTTGATCTTTGCTGTGTACATTTTTTTTGAATTCATTCTCATTAGGTCCACCAGTTAAACAAGGGGCCGCTTTGCTCCTGGGCTTATCCTTCACCTTATCAACCTGCGGTATTTTCACACTGCACTCATTGGTCACCGTTCTAGGAACATGGGCCCTCATAAAGTTCAGCTGGAGGTGAGATGAGTTACACGAATAAGCATGATCTGCGTGGTCACATCTGCATCATGTCTGTTCGGAGGCATAGAAATGAACACTTTCTGTTGACCTCTACATTGTTATTGTTTGAGGTTCAAATACAACTTAAATATTCAACTGAAATCATATTATGTGTTCATAAGTTTACGGTTGTTATTGTGTCATGTATGTCCTTCTAGGAGTGCTCCCCATCTTTCTCTAGGTTGGACCTTTCTGTACCTCTTGTTTTTCCGGTTGGGCAGCTTGTTGGGCTTGCCGCCCTCACCTCCGATTGCTAATGCAGTCCAACTTCTTCTTACACTAAAGGTAACTTTTTCCTCACGTTACTGTTATATGCTATTGTGGACTTTCTCATGTTCTTTTATTCCATTTCAGTGCATGGGATACCACATCTGTGTAATGTGAATGCTAATATATGCCAATCTATGCTCAGACTCATTCTGTGGTCTGCGTGATGATTAGCCAGAGCCATACTCAACTAGGGCAAGCTTCTGTATTTAGTTGTGGAAGTGTGAGAGCTGAGATGCATGTGAGTGAAGTTGTAAGCAGCCTTTTCCGATTTAATAATTGTAGGTGACCATCAGCTAAAAATCTGTGACCGAAAAAGGTACTTGGCAGCTTATCGCAGCTGGAAAAATTGCTTGTATGCATAATGTATATTTGATCCAATTCATGGCAGTGAACACGGCAAAAATTGATTGTGAGAAAATTAAAACCATGATAGGGAAGCATATTGCAAATATTGCATCTTTGAAAAATTTGAATTCACTCAGACAATAATAACAGAACTGAAACCTCTAAAAATTATTATTTAAGTATAGTTAGATTCATGATCTATTGCTGTATGACCAAGTTGCCCTATAAAAAGTAATGTAAGTATTGGCTCCAATTTTCCTGCATGACCTAGGTCTGACAAAACGCTCGAGGACCAATTGCTGCTTCTGTTCTGATTATCCGCTGGCCGCGAGGACTAATTTGTTAATTGGTTATTTATTGCCAGCTTTAGACACAGCTGTGCAGGTAACTGGATCTTGAGGGCATTCAGAGCCCTTAAAAATTATTGGCACCCACAGTGAATGTACGTAAAACAGATGGTGAAAAAATATCTTTGCGGTTCATTCTCTTGGTCCTCCATTCAACATATTCACAATAATTTTCCTTTTCATTGATGAAAATTATCGAAAGAAAAAACGTGTTGACACTAATTAAATATATTTCTCAAAAATGTGTGCCATAATTATTAGCACCCCTTGAAAATCCTAAATCTAATTCAAGTATATTTCCAGTCATATTTTACATTTTTAAGTTCACCTGTTAGATGAGGAACTCTTGAGTGGTCGACTATGACTTATTGTTTCACTGGCGTATAAATATGAGGTGGCAAAGCCCAAATTCCCTTAGTCATTCATCACTTTGGGAAAGACTCAAGAACACCGCGACATTGTGCGCCGAAAAGTTGTTGAGCAGCAAAAATCAGGAAAGGAATACAATAATATTGCCTCAACAGATGAAAATGCCCATTTTCACCATCAGGAAAATAATTCAGAAGTTTAAAGGGGCAGGAGGTGTTAAGAATCTTAAGAATCAGTCTGGAAGAGGACGTTTGTGTACTTTGACCCCTTGCACCTCGAGGAGGAGGGTTCAACTGGCAAAAGAATCTGCAAGGATCTTAGTTGGATAATTGCAAAGGTTAGTTTAGTCTTGGGGTGAGAAAGCCTCCAAAGCTACCATAGGAAACCACCTACATTACCACCTACATTTTGCCAAACTTTCAATGGGACCAGGTTATATGGTCAGATGAGACCAAAATGGAGCTTTCTGGCAACAAACATCAAATGTGGGTTTGGTTTAGACTGAAAGCTAGCCATACAGAAAAGCACCTTATACACACTGTGAAGTATGGAGGTGTATCTTTATGTTGGGGCTGTTTTTTCCAATGGACTCGACTTTGTGATGCACGGTATCATGGACTTCGTCAAATACAAGCCTGCAGATATTAAGCGAAAGTCTCTGGCTAGATGCATAAAATGGGTTTTGGTTGGACCTTCCCATAGGACAATTATCCAAAGCACACCTCAGAATCTACAAAGAAGTTGTTCACCCACCACAGGTTTTGCCATGGCCATCATAGTCCCCTGACCTAAAGCCCATAGAAAATCTCTAGTTATATGAGCTGAAGAGGAGAGTCCACATGTGTCAGCCTCAGAATTTGAAGGATCTGGAGAGATTCTGTATGGAGGTATTACTGCAGATTCCATACTGTGTTCATCAACCTCATCAAGCGTTGTAGGGGTGGATTCAGAGCCGTTATTTTGACAAAGGGAGGCTGCACAAAATTTTAAATGAAGGGGTGCCAATAACTTTAGCGCTCATTTTTATGAAAAAAAATTTGTTTTACAGTAAGAATTTAATAAAGGTTAGAGTTTTGTGACTATTTTGAATGAAAGAGCAAGAAGATAATAAAGGCATTTAATTGCATTTTGTCTGGCTAATTTTTACTGACAGGTGCAAATAATTATTGTGAGGGGATTGTAGTTCTATTTCAGGGGAGTTGTTATGTAAATTATGAATGAAGAAATCTGTCTTAGAATATGTCTTTTCATATGAATGCAGATGGTCAGTCTCGCCAATGAAGTGCAGAGTTTTCACCTGTTGAGAAAAGAGGATGTGAGCTCATTTTCCAAATCCTCTGTGATTGGAGGACTTTCAAAAGAACCTTCATTTTATGATGTACTTTCCTATAGCTACTGTTACATTGGATTGATGACAGGTACTTGTTTCTTATTTCTTTTTAGATGAGTGTACAGCAGTAAAATTGGATGTTAGATTCTGTGACTACACTGCTTTTACCTATATGTGGGGAATATTTACATCTAGCTGATTTTTCTCACTTTCAACTCAATGAAATTTTTGAATGTTTCATTGTTATATTCACTATGCAAATAATTTACATTAAGTTTCCAAAGTTATAGTTCTAAACTATATATTTTTTGGCAATAAAGTATATTCAGTGCTGTGAAAAAGTATTTTCCCTCTTCCTGATTTTTTTTTTTAATGTTTTTGCATATTTGTCACACTTGAATGTTTCAGATCATCAAACAAATTTTAATATTAGACATAGATAACCCGAATAAATACGAAATACAGTTTTTAAATGATGATTTCATTTATTGAGGGAAAAAGCTGTCCAAACCTACCTGGCCCTATGTGGAAAAAGTAATTGCCCCCTAAAGCTAATAGCTGGTTGTCCCACCCTCAGCGAAAACAGCTGCAATCAAGCGTTTGCGATAACTGGCAGTGAGTCTTTTACATCGCTGTGGAGGAATTTTGGCCCACTCTTCTTTGCAGAATTGTTTTAATTCAGCCACATTAAAGGGTTTTCGAGCATGAACGGTCTGTTTAAGGTCATGGCACAGCATCTCAATCGGATTTAAGTCTGGACTTCAACTAGGCCACTCCAAAACCTTCATTTTGTTTTTTTAAACCATACAGAGGTGGATTTGCTGGTGTGTTTCGGATCATTGGCCTGCTGCATAACCAAAGTGCGCTTGAGCTTGAGGTCACAAATCTGATGGTTCTCCTTCAGGATTTTCTGGTATAGAGCAGAATTCATGGTTCCATCAATTAAGGCAAGTCATCTAGGTCCTGAAGCAGCAAAGCAGCCCCAGACCATCACACTACCACCACCATGTTTGACTGTTGGTATGATGTTCTTTTTATGAAATGCTGTGTTAGTTTTCAACAGATGTAACGGGACGCGCACCTTCCGAAAAGTTCAACTTTTATCTCGTCAGTCCACAGAATATTTTCCCAAAAGTCTTGGGGATCATCAAGATGTTTTTTGGCAAATGTGAGACGAGTCTTTGTGTTCTTTTTGGTCAGCAGTGGTTTTCGCCTTGGAACTTTCCCATGGATGCCATTTTTGCCCAGTCTCTGTCTTATTGTTGAATCATGAACACTGACTTTTACTAAGGCAAGTGAGGCCTGCAGTTCTTTAGATGTTGTTTTGGGTTCTTTTGTGACCTCCTGGATGAGTCGTCGATGCGCTCTTGGAGTAATTTTAGTGGGCCGGCCACTTCTGGGAAGGTTAACCACTGTTCCAAGTTTTCTCCATTTGTGGATAATGGCTCTCACTGTGGTTTGCTGGAGTCCCAAAGCCTTAGAAATGGCTTTATAACCCTTTTCAGAATTAGATATGTCAAGGACTTTGTTTCTCATCTGTTCTTGAATTTCTCTAGATTGCGGCATGATGGGTTGATTTTTGAAATCTTTTAGCCTACTTCACTTTGTCAGACAGGCTCTATTTTAGTGATTTCTTGATTCAACAGGTCTGGCAGTAATCTGGCCTGGGTGTGGCTAGTGAAATTGAACTAAAAATTGTGGTTAATCACCGTTAATTCATGATTTAACACGGGGGGGCAATGACTTTTTCACATAGGGCTAGGTAGGTTTGGATTGCTTTTTTTCCCTTAATAAATGAAACCATTTAAAAACTGCATTTTGTATTTACTTGGGTTATCTTTGTCTAATATTAAAATTTGTTTGATCTGAAACATATATGTGACAAATATGCAAAAAAATGAATCCGGAAAGGGGCAAATACTTTTTCACAGCACTGTATAACCCCAATTCCAAATGCTGTGTAAAAATGGGATGCTGTGTAAAATGTAAATAAAAACAGAATGCAATGATGTGCAAATCTCATAAACTGACATTTTATTCATAAAGAACAGAGACAACATATCAGATGTTGAAAATGAGACATCATGCCATTTTGAATTTGATGGCTCCAACACATCTCAAAAAAGTTGGGATAGGGCAATGTTTACCATTATTTAGTGTCCCTCTTCTAACAACAGTCTGAAAAAGTCTGGGAAGTGAGGAGACCAGCTGCTGAAGTTTTGGTAGAGGGATGTTGTCCCACCCTTGTCAGATGTAGGATTCTAGCTGCTTAACAGTCCTGGGTCTTCTCTGCTGGATTTTTCGTTATATTATGCACCAGATGTTTTCTATGAGTGAATGGTCTGAACTGCAGGTAGGCCAGATCAGCACTCAGACTCTTCTACTGTGAAGCCATGCTGTTGTGAGGGATGCAGTATGTGGTTTGGCATTATTTTCCTGAAATATGCAAGGCCTTCCCTGAAAGAGAAGTTGTCTGGATGGGAGCATATGTTATTGTAAAACCTCTATACTTTTCAGCATTGATAATGCCTTTCCAAATGTGTCAGCTCCCCATGTCATAGGCACCAATGCGACCCAATACCAACAGAGATGGGGGCTTTTGAACTGTGGCTGATAACAAGCTGGATGGTCCCTCTTCTCTTTAGACTGCACGACACGGCGTCCGTGGTTTCCCAAAAGAATTTCAAATTTTGATTAATCTAACCACAGAACAGTTTTTCATTCTGCCTCAGTCCATTTTAAATGAACTCTGGCCCAGAGAGGACGGCAGCGTTTCTGGATCATGTTCACATTTGGCTTCTTCTTTGCATGATATAGCTTTATCTTGAATTTGTGGATTGCACGGCGAACTGTGTTCACAGACAGTGATTTCTGGAAGTGTTCCTGAGCCCATGCAGTGTATTCCACTGCAGAATCATGCCTGTTTTTAATACAGTGCCGCCTGAGGGCCCGAAGATCACAACCATCCAATACTGACCTTCGGACTCGTCCCTTGCGCGCAGAGATTTCTCCAGATTCTCTGAATCTTTTGATGAAATTATGCACTGTAGATTCAAAGTCTTCACAATTTTACATTGTGGAACATATTTTTGAAATTGTTCCACAATATTTAGATGCAGTTTTTTTGCAGATTTGGTGAATCTCTGTCCATCTTTACTTCAGAGAGACTCTGCCTCTCTAAAATGTTCTTTTTATACCCAGTCATGTTACTGACCAGTTGCTAATTAACCTAATTAGTAGCAAAATGCTCCTTCCTCCGTTTCTTGTCAGTACAACTTACTTTTCCTGCCTTTTGTTGCCCCTCTCCCAACTTTTTTGAGATGTGTTGCTGCCATCAAATTCAACATGAGCTAATATTTTTCATGAAATGGTAAAATGTCTCACTTTCAACACCTGATATGTTGTCTATGTTCTATTGTGAATAAAATGTGGGTTTATGAGATTTGCAAATCATTGCATTCTGTTTTTATTTACAATTTACACCGCATTCCAACTTTTTTGGAACTTGGATTGTATTTTGCTCAATTTTAATTCAATATCTAGTTTTCTTTTTAGTACTGTAGTTGGCTGGACTTTGTTATTTCTGTGACCAAATTGCATTCTATTCCCTCATACCCTCTTCCACATATTTCTTATTCCACTCTATCACATTTTTATACAAACTCGACCCCATATAATTCACTTCATCCCCCCAACCATTATTTTCCTCTGGTCCTTCCCTGTCCTTAGGCCCATTCTTTCGGTACCAAACCTACATTGACTGGCTTCAGCAGCCAAACCCATCTGTGCTCCCTGGCCGTGAGCCCTGCCTTCGCCGTCTGCAGTTTGTACCACTTTACGGAGTTCTCTTCCTTTCTGTCAACTCCTACTTTCCTCTGGATTATGTCCGTACTGAGGAGTTTCTTGAGCGTCACTTTTTCTTCAGGCAAGTTTTTTCACATCTTATTGATTTTAATTTACATTTTTTTTTCTCTCTTTTCATGAAATGGGTCACTAAGTTTGCAGAATTCTCAATTGCGGTCTGCGTTTGTTGCTTTCCCTCTAAATTATGCTTTGTTGTTTGGTCATTGATTGTTCTTCCTTCCTGTCAGGTTGTTCTATATGACAGCAGTGTTCTTCGTGTTTCGGATGAGGTTCTATGCCGCTTGGTGCAGCGCTGAAGCAGGCTGCATCAGCGCAGGGTTGGGCTGCTACCCGGAAGGTGCCAAGTCCAAGTCTGGCGGAGGGCCCACTGTGCCATATAGGTGTGAATTTCCTCGAATTATCCCAAGACAGGTTTTGACTGTAGTCCTAAGTTTATTACATTTATTATTCTGAATGTACTTGTATATTAATTTTGGGTCAGCTTTTTTGTGGCATTTTATTACTGTACACAAAAATTTACTATTTATTTTTGACATTTGTTCTGACTATTATGGTAAATTAAAATGCCAGAATTTTTCTAGGACAAGTTGGAAACACAAAATGAATTTTCTACTGTTTATTGCTGTGATATGAAAGCTGCTCCATAAATATTTTCAGATTTTTTTCTGGCGTGTCCACATGACCAAATCATGCCTTGAATATAGGCATTTTTGGGCTTTTTTTTACCATAAGCAGTTTCAGCTGCAAGTTACTCCTCAACTGAAGACAGGAGATTGGATAGTGTTTAAGGGGCCAGTGTGCTGTAGCTCCTGAGCATGAGGCTGCAATATGAACCCCTGATTATGCATACTTCGGTCCAGGGGACCAACTAAAAATCAAATAAAAGTTTTGGTTCTGTAAAATTGGTCATTTTTAACAGCCTATTACAGGAAAATCAAATGAGATATGCCACATACATTTTCAGTAATTTTACTTACGTGCACCCACTGACATTAATTTAGGAACACTGGAATGTGTATTTGTATCCCTTAAGAATGCTTATAAGTCATTGCTACATTCGCAGGTGACTAGACACCTTCACCTTAAATTGGCAATTACTCCATGAAGAATTGGAGTTGGAACTTAAGATTTGGAATTTGTCCATTTGAAATGATCGCAAACACCCACAATTTTTTTTTCAAAATTTTCTGAGATGGTGTGGTGCAGACCCTGGTCCACTTGGCATGGAATGACCCTTATTTCAGAATTCAGAATTCATTGTGCTAGTTTTGTTTGCAGTCACATCATCAATAAATTCTAGGGAACCAGATGAACTTGGCAGCCATACTTGGCCAGAGCCAGACCGAAACACTGTTTCCACCAGATTTCACAAATGAAGTGATATTCTTCAGACCTTGAGCAGTTCCTTCCTTTCTCTGTACTTTTCTCTTCCCATGATTCTAATACAAGTTGACCTTTGCCTTTGACTGTTCTTAAGATGTTGCTCCAAAACCGATCAGGCTTTTCTGGATTTTTTTATGGCAAACTCTAATATGGCTCTAATAGGTTTACCAATGGTTTGCATACTATGGCAAACCCTCCATATTTACTCTGGTGGAGTGTTCTTGATTGTTGATTTTGACATCAATGTAATGTTCGCGATCTGGCTTTTGGTGCTGAAGGACTTTTTCTCTTGGTCTTCCTGAGCTGTCCAGTGCATTTTTTCTTTTTAAGAGTGTAATATATGTTTTTTTTTTTTCTTTTCAATCTCTGATCAGTTCATTTAGATATATTTGGCTAATGGTGGCTTCAGTCAATGGCAGAGCAGGCTCCTTGGACTTAATGAGAGTTAATAGCAACAGATTCAAAATGCAAATACCATGCTTGAAACCAATTCTAGTCCTTTTATCTGCTTACTTGTATGAGAAACAATGTGGGAACACAAACACCTGGCCATGTAGCAACTGAGCAGTTAATTATTCTAACTCTTTTCCCCATAATGACTACATATGACGCCTATATGTACAGTATATGGATGGACCTTTTCCCTAGCCTCCCCATTGATTGAAAACAGGGGTATCCCCAAGGCGTCGAGTGTTGTCTTCATTGATATGGCCAGGATCATCATTTGTGGTCAATATGGGGAAAGAGGGGGGGAGTCCATGAGGAAAAGAGTTAAGAAGTAGTGTCACCTGTCAAAAGTGCAGTAATTACTACAAAGGTAACCAGATTTGGATGCAAATTAAAGTTGAGAGCCTGCTCTGAGCTCGTAAATATGGTTTAATTTCAACTCCATTATGCTGTTGTATGCAACTAAAATAACAACAACAATTTCAATGTCCAAAAATTTATGGGCCAGACTGTATTCGGGTATTGACCAACCATTGAGTCTCACTCTCTCCAAGTCAAAGTATTCTTATGTTCTGTACAAAGGTAAAAAAAAAAAAAAGACTGTTAAATAAAAAATTGTAATTGGATTCAACTTAAAATATTGATATACAACACCTCTGAGGAATATCATGAGCAGCACTTAAATGGCTATTAAACCTCATTGATTATTCACTGATGTGATTTGAACTTCTGGATGCTTTCATTCTCTCCAGCCCTGATCCGGACACTACAGTGGTTTATGACTACAAAACCATCCAGACCATTGACTGCTACAACACTGACTTTTGTGTTAAAGTGAGCCATGGAATGAGATACTGGAACATGTCTGTGCAGTGGTGGTTACGCCACTATATCTACCCCAACTCTCCTTTCAAAGGATACACACTCAAGTAAGGCTTGGAATAAATCTACAGTTCGACTTCTCTCTCAGTAGAGAGGTTATGAATTTTTCTTTTCATGTTTAAATGATTGACCACAATTATATCATAGTTTTGGTCTAATTCCATCCTAATATTCTATCAGTGAAGATGCATTCATGGTAGTTATTTTAATTGGCCAGTGTTTTTGAACATCCATTCACATTACATATATTACAACCTCAATTCCAAAAAAGTTGGCACATTTTGGAACATTCAAATAAAATCAGAAAGAGATTAGAAAAGTCGATTTATCCTTTACTATGTTGAAAACACTGCCACACATTCTTTGACACTATAACTTGTGAATAGAGTTGTTTTTGGAAATACTGTGCACTATTTCAAATCCGATGACTGCAGCAGACTCCAAAAAAAAAAAAACAGTTTGCGCGGGCACAGTTTAGGAGTAATAATGATCTGACAAGTTGCAATAGTAAGGTTATGAGAAACGGGTGATGTTAAACTGGCGAGCTACTCATGTTACAGTATGAAAGGAGCCTCCAAAAAAGGCCTCATCCCTCAAGAGCCAAAATGAGTTTGTTAGCTTATAATGCATGCGGGCTACATTTCTCTCTATCGTGAGTAATATTATTATAATAGGAAAGAAATCGATCTAATCTTGGTGCATAAAGGGCAAGCTCGACAACCGCCTTGGACTTCCCATAATCTTCGTTCCCGCAGGTGTAACTGTGGAAGAAATGTCATGAGGCTGAGATGGATATTATAACATGGGCTCAGATTCACTTCGGTAAACCTTTGGTAGGCAACACAATAGCCAAAACTTCACTATGCAAAGCTGAAGCCATACATTCACAGTGACCAAAAGCACCGTTGACTTCTCTTGGCTTGGTGTCATCTGAGATGGACAGTAGCACAGAGGAGATGTGTTTTGTGGTCCGACGAGTCAACTTTTCATGTGGTTTTTATAAAAAACAGCCAGTGTGTTCTCTAGAACAAAGATGAAAAGGACAATCTAAGCTGTTCTCAACGTCCGGTCCAAAAGTCAGCGTCTGGCATGGGATGTGTACATGGCATGGGTGACACATTTGCGATGACACCATTAACGCGTGAAGATTTGATCATTTGATAATTTTGAAACGACGTGTTGTCATCGAGAAGTCTGTTCCGCGGACATCCCTGCGCTTCCCAGCAAGAGGACAGTGAACCACAGTCTGCAGGTTACTGCATTTACTTAGTGCATGACTGCGCAACCAGAGAATGTGGGTGCTAAATTGGTCTGCCAGTCCATTTCAGTTTTATATTGCATTATGAAGCGAAATATACGGAAATGAAAGGCCCATAGAATTATGCTCCTGAAGACTGCATCGTGGAAAAATGGAGGGAATTCTACTAGCTGGGCTTGACCAGCTGGCATCTGTAGAGCCCAAATGCTTAATGAGGGTAAATAAATGGTTGACTGTGCCAACTTTTTTAACTGTGTTGCACATTTTATACTTTCACTAAGCAATCAAATCCATGCTAAAACATCAAATAATGTGTTGCATCACAGTTGAGGGTGAATAGACTTTTCAGATTGGCTCCTTTTTGATTTTATGTGCGTTTTTCATGATCTGCGAACTTTTTTGGAATTGGGGCTGTACAGATCTGACCAACATTTTGGAACATGAATACTTTTGATTTAAATAATTGACTGTCATGTTAGTAATGTAATGCAGTTAATTACAGTAAAGACAAGGCCTCTGTTGTATGATTTCTCCGTCTCTGTCTTGTTGCCCAGAGCTGCGTGGACCATGTTTTTCAGTGCCTATTGGCACGGGCTCCATCCTGGCTATTACCTCTCCTTCCTCACGATCCCCCTCTGTCTGGGGGCGGAGTCTGCGCTCGAGGGCTCAGTCAGAGCCAGACTGGGGCCCAGCGGTCAGAGGATCTTTGACTGTATTCATTGGTTCCTCAAGATGCGAGCCTACGATTACATGTGCATGGGCTTTGTCTTACTAAGCTTCTGGGACACGGTGCATTATTGGACCTCCATATATTTTTGCATTCATGCCATTGCAGTTGGGTGTATATTGCTGGGGATGATGTTGAAGAAAAAGGGTGAGAAGCGGAGTGAGAGGGACGGTGGAGAAAAAAGTGTGGTGGAGGGAAAAGAGAAGTTAAAATCAATGGTGAGAGAATAGACTCAAGGTCAAAGATATATGGAGGGAAAGGCAGGTCTTGGCACCCAAAATACAACTCCCTGCAATCACCGTCACTAATCTGAAGTTGTACATGCTTTGGGGGGGAGGAATATGTATATTGTAATGGTATGGAATAGAGTGCTCAATATGGAGAAAAAATGTGATATTGAATTGATTAATGCCATAACGATGTGCGATGCTGTAGCTCCTATATTAACGTGAGAAGTCAACTCCAACTATTTTTAAGTTTAAAACAGAAAATAAGAGCATATGTCACCTATGTTCCCTGCACTTACTGCATGAACATAGAAAAGCATCGCTACAAACTCCCAATTTGGGCTGGAAAATTATCATAGTATACCCGTACATACATGGATAAGCCATGTTTAGGTTTGCTTTAGACTGACACTTAAATTGGCGTTCAGACATCAACTGTACATACAGACCTGCTGTGAGAGGGCGTCACATGGCTATATGTCTCTGCTCTGTGTCTCCGTTTAAGACTGAAATTAATTCTCACCATTCTAATATTGCAATCCTGGCAGTATGCTAATTGTGAGTTTATAACATTCAGTATCGATTAAACTTTGATACATTGTGCAGCCCTAATATGGAAATTGATTTTACAATGGAGGCAAGAAGTTACAGTTCACATGGGTGTACTGTCCACTCATTTACATGTACTCCCACCACATGTTCACATTTGTGTGTCTAGGCCTGGATCAAGCCCTGTCATTAACATATATGTCTCAGAAGAGGTCTATTGTGATGTAAGCAGTCTTCATACTTACGATCATAATTTTTGTGCATGTGGACAGGAATTGCAGTAACAGGTTTATAGTAACACTTATTTTTAGTTTAATGATTGCTGTACTGGTACAGAAATTTCAGCATTACCATGGCATGTGTGCAGCATATGTTTATATATCTTTGATGCATCCAAAATGTATTTATTAATGCTTTGCATCAGTTTACTTTTATTAGTTTGGTGAAATAATGCTGAATTTATTTGTGAGACAAATGCTACAATGAAAATGTAATGATTGCACATTTCAACTGTTCATTCACGAATTCTGTTATCTTTAACAAGTGAATGAATTTCCGTGAACATTTTTACATGGAAGTTCACCATTACTGGATCCAATGCAGGTGTGTGTTTTCCACCACAGAGACCTGCACCTTTGATTGTGGTCATTCTACATCATCTTCTGGGGAAACTTTGATTCACAGGAAAAAATTTTCTTTATATTTCTAAATTGTATTTTTTCATTGCTGTAAATTTGCATCTGTGTTTTAGCACAAGAAGAAAAATAGGTTTCTACTCCCTCACCCAAAAAAAAAGCGTATACATATATGAATTGTTAGTCTTCACCTACCAGCTATAGTTCCCATAACAAGCTCCAAAGAGTATCCACAAAAGGATTTAAATTCTGTTATTTAGGAATATAATGTCAGAAAATTCATTTTGATATAGACCTAATTGCATTATTGGAAAGTGATCAGAAGAATCCCCAAATGTCTTATTTGTAAATGTTGCCTGCCATTTTGAGATTTTTTTTTTTTTTGCAACCCATATCATTTTTAAAATGCATCCTTTTAATTGTGGAACTGAGGCTGTCCATATCGGTGTTCTGCAGTTTTAATATCTGCTGTAAATTTGTTTTCATCTGTAAAACAACCACCCTTTAAACATTTTTATTCTCTTTTGTAATCTCTCCTGTATTTTACAGCAGGGGAGAACATTAGAGGGTCCTGAAATTATTCTCTCAAAATGTCGAAAAATTGAGGATATCTGTACATTTTATGCTTTTGAGTTAACCTTCATGAAATCTCCTCACTGCCAAACAACTGCCGCATAAATCAGGGACCATCACTGCATTGGACCAATATATACTGTATTATCATTTGTAACTGTGTATTGCACTGTGTAAATGAGCCATCAAGGGAATGTGGTGTGCTTATTTAAAGATATTTCTTCATTTTTAATGGATGTTTACAATTGTGTGCAAAATGTCCAGCCAATGGCGTGCAACCAGAAGGTTGAGTGGTCCAAACTAGGGTAGGACAGGGAAAAGTTAATGCTTGTAATTTAAAAAAAAATTACACTGGATTTTAGCATACAGACTGCTGAGGTTTAATGCAGAAATTGAATGTGTATTGTACTGCATTATAATTGACAATTACCTGCTCTTGAAAAAATGCTAAAGTTTTGGTCTTAAAAAGTATTTTTGGACTCTGATATGATCTCATTGCTGTCGTTCCTTGTAATGCACTTCTACTTGCTCTTTGCCAAAAGTTCAAGTGAAGTAGCTGAACAGCCCTTTCCATGAACATCCATTCCTGTCTTTATATCATTCAATGTACAGAAGGCATAACAGCCTTTCATTTGACACTCCTCTCTGATTCAGTTACACCCTTGTGCCATATGACCCAGGCCTGTACCTCTTTTTAATTGTTATTTGCTCACGAGCTTGTTTTGAAATGTAAACACATTTGCCTCTCATTGTGCCTATAAAGATTCCTCTCTGCCTTGTTATAATTGTACAGTGTTATGAACTAAATATATCAGAGCCTATTTCCTACTCTGTGTCAAAGCCTTTTCATTTTTGTCCGCGTGATTTACGCAGTATTTTGTGCAGGTATTATGTTGATCTGTTGTCTGGGTTTCTCTTTCTCAGCGAAAGTGGGAAATGATAAAAGGTCCTGTGAACCTGGCTTACATGCATAGATACAGTAAATACAAGGGCTTTTCAGGTTTCATTGATTTGTTGTTGCTTTTTTTCTGCCCCAATAGGCACACTGACAGTCAAGCTTTCACCAATTTGATTTGCGTTGTGTAATAGTATACTTGAAGGAAAAAAAGTCCCAAGCCTGCAAGCTCTGACACCAGGCGTGTCTATAAACCGGTATCCCTGCGTGCTAAAATTTGATCCATGCAACTCCTTTCCCCTTACACCACTCTCTTGATCTTGACATTGCCTACTAAGCATACGTGTCATTTTTTTTTTAATAAACTAGCATGTCACATTGCAACTGGATTTGAAGGAGCTGTGTCTCGATTTCTGCGCATGCTCAGAATTTACATCCTATGGAAATGAATCTGCTTGACTGCAAGCGAATCTGATTCCATCCTTGCCAATCCGTCTTTATTTTGCATATGTATTTATATATTTTAGTTAGTCCAGCATGATGCTTTCTATGTTAAGGAGCTTTCTGTGGAAATTTGCTGATTCAAAGCACTATTTTAAGCTTTAGCCAAGGGATACAAAGAATGTAAGCTGGTTGCTATCACCAATAATTACAGAAGAAGAAAAATACCTTTTAGGTTTTGACCTGCTGTTGAACGGATTAACTTCACCCAAAGTTGTGAGCATGCGCAATAATCATGACACAGCTCCTTTAAATACTGTGACCTCATTTCAGCATGAATGATGCACAATCATTGATTTTAAGTTTACATTCTTAAACTTCAGTCCTTATGGTGAGAGATAAGACTGAATCCACATGCGCGCACACTGTGAATACTGACTTGAATGGGTTAAAAATACAAGGAAGTTTCAGATAATGGAAAATAAGTGGTCATTTGCATGTGAAACAAAGTCCAGGTGAGAGTCTTCCGGATTGAATCTTTCAGCGCAAGGGAGTGTTTTCTGTCGTCTGTAAATGACCAGAGTCAAAAAGTGAAGTCACGCATCGGTACTGCCTTCTCAACAAAACAACACTGGTGCCCTGGGAAGCACTGCTGCTATATTTTAGACTTATGCTTCAAAGCTTCTATTTGTGATTTCGTGTTTCGTAATGGACTGGGATGGATTACAAAGGGATCGCTCAGTCATGGGAGGTAGGGTGATGAGCACAGCTCTGTATGTGATCTGCTCTGTATATAGTCAGAAGTCAAATGTCCAGCTATTACACCACTGAATTTTATTCCTTTAAACATGAGTATTATGATACATATAGGCAGAACTTGTGAGGGTGGCATTATATGTGAATTTACATTGCTTTCTTTTGAAGGAAAAAACAAATTTACTATTGTTATTGCTATTCTAAACTATTTGAATATTTTGAGATTTAATTTTGCCTCGCTTGAAAAGAGGTGCATAAAATGCTGCACAAAAGAAGCAAGCGGTTAGCTATATTGTGTGATTACAGATGGGAAATTTAGTATTTAGCAAGGTAATAGTAATCAGTAAAATGCCTCAATAGCAGAATGCATATAGCCCCCCCCCGTCATATGCTTTCAGAATGGGTAAATGCATTTGGAGAGTACAGTTTCTGAAGCTTAAACTTCTCTCATGACCTTTAGGATACAGTGACAAAAGTCCTCAAGAATCACTGAGGTTCAGGACAAGACCCTCGAACATTGCTGACCAGGGCCCCCCTCAGTTTAACTGGAACCCAGATCAGAGGGAAGATGAGACAAGACAAGACCTCAAAGGCCTACCTTTACCCATGGCACTCAAAAAATCCATCTGGTAATGCATATCTATCTGGTACTGCATGTTGATTTTCCCCATCTGTGGGAGACATCTTGATAAAGTGGCTCTGGAGTGAAAGCCCATGAAGGGGTCTTTTATTTTTTGTTGGGTAGGGGGTGGAGGGTTTTTTTTTTTTTTTTTTTTTTTTAGCAGCAATGTGGTGACAAAAGTCTAACTCTGACTAAATGTGATTTGGATACAAGCCCTGGCAAAAATTATGGAATCATCACACAACGTTATATAGACACAATAGACAATGTTCATCCAGCTTTTTTACTTCATAGGAAATAAATAAATTGCAGATATGACACAAAACAATTTTGTTTATTAGCGTAACATTCAGCCTTCATGAAATGCAACTCAAACACATTAGATTCAATTATTTTAATTAATGCCATATTTATTTCAAAATCAAGTAGAGGAAAAAATATGGAATCATAGTGCTGAAGAATAAATTATTGAATCACCTTGTAATTGGCATTTCTAGAAGAAATACCAGCACAAATCTGAAAATGAAAATTATTCTGCAGTTAAAAGAGAGTGCTTGCTGACCTCAAGTTGCTGGATTGGCTAATTGAGAGAGTAAATGGTACCAACAAGAGACCTGGCAACTGAAACAATAGAAAGGATTATAAGACTGCTCAAAGAGAGAAATTCTGCAGAGAGGGTAGCAAATGATGTTGGTTGTACCCAGACAGATGTGCCTAAAATTTGGTTGAAGTATAAACTAAATTGGAAGGTTATTAAAAGAAAACATTCAGGTGGACCACCGAAGACTTCAGAGCATATGCCTAGAAAATAGAAAATGCACAACAAAACAAATGAAAAAGAAATGGGCTGAATTAGGAGTCAATACAGAAAAGCCAAACAAAAACCAGCACTAACACTGACACACATGAAAGCAAGGTTACAGTGGGCCAGAGAAGTGATCGTGGAGTGTGGATGATTGGATGAAAGTGATATTCAGTGAAGAATCGCGAATCTGCATTGGTCAAGGCGATGATGCTGGAACTGTTTTTAGGTGTCATTCCAATTAAACATATAAAGATGACTGCTCGAAGGAAACAAGGAAATTATCCTATTCATTTCTGATATTGGGTTGCATGTCAGGTAAAGGTCCACGGGAGATTGCAATCATTACCTTTATAGTCAACGCGCAGGCGTACATTGAAATTTTGGGCCATTTTCTGATTCCATCAATGGAAAATAGGTTTGGTGATGAAGAATTCATTTTCAAGGATGGTAATGCATCTTGTCACAGAGCGAAGAGTCTAAAAGCTTTTCATCAGGAAAGGCATATCAACTTAATGACGTGGTCAGAAAACAGTCTGAATCTCAATCCATTTGAAAATTTATGGCGGAAATTAAAAAAAAAAAAAATAGTCGATTACAGGGCCCCATCCTGCCAAGCTGATCTGTCAATCGTTCGAGAAAATTTAAACCAGCTTGATGGAGAACATTGTTTTTCATTTGTGGAGTCCATGCTTCAAAGAATACAGGCTATCATAAAAGCCCAAGCAGGAGCAACAAAGTATTAATTCTGTTGATGATTCCATAATCTTTACCTCAACACTCCTGTGATCTGGAAAAACCTAGTGAATTTATCAGTAGCAAGGATTCTCGCAACTGAACAAAAACCTTTGGATTCTGGGCTTTTTTTTTTTTTTTTAACCGGAAGAAATTATAGAAACCTGATTTTGACTGTTCAAATAACACTAATAGCTATTGTATTAAGATTTTCACCACTCTTAATTACCGCCGAATGAGGGTCAAACTCAGTTTCTCCCAAAAGTGACAAATGTACTAGGTTTTTCCAGATCACAGGAGAACATTGAGTGATTCCATAATCTTTTCCCCACTTGATTATGAAAAGCGTATGCCTTTAATTTATTTGATTTGTTTGAAGTGTGCTTCATGAGGCCTGAATGTTAAGTTAATAAACAAAACATTTGTTTTGTGTCATATCTGCGCTTTGCTATGAAGTAAAAAAGCTGAATGAACATCCTCTATGTGTGGTGATTCCATAATGTTTTGCCAGGGGTTGTATGAAAGATGGCTGAAAATAAAGATAATGTGCAATGATGATGTTAATTCAATTGGCTAAAATGAAATCATCACATTTTTGAAATACTCCTTCCTATGTCTGTTCTGTTCTGTATGTTTGTCTTAGGCTTTGAAGCTTTGTATTCCTCTCTGTCATGAAGGTACATCTTTTTTACCACATGACAGTCTTTTTTCCCCAGAGCATTTGCTATTACCTGTTCTTCTGTGAATGCAGGCAGGTACAGCAGATGAAGATACCAGTTGTATCCAGCTGGCAGTCCTGGAGGATGCACAAGTTAAAAACATTGAAGAGGTTTCTAGAAGGGGCTAGAGGTGCTCTAGACTATGTGTCCTTGTGGCGTCGAGCACTACAAAAGATAGGGGGTAAGAATCTCTCACTTGGTCCTGAGTGAGAGCATATCCTGTCTCCTAATTAAAAACATTTAGTTGAACTGTCTTTTTGTAGTCAATGAGCAAAGGGTTGTAAGGTAGCTGACCAAGCTAAGGTGCTGTCAGTTTACTTTGTGGACACCATACAGTAGTGTGCAGTGATGATTATACACCAACACTTCTGTCGAAAAGGGGTCCTAATATAATACTTCTCGATAATTTTTTGGTGAAAATGTATTGAAAAATGCTATTGTAGGCAATGAGAACAAAAAAATCATTCCCACTACTATATGGAGGTAAAAATATGGGTTATAAACAAAAACTCTGAGAAATCAATTTTTTATAACAATTGAAAGGTGTCACAAATTTTATTTTTTTGACTCTTGAATAGCCTAAATGCATGTTTGAAGAGTCCAAGAGTCAAAAAAATTTGATTCCATGATTATTGATGCTGAAAAATTTGTATAAACTGGTTTGAGGCAACATTATTCTGCAAAATTACCTCTGATGGTCAGTTGATCCAGTATATAAGGCGACACGAACTTTGAGCTGTCACTGTATTAAATACAAAGGTGCAATGGAAGGAGCTCTCTGAGATAGTTTGTGGCCGCATTGTGGCGTTACATGATGCTGAAGACGTTAAATGCTGCCATGGCACTGTAAGAAACACCATCAAGCATTTCAAAGAGACCAATTTGCTGAAAACTAGTGGCAATAGAGGTGCAAAACAGAAGTTAAGTGCCTCTGATGTTCATTATCTGTGTATGACAAGTAAAAAAAAAAAAATCTGTTAACAGCACGACAACTCAGTGATATTAATAGCGCCAGAAGTGAAGAGATGAAAGTATCTAGATCTACTGTTTCCACATGCCTGTATGAAAATGGTTTGATTGGTTGTGTTGCTCCCAAAAGCTGGCAACATCAAAAAAAGACTTGAGTTTGCCAAGAACTTTGAGGATTGGACACCATTGGACTGGGTACAAGTCCTTTGGACCGATGAATCAAAACTCTAAATTTCCTCACCCAAATACAGAACTTGTGTGCGCTGTAGAGTCGGAGAAAGATTCAAAAATGACTGTTTAACTCCCTCAGTGAGACATGGAGGTGGTAATATTTGGGTTGGGGTTCAGTCTGCTCTAAAGGAACCGGCATCTCAAAAAAATTGATGGAATCATGGATCAAAAGAAGTATCACTGCATCCTTGTGAGGCACTCATTGCCATCTGAAGAGAGACTGATTGGTCGGGGGATTTTATTTTCAACAAGATAATGATCCTAAACACATGTATAAGTTGTGCAAGAATTATCTCAGTTGGAAAGAAACATCTGGTGACATAAAAGTTATGACTTGGCCTGCTCAAAGTCCAGACCTTAACCCGATTGAGCAAATCCATTGTAACATTTAAAGAATCTCTTTGGAATGAATTCCAATCCATATGGAATGGTTTTGTGAGTTAGGAAATAAAAAAATATGTGAAAACTATGCCTAAAAGATTAAATGCTATAACCAAAGCAAAGTCTGGCCACACTAATTATTGACTTATATTGACATATTATTTTTGTTTTTACGATATATTGTTATCTGTTTACTTATTTTCATCTATATGATCCAATATTACATGAAATAAACACTTAAATCAGAAATCAAGTACTATTCATCTTCATTTTCTTAAGTTTATAATCATCGCTGCACACTACTGTCACTCCCCTAATGGGCTGCACATTGTGAAGGTGAAATAATGGCAGAGATATTAAAATCAGAGATGCATTCCTTATGGAGGAGAAAAATGTTGATGGTGTTCGAAAGGTGACAAAAGAAAACTTAAATGATAACGCACATAAAGTCTGACAATAAACAAAATTAAAAGCAAAAGTTTTTATTCTTCATGCCCACGTGAAGCTTATTGATTCCATTGTTCAAACTGTAAAGAAAAAGTAGAATAATTGCTTTTCTCTTCTAAATGCTGACTGAGTGCAAAGTTCGATTCGCTCTGAAATTCTGTTATTAAGTGATGTATGATTGCATTTCTGCTGTTTTCCGTGCAGGACACTTTGGTGGTGGAGTGCAGTCTTATTTCCTGTTTCTACGCTTCTTGGTGGTGCTCAACTTCTTCTCATTCCTGTTGATTGCATCTTTTGTCCTTGTCCCAAGTATTGTCTATCAGTCTCGTTACTCTGGCAGCAATAATGAAGTCAACATCAGTGCTGGTAAGAGGAGTCGGTATCGGATGCGAGTTGGCCACACGTACTTCCCTGAATGTGTATGCATGTATTGTCTGTGAGACTACTAGTGATTCATTAAGATGTTATTTAGAGTAGATATGGGTGGGAGCCAAAACTTCACCGTTGTCAGGATGTTTGAATTTTAGTACTTGGTCTGCCTAAACATATAAAATATGTGTTTTTGAAGCAAATGGTAATGAGGCAATGCAATGAGCTAAATTTTAATTAATGCTGTGCTATATCTGTCTTGTCTCACACTTGTCTCAGTCAGTTGCCCTCCACGCAATTAACACCTTGGATTTAATAACGGCTTAATCTCCTTACAGTTTTAAACACTTCAGTTCAGAACATTTGACACAAAATGACACTGATATTTACAACCAAAGTGCTGAAGGCTGCCTGGTCTACATTCAGTAGCTCTTTAAGTATACTTTATCAAATTGCTACAAAAAAAAAATCTTGCTATACTGTAAACTAGTTGACTCCAGGCTTTTTCGATAATATTTTCTGCATTTGGCATGGGCCAAACCTACATTACATATTGACAAATATGAAATTGCATTCTTTGGGTTGATATGGGTATTATTCCCCTTCTGGACATGTAATCATTCCATAAGTATTTGGACAGTGGACATCTTGTCTGTAATTTTGGCTCCGTTCACTTACACAGCAGATTTGAAATGGAAAAGGTCAAGAGGTGCTTTAAGTGTAGACTCTCAGCTTTATGGGTTCAGCAAGTGAAATGCATGCTCAGTTACATTTAAGTCAGATTTTTTACTTTGAAAACATCCATTTCTTTCCTTTAAAAAGTAATTGGTTGTTTTTGCAATATGCTTTGAGTCATTGTCCATTAGCGCTATGCAGGGACATCTAATGAATTTTGAAGCATTTGCTTGAGTCTGAACTGATAATATTTCCCTTTGTAATTCAGAATTCCTTCTACAGCTTTGACAGTTGCAAAATCATCTATAAATGCGATTAAACCAGTTTCACTAACAGCCATACATGGCCAAACGTGACCACCTGTCACAGAGGAGGTGCTTCGGATCATGAGCTGTGCAATTTCAAGAATGACTTTGTGAAATGTTTTTGGCAAACTTTCTGTTTTTTAGGCTAATCAAATGTTAACATATTTTTGTGTTCTTGATCTCAAAAATGATGTCTTTTTAAGATAAATAGGACAGTTTATTTGGCCACCCCTAATTTTTTTTGGTATGTCTGTAATGAGTTTGTTTTGATTTCTCAACCAAGTGATGGCTTGCTTCACTGTCAGTGACTACTCTTTGGACTTTATATTGAGGTAGTGGCAACAGATTTGAAATGAAAATGCCACTCTTAAAATCAACTGTAGACCCTTTGTCTACACTAGGGGAGTAATACATCTTGCCATGAAACTACTGTGCTGTGCAATCACTGTAGGTCCCTGAAAAAGTGAGGAACCGCCCATAAAAAGTCCTGTAATTTTTACTCCATTCACTTGATTTGGATTTAGACAGTCTCAAATTAAAGAAAGCTAAAAATCTGCCCTTTGAGCTCATATTCATTATAATTTCCACTCAAACATGGTGCAGTCCATAGCTATAATAACATTATCATTTTCAATGTTCAAATTTTTATGGACCTGAGTGTATCCTGCATTGCTTTACAGTGTTCAGAATGTGCTAATCCTGCCCATATAAAAAGAGTGCATCGCTCAAAGTGATCGGATATATACACACCGATGAGCCAAAACATTAAAACCACTTATAGATGAAGCAAATAATGTTGATTATCTCGTAACGATGCCGTATGTCAAGATTTGTAGAAAGACCTTAGACTGTGAGCAAACAGTCAGTTCTTGTAGTCAATGTGTTGGATGTGGGAGAAATGGTTGACTTTGATGAGGGCCAAATCGTTATGGGTCATAGCATCTCCAAAGAGACAAGGCTTCTTGGGTGCTCACAGGCACCAGTGATGAGTGTCTGCGGACATTGGTCTTAGGAGGAACAAACCATGAACTAGCAACAGGGAGATGGGTGCCCAAGGTGTATCAAAGTACAAGGGCAAAGAAGACTATCCCATCTGGTCTGAATCGACAGAAGGGCTACTTTGGCACCAGCCGCAGAGAATTTTCACGGTAGTTGAGGAATGTGTCACAACACACAGTGCATCGAACCCTGCTGTGTACAGTGCTTTTTAGCTGCAGACCAGTCGGAGTGCCCATTCTCACCATGGTCCACCGCTGAAAGCATCTGCAGTGGGTATGTGAGCATGGGAACTGGGCCTTGGAACATAAGAAAGTCTCTCGGTCAGGGGAGTCCCATTTTCTTTTACATCATGACCCTCAGCCGGGTACATATGCACCCTTTACCTAGGGAAGAGATAGCACCAGGATTTTCTGGGAAATCCTCTCCTTGGTTGCGCTGGGTCCGGGATTTCAAGTCGATGTCAGTTCAAAGGAGCTGTTTTGGCAGCATGAGGGGGACCTACACAATAGTAGGCTGGTGGTTTTAATGTTGTGGCTGATCAGTGTACATACGGCACAAGACACCATTTTGATTTTTGTCTGTAAGTGATTGCCTTGAGCATGCATGAGCTTTTACAATCTGGATTAGTGCAATATCAAGGAAGTGTTTATTTACTCATCTCCTGTGAGCTTCTGGAATGCCATTGCATTGTTTCACTAACTGCACCTTAGCAACATTCTTCCAGAAGACAATAAAATTTTTTGCTGTCAGGTCAGCGGATAAACCGTGGCTGATTTAACTCTAGTTTTAGGAAGTGAATTATATTGTTAACCAAAAATGTTCCGACCTTCGTCAGGGCGCCCTGACGAAGACCGCATAGGTCGAAACATGTCGGCTTTTTTAACTGTTTAGCCATGTAATAATAAAGGCTTTCCATCCCTTTTTTTGCTTGTTTTTGATCCAATTATTCTCTGAGTGCCTGGAATTCTTACATTTTTGGTTTACTCTCCCATCCCACGCTTCCAAGAGGACCAGCTTTACATTCTTTTGGTAACTTTTTTATCCCATGAGCGCCGAATATTTTCTCTATTACGCCGTGAATTATATTGTTGCTCTTGTAAATTATGCTCTTTGAAAATGCATGGATTTGCCCTTTAAAAAGTAGTTTTTGAGTGGAAAAACAAAAGGCAAACTAGATTTATCATGGGAAAGGAAAAGTGCTCATTATTTGTGAATGAACATGAGTATGCCATGCGCTTGGAGTTTGAAAATGATTTGAAAGCATAATTTGTTTTCTTTGTTTCTTAGGTAAGGAGGAATGTACAATATATGACCCCAATCCTCAAGGCTTGGTTTACTTTTACTCTTATTTCATTGACTTGCTCACTGGAACGGTAAGAAACTCTTCCATTTAAAATGTACAATGTATTAAATCCCTTAAACATTACCATTTGTTCAAGCCTTCACCATTCAACCCTACCATATGTTCTCTCATTGTATGCTGTAGTGCATTATGGGTATCCTGTCTTGTATATCTAGTCACGATAATTGCATTTACTACTGCCCCCATATCTCCATTCCTCTTCCGTTCCAGGGCTTTATGGAATACTCTTACCTCTTCTATGGTTATTACAACAATACTGAGAAGATAACAGATGAGTCCTTCTATAATATTCCCCTTGCGTATTTGCTCACAGCTGGCTTCTACGTCATCTTCTGCCTGATCTGCATAGTCATTCGGTGAGTCCCTACTTGCAGTCATGCCTTCAGGCTTAATCCATGGATGCAGGAACGCCATCACAGGCATTTATGCAATGCAGCTTCCTCTTGATCACTCAAGTTATCTTTCAGAATGCCACAGAAGGTCCAAAGATTTTAAGTTTACACAATGCCATTTCTGTTCCTAGTGTTGCAGTCCACAAACTGTATCCCACTGTTGTTTGTCTTAGGATGGGGGGTGCAGTCCGCATTGCTGTTAAAACAGGGGGTAAATCAGCGGGAGGCTACAGTTTGCAGGTCTTCACAGGCTGGGATTATGGCCTTCAGGGGAATCGAGCCATCAGACTGAAACAGAACAATATACGTTATCACCTGCAGGTGAGGAATACTTTGTGTCCTGATGGTGTGTTTATTTATTTTTTTACGGCCATTTGTTTAAAATAAATTAGTTACATTTTAGAAATTTAGAACTTCCTGAAGAAGGAATGCATGCCCAAACCCAGCACATCTAGTGTTTCTTGTTTATGATGTGTTTTGCAGTTGACCTTAGTTTTTCATGTACTGTAATTGTGTTTGTGTCCTGCATTGTGTTTGAGTCTGTAATGCCTTAATCATGCATTCATATTACTGTTTTAAGGTGGACTTGGAGGAGGAGCGTATCAAGCTGAAGGCTGCGTCCCTGCCTCTGTCTCAGATCATAAGACTGTATTCTGTGCGGGCATTTCTCAACCTCGTTGTTCTCGCACTCATTGGAGGGTCTTTCTACGCCATTTTCCTGGCGACTGAGTTTAGCCAGGTTAGTCAGGAACGATATTGTTACCTAGTCCAAAGGGGGAGGGGTATTTCTATTGGTGGCATTTTTGTCTGTCTGTGTGTCTGTAAGCAGTTTAGTGCAAAAACAGTTTGATAATATTTTGCTAAATTTTCAGGAAAGGTATGCTATGGTTCAAGGATCATCTGATTAACATTTGGACCCAACTGGGTCAATTTCAAGGCAAAGGTCGCCAGCAAACTGAAAATTATTTAAACCTAAAATTGTCTCACTGGGCCTGCGTTTGTTGTGCCTAGCACTGTTTGTTAGATTTTTTAAAAATATGCGTGCCCTGAAGTAGTGTTGGAATTGTTACCGCAGACCCACATAAATTGTTGCAGCGTACAAGGCAAGTTGCTATTGCTGGATTAAAAATATCTTCGACTGATATTCTGCTGATGCCCCCGGTGATGTTTGACATTTGATGTAGTGTGTCACAGTTTGAGAAATCATGGATTCCCATCAAATAGCATTATGAAAGCCAACAATCAGAGTCAAGTTTTCAATAAACATTTTCAGTAGCAGTAGTTGTAAGAGTTTTTGACCTGTGGAATGGCATATTGTGACAGATGGCCAAAAGGTCATATCAATGACTTACTTGACTTCCTCACAGATGGCATGACTGTTGTCATATGAGCACAAAGAAATGCATGTTTGTTGATTTCATTGTACGTGCAAGATTGTATACCTGAGACCATCTTTATAGGCACGGTCAGGCTGTTTCTGAGCTTAAAGATCATATTTTCTGTTTGGTTAAGCCCTTTTTGAAGTTCATTTCCATCTTTCTTTCAGGCGTATGAAGGGACAGACTTCCTGAGTCTGGTGGTGGAGTACCTGCCTTCTATTGTCATTACAATGGCAAACTTCCTGGTTCCCTTCCTATGTGATCAAATAGCCCTGCTGGAGAAGCACTCCCCCAGCACTACCATCATCCTGGCACTCCTTAGGTGACAGCAAATCTGTGAATTTGGGGGTAGAGATTTTGATTCGGAGGAATGCATTGCTGCAGTTTATTCAATGCGGAGCTTCATTTTCCATGAATATGTGTTATTTTTGTGGGGAGGGGTGAGCGGTGTGAGCAATGGGTGTGGAGGGGATGCTGCAGGAATGAGAAAGGTAACAAGGGACAGAGGATGGGTAGAAAATAGGTGAAATATGAGACGCGTGGAATTTGAGCTGAGATCAGTGATGAATGGAGAGAGATGAGATGAGAGGGAGGTATGGTACGGGATAGATGTGCGGATTTACATGCGATTAGAGAGGGGAAAAATTAACGAGAGAGGGAGAGATGAGAGATAAGTGATAAGGGCGCATGCTCTTGTAAGGATGCAATTTATTAGTTGAAGGAGAGACATTTTAGAAGGTTAGTTTCGATGCTTGCTTGTAGAGTGGGCTTGTAGTGATGTGGTTTCGCAAGGAGTGTTTGACCATTTGTGGAAGTACACTACAAAGTGTCCTTGTGGGTGCAAGAAGTTGTTGTAGGAACAGGTTTTGACCGAAGCTGCAAATTTTGTGGAGTAATCATAAGACACCGCTATAGCTTACCTGTGACATGTGTGAATACACTTTAACTGCAGAGGTAATTAAAAATAAATGTATCAATCAGACAGATTGACAGACTTTATGACTCCGTATGTGATCTGAAAGTTTTTTTTTTTTCCCTAAGAGCTGTGTTTCTGCGCTTGGTCGGCTTGGGTGTTTTGCTTTTCACTCTGTGGAGCCAGATCACTTGCAGATCAGCAGAGAGGGGAACCTGTCAGCCATGTGGATATAACCATGCACTATATCCGGTACTGTCTGTAAACCAATGTGCTTGTGGTTCATCTGCCTTCCTGTACTTTGGTCATATCTCTGCATGTACATCAGATTAGCTGTGAGCTACTCAGCAGGCACCATGCTGTTTATTTTACTCGGAAATCAGCAGTAACGTATTTTCTTTACTTGATACACAGTATGCATTCTGGGGCAAAAAAGGGCAATGCCCATATGGCAAAATGTTAAGCTTTAATGGTCTTAACAACAAATCATTGGTCAGAAAATCGGCAACAATTAATCGAATGCGCTCCGGAGGCCTTGCATGCCACCATTTGCTGCAGTGCGCTGTTTTGGGAAAAGCTGGAAACTGCTTCACTGTGGTGCTGATTTGCTTCACTGTGAGAGGTCAATTAATGCTTTGAAGCACTGGAGAATATTGCTGAATGGCTTATTTCCCACAATTGAAAATTTTTCATTTTAAAGAGGAGGGATGTGTTGTTTTTCAACTATTCTTTTCATAAAAACCTGTCTGCAAGTTTCCTTATAAAGCTTAAACATTTAAACAAAGGTTGTCTGTCCCATACTATGCTACTTCATCAGTTTGCCTAATTATTGCTAATTTCCTGACAATGAATTGTAGTTAAGACCACTAAAAGCTTCACATTCTGCCATTTGGGGCTTGGCCTCTTTTTTTTTCCAGGAGTGTGCATTACGTAGTTGAAATTGAATGTGATAGGTCGACATTGAGGTAACTTGTAAAATGTATTGCATTTATTCATTACATTTTCAGTCCTTTTGGAATTTAGAGTTCTGTTGTAGGTCTTCGCATGTGAGAAGAGGAAGGAGTTTGTTTTGATATTATATAGATAAGAAACTGTGATATATACACTTATGGCTGTCTTTTTATATAAAATCGAGTGGATTCCCTTTCTCTAACCTTGTGCCAGATTTTCCATTTTTGTCCACTTTAGAAAGCAACAACTGTATCCCTTTATCTCCTAAAAACAGTGTTGGGAAACCAGAGTGGGACAGGAGATGTACAAACTGGCCATATTTGACTTCATCACTGTCATTGCTGTTTTGGTACTGGTAGAATTTCCGCGCAGGTTTGTTCCATTTTTGTGATATTTGTCTGTTGATTTGTCTGTTGTTGTGTGATTTGAATAAAGTCACGTGCAGGTGTACGACTGAGATTTTTCACAGTTGTTAAGAGACCCCTGTTAATTTCTTTCTGGGATTATAATGAATAATTTTTCTTTACTCAATTTATTCAGGATGATAGTTGATAACTTCTCTTGTAAGCTGGCGAAGTTCGTGGGGCGACAGGAATTTGTGGTTCCACAGAATGTCTTGGGACTGGTATATGGACAGACTGTAGTGTGGGTTGGTGCCCTATTCTGTCCCCTCCTGCCTGTCATCAACACCATCAAATTCTTCATCATCTTCTACTGCAAAAAGGTATCTTTTTATGGTTTGAAGTACTTGCTGTGTTGATATCCTCTGGCTTGCTTTGAGTCTCACCTAAAGATAAGTTTTATTGGAATGCTTCAAATTCATTAGATATATGTTTATATAAATATAAAGTGATAAAGAGACGATAATTGTGTGTGGTAATTCTATGTCTGGATTAAATTTTCCATCCTGATTGTGGTTTGCCAATGTATAACTTCCAGTTACTGTTTTTAAGTTGTAAAAGTGTAATGAAGTAATTACGATATAGTACACTCATATTATTTTACTGTTATTTTAAAAGGCAATGTGCCGATGCTTGGTAAAGTTTTTATAAATGACAGACCCTTCTTCATTTCATGCTTTCTGCTGCAAATTTCAGTGCTCTCAAGAATTATTGGCACCTTAGTGAATATGAGTAAAACAGGCTTTAAAGAAATGTCTTTGCTGTTTAATCTCTTGGTCTTTCACTTAAATTATTCATAAAAATCTTTCCTTTTCATAGAAGTAAAATTATTGAAAGAAATAAACATGTTGACATTGATTATTTTTCTCCAAAACGTGTATCAAAATTATTGGCATCCCAAGAAAATCTGATGATTAAAATCTAACTGAAGTATTTTTCTGGTCGTATTTTACATTTTTAAGTTCACGTTTGATTAGGAACTCCTAAGTGGTGAACCATGACTCCTCGTTTCACTGGAATATAAACCTGAGGTGACACAGCCCAAATTATGGGAATGACCTGAGAACACACTGACAATGTGGGTCAAAAAATTGGTGAGCTGCGCAAATCAGGAATTGGATAGAATAAAATTACTTTAATGATTGAAAATACCCATTCACACCATCGTTGCAATAATTAAGAAGTTTAAAGTGACAGATGTGAAGAATCAGCCTGGAATAGAACCTCATTGACTCCACTCACCTTGAGGAGGATGGTTCAAACGGCAGAGCAGAGGCGTAGCCAGAGGGGGGGCACAGACATGTCACTTTATGACAATAATTAGTCCTGACTGGTTCTCAATCATTTTCCTTTATTGACGCGTTTTCCAATTATCGTAATTTGCAACTGAAGACACGGTTTCTCTCCATATGCGATCTAACAGCGATTAAATCATGGGCTAAATTCAGTACAGTTGCGGAACAAGAACAGAGAATTGGGTTGCACAAAACACCCATTTAAAACCATTATTAGTCCTGATCTGTTCTCAGTCATTTACATCACAGAAGGTTCACTCCGAGAGCACTCCACACTTAACAGGTGCTGCTTGTTCTCCCCGATTAGGTAAGACGATAATCATTCATCTGGACGCGTATTTGCTGTATTTAAATCAACGTTATTCAAAATGGCATACCAGTCAACTCTCACGCAAATAGCTGGAGCCGGACGCTTTTTATAGCCTATTGAACTGCCGAGTGCCACTTTTTTTATCAACCCACACAATACCGAAAGTGAAAGTCCGCGTTTCATTGGAACGCGGACCAGTTCAATCAAAGCAAAGCATTGGCCTATTAATAAGTAAATTATTTTGCTGTACTGAATGTAGCCCATGATTTCATCGCTGTTAGATCGCATATGGAGAGGAACCATGTCTTCAGTTGCCAATTACGATAATTGGAAAACGCGTCAATAAAGGAAAATGATTGAGGACAAGCCAGGACTAATTGCTGTCATAAAAGGACGTGTCTTTGCCCCCCCACTGGCTACGCCACTGCGGCAGAGGAATCTCCAAGGATCACAGCTGAAGAATGTGAGAGGTTGGTTGAGTCTCGATATCAGAAAGGCCTGAAAACTACCATCAGACACCACCTACATCACCAGTTGTTTAAGGAGGTTCCAAAAAAAGTAACTACTGTCAATCAAGTACAAACTGAAGCACCTATAGTTTACAAAACATTAATGGGACTATCAATGTGACCAGTTGATATGATCAGATGAGACCAAAAAAATGCATTTGGCATCAAACATCAAAGGAGGGTTTCGTGTAGACAGAAAGCTAACCATACAGAAGAGCACCTCACACTCTCCATGAGGTATGGTGGGACAGTTTTTATTTCCAAGGGCCCTGGACTTCTTGCTAGGATGAATGGTATTATGGACTCCATCAAATACCTGTAGTAATGAAATGAAAACCTAACAACCTCTGGCTGGAGGCTTAAAAGAGCCCATGATTGGACCTTCCCCCTAAAAATCTACACAAAAATGGTTCACCAACTGCAGAATAAAGGTTTCGCCATGGCCATTGCAGTCTCATGACCTGAACTCCATAGAAGATCTGCAGGATTAGTTGAGGAGGGGAGTTCACAAGCATCAACCTCAGAATCTGAAGGAAGTGGATAGATTCTGTATGGAGGAATGTTCTCAGATTCTGTGCTGTGTGTTCACCGACCTCATCATGCATTGGAGAAGAGGACTGTTACCTTTGCAAAGGAAGGCTGCATGCCAATAATTATAACATACAGTTTCGAGAAAAAATTTGTTTCATCGTAAGAATAAAATGTTTCTTTCCATTTTTACTGTACTTTAATGAAAGGTTACAAACACATTTTGTTTACATATTGTTTGGCTCATTTTTACTGAGTGGTCCCAATAATTCTTAAGGGCACTGTATAAAGGGAAAGCTGGCAATTGCATGCTATAGAGTACCAGTCAAAAGTTTGGATACACTTTGCTAATGTCACAGAATTCTGATTTTAGAAAAATTTAAACGGCTTAACTTCTCTTTATAATCTCAAATGGAATCTGGTAAGAGGTAAACTGTCCGAAGTTAAAGTTAAAGGAAAATAATTTACTTGTTTGAGTAGTGTCCAAAATTTTGGAATGTTTGAAGAAAAGCCATATTTTTGCAAAGCTGGGACTTATTGGGTGACAGGGTCAATGAGAAGCAAACTACAAGTGTAGCACATCTTTGTTAACTTGGACAACCACTCAGCTGCAAACTTAACTTTAGCCACATGACTGTCCTTGTAAAAAAAAAAATACTTACTGTACTTACTGTATATGTTGTGCATTGATCTACTGAACTGATTATTTGAATAAACCCCTCAAACAAAATGCATAGCTCATTTCTGTCTCTTTGTTAGGTAACTTTGTTTTACAACTGCCGCCCCGCGACCAGAACATTTCGCTCTACTAGCTCAAACTTTTTCTTCCTCTTTGTGCTTCTCTTTGGCTGGATTCTGGCTTGTTTGACTCTGCTGTACAGCGTGGCAGTGTGAGTATCTGCTTTTGTGTTCACCTAGAGTTACAGTTTCAGGCTCCTTTCATCCTGTAACACAATTAGCTGACCTGTATAACATCACCTGTTTCACATCACCTTATTATTGCCACTTGTCACATCACTTTTCGTCTTGAATTATCTCTGCGCAACTCTTTCGGATTCCGCTGAATTCACAAGTAAAGCCTCAAATATTGTGATGTGGTGTTTTTAATATAGGAGAGGGTGAATGGACTTATTAAATTGCTATTTTTGTTCAATTTGTATTTCCCATGATGCGCCAATTTTTTCGAAATTGGGGTTGTTTTATAATGGCACTGTAATGTCATCATATGTTCTGCAGAATTCCTACGTCATTGAGCTGTGGCCCCTTTCGCTCTCTTTCAACGATGTGGAGTGTGGTCCCCAATTCCTTTAATTCACTCTCTGAGACCACCCGAGAGTTCCTTTTCTTCATAGGTTCCCAGGCCTTCTCCGTTCCTCTCTTCCTCCTCTCCTGGTTAGTGACATGTGCTGCTACTCTTTCTCTGTCAGGAAATTATGTACGACGCATATATGTGACTATAATTTGTTCTCCCTTTATCAGTCTGTTAATTATACTGACATTGCTAAAATACAGAAGTTATATGAAAACAAATGAAGTTTCCGTACTGAATGATTTTAAGGTAATGTCAGTCAAAGTCACTTTATCATTATAAACTTGTTTGTATTTTCTGAATATAATGTTATTCAAACGATATGAAGTGCACAAATGGGAGAGACCAAGCTGAAGATCACAGATTTTTCTGTGGGCTGAGCAGCATCCTTCCTGAGTCTTGCCTTTGGTGAACATGGCCTTGGTTTAAGATCACTGAATGTTTTTTTTCACATCCAAGTCTTTTCTCTGGACAGTGTGGTACTGGCTTATTTCGCTGCTCTGGCCTCACTCTATGGACAAAGTGTTTCACTCCTAAGAGCACAACTTAAATTGGTGAGTTATTAACAGAGGGCCACTGAAGCTCACAATGTGACCAGTGCTGGCCCTACACTCTGGAACAACCTCCCACCTGCCCTACGTCAATGCACTTCGCTTTCCACTTTCAAATCTATGCTAAAAACGCACCTTTTTACCCTGGCTTTTACCTCCTACTCTTAACTGTCCCCTCCATCTCATCCTCTCCCCTTGTTTATTCTCATTTCTTTCTTACACTATTTCAACCTGTTCAGTGTGATCCTCTGCTAGTTCATATGGCTCTGCTTTGGTGTTTTGTTTTGTGCTGAAAGTAGTCTTTTATCAAGTCCACATTGTTCCTATATGTTTCTTTTAGGACCGTTTTATTCTTGCTATAATTGTACAATGTCCTTGGGTGACTTGAAAGGCACTTAAAATAAAATGTATTATTATTATTATTATTTATTATTACTACTAATACTATGTGGGGAAATTGATCTGGAGAGTGGCGGAAAATTAATTTATATTCATAATTTTTATTTTATGAAATTAGTTAAACATCATGAAATGATTTTGTTTTAAAATATAGTCATATAGTGATATACACTTCATATAGTTGATGTAAACAAAAATAAAACGACTTGATTCAGATTTTAAAAAATTTCTTTTGAAAACAGGAAGGACGTGACAAAAAATTCTTGGTAAAGCAGATTAAGGAACTGAGTTCAGTGATCAAAAGATGAGAAGATAACTTTTGAGTGGTCATCCGCTACAAAGACTGAAAATACTGATGCACATTTGGAATCATCTCCAGCACAAGCACTTCTGACAGCGCTGAAGGGTAATTTTTTCCGAGTGAGCAAAAGCTGGTATCTCAGCTTCTGGAGCAGTAGGAATCTAGGTTGAGAGCTGTTTCAGTGGAAGCAGTTGGCCCCAGTGTACCACAGGTTTGAAGTGAATACAGCCTGACTATATCCTAGTTGTCGTGAAAACACTGATGTATCAACCGCTTTTCATATAATCTGGTTATCAGCTGAATGGCTTTGATGGCTGATCTTTCTCCAACTTTTCATCATAACAATGTCCACTTGGTTTACTTAGTGACACTCATAAATGATAATTTAAAACCACCAAAGGGCTGTAATGTAAACTATACCCACTTTATTATCAGAATCTATACCTCTTTTCTCAGTTTGATTCCTACAATATTTGTCATAATAGGGGAAAAATCTGCTCTGAAGTTGATTTAGTTTGACCACCACTGTGGACATGTCATTTAAATGTATCCACTTCAATTATATTGTATATATTGCATATAATAGATGACATCTATTTTAGTTTAATCATATACTGACAGGAATATGCAACAGCTGGAAATATATTTATTTTTGACAAGTAAAAAGTTACTCACAGTTTTCATGGAGAACCAAGTAGTACTTTGGTCAATCTGTGGTTTTCTTTGTCTGTTTTGCATGTTATTTAATTTAGTGTGGGATTAGTCAGGGGCCTATGCTTGAACTGCATAGAGACAGAGGACAGTTAACTGGTCATATCATTGTCATAGAGTACTAAAGTGATTACGTCACCGCTACTTAGCTTCTGGTGTCGGAAGTAAAATCCCTATGGGAATTTATAATGGGGTTTGGACACTTTCCAGCATTGCTCGAACTCGTATTAATTTTAAGAGCCGCCTCGCTCCGAGATTAGCCTACAGGGTATACAGATATAAATGATCACATCAAATTTGCAGTTTATTGCCAAAAATTATATGCTTTTGCACTTGTAGTCCAGTTTGTAGTCCACTTCTCCGGACTACATATCCACTACACAAGTGGGCGAGTACCCCGTGATTTGTTCCAAGCCAATGAGGTACCTCAGTTTCAGCAAACGTTCATAACGTACCACAACGGTAGTCGATCAGTGCCCGAAAGTGCCGCATGCCCATGCGCCCGTTCCCACATAGCGGGCTACTATTAGCTGGCTACATACCTAGAAATGAATGAATCACAATGAATAGTTATTTTGCCATTTAGCTAGCTAGCATTAAGCAACGCTAGCGAACCACCAAGCTAGCCAGCTAGTGAGCTTATTACATCTTGTGCACATACCTAAACTGGTAGAAACAGTAAATGGTTAGTTGACCGTCACTTGCTGTTATTTAGCAAGCTAGCTACCATGATTATTCAATAAGCGAGCTAGCTAAGTAAATAAAACCAGTGAAGAGCCATTATTTGGCTACTCAGCTAGCGTTGAGCTGCGAGCATTTCACAAGCTGGCATTTAACCAAATGCGCCAAATATGAAGTCAGCCAACTACCGAAGTGGGTAAACCAGCTTGCTGGCTAAGTTAGCCTGCTGACAGCTAGTTCTCTGTCAGTTATGCGTTGACAAGGATGATTAGCTTATTCGCAGACTAGTTTTTAAGTAAACAAACGTTGGCCAAAGATGCCTGGCGATTAAAGTAAATTGGCGCTAATTGTAAAACTTGATACTAGCAAGGAAAGCGTAACCAAGCAGACCATAGAGTCGCTCACTAATTAAGCAAACAAACGGCTGTGGCAAGGTGCTGGAAAATTCGAGACGGGAGACGCATTCTGAACTCCTTCAGCCCAGGAAACAGGAGGATCATGGGATGTGTAGTTTTTAGACTACATAGAGGATTAGCATAGTGGCGAAAAATTAAAATGATTTGAAAAATAGCTGATTCCGGTCGAGAAAAATTATATTTGTTTTTAGTCGGAAATATAATGCAAAATCTCAAAAAAGATGGAGGCTTGAAAACAATGGGAAGTGATTCAAAAGTGAACTGAAAAAACAGTCTATGGGTAAAATGAATGAGAAATTTTACTTCCGACACCAGCGTGACGTCATCACTTTATCATGTTTAGATTTTGAATTGAATGGATTTGTTTCTGATGCATGCATTTCCAAGCCTAATTATCTCAAAAAGGACTGTGTGTGATTAAAATATCAGCAGAAGTAACTGGAATGGAATTGTTTCAATTGAGTGTCTGATGATGAGAATCCTGTGCGATTCTTCTGATTTTTTCTTTCTTGTTTATTTTTTTAATACCAGAGAGAATCAAATAATGTCTATCATGTTTTGCTTTATTTACCTCTGTTTATTTAGGTTTTACTGTATGTCATATGACTTGACTATCTAAGTGCGCACAGATTAATGGTTAGTTAAGAACCACACTTATGTTATGCAGTCTGCTAATTTTTGAAATAAAATGTGTCACTGCTTGTCTAATATAGCCTGAGGAACAGCCTAAGCATTACTGTTGTGCCTTTAGCAAACATATCTGCCCAATAATAATGTGTACTTTAAAAAAAATTGCATCATTTACTATAATAGTACGGGACTTTTTGTGGAAAAAAAATCACTCAGTGCTTTATAACTCAACAGTATGTCTAATTTTGTTTTGTCATAACCCATACAATTTGTGCATACTTTTGTTTGACACAGTCATCACATCCTAGTGAATCATTAGTTGATTTTGTACGTCATGGCACCTTGTGTAAATATGCAAGTACTAAATAATAAAATCTGAAATGCCAAAAGGTATGTAAAATAACGATGGATTGCATGTTTGCCCTGTCCATATGCATAAAATATACCAGCTTCTGGAATTTGCTGTACTATTTTCCCCACTATAAATAAATTAATAAATAACCATCCATAACTCCGCCTGGAAATAGTTTATTCGGGAGTTAAAGACACTGTATGACTCCCTTATCGACACCACTTGCACGATTCAAGATATACTTTATTGAACGCCGTGGGGTAATTTGTTGTTTTCACCTTAACCTATCCTATTAAGGAGCAGCGGGCAGCCACAGAAGAGTGAGGACCAACACCAGTTCTAAACCCAGTCCTTTGGTCAGGGGCACCGTGAGGACTGTTCCTATAATGCACGTCTTCCTAAGTGGGGGGAAACTGGAGTACCTGGAGGAAACCCACTCGAACACAGAGAGAACATGAAAAATTCACGGTGGGAGGCCCTGGCCGGCCAGGGTTTGAACCTGTTACTCCCTTATTGTGAGGCAGTGGAGGTGCAAATCTTTGAGCAGCCATGTTGCACTCATGTATTGATTACAAACAAGAGTACATTTTCATAAATTCACCACACGACCTGATTCGCATGTATCAAGTTCACAACATTAAATTGTAGTTTGAAATGCGGAATAGGCCAAATGATGATGATGGTGATATCTTTATTGACGGACTCAGAGTCCAAAGAAATTAAAAACAAACATAACAGAACAGACAACACTCAACAAGCTCTACAAACAAGGATAGGCACACAGGAGTGTAGCCCTCAGTTAAAAAACATGCAATTCTTGTAGCCAATATTTCCAGAACATTGAGGTGTATCGAAGATCACTCAAAGTAGGATCATTCAGCGACATTATAATCCCATTGTTGGATCTCTTAATATTACACATGAATTTATAAATAAAATTCCTTAACAATGCATGAAATGTGGGAATATTAGCAGTGACAAACATAAAACTCGCACTCTCCCACCTAGGATATTTTAGCAAGATTCGGAGAGCATCATTATATGCAACCTTGATCTTATTCATTTTCCCTTTGCTATAGTTGCGCCATAGGTGTGGTGAATACAGAGGTGTACAGTAGGCTCTAAAGAGTTCAATTTTTACAGTATCTGAACACATACAAAATTTGCGAGCAAGCATATTTGCTTGAGCACATAGCTTGCTGCACTGGCGTTGCACATCATCATCATCACTTAGATCATCTCGGATAATATGCCCCAGGTATTTAACCTGGGTTACAATATTAAGTTCTTGTTTGGACAGATAAAAAGAGGGAAACATTTGCTTTTGATCCTCCTTAGTTTTGGCTATCATTACCACACTTTTCTTAGGGTTAAATTGGATGTCATATTGCACTCCATATTCAGAATATACCTTAAGTAGTTGCTGTAGACCAGCACTATAAGGTGACATTACAACCAGGTCATCTGCATACATTAGATGGTTAATGAGCCTGTTGCCCACTATACATCCAGTCTTACAGTCATGTAGTTTCAGTGACAATTCATCCATATATAGATTGAAGAGCACCGGTGACAATATCCTCCCCTGTCTTACTCAATTGGTGACAGGAAAGCTTGTTGATAAAGTCTTCGCCCATCTAACCTGCATGGTTTGTTTGGTATACCAGTAATGCAAGATTCGTATTAAGTATGGAGGAACCCCTCGCTCTTGCAGTTGATACACATTTTGCCATGGTTGATGCGGTCATAAGCTTTAGATGCATCTAAAAAGCACAAAAAACACAGTTGTGTTGTGCCTCTTATATTTAGACACTACTTCTTTTAATGTGTAAACACACAAGTCTGTGCCATGCCCATTTTTAAAACCAAATTGGTTTTCAGAAGTCATTAGGTATTCTTGGAGTTTGTCTAATAAAATCCGCTCTAGCACTTCAGATTATATACTTGCTAGGGCAATTGGTCTGTAATTATCTATACTTGATGCTTTACATGTTTTATCTTTAATAATTGGCACTAAAATTATGGAGAATATGGAGTCAGGCAATATGCCATGTGATAAGAAGCCTGAAAAACAAATAGCAAGCAGCACAAATAGTCTGTTGCTTGTATACTTCAGGTGTTCAGCTGTTATCAAATCAAAACCACACAATTTTTTCACTGCCAATTTCCCAACAGCGTTGCACACTTCATCTGGTTTAATCACCACACCATTATTAGCATCAATTTTACAAATATTAAAATCAGCACTCCGAACACAGTTGAAAAGCTTGCTGTAATGCTTTCCCCATAACTCAGCAATGTTTTTATCTCCAGAAATCCCATCAATGTTAGATGACAGGTAGACCTGTGTTGAAAAAATCGATTCTCCGATTCTGGATCGATTCTCATTTTAATTCCTAAAGATCGATTCGTACGTCCAAAGATCGGTCTTTTAGTATAGCCTATATATTTTTCCCGCCACAAATTGATTCCCGTTAATTCTGAGTCATTGCGCAATCGCCGGCTGTTGATAATGTATGCGCACCTTAAAACAAAAACGGAAAAAAAATGAGAAATACTTGAGGACGCGGAACTTGCGCAATAACAGTGCCATGCACCCCACGCCATAGTGTTACCCAGCCGCCCGTCTCCACGTCTTTGAGACGGGCAATGTTTACTTGAGACGGGTAAGTCCGATTTGAGACGGGTCCGGCCGTTTCCAGCATTAAATTGCCTATATGTGAGTCGGGCGAGCATTTGTACAGATAACAATGGTTGTCCCGAAAATCTACGGAGTCGATTTGACTTCAATTCTTGAGTGAACTGAAGTGTGGCAGGCCGTGCGCGAAATTGGGTTCAAATATAAACTTATTAACATATGACCAATCCGCGCACTTCTGTCTCATCTGTGCCCAACACATTGGCGCCATAGCCATGTCTCGTAGCGTGTGTGCGCAACTGGGCATTGTCCACTTGTACAAGAGTTGTTTTTGAGGTAGAATAGCGCTTATATTGATAACGTAGATGTCCAAGAGCATTTTGTTCACTGTTATGTGTTTCAAAACGCTCTGCCTTGTACTGATTTGTTAGATTCAATACCTCTTTCGAAGCCCCTTCAAGTAGTTTTTAGACAGTGGCTATTCTTACGTAACTGTAATCCATTGCAAGCAGGCTATTCTTTCGCGACTCCCGTTCGGACATGTGCAGATTGAAATTGTATGACTTCGAATTTTTGTCAATCAGGTCAATTTGGCGGCCGAGCTTGTACAAGGGGCCGAAGGGTTAAGCCCGTACCCATGGCACCGGTAAATTGAAATCTCGTCCCCGGGGCTTCTATACTGAGCAACAAAAGAAAAGCAAATTAGCTAGTTAGTTAATGTAGTACTCTTATGATTACTCGGTAAAGTGACGCAAAAACAAAAGAAATGTTTGATGAAAAAAGAGTGTAAATGTGCACGCCGCTTAGTAATAAATTTGATTTTTTCTATAATAATTACGGCATAAACTTATTTTTTCTGGTCTGTCTTTCATTAACTTGCGTTTCTTTTGTTGCTCAGTATACTTGCCTCACCAAGGTTGGGCAATCTCTTGGTAGCATCTGGAACTAGGCCGTTAATCAGATAGGAGAACTCCGGTAAAAATAGCTATACATATCATTACGTGAGCATCAGTCACGCAAACCATCAACGTGTCTAGCTATTCTTTACGGAGAACAAGGTAAGAAAATTATCGAAGTCCGGCAATTTCAATCTGCGCATGTCTTACAGAAAGTCACGTAAGAATAGCCTGCCTGCAATGGATTACAGTCACGTAAGAATAGCCACTGTCTTTAAAATCCCCCCCATCATTCTAAACCCCCTTCTCACTCATAAAAACCCCCCAAAAATATTTGTGCCCCCTTTCAAAATCATTCTGGCCAAAATAGAAAAAAAACAAAAAAAGTGGAGGTTGTGTATGGTACTCATGCCCACATTACATCCATGCAAAAACTTCGGTATGAGTGGCTTTCTGAAAGTATTAGCCAAAGCTAGCTAGTATCCTATAGCTACACGTTATCGTTACACAGCTAAGCAAGCTGTAGTCGGCCACAAACGATGACTGTACATTTATAAACCAACATTGGCAGGATTAAAAACCATTAACAGGACTACACGAGACTGATAAAACTGCATAACTACTACAGAGTAAGACAAATCTTACCTGTCCTGTAGCAGCAAGGCTAGCTGTGCATCGCTTTTTAGACCCTTTGGTTCCTTCAATTTTCTCCACCTATTGGAAGTGGCACTGATATAAATACCGCTGTTGGCCATCTCACGTTTTTTCCTCCGTAATTCTATTTGTTCCTCTACTGTTCTTTGGCGCTTTGGCTGTTTATTTGTGTACGCAATCACTCGTAGCGCTTGGATTGGAAGCGTCATCTGTTCCGCCATTGCCAAAAACACAGATTTTTCTTCTTCTAATGATTTTCCAGATGCTGTGTACTGACAACAGATTCAGCTCTCTGCGTGTTCACAAGCAGAGAGGACCGCCTCTTTATGACGTTATCTCACCGAATTGGAAAGAGGCAGTGGGTGACTCCAGAATTTTATTTACTGCTTTATTGTAGATGACAATGACTGCGAGACCTGTGTTATGGACCAGATACTCGAAACAAATGATCTCTGTCAGAATGTGGAGCTATTTAACACTTTTTTTTAAAACAAAAACATCACTTACAGCAGCTTTAACTTAGCTAGCGGCTTAGGTAGTTATGAGCATGTAATTTTCCGATTAAACCTTTGCTCGTTAATATTTGGGGAGCTGTCTGATCATCATTCTTTGCAATCAGTAGTGATTAATGTTGTGTAGAAGAGCTGATTAGCTACACGAAGTTTGTCCTTGCAAGAAAATTTAGAGCAGAAGTTGGCTAATAAGTTAGATGCCAAGCTGGCTAAGTTAGCTAGCTAATAACTAACACTATCTGGCTTGAGTAGATAACATCCTGACTGTAACTTGAAGTAAGTTAGCCAGCTAGCCGGTCTAGTAAAGTTAACCATAAGGAATGCAGTGAAAGCAGGCTGTTTTCACAACAGACAAAAGAGTGGCAACTGAATGTTTATAGTGAGCTAGCAACTTGATTGACTGTGAATTAAGAAATCGTCACTGTTACAAACGGAATGACCGTGCCTAAATGATTGAGTAGCAAAGTGATTGAGTTATTTCAATGCTAGCACATAATAGGAATTGCCATTAAGGCACTAATGGAAATTAGCAATGCCGACACATAGTGGGAATTGCCATTAAGCCGCTAAAAGAACGTATCATCACGATTGCGATAATATTAGCAGTCAACCCATGTTCCAGCTTGGTTTTGACCAAGCTGGCCAGTATTGTTTAGCCAGGGGTAATGAAGAAGACGTGTTGATGGGAACAAATTGAGTGAATTCAGTTAATAGTGCTGCCATTTCAATAAATTGAATGTTAGCCAGCTAAAGGTTGCTACCATCCAGATGCTAGCCGCAGATCAATTTTAATGTTAGAGAATGAATTCCAAATGCGTGAATGCCTGCTGAATTTCTTTAAGAATGTAACCACCGTCCTTGCTTAGCCAGCAGATGCAACTTTTCCATACTCATTGTGTAGTTTAATAACTAGCTAGCTACTTCTGTCATTTTCAGACTTGACAGCAAAGACGGAAAAACGTAGCTTCCATCTATCGGTCTCAGAGTCGCCAGGTCTGTGCGACAAAACCAGCCCAATGCCAATCAAAACCAGCCCAAAATTATCCCAAGAGCCAATAAAGCCAAAGTTGGGTGGGGCTGTGGTGCTGCCTGTGTGTGTTTGTGTGTGTTAGACGCTATACAGTCCATCGTGTGATGGTGTCGTGTAAAATCTGGTCCCCCCATGAATTCTGGTCTCCCCACATGATTTTTTTGCATATTATGCGTCAATTTGTGTGAAATCGTGTGGCTCATCGACGTGATTTGCGTAGTAACAAAGTGTTATCAGAAATAAATAAGCCAATTCATAGCATTTAAACGCAATGATTAGTTCAGACGTTAGTGGAAGTTATCGAGCTAGCTAGCTTGCTAATAAGGCCACAGTTAGCTTTTACTGTAACAACTGCTAGCTAGCCAGCTAAAGTGATAACAAACTCTTTAATGAACAACTAGCACACCAGTGTAGCGAGCTAGTCAGCTAGCTTGCTAATAAGGTTACAGTTATCTTCTACTGTAATAACTGCTAGCTAGCTAGCTTAAGTGATAAACTCTTTGTTATAGCGAGTACCCCAGCATAGCGAGTTTGCTAATAAGGCTACAATATACCACATGCACGCAGCCGCAATTAAATTAATGCTACGCTATTTCAACAATGAGCCATACGATAATCTTGCAAGACACGTCATTTGACGTGCATTATGTGATGGAAGTCGCAGGGGAGACCAGATTTTTTTTTTTGGGGGGGTGAGATCTTTCACGACAACGACACAGAGGGTCCACATGTGTCTGTGAGCATGTGTATTTTGTTATGTGACATATTCTATGTTTACCTGATTGTCAATTTGGTTGGATTTGAGCGTTGACACAGTAGTTTATTTGAGATATTAATTTTACTATTCATTTACTTAACCTCAAGAAGAGGTCCACTAAACCCGCGAACAAAAAATTCTACCCGCGACATCACCCCAAACAGTAGCTCCATTAAGCGGGAAAACCCTGTGGAAAGCCGCGGACCTGGCAACCCTGATCGGTCTCACGCCTCACACTGCGCAAGCAACTGTCAAACTGGCTGCTGAAAGACTAAGCACAGAGAGCGTGCGCTAAGGGCAACGCCCACTTCAGGAGTCCGGAACGACTGAAAAAAGTCCCATTCATTTTCAAGTTTTCCTCAGTCTTGTTAGTAAGGAAAATCCTTGGAAGATACCAAAGATACTGGTGCTAGAGGCTCCAGTATCTTTCCCAGTACGTTTCGAAATAAATAGGCGGGCTTTCGTTTTTGAATGGCTGTAACTTTCGCCAATGGAATCATAAGCTGAATAATTGATAGCCATGTTCACCAATCACCTCGAAGCATGGAACAGGCATTGTTCCGGTTGTAGCACTACCCCGTATGCAGGGCGAGCAGGAAGCCAGTTAGTGGAAAACACGAACGGATTTTGTGCTGTAAGGGGATGCGATCTGTTGTGTAGCAGCATGTGGGTCAATATTAGAAAAGCAGAGCTTACCGGAAGTTTATGCTGAGTCGCATGTAACAGTTCCCCCCCACTACTTTCTCTTTATTTACAATGAATATTTTACCAAAGAAAAGCTGGCATGTTCGTAATAAGGACAACATTGCCCGTGTGCGTCGGGACGAAGCCCAGGCAGCAGAGGAAGAACGTGAGGTTCGGCGTCGGGTAGAGAGAGCAGAGCAAGAGGTAACCCAGGAATATTCTTTTTCAGAATTCTGTTTTATCTCATTGGTTAATGAACGCTCATAGAGACATACCAGGTCATTGATAACACGGTGTCACGTAAACAGATCATCTTTGGCTTGCAACGAAATTTCAAAACGATTTCCCTATTTTTGTGCTATTTTTAACTATAATTTAGGTGCCATGAATTGTGTTCGTTTGTAACTTTGAGTTAAGAAAAAGCTGCCGACAATGATGCTCCTTCCCATTAGTTATGCTTTTCAGTCGCGTGGATCCTGTAAATTATTATGTGAAATTGTCTTGCTTTGTCCTCTGTGCAGTTTAGAATTGACATTACTGCACATAAAATGGTTGACTTAAGATTTCTGTATGTAAGCCCTGATTCTGTAAAGAGGTCATCCACTGACAAATGTATTTTTCTAACTTCTCTAAATCTTCCGTTTTTACTTATTGGCGCACATAGTAACTCTTACCGGTGTTGTGCGAAAGAAAATACTGCCCACGCAGTTGCAGCCCCCTGCAAATTTAGCAAATCTTACTTATGCGGCCTTCCTCTTGGCTGAGGAATTGGGCTGTTCAGCAAATTCAGTTTACAAAATACTGGCGAAGAATTTTACTTTCTGTAGCCACTTCGGTTTCGCACTCATGGTTATTAGTGGTACTTATTGCAATTTCCTTTTCCATAGTATGAGTTGTTGAAGTCATTTTTATTTCTGATGATTATGAGAGCAGGTGCTGTCTTGTTTCATTGTCAGGCAAGGACTGCATATTTGAGACGGAAGTCACAAGCTGCTCGTAATGGACAAGGATTGGAAGCAGTGGAGGAAGAGCGTCTGGAGATTGGAAAGGAACACCTGAATCTGTTTCCTGTAGAGGAAGCTGGCGAGAAGAGGGGAAATGAGGATTATCTTAAAGAGAAAAGAGATGAAAAGGTAACCTGCTATTAGTGACTTTTCGACTACACTCTGACCTGTCAGCTTCCTTTTGTACGCCTGTCATCACATAATTTTACATTCACTCCTTCACATACTTAAACCTTTGCCTCCTCAAAATCTGACTATGGCCACTGGTCCACAGTGTGAGGACGAGTAGTATGGTGTAAGTTGGCCTCTGGCTTGTGGGGAAAAGGCATTAGAGCTGTATACACATTTTTGGCTCAGTGTGTTACGTGAGTATCAGCAGCACTCCTTTTACTTCTGAAGAGTAAATTTGTAATGGAACTTGGTGAAAAGTTACTGAATTTAGAATATATTATGAAATTTAAGATGTATTGTTATGAGACATTTTATGCATATATATGTACTGATTTATGTTTGTATACAAGTGGGTTCTACAGCTGTGCATGGAGTCAGTTGGTAACTGTCTCTGTTTTTGATGTTTCATATTCTTTTTTTTGAGCAAATTTATCTTTGTGTGTAATACAGCAGTGCCAGTGACTAAGGGTACTTGAAGAAATGTATGAATTGAATTCATGAAACATGCCGAACCCCATGAAGGCTGCTGTTCAATGTAGTGCCCTATAATGCTGAGTACCACTTGCAAATGATGTTGGAATGTGTGCGATTCTAATCATTTTCCCGTTAATATACTTAAAATACTTAGCTCTGTCATGAAGATATTTTTAGTGGCGACCTAATTTCTTCCTTCGTAGAACGCACCTCATTTCACTTGACGATAACACATTTTTTCTCGCACTTTGATTTGAAAGGATACAATGACTTTGAAGTGCAGATTATCCCTTAATTTGCGTGTTTTCATCCATGTCAGATGAACTGTTAATGAATGATGGCACCTTTCATGCATAGTTCCCCCCCACCAATTTCTGGTCACGTAAAAAAATATAGGACAGTTGAACATGATGTCGAATAAAGTAATAATTTTTAATATTTGGTCACGTATCCTTTGCATACATTGACTGCTTTAAGTGTGTGATGTACAGATATCACCAGATGTTGTGGGTGTCCTCCCTGACTTTGCTCTGCCTTTCCTGTAGAGCCGTAATCTTCAGTTCCTGCCGTTTACCAGGGGCTTTTAGCCTTAGTCTCCTCTTTATCATTTGAAATGCTTGCTGGATTGGATTCAGATCTGGTGATTGAATTGACCAACAGAACCTAAATGGCAAAAAATCTGTCACTGTCCAATAAATTATGGTGCTTACTGTATAATTTGAGTTGCATAATAGATTCACTTGCTGTGTTTTTTATGTCTACCCCCGGTTTACCGTGTGTGTCTGCATTCCCACCATTTCCAAACCATAATTGAGAAACTGTTCGGTATATTTCCATGAAAATTTGCGTCAGGTTGTGCAGATGTGCCTTTTGCTATATAGAGGTTATTAACTTCTCTTGTTTATTCCTAAATGTCTGCGAACATCAATGAGGGCCGGCTGAGTTGGGACGGGGGGAGTGATTTGTTTTTTGCCTTAACCCTATTCATATGTTTCTTTTTTTTATTTTACCTACGTTGCCCGTGTTTTGGGGTCCAATGGACCCCAAGCTTGTTTTCCTACCATTTTCCTGACAAATGTGTTGCACATGAAAAATCATTTCTCACTTATTACTGTTGGATCTTGTGATTATAATACAAATCCATGTAACAATATAATCTCCATTTTGAGGGCACAGTTCGGATTTTTATATGAAACCTTCAAAATTTAAGTCACAAGAAAATCACCTACTTTTATTATTTTGAATAACTTTTTGTTTATTATTTGATTGGTGAGCTGTAAAAAGTATTGAATACATGGGAAAGTGCCAAACTTGGAAATCTGTCAAATGGAATATTTTGATGCAGGGAAACATTCTGTTTGGAACACAATAAAAAACACTTTTTTTCAAATCACTTTTTATGACAAATATTTAGATTGAATCCAAATGTCTAGATTCCAAGGATTCTAAAAATATAAGCTTTTTTTTTGTATGACTACCGATTACCGAGATATTGAGCTTTGAAAACGTTCCAAATACCTCCAAAACGTTCCAAATGTCACCAAAACGTTCCAAATGTTCTAAATCATGGTAATTTGGAACATTTGGAATATTTTTTTTCTAGAATTCAACATTTCAGTGACAAGTAATCCCCATGAAAACATCTCCACTGTTTTCATTATGTTTGGGATATTTTATTTGGCTTTTTCCATGACAAAATTACCTCTAAATAGGCAAGTTCTGCTCTGGGGTCCATTGGACCCCAAAGCCTTTTTCATGGCTGCTGAAGGAACCGCTTTGTTGAATTGACCGGGTTTTTTGGAGAAAGTGTAAAACTAGTTGCCTGAGGATTACATGAAAGAAAAACGTGGTATATTCTCATCCGACAAAGATATGCCATTTTAAATTGTTCCGGGGTCCATTGGACCCCCAAAACACAGGAATAGGGTTAAAAACACTCTCTAGTTTTTTTTTTTCTTTTTTTTTTTTTACTTATTGTTTTGTCTGCAGCGTGCTATTTTATGTTATGTCGAAGCGTGGAGAAAGCAATCTAGTGCAAAATGTCATAAATAAACAATGCTATACGCATTAGTGAATGGAGTAGTGAGCAGCCATCAGATAGAATACAAAGCTGTGGTCAGCTGTTATGACATCTGGAAGAGGTTCCCCATTTTGGCAGTTTTAATGTCCAGCTATGGCACCAGTGCCTAGTGCCTTTTAATGGCCCATCTGTCATTTTTTGTCCTTGCCAGTCCTGGCTGTGCCCTCAGGGGGGTGCAGAATTGCCCATAGTGCCACCCTAGAAGGAATGGTCTATGCAAGCATGACTTCCTGTCCCCTTGTAACAGCAAATCTGGTGGCCAGTCATGCGCTTTCTGACAGTGATGGCTGGTCCTCGGAATTCATGACTATGCAGGGCCACTGGTGGACTGCAGCTACTGGCAGCTGCACCACTGACTTGCTCTCCTTGATTCTGGGCAGAAACGGGCTTACAGGTGGTGTTACACGTGTCTAATGGGGGCAAAAATGAGAGATGAAAAATGCTCTCAGAAAGGCATGATGATGCCAGTGTCCCCTGCCAGGGCAGCACTCATTATAAAGCCACTTTAGTGTGTATTCGTGCTGATGCATATACTGACACATTGCATTGCACAAACATATTGTAGATGTGGGATGGCAGGGTGCTCTTTTATGGTGAAAGCTTGATATGAATGTGTAGTTATCACCTGTTTAAATGTGTTAAGTCTATTCTTGCCTCGTCATCTGATGGCAACAGTGGTATCCCTGACAGTGAATTGGTCTTGGCTACACACTTGCTTTGGCTTAAGTGTTTCATTTTTTTCCTTTGCTTAAATTTACTTGTATATATTTTACTCTTGTGCAACGTTCTTTTAAAAAAATTGGTCTTGACTTCTTTTGTGTTTATGTAAAGTTTGCCCATAAAAAATGCAGGCTAACTGTCTGTGCTAAGGAATAAGCCAGATGTACACATTAAATTAGGCCCTATGGCACTAGCACACATTAAAATTTGTATTTTTATATTTACCCACACATTTTCAGTACGGTTTTTAATGAACTTTTGTACAGTGGGGTCCCTTCGACTTCATTCATGATTTTTGTGGCCTGTCCTAGTGGCTGTTCAACTGAGTTTCCTAGGTGAAAGAGATATTTGCAGGAAAGAATCTTAATTGTGTCCTTGTCCTGTGATTAGGAGCGTCAGGAGCGTGCAATTGGCCTGCTGGTGTCCTTGGGTCCTGCCCCTGGAACTGAAGCTACTCCCTGGTACCTTAAAGATAGGGTATGTAAAGAAGAAAAAGATGAACGGGATAAAGCAAAACAGGAGAAGGGAAGGACTGAAGAAGAGAAGGAGAAAAGGGACAGGAGACTCAAGGACAGTCTGGATCCAATGATGGACATGAAGAAGGCATTAGCCATAAAGGACAAGCACAAGAGCAAGAAGAAGGAAAAGAGAGAGAAGGGACAGAAGAGGAGTGCAGAAAGGTGAGAAGTATGGACCAAAAAAACAAAAAACACCGTGAACCGAAACGGCAACAAATTATCGAGTTTCTGTGGATGTATGTTTTTTTTTTTTTTCATGTTCAGACGTTGCAATAAACATGCGTGCAGGTAATTAGTTATCCGGTGGGTGTACATACCACAGGAACCCATCTGAGCCAGTTTGGTGTGGCACAGGCTGTAGCAGCCTACATAGACAAATGCAATGCTGTTTTTATGGAAGTAATTTCAAATGATTCGTTTTCATATTCTTTTAATGGCATTTGAGGTTTTCAAGCCTGTTGTTATAGCTACTGAAATGGTTTGTGTAGCTTACTGGTCTCCTTTGCATCTGACTTAAACAGAAAGAGTACTTGATTTTGAAGGAACAATATGTTGAATATTTACTGTGCTAAATCATGAAATGACTGTGATATTTCATCCAAGATTAAGGAAACATGCCAAATTGAAATACTGGCTCCTCCGACTATAATGCTACAGTCGGTATTTCCACCTTTGAAATTTCCATTCCAGGACGAAATGTCTGTATTTGTTTCGGTCTATGATTCCGCGCATTGCCCAGTTCGACGCCCCAAGCTGAGTTGAAAGATACGAAACAAATTGGCGGGCAAATCCATTACGCTGTCGCCATGGAAGCAAGAACTTGATGAACAATGATTGTTAGATTTTTACCTGACCTAAAAATCCTTAGCTTTTTTGTTGGGGAATGGCAAAACCTTTTATACATGGTCCCCAATTTTTGAGCACAGTAAAAATGGACTGGTTTTTATAGAATTTAGAAAAAAAAATCATTTCTAGTATTTGGTTGCAAAATTTTTGCTTGCGGTAACTCCATGTAATGTGTGACGCATAGACATCACCAGACGCTGGGCATCTCCCTTGGTGATGCTTTGCTAGGCTTGCACTGCAGCCATCCTCTGCTCCTTATTTCGGGGACATTTGCCTTCATTCTCCTCTTCAGTATGTGAAATGAACTGAATGTTCACTTGGATTCAGGTCTAATGATTGACTTTGTCAACAAACGAAAATAACGAAATAAGTGCCATTGTTCAATGAAATATGGTACTCAAGGGGTAATGTATAAACAATATATTGGCCCTGTTTGAGACGAGTCGTGTGAGTGGAACGAACCATGCTAATGATATACAGTATTAAGCAATTATGTTTTGAACCAAAGCAGTGTTCTGGGAGATTCTTTGTGCTGGATGTCTTGAGGGATGTCAGCCAGGACTCTGTATGGGGCTGCAAATGAGTTCAAGAGCAATGGATTATTGCCTTCAACAGAAATGTGAAACATTGGAAATTTGATAAACCTTGAATGTTAAGTAACCTTTTGCACCGCATCTTTTGTCAGCTCAATAGAGAGGTTGCGTGCTGAACGACTGGAAAGGGAGGCGGCTGAGAGGAGGAGAGCCCAGGCCTTGCTGGATCAAAGGAGTGGGAAAGAGAAGCATCAGCAGAGAGAAGTGGAGGAGAGGGACAGACCCTACAACAGTGCCTATTTTCCGGAGCTGGCTCGTAAACGACAGCGGAGAGATGGGAATCAGTATGGTTTCTGAATGAGGAGCACCTGCTACTTTTGGACAGTTAAGAGAGCATAAAAATTTTGGATGTGCATCAAATATAACTTGGGATGGCCCTGTAATGAGGCACGACATGATGACATAGTGGGCTATGCAGTTGCCTTTCAATTAAAAGCTTGTGAGGTCATGTACTTGCTCTCGTGGGTTTCCTTTGGGCACTCCTGTGTCCTAAAACATGTAACGACATGCATATTGGCCTAACCGGAGACACTAAATTGCCCATAAATATGAGTGTGTGAGTTTATGGTGTGTGACCCCTGTGATGGATTAGAAAACTATTCATGGTGTATTCCTGTGTCTTGCTAGTTAAAAAACTGATAGTCTCCAGAAACCCCATCCCCCAAACCTCACCTGGAATTAGTGGGTTAATGGATGGGAGGACGTACTCAAATGGTACATTTTCTTGTTAGTCGTTCCTGTATACTTCTATTTATTCTAGTGTATAAAGTGGTCTATGGAAAATGACTTCATGTTGCGTTTGATCTTGAGCCTTTCTGTTGACCAAGTGTTGCATGGTTATGAAGTTTAGGCCACAACTTTTCTCTCACATTTACTATCTCTTTTGCATCTAAAAACTTAAATAATTAACGAAATGGATGGCAATGGCTCGCATCATACCTGTGCTTTGTAATTTCATTCATCGAGTAAAGATACTTTGAATTTTTAATTGTATTTTCTTTACTGGCATCCTATTGTTATTACTACATTGTTTTCGAGCATGGCCTGTTGTCAACGGCTATTTGAAATGTGAATGTTCGATGAAAGGGGCTCCTCAGTCATACCCTTTATTCAATGTTAGGATGATGTGATTTGGGCTATGTTTTATTCTATTTCGGAAGACTTTCTCGGCGGCCTTTCAGGCGGAAATGCAATGTCATTTTTTTCACATAAAATTAATCCACAAAGATCGTTGGACAGATGACTCGTATATTATCGGTAATTACTTCCTCGGGGAAAACACTGGAATTGAAAATAATATTCTTACCAAGTGATTTTTTTTAAATGATCCGTTTTATACTAAGATGATGTGTTGCATACCACATGGGCACACCGAACCTGAGGCAGAAGAAAACGGCGACGGACGCACAGACATGAAGCGCGCGCACCGAACTGTAATGCATGCTGTTTCTTACGTAGCACTCGTGTAAGGGAAAAAATACATTAGCCTACACTATAGGTAGGAGATAGGACGAATAGGAGGAAATGAACGATTGAGATCGCATCGTTTACGCATTAAAGGCAAATTATTTGTCTGCACAAAATGAGTAGTTTGAATGTTCGACAGATGTGTTGGCACAAACGCTTCGGTGGCCGTTGGTCGACTGTAGAGAACACAATGGACCATCTCTCGTACCGTGTTTAATTGCGGATTAAGGAAAATCAGACGGAGAAGAAGGGAAATAGAACAACAGCCAGACGTTTATTATTAGCAGCGGAGAGCGACAGGAACAAGAGGAAGACTTGCGGGGTTAAGGTTTGAATCGTCGCTCGAATGATTGTGCAGTGGATCCCGCGACTATGCGACGACAGTGCTGGATGATAGTGCTAGCGGGGATGATGTCGTATTTCAACCCGGAGAGAGCCCTGGGAGCCCCGCAGAGAGAAGGTGAGTGTCGTCGGTCTCATGGAATTGATGGAGGGAGGAAAAAAAGAGTAATGGAAGTGGGAGGGAAGCACGAGGGTTGCTATCAATACGAGCAAATAGCACGGTCGAATTACACAGACAGGACAGCACAGATGCGCCGAGTAATATATTGAAGTCGGCCTCTTTATTATGGGCTGTGTAACGTGGTTATGCTGATAGCAGACTATATGATAATGATGGGGACAACAGCTCGCGTCCAAGTAATAATTTTAGGATAACAATGATGGAAACCGCTTTTTAAGCGTTTAGCCTACAGTAGCCTACTTTTTATGGCCTATGTTACATTCCAGTAGAGAGGCTTGGTCAAATTTCCGAATTTATTTAATTTTTTTAATAGGAGTGCACTGGCGAAAACGATGCGTAGCCAATATTGTTGCTATTATGTGCACGCTCTGTAGCCTATGCATTACACTCATAATATGAGCTTCAGATTTATTTTATGCGTGTAGACTTGTGTGTTGGCTATGACCTATGTATTATCACGCTATCAAGATTTATTTATTCTTTTGAGAGAAGTGTCTCCTTCATTTAACAACATCAATTTATGAAGCTTATTGCAACTACAAAAGCCTACTGTGATTCTCAATTTTGTTAAGATCTGCCGTAGCGAATCAAATATAATCGAGTGTAGTATCTTGTACTCGAGGGTTATGTGTTGGTTGGACACAAATACGGTGAAATGGGCCCGATGTTTGTGTTACAATTCATGTGCGTCTGTCTGTGCATATGTCTATGGGGGATATGAGCCTAGGATAAGCAGAGCTCGCAGACAGAAGCCTATATTGACAGTAGTAGGCTACGTAAACCCTCAACAAACCTTATATGGATAATGGCAGCCAACTGTAGTGCGAAATTATTTTTGAAGTTTATCCTTGTGGCCATATTTTAGATGCATCGATGTGCTACAACAGATGGCCCAGTGATTCATATTAGCAAACATGACGAATTCCTCCGTAGATGAATGTAGACCATTGTGTTTTTAGTTGCAGTACATCAATTAAAACTTCCAAGGAGGAAATTGTTGTTTTATGTAAATCTTGACTTGCTTTCTCTCAAGTGGCATCATCTGTTTACAGTGCTCAGTTTTGGTTTTCAATGCTAAACTGTACATAAATTATCCATATAATGGTTTTGAATGTACAAATAAGCTATGAAACATAGTCCTTGCATTGAATATTCCTTTTCACCTATACAGTTAAGAATCATCATAACAGCTACTGTAAAATAGGCTTAATATGTGCATTCAGGCTGATACATTGGCTACATTACAGTGATCAGCCACAACATTAAAACTACCTGCTTAACATTTTTGGGAATTGTGAAGCAAGCTTTCCATGCAGGACATTTCCTAGAGCATCACACACCATCCACCAGCGTGTCTTCTTCCTACAGTGCATCCTTGTGCCATAACTTCGCCAGGTAAATGGTGCACACATAGCTGGCCAATGCACATGATATAAAAGAAAATGGGACTTGCTGGATCAGGCAAGCTTCTTCACATGGTCTGAGGTCCAGTTTGGATGCTCTCATGCCCATTGTAGGCATTTTGAACGGTGGACCTGGGTTAGAATGGGCACTCTGGTCTGCCTACACCTTCAAAGAACTATATACAGGAGGGAGGGATGTACTGTGTGTTTTGACTAATTTCCTCATGTAAGTATCATTAAAATTCTCTGCAGCCCTTCTGTTGGTTTGGCGGGGATGTGATGGTCTTCATTGCTCTTGTGTATCGGTGAACTTTGGGCGCCAAAAACCGTGTCGCTAGTTCATGGTTTGTCCTTTCTTGGACCCCTGTCAGTAAGTATGGGACAGATCACCACTGCTGATTGTGAACAGCCCGAAAGGCTTACTGTTTCAGGGATGCGCCGAACTACTCACTGGCAATACCAATTTAGCCCTGGTCAAAGTTGCTTAGGTTCCATTTCTCCCACATCGAACATGTTGAATTTGACAATCAGCTGTTCGCTTACCATCTAAGGTCTGTCTGCAGACCCTGACTTGTGCTGTTGTTACATGGTAATCAACATTACTTGCGTCTTCTGTGGTTTTAATGTTTTGGCTCATCAGTGTATATTGGACCTTGCAGTTCTGTGACTTATTCTAGACAAGGATCGTCTGCCTAATGTGGACCTAATGTTCATGAATTTCTTCATTTAAAAAAACAAGGTAGTTCAAGTGCTATTACTGATGCTTTTGTGGAGCATTTGTACATTTCATATTAGTCCTAAATACTATTTGAAAATGATAAAAATTTCTTTGCTAATATTCCCAATTTTCATTTGCAATTATATTTTATAATGAAGGCATACATAGGCTATTTTACAGATTTAATTTTTTTTTTTTAAGAAGGTATGCATACTAAATTTTTAGCTCATACTTGCCATTCTAAAATACCTCTGAAAATGAAGGATAGAACTCAAAGGGTAGCAGCAATAACTAATTTAATGGTAATGATCAAAATAGAAAATACATTATTCCATTCTAATTTTATTGCTGTACTTTCTGCATCTTGACAGCCAAAAAAAAAAACAAAAAAGAAAAACAGGGTGATCTCATTTTTGTATTTAATTTTACAGTTCAGATAACAAAGAAATGTCCCAAAGGGTTTAACCACCCTCCCTCCCCTTCTCTTTTTCACAGATGGTTTGCTCCACACAATCAACCAATTTGAGGTACAATATTAAAAATGCCCCACCCTTTCCTTCTCACCTAGTACCTTCCTTACATGAGTAATTCTTTTAAACAATCCAACCCTTACTCGCGGCTTCTCCTATATGAGCACTCCCGACTCCTTGTTCCTTCCTTCGCTACCTCGATTCTTGCAAGTTTTTAAAAATTATTTATATTATGGTATTTCTCCCTCCCTCTTTTTCCTCACTTGAATGGTTCCTTTAAAATAGGGATGGGATACTTCAGTACTGGAGTGTCTGCTGGTTTTTGTGGTCTCCTTTCATTCAGCAGACATTCAAGGCCTTGAAAACAGTGTGTGGGTTCATTTGCCAATCAGTGACTTAAATTAATCATTCGTGTAGAAACACACCAAAAACCTGAAGACACTCAGGCCTATCAGGACTGGAGCTGCCCATCTCTGCTTAAAAACAAAAAATCAAAACTATCTCCCTGTGCCCCCCTGTTCTTTCAAGAGGATGGTTTCTTCCAGAGTTCTTTTTTTGTTTTCTCTCTTTTTTTGTCATTGGGGCCCTCCTTTCATAAGTTAGTTGCATATTAGATTATTTCCTCCCTCCCAGTGGTTTTTACCTCAATTCAAACTCTTCAACAGCAGTGGATTTTTTCCATATGTAATTATGTGCTCCTTCTTTGCTTATCTACTCACCCAAACAAAAACTAACTTGGATCTTTCAGAAGGTGTGAGAGGGTTTACTGACCGCACCTACTAACCTGACTACCATCTTCTCCTTCCCTCTGTCAGTCTCTCAGTCCAGGGGTGCCGCCCTCTCTCCACCACCCTATGTTGTCATTCTCATCTCTTGTTCTGGACTTGTTTCCTTTGTCCTGTTACTCCTGGCCTGCCTTTGCTGCAAAAGAGGAGGAGTGGGATTCAATGTGAGTCATTTCATGGAAAATGTTACATACATACATCTTGATAGGACAAGCTGGTTTATTTCTTTCAGTGACATATACTGTATTGTAACTTTGGTGCATCCTCTCTCTCTCTCTCTCTCTCTCTCTCTCTCTCTTCCTCTTCTTCTTTCCCTCTCTCTCCACTCTGGCGACTGTCAGGAGTTTGACAATGCTGAGGGGGAGGAATGTTCTGGGGCCTCCAGCCCACCTCCTGAGGACAGCCTGTCCTCCTGTCCTTCTCTTCCTGAGGTTTATACCTTGCCCCTTCGAGACAGGGCTTTATGTCCTGCTATACAGGATAGGACAGGTAATACAATGTTCAACAGTATATGTTTCTTCTTGTTGCTGTATTTGCAGCTAACCTCTTGAGGTGGTGGGTCATGTTTACGACCCAATACCAACCCCTGCCTCACCCTGTTTCTTTTCTAATTGCCAGTCAAAGTCATTCTATATGGTTGAGTGAAAAAAAACAAGTTAATATAGCCAAATTGTGCGTGAATGAATGCAGACTGTGTCATCAATGGATTAATCTGTAATTCATTATCCACAAAATGGTATAACTCTAATAGTGGTAATTTAAATAATACAAAGTTAATTTCTATTTATCACGGTTGTTGGTTCTCTCTATTTTTAAGGATCAGACTCTCAGTGCTTTCGAAGGCACACCTTGAACTATCTTCAAGAGATTGGAAATGGCTGGTTTGGAAAGGTAAAAAGAACTAAATCATGGAGAAATTGTAATTTGGGAGCAGATGCATGGTATACTTTTGCAAATCAATATGTTGTTATGTATCGAATGGCATGAGATTAATAAGTTGATCGCTATCTGCTGGCTACATCCTGCATGCATTGTATTGAAACTGCTGAGTCAGCAGGAACACGAAGCTGTTATTCTTTGTACTTCGCTCAGTGAAGAACAATCTTCAGGTTATACTGTAGTCATGGACGAAAAGTGACAAGCAAGGGCTAGCTGTGCCTTGTAGGGTTTTTGGTCAATTTTTTAGATGTCATCTTGCTAATTAATGGGTTTTATGGATTGACATGTGCTTGGATGTAACCCATTTAATTCCCCTTCCAAGTTTTATGCACCCTTTGAGCAGACAAGAATTCATAATGATGAGAAAAGGCCATTAACACTATTTACACTTGGCTGCAGACTAGATCAGTACAGACAGTATCTGGATGCTTCAGCCAACACTTTCATCAGGTTTTCTTTTAATAGTTTTACCTATGAAGTCCCTGCATCGAAAGTAATTCAAAATCCTTGCACTTCTTTTTTTTTACCAACCTATTTCTATCTCCGTTCTCTGCCGTCAATATTCTCTTACTTTTCATTTGGATTTTCTGAAAGGTTTTGTGCTTTATTCTTGTCTCTTTCTCAGGTTATTTTGGCTGAGGTGCTATATGACTGCAGTTCATCACAAGCTGTGGTAAAGGAGTTGAGAGTTAGTGCTAGCCCCCTGGAGCAGAGGAAGTTTCTGGCTGAATCTGAGCCTTACAGGTTAAAGAGTTTGCATTATAAGCTATTTTGATTTCACTCACCCCATTTATTCATGTTTATTAAGTAATAAAGGGATAAAATGTATACCATGTGTTCCTGATTTGTGGGTATAGTATACCTTTGCTATATAACTGATGTAAATACAACAGAAATTTCACACGTTTGGCTGTAGGTGACATTGTTAAGGATATGGCTGGCACACTATATATTTGATTATTTAGCAAAGGATGTCGCATGAAAAGTGAATACAAATTAATATTGACTCCTTTGTATATGTGACATAAAAAGGCATTACTCTGTTAAAGAACCTAAACCAAATCTAAACAAGTCTAAACAGAGTGGCAGACACTGTCTGGTCTTTTAAAAAACTCAGAACTGGTGATATTAGGTATGTGTTTATGCAGCTGTGTCCGCCCAGCATATAATGTGTTTTTCATTCAAATTGCTGTCATAAAAACCATGCCAGTGAATCCTGAACATACTGCTGTTGACTCTTTATTCTGCTCAGCTTCGAATACAATTACTCTTGCAGGGATAAGCCATCATCTCTCTCCCTCACTCCATATTTCCCTCTGCCAGTGCCTTTTTAAAATGGGTTAAGTTTCTGTTGCATCTCTCTGTTTTATGTTTTTTCTCTCAGAAGCCTACAACATCCCAACATACTCCAGTGCCTGGGTCAATGCAGCGAGAGCATTCCATTTCTTCTTGTCATGGAGTTCTGTCAGTTGGTAAGAGCCAAATGCACTCTGGCCCCAAGGAGAAATATTTTGAAGGTTTAAAGGTGCACTATGCAAGTTTGTTTACTTTCTGCGCGATTATATTTTTGTCTCAATTCACCGACATCTCTCTATGATCCGCTAGCTGCCTGCCCCTAAATTCACTGTAAAAAAAGCCCGGGCTCTGGAGACCGCACAGGCGTCACAAACTGCAAATAAACACAAGGGGCACAGGCTGTGCCCCATAACATAACAAACTGTCCCAGCCAATCACCGACAAGAGTTGACAGTTATGGAAACATGGGAAGGAGGGAACTATGGGAGGGAGGGGCGGGCTACCTCTGTCTTGTTTGAGTTCGAATGTCAACAGAAGTGAAAGTAAACAAACTTGCATAGTACACCTTTAAGTAAAAAAATATATGTATTTAGCCCAGTGGTTCTCAAACTCGGTCCTGGCACACCACTGTGCATGCTGGTTTTTGTTCCAACCACCACTACAATCTTAAAATTTTAACAAGCTGTTGATTTCTCTTAATTTGGTGTATTTATGTTAAGAGCAGTTATTTATCCTGTTCAGCCATAGTTGAAAAATCTATACATGCCATGAAGAATTAAAATTTCATATCCACATTGAGATATATAAAAAATAGTATAAATAAATGCAGAGGAACACAATTTAACAAAACATTTAATTAACATAAACAATCAATAGGTTCCTCATTGGTGAAACTGTTGACAAATGGTTGCAAAAAGTAACAATTCATTTGGCAAACAAAAGTCACACCTGTTTTGTTTCATGCTTATTTTATTGAGTTTAGGCAAATTATTTTGAAAGATCTCTAAACACCTGTGTTCAGCAACCTAATTTTGAGCTTACAGATTTTCTCAGAATCTAATTTGATCTGTTTAAAAATGTTTTCACCTGAAAATCCTCACAATGTAGAAAAATAGGTACAATATGCTCAAGGGTTTTTATTCTTCATGGCACAATGGATATGTCCATTAAAATGTGGCGTAAGATGGAAAATAACTGCTCTAAACATGGAATGCAGCTAATTAAGACAAATTAACAGCTTTTAAAAATTCTACAATGGCAATGTGGTTGAAACAAAAACCAGCCTGCACAGTGGGGCACTAGGACCGAGTTTGAGAACCACTGATTTAGGGCTACATATTTACGTCATACACCATAATTAAAGTCCTAAAATGAATAAAGCTGGTGTTGATGGTTTGTGTTTTTCCTTTATTTCAGGGTGATTTAAAGAGGTATTTAAGAGCTCAGAGAAAATCAGATGGCATGACACCTGACCTTCTGACTAGGGATCTTCTGACTCTGCAACGTATGGCATATGAAATAACCTCTGGGCTGTTGCACCTTCATGAAAATAACTACATTCACAGGTAAGTATGACTTGGAGAAAGGGCGGCATGGTGATGCAGTGGGTTGCCTTGTTGTCTCATAGCAAGAAGATTGCAGGTTCGAATCTGGCCTGGTTGTTTGCGTGGGTTTACTCCAGGGGCTCTGGTTTCCTCCACTGGCCCAAAGACATGCATTGCAGGCTGATGGGTGACTCTGAATTGCCCAGAGATGTGCATGAGTGGTGTGTGTGATTCCTACAATTGCTTAGAAGATTACGCAGGGTGATGTGATATACACCATCAGCCATAACATTTTGACCACTGACAGGTGAAGTGAATAACATTGATCATTTCATTACGATGACACCTGTCAGTGGGTGGGAGAGGCAGCAAGTGACTATTTTGTTCCTGAGGCAGGAAAAAAGAGCAAGCGTAAGGATGTGAGCAACTTTGACAAGGGCCAAACTGTGATGTCTAGATGACTAGGTCAGAGCACCTCCAATACTGCAGCTCTTGTGGGGGTGTGTCCGGTCTGCAGTGGTCAGTACCTACCGAAAGTGGTCCAAGGGAGGAAAACTGGTGAATTAGTGATTAGTTCATGGGCGGCCAAGGCTCACTGCTGCTCGTGGGGAGCGAAGGCTGGACTGTTTAGTACAATCCAAATGGGGAGCTATTGTAGCTCAGATTGCAGAAAAAGTTCATGCTTGTTCTGATAGAAAGGTGTCAGAACACACAGTGCATTACAGTTTGTCGCGCATGGGGCTGTGCAGCTGCAGATGAATCACATTTTCTTTTACATCATGTGGATTGCCAGGTGTGTATAAGTCTGGGGAAAACAAGGCACCAGGATGCACCATGGAAAGAAGGCAGCGGAGACAGTGTTATGCTTTGGGCAATGATCTGCTGGGAAACCTTGGGTCCTTCCATTCATGTGGATGTTACTTTGACAAGTACCACCTACCTAAAACATTGTTGCAGACCAAGTACACCCGTCCCTGGAAACAGTATTTGCTAATGACTGTGGCATCCCTTAGCAGAATAATGTGCCCTGCCACATTGCAAAAATTGTTCAGGAATTGTTTGAGGAACCCAGCAACGTGTTCAAAGTGTTGACTTGGCCTCCAAAGTCCCCAGATCTCAATGCAGTCAGGCATCTGTGGGATGTGCTGGACAACCAAGCCCGATCCACAGAGGGCCTACCTTGCAACTTAAAGGTTTAAAGGATCTGCTGCTAACGTCTTGGTGCCAGATACCACTGAACACCTTCAGACGTCTAATGGAGTCCATGCTTCATCGGGTCAAAGCTTGTTTTTTGACAGCAAAAGGGGGACCTACACAATATTAGGCTGGTGGTCATAATACTATGGCTGATCAGTTTATGTGCAGTAAAGTGCTGATAATTGCTAAAACGGTAAGTAAATGAATATAGACTTGGATAAGAAATTATGCAAATATTTCTGTGTATCAGTATTTTTGAGACGGCTTGCGTTCAACCCCAACTCAGAGTAAGTTTGAATGGTATGGAAAATGCACATAATAGAAATCCGTGATTTCTTAATTTACTTTGACTTGTATTTCATTGCAGACTTGTAGATATACATACATTTCTGCCATTCAGGCCTGATCGCTTTCCAAAAAATTTGGGGCAGGGGCAATTTAGGGCTAGTGAAGCGGTAAATAATTTGAATAATTATGTGCTTAAGAACTGCTGATGCCAGCAGGTGATCGTAATCATGCTTTGATACTAAAGCAGAATCCAGGGAAGGCCCAAATGAGTGAGAAAATCATTGAAAGGGTTACAAATAATGCTCATCAAGGAAAGCTGGCAAAGGATATGGATATCTCTTCCTCTATGGTGCATAAATGAAAGATTCAAGGAATATGGAGGAATGTTAAGGGCGAGGACGTAAGCCTAAGCTGAATACCTGTGATCTCCGATTACGTAGACAGTACTGCCTCAAGAAGTGTGATTTATCTGTACGTGAAATAACCTTATGGCGTCAGGATTAATTTGACAAACCTTTGTCAAGTACTACAATTTATAGTTGCATCCATGTCAAATGTCAGTTAAAACTTTACTGTGCAATAACAAAGCCTTATGTTAAGTGTCCAGAAGCACATTTGACATCTCTGGGCTGTTACTAGCAATAAGTCCAAATGCCATGCTCTGTCATGTCAAGGGATTGTGTTTGTGCCCTTGGCTAAGGGAACGTACTCTTCAGTGAAGGCACCATTAATACTGAAAAGTCCACTGAGATTTTGGAGTAACATGTGTCGCCTTCAAGAAAACATCTTTTCCCGGGAAACCCTCACATATTTCAATAAGCCAACGCAAAACCACATTCTGCACACATTACAAGACATTGCTGTGGAGAAAGAGGTGTGCAGGTGCTGGACTGGCCTGCCTGCAGTCCCGACATGTCCCTAACACAACATATGGCACATTTTTAAACGCAAAGTGTCACAAAGAAGACCTCGTCCTGTTGCAGGGCTCCCCCAATCACGTTCCTTGAGGGCTGTGAACCCTTTACCTGGGAGTGCAGTGTGATGGCAGTCTGGCTATTCAGTGGCTATAATTGTTCAGATTTTGGCAGTCCTGCCTTAAAATTTGTTTGCTAAGGCAAAAAGACAAAATTACACCTGAAACTCACAATAAACTTTCAGGGACTGATGACAGCAACTGATTAAGTGTTGAGTAAACGAATGGCAGCATTACAAAGTAGTAAATACTTTACTGTCTCAACTTTTTTTGGAATACGTTGCAAGAGTCAAAATTTAGAACTGTTTATATGGAGAAAACATTGAAATTCATGTGTTGAAACTACAAATAATGTGCTGTCATAATATTTTCTGCGTACAGGTCAAAAATAATTTATAAATCACCGCTTTTCATTTCAATTTTATTTATAAATTACAAAACCCAAAACCAGTGAAGTTGGCACGTTGTGTAAATCGTAAATAAAAACAGAATACAATGATTTGCAAATCCTTTTCAACCTATATTCAACTGAATACACTGCAAAGACAAGTTACTTAATGTTCGAACAGGTAAACTTTGTAATTTTTTGCAAATATTAGCTCATTTGGAATTTGATGCCTGCAACATGTTTCAAAAAAGCTGGCACAAGTGGCAAAAAAGACTGAGAGAGTTGAGGAATGCTCATCAAACACTTATTTGGAACATCCCACAGGTGAACGGGCTAATTGGGAACAGGTGGGTGCCATGATTGGGTATAAAAGCAGCTTCCCTGAAATGCTCAGTCATTCACAAACAAGGATGGGGCGAGGGTCACCACTTAGTGAACAAATGCGTGAGCTGATTGTCGAACAGTTTAAAAACAACATTCCTCAACGAGCTATTGCAAGAAATTTAGGGATTTCATCATCTACGGTCTGTAATATCGTCAAAAGGTTCAGAGAATCTGGAGAAATCACTGCACGTAAGCGACAAGGCCGAAAACCAACATTGAATGCCCGTGACCCTCGATCCCTCAGGCGGTACTGCATCAAAAACCGACATCAGTGTGTAAAGGACATCACCACATGGGCTCAGGAACACTTCAGAAAACCACTGTCAGTAAGTACCGTTCGTCGCTACATCTGCAAGTGCAAGTTAAAACTCTACAATGCAAAGCGAAAGCCATTTATCAACAGCACCCAGAAACGCCCGGCCGCTGGGCCCAAGCTCATCTAAGATGGACTGATGCAAAGTGGAAAAGTGTTCTGTGGTCTGACGAGTCCACATTTCAAATTGTTTTTGGAAACTGTGGACGTCGTGTCCTCCGGACCAAAGAGGAAAAGAACCATCCGGACTGTTATAGGCAAAGTTCAAAAGCCAGCATCTGTGATGGTATGGGGGTGTATTAGTGCCCAAGGCATGGGCAACTTACACATATGTGAAGGCATCATTAATGCTGAAAGGTACATACAGGTTTTGGAGCAACATATGTTGCCATCCAAGCAACGTCTTTTTCATGGACGCCCCTGCTTATTTCAGCAAGACAATGCCAAGCCACATTCTGCACGTGTTACAACAGCATGGCTCCGTAGTAAAAGAGTGCGGGTACTAGACTGGCCTGCCTGTAGTCCAGACCTGTCTCCCATTGAAAATGTGTGGCGCATTATGAAGCGTAAAATACGACAACGGAGACCCCGGACTGTTGAACAACTTAAGCTGTACATCAAGCAAGAATGGGAAAGAGTTCCACCTGAAAAGCTTCAAAAATTGGTCTCCTCAGTTCCCAAACGTTTACTGAGTGTCGTTAAAAGGAAAGGTGATGTAACACAGTGGTAAAAAGGCCCCCTGTGCCAACTTTTTTTTTGCAATGTGTTGCTGCCTTTAAATTCTAAGTTAATGATTATTTGCAAAAAAAAAAAAAAAGTTTCTCAGTTTGAACATTAAACATCTTGTCTTTGCAGTGAATTCAATTGAATATAAGTTGAAAAGGATTTGCAAATCATTGTATTCTGTTTTTATCTACGATTTACATAACGTGCCAACTTCACTGGTTTTGGGTTTTGTATCTTATAAATGAATTTAAATATAAAATTTAATATATTTTTTTATTTATTTTCAATGTCATGTATTTAGTCTTCCCTTTAAGTTTTGTCTAAAACCAATTATAAATCTGAATGTCAAGATGTCATTAGTTTTCTGTTCCCCTCCTTCGCAGTGATTTGGCTCTCAGGAACTGTCTTCTCACATCAGACCTGACTGTCAGAATAGGAGACTATGGTTTGTCCCACAACCATTACAAGGTACTTTTTGCGTGAGCTGAATGTTTCCTTGTGCTTATTTGCTTTGTTTTATTCTTTCTGCATTTTGTCCAATATTCGATTGTCTTTCTCTCGCTCTGTTTTTCACACATGCACTTTTTTGTGCAATTAGGAGGATTACTATCTAACTCCAGACAAGCTGTGGATCCCTTTGCGTTGGATCGCCCCTGAGCTGCTTGAGGAATTTCGGGGAAGCTTGATTGTCACAGATCAGACCAAAACCAGCAATGTGTGGTAAGTGCTTCACTGTCATTCAGTAATCTTAGCGTGGGTTGAATGCCAAAGAATACATTTTGGATGGTTAAAAATCACTGTCTCCATTCTTCATCCCTGTCCTTTGTTACACAGGTCTCTTGGGGTGGTGATATGGGAACTTTTTGAGTTTGGCTCGCAGCCGCACAGACATCTCAGTGATGAGGAAGTGTTGACCTTTGTGATTCGAGAGAGACAGATAACTTTGGCACAGCCCAGGCTTAAACTCTCTCATGCTGACTATTGGTGAGTTGGTTGTATATGAATGTATACTCAGCGCCATTAAAAACGCACAAGTGAGGTATGTACTGTATTTGCGGCAAATTGAAGAATCGATTGATTTTTATTGCTTTTCCAGTGAGGCACGAGAGGAAATAAAGAAAAGCGCGTGGTATTGTAATCCTGACGCGCGCCACGTGCACGCGCCAAGCACTTCAGTAATAACAAACATTGAGCTGTTCGTGATGCGTACAGTGACACCTGACTTGTTCTTTTTGGTGTGGTCAATAGCCTACATAAAGCCAACAAAAAAATGAAAAATGCTACTGCATCAAGGAAATGGAGCGGCTTGTGACACAGGAGAGATAAAAAGAGCCATTGGCATGTTACGGGCAGGTCTCAGCTGCGAGAGGTGGTGCGTCATTTGCACTGTCACCGTTCAACAATCAGTCGGCTGTCTATCCGAGAATGGAACACAGGCACTGTCACTGCCATCGCCGACCCGGGTCAGGGCAGTGACAGTGCCAGTGTTCCATGGATGGCAGCTCAACTGAGCGCCACATCTGGTTCCAACCTGTACATGACAGATTCGGACAGCAACCAAAACTGTCCATGAGAAAGGGTCGAGGCGATTGAGGGGTGTCACAAGTACCGTTTGGCCTTGATCTCGTGAGCATTTTTGCGTGTTTGTTGGCCCTATGAAAGGCCAGTTTTTGCCCATTTAAAAGCTGCCCTTACAGTGGTCAGTAAACGACAGTCCCTATTTTCCATTCTCAGACAGAAACAGGAAATAAAGTGCCAAAAAATTACAGAGGCAGGTGCCCACAGTCAAGTGATGAGTTCCTACTCCTGTTGATGGGCAAAAATGGGTTTTCTGAAGGGGCCGTGTCAATCGATTGCTCAAATCGGGGACCAGATCATCTCAATATCTTCACGCTTTTCTTTTATTTCTTGTGTTTCCGGACCCATTTTTTAGTTTTTCTGCCATGCCATCCGTACATTGCAGTTCGTGGCTTCTGTCAGTGACAGTGCCTGTGTTTTAATACAGTACATACCTCGCTTTTTTTTAATGGCGCTGAGTATATATTTATGAGATTACTAATATTCAGCAACTTTTTATCGGTTTCAATAAATTTTAATGTTTCATTTAATATTTATGATCATCATATCCTTTTGCCGTCGTGAGAGATGTGTGCTGCTGATATTGAAATGAAATTATTTATTCTGTGACTTAATTAATTTGTGGCCCTTTTTCTCTCCCTCATCATGTCTTAGGTACGAGGTCATGCAGTCCTGTTGGCTACCCCCACCTCAGCGGCCATCTGTTGCAGAAATTTTCCTCCTACTGTCTTCCCTGTTAGCTGCGGAACGTGGCATGGGCAGAAGTGTGGGAGAAGAGGACGAAGATGACGATAAAGTTGAGGATGAAGAAGAAGGGGGGAGAGGAAGGAGAGGAGAGAGTGAGGAGTCATTTGAAAGGCGCTGGGACTCCCTTCGTCCTCCAGCCTTCCAAGCTGCTGCAAGTGACCGGCTTAGAGAGAGGGGAGAGGGAGACTGTAGGGGTGCCAATGGCAACTCCTTCCCCCTGCTTGACCCAGTGGGAAATGCAATTACTCCATCTTCATCTGAACTTGATGACATATTAACTGTAACAGAAACCAGCAAAGGATTAAATTTTGAGTACTTCTGGGAGAAGGCTCATGGAAGACGTGGGTATAAACCTCTTCCCGCACCACAGCAAATCCCAACTGCAAACTCCACCCACAGGCATTCTCTTGATACACCTACTGTTGTTCCAGTGATCAGTGCTCGGAGCCCTTCTTTAGCGAGCGAATATTACATCCGCTTGGAGGAACATACCCCACAAGATAAATCCCCAACTCTTAAAGGGAAAGCTCAGTCTTTGCCTGAAACAAAAGGTCACCATGCCTTGAGATCAGACTCAAAGCGTCCTGGGGATTTGGAACTTGTGGAAATTCGGAGTAATACTTCTGGGGAGGATAGGAGTATGTTCAGCCCTAGTGTTGAGCATGAAAAAGACTGCAAATGTCTTCAGACTGTGAAGTCCTGCGAAGTTCAAGTTCTGGTCCCCAACACTGGCTTGGTTGAGTTCAGCACAGAGGGATGCAACCGGGTGACAGACTTTGCAGTGGTTAACATCGGGGATAAAAAGGAGGGAAAGGATGGAGAGGTAAAGCTGAAATGTCGGGGATCATCACTGGGTGCAACAGCTCCTGCCATTCCTCCTAAGCCCTGCTCGTCCTCCAATTATCTTCACTCTCGTCCCCTCCCTGCTCCACCCCTTGGATACCACAGACCTCATGGGTTGGCTCATTTCTCTAGTTCCTCCTTCCCTTTTGGAAAACTTGAGTCCTCTGATCCTCCATTGATGAGCAACTGCTGTGGTTCAAAGGCAAATTTTGACCATTTCGGATTCCATCGCCCTCGGCGGACCATGCCACCCTCTCCTTCACTTTCTCCCTCTTTACCTCCCTCATCTGCTACTCATCCTTTGTATCCACCACCCCACTCCCCTCCTCCCCCTCTGCCACCACACTACAAAATTCAAAGGGGATCATACAACAGTTTCATAGGGAACAGCTACTCCAATCAACCAAATAAACTCACATTACATTCACAGAGAGACCCATTACCCTGTGATTATTTTATCAGCAGAGGTATGAGGCGTTCGCAGTCGCTACTTAATTCCAATGATGCAAATGATTTCCACTCTGAATCAAAAGACACTCAATCCCCTATACATGTAGACTCCTATCCAAAAATGATGCGTTCCCAGTCCACAGTACCAAAGATGGAGAGTGAATGGTCCTCAAGCCCAACATACTCAGATGAAGATGACTCACCGTTTTCGTCTCCTGTTAAACCACAGGGTGGAACTGCTGTCAAACACATGAACTTGGCTGATGATTTAGATCCAGCTACATCTGAACTGTTTTCCAGAGGGATGAAAAGAACTCAATCTCGTCTTGCTACCATTCTCCCGGCCATTTGGAAAGAAGATGCAGAGATGCAAAAGGAGAGTGCATCTGCATCCAAAAAGTCCCCCATGCATCTATTTCTGACAGAGATATCCAATGTCAGTGAGTCCACAGACGCAAAGTCTGAGGAAGGTTCGCCGGATAAAAGTGTGGGTCAAACAGAAAGTGAGAGAACAGAGGCCTTTCTGTGTCCTCCATTGGGCCATGGCATACGACGCTCTCAATCACTGGTGATAGAGCTAGGTTCTGCAGAACAAGCGTGGGCGTCTGGAGACAAGCATGTGGGGACCAGTGATGTTGTTAGAAAGGGATCTTTCCAGACAGAGTTGTTCCTTACTGAAATTGACACCGGGAAGATGGCAACAGAAGCTGTTGGAGAGGTTGGGGGGGACTCTGAACAGAACTGTCTGCCTCATAAGAACTCAAAATCGTTTCCTTTTCCTCGACCACCAGTCTTGCCTTGCTATGAAGAAGCAGAGGAGGCCTTTTCTAGAGGAATGAGACGGTCTCGTTCTTTGCTTTCTGAAATAACTCCAGGCAAACTGGACGTAGAGACCCAGAAAAATGAACTGAGCAAAGAAGACTTCCTGAGAGAGATACGTTCAGCTGAAACTTTCCTGACCGAGATAATGACAAGAAAACGAGATTCCATTAATAGTGAAAAAGAAAAATCCCAAAAGGATTCTTCAGAATCACCTGAATATGAATCTGTTTTCATAAGTCCCAATTCCAGTCCAACAGTGATGAAATTCCAGGTGGGGAAATCAGTTGGAATCATGGATGTGTGCACTGATGATACAACAGAGGCAATCTATGCTCTGGTCACAAAGCAGCCAAAGCGAACTGAAATTAAAGTTACAATGCGACCTGAAATTCCAGTCTTGCAAATTGGATCTTGTGTAGCATCAAATGTACCCAAAATTTATCAAACCGGTTCAGCTGATTTGCCACCTAGGGAGATTGATGTCACTAATACTTCTAAATTTCTGTCTATTGCTGATACTTGTCCACAGTCTAACTCACTTTCCCAGCATGATGGCTTTGTATTCTCAGAGATAATGCCAAAAAATGGGATTCTTCTTGACCAAACATCATCTGGTCCGAATGGAGATTCACAAGAGAGAGAAATAGAAGCCAGATTTAAACCAGAGTCCACTTACCTGGAGGAGGGGGCATCTATTGACAGTTCTGATTTGTCTGTTGTTCCTGGGGAAGGAGTAAATTTGAGTCAGACAGTAGGGTTGCCAGGACAGTCAAGAGTCCAATCCTTGCCATTGAGTAATGTTGCTGAAGTTTCCACAGATTTGGAGACAGAAATTAACAACCTTGACTCTGACCTGTCTATGAGTTCCCAAACACGGACCAGTGACCAACTCAATTTGGGTGAGACAAATTGTCAAATAAATGATATTCATCCAGAGAAAATGAGACCTGATTGCCAAATACAAGAATTAGGCGAAGGCTTGAAGACCAAGAAATTTCAACTGGAGGAGAGAAATATAGCTGTTGATTTTGCTGAAAATTGTGAAAATGTAGGCGTTTTTGGAAGGAAGTCACCAGCACCTGAAAGTCTTGGCGAAACAATGATTTTAAATCTTTCACAAAGTTCCAGTGTACCTGATGGAGGTAAATATTTTTCCGATGATAGTTTGAAAGAAGTACCTTGTACAGGTACAGTTCAGAATAAAGACATATTGGAAATCATTGCCAATTCTCAGAAATCAGATTTTCCAAACCTTTGTAAAAGTGACAAAAATGTGAATGAAATAGATTCTGCGATGCAAGTAAACAATATAGGGCATGACTGTAAGGTTCAAACAGAATGCAAAATTGCAATGGTAGATGCTGAGTATAAGCACTCCTTGTCATTATTAGGTGATAGAGGCACAGAGATGACTCCACTACCCTTGGTTCTAGATTCTGTTTCAGACCAATCACTCTCTGTCAATACACCAACAGACTCTGCCATGTCACCTTTAACATCCAGTTCTTTGGATTGTTTGACACCTGGAGATCCTTGGGGTGGAGGAGTTGGTGGGTGGAGAGCACTGGCAACTGACACCCCACACAGAGATTCTGCCTACTTCTCAGACAGTGATTGGGAAGAAGGTGTGAAGGGGAGGGGTGGAGATGGTTTCAACCAGTCTCGTCCTAATACCTGCAGAAGTGGAGAAAGGGGGATTCTGTTGGGGATCGAGGAGAAGGCAGAGACCGAGGAAGAAGGAGACACAGAGGCAAAAATATTGGACAAATATGGAATGGCAGATAAACAAATGGAAGGAACATTGATTACAAATGATCAAATATCATCTGAGACAGAGGAGAATAAAGATGGGGCAATAGAAAGCCATTGCACGGAGAATAAGGACATATCATTGGTAACAAAGGGAACAGATTTTGAAAAGGAATTTCTATTCGCTGGTGATGATCATTCGATACTCAAGGACATTTCCAGCTGCGTGAGGGGAAATAATGTATTGAAAGACTTAGATCAAGTTTCAGAGAAGAAAATGGAGAATAAAAAATTCACTGAACTACTGAGCAACCAATATGATTGGACAACGTGCTCAGACTCAAATGTGAAAACATCTGATGGCAAGGGACCGTGCGCAAAAGATCTTACTGCAGAAGACAATACTGAGTTCATTGCCAATTTATTTTCTACTTTAGACTGTGAATCGCTGAAAGATTACCAGTGTAAGGATGGAAATAAGATGATCTACCAAACATTTTCAGAGACTGGTTGCTGTCAGGATACAGATAGGGCTGAGAATGATTCATTTATTCTCCCCATTTCACATGGACAGTCAAAGACATTGAGATTCCAGGATCCACTAGGTACAAGTTTCAACTCCCTCTCAAATGCTGTAACAGAGAAAGCTGTTTTGAAAGAAATTCCAAGTATTGATAAACTGCCAGGAGAAAATGACTGCGTGCTCAGATCCGAGGCAGACTTTGTTCATCCTGAGTCATGTACAAAATGTGAAGACCAGAGAGACAAAGATCTTACATTGCTACAATACCATGGTATACATGATCACAGTGAGAAAGTACTGGAATTGTTTAGTAATCCCGACAACAAAGAATCTAGACTACGCAGGTTCTATAATGTGACAACCAGTGATGCAAGATCTAAGGATGAGTTTGATTCAGTGTTTGAGGGTAACCATGAGGAATGTATCGGTCTCTCCATTTGGGGAGATGGGAGCATTGAAGCCCCTACCAGAAAAGATTGTCATGACCTGGAGGCCCATAACCAAGATGCTAATGAATTAGGCTTAAGAAATCTATGTTATTCAGAGGAAAGTGATGAAGAAAGAGCCAAAGCAAAGTCTGAGACTGAGAAACAGTTAGCAGCTGGAGAACTCTGCTATACAATTGTTGAGTCTGTAGGGAATGACAAACAGGCTGAAGAAAGAGTGGAAACGCCAAATGAATTCTCCACAAGAGGTGTTTCCGTGGATAGTGTTGACATTGAGTCAAAAGGATTTGAGCTGAAGGCTAAGGAACTGTGGAATGCTCTGGAAGAAGATGAAGAAGGAAGAGGGGGAGCTATGAGTGGCGAGTTGGACTGCTACAGATTTCAGAAAGGAGATCTTCATTTGTGGCCTGCAGAAAATGACCAGTGGGCCTCAGCAGAAACTAGAAATGAAGAGGTGGAGCTGGGGAAAGAGTTATTCTCTAGTTTCAGCCGTGATTCATGGGGAAACAAAGAATTAGCAGTTTTTGGGCATCAGTTCTGGAGGGCTGAAGAGAATGATGAACTCGCTGGAAGTGAGCCTCACCCTTTTGTGCAAGAAAGTGGTGAAGACGGAGCTAATGATGAGAGGCAAGGGCAGGATGATATCTTAGGTGCAGCTGAGTGCATTGTACAGTTACAGTCCATGCCTACACAGGCATCTGCATTGAGAGACCAAAGTTTGCACGTAGTCACAATACAGCAAGAGGAAAATCTTGAAATTCCTGGTCTTGAGACAGAGGATCAGGAAGTTAAAGAAGACCCTCAGTTTGTGGAAGTTGAGAATTTGGAAAACCCAGCACAACAGTCTCTCATGCATAGGAGAGGAGAAGATGGCCGACTTCGTGAGGAGGGCAGAGGTTCTGAGATACAGAGTGGTAACAATAGATGCCCCAATATGGTATCTTCTGTCAAAAGAGATTCTGCTGAGGAGAATCAAAACTTTAACAGATATGCATTTTCTGCTGTTATAAACCAAGAATCAGACAGTATTGGGGAGGAGGCAAATGCCAGTGGTCCTCATTCTTACCACAGTGGACAAAAACTAGAAAGCTCCCAAATTACATGTTCAGACTTATACATAAACCGGGGAATAGATTGTTTGGAGAGCTCTTGTGTTCCAAGCGCAAGAGATGCAACAAATGAAGGGAGAAAAAAGATAATTTAGTCAGTTTGAGAGATCAGTCTGTTAAAACAGAGATGACAGATTCAACATCAACCAATTTTTTTAGAAGGCCACGGCGAGAGGATTTTGCTAATACAGAAAACCAAGCTCGCAGCACAGACAAAGCCGAACTCTCCTGCGAGACATTTCAGCATGGAGATAAATGTAAACTGCCCATTGAAAATTCAGCTGTAAATATAGAAGGTAATTTTCCTGGAATTGTAAATTCTAGTTTTAGTGATGGCTACAGTGTCCAAGGTATAGTTTCAGATCAAGCATTAGTGAAGGAAGTCATTTGCCTCGGGCATCCACATTACACAACTAGTATTCCAGAATTCCAAACCCATTTGCAAGAAAATAAATCCAAAAAACAAATCCAACTTCCCTCAGGATGTCTTGGCACAGAACTTGAGGATAGCAGAACTGTCCTAGATTCTTCCCAACCCAAAGAAAGTCACCAGACATTATCTTTATCTGAAATGCAAGGAAATATATTCGAAAATAAACAAAAATGTCCCAACAGCAGTGATTCCTGTATACGAATTGGCAATGATTCACAAATGTGTTCTAGTGTTATATCCAATGGTGCAGGAAAGCAACAATCCACCATTTCAGACAGAGTGCGTTTAGATTCAGAGAAAGCCTGTTCTGAGGTAACACAAGTTCATCAGTCTCTCAAGGATTGTGGTCAGAGAGTAATCCCACCAAGTCCAGACTGTTTGCCTGAGGCAGAGATATTGACGGCCACAGTTTTGATTTCAGAACGCAAGCTTGGCGACAGTATCATTTGCACCACTCCTGTATCCTTGGAAGACCGTGGGATGCCTCACGAGTCCAGCAGAGATGTCCCTCAGGAGAAGGGCGTCTCTGTAAATCTGGAGCATTCTCCTGTACACCCAGCTCAAATGTACCACCCAACAGGTCAGCAGATCCTCCATAAGCATTTAAGTATGGGTAACAATGAAGAAAACAACCTTTCTCAGAAAATGTCTCTTGCTCAGTGTTCACTGAGCTCTATCCCAGAGTTGTTGATATCTGAGTGGAAGGACTTAGATGAGGAGCCTCTGGAAGATTTTGAGAAACTGGAGCAACTTTGTTGCATTTCAGGGGATGAGGACACACTAGGTGATCTTTTTCTGGGCAACCTTGAATTATTGGAGTCCCTTAAAAAAACTCCTGAACAAAAATCCAGGGACTTGAATGAGACCGGAGTATGCAAAGATGGGGAGATGAAAATGGGCCTAAAAGAAGAGGTCGAGGGTGACTGTAGAATTCACTTGCCTCAATCAGACAGCACAGATCAACTCATGAGACATAATCTGTGTCCACAACCTCAAAGCAATGAAGACATGGCCTCAGGCCTTTCCTCAGTGGACGAAAGTTTTTTAGGAGAGAAGAAACATGGATGTGATGACTCATCACTGACTTCTTCATGCCACATCTCTGAAAAACAGAAGGGTCAGAGGTCCTTGTCATCCAAACTGCCCACAAAAAATGGCTTAATGATGCAGGTAAGAATGATGATATTTTGAAAAAAGTGTAAACGTTGTTTGATGTTCTTAATTTTCACAAGTTAAAAATGCAGTTTGAGTCTTTCATTTGTTGATTAATATCCATATACATTCCATGAATTAATTAAATGGGAATGTGGTTAATTATGTCTCTCCCACCCCCCCCACCACCACCCCAAAGCGAGGGGGGACATGTTGTTTTTCTCCGGTTTCCCGTGCGCATCCACATCGGTGTTTCCACCATTTCCAGACCAAAACTCAGAAACCGTTTGATATATTTCCATGAAAATTTGCACGCATTTGCATCAGGTCATGCAGATGTGCCTTTTGCTATTCGAGTTTATCAACATTTCTAGTTTCTTCCTAACTGTCTGTGAACATCAATGAGGGGCGGTTGCATTGGGGTGGGGGGAGACCTTTGTTTTTTTGCCTTAAAAACAATCTCAGGTTCATTTTTAGGCTATAGATAGGCATGCTGGCTTCATGAGGATAAGAATTGCAGTATTCCCTGTATGCATTCTGTTTAGCTCATTTAATTCTCATGTCTCCATTCAATCAGGTATCTGAGGAGAGATTGCAGTATTCCCTCAGTGAAAATGTAAAGAAGAATGTGTTGTGGGGGTCAACTGTGAGTGAGACCGTTGTTCTTCATCCCTGGAGTGGCCTTCGGACAGAGGACGGAGACAAACAAAGAGAAAAAGACTGTCAAGGGTGTGATCCGTAAGTAGTCTGCATTAATTTAAAGTATCAGTTAAACTTGTGGACACTCTTGTACTAAAAAAAGCAGAAGTTAAAAAAGAAACAGAAAAAATTTTATACAAAAAATGTTGAAATTTTCAATTAAAATGACTGCCATTTATGTACCTCAAAATAACCACCATTTATTGCTAAGCATATTCAGAACTGTTCTCACTGATGAAAGTCACATGGTTGAGAGAGTTCACGCTCGGAAGACAGTTCCCATAATTTTGGCTTAATTTTTATTCACATTGTTTAAAATGGAAATGATTTGTGGTCTGTTGCTTTTCACAATTTTTTTTAGGTTATAGATTTTTTTAATCAAAACTTTTTGGCCACTATCTTAAAAAGCAAATTACGATGTTTTGACCTCAGACTATTCACATTGGGGTCATTCCATGTCAAATCATCCAGATTTTGAGAAATTTTCCGGGTCACCTCCTCAAAAATTTTTGAAAAAATTCACGAGTAAATATTCACACAAAATAAAAAAATGCCAATTATTAGGCCAGTATCTCAAATAGATTTCAAGTTACAGCTCTTCAAATTTTGAATAATATTTTAAGTTTTTTGGTGAACCCATTTTCAGCCAACTTTGGCAACTTATTGCTCCAAATTGATTGCAAGGCTGAAATTGGGTATACTAACCATATTCATCCCCTAGAATCTGAAAATGGCCTTACCTTCTGTGTATCTTGATCCACTTTTGTATGGTACAGCCTCAAAATCAGCCGAAAACACAAAACGCCCAAAAACAAGACCACATTTTATGACCTGTAACTCAGGAACTAAGTGAGATCAAAGGCTAAAATTCATTTTTTATGATTTTATGATATTTTTCTCTGTAAAAATGCCGTAATCTCATTTCTAGTAGTTTTTTGATGAAATAATTGCAAAGTAAATTTTTCTGGTTTTGCCCCAAAATGTCCTTTTTTGGGGCAAAAAAAATGACATGTCACCAGTTATTCATCTCTCTGAAATTTTTACTTTGCAATCGTGTAAATGTGAGCAGTGTCTGACAGAAAAATCAGAATAACGTTCAGCTTACGTTTTTTGTTATGAATTTTTAAAATATGTTCCGAAATTGTGTATTTTTTTGTTGACTAAACGGGCATAGGTCTGCTGCAAGTGCTGTTATCTACTAAATATAAAACAAAACATAAATTAAAAATATTTTTTGAACATGATACACTATCTAAAAGTGCAATTCATGACAGAGGTCTTGTCAGAATATTTCGGTGTTTGCTAGATTCCACAGATTTATTCCTCAGTTTCATTGGTTTATTGTTTTTGTTGGGGATGACTGTTTGGGGATGACGTCAGTGCTTCAAACATGCCATGACTTGACTGATCACAAGCTTCTGAAGTAATCCTGAATGGGCCCAAACTTCTATTACTGAATAGCGCAATAATAGTTCACAGTCCCACTTGGGGATTATTAGATCATCATGAGGACTGAAATGGGGGGAGTAATTTACCTTGATGCAGTATTGGAATCCATTTAGATGATGCTTGTCATTCAAGGAAATTTACAAGAAAAACTGGACTATTGGGACTAGATACTTTCTCAAGTGAGGACACTGCCTTAATGCAGTGGCGATCTAGTGTTCCGTAGATTGATTCTGTGTGTTGTCATCATGAGAAAATGTTTTTAACTTGCTATGAGATTAATCAAAGGTACACTGCAGATCCCAGAAACATTCACCACAAAAAAGCAGCAGGCCTATACCCGTTTAGGTAACGAAAATTTTGGAACAATTTAAAAATTAATAACAAAAGAGAAAGCTGAACATCATTCTAATTTTTTGTCAGACATTGTTCACATTTATAAGATTGCACAGTAAAAATTTCAGAGATAAATAACTGGTGACATGTCATTTTTTGCCCCAAAAAAGGGCATTTTGGGGAAAAACTGGAAAAATTTACTTTGAAATTATTTCATTAAAAAATTTCTACTAATAATATTACTTGGATTACTACATTTTTACAGAGAGATATATCATAAAATCATAAAAAATGAATTCTAGCCTTTTATCTTACTTAGTTCCTGAGTTGCAGGTCATAAAATGTGGTCTTGTTTTTGGGTGTTTTGTGTTTTCAGCTGAATTTGAGGCTTTACCACACAAAAGTGGATTAAAATACACAGAATCTAAGGCCATTTTCAGATTCTAGGGGATGAATATGGTTATTATACCCAATTTCAGCCTTGTATAAGCAATCAACTTGGAGCAATAAGTTGTCAAAGTTGGCTGAAAATGGGATCGCCAAAAAACTTAAAATATTATTCAAATTTTAAGGGGCTATAACTTGAAAACTATTTGAGATACTGGCCTAATATTTGGCATTTTTTCATTTTGTGTGAATATTTACTCGTGAATTTTTTTAAAGACTCTTGAGGAGGTGACCTGGCACCCCCTGGATGATTTGGTGTGGAATGACCCATTGTACTTTGCGCCAATTGAGGTTATTTAAGAGGTTTAACCACTTAAATTTCACCAAAGACAGAGCACTAAAACACAAGTTAAGCGTATCCAAACCAGTATTCATCCTGAGATGCATTCTGGCATAGTTAGCGCATAAAAAATAGCAAGCGGCAAAAACTACACTAGCCTGTCCCAGCTGCATGCAGAAAAAAAAAAAACAGCGACACAAATTTATGATATATGTTGGCCTTTACAAAAATTCCATTGAACAATCTTGTAAATAATTCAATGAAACTTTGTGACTGAGATTTTCTTCATGAAGATTTTCCATTTGACATCACCCCTTTGACTGGCATTAAAAACCTGTCCCATTTCTTTCAACAGAATAGTAGTAAACTGTTCTTCAAATGATCACGTTTGCTGAGCTAACTGCATCCCTCAACAGGAAACGTTGTGTCTGGGATCGTAATGGTGCCCGCAGAATCACAGAAGCGGAAATAAACCAGACTTACTGTATTTCACTGAATTTATGATCTAAAAAACACAAAGAAATTGAGTGAAAATGATAACATTATAGCGACTCCATGAATGATTCTGGCAACAGGCTTGCCAGTGACTCAGTCTCGGCAAATCAACCCACTGTCATTGTCAGTGAAACTGAATGTGGATGATCAGTCGTTAATATTAGTTAGGGTGCTCATGGTGCTGTGTGATATTATTGGTGTTGTGTTTTAGGTTTGCTATAAGTCTGTTACTGTTGATAAGGTGTTGTGTTCAAAGCAGTGTCATAAATTCTCTGACCAACTACCGAGTTTCATGCAGGCCTATTTTCCCTTGTTTATAGCCCCACTCCTTGTCTACAGCAAGATATTCTCAAACTTAATAATGAAAACTTCCACAAAACCCAGAAAACTTCAGTAAAAAATCCAGAGTGTAATACACCACCAGCCCCCTCAGTCATACAGAGGTAAAGTACTAACAAAGGAAGCAATCATTATCAAATCAGTTGCAAAATTATCAGACTTTATTCCAGCTCATGATGATACAATGACGTAAAGCTCGGAGTAGTCTCTGCATGCAAAGAATACTAATGCTGCGTTCCATTTGTACTCGGAAGTCGAAATTTCCGAGTTCTGAGTTGGAAGTTTCAACTGGAACGCCCCCCGAGGTCGGATTTCTGACTTGGAAAGTCGGAGAATCTTCACTACCCCAGAGTTAACATTTAAAGATGGTTACCCCAGGTGTAAACAGTAATTAGAAGCTCCTGTAATATTCCGTTTATTACTTCTGACTCGTGTTTGTCGCACTAAATCAGCCGTATACATTGTTCGACGTATATATTTGGAAATCCACCGTGTTTGAAGGTTGCAGAAGGACCGCATATTTGTCCAGAAGTTGCTTACATTCGGACAAGGCAAACGCGAGAATAGCTTTCGTACACGTGACCGTCTTGTTTTATTAGTCTTCTTCCCGGTTTATGGCGGTTGTCAGCTTTTTTGCGACTTTGTAACTGATAACTCGGCTGTGACGTCATTCCCAGCTCCGACCTCCGACTAACGAGGTAAATGGAACGCAGTATAAATACAAACATTCAAACTGCCTTTTTATGAAGACTTCCTTCCAATCACATTATACTGGTTATTTCTTATATCTTTCCCTTCCCCTATTGGTTGGCATGTTCCGGGATTTATTGAATTTCCTGGAAAATATTGAAGGCACACGGAGGTATTGTCCCCATAAAAAGAAAGAAAAATACATTTAAAATGAAGAAAAATCCATTAAAAAATAGGATAAAAATAGATACAGAAATGTCCCAACTGATTATGTGTCCAGTATTATTTGTCACTAATGTTTCTACTGAACAGATTAAATCAACTGTACAGATATGAATCAAAGCAGAAATCAACTGAACAGATATTGATTAAATCAACTGAACTGATATTAACAAAGCAGAAATCAACTAAACAGATATTAATTAAATCAACTGAACAGATGATAATCAAAGCAGAAATCGACTGGACAGATATTGATTAAATCAACTGAACTGATATTGACCAAAGCAGAAATCAACTAAACAGATATTGATTGCTTGTGTATGTGTGTGTGTGTGAACTGCTAATGTGTGTATGTGTGTGTTACTGCTACTTAGATAAGATGGTGACTGATTATGATTATTGATTTACTGATGAATATGATGGGAAATATTGAAATATACTCGTCAAAAAGCTCTGTATTCCGTTAGACTCTGTATATAGTCAGCCCAATGAGTAGTGCTCAATTTTCTATGGTTTTAATATCAGTTTTGATTACTTTCGTTTTTGTAGCAAAGAGGGTCCTAAGCAAGTGGCCCAGCCAGAAATACAGGATGAGCCCTTTGTGGCTGTGAGTGACTGTTTTACTCTGGCAAGGCCAGAAGTGGAGATCACCCCCCCATTGGTGGTTGCGAACCAGGCTATGAAAGGTAGTCCTTAGAACTCTGTAAATGTGTTTTATTGCCTTAAAATTAAATATTGGCAATGAGAACCAACTGTTGTAATGTACTTTGTGTTTATGTCTGGCCATCCCTAATGCTGATCGATACTGTCTGAAAGCTGTCTTTCCATCCTCATATGTGAGCCAGTTACTTGATATCTATATCTGTCTGTTTTATTTTTTTTTTTACCCTCTCACAAGTAGTTTGAAAAAGTTATTGTAATCTGCTAGTATTTTCAACTTCAACAGCTATATTTAAATAGACTGCTTTTCTCCTGTTCTCATCTCACAATCCCCTCTCAGTATAATTATTCTGTTATTCCTTGCAGCCAAACTTGCACGTCTGTCCCTCTCCCTGCCCCCACTTGCACTCTCTCTTCCTCTATCTCCAAGTCCTGGGACAGGATTTTGGGATGTGGGAGAAAAGAGAGAGAGAGGTGGACGAAGAAGAGGAGCATCTACAGGAAGTGACCCTGAAGAAGAGGAAGATGAGGAGCAAGAAGAAGAGGAAACTGCCGGGAGAGTGATTATTGTCACAGAAACAGATGTTGATAGGCGTGTGGGGTTGCGGAGCTTACTAAAATCACCACGGGAACCAATGGAAAGGGATAGAGAAAGAGGAAGAAATGTTTCTTTCTTTGATGATGTCACTGTCTATCTCTTTGATCAGGTGTGTTTGAATTAAATTGGAAATTTTAAGACATTTTATTTATTTGGATGAAAGATCTGATTTCACTTTTCTGAACCCATGCTTTATTTTAACAATTTACCCTGGATAGGAAACGCCAACCAATGAGCTCAGCTCAGGCCCTGCACCCCGGAGTCCATCTCCCTCTCAGGATGATTCAAAATCTGCTTCATCCGTGGAGATAATCGGTAAGTTGATAGATTGCAAATAAATGACGCTCATTATATAGTTCATAACAGTGGGTACATATTTCTCATGCCGGTGGTTACATATTTCTCAAGATAGTGGGCACATATTGCTCATGACAGTGGTTATATATTGCTCATGTGCCGTTCTAAGATTTACAAGGGAGTCGATTGGAGGACCTATTTCTTAACATGCAAAATGTTCATTCATTGACTGGTCCAATAGGATATTTGTAACAAGAGTCTGCATAAATTGTGGTTATTTTTCATTATCACATTGCAGAAATACAGTGCTTAACAAATGTATCAGACCACCACCCAATGTAAGGTTCATGCCACAGCTGTTCTAAATTAACAGTATTGGCAATTACCGAAATCATTTTTATGTTTCTGCAATGGTTTATCCACCAGTATGCACAAGCTTTTTAATTGAAATGATATTTTTAATGCTAAAATATAACTAGATACTGACTTTTTCTCACAAAAAGTTATTATTGTACCCTCGGACGGTGTGTCTGGGGGTACTATGGATTTGCAGTCAGGGGGCAAAGGGCTACCCTTACATGAGGGCAATTCAATACAATTTGAATATCTTAACATATCTTACTTTTCTGTACTCCATGTATGGTTGGGGATGTCAAGGACAAAAATGTCATCATTAAAAATATAGATTATGCCTATTTTTATACATTGGGAGGGGGGTTAGGAAAAAGGGTGAAGGGAGGACAATCCCACATGAGGGACACCCTGCATATTTTGAACATCTTAACATATGCTACATTTCTGTACCCCATGTAAGGGTGAGTATGTCAAGAACAAAATAATTGTTATTGAAACATAGATTTTTATCAATTTTGCTGACATTGGGGGGGCCCCCAGGTGGGCCAGAACTACTCCTGCATGAGGGAAATTGAACATATTGTCAACAACATTTCATATGCTACACTTGTATACCCCATTTAGAGGTGGGGATCCCAAAAACAAAATAGTTATTATCAAAAATATAGATTTTAGCAAATTTTTCATACATTTGGGGGCACCCCGGGGTGGGGGGGCAGAATCACCTTGACAAGAGGGAACCCAACATATTGTCAACAACATATCATGTGCTACACTTGTATACCCCATTTAGCAGTGGGGATCTCAAAAACAAAAAACTTACAAACCATGGGTGCTAAATATCCATTTTTCTGCCCAATTAGCTCATTAATATTAGACTGATTAATGAAACAAAACCAAAATCGATAGGCTTCATCCTCACACCACTGTCAATGTGCATGTGAAATATCAAAAGGATCGGTTAAGAATTGCAGTTTGTAGAAGGTTCACAAGAAAATCTCTGCGGACGCGCGACGACCACAAATCCATAGTACTCCTAGACACTCCGTCCAGGGATAGAATAACTGATCCGGGTATGCCATCTAGTGAGAGAATAGTGTAACTGCGTGCATAAATAGAGCAGCTCCATGTCTATGAGGGGCCGTGCAAGACATTATTCATTATGGCCCTCTCACATACATACATTCTCCTTTCACATACATACATTCTCCTCTCATACACATACATTCTCCTCTCACATACATACATTTTTTGCTCTCACATACATACATTCTCCTCTCACATACATACATTCTTCTCTCACATACATACATTCTTCTCTCATACACATACATTCTCCTCTCACATACATACATTCTCCTCTCACATACATATATTCTCCTCTCACATACATATATCCTCCTCTCACATACATACATTCTCCTCTCACATACATACGCTTTCACTCAAGTAGGTGCATTCTTCTTTCACGAACATACATTCTCCTCTCATATATCCGCCCGCTTCAGTTGTTCTACGACAGTCTTCTCATTCCAGGACTTGTGGAATTCGAAGGTACTGAGAATATGCCCCTCTTCATGTAGTTCTTGTTTGATGCGGTGCTTCACGACCACAGAACTTTTAGGATTTGGGAGCAGGATGACATCCTTGTTGAAAGTCTCATGATGCAAGATTTTGACCCTAAAAAAATAGGCATTACATTTTATAAAAAGATCTGTCCTTAAATGTTCAATACTATAAGAAAAAAGGCAGGAAGTGGCCCAATATAACTAAGTATTAGCTCTCAATTTAAAAAAAAAAATATCTGATGCTCTGAATTGGCACATGCATCCATTACACAAATATTGACCCTTTGCAAACATGTGACCATGACCATCTGATGGCCATGAAGGATGGCAAAATCACCCGCACTTCTGTGTACACTATTATATATATTCTAGTTCTCTCGTTAACGCAAGATTAATGCGTAATTACGAATACTTTCCCGATATTTACGCATCAATTTCATGTCCAGTGCGTGTAATTACGCATTGCTTATCAAGTGAAATAATCATAAACTTTGCGGCGTTTGAAATCACAATAAACACGATTTATTACAAAATGTTCAACTCAGAACGAAAGTGAAAGACATCTCCGAATTAGGGCTGTCGCGGTGAAGGAATTCCCCCCGCAGTGCCCATGGATGCTAAGTGCGTCCAAATTCACACGTTCTTCTTTATGGAGTTTCTCCGCAACCGTAGGTCATAGTGAGAAGCCATTCATAATACGTGAAACAGCGGAACCGCAGCTTTCAGAGGACAACTTTTCTGTAGTCTAATGATTTCATGACGAAATATGTATGTATATTTACACTAAAATTATGTTTTAAAAATCTTTCATACAGCTTTGAACGCACATTACTCTTGGCTGTATTCCACGCGATGGCGTGGTCGTTCAGACATGATACGCATATCACATGAAAGAGCGGGACCGGAGCTTTCCAGTGGTACCAAATACATCATTGTGCTATCAACTCATCATGCTAGAAACACAGATAAAATGTCTAGAAAATAAAAACCTGGCTTTTTTTTTTTTTTTAAACAACCGGTTATACTCTTGGCTGTATTACGCGCGATGGCGTGGTAATAGCAGTTCCAAGTGGATCCAAATAGACTCCAAGTGTTCATTTAACACTGAACTTTTTGCTGTGTGAGCACCGAAGGTCAGGCAGCACGAACAATTTGCGCCGACGATCACGACGATAAAACAGGTGTAACAAGCAATGGCAAGACAACTCAATACCATACAGCAATGGCTATACCGCTCATTACTGCTACATGAATAGCTGAACAACGCATCGATCGACATGTCTAACTCAGCCCTATGTAACTTGTCTATTCTGTAATGTGGTACTGTCGTGGTGATCGCATCATGCAAGTTGTAGTACATAATTTATTTGACAAAGTTCCTCATGTTGTAAATGAATTACATGCCAGTGTGAATTTAAGACGCCCTTCGATGTATTCCTCGTTCTCCCCGACTGTTTTATCTCCACCTTCCGCTACTGCAACCGCATCTGGTTCAAATTGATAGGGTTCGATTTCCGCCCCATTTGCTCCCACCAAAATCTCTCCTGCATCAGAAATATCAGATTCTGTCTCATGTGGACTTTCTAACTCCCTGTCGCTGTCACTCGATGACTGGCCATCCGTCTTTCGACCGCGTTAGATGTTTCTGTCCTCGATGTTCCTGTTCTTGTTTGCTCAACAGACGATGATATGTTCCTAACTATCAGAGGGGAAGCTAATATATTTTGTAAAACGCCGATGGCTTGCTGAAGTGTGCCTGCCTCATTTGCCTCCATTACGCCGTGACCGCGGGAGAGAAGAAGAAGCAGTTTCGTCAGATCGTCAGAGCAGATCAGGACCTTTTTAGCCAATCTCAGCGTGCTAAATGGCCGGGCTTCCGTTTCCACTATACGGCTTCCGTTTCCACTATACTTTCTCTCACATACATACATTCTCCTCTCACATACAAACATTTTTTGCTCTCACATACATACATTCTCCTCTCACATACATACATTCTTCTCTCACATACATACATTCTTCTCTCACATACATATATTCTCCTCTCACATACATACATTCTCCTCTTAGAGATAAATTCATGAATGAAAGGAGAATATTCTCTTTAGAGATAAAACATATGTATGTGAGAGGTGTACAATGTATGTATGTGAGAGGAGAATGTATGTGTATGAGAGAAGAATGTATGTATGTGAAAGGAGAATGTATGTATGTGAGAGAAGAATGTATGTGTTTGAGAAGGAGAATGTATGTATGTGAGAGGAGAATATATGTATGTGAAAGGAGAATGTATGTATGTGAGAGAAGAATGTATGTGTGTGAGAACGAGAATGAATGTATGTATGTGAGAGGAGAATATATGTATGTGAGAGGAGAATGTATGTATTTGAGAGGAGAATGTACAGTGCCTGACAAAAGTCTTGTCGCATAAGGACATAGTAACTAAAAATAGCATATAACTTTATTTCTAACCAATCAATTGTTACAATAAATGGTCCATTTTAATGTCAAGGGCTTTCACATTAATAATTTGGTGCAAAATGAAACCATCAAAAAGTGTTCTGATGTTCACAGCTTGGCTAAGCCCATAACATCTGTTTTTGCTAGGACAAAAGTCTTGTCGTCTCTTCAGGTGATGCAACAAATCGCAGATTAGAGTTTAACCTATTACAAATACCATAATTAACACATTCCCAGATGTGTATAGAAATAACCCCAGCACACCAGACTTTCATATGAGGTGCAACTAGACCTCTGACAACATACCAAAGATTCAACCCCAGACCAAAGTGCTGATCATCAAGAGCCTGAAGACTGAGTCTGCTGCTGAGGTGGCAGACATCTTTAATGTATCCAAATGTCAAGTGGAGGGATGAAAAAGATTTGAAGAAACTGGTGACGTTCATGGCAAGCGCAGGTCAGACAGACCCCGGTATGACAACTGTTTGAAAGGACCGTTTGTTGCTTCAACTGTACAAGGCTAGCCCTTCTTCAACTGCAGCGAAGCTAAATGAGGAAATGTCACCAAAAATCCCAGTATCTACAAGAAGAGTTTGTCAAATTCTCTCTCAAAGTCGTTTTCATAGCCAAATTAGTACACAGAAGTCTGCATTAAACAGAAAACAAAAAACCTGCATTGCATTTGCCAAGGCCCACAGCTCGCAGAAAGGATTGATACTGGAAAAGTGGCTGAAAGTTTATTTTTCTGGTGAATCATCCATTGAACTGCATGCCAGTCGCCGTACAAGACCTGTTGGAACTCTCATGGACCCAAGATTCTCCCAGAAAACAATCATGTTTGGTGGAGGAAAAATCATGGTTTGTTGTTACATCCAGCATGGGGGTGTGAGAAAGATCTGCAGAGTGGATGGAAGCATCAACAGCCTGAAATATCAAGAAGTTCTTGCTGCCCTACTTATACTGCTGCTCCTTCTCATTTTTCTGCCTCCATGTCACAGTTCCTGAAAGCGAAGAAGGTGAAGGTACTCCAGGATTGGCCAACCCAGTCACCTGACATGAACATTATTGAGCAGTTCAGGGGTAAGATGAAGGAGGAGGCTTGGAAGATGAAACCATAGAATCTTGATGAACTCTGGGAGTCCTGCAAGACTGCTTTCTATGCCATTCCAGATGATTTCATCATCAAGTTATCTCAGTCGTTGCCAAGACGTATGGATGCAGTCCTCCAAGCTCATGGGAGTCATAATTAATATTAATTTTTTTTCCAAGGCACCATGGCTTTATGTTCTGATATTATAGTGGCATATTTGTGTATTCAAAATAAGTGTATGTATAATTTCCACATTTTTTTTTTCAATGCGACAAGACTTTTGTCCAAGCAAAATCTGAACTTTCTGTGCAAATTAAATTATAAAACTCGATCAATGACACAAAACTCTATTTTGGTATATTTCGCATAATATAGAGGGCTTTACCTTTCATATAAGCCATTTTTGATTCCAATTGATCAACTACAAGTCAGGTTATTATTTGTTGTTCCTACAACTTGGATAAGTGACAAGACTTTTGTCAGGCACTGTATGTGTATGAGAGGAGAATGTATGTATGTGAAAGGAGAATGTATGTTTGTGAGAGGGCCATAGTGAATAATGTCTTGCACGGCCCCTCATACATGTCTGCTGGCATCAACATCTGCACAGACGGGTTACGGATCGGACCGGAACGTATGTAAGAAAAAAAAAAGCCCACTCGCACGTACAAACTCAAGCCATAAAAACCATCATTGAAACCAGTTACCACAAAAATTGCGAAACAGTACAAATCTTATTTCAATTGTATTCCATTGTGATTCCACATTACTTCTTCGTAAGTTTTCTTGATGCAAATAAAATTTCTTCAGTTCATTTATTCATTCACTCATTATTCTTCTTACATTATATATGGCACGACAGACTATTTGATTTGTGAATATGATTTTTTTTCTTTTTTTACAAGAATATAACACAGGTAACAAAACATACAGTGTTTACATACAATTCTAAGAATAGCACCATTATCTGTCAAATATATGTTTTTAATTATTAGAGAAATGTGGACAAACTGGTCAAGATGAGGCTGCAAGGTACAGTAAAGTAAAATGCAGAGATCAATGCTGAATAAAGAGAAAGAAATCGTAGTTCTGATATGCTTTTATGATTAGGGATGTGATGCTATATACTATATGATCCTCATACATAAACAGTATGCTATGTAACTGCCAATATTATTCACAAAATAGTGACCTTATTTGTCAAAGAAATGTTTAATTTTTGAAAAAGTGTGCATAGGGTTCAATGCAGACCAGTGGCGTAACGTGGTCCAGTTGGGCCCGAGTGCAGACCTGACGACACCCCCCAAAATTGTAAACAGCAGCAAGATTATCGGTTGTTTCATCCACCTGCAGCGCAAATTTCCCAGTCCTTTTTATTTTCTCCACTACAACGTCCTCTATATCTGCCGACATTTCTCCTATTCGTCTGCCAATTGTATTGTTTGAGAGAGGAACCTTCGATATTTCATTGGCAGCAATTTGACCCAACATGGTCCCGACGATAGCTTTGCATGCTGGCAGGATAAGAGATTCGGCAATTGTGTGAGACGTCTTTGATTTTGCCACTAGTTCTGCGACCAGATAGCTAGCTTCTAATGCTTTTTCTGACACTAGCGATTTTCATCATGAAACTAGCTTGTTTGTTCGTCTGGCTTCTCAACCGCATTAAATATTCACGGTTTTTTTTTTTTTTTTTTTAGCGAGAGAAGGGTGTTTGGTTGAAAGGTGTCTTTTTAATTTATTTGGCACCATAGCTTCGTTCACCAGCTTTTCGCCGCAAGCAAGACACAGTGGTATTGGGGTAGCGGGATCTCCGGTGAATATAAACCGATAAGTCAGATATTACTCACTGTAAAGTCTGCTCACCACTATGATTTTCTTTTTCTGGCCAGCGCAGCAAGAGTGAGGTGATTCAGGGTCTTAGTCAGACGGCCTTTTCGAGGTTTTGATCAGGAATTTATCCATTTTCGTTGTTTCGTTTCAACTAGCCTACACTGCTGTTTTAGCTGAGTTTTACCAGGGAATGTTTAATTTTTCGGGTTAGACGATGTGTGGCCAATCACGAGAAGGAATGGAGGCGTTGCACTGGACGCAGAAACCGTAGTGTAAGTCATGTGATCCCCGAAGTAACCCAGGGAGATAGCTTTGATTGAATGGGGATGCATCGATTATTTATTATTTATTTATACAAAAAAATTTTTTTCCTTGCTCTGAAAGGTCGCATGTATAACCGGATATTGAACCTCAGGTCCAAATGCTCCGCCTTATCCACGACACTAGCTCAACAGACCATGGGGGTATTCCACAAAGCTGGCTAAGTGAGTAAGCCTGGGTTTTGCACCAAGTGAAACCCGGAAAGCTGTATTTATTTCAGTCCATGTTCCAGATTTGAATAGTTTCCAGGTTTTACTTTGTGAAAAAGCCAGGCTTACTCAGTTAGCCAGCTTTGTGGAATACACCCTATATATTCACTGGTCGATTTAGCACTTGTATATACAGTGGGTTGACCGGTTCCGCAATTTGCAGAAATCAAACTTAATTAGCGGGAAAACGATTTAGCTGTCAGCCTTGAGTTTGACACCGCTGGAACAGTAAATTATTGTGGATTTAACTCTTAACTATCGTTTCGAGATATTCAGCTTTGATAGAGAAATAAATGCCCAATAACTGTTGCTTCCACCTGCAGGTGTACCAAATCAACGCCTTTGATAAGGAGCACTGCGATGTGTGTACATTTGCACGCGTATTCCGGGATTCATCGTTATTAGAGTCATTATGATCGGAAATTATCATATATTTGACCATATAAATCCCAATTTAACATGCTTTGATACATTTTTAATCAAGGACCATTAGAGTGACCTTTTGTCGTTTGACTAGTTCGCGAAAAGCCATTTTGTAGGTTTTCAGACTTGTAATTTATGAGACTTGTTTATTTTTCTGAAAGAATTTTATTAAAGTTTAATGTAGTCAATGTGAAATAAAACATCTTTTCCCCCCGCCATAACTGTTTTTCTGTGGCTCAACGGGTTGATCATTACTCATGTCCTGTGTTAACCTGAACTTGTAGTCTCATCCTGATCATTTTTATATATACTTGGTATGTACTACTTGAATTGGAAAGAGTAGAAAGAATCATCGTAGTGGCTGACAGCCGTTGAATATCGATGGATGTACAAATCGTCTTGAACTGAGGCCAGTGCACGTGGATTCCAGCTGACACAATGTCGACACACGGAACAATTATCCATAAATTTGACCAATTATTATGATATACCCTGCAGAGTAGCTAATGCTGGCTAAAATTGGTGGAAAATACATGTGTCTGTTATTTTTATGCAGGGGCACACAATTATGCCAATAAACAAAGAATATCATAAGTTTGATTTGACAAAGGCCGCTGTTCTCTTTAAACTGGAAATTATTTATGAACCGGTCAAAGGGCGTGCCACTGAAAAATGACTGTGCAAGGCTTTATTCCTAATGACTGAAGAAAACTAATTGATCCACAAAGTGCGTGAGTAATTTCCGCAAATTCGTTAACAGATAACTTTCCGCCACCGAATGCTGTATCGATACCAGACGCTTCAGACAAATTCCATTCGCGGAACCGGTCAACGTACTGTAACTGTGCTGTGTTAGAACTTGAGCATATGCAAGGATTCTCAGTCATAAACCGGCTTTGAAAACAACAGTTGAATATTTAGCACTTAATTATCGCGAAAATACAATTAAAAAAAAAACAAAAAACATTTTAAGCGATTATACTGATGAGGTCTTCCAGTGCATAGCACAATGGCGAGAGGACTCTCAGATAGACTGGCTAAAACAATAGCAAGCGCAGATTTACCCACAAACAGCTTTTAAGACAAAATATCAAAGGTAAGAAAATTTTTTGCTCATCTCTGTAGCATTTAAAGTGTATGCCTGCTGTTCTCTGAGTATGGTGACAATTTAAAATGACAAGGCTTATATCGTTGGAATTTGTGGACTGTCCTTTTTCATTTGAGGTATCGTTTGTACGCGTAGCACAAATTCAGCAGAAATACTTGCGATAGAGCACTGATCTTATTTTATTTAATGTTTTGCTAGATGCTTATTTACTTGCTTGGTACTTGAATTGTGTTCGGTTTAGGTAAAAATGGTCATCAAATCTTTTCGCCGAGTTTCTTGAACTTTAAGAGGATATGCAAGACACAACGAGGTTGCTATTAAGAAACATGCTGTATTTATTATGCAAATTCATAACCCCTGTTAATCATTTTTCAGGCTATAAGGTTAATATTTGTATAGAATATATATTTAACACTAATTTCTTTAAATCTTCACTTTAAAACCAGTTTTTATTGAACAAAACCGTTGACTTACTTGTGAACTTCTGTCACGTGAAGGATATTTTTCTCAAAGTGCTCTGAGCAAAGAACTGAAGGTTTTGTTGGTTTGAAAAGGCTGTCCACAGTCAATTCTCAATTTAACATGCCACTCTTTCAAAAGGGCTTCACTATTTTGTGGAAATTGATGGAAACTTATTTTGCTGTATTTTCCAGACGACTGAATGGCATTATTACTGGTGCAAGCAACAGCAGCACAAGATTTCCCCATATTCATTATGCTGCGATCAACCTTTGTGTACATTTTGCTTTGGGGATCATGTGACCACCTACGTAACTTGCAACGACCTCATTGTACAGTAGAATACATGATGCGGAAATATCGAGAAGGAATTTTAAATAGGCATTTTAATAAACTGAATTGAATGAATTGATAATGACATGAATTGTTATTTTTATATCCTGTAAGTTCAGCCGTTTTATATTATTAGGCTATCTGAAAAAAAAAAAACTTTAATGGTTTTATTGATGCAATACCTAGGATCCTTGGCACACAGTTTGGGAAACACTGGTGGAATGTTGGACATTACCCAGAAACATTTGCTGTCTCAATGACGATATCAACAGCATAATAAAATTATCATTGTTTTATTAAGCATTTTCCATAAAGAAATCTAAATTATTTTATTTTATAACGAATTATGTTCAATTAAAATGATGAATAATGTACTATGATGACATCGACTTGCCAGCACCATGACTGAGAAATGAATGCAGTTGCAGTGGTATAAATATCCACTAGTTTAAAATGAGGAAATGCTGACCTTGGTCGGTGTGAGCGCTCCCGTTTTAAAATACACCTACGCTGATGTCGTTCGAGGCCCGACCCTGTCGCGGGGGTACCTGCTAAGAGGGCCCCCCTTCTACTGGGCCCTAGTGCCTTTGCACTCGCTGCACCCCCTATTATTACGCCATTGATGCAGACCCTGATTAGTAAAATCAGGTGCAACACTATTAAGCTGCTTTTCCACCGGATGTGAGACAAATTTTTTTGCACGACAGATTACAATCAAAGTCAATGCAAAGACGCAAATACACGCGAAACGCATTAGCGTTGCATTGACGAACGTCTTTGCATTGACTTTGATAAGCAATACGAACGATGTTTGTGGCGATATGTCGTGGTTCTAGTACTGGACCTTGGTTCAGACAAGCTGGTTAACATGATTGGGGCTCACAGATAATGTAGTGGAATTAAAAAAAAAAAAAAATCTTCCAGTATGTTTGCCCATTTTCTGGTCAAAAGTTAACGCGATTGCAGCGAGGATCTTATTGGAATGACTGGGCGACGATAAGCCTTCAACGTGCTATAACCCCTTAGTAAAATGTATGAAACTGTGAAACTCCCTGAGTATACCACCAAGAGGGAATTATTACCACCAGTATTATTACGAACCACAGTTCAGTGGGGAACCAAGGATCTAACCAGATGAATCACAGATACTGCTCATACATATAAACAGTATGCAATGTAACTGGCAATATTATTCACAAAATAGCAACCGTATTTGTCAAAGAAATGTTTAATTATTGAAAAAGTGTGCATGGTTTATTTCCTTCAGGCTCGCATCAGACTGAAGCTATGCACTGCAGGCTTGTGCAAACTTTCTGACAGGAAGATCTGCAGAAGGAAATCTGGGTTGCATTGATGTGGTCTGTTTCCCTTGGCAGGTGATTGGAGGAGAGCAGTTAAAATGTGTTGGCTGAAAGAAATCAATAGGAGGAGCTCATTACCATGGAAACGGCGCTTTTAACGCCGTTTTCCACAACGCCGAAAATAACGCCGTTAATTTACATACGAAAACGGCGCTTTTAACGCCGTACTTGCGAGAAACGGCGTTAAAAGCGCTGAAAAAAAGCAATAACGGCGTAAAACAAGCGCGTTCTTGTCCCAAAACGCGTTTTATACTAAAGGAATAAGCCCCGAGAAGCTGTGGGTTACAGTGATTTTATAACGGCAGAGGGGCGTTCTAAGGCACGACGCGCAGCGGAGTGCCTTAGTGCCCCTCTGCCGTTGTAAAATCACTAACCCACTGCTTCAAGGGGCTTATTGCTTTTATAAAACAGTTACCATACACATAGCCCATTAAATAAACACACAAGAAAAAAAATCAACAATTTATCGGTAATACTGCAACAATAAAATTGAGAACTATCCATTCTTCCACCAAGCAAGATAGAGTGGACAGAATGGTTGGCAAGCAACACAGACGCTAAGATTGCTTTTTCATCTAGCGCCATTATCATGTCACATCAGGCTATTCGGGCTTGTTAATGTAGATATACCATGAAAGCAGGCTATTTGGAATGTCTCCTTCGGTCTCCTGAAGGCCACGTTTAATAATTTTAAGTTTGTTTCGATTTCGGTTTTCTAGTTTTATTGTTCTCAACTCGCGCCGATCGGCCATATCATTACAACCAGCAGCGAGAGTAGGGAACAAGATTGACTTATGTCCTCCACACTTGCCGGTGTCCAGGAAAATATGTTGAATTGCGCATTAGTTTGCTAGCCAGCCTGTCAACTAGCTAGCGTTCACTTCAATGGATGTGGTTACCCTACATATAGCCCATAAAATAAACACACAAGGAAAAAAAAAACAATTTATCACTAATACTGAAATAGCGAGCTAGTTAGTAACATAGCTGGCAAGCTGATATCGAACTCTATAATGCTATAGCTAGCTAGGTAGATAGCCAACTGGTTAGTGGGCTACAAGGCTAAACTTCGCTAACACTGAAATAGCGAGCTAAAAGGCTTGAAACAAAAGTAACCTAATGAGTCAGTTGAGGGCGGAGGAGTTGGTTGTTAGGCTACGCGCAGGGATATTTTGTGCTGCGCTCTGCCTCAGAATGCAGTGGGTTACAGTGATTTTATACCGACATGGAACGCGGCTCAGCCAACCACATTTAAGGATGGGAAGCACCCGTTTTATAAAGACGAATTATGGCACTATCGGCTTGCCATAAATGCAGAACTTCGAAAGGTCCACAACGGTGTCGAGGCGACGGCGTGCCCTTTGCGTGTAGTCGACGCAGAACCATAAATCCAGCTTATTATTCCTCATAGGTTTAGCTTATCTTAATGGTAATGCTGGCAAACAGATGCTGATGACTTAGCGAGCCTGTATTGTAATTAGTGAAGACATGACGTTTGCTAATAAATGTTGCATTAGGCAAACACTACTTTTGCTAATCAGTAGTTCCATTTAAGGTAGACTGCAAACAGTGGCATATCACATTCATTAACATATGTTTCTCTTTTTAACGTTACATTTCTATCGAATGTTTCTTCGCGTTTGATTGTTTAACACAGAAAGCAACGTTTTAAAATAGTGGCGAATTAGCTCAGACCTGCCAGTAAAAATAAACAGCCTGGAAAATTAGCTAGGTTAACTTTTTAAAATTGGGAATTCGTACCATCGGGCGAATTTCAAAAACCGTAAAATTGCTGGGTGGTTTAACTTTGTTCTGATGAAGACACATAAAATGCACACTTGTCCACTCGCATCATTCAAGGCACGAGACTACGCTGAGTGTGTGGATGTCTTTTTATTTCACTGAGTGATATAATGTTGGAATTACAGCGATCTAAAAACTCTGTCTGTTTGCTGTTCTCCCAAAAATTTTTGGATGATTTTTGAATGGAAAAGATGGAGAAATTCGACTTGCGTCATGTCCTTTGACCGTTCCCTGAGCCAAAACTATGTAGTTCTGTGCTCCAAAAATTATACTGCTGTGACAACAACAAATTTTTGTACATTTTTGTGAAATTTCTTGAAGAGGGATTCAAATTTGTGGAAGTTATAGCGATATAAAAAGTATTATTTTCAGCCTCTCTGCTCCCAGCTCCATTCTAGGTGTGACATCACCCACGCTAGCCCTGAAAACCCAACTCCCATTCTTTCCAATGGGAAATTTTTTGTCCGTTTTTTGGGAATATTCCAGACACCACACAACAAAACTCAACCAAAATCAGTAGGCTTCATCCTCTAACCACTATCAACGTGCACGTGAAATATCAAAAGGATCGGATAAGAATTGCAGTCTGTAGAGCGTTCACAAAAAAATCTCTGCGGACGCGTGATGACCACAAATCCATAGTACCAGCGCACACTCTGTCCAGGGATACAATTATTGTTGTTATCCATGAATTTTCAAATTTACTGTTTTACAAAAAAGCAGAAAAAAATAGTTAAGCACATTTTTTTTTGATAAAGATGCTAAATAACAGTTATTTACTTGCATTCCTGAACATAAAAATTAGTTTTAGTGGTTGAATGCAAGAAAGCATGCTGTTATCAAGGCCAAAGGAGGATATACAAAATATTACCTTTTTTTGGTTTTTATGTGTGAATAAGGACTATTTAGTTGTTTCAGTTTGTTATTTGCCAGAGAAGTAACAATATAATTTTTAGTTTTAAACAAGTTTTTGACAAATTTCAAAAGTATTTGTGTTTTCTCATTTTTATGACAGGTGGTCTAATAAATTTGTCAAGCACTGTAAATGAATAACATTTTCAGATGATAGTATTAGATAAATGATTCTATTTATTATTCTAAAGGCCACAAGTACCCTCGTTTTCAAACTATGAATGAGTCCAGTTGGGTGGGATGGAATGCTACATTTTTTTATTCTCCTGCAGGAGTAACTGGTGCATTGGAGTCAAAGGAATCTGAGGATGTGTCAATCAACACAAAACTGTCAGGGACTACTCCTGTGACATCATCACGCTTTACTGTAAGCCCGGCCCATGACCCTCATTTAGTCTGACATGCCTTTCTTTCATTTTCTGAACTCCAACTACTATGAAATCCTGAAAATATTTCTGAAAAAAATATGTATGAAGTTATCCTGCTGTCTACGGTTGTCATCACTGAATTTACTTTCAAGTGATGGAAAGACTCCCATTCTAGATGTTTGAGACATTCCAGGTTTTACCTGCTGCAGGACCTTGAATATATATGTCACCTCATTTGAGGTGTATTTGCAGATACTGCATTTACTTGCTATTTTGTGATATTGATATAGAGCCTGTAGCCTAGTAAAATCTGAAACTGATTTAACTGCTATGCAATGGAAGTCTTTTAGTTCATCTCTCTTCTCTCCATCTCTGCCTCCCTGTTATGTGCAGGCGTTCTCTCTCTCTCTCTAATGATTCCTATGCCAATGTGTAAGCTTGAATTGAAGTCATTTCATTATAATATAATTTCAGTTTACTGTTTTATCTTTAGAGTATGCCACAACTGGGATCCTACTGCGCTAGTTGAAAGTCCACGTTGAATAAAAACGATATTGTGATTCTTTTAAGTGTATACGCTTTTATTTTATTATTTTTTTTTATTTTAGGATTATTTGTAGCATGAATGAAATGGCAAATATGAGCTATTTATTTGTTTATTTATTTACTAATTTATTTATTTATGTATGTATTTATTTACTTAATCATGTATTTATTGTGTTTCATATTGTTATATAATGGTATTGGATATGTATTTCATATCAAAATGATTTGAGGTTGAATTTATGCATCAATTAATATTTTTCTAGCCAAATACTTGGGCTTAGAATAGTTAGATTAGTTTATCTTGTTTGCCAATCCATTTGTATATATTTGATCGTCTTTTCATTTTATTTTACATTCATCCTAGTGTTCAGTGTGTTTCGTCTTATTTAGATTTATAATGAGGTGGAATAAAGATGGCTCAGAACACATGAAAAGTGTTCATAAATCCTATTCATGGCCATATGGTAAATATGGATCACTTTATGTTTATTTTCTAAAAGTTATCATTCATGCTTCTATTTAGGTCTATCTAGCTGATTTGTTTGGTCTGTCTCAATGTTGATTTAAACCTGTATTCTTTAAGGAGGGGTTTTGATGACATTCTCTAAAAAATGAGGAAAATTCAAACAACATAAGGAAACTGTGAAACATTTATTTCATTGTTTGATGAAAATAAATTGTACTGTCTTCTACCAATTAGCAAAGAGTGTCTTTTTGGGGGGGGCATACATTTGGACTGAGAAAAAAATTGCGTGTCAGACCTGTTGAACCTCAACTGTATTTTGTTGTGCAAGTACCCTTCTAGCTGCATGCTACAAATACATTTCCGCATTAATGAACATGTCTCTATTCAATGAAGCATGTCTGTATTAAAACGGAAAGGTCCTATGGTGCTGAGTGACTAATAGCAGAGTACTTTCCTATAGTTTCCCTTTTCAAATATTTCTTCCTTTTTAAAATTCAATTCTATTCGAAGATCATTCTATAATTAACATAACATGAATTTCCCACCACATTATAAACTGTTCAAAATTGCTTACGAGTAAAAGCGGTTGTCAGTGGGATTCATATCACAATGAAAAAAGGGAAAGCTGATATTAATTTAATTCCAGTCCACTATTCTTGGAATCTCATGAAATTAATATCAAATACAGTGAGCATGTCTCCAGACAGAGAGCATATGTGGATGCCTGTTGGAGGTGTGCACGTCAGAGCATATGGCAGAGAAGGTGTGGTATATTTCTACAGGAAGAACCATTTGCATTGCCAGTGGACTCAGCCCTTTATGATGCTAGAACCTTAAATAAATGATGGACTCGGCCCACAAAAAGGTGTGAACCTACTGCATAAGTTTAACTGGAGGTATGTTCCCTGTAATCTCTGGACATGCATTAACTGAGTCTGATAGCCAACCACAGTACTCCTGGTTAGCCTCCCTTGATATAACCTTTATATCAGCTTGTGCTCAGTGCATACTGTATCGTGAATAAGTACTTGTCTCCCTCCGGATTTGTTGTATTTTTGCATATTTGCAATGCTGAAATGTTTCAGATCATCAAACTAATTTAGAAATGAGATGCAGTTTTTAAACAATGAATTCATTTGCTGAAGGAGAAAAGCTACTTGGCTCTATATGGAAAAAGTGGTTGGCTCCTTAGTATCCAAGTCAACCAATTAAACAGATTTAATGGATTATCAGGTTCAGTTTCACTAAACACACCCAAGGCATGATTACTGCCAGCCATGTTGAATTTAAACATCACTTAAATAGAACCTGAATGGCAATGTGAAGTAGGCAAAAAGCAGCACATGACGCCATGATCTAAAGAACTTCAAGAACAGATGAGAATTAAAGTTGTTAATCTATCAGTCTGGGAAGGTTTAAAAACCATTTATAGGGATCTGGGACTTCAGCAAACCACAGTGAGAGGCATTATCTACAAAGTGAGAAAACTGCAAACAGTGGTGAACTTTCCTAGGAGTGGCTGGCCAACTAAAATTCCTCCAACAGCTCATAGACTTCTCATCCAGCTGGTACAAAGGAACCCAGACTTACATTGTAAGAACTGCAGGCCTCACAGGCCTCAGTTAAGGTCAGTGTTCATAGTTGCAAAATAAGAAGGAGACTGGGCAAAAATGGCATCCATGGGAGAGCTGCAAGGCAAAAACCGCTGCTGACCAGAAAGATCATGAAAGCTTGTCTCACATTTGCAAAAACAAACAAAACAAAAAAAAAAAAAAAAACATTGATGGCCCCCATAACTTTTGGGATAAAATATTGTGGACTGATGAGTCAAAAATAGAACTTTTTGGAAGACATGGTCCCTGTTACATCAGGCATAAAGCTAATGCAGTATTCCACGGTAAGAGCATCATACCAACAGTCAAACACACTGGTGGTAGTCTGATGTTCTGAGGCTGTTTTGCTGCTTCAGGACCTTGGCGACTTGCCTTAATTGAGGGAACCATGAATTCTGCTCTTTATCTCAAAATCCTGAGGGACAATGTCTGGCCATCAGTTTGCTGCCACAAGCTTAAGCGCAGTTGGGTTATGCTGCAAGACATTGATCCGAAGCACACAAGCAAGCGTACCTCTGAATGTCAAAAAAAGAAACAAAATTAACATTTTGCACTGGCCTAGTCAATGTCTTGACTTGAATCTGATTGAGATGCTGTGGTATGACCTTAAGCATGCAGTTCATGTTCGAAAACCCTCCAACTGAAAACAGTCCTGACATTTAATCCATGTAAACATTCCCAGTCTTAGGTCCCTTATGATCATTATTTTTTGAATGTGAACTCTCAGAATAATAGCTGAGACAATGATTTATTCCAGCTTTAATTTTTTTCATCACATTCCCAGTTGGTCAGAAGTTAGCACACACTTTATTAGTATTGGTAGCATTGTCTTTAAATCTTTTTTAATTGGGTCAAAAGTGTTGGGTAGCATTCCGTTAGCCTCTCGCAATAAATTGCCGGAATTTTGGGCCATTCCTCCAGGCAAAACTCATGTGACTGAGTCAGTTTTGTAAGTCTCCTTGCTCGTGCATGCTTTTTCAGTTCTGCTTTTTCTATTGGATTGAGGTCAGAGCTTTGTGATGGCCACTGGCATACCTTAATTTTGTAGCCCTTAACCATTTTGCCAGAACATTTGAAGTATGCTTGGAATCAATGTGTATTTGCAACCAAGCTCTGACTTCTTGGTTGATGTCTTAAGAAATCTTGAAATAATTATCTGTAAATAATTTTCCTTCCTCAAGATGCCATCTATTTTGTGACGTGCCCCTGTCCCTCCCACCGCAAAGCTCCCCCACAACATGATGTTGCCATCCCTGTGCTTGTGTTGGGATTGTGTTTTTCAGCTTGCAAGCCTCCCTCTCTTTCCTCCAAATACTATATCGACGATCATTATGGCCAAATGATTAAGTTTTTGTTTCATAAACCAGAGGATATTTCCTCAGAAAGTAAGATCTTTGTACCCATTTGCATTTGCAAACCATAGTCTGACTTTTTTGCGGCAGTATTGGAGCGGTGGCCTCTACCTTGCTGAGCTGCCTCTCTGAGAATATTGATATAGGACTTATGTTACTGTGGATACACCAATATTTTTGTACGCATTTCCTCTAGCATTTTGACAAGGCCCTTCGCTGTTTTTCTGGGATTGATTTGCACTTTTTACACCTGAGGATATTCATCTCTAGAAGGATATTCATCTCCCCCCTTTGCACTGTGATTGCTGTGTGGTCCCATGGTGTTTATACTGACTGACTATTTCTTCGTACTGATAAACAAGGTACCTTCAGCCATTTCGAAATTGCTAAGGATGAACCAGACTTGTGGGGATTGTAAGGCCACGCCTCCAGCGCTCCAACTCACCAGCCTATTAAGGCCTCGACCGCATTCCTCAGTCCGTGATGATTACCTGCATCTGTTACCTATTGCCATTGTGTGATAGTGTTTCCTTTTTAAGTCTGAGCTGCACACTCATTAGGTGCAAAGTCTCGTAAGCCTCACAAGCTTGTATTTACTCTCTTGTCTTGTATAGACTTTACTCCTGCATTCATGTGCATTACTATTCTAACTTTTTAACTTGGTGCTGTTAATGTATATGTTCAGCACTTTAATATTGTAATCCAGGAACCTTGATTCCTTGTTATTTTCTGTTTGTAATACATATTACTGTGGCTAACATCCAGCTGTTTGTATTACTAATATTATTGTACAGGAACCTTGATTCCTTGTTCTTTTGTATTGTGCCCTACGTTGCCTTCCTGCTGTGCTGAGAAGGCATAATAAATACAAACAAGTCCATCTTCACACCTGAGTCCAGTACTACACTTCCTGTCCTCCGTGCGCATCATCGGTGCTCAGAGCACAACTCTTACAGGGTCCACATTTTTTCTGAGGGCTTGGCTACCTTATTTTGATTTTTCGCTGTAAAACAGAGGCACTAAACTTTAAGGAAGGCCTTATAATTCATCCACAAGTATACTTCCAGTTGACTCAAATGATATCAGTTAACCTACAACCCCAATTTCGAAATAGTTGGGTAAAGTGTAAATTCTGAATACAATCAAAACGCAATGACTTTCAAATCACAGCAGCCAGTATTTTATTCACAATAGAACAGAGATAACATAGCAAATGTTGAAACTGAGAAATTTTACTATTTTATCCTCAAAATGAGCTCATTTCAAATTTGATGGCTGCTAAAGATCTCAAAAAAGTTGGGACAGGGGCCTTTTTGCCATGGTGTAGCATCCCCTCTTCTTTTTAACACAGAGTGAAGGCATCTGGTTATTGAGGAGACAAGTTTCTTGAGTTTAGCCATTGGAGTTTGATCCCACTCTTGTTTAATACAGGCTTCCAGCTGCTGGAGAGTTTTGGGTCTCCATTGACAGACTTTTTGTTTAATTATGTGCCGAATGTTCTCAATTGGTGAAAGATCAGGACTGCAGGCAGGCCAGTTCAGCACACGGACTCTTCTACTACGAAGCCATGCTGTTGTAATAGCTTCAGTATGTGGTTTTGCATTGTCCTGAGATACACAAGGCCTTCCCTGGAATAGATGTCGTCTGGAGGGGAGCATATGTTGCTCTAAAACCTTACTTTTCAGCATTCATGGTGCTTTTTAAAACATGCAAGTGTCCCACACCATATGCACTAATGCATCCCCATACCATCAGAGATGCTGGCTTTTGAACTGAACACTGATAATAGTAGGGGTGGTCTTTCGCCTCTTTAGCCCGGAGGACACAACGCCCATGATTTCCAACAAGAATGTCAAATTTGGACTCGTCTGACCACAGCACACTTTGCCACTTTGCTACAGTCCATTTTAAATGAGCCTTGGCCCACAGAACACGGCGGCGCTTCTGGATCATGCTCAACAAGGGCTTCCTTTTTGCATGATTGAGTTTTAGGAGGCATCTGTGGATGGCACGGCGGACTGTGTTTACAGACGGTGGTTTCTTGAAGTATTCCTGGGCCCATTTAGTAATGTCGATGACAGAATCATGCCGGTGAGAGATGCAGTGGCGTCTGAGGGCCCAAAGATCACGGGCATCCACTGAAGGTCTTCGGCCTCGTCCCTTACGCACAGAGATTTTTCCAGTTTCTCTGAATCTTTTGATGATGTTATGCACTGTCGATAATGAGACCTTCAAAGCCTTTGCAATTTGACGTTGAGGAACATTGTAATTAAAGAATTCCGCAATTTTTTTATGCAAGCCTTCACAGGTTGGAGAGCCTCTGGCCATCTTTACTTCTGAGAGACTCAGCCTCTCTAAGACATCCCTTTGATTGCCAATCATGTTACACACCTGATGCCAGTTAACTTAATTACTTGCTAAATGTTCTTTCAGCTGATTCTCTTATATATTAATTGCTTTTTCAGCCCTTTTTTTGCCTGTGTCCCAACTTTTTTGAGACCTGTTGCAGCCAGAAAATTTGAAATAAGCTCATTTTGTGGATAAAAATGTAAAATGTCTCAGTTTCAACATTTGAAATGTTATGTATGTTCTATTGTAAATAACATATTGGCTCGTGATCTGAAAGTCATTGTATTTCGATTTTATTCGCAATTTACACTTCGTCCCAACTATTTCGGAATTGGGGTTGTAATTTTCTAAAGCTATGACATCACTCTCTGCAATATTCCAAGTTGTTTGGAAGCACAGTCAACTTAGTGGATTTAAACTTTTTACCCACTGGAATTGTGATACAGTGAATTTCAAGTGAAATAACTATGGTGGTTTTTTCCCTCTCTCTATTCAAGACCATAGTTTTTCAATTTATGAGCATGGCATATTGCTTCCACTTTCAGATTTTGTGATGCTTTCCTTCAAAACCCTGCCCTCGCATTCAAATAGCCCCTGCATGTGTGTAGATTTGTTCTGCCTCTGCTCAGACTGTGCGCTTGCATTCATAAATTGTTGCAGGCACAGATTTCCTGCATTCTAGCTTCAGCCTTCCTTGTTGCACGCAGGCTGCTTCTGTGGGTGTGTGAAAGTGCTTTGCTCTCAGATTTTTTGTGCAACAAGCCAATCAAATTCCTCAACCAATAACATACCAGGTGTAGTGCTGACCAATGAAATTATCCATGCCTCATTGCGGGCACGTTCTCATTACAGTTTACTCCTTAACCAGGATCGTCCGCTCCCGTCCTGTATGAATGAATGTATAAGTACCTCATGAAAGAATAAGTTGCAGAGCAATAGACCCATTACAATTTGAATGAAATGTGTGTTCTCCATGCTCAACATGACGCCATATCCATCTGCTTTGTTACTAAAATTGTAAAGCCATAGCTAATAGTTATTGTTGTACACATCACTACATTTCCAAGCATGTTCACCATTTTAATGTTTTTATGCAATCACAATCTCATGGGAAGGACAGAGCTACTTTTTTCACCAAATGTTGATTTGAGTGAATAAAACAAGAATCACTTCCAGTACAGGTGGGGTTTCTGGAAATGGAAAATGGAATAGATAGAACTTAAAATGCCAAATTGCAAATGGCAATGGAAAATGGCAAGCATAAAATTTAAAATGCAAAAAGTTAAATGACAAATGGTAAAATGCAATGGCAAATGAAGTTTTTTACTTAAACTTTTAATTTAAGTATTTCAATTGAAGCTTTTTCATTTTCCATTTTGAGTTTAAAATTGGATGTTTCCCTTTTCCTAAAAGATTTTGCATTTTGAATTTCACTCTCTCAAATTATCATTTTATATTTTAAATTTCCTTTTTCAATTTGATTTTTCTTTTTGAGGTTGATTATGATCTGATCATTCTTAATCTTAGAGACAATGAAATGTAAATTTAAATGTGTTGTTTTTAGTGATGGAATGTTGTTGAGTATGTATTGTTTTAAATGCTAGTATGTTTGTTTTTATCATTTATATTGCTCAGGGACCACAGATGAAAATTAGCTTTCTAGCTAACTCTGGCTGGACGGTTTTGTTTTGCATGGCCCCTGTCAAATAAACAAACAAACAAATAAATAAATATCATTCCCTGTGTTATTGTAAAATAGGCTAATATTATTTTTACTTGATTTCTTTGAATGTTTTCTTTGGAAATTTGTGTAATTTTCATTATGACCAAAATATTCTCCCCATCGTTCAGTATCCTTCCAAAGCGCAGTGAGGAAAAGGTTTACTCCAAAAGAAGCACTGGCGGGTGATCAGAGTGGTTGGAGTGATGACGTCAATATGAACGCCTACAATTGACTGCTCTGACGTGCAATCCGTGCGCCATTCGAAATAAAAAATCGACAACGTTGTTGTGTCGGTTCGCTGGATTTAAACCACTACCAGGTTTGCAGTCAACAAACAGCGAGTTATTTTTTTTTTTTTTTTTCGCGTTTCCCGTTTAATTTATTTCAGGTCCCCCCTGGTTGAATTAGGGATACCTCTCAAGTTGCTAAGGTTAGTATGTGCAGGGATTACTGCCGGAAAATTAATTTACTGGCTATCGAAACTGTTCGATTTTAACTTGCTAGTCTAGCTAAATATGATAGTATTAATGCTTATGCTGTTCTTTTTGCTGGACCTTTTGTAATGTTACTTATGTTGGTCTTTGATTTAATCAATCTGAATCATGGCAAATATCATAGCCGGCTTAATTGTATTGTCGAATGAATCTAGCTTACGTTGTACACTAAATCAGTGACTGGCGGTATTGCGGAATAGCATCAGCATGACAGTAAAACTGTCTCCTGCACCGTATGTTTGAATTCCTTCGAAAATGGGAGTAGTTAGAGGGAACGTGTTTGGCTGGGGTATTTAAACTTACCCAGGTAGGGCTTGTATGGGTGGAGGCTTCCGTTCCAGCCATGCAGTCATACAGCTGATTTTTCCAATCAACCCTAGAGTCACTGCTGAAGACCATGATTAGTAAGTCGTAATACGGCCTAGCCAAAAGTCACCGTTTGGACCTAAATAAGCAAATGCTTAAAGGCCTATGATTAAATCAAACGGTGAAACGGTGTTTCTGCTGGCATCAATTCTTTTAACCCTGACTGATTCAGCGTGTAGCTTCTCATTTCTTATCCTCTTTATGTAGACGCCAAATCCAGTCAATCCTTGCCTATGTGTACATGACCCCCTTTAGAAGGCTTTAGAACTCTGGATTTGAGCGTCGCAGAAACTGGAAAAATGATTTCAGAGAAGCAAGACACTTGTATCATCTGGACGTAAAAATTAACTGCCTTTTTTCATGAGTTTTGGACAAAAAGTGCCACAAACCGAAAGTAAATTAATAAAAATTCAACAATGAAATTATTTTGCAGTTAAACTGTGAGAAACAATAAATAGCCAGGGGATAAAACAATACATTTCCTGGATCATAAGTTCATTGACCAGAAGGGTGCTACGCTTGAGGGTGATGCTCAGAACTACTGATTTTCTGTGAGGCCAAATATAAGCTGCTCCCAGAAAATCTAGAAATGGAGAGATATTTGCTTTGGTGTGAATTATAAATGATACAATGCGTTACTATCTGCTAATTGTTTCGAAGCAGGGTACAAGCTTTTGCTTCAAATGCAAGTGGATTTTTTTTTTTTTAATCTTTCTGACTTAAAATGTGGAAGGCTTGCGAAGCATCTTCTTCATTCAGTCTCCAAACTTACAAGAAAACTGTTATTTGGCCATGAAAGCTTAAGGTCCTCCCATGTAATCTAGTCCCCAAAACAGAAAAATAATGCAAACTAATTCTCAGACTGTGTTGGCAATACATGCTGATGAAATAATTGTGTTGTACTTATACCCCAAAGTATATTATAAAAATTCCATTGTAAAGGCATGACGTTGTATGTCACTTTTTCCGATCAGTTAAGAGTGGATTAACATTAATTTCGGATATCACATGAGTTCGTACTACGGCTCTGGTACTGTTGATGTAATGTTGGTTGTGTTGGATACGGGGTAAAATCAGCTATTGAAGCAAAAGCCACCACAAGCTGTTTTTTTTTTTTTTTTTTTAAATTGTAGCCAACATACTCACATGAAAATTTCGACTCAGTGAAAATAATTATAAAATAAACTGGCAGAACAACATTCAGTTTTATTCAGTAATTTGTATCTTAACCAGGGTTTTAATGCCTGTGAATTAAGTCTTAATACTTGATCGAAATCAGACATTTTACTTTAGAATTGTTAGCTGAATGGTAAGTTGACAACAGAGATGAGGGCATTTTGCCTGAACTGTCTCTTCTGAATGAAATTATCTGCGCATAGTAATGAATTGGAAATAAATGTTGTAACATTACATAAGATTGTCAAAACAGTGCCATGAGGAATGTGTATGATCAAAGATAAAGGTGGTCCAACAAAATATTAGCCTAGTATGCTTTTTTTTTTTTTTTTTTTTTTTTGCCAGGCTGTGTATTTGCTATGGGTGTATCTGATTGGTTGAAATGAAAGCCTGTACTCACACTGGCATTTTCTGGGGTAAGGTTGACCCCTGATCATTTATTTGGGGGGATAAGGTGGCGGTTGTTGGGGTCCTGTCCCTAGCCTGCTCATTGGTCCTTTGAAGTTAGTTGTTCCACCTAATAATATTGTATCACTTAGATGTCTTTAGCTGATGAACTTCTGGCGGACTTGGAGGAAGCCGGTGATGAAGGTGAAGATGGTCTGTATCCTGGAGGTGATGGGGAAGAAAGTGAAGGGGAAACGGGTGAAAGAGAGGGAGGAGGGGCATTGGAGGACATACCAGAGGAGATGGAAGTTGACTACAGTGGGACAGAAAGCGTCACATCGATTGCAAAACTCCGACACAGCAAACCAGTAAGTGAGTTGAAGTTTATGCTTTAGTTTTTCATGTCTGTCAGTGTTAAGCCTTGACATGTTAATGCCTGTTTTGTAACACACGAATAGTGGTTTGCTGATCCGTTATGTATGGTTTATCTGGCACTGACACTGCATTTCCTGTTTTAACAGTTCGCAGAGATTATGGACAAGATTGGTCAGTATGTTGGAAACCAACGCAAGAACACTGAAGGTATCTTCAGCTTCTCTGTACTGTCATGCTGTGAAGATGGCCCGTGCTGTGAATGTTTTGAATGGTTTTTTTTTTTTTTTTTGTTTTTCCCCACTAGCAGCTGTTATCTTTAACTTTTCTTTTTCCTGATTTGTTCTTCCTCTTGTTCAGTTTCTGGTCCTGTTGAGGCAGACCCGGAATACCGGCTGATCGTAGCTGCCAATAATTTGACTGTGGAGATTGACAATGAACTGAGTAAGTTTTTCCAATGTGTAAAAAAATTCCCAATGGATGACCACTAAAATGCCTTGGAAATGTGGTGATTAATATGTTGCTTTGCATGTGATCTCCTGCAAGGAATCCATTAAAATGACTGAATAACTTTTGCATGGTTATTTTATTGCGACCTGACCTTGATTTTTCTGCATTCACTATGTGAATGTGGCGGATGTAGAATGTGATTTTTTTTTTTTTTTTTTTTTTTTTTTTTCCTCAGCATCATAAATGCACCCAATAACTTTCTTTAACCCTTTACCTTCTATGAGTGAAATGCATACCAGGGCCCGTATTCACAAAGCATCTTATCTTACCGCTAGGAGTACTCCTAAGTCGCGCTAAAACATTTTATGTAGGAGTAAAATCTTAAAAGTCATTCACAAAGCCGCTGAGAGCAACTTTTTAGTTAAGAAAACTGGTAACTCCTAGACTAGGAGTAGCTCTGAGACGGGTGGGAGTAAATCTCAGTTGCTATGGATGACGTCAATTCTCATGCACGAGTCTTGGGACAATGAGCACGGTGATTGCTTGTTTGGTGACAGGGCGGCCCATTGAAAAAATATCCCACATCCAACCCATGGAGGAAAAAATGAGGAAATGGTCCAAGCGACTGGTTTGTCCCATAAAATAATAACATGTTGAGCTCTCCTGAAACTGCACTATGCGCAGTCCTCACATATCACGCTCAAGGCAAATAAATATACATAGGAAAGAGATTGTTGTAAAAACGCCAATAGCATAAAACGAGTCAATAATAAAACGCGTCATTTGCCCCAATAATTAGCAACTTATTACCCAATGAGAATATGTTGCGATCATTTAAATGTCGGGCTGTTCATGTTTGTTTGCCCTAAACTGTCATGGACGAAAGTTCAAAAAGGACGCGAAAGCCCAACTGGAGCCACAACCAGTTACTGCTGCTGGCCCAGTTGGTGCTGGAGCGAAAGCATGTAATCAAAGGGAAATTTGGCTCGGGGGTGAACAGCAAATCCAAGCAGGATGCGTGGGATAATATCAGCCTACAGATCAATGCTGCATTCCCCCGGACGGCAGACGACTGCGAGAAGCGGTGGTATGGGCTGCAATCACAGGGGAGGTCCGAGATTGCAGCCTATAAACGAGCTATCGTTCAAACAGGAAAGCATACTAAGCTTGGTTTGTAATTTATAGCCTACAATTTAAACATGTATACAAAATATGACATAGGCTAGTATCATTATGATGGTCTATTAAATGTAACCCTTGCTCAGTAGCCTAATAAAATAATTCATGCATAGCCGGAGGAGGTACAGCACCAAAGCCACTGTCCCCGAGCAAGTGGCATCCCACAGGCACATAATACCTGTCAAATAATTGGCATAAGCTGCTTTCCATTAAAATGCGAGTCATGGGTGGATCCTGGCCATTTCGCAACAATGTCCAAAATATTGTATTCTGCATCAAATACTATCTGGGTGTTGATGGAATGAACTTTTTTTTTCGATTTACAAATACCTCTTCATCTTGGGTCGGAGAAATGATTCGAATATGGGTCTCGTCAATGGCACCGATGATACTGGGCATACCTGAGATGTGCATGAATTCAAGTTTGATTCTGTGTTGTTGGCGAATGTCCATTGGAAACCGGATAAACTGTCAGATGATATGGGGTTCACAGAGCGCATTGATTGTTTGTTGAATTGAGCGACTGACAGATGATTGTGAAATCCCTAAATTGTCCGCGTTGCAAAGTTGCATTTTTCCGGTGGCCAAGTAACAGTGTTGTCAAACATTTTATTTCGGGGCTTATTGGGTTGTTTCTCATGGTTGGAGACGTAATTCTCTCCCTCACCAAGTCAACAACAAATTAAATCCCTTCACGGTCAATCCAATATCTTTTCAACAACTGCGCGTCATTCAGAATTTCCAAGTCATTCCGTCTTTAAACAGCAGCAGCCATTTTCCGATTCTTTGTGAATAGGTTTTAGCGAGTGAGGAGTCCTCTTGACTACTTTTAAGCTCTCCCAGACTTAGGAGCTACTTTTAGGCCTAAAATGCTTTGTGAATAACACTTAGTAAAAATAATTAGGAGTCCTAAATTTACGACTGACGCCCTTTTTTTTTTTTTTTTTTTTTTTTTTTTTTTTTTTTTTTTAGGAGTTTCTCCTAAATTCGGCAGTTAGGACCTACTTTTAGCGCTAAGATGCTTTGTGAATACGGGCCCAGGGCCCCTCCTTCCAAAGGCAGTTTCAGCCAGATAGCTACTTTTTATGGTACCCTCACAAAAAGCTCTGTACCGTAAAAACTATTAGCTAAACATTGTTACTGAGAAAAGTTGTTGGACACATGGTGGACTTGCGTCTGATCATGGTTTTAATTGATAAAGTTATAAAGGGATCATAAATATAATGTTCAATAAAGCGAAAGTTCTTTCATGCTTTGACATTGGAATTTCCCTTTATTGGGGGAAATGGTTTTGACAAATTCAATTGTTAATGTGCCGTTCGCGCCATTTAGCTAAATCGTGGGCAAAAAAAATCAATTTTTTAGGGTAGCTATGCCAGCTGACCATGCAAATGTCATCTAAAAGGCCTGTTCTGATAGATACAGTCGGCAACAAAGGGAAAGCCCACAAAAGTTGAACCGAGGGGGAAAACAAACTGGTCTCTGCCATTATTAGCCATAATGCCAAAGAGTTGCTGTGTGCCCTTTTGCACCGCAAATAAACAAAAAAATCACCAATTAAAGTTTTGCATTTTACCAAATAATAAAATGGAACCACAAAGGAGGACAAAATGGCTTCAAGCTATCCGAAGAGAGGGCGAGTTTGGCAGATTATGGCGGGATCCCACAACAGAACGTGTATGTCTGCAGGCCACTGAGTCGGATCATTCGCCCAGTCTTTTAAAACGTATGGACAACAATCCAACCCCAGTATACTTATTTTTTAATATATCGATCCTTTTCAGCAGGCAATAGCGACTCATAGTACGTTATGAGAACTTCTTAGCGTTAGCAAGACAAGTTTAAATTCCGCGTTTTTACAGTATAGCGGACGGTGGGGAAGGATTGTTTTCCCCCTCGGCTCTAACTAGATGTGACGTTTCTGGGCGTTCCCGTTGTTGCCGACTGTATCTAAAATAAGATTGCCTTTTTTTTTTTTTTTTTTTTTTTTTTTAAGAAAAAAAGGGTGGCATTGTCAGTATTTTTAGCAATACTGACAATTTTAGCAAGACCGTGTAGAAAAATAGGCACAGAAAACCATACATCGACGCCATGTGGGATGATTTTTGGTATGCTTTTTGTTGTGGTGTTTAGTTGCACTAAAGACTCATTTTGCTTAATAGCCAGCGTTAGAAGTTAGGATGGAATGTTGCGAATTGATAAGCCTTTGGGGCAGCGCTACTTTTTTCTCATGTTGGACTGAGGCTAGTCTGTATGCCACAGTGACAGTGCACTAAACCCCCTCGAGGTGCAAAGTGGTATGAGACAGGATGGGCTGGCCAGGGCTGGGGCTAGGTGGTTTGAATGCTTGCCTAAGCAGATTTATGTTCAGTGCAGTGCATTGATGTCTTTGATATTGCGTCAAAACTGATGTTTCTTCACTTTCTGTTGATAATTAATCCCCCACCACCCAATGGTCAGGTCGGGGGCCTGTTGATTTGGGTAGTGTCCTGTACATCCATGTGCGAGTGCATCTGTCCGGATCATTTTCAGAACAGATCAGACACCGTTGACAGTGGCTTTTTGAAATTGCTTGTGTATTTCGGCCTTATCCTCTGGCTGAGCTTTTTGAATGTTTTGTGTCCATCCCTGCGTGTGTGAGTCCGGTCTTTTCTGGTCTCTGAGCAGCTTGTCTCCTTTAATTTTTGAATGTTTTGTGCTAAAATTCTCACAAAATTTTAGATATCCTTACTTTAAAACAAAAAACAATAAAATTTTGGCACTACTGTATACACCCTGCATATTGGTGATCAAAGCATCCAATAACTCTCATCCCTATTTAAAGACCATGAGCTATTGTGTGACTCGGTTCCTCTTGTTTTTGCATTAGACATCATCCACAAGTTTGTCAGAGACAAGTATTCTAAAAGATTCCCCGAGCTTGAGTCCTTGGTGCCAAACTCTTTGGATTATATGCGAACAGTCAAGGTAAGCTTGATGTTTTTGGCTTTTGGGAATCTAGTGGGTAGAATTGCTGGTTTTTAATTCATGGACTGATGTCATGGTCTCTCTGCTTCATTCACACAGGAATTGGGGAATAATTTGGACAAGTGTAAAAACAATGAGACTCTTCAGCAGATCTTGACCAATGCCACAATCATGGTAGTCAGTGTGACTGCTTCAACTACGCAGGGGTGAGAGATTCAATGCAAAGGACTTTATTTTTAGATTGTATATGGATTGTGTTATGCTCTATATTAAGGCAAATCCTTGGTGTAATTTCAGTTGCAAACATTTTGATACGAACCTGTGGCCTTTAGGTGATAACTTGATGAAGTAAAGCTGGCATCCATCTTTTGTCATCAGGACGTTGCTGGGTGAGGATGAGCTGCAACGACTGGAGGAGGCTTGTGACATGGCCCTTGAGCTGAACCAATCAAAACACAGGATTTATGAGTATGTGGAGTCCAGGATGTCCTTCATCGCTCCGAACCTGTCCATAATTGTTGGGGCCTCAACTGCTGCCAAAATTATGGGTAAGAAGAGGAAGTAGGAGGAGGAAATGTTATAAAGTGCAAGAATAGTCTATTACAGCAGTAAAGAACATGTGTGCATGGGAGCAGGGTGATTTTAAATTTACTCTGGGGCCTTTAGGGCTTTTTTGTGTTTGACAGTACATTTTTGTGTGTATGAACCTGGCATGATTCTCTTTAGTGGCTGAATATTCATATATGCCAATATATGAAGTTTAAAATTGGGAGTATGTATGTATGTAATGGCATTGGTCTAGCAGGTGGGTAGATGTGTATATTTCATGCATGTTTCAACTATCTGTTTGAATGAGCCTCAGTCGTGTTTTGTACACATCATTTTCTGTGATTTACTTTTTTTTTTATTGTAAAATGTTACTTATTTAAAGGGGCATCATGACCGCATACGCATGCGCGAGTCTTTGCTCCAATATTGAAATTGTTCACCCTATGTTTTCGAGAGATGCGAAGAATTTTGAGGATCTTCGAGTATCGAGGGTTATCGCTGCAATCCTTTCACTCCATAATATGTCAATTGTTTTGTGATTCGGATTGTTTCATATTTTTGAGCTGTTGTTTTTGTTTTCAGGTCTTAACGTGCTCGTGAACACTAATTATATCCCCGAAATACGAGTTACGGGGATATCATGGTTTCGCCCCACCTGCCGCGTCCGCAGATTTTAGCCGTTAGCGCGATAACTCACAAAATACTTTACATTTGCTTGTCATTTTTAGCATATGGGTAGATATGGTAGAGAGGATGATCTGATTAGATTTTGGGCAAGTATGCTCTCCTAGGTTTTCCACCAGGTGGCGCTATATATTGAAAAAAATCAGTTTTTTGACCATATTGCTGGAACAATTACTTACACAGACCTCAAATTTGCTTCTTATTGTAGGTCTAGTAAAGGGGAATCTAATAAAGGGGGCTTCGAGGATTAGGGAATTTCGGGGATATACCCCTTGCTGTCGGCCGCCGACAGCATAGGCCTAGTTCTTAGTTTATAATTTTGCATTCATGACTGTAAGTTCATTTGTCGGACGGAGAGCCGTTTCAGACTAGACTCAGTTTGAGTTTTTATTTTTGCATGGATTTGAGTGATATCACGATGGCAAAGGGAGCAACACTTGGGATTTTTTCTTTACACGGGCATCCCTGGTTGCTTTAAGTTGTTCTCTTTGTAGAGCAAGCGCTCTCACACTTGCTAGAGATAAGAGTTCCCTAAGGTAATAATATCTCTTCAGATTCGAAACAGTAACTCTCTCCAGCACTTACTGCTTTACTTCTGAGACTCAACACCAGACAAGAACGCATCACTAGATCAGCTTCTCTTGCACTTATTCCAGTACCTGTCTTTAAGAATGACTATGGTCTGAGGGCACACATGCACTAGAATTTGGAAAGCGATCCCATATCACTTTGGAAAAAAATTTTGCTCACGCCCTTCAAACAGGCATACAAACACTACCTGATGGAAGGCCACATTTGCAAGCACTAATTCGATTCACCTTTATAATTTCTCTCCACTTAAATCCTCTCTTCTGTTTAGTCTGTGTGGCTGTTTATGATTTGTTCTGGTTTTGGTGTTGTTTTGCATTGTAATGTGATCCTGTCTTTTATTTTGCTGGAGAGCACAAACCTTCTGTAAACCAGTTTTGAACTGAGTCAGGCCAGTTTAACCCTTTCAGTATTAACAGGACACTCATGTCCCATAATATTTCCAAATATCCTGCTGGGCTGTAAGAGTCCCAGAAACCCTTGCATTTAGGCAGATTCCTTATTATAATCACGAAAATGACATTCCTATCCAAAAGGTAACTCTTCTTAGTATTATTGTATTCAGATTGGAAAGGTTAGATGTAACATGATTTTAACTTATGTAATGTTGCTTTTAAATTTTTACCTTTTATAAAATTAAATGAAAATCTTTGTTAGTATTAATGTTCCAAGGAATTGTGCCAAAAGCATTCATTTTTAAACAATGAAAAGAACTTTACCCGAGTTGTCTCCTCTGGAATTGTCTGCTCATTCGTCGCCATTACTTCAAAGTAAATCTGTATGGTTTTCTTTTTTTTTTTTTTTTTTTTTTGCCCCTTCTTCGTCATCGTCATCGTTTTCTAAAGCTTGACCACAAAACACTTTCAAAATCCTGTCAAACACAAAGTTCAAAATATCCACAAGATTCTCTCAGTAAATGTTGAAGTTGGTGATCTTTGCAATCTTTGCATATTATTGCAGTTCACGCATGCACGTGTGTCCCTTTAACCGGAGCTTTTCCATTGCCTCCCATGGTTTGATATTTAAACAGCTTGTGCCTGTGGTAACCCTTTAATTTTAACCCCCCCCCTTTTCTCTTCAGGTATTGCTGGGGGCCTCACTAACCTGTCGAAGATGCCAGCCTGTAACCTGATGTTGCTGGGAGCTCAGCGCAAGTCCCTGTCTGGCTTCAGCAGCACCTCTCTGCTCCCTCACACTGGATACATCTACCACTGTGATGTGGTTCAGTCTCTACCCCCTGTCAGTGGCCCAGTCTTTGTATTACTGTTAAAGACTACTGTTTGCAGCTGTGGTGTTAATCCACCTTGTTTTTTTGCTGGTTGGTTTATGGGGTTCTCTAGAAAGGGAGGTGTGAACCTTCCATGTTTCTACTGCCTTTCTCCCCGTCTTCATTGGTCAGTTTAAGAGAACATTGGGGTTGTTTGAGTGGAAATCTGATAAGAACTGTCATAAGGTTGTGACCTTTGTTGTCTGCAGGACTTGCGGAGAAAGGCAGCCAGACTTGTGTCTGCCAAGTGTGCCCTGGTCGCCAGAGTGGACAGCTTTCACGAGAGCCCTGATGGCAAGGTGAGGCTGAAGGACAGGGTCTTTCATGCAGTGAAACTCTGCAGGGTCTTTCATGCAGTGAAACTCTGCAGGGTCTTTCATGCAGTGAAACTCTGCAGGGTCTTTCATGCAGTGTAACTCTGCGGGGTCTGTCATGCAGTGTAATTCTGCGGGATCTTTCATGCAGTGTAACTCTGCAGGGTCTTTCATGCAGTGTAACTCTGCATTCACACTCACACTTGGAGTTACATTGACTTCCTGCCAGTGCTTACATGGGCTGCTCACACTATATATATATATATATATGCATATACGTAAGGTTTCGCTTGTTTTTGCCCTCAAATTTGGTGAACAGTACTTTGTGAATACGCAGGCCTGACTAGTGTTAAAAGGACCTTGGACATGCGCTACGACTAGTTGTTTAATAGTGGCTGTGAATGTCCCCACTGCCATCTGTATTGTAACATCATTCCTAAAGATTACATAATGCAGTCAAGCAGAGAAGGCTACAGATTCCTCTGCTTGGGCAGTGATTGACCTAGAGACACCCCCCTTCCCTCTTGCTTTGTAGTTTTTATTTGCAATTTTCTGCATGTGTAGGTGCCTGACCTTTTTGATAATGCTTGAATTTTGCTGATTCATGCCCACAGTCTAGTTTATGCATTTCTTGTTCATGATCCAAGGTGACACGCTCTGTACAGATTGTACTTTGTCTGGTCTGTTATGCAACTGCTTCAATTACATTATTTTATCCACTTTCTGTATGTCACTTTGGATCAAGGCATCTGCCAAATAAATGTAGTGTAATGACTGTTATTTCTTGTGAATGGGAAGATCAGCATGGATGGTGCAACATACTGGTAATTTAAAACTGTTGGTAGGTCTTAGTTGGAGAGGGGAAATAATGGCTTGTCAAAGCAAGTGGAGAAAGGTGGAAGACATTGAAAAGATGGAAGTGCGTAAAGTGGAGGAGTGCATGGATTGTGTGATCTCTCTGAAGTCATCATGTGCATCTGTTCTGTCAGGTTGGGTATGACATGAAGGAGGAGATCGAGCGGAAGTTTGACAAATGGCAGGAGCCTCCCCCTGTAAAGCAGGTGAAGCCCCTTCCTGCCCCCTTGGATGGACAGAGGAAAAAAAGAGGAGGGAGGAGGTAAAGACAACATTTTACCTTTTTCTCTGGGCCTTTATAATTTGAGTAATGTGCTTGACCTCTCCTGTATTCACCCCCACCTTCAGGTATCGCAAAATGAAGGAACGGCTGGGACTCACGGAGATTAGGAAGCATGCAAACCGAATGACCTTTGCAGAGGTCTGTGAATTCTTTTCTGACGTATCCGACTTGTATCTTTTGAATGCTATGAGCGAAAACTGTGCCCACATGCTATCCCCATTCTTATCCAGGAGTGGCATGGCGGAGCCTTGGGTGGCTTTGTCCTGTCCCAGAGAGAAAGTTGTAATTTTGAAGGAGTTTGCAGTTTATGTGGGGTTTCTCTGTTTTCTTGAGTCTTTCCTTCTGCAGTCCTCTGGTATGTATTTTCAGAAAATTGGAGTCTCCTAAATCTCCCACTGGTGTGATGGATTGTGAACTGTCCCACATGTGTTCCTGCCTCTGGTTGATTTTATGATGGGATAGACTCTAGCCAGCCTGCTCTCACTCCCTGCGACCTGGAATGATGGGTGTATTTATCTCCCCCTAAGGAATGGTGCAATATGGTCACCTGGGTTAAATGCAATTCAGCAGAAGTTGAGCATTGGATATTTTATGGTGGAGGAAATGCTGAATACTCAGTCCCCCCCCGGTTGTCTGTAATAGACAACATTGAAGATCCATAGTAATATTGATGTTGTCTTCATCCTTTTTTCCAATGATTTACCTTTTTCACATTATTTTTATCTCTTTCTTCCCCAGATTGAGGATGATGCATACCAGGAGGATCTGGGCTTTAGCCTGGGTCAGCTCGGTAAGTCAGGCAGTGGCCGTGTCCGACAGGCTCAAGTCAACGATGCCACCAAGGCCAGGATCTCAAAATCACTGCAGGTACACATGCTTACTGGCATTTTCCCTATACAGTGCAGTATAGGCCTGTGTGAATAAAAGGGTGCTGAAATTATTGGCAACTTTGATTAAATAAAGCAAACGGGCTGCTTGTAATGAGCATGTTAATAAAAAGAGACAAAAAGCACGTTTGTATCAGAACTATTTTTGAAATATTCAAATTTCAGTGTTCTTATGATATACTTCTCATGAAGTAATTTCACAGTGAAAAGTATCCTAAGTTCTGGATTCCCTGATTTAGTATCTAGTGAAAATGGCCCTGGACAAAATTCAGTGGAGTCATTTCTTATGGTTTGTGATGTCAGCGAGCTCATTTAGTGGGTTGTTTGACTATGCCTTCATGCCAAGATTTTCAAGATCATTGATGCTGGGTTTGCACTGATGGACTACCCTCTCCTGTTGAGACATTTTATGATGGGATTATATGGCTAATTCAGAATTCCAATGTTTTTCTCATCACCAATTATGTGGATTTTGACCATCTTGTTTCTGTTGTGATTTGTACCTGTCTGGCTGGTGCAGTCAACATCAACAGCAGGCTTATGCCAGACATCTGTACACAACAGAGTTGGTGAATTCCATTTGGGCCCACCTGTGCTGGTTCTGCTCATGCTGTGCTCTTTGCGTGACAAGATTATTGATTGCAAGAAGGTCTCAGAGTTGCCAGGAAATTTGGCCTCACTCTATTTGTGACATCAGCAGCGATCCAGGATTATCGGTTTGGCACCCGATATAGAAGATTCAACTCAAATTCAAGATCTCTACTGTCTAAATTTGGTCACTCTGCTGAAACCAAAATATCATTTGCCACATGTAGTCATATGTTACCTTTGCTGGGGTGCTGCATGTGTAAGAAGTATGATACAGATCATGAGCACACTTTGAGGAAAATGATGTTCTCCTGTAAAAATTTGTTTTCATGGAGTTGGGCCCTTATTGAATGAACCAATTTGGGGAATGTTGGGCATTGCATGACCAACTTTTATCTTTGCCTGAATTGATGTGATGTCAGTTTGTATTTTAACTTTCATGTTTTATTTTATGAAAATGATATTTGCTACTCATTGTAGTAATTCCAAGCAGATATATATATATATATATTTTTTTTTTTTTGCAATTTTTTCAGAAACTGCTTATCAGTGTGCTGTGATTATAGTAAAGGACCTCCTCTTCTAATGCTTCTCTTTACAGAGAACACTACAGAAGCAGAGCATGGTGTATGGAGGGAAGTCAACAGTCAGAGATCGCTCCTCTGGTACCAGCTCCAGTGTGGCGTTCACCCCTCTGCAGGTACTCCTCCCTTAGGTTTTAAGGTTCAATATCAATTTCAGGAATGTGCTTTGCGGTTTTTGTGCACGAACTGTGATAATTAAAGCTTTTTTTTATGTGTTTGTGACTCAGGGTTTAGAGATTGTGAACCCGCAAGCTGCAGAGAAGAAAGTGACCGAGGCCAACCAGAAATACTTCTCCAACATGGCAGAGTTCTTAAAAGTCAAGCGAGAGGGTGAGGGTAAAATTTGAGGCAGGAAATGGACACGGGACACACAACTCTTCAGTCTGCTTACAGGATAAAGGAGGATGCCCTGAGAGCTTTCATAAGCTGGGGGTAAATGCCTGAAGACTTTTTTTTTTTTTGAATTTGTAAAAATTGCTAAAAAGCTCATCTTTGGGCAGGAGAAAGCAGCTTTTTGTTTCACTGAATATTGTCCTCTAGCATCACTATTGAAATTTTAACTTTTTTTTTTTTTTTTTTGGCCTGTTAAAAGGAATAAAATGGACTTCTTGGTTTTTTTTAAATGCGTTTTCAGTATTTACGGTTTCCCCTCAATATTTACAGGAGGTGAAATGCATGTTCATGAACATTCCACTTTGTCTCTCTAATGAAATCCATTGTGTTGGCAGTGTTTTGGGTCATAGTCTTGCTGCATAATTAAGTTCCTCCCAATTAGTTCGGACACAGTTCTCCGCAAGTTCACAATGTTTTTCGTAGATCTGAATTCATCATGCTGTTACCATCATGAGTTACAATGATTAGTGAGCCCACTTCAGATGCAGCCATGCAAACCCAAACCAACTCTTCCTCTACAAGTTCTTCACAGATGAGCTTATATGTTAAAGATCACAAGCAGATTGCTTTCTGCACTTTGGTCTTTCCATCACTTCAGTACAGGCTAATCCTGGACTCGCCAGTCCGTATAATTTTATTCCAGAGCTTTTGTGGCTTAGCTCTGTACAACTTTGCAACCTGCCTTCCAATTTCTACTAGTGATGGCTTGCATTTTGTGGTATAGTATTTATGTTGCTGCTGTCAGTCTTCTAAGAACAGTTGAATGAGATGCCCCACCCTTGCCGAGTGAGGGCTGTTGCCACTGATTGTTTTGGGGTTTTCCCCCTTCACAGCTTTGAGAGTTTGTCTTCATCTGCCATTTCCTCCATTGCTCAATATGCCAGGGGTTTCCTTTTGAAAACATTCCATGTTGAATACTTGCGATCCTAATCGTGCAAAAGCTCCGACCAATTTCACTCCGATCGGCTTCAAAACGACTTGCTTTTCGCCAAAATACGGCTCTCTGGTCATATTGTTAGTTTCTCTCATACAACTGCAGTCTCCACAAGCAAAACCAAAGGTTGAAACTAAGAGTTGACTTTCAGAATGGTCATGTATCCAATCTAACAGGCACATCTGGACGCTAAGAAATATGCTACATTTTCCCATACTTTTGCTCACTTAAAATGGTGCGGTCTGATTCAGATTTGTTGCATTATACATCTTCTGACCTCAAACTGTACAGTCTTCACTAGGTGTTTGACAAAAATAAGGAAATTGACATTGCAGTTTCAGTAGTTTTGGAGGGGACTGCATGTCACTGCTATCTGCAGCCACAAGTGAGCTGGTACTAGTGCGGGTGAGATGAAGCGTAGTTCATTTCTTGAGGTTTCGAATGCACTGTTCAGACCCCTACTGGTCAATAAAAACACTGCTATTGAATTGTGCTTCGTAGATGATAGGCAAGCATAAGCCTACAGTGTGAAAGTGGCAGAATCAATAAATGCTAAATAAAATAAACTATTTTGACTACATGTTATGTCAATGACACTAAAAGATTTTTATATATATATATACATATATATATATATAAAAATAAAAGAGATGTACTTTAAAGTGCATTTGTATAACTGGAAGGGAAGTGAAAGTGATTCTTTGGGGGACTGTGCAGAGGGCAGTGAATGTGCTTGTGGAACAGAGAGCTTTGCATTTTTATTTGAACAAGTGTTGCCACAAAACGTGGCCATGTCCCCTGCCAGGTCAAAGAAATCGACTGGGGTCGGCGTATCACACTAATGCACATTGAAGCCAAAGATGAATGAAATTGGTCAAATCATTCTTGAGATATCGCATTCACAACAAACGGGACGTGACGGACGGAGCTAAATATACTATTCAAAAAAAGTAGGGGATATTTTATTTTGAGATCAAAATTTTCACATATACAAAGGGATACGAAACCATGTTGTATAGTTCCTTACTGAGGAAGCATTTCCAAAGAAATTCATCACCCAAACACATCAATGACACTCTCACGATCTGCACGGGATGCTATTGATGATCAAGGGGTTGTGCCACAAATTTGCATGACTCTGAATTGGAAGGTTAGAGCCACTGTAAAAGGAAGATTTTGAAGAGAAAGCATCAGATTATCAGTGGTTGAAGTCGTTAATTAAACAGAGACCATCGCCATCTAACACAGGAGGAGAGGTTACGTGCCCTTGGCATGCTACAGGTTGGCACAAGACAGGTCGTTGTGGCAAGGGCAATGAATGTTTCCCAGTCTGTCATCAGCAGATTATGGTCCAGACATCATGCTACAGGGTCTGTTCAGGATAGACCACGATCCGTCGACCAAGGGCAACAACTCAGGCTCAGGACAGATTCATCCGCACTATTGTCTTGAGAAATCGTATGGTAACAGCAAATCAGATAAGGTCTCAACTTCAAAGGGATACTGGCTTGGTAGTGAGTGGCCAGACCATCAGGAATCGTCTGCACAGATTTCACTTACACGCCCGGCGTCCTCGTGTCATTCCCTGTTTGAGGGATCGTCACATTAGGGCCAGACTCCGATGGTGTCGTCATCATCAACGCTGGGATAATCGCCGATGGAACAACGTAATGTTCTCAGATGAGTCGAGGTTCACTGTGGACTTCCTTGACAGGCGCAGGAGGGTTTGGCGCCCGCGTAACGAAGGTTTCCATGGCGTTAACGTCATTAGACATGATCCGTATGGGGGTGGATCTGTAATGGTGTGGGGGGGCATCACTGCTGCCGGCAGAACAGACTTGCATGTTGTTGCTGGGCGTGTCACAGGGCAGTACTACGGGACAACATCTTGGCACCCCATGTTGTGCCGTTTGCACATCGTTATGGCCGCCGTTTCATTTTCCAAGATGACAATGCCAGATGTCATAGGGCCAGGATCGTTACAGATTACCTCCAGCAGCAGAATATCACCACATTACCATGGCCAGCACTCAGTCCGGACCTTTCCCCCATCGAGCATGTCTGGGACATGCTTGGACAGCGACCACGCCAACGTCAACAACCTCCTGCCAATGTCCAAGAACTTGCTGCAGCATTGCAACAGGAATGGAATAACGTTCCCCAAAATGACCTGGGACGTCTCGTTAGGAGTATGCCACGCCATGGTCGAGCTTGTCTAGCCAACCGAGGGGTTTTACCCGCTACTGACTCTGTTTCACAATGGTGGTAAATTTGCTGTGTGACCCTGTGTTTGTGGTAAGCCCTTATTCTGGAGAATCTGTCCTTTACTGACTGTACACAGGGTTTGAATAAATTGACAAATGTTTCCTTAATGTTTTTATGTCATTTGTTTCCTTCCTGACCTCATGATCTGCATTTCATGGTACTTGTAAATCCAATATCCCCTACTTTTTTTGAATAGTATACTACGTCCCCCGCTCTGCTTGCTACCGCGGGGCGGGGGACAAAAATCCACCAAGTACCCCCTAAAACACCTTGATACCAAAGATGAATGAATTCAATCAAACCGTTCTTGAAATATCATGTTGACAAAGTATTTGTATTTGGTAAAATGGTCGTAATGACCTTGAGAATAATGCCAAGGTCACGTAAGTCGAGTGGGCTGTGAGCAGCCTCCTAATACACCTTGACACCAAAGATGAATGGAATCAGTCAAGCCATCTGGGGATATCATGTTGACAAGGTATTTGTAAGTGGTCAAATGGTCGTAATGACCTTGAGAATTATGCCAAGGTCACGGAAATGGACTGGGGTGGGCGTATCACAGTAATACACAGTGAAGCCAAAGATGAATAAAAATTGGTCAAACTGTTCTTGAGATATCGCGTTCACATCAAACGGGACGTGATGGACGGACGGAACTGAATACAACCTAAATAGAGTGGGCTGTGAGCACCCCCAATACACCTTGATGCCAAAGATGAATGGAATCGGTCAAACTGTTCTTGAGATATCATGTTGACAAGGTATTTGTAAGTGGTCAAATGGTCATAATGACCTTGAGAATAATCCCAAGGTCACGGAAATGGACTGGGGTGGGCGTATCACAGTAATGCACAGTGAAGCCAAAGATGAATAAAAATTGGTCAAAGCTTTCTTGAGATATCGCGTTCACATCAACCGGGACGTACCGGACGGACAGAGCTGAATACAACATAAATAGAGTGGGCTGTGAGCACCCCCCTAATACACCTTGACGCCAAAGATGAATGGAATCGGTCAAACCGTTCTTGAGATATCGCGTTCACGACGTGACAGATGGACAAACAGACGAAGCTGTATATAACGTAAATTGAGTGGGCTGTGAGCACCCCCTAATACACCTTGACACCAAAGATGAATGAAATCGATCAAACCGTTCTTGAGATATCATGTTGACAAGGTATTTGTACGTGGTCAAATGGTCGTAATGACTTTGAGAATAATGCCAAGGTCACGGAAATCGACTGGGGTCGGCGTATCACACTAATACACCTTGAAGCCAAAGATGAATGGAATCGGTCAAACCGTTCTTGAGATATCGCGTACACAATAAACGGGATGTGGTCGGAAGGACAGGGGCTGGACGGACGGAGCTGAATACTATGTCCCCCGCTCTGCTTGCTACCATGGCGGCAGGGGACAAAAATCCACTGAGTATCCCCTAAAACACCTTGATACCAAAGATGAATGAATTCGATCAAACCATTCTTGAAATATCATGTTGACAAAGTATTTGTAATTGGTAAAATGGTCGTAATGACCTTAAGAATAATGCCAAGGTCACGTAAATCGAGTGGGCTGTGAGCACCCCCAATACACCTTGACACCAAATATGAATGGAATCGGTCAAACCGTTCTTGAGATATCATGTTGACAAGGTATTTGTAAGTGGTCAAATGGTCGTAATGACCTTGAGAATGCCAAGGTCACGTAAATCGAGTGGGCTGTGAGCACCCCCCATTTACACCTTGACGCCAAAGATGAATAGAATCGGTCAAACCGTTCTTGAGATATCGCGTTCACAACAAACGGGATGTGACGGACGGACGGCGGACAGCCGGCCGGACAGAGCTGAATACTATATCCCCCGCTCCACTCGTTACCGCGGCGGCGGGGGACAAAAATAAGCATTTCCCTTAAAACAGAGAACTGTCAAATTAAGGGAATTTACTTTGTATTGGAAATTATTTGTAAAGGTTTGAATGTATGGCATCACATAATAGATTTATAATTTTGTCTAATATACTACTCAAAATTTGATAGGGATCATAGGAATTTTTTTGTGAAATGACATGCAAATTTGGTAACTGCCACTGATAAACAATATATTGGATAAATGACATGCAGTCAGACACAAAACACATTTGCACGTGCATTTCATGACATTAAATGAGCGTGCAGCCTCACATTTGGCTTTTGACTAACACTTCACCATTTCAACTCAGACGTGTGTGTTGCTTGTTGGTGAAAATATGGAAGTTCCCAAATTTTTTGCATTACATTTAGCAATAACAATGTCTCCTCAACGTCTTAGACATCGATTGACTTCAGAGCAATTGGGAAGATCCATCGGAATGCTTGACTCTGGCTTCTCACAACGCCACGTTGCTAATGCACTTAACGTCAGCCAAAGCGTTAGAACAGAGCGTGGAACCGCATCAAACGTTTGGTACAGCAGCACACCGTCGTGGGGGGGGTGGTCGCCAGAGATCGACTACACAACGACAAGACCACTTTGTCACACTTCAGGCATGATGTCATCCTTTCTGGACAGCCACCACCCTACGAAATGACCTTCATAACGCCTCGGGGGTCAGGGTATCCACTCAGACGATACGGAATCGTCTTCATACTGCCGGCCTCAACTCAAGAAGGCCATGTGTTCAAATCCCACTGACCGTGCGTCATAGGCGTGACTGTTTGGATTGGGCTCACGATCATGTCACATGGACACACAACGATTGGGCTCCAGTTCTCTTTACTGATGAGTCCCGATATTGCTCGGACTTTACTGACAGGAGGCAACGGGTGTGGCGAAGACAACGTGAGCGATTTAATGATGCCTACATCAACGAAACGACCGTTATGGTGGCGGATCAATTATGGTCTGGGGAGGAATAAGCAGGAACGGCAGAACGGACCTGTATGTCATGGGGAGAGGGACGATGACAGGGGTACGGTACAGGGATGAGATCCTCAATGTGTACGTAAGACCATACGCTGGTGCTGTTGGCCCTGATTTCATCTTGATGGATAATAAGCCCGTCCCCATCGTGCTAGGGTGGTGAATCAATTCCTAGAGCAGAAGACAATTGTCCGCATGGACTGGCCCGCACGTTCGCCGGACCTAAACCCTATCGAGCATGTGTGGAACATGCTGCAGGTCGCCATTTCCGGTCGTAGGGCACAACCCACAACTCTAGAAGAGCTCGGAAATGCCCTTGTTGAAGAATGGAACAACATTCCAATTGCAAGCATCCGGGTTCTGATTGACAGTATGACCCGATGTTGTCAAGCCGTCATTCAAGCTAGGGGAGGCCATACCCGTTATTGACATTAACTGTGGTAATGAAACATCAAACGAACACTGTTTTCACTTTACATGTCAGAGGTGAAACCATGAAGTGTTCGTGAAAGCCAAAAGTGTGAGGCTGCACGCTCATTTAATGTCATTAAATGCACTTGCAAATGTGTTTTGTGTCTGACTACATGTCATTTATCCAATATATTGTTCATCAGTGGCAGTTACCAAATTTGCATGTCATTTCACAAAAAAATTCCTATGATCCCTATCAAATTTTGAGTAGTATAGCTTAACTAAGCAACCTTATTAGGAGAAACCAAATCAAAGTATTCCCAAGTGGGTGAAAACTTTCTCTTTCTTGCTGGCTCCAGCGCACACAATGACAAACTCGCACACTGCACAAAATTGCAAACCACTGACAAACTTCAACTACTCACAACAACCCACAAGCTGCAGAAGAGAATTGGGACATTTTGTAGTCGAATCACCCGCCAAAAGTGAACCCCCTTCTCGAAGCAGCATCTCAAATGAGGCTTCGAACGTAACGAGTGACGTCATTTCGCCGAGACAATACAAGCCTTGACACGGAGCTCCATTAAGAAGTGCCTCACATTTTTGACACAGGCTGCGAAGCCTTGGTATCAAGGGCAACAGCACTAGCTGGTACCACACGTCTAATTTGTCACGCACACCCTTCACTAATGACGTGTGCTTTGGAGCTGTTAATTATTGTTGATCTTACATCCTGCCATCACTCTGTATGAATCTTGGTCTCATTTGTCCACAGCAAGGGTAGTTCATTGTGGTCCTAGAGGGCTCCAGGGTATGTCGCTTTTGGTTCTCACCACCCTCTGTGGACCCAAGAAACCAGGTGAGATCAGTCATTGGTACAGCTTTGAGTCTAGAGTAACACCAAAAACCAGCATACCTCGAGGCCCTTCAAAAATAGGAATTGCTACCCCTGGTCCACCCCACCCTTTTCCTGGATTCTCTGGGCCTTTTCAGGTGCTTCATTGCCAAACTGACTCCAAGCCATCTATTGTTGAGGTGAAGTTCTGGTTTGCATTTTGCAATGTGACCTCATTTGCAGTCATGGACACATCCTTTAAGCCATTTAGCCAGCTTCCTGATGTTAGTGTTCAGGGGTTTTTCCACCATGATAATTGTAATCAATGGAGGAGGGCTTTCTATGTTCATTAGTTTCTGAGAAACAAACTGGTTCATGAAAATTTAGACTGTTGTGGGGGGAAAACGACATCAGGGAATCTCCTGTTAGTTCATGTGGACAAGTAATCCACTACTTCAAAAAGACTTTCAAACTGAACTTCGCTAAATACATCACTAGTACATTTAAAATGCAATTTAATGCCCAATATGCACACTTTAACCATGAAAACAAGCCAGACCACTTCTGAAAAGTAGTATTTTAATATTTTACAATCTCAGTCTTAGCATCTTGTCGGTAGTTACTTGCTGCGCTGTCCTTAAGACAACAAAAAGGACGAATCTATACAATGTTGAGGGTGTACTGTATTTCACATTTGAGCTTTCAATGCCACTTGCCTTTCCACTTCCTTTCAGCAAAGGTGAATAAAAAAAAGCTCTCAACAATAAGCCCATTGCTTTATTTCCTTATGGGGAAACAAGCAAACTGACATTTTCTTAGAAATTATTCCCATCTGGAACAACACAATAAAATAGTCTAGACTACACTAATCCAGCTCTGAAAGGAATGGCAAAAAAGGCATTCACTGAGATTAAAACCCTGATACCAAGTGCCATTTTACGAGAGAAATTTTGATTCCTTTGCTGCAAGTTAGGAAAAAAACAGAATTTATTCCCAGATGTGGGACACTGTACATTCCTCTGAAAAAGGCCTTGAACAAAGGCAATTCTTACAAAAAATAAATAAAAACCTCACAAAAACTATTTGACATTATCGGAGTAAAACAATTGATACTTACTTGAAATATTTTCCTTGAAAGTGCAAATGACTGATTTAGGCCATTTATTTGTCAGACTGGAAACGACATCACATGTAGACTTTGTCAGTGTAACTGAAGGTTATTTCTTTTCTGCTTCTCAGCCTTTTCCTCGTAATAGTACCCTTACAGACAAATGCTTTAGTACCAGTGTAGTCACACCCAGCATAAGACAGTGATTGACTGGGATCCAGAGATGAACCAATGTTGTTGTCCATGTCTGGCCTGACAAAGATACCTCAACCAAGCACAATCTAGTATGTTTTGAATAGTGTACACCTACTACACCATCCACAAATCCTGTCCAAAGTACAATAACACTGCATTGGTAGGACCCTTTTCACAGGATGCTGCCCACCGATCCAGGCATGTGTCACACTACTCATGTTGAAAATGTTCTGGTCCTGGACATCTCTGGATTCACCTGATTGAGCTTTTCACATGCATCATGACCTGGATTCCACATTGCTCAACTAGACACTCTGCTCATCATTTAAGGTACAAACAACCTGTAGACTTAAAGTACCACAGAACTTCTTTTTAACCCAACTTTAAAATTTAATTTGTGATCTTTCACCAATGACAGGCACTTCACTTGAAGTGATGAGACCCCTCAGTGAAAATTATAAATTGAACAGGGGTAAAACTCCGGTGTAAGGAACCAAAGTAGACTAGCATTCACTCCTCTTCTCCCATGCCCCATATTTGGGGAAACAAACTCCTTATATTGAATATACTTCCTTCTAATGGGTTAGGTTCAGCCCAGGAATGTTGACTGTGGATCATCCACCCACCCCACCGCCTTCAGTCTGTCACTGTAGATCCCGGTCTTCGAGGTATCTATACTCAAACGTGAATCCCTCCTTCTTCCTCTGGCCCCATTTCTCATAGTCAAAATAAATGTAGGTTCCCTGAAACAGACAAGCATTCATCACTCTTAGTGCATGAAAGGTTCTGAAATGCATCCTTTCCCAAGGCCATATTCTTGACTCACAAGGTTGATTGTGTATGAGGTGTACCAACTTGTTGAAAATCTGTAAATGTACCGCCTCTGACTAATGTTTAATGCAGAAAAAGAATACCAGCTCAAATGCATTTGATCCATTGAGTCTTCCAGCTCAAGTGCATCAGATATAGAGGCCGTGCACCTGCTCAGAATGATGTGAAAATTATTTAGACCTGTACCTGCTCAAACTCATCCGTGATGGTTTTAGGCTCCTCGTGCCTTTGGAACCACATCATATACTTGGTATGGAATCGCCATGACTGCTTTTTCAAAGCTTTGGCTGCCAAATACTGCGCCTTCGTGCCCTGCATTGGTAGGTAGTGACAGGCATGGTAAGCATAACTGCAAAAAACAAAAAATAATGCAGCAAGTAAATCCCAAGTGAGTCAAGATGGATAGCACAAGGCAGAGCCATTACCTCTAGGTAGTAGAATATAAAGAAGAGGGTCTCTGTGGACAGCCTCTGGTAGAACTCCACAGAGTCAGAGTGAGGAGGGGGCACCTGGTGGTGGAAAGGTAAGGTGGGGCATGGATTCCTCATCAGGTACTGCCTGGGTGGGAAGACAGTGCATGGCCTAAATCTGAAGTTTCAATCTAGTGCGTTTTATTTTAGAGCACATAAACAGCGATGTGCTTTTGCAGTGTCCAGTAAGATGGTACCTGATTCTTTCTGAATCAGAAGGATGGGGCATGTGCGTCCAGGCAGACTCCTGCATGACCTGCTGGTAGAGCTGATCTTTGGACAAGGGCACAGGCCCAAGGGGACATACACCCAGCGAGGGGGGGATGCTGACCTCCGATATGGCAGGCTGTGGGGCTGCTGGAGGCCCCCCAGGGGCCGATGATCCAGAGAAGAGGTCTACAAGTGTTTGCAAAAAGAGTGAGGCCTCAGGATTTGAAATCAGAGCATCTCCACTTATGTGTAACATGAAACATTTTCACAACACACAAGGATGTGAAAATTCATCCTGGGGGATTGAGAGGGCCTGTCTGGGAATTTTTTTTTTTTTTTTAAGCCTGTCCGAACCTTCACTAGTTGCTCTCTGGTGGCCCTGCTTCTATTGATTACACAATCAGAATGCAGCGAAACACATTACAACTATTTAAAGGCATGTTAAAATATACCGTTCACACTTCAATTACAAGAGGTCTCCGGCATGAAATTTGTTTACATTTGTAACTTGCAAGCTCCTTAGTTACCCAGACTAACAATGCATTACAAGAGAACAGCATTACGTAACCATAGGCTGGAAGAAGGGGGTAACCTTCGAACATTGGTAATGTGAGGTTAGCCATTTTTCAGTCGATAAAATAGCGAGTTAGTGTTAGCTTGCAAGCTGCCAAAGATCTACGCTGGTCGTGTTACATGCCCTGAAAATTAGAACAGAAGGCTAAAAAAAAAAAAAAAAAAAACTCAAACATCGATGACTTTGGGGACAAGTTCTTCAGCAACAACAATCCCAATTAGCGAAAAGTGGGACGGCAATAAAAACTGAAAGCAGTTATTCCTAAATTACATTTCATTACAGAGAGTATGAAGATGATACAATTTTATGTCTTTTTTCTTTCTGGTCAACCTAATTTTATTTGTAAATAATATACATCCATTCCTGCCATTCAGGCCTGCAACATCAGGACAATTCAAAATCACAATCTGCATGCATTAGAAGGGCATGACTGCACAAGAAGAGGGTGTGGGTGCTGGACTGGCCTGCCTGCGGTCCTGACTTGTTCTCAATACAGAACGCGTGGTACATTTTGAGATGCAAAATGCGTCAAAGACACAGTGCTGTTGGACACCCTTAGACTTGTTGGCCATAAGAGTGGGACAAAAATTATTCCTGAAACACTTGATCACAAGGTTTATTCAGTCCCAATACATTTATTCAGTGTCATGGATAGGAATGGCAACATTACAAATACTTTACTGGGTCATTCCATGTGAAATCAGGCAAATTCCAGGATGATCCCAGCTGGACCATCTCAGATTTTCTTCAAACTTCACCCACATATAAATTGACTATTTTAAGCAGGTTTTGCGAAATATTAGGTTCCCTTCATCATTAGTTTATGATTTATGGCCCCTGCAAGTGGTGGGGGGTACCCCTTGGGAAAAACGACTAAATTTCTGAGCCGTTTTCAGAGCTCTGCTGTAGCTGAAGTATTCAAGCCAGCTCTATAATTTCTTCTAGAGTGACTCTCCTGTACCCAGACAGCAGGGTAACATAGCATAAGACCTGCAAGAAGGTGACCTTAGGTACCTAGGAAGAGCCAAAAATGGAAAAAAACACAGTTGCAAATGAAAAATGCCAGTTTTTAAGTACCCATCTGTCCCCTTTTAATGAGTAGCTACAACTCTAATTAGTTGAATAGGGAACATTTAAATAGTTTCCTCGTATGTAGGATAAAAAAGTAAATCAGATGTAATGTGAATGGGAAAATATTTGGTCTTAAAGTTGTATTTTTGGCCAAAATGGGCCTACTTTACCATGCTATAACTCAGTGCTGACATACAATAGAAGGCCCAATTTTTGGTATGTTCTAGAAGGGTTATTAGTGCATAATATATCCAAAAATTATGTTGGTGTCTTGTCTTCTTCCTAGAAAATCTTGCTTGTGAATTTGACTTAAAAGCACCATTTGTGAGAGTAAAATTTCTACCAGTCTCTATCCCTCTCGCATGAGTAGTCTCAACAAGGCATTATAATTTAATGAATAAAAGAACATACCTTTAGGGTGAATGGAATCTGTACAGTTTTTGACATCCTCCTTCATCGAGTTTTAATGTATTTATCACAAAACGTGCTGTGGAGAAGCACAATTTTGTTAAAGGTTGGCTCATCTAGGGTGTATTTGCGACTTGAAGATGATGTGTAAGGTAAGTCTTGGCCAGGAGAGGCTTCTTGTTCGGCCTTTGGGATGCATAAATCTTATTAATGCATCATTGTCTTCCAGGCAAATGCCTTCGATGATTCCAACATACCAGTCATCATCATATATGGCAGCAACATACTGCCCCGCCTTGAAGTTGGTGCTCTGTATTGGGGATGTGGATGTGACTCCAAGAGTGTCAGAAGAGATTCTGTACATGCACAGTTCATTGTTTGCAACTCTAAAAGAGTGATGTGACCTTGTGCCATGCACAGTTTTTAGGTCCAGTTTTTAACACATGCACAAAACTGTCTTCTACTGCTTGTGATGTAACACAGAAGAAATTAATCCCTGGTATGTTAGCCTTAGCCCATTGGTACAGCTGCAATGGTGTTAAAGTGTGTGGTCTTGATAGTGCCCGTGCAGTTTTCTCCTGGCATGCACTGAACTAATGAAGGGAAACCGAATTGCAATGCAAGTGCAGGGTACGTAAGGGATCCTTACATCAGCCTCATTTATGGTGACATTTCCAGCCACAGTAGAAGGGAGCAAGCTGACATCAGCATCAAGAATATTTTGAAATATTTTACAGAGCTGTTCAGAAATTGTGTGGTTCTCTAATCCAATCATCATAATTTTCTATTATAAAATGGGGCAAATTAGTCAATTTATTTCTTATTTCTGGAAAAGAAAGTAACGAAAAATTGCGGGGAAATGCACTGCGCAATTTGCGCATTATTCTCATATTAACTGGAAGAATTTTCTAAGAGGAAAACAAGACACCACGATAATTTTTGGATATATTGTGCACCAATATCTCTTCTAGAACATACCAAAGATTGGGCCCCCTATTGTATGTCAGCACTGAGTTATAGCATGGCAAATTAGGCCCATTTTGGCCAAAAATACAAATTTAAGACCTAATATTTTCCCATTCACATAACATCTGATTTACTTTTGTATCCTACATACGAGGAAACTATTTAAATATTCCATATACAATTAATTAGAGTTGTAGGTACTCGTCAAAAGGGTCAGATGGGTACTTAAAAACTGGCATTTTTCATTTGCGATTGTGTTTTTTTCAATTTTTGGCTCCTCCTAGGTACTTCAGGTCACCTTCTAGCAGGCCTTATGCTATGTTTTCCAGCTGTCTGGGTACAGGAGAGTCACCCCAGAAAAAAATTATAGAGCTGGCTTGAATACTTCAGCTCCAGCAGAGCTGTGAAAACGGCTCAGAAATTTAGACGCTTTTCCCAAGGGGTACCCCCCACCCCTTGTAGGGGCCATAAATCATGAACTAATGGAACCTAATACTTTGTAAAGCCTCCTTAGAATAGTTGATTTACATATGGGTGGAGTTTGAAGAAAATCTGAGATGGTCGAGCTGGGACCCTTGCCTGACTTGGCATGGAATGACCGTACTGCTCTAACATGTTGCAAAAATCAAAATTGAAGGGTTTATTTTGAAAAATCAATAAAATTCACACAGTGACACATTTAACAATGTTCACAAGTCTAATGTAATTTACAAATAACTGCTTTCAGTTTTAATTTTAATTTACCATACCATTCCAACTTTATCTGATTCTGGGTTGCACATCAAAGTTTTCCTGTGGCTCCAGCTATGGTTGTACGTTCCAAGTGTTGCCTGTTCACTTACCAAACTGCTATATTTACATTCTAAGGCAAGTTAGTATGATGCGCGGGGGCGGGGATTTTGAAAGGGAGGAATACTGCCCAAGGACATGATATATTATCATAATATAACCATATTAATTGGCCGAACTAATGAGGACCAAGGGAATAAGGCTAATCCAAACCATTTCAAGCTACAGTATGGAAGACAGGGCAGAACATATTTTAAAATGTTTTATTAAAAAGCAGACAGGACCTTCAGCTATTGCAAACTGGTTGCAATCCTACAAGAAGTGAGCCGCTCGTTTAACTGTGATTCTATGACCTAGAGGAGGAAACAGCAGGGTGACGGTGCCTGTAAGTACGAGCTGAATCACTACAAAATTATTACAGTATTAAACCCCTTTTGTGCGCTGAAGATGATGGCAATTTGAGCGAGTGGTATAATGAGCTGTGCGTGGTACACTGTACAGTACTGCACTTGGCTTTGTTCTCACCTCTATCAGTGAGGTGCAGGGCAGGTATCTCTCCTTCCAGACCTGAGCCCAGTGCTGCTCTTTCGGCCATGGACTTCAGAGAGCTGAGTGGCTCCGGGGCCTAGGGGACGGGGGGGGGGGGTTAGAATTCACAACCCGAACAAGCTGCTCTTCTCTGCAAACCCAACCATACTTAGATCTTGCAGGAGAAAAATAAAATATCTTCCTCCCTTTTTGTGTGCCTGTCTCAATAATTGCCCCTGTATTTCAGAATGCCCCTCACATCGTACACTAACATTAAAACAACCACATAACTGCTCATGTCTAGAACCACCACGGTCAGTCATTTTGACTTAGCTGACATGTCAGCACCAATTCTACAAGGAAAGGAGAGATCCAGGTCCAGATATTGTATCAATCTCCTCCAAGAATAATAGATTACATGTACTTGGCAGACACTTTTACCCAAGGCGGCATATAGTATACAGCATAGAATAAGTTCATTAAAACAGCTGCACAACAGATCAGGTACAATTAATATTGCACATCAATCTGCTCATTCATGAACAAATGACACGTAAAGGTTGGAATACATCAGATATATTAATACAGTGCCCATTGTGTATAAGCACTAAAAAATGTCACCAAGCAGCATTAGAAATACAGTATACATCAATCATGCATTAATGAGCAAGGTTTACTGAAATGAACCAATAGGATTAAAAAAAAAAAAACTCCATTATAAGGCTAAGTAAGAGCAACTATATTACACAAGCTTTCTGATCAGTTTTTATTCACAAAGTGCATTTATACAAACATGATCAGTGTAGCATGTGGAAGAGTAACAAAATGTTAACATTTTGAAACTTACAGTCAGGTGCAGAATTATTGATACTCCTGATAACAATGAAGAAAAAAGGCTACATATGATGACAGAAATTATTTACTGTTTGTCCAGTTCAAGCAAAGAGAAAGTCATTTTCTTCAATCTTTCATGTTTCAACGAAAACCATTTACTCAAGATTTTTCGGAAAAAATCATAGATGTGAAAATGGTCAGCATCCCTGGTTAAGAACAAGGTGCAAACTGCCCTAGCAAAGAAGATCACCATAAACCTTTTCAAACAATGTAAAAAGGCAAGTGAGCACGTTTAAAAACATTTTTGACCAGTCCTCCAAACAGGAAATTCAAGATTACCATCATCCTTTAGAATCAGCCTTGAAACGGGCATCTCCAGTTCACACTTGGACGTTGTTTTCAATTTTCCCCGAGTTGATTCTGATGCATACAGTACTGCGCAAAAGTCTTAGGCACATTTAAAGCAATTTCATAGGGCAAATATGCTTGCAAAAATAATGAAATTAAAACTTTTCAATAACTGAGAGATGTACTGTACAGAGTTGTAAATGGTTAAAAACTAAATAAAACCATTATTAGATGCGACTATGCTTTACCTAAAAATTTGGGACAGTGTCCTGCTATAGTTTTATGAAATGAATGGCTTTTTGGTTGTTCAAAGCAGAGTGAAAGATTTGCCACTGTTCTTCTGCAGACTGAATGTCTCAATTGTGTCTGTCCCTCCAAGCAATTGCGGACAGCCATGATGATGTTGACATCAGGGCTATGTCAAGTGTATATTGTCTGTATCAACTGTTTTTAATGAAATACCAACATTTATTTATGAAACTATTTTTTAAATTAGAATTTAGAATTCAAATATACTTTCAATCTTCAGCAACACTAATGAGGAAAACAAATAATAAACATCTACAGTCAGATGTAAATTTTTAAAAGTGTAGGGTGCCTAAACCTTTTGCACAGTACTGTATTTTCAATAATTGCCCAGCAGGATAACCAACCAATGACCAAGACTTCAGCCTCCAAAAAGCCTCTTGTAAAATGTCTCAGGGTGTGGTAGTATTCATTATGCCACTGATTTTAACTAGTGCACCTGGACCACTAGTAGCAAAACATGTCCAAAATACCACCTCCATGGCCACCTCCATATTTAATGACAAGAGTAATGTGTTTCTTTTTGTATTCGTTCCCATTTTACCACGACACATGCAATGATTTGCACGGCCAAAAATGACAATTTTGGTCTCTGACTATACAACTCTCCACTGGCTATAGCTCCAATGATAGCAAAAATACTCCAAAGACACATATTTTAGTTTATTGTGTACATTATGGGTTTTCATTGCAAAATCCTTTCAAAAGGTTTTTTTTTTTTTTTTGCTATGAAGGTGGTATGTTATGGTTGTTTTTGAGTCTTTGTTTTTGTGACCCCAAGATGCAACCAATCGCTGTTATTCTCGAACCCTGGTCCACGGGTCCTTTGTTGGCTTCATAGCCATCGTCTTGGCCATTCAAGAGGAAAACAAGAACTCCGCTCTGTTCCTACCATGTTTGCAGCCATCCCATAGATTTTTCAATGGTCCCCTTCATAGAGGTTTACAGGAAAATATGTCAAATATTGTCTTACTGGCTGACAGGTCTCTGTGGGCTTACTATGCCAAACGCTGCTCTCACATGGTCCGTCAGTGTGAAGAAATGAGTTGGAGCTGAAGCATAAACCTCCTCTCATAGTGAGCCAGAGAAACCAGGTGTGTAAATGTTCAAAGTTAAGTGAACGTGATTTGAGCAGAGCATAGGTTGTACAACTAACGTACTTTGCTTAAGTGTTGCTCCTCTCGGCTAACACCTAAATAGCCTAGTCTCGTGTTAGATATAGGGTTTGGTAACAAAACCCGTTTCTAATATAACATTGGGTCCTATACAATCAGTATCTACCAGACCGAATCGCAATCCAGATTTTGGTGGCTCATTTCAGTGCCATTTAACGAAGCTCAACTCTTTCAACCCCAGATATTCTAGCATCACTATACCCTTCAACCCTACAGCCCTCTGTAGAGGGCTGGTCATTATCTGGACATTGTATCTTACTGTTATCTCTGGAATCCCATTAAATGTAACCTGATATGTTCCAATCAATTAGTCAGATTGTTTGAATTTTCCCTACAGGAATTTGGGGTTGAAGGGAATATGTTGGTCAGCCCTCTGTAGAGGGCTGTGGGGTTGAAGGAGTTAATACCAGAGCTGTTAACAGAAAACAGCAAGCAAACTAAATTAATTCATCATAAGAGTATTATTTCTGTGCTTAGTCATCTCAAAAAAAAAAAAAAAAAAAAAAACCCCAGGCAAATGCTGTCCCTGGATGACAGCGGGATATAGCCCCAAAACGACAGCAATCTCCTCTTGGGCAAAGCTCACAGTTTAGCCAAGTGGAAGTGCGCAGCAGTAAAAAGCACAGGGTCCACAAAATAAAAAGGATAACTATTCTGGGCTCCAGGAATGTTCACAGCAAAAGTTGTTTGAGTTACTTCAAATTCTATTTGAGGTAAAGTACTCACAAATTGTAAATTTGACCGAGCTGTGGCACAACAAGAGACATCACTGAGCCAAAACAATCAAATGACTTCCTATGCACCAGGAATGCTGAAAGCCGATTTGACATGATTCCAATTAAAGCTGTGCGACTTAATGAAATTTTTAAAAATTAATAGTACGGCCTGATGGTGGCACTACAGCAAAGGTCATAAGGTGACCGACATCAATAACAGCCGTTCTACAGGTATATGCACCAGAAATGATCACAAGATGTGTGACAAGATTCCCAGCGAAATGGTTTCAGTTATTGCATTTGAAAATGTGAAGTCTGATCTGCTAATGGCACAACAAGAAAGGTTATAGTGTCACACAAAGCAATAGGGTTTGCCCTGTATGCACTGGGAATGAACACAATACATTTCATGGGATTCCCATAAAAACCATCAAGTCACTTCAATTTTTAAAAATGAGAATTCTGACCTGGTTGTAGCACTACAAAGGTAAGAGGGTGAACAGCATCAATAACGACTCTTTCTGCACCAGAAGTGATCAGAAAAAGTGTGACATGATTACCATCAATTATTGAGTTATTGCATTTCAAAGTATAAAGTTTGACCTCGCAGTGGTGCTTAAGGAAAGGTTGTAGGGTCACACAAAACAATAGGGTTTTGTGTGACGTTTTGTGTGGGTCCATGGTGCATAGAGGCTGAACCTCTATGCACCATGGATGACCACAAAAAGTTCCACGCAATTCCCATAAAAACTGCTAAGTTATTGCAATTGTTAAAAAGTTTGGCCTGGTGGTAGTGCCATAGCAAAAGTCACAGGTGTGACAACAAAATCAATACCATGCCTTCCCTCAGCCCCAGAAACAATCATAAGTAGTAAGCAGAGTGACATGATTCCCTTCATAACCGTTTGACTTGTTGCTTTTGGAAATAAAAAGTTTGACCAGTTGGTGGCGCCACAGAAAAGGCCCACACAAAACAAATTCATTCTCTATGTGCCAGGCATGAACACAAAAAATCTACTGCAATTCTCATGAAAAAGGTTTAAGTTACAGCGATAGTACGCAAGATCTGCAGTGGCAGTGGCCAAGCCAAAAGCATGATATTCCTAAACACTTTGTTTTGGCAACATAAATACACGTGAAGCCAAATTTAAGTCCAATTATCAAAATTAATAACTAATGTTAACATTAGACCCCTGTCTTTTCTATCTTTTTCAGAAGATGCGTGACCTAACTTAAATGGCCACATTAACTTACCTACTGACATAGCAAGCATAAAATTTGATTTTATTAAGATGAAGACTTATCAATCGCTTGATGCATATAATCATGTCATGTACTGCCACATTATCTGCCACGATATGACTGCTGATTTCTGTGCAATGCTCACAGCAGTACTCCCAAGTTAGCTAAAACGGCCTGAAACAGGGCTGTTCAATACCTAGGTAATCATCAACAAAGAACAAAACTGTATGTTAAAATGTTAAAATATGTTTAGACCAGCGCACTAGCAGCCTAGAGCAGCAGCTCCCAAACTCGGTCCTGGAGGACCGCTACGTATGCCGTTTTTTGTTCCAGCTACAATTGTAATCACAGAATTTAAAAAACTGTTCAATTTTCTTAATTAGTTGCTTCTCTTATTAGAGGGTTGCTTCACTCTCTTAAACTCCATTTTGACCAAAATGGCTATCCTTTCCATGACTTTTAAAAGCCCAATGTTCTTATTTTGTTTATTTTGCTATATTCAAAGTAACAGCACGGGAAGAGGCAATATGTTTTAACTGATCTGAACTGGTGAATCAATAAACACTTGTGTTAAGACACCTACTGAAAAGTTCCTTCCAAATATTTTCACCAAAAGCAAACACAAAAATAACACCAAATATATTTGACTCATTGTTATTTGCTGATTATATAGTAAAAAATAGTGGCAAAGCCACTGCGCCCGCTTGGCCAAACGTGGCCAAAATGGAACGCCCCCTATGGGCAAAAGTATCGGTCCGATTGGGCTGAAAATCGAATTTGGTCTGGACCTTAAGACGCTATATACACATATGAAATATGAAAAGGATCGGTGAAAAACTGAAGACGTTAGAGCACAGACAAGCCAAAACATTACGCACGGACGCATGACATACCACTACTAAAGACCCCGAGCATAGCATAAGCCCCTTGGGCCTTTTGGAAAAGTGGGCAAAGAATTGGAGCATCTTTGCTCGTAGAATAAGGGAGCTAGAGCTGTTTGAAGTTTTGCAGAAAAAGCCCCCTGGTGGCCAAACCGAGAATCGCAGCATGCCCAAAATCGAACTGGAGCTAGATCTTGGGCCCATATACATTCATATAAAATATGACAAGGATCCATTGAAAACTGAAGGCACTATAGTAGTGAAACAAAATCTGTGCATTTTACGACCTTTGACCTACATAACCTTGAAATTTAGGTCAAATCAAAAATCCATTACATATGATGAACCCATAGCAGCACAACCTACAGTAAAAATTTGAGCATCTTAGCTCATAGAATAAGGGAGCTAGAGCTGTTTAAAGTTTTGCAGAAAAAGCCACCTGGTGGCCAAACCAAGAATCGCAGCAGGACCAAAATCGAGCTGGGGCTAGATCTTGGGCCCATATACATGCATATAAAATAGGAAAAGGATCCGTGCAGAACTGAGGGCGCTATGGCGCTGAAACTAAACCGGCACATTTTATGACCTTTGACCTATACAACCTTTAAAATGAGGTAAATCAAAATCCCATAGCATATATGATGAACCCTTGGCAGAACACCCTACAGTAAAAATTTGAGCATCTTTGCTTACAGAATGAGGGAGCTAGAGCTGTTTGAAGTTTTGCAGAAAAAGCCGCCTGGTGGTCAAACCAAGAATCGCAGCAGGACCAAAATCGAGCTGGGGCTAGATCTTGGGCCCATATACATGCATATAAAATAGGAAAAGGATCCGTGCAGAACTGAGGGCGCTATGGCGCTGAAACTAAACCGGCACATTTTATGACCTTTGACCTATACAACCTTTAAAATGAGGTAAATCAAAATCCCATAGCATATATGATGAACCCTTGGCAGAACACCCTACAGTAAAAATTTGAGCATCTTTGCTTACAGAATGAGGGAGCTAGAGCTGTTTGAAGTTTTGCAGAAAAAGCCGCCTGGTGGTCAAACCAAGAATCGCAGCAAGACCAAAATCGAACTCAGGCTAGATCTTGGGCCCATATACATGCATATAAAATAGGAAAAATATCCGTTCAGAACTAAGGGCGCTATGGCACCTAAACGAAATCGGCACATTTTATGACCTTTGACCTATATAACCTTTAAAATTAGGTCAAATCAAAAACCCATTACATATATAATGAACCCATAGCAGAACACCCTACAGTAAAAAATTTGAGCATCTTAGCTCGTAGAATAAGGAAGCTAGAGCTGTTTGAAGTTTTGCAGAAAAAGCCACCTGGTGGCCAAACCAAGAATGGCAGCATGCCCAAAATCGAACTCGGGCTAGATCTTGGGCCCACATACATGCATATAAAATATGAAAAGTATCCGTGGAAAACTGAAAGCTGTATCGTACTGAAACGACAATTGTGGACGCACTAACGCACACACGGACGCACAACAGACCACCACTAATGACCCTAAGCACAGCATTAGCCCCTTGGGTCTGTTGGCCAAATGGGCTAATAAAATCCAAATCCCTCCTTCCTTCTCCAATTTTCACATTTCTAAGCAATGTGTAGCCCAAAAATACAAGAAAAAAAATGTATGAAAACAGTCCATTTTGAAGAAATGGAGAATCTGGGGCCCAGCCCCTAATGGTTCACAGTCCAGCCAACACCCGTTCTAGAGCTGATTTCCTGTGCGGAATTTACTTTTGAGAAGTCCAAAGAGTCACTGTCAGTGAAGCAAGCCATCATTAGGCTGTAAAATCAAAATACTCAGACAAACTAGATAACTAGGTCGCCACAGGGACAGAGTCGTGCATGTCCCCGATCCCCAAATTTTGGACAAAATGGCCGCCAGCAGCCATATTGGACATCCGAAATTGAGAAATTGAGCATTATCCAATCAATATCTTCGCCTGTGTGAAATTTGGAGAAATTCCTGTAATAATTGTGGCTTCCAGAGCCCGGAACAGAAAATCTCTGCAGCGGAGGCGGCAGCCCCGGAACTAAACCATAGTATCTCCCGACTATCGTCATCGGGGAGATTCAATAACACAAACATTAGGTGCAGCTAAATCAAATATTCAGCACATTCTAAAATCCTTTCCGCAGTTAAGCAGCAAACTAAAAAGCAGGGGTCTAAATTATGCCGTAATTACCTCCATCAAGGAGGTTGCTGTATGTTCTACCTTCAGTTCGTGGGCGTTTGTTCATTTGTTACCAACATTACAGAAAATGTTATGGACAGATTTTTTTTTTTTTTTTATTTTTTTTTTTTTTTAAACCAGATGTGTGTCTTGATCTAATACAGAAGTGGCTTCATCTGGGGAGTGATCCAGATCAAATTCTGGATCCAGGAATTTTTTTATTTAGTTGCGTGGTGGTGCATAGGTAGAGGTATGTGCTCTCTGAGTGCTCTTATATCTGTGCCTGGAATACACAACTGTTTATTGAATATTCATGAGGTGATGGTACCCTAGAACTATTAGAAAGACGGGAGTTCTTGATTCTCAAATGCTGGAATTGACGTTGCATGAATCATATCCCATTTCCCATATCCCATAATCTGCTACCAGCTTGGCATATCTGGCCACAGAAGCAACCTGGGAATATTTCACAATATATACTGAAAATGGAAAAATTTGTCTGACCTCAATCAACAACATAGAGCCATACATACTCAAATCAATGTGAATACAATCGTGAAACACTGCTTAGGGAACTAAATATATACACATGATAAATTCCTGTGTAGTCACTCAACTATTAAAATCACCTATTTAATTTAAATACAACTAGCCAATACCCATGCTACGCACAGGCTATATGCGCGGGCATTGTTTTTCGATGCAATGTAGGCAGCCTGGGTTTAAAAGTTCATAGAATTTCCTTGTATACAACACGTGTGATGCATTTTGTTTTTTTTACGTGATAACAGCTGATTGAATTAGCCGGTTTTACTTGCAAAAACGGCTTCAAAATGCAGTTTTCACTTCATAATCAAGTTCGAAACCTGGTGCATTGGCTTTGTCACACAGTAAAACGTACGCGAAAAACAGACTCATTATTCATGGTGGTTTTGGAGGAGATGTGTGAAATTACGCAAATCGCCAACTCAGTGATAATATATAGATTGTGTTTATCTTCACAACAAGAGGCTCCTCAGAGCCTGTACTCGGGCCGGGTCTAGGCCTGGACCAATCGCGAAAACCGTCTTGTGCAGATGATGAGCAGGACAATCGTGACTTTGAAAAAAAAAAAAAAAAAGAAGAACGGAGCCGAAACTTAGACTCGTGGCCTACTGGCCCGAGTAAGAACTTTATTTCCAATGTGCAGCTACCTCTCAGGGCCACATGGTGCTCTTCAATTCACAGATGTATGTTTTTGCATGTTTACACACAGAAAGTTATCTATTGTTCTTATTATTGACATTCACATGTTTATGCATGTAAAAAGTTTATTTGCAATGTATAGTTAGCTCTCAGAGCCACAGATATTTATGTTTAACACACGGAATGTTATTGATTATTGTTTTTTTTTTGTTACTATGTCTTCAATGTTTTCCTAATTTAAGCAATCTCTAAGCAGTGATCTGGAAATTATGTAGGCTAGAACCAAAATCTAAAAAACAGACCATAGTAGCTTCTGAGATCAGCGTTTATTTGTCAGAGGAGGATAGGGACAAAATTAACTGCTAACGCAGCATTTCGAACAGTATCTGTCTTGACATGCTAGCAATAGGTTAGAAACGCTAGCAAGTGAAATCACAGGGCAGAGAATGGACAGTGGTCTCAAAATTAATGCGATAAAGCAACGAATAGCCTATCCACAACCGCAAGCTATAAAAAAACTCCGGGAGTATCAATCAAGACTGCACATGCGCACTACTTCGAATCGTAAAGAAGATCTAGACATGAAAATAAAATATTGAAAACATCATCAGCATTCCGCAGGCCAACAGTCTTGAAATGCTAGCAAGAGGAGGGCCTAGGGTAGCCTAGGCCTAGAAGCCTGAAAGAAAAAAAAAACGTTTCCAATCTAGCCATACTTTGGTATGGGAACTTTAGGCAATGTTCCAGTCAATCAGACCATGTTCTAGCCATGTCAGCAAACACGATGAGCAGATGAGAACAGCGTGGTGAAACTTAAGAAATGGCCTACTTACAGATGAGATTACTGAGACATGGAGGACATCCAGAGTAGGCTACAGCTGCATCCAGGGTGAGTCAGGCTACAGATATGAACATCCACAGTTGAAATCAATGAAGATTTAAGATAGTGTTTTTCCAAGATATTCAATGTCGAAGTTTGTGCTGTTCCTCGTCAGTCGCGTACAACTCTGCCAACTGTTCTGTCAATGGTCGGTCGAAGCATAAGCTAGCCTACGAAGATTTTGAAGTTTCCTCGCCAGTCGGGGTGAGATCTCTCCAAACTGTTCTGTGCAGGCAAGTAGCCTACCCTACAGGTAGCTTAAGGGGGAGGGAGACGTAGATGGGGGTGGGGGTGCAATTGCCGTGCACTCAAAACCTATTGCAGAGGTGAGGACAAGAAAATAAAAAGGCACCATTTCATTGTCAATGCAAATTGCACCACTTCATCTATTCCTTTATGGGGGGAGGACGAAATAGAATGCCATAAGCCTATGCAAACTTTCCGGTGACCAAGAATGGTATGGCAGTAGCACATGGGATTCTTCTAACTTTTTTTTCCTGAGGCGTGGCTATAGCTGAGAGCGAGAGCGCGATAGGCTAGATAGGTTACACAGGCCTATGGGATTTTAACTTTTAATGATAATAATGATGTTTTGAAAATTAATCCAAAAAACTTAAAAATAAAGGATGCACACCATCGTGCCATGCGCAAGCCATATCTGAAAGCTTAGGCCGATCTGACAAACAGTCAGAGAGATATGCGAGCCACAGACAGACAGACAGACAGACAGACAGACAGACAGTCAGACGCTTCTTGCTTTATAGATAGGTTGATGAAGAAAAGTCCGTTTCAAAATTCAGCATTCATTTTTTTCATCATTTGTGAGGCCTCCAGAAAAAAATATATAGAGTGTTGAGCCAATTCTGAAAATTCTCTCTTGGCACCTCTTGTCCATTTATATCTTTCTCAGGGCTCTAGTAAAAGTTGTAGCCACTTAATCCAATAAGAGCCATTTAATCCAATGGTATATTGCTTTAATAAGAATTTCTTTCTTGAGAGGTTGTAATCGAACGCGTATAGAGACCTTGCTTTGGCATTTTGTTCCAATATATTTCGACGCACAGATACTAAAAAATTTTTCCCTTTCTTTTTTTTTTTTTTTTTAATATAAATCGAGCATTGAAATGCATTTCAGGAACAATTATAAAGCCTGGATGAGGTGCATATGACTAAGGCAAATGGTATGTCTTGCTGCAAGTTGAATGTAAATTCTTTGTGATGCGTTTTATTTTCAATATTGGTTTGCTCACTACAATACCAAAAGGCAACATGCTCTGGAATTGCCATGTTTCCATACAAGAAAACAATGCCGATTGCAGGTATATCAGCATAGCAATGCTACTTGTGTGATGTGCAACAAGAATGTTTACTTGTTCAAGGACTGATCGGAAATAGTAACATTTATAAAACGTCATCCAATTCCAATGCAATTAATGATAACATTGAGGACAGCATAATGTACAACAGTGAATGATTTCATGAGCTGTTATTGGAAATGGCCAGCCTGTGAGGATGTGTTTACATCATTTCTTATTTTCACCGTCACTATTCATGGTAATGGACAATGACACATTTTAATGAACACAGAACTTTCAGTTCAGTTCTGTTTAGTTTGGAGGCTGGATCTGAATAGGTTTTTTCAAAAGCTCCCTCATTTTAACAGTCAAAAAGATTAAAATATAATAATGTCTACTTGCATTTGATTCAACAGTTTGTACCATTCGTCAAAACAATTGGTTGGTTGTAAAACGTGGTATTTTTTACAATTTACACCAAAGCAATAAAATTTCCATTTTTAGCTGTTTGGGGAGGTAGGGGGGCAGCTTATACTTCACTTCACGGACAATTGATTCTTCTGCTCATCACCCTCAGATGAAGCACACTTAGATTCAATGAGTTTGTGATCCAGGAAATGTTCAGTTTTACCTGCGAGCCATTTTTTTTTTTGTTTCTCAGTACTTCATTGCAAAACAACAGTAATGAATTTTCTCTGTGTTTGCAGCACTTTTTAGTCCCAAAATTATGAAAATAAATGGAAATAAGTTTTTTTTTTCTCTCTCTTTTTATAAATTTGGCATCTCCAATCCCACCCGAATCTGGAATGCCCAATTGGTGAACTATGTACAAGGCCTGCTCGTATGCGACCCCTTGCTGCCAATTCAGGAGAGTGTAGACAGTTCGCAGCTCTCCTCTGAAGCACGTGCCTGTCAACCACCGCTTCTTATACACTCATTGGTTGAATCTTCGCAGGTTCAGAACGAGGGCGGAGGATACCCGGACATGTACAGACTTAGAATCTTCCTGACGAGCGCCCGTCTGGCCAACAGGAGGCGCTTGAGCAACGAACAAGGCAACTATTATTTTCCCTTCCCGGCAGTCCCTTCCCAATTTGCAACCCTGTAGCACAATAGTAGCGCAATAGCCAATTGTATGCGCTACTCTGAAAAAGCTGCCGACCGGTACGAAGCGGGGATCGAGCCCACGACGTGATAGTCACTTCTGCTTCGCAACGCGATGCTTTACCGAGTGAGCTATCTGGCAGCCCAAAAAAAAAAAAACCAAATGATATGAGCGTTTGGCTTCACTGACATAATTTCTCCAGTCTTCGTGACACTAAAATTCGGAGTCATAAAGCCTCAAATAGGGAACATGCACAGGCAAGGACTGGCTCGATACTGCATCTTAACAAAGGGGTTAAAAGGAAAGAGTGCACTGGTGAGCACAAGAAGACCACAGATGGTAACTGTGGTGATGACAGAAGATTTTTTCGGGGGTAAAAAAAAACAAGTTCACCACAGTTGGCCAGATCAAGAAGACCCTCAAGAAGACACGTGCATATGTGTTGAAGTCAAAAATCGAAAGAAGACTTCAACGGTGTAAATACAGGTGGTTTAACGCAAGATGAAAACCATTGTTAACACTCAAAAAACTCATGAATGGATTAAAGTTTGACAAAAAACAGGCATTTAAAAAAAAAATCATATAAATTCCTGTAATCCTGCAGCCAGATGAATCAGAAATCAATGAAAGCCACAACAATGGGCAGAAACGTACACTAAGAACAGAACAAGCCGTGCATGAGCCAAAGCATATCATCTCATCTGAGAAGCATGGAGGGGGCATGTATGGCGGATAATGACAATGACCCAAAAGTATAATGCAGAAAGTAAATTAAGACATTTTTAATGCAAGAAAGTGGAATGTTTAACAATGATCAAGTCAATCGCCTGACCTGAATCCAACTGAACATTGCTGAAGGCCAAACACACAAGGATGAGTAGGCATTGAAGACTGCTAAAGTGAAAGCCTGGCAGAGCATCACCAGGGAAGAAAACCAACATCAGGTTATGTCTATGGGCTCAAGAGTTCAGACAGCCACTGATCACAAAGGATTTCCGACCAATTATAAAACATCTACAAACGAACTTAGGATTCTTTGTTTGTCCGATTACAATTAAGCCTCTAAAATTAGGGGGCTTAAAAAAAAAAAAAAAAAAAAAAAACTGCAGTAATACCTACAGGGCTGTGAAAAAATATATGCCCCCTTCCTGATTTCTTATTTCTTTTGCATATTTGTCACACTTATTTCAGATCATCAAACTTTTAATATTCGACAAAAATAACCCGAGTAAATACAAAATGCAGTTCTTAAATGATGATTTCATTTATTAAGAGAAAAAAGCTATCCAAACCTACTTGGCCCTATGTGAAAAAGTAATTGCCCCCCAGTTAAATCATGAATTTACTGTGGTTAACCACATTTTTTGAGTTAAATTTCATGAGCCACACCCAGGCCAGATTACTGCCAGACCTGTTGAATCAAGAAATCACTTAAATAGAACCTGTCTGACAAAGTGAAGTAGGCTAAAAGATCTCAAAAAGCAACACATCATGCCGTGATCTAAAGAAATTCAAGAACAGATTAGAAACAATGTCACTGACATCTATCAGTCTGCAAAGGGTTACAAAGCAATTTCTAATGCTTTGGGACTCCAGTGAACCACAGTGAGAGCCATTATTCGCAAATGAAGAAAACTTAGAACAGTGGTGAACCTTCCCAGGAGTGGCCAGCTAACCAAAATTACTCCAAGAGCGCATCGACGACTCATCCAGGAGGTCACAAAAGAACCCAGAACAACATCTGAAGAACTGCAGGCCTCACTTGCCTCAGTTAAAGTCAGTGTTCATGATTCAACAATAAGAAAGAGACTGGGCAAAAATGGCATCAATGGGAGAGCTCCAAGGCAAAAACCACTGCTGACCAAAAAGAACACAAAGGCTTGTCTAACATTTGCCAAAAAAACATCTTGATGATCCCCAAGACTTTTGGGAAAATATTCTATGGACTGATGAGACAAAAGTTGAACTCTTTGGAAGGTGTGCGTCCCATTATATATGGCGTAAAACTAACACAGCATTTCATAAAAAGAACATCATATCAACAGTCAAACATGGCGTTGGTAGTGTGATGGTCTGGGGCTGCTTTGCTGCTTCAGGACCTGGATGACTTGCCGTAATTGATGGAACCATGAATTCTGCTCTCTACCAGAAAATCATGAAGGAGAATGTCCGACCATCAGTTCATGACCTCAAGCTCAAGCGCACTTGGGTTATGCAGGAGGACAATGATCTGAAACACACCAGCAAGTCCTCCTCTGAATGGCTTAAAAAAAAAAAAAAAAAAAAAAAAAAAATGAAGGTTTTGTAGTGGCCTAGTCAAAGTCCGGACTTAAATTCGATTGACATGCTGTGGCATGACCTTTAACAGGCCATTCATGCTCGAAAACCCTCCAATGAGGCTGAATTAAAACAATTCTGCAAGGAAGAGCGGGCCAAAATTCCTCCATAGCGATGAGAAAGACTCATTGCCAGTTATTGCAAACGCTTGATTGCAGTTGTTGTCGCCGAGGGTGGCAAAACCAGTTATTAGGTTCAGGGCGCAATTACTTTTTCACATAGGGCCAGGTAAGTATGGATAGCTTTTTCCCCTCAATAAATGAAATCATCATTTAAAAACTGCATTTTGTATTTACTCAGGTTATCTTTGTTCAATATTAAAATTTGTTTGATGATCTGAAACATTTAAATGTGACAAATATGCAAAAAAATAAGAAATCAGGAGGGGGGCAAATACTTTTTCACAGCACTGTACGTGGTGCGCAGAATACTTCTGAGAAAACCCTTAAAACTGAATAGGCAGGTCAAAAACATCTTGATCATTTCATTTCAAATCCATTGTGGTTACATACAGAGCCAAACTGATGAAAATGGTATCTTTTCCGAAATTCTTTTGAACCTGATAGTAAATCCTTTTGACAGATGAAAAACATACTGCCAATTTAACTTTTACTTTACACAAAAAAAGTAAGGAATTTCATTTTAAACCCATGGTTTAAGACAAAAAATAGATTACTTAACAAAAACACAAAAACATGAGAATAAATGCACTGAGATAAAATGATCTGCCTTTCCCAATTAACTGAAATTAGTCAATGCACTTCTTAGTATTTAAAGGGTGCCATTAATTCTGCCCCTGACCGTTTCTCCCACTACATTAGCAACATAGAAAACTGCGACACATGTAACATTTTGTCAAGTTTGTGTTATTGTCATATCTTGCTACCTGACACTGTTTTCTCTTTCGTGTGTTTGTGGAAGCTGCATTGGGTCCAGGCTGCTCTCCTAGCTGTGGTCCAGCCTTCGAATCCATCAGTATCTGACGGAGGTCTGTGGTGAGCTGAAGGATAAAGTTGATTCTTTTTATGTTCTTTGCTACACATTCTCTTTAAAAAAACAGACAGACATCTGATAGCTACTGCCAGGCCCAGTATAGTCCAAGAAAATAGCGGCTGCCAACTGCAAGCTACCCAGCTTTCGAAGCGCTAAAACTAGGTCATCAACATCCACTTAGCACTTGGTTCTAGAGAAGAAAAAGCACCATTTATTCTAACCGGAGCACTGAGGAGAGTGCATTTATTACACACACAGGTGCCCCTAAGATACCAGTAGCCATTTTGTTTTACTATAGCACCAAAACTCTCAAGCAGTACTTTAAAAGTGATTTCCTTCCTGTCAATGAAACCCTTCTTCTATTACTGTACAAAACTATAGCCAAGGGAACAATATTTTTAGTCTTTTTTTAAGTTATGTTTTCATTTCTTTTGGTATGACATGGATTTGCTTTCCATTCCAGAGGCTTTGATCACCTAACCTACAATGCACAGCAACTAATGAGACGACCTTGATAATCTCACAAATGTCCAGAGACCTCTAGAAAAAGGGCTATAATTTCTTTGCAAAAACACCATACAAGCATTAAATTTTGTAAGCCTGGATTTCAAATTCCACAGAAGTGTTTATAAAAACATGGGAGAACTCCTAGAATTGAAATCCATTCTTAAAAGAAACAGTCGTTGAAATTCAAGAGTTTCAAAATGGCTGCCGTGGAGGTTCTACAGATTACCAAGGCCCTCAGCCTCCCACTCAACTACTGCGGTTTCTGTCACCTGCCGTGTGCCCCAATGGCGCTCTCACCTTGATGCTATCGGGAGTCTGCGCATGGGAGTGTGGCCCATTCATGAGGCTCCCGCTGACTGGCTTGCTTTCGCTATACGAGGGGGACGGAGAACTGGGTGGCAGCGTTATTGAACCCAGGAGGCTGGAGCCGTTGTCCTTCCTGAAACACGAAGGTTCACACAGGGGTCAGCAGGCCTATGCAAATTTTGGATAGACTGCAACAAAAGCTAGAAACAGGACAGAGCTCCACTCACGGAGGATTGGCAGCAGAGCCCATGGCAGACGGATGGCTGGTTTGTGATTGGAGGGCGGAATCTGGTGAGCTCTCAGCAACTACTGCACTGTAACCTGAAGAACAGGGATGAGAAATAATGACATGGTCTTCAAAATGCAGAACAAACAAGTAAAAAATAAAGGTAAATACAGATGTCACTCACTTGTGTTGCCATTCTGTTTCAGTCCACTAGGCGGCCTGACTAGGGCATCGCTCCCAAATCCTAATGCATCACCTGCTTCAGTGTTTCCTCCATTGACCCCAGCAGCAGCACCAGCAGTCATTCCAGCTGGAGTAAGAGCCGTCTGAGGTTGTCCAGCTGCGACGGCCTGAGCAGTGCTTAAGCCTAGCACCCCACCCCTGACACCAAGTCCAGGATTGGAGCCCAACAAACCTGTAGATATCCCACCTCCATTATTACTGCCAGCTGGTACGCCTCCACTGGATATTGCATTGCTGCCATTACCCACAGCTGACCCTGCAAGTGCACTGACCACCCCACCCGAAGCAGCTGCCTGCGCATAAGGGGTGGGGGTGGATCCCGAAAGGAGGCCAGCCATGGTGCTGAGGGATGCCGGCATCCCAGACAGCCCCAAGCCAGAGATTTGACTGGCACCGCTTGGTCTGGTGGTGATGCCTTTGCCTAAACCGAGGCTCAGACTAAGCCCTGAAGAAGTCTGGGGATGAGAATTCTCGGAAACTGGAGTGGGTGTAGTGGAGCTGGGGGGACAGGAGGCAGCAGATGTGGGGAGGAGGTGGTTTGCCAGACTCGCAGTGCCACTGGCAGAAGCTGCGGAGCTGGATGAATTCTTAGCCTGGGCTTGTTGCTGCTGGCTCTGTGACTGAGACTGCTGCTGAGTTTGCTGCTGCTGGATTGCTGCGCTGAAGCTACCAGGATTGGGTAGGAGCCCCCCAATGCTGCCAAGGAGACTGTTGCCCCCACTGCTCCCCGCAACAGTGGCCATGGACACAAGTGAGGAGGACGACGTCCCAGATGAGGAAGACGACGACGACGACAGAGACAACGAGGGATTGCTATTCTTTACAGGTGACTGAAAGAATGACAAAGGGCTTAACTGTAGACCAAAGGTGCAATGCATTTCACAGATAAAAACCAGTAGGGATGCAACGTGAATGCATCTTTCCACTACCTGTACATTACATTTAGTCTTACTGTTTCTCAAGTTAGAGGGTATGACAACATTAAATAACTGAGCCCATAGAGGTTATAAGTAGAAAATTATTCAAGTGTAATCTTTCAACAGTGATTCTCTAGTGGAAATGCATTCTTTTTCATGCAAAGAGTATTTCCAAGATACAGACAACTAGATGCTACAGTGCATCTACATCTTCCTCATCTTACTCAAGACATCAGAAATGTGCATCCCAGACCAAAAATTCTGTGCAATGAATTTCTTGGGGTGGAGTATGGCAGTCCCTCACCTGACTGATTTCACTGTCAGTGGAACGGCCCCTTTTCTTATCTTCCTCAGAGTTCTCCTGAAAATCACCAGCACAGAAACCAAATCAGGTTTTATCCATGACAACTGAGCCCAATCAGCAGCTTACATTTTTTGGCCTACCATTGTACTGATGGTAGGCTTATCAAATCAGTTTTCGTCCATGGTCCGTCGTCCACCGTCCCGTCTGTTAACAATTGCTGTTAACGTGATTCCAACAAAACTACTCAGTGGATCTTCAACAAATTCAGCAAACATGTTCCCCCTACTGTCCAGTTGTGAACCATTTAATTTTTGCCACATTAACGTATTCAAAAATGGCCACCAGGCCTCCATCTTGAATTTGACTCTGAAGTTTGTTATCGCTATTCATATAAAACTGCCAGAGAGATCCCTCTCAAATTCTGTATACAGGTTTTCCCTGAGGTGTACTCATGCACCTTGTTGTTTTTGACCTCATTTGCCTTATCAAAATGACTGCCAAGTTGTCATTTTGAATTAATTTATCATCATTCCAGTCATTCCATATGAACTCAACCAAAATTAACCCCTTTGCGCAGATACAGATGCCGGCGTCCATAAATTCTGAAATTTAATACCTAAATAATCCTGTAATTGAGTTTCCAAATGTCTTGCTTCACTGGAATAATTTTCCACAGTCTCTGTGACACAAATACTGAATTAAAAGCCTAAATAGGCTCATGCATAACAGGAAAAAAATAGCATCATTTGTATTCTGTGCACGGGGGTTAAGGAATCTTCCATGCACACTGACCCAGATTTGGCAGAATTTTCAGAATTTTAATTACATAATGAACAGAGGCAAAATTTAAGGCAAATATAGGGCACTGGCAGCCCCAGAAGCTGCCGCCGTTATGATAAACAAAATGTCAAAGTTTTTGTTGACGGACGCACACATGGATGGACGTACACATGGATGGAACCTGATACCATAGCTCCCGTGCCACTCGGGCGGCAGGAGCTAATTAGGAGGTTGTAACTGAAAATGTTGATAAGATAAAGCAAATTGTCAAAGTTTTTGGTGATATTTTTAGGCCAGTGACCTTGAAAAAATAGGCCAAGGTCGCCTTTAGGCACGTCATTTGTAGGACTTTATGAAATGCATGTCCAATAAAAATTAGGAGCCTGTAACTGAAATAGTTGATGAGATAAAGCAAAATGTCAAAGTTTTTGGTGATATTTTTTTGATGAGATAAAGCAAAATGCCAGTGACCTTGAAAAAAATAGGCCAAGGTCACCTTTAGGCATGTCATTTGTAGAACTTTATGAGATGCATGTCCAGTAAAAATTTGGAGCCTGTAACTGAAATCGTTGATGAGATAAAGCGAAATGTGTTGACGGACGCACGCACGCACGGAGCCTGATACCTTAGCACCCACACCGCGAGCGGCGGGAGCTAATAAGTGATTTATGGTAAACAGCTAGGTGGATCTTTCTCAACTTTTCTTCAACTTTTTCCTCAACTTTTCTCTATCCAGGTTCATCCAGAGGGGTTTATTTGAGCACCAAGAGATTTTTAAACTCATCTGCATATTCAAAATGGCAGCCAGGTCACCATTTTGAATTACAGTACCAACGTGGATAAAGGCACCGCTAAAGTTAACGAGAAGTTGGCTTCGCGTTTTCGTCCACCTTTCTCTGATCGGCCTGGCGGGTGGTGTAGAATTTCAACAGGTGTCGGTGTAGTCCCGGCAAGCAGAACTTGGGGGGACTGTCGATAGGGGGGAGCGGTTTTTGGGTATGACTGGTGTGTACCAGATGTTATTGCAGGCCTTGAATTTTGGCAAGAATAAAATACCGCAATTGTTTCGGATACGCAAGCTCGAAATACCGCGACCAAAAAAGTGACAATGCAAAACTACGCAATACTGTTTACCTCAGTATTAAATAACCATTTTGTATGAAATACGGATATGTGGGCGGTTTGCGTGGTTTTATTCTTCAAAACATTCCTGTTGACTGTAACAGCAGCAATGTATAGCGCGTTACACAGACGACCCGGTCTTACAAGCGTTTTTATTCGCGATAAAAATTAACTTCATCGACTCTGAAAGTTATTAAAAGATTCCACGGATGGAAAATATATAAAGCGCTTTTGAGATTATCTGCGTGTTGATAAAGTTATTTAAGGGTTTAGTTTCTTAATTCTTAATCGAAAATATTACGGCAAAAATATTATGGCAAAAATACATGAATTTGCAGACATTAACTTTCCTGGAAATAAATATATCGCCGACTGAGCGAAAGAAAATCTGTATAAAAAAATACTTCAGGCGTTTACACTATACTACAAATATAATGGACGTCATGTTGTCCGACGAAAAAATTTCAACGCTGAACTTATTTGGACTTCTTTGCAACGGGGATTTACACTAAGATATGTGTGAAACGGCCAGCCAACATGCCTTCTCACTCACTCTACTTCTCGGTTCAGTGAGCAGGGCACGTCCACCTGCCTTTCGGCTGAGTCCAATGGCACGTTGGCGAAAGTGGAACCTTTATCCACGCTGGTACTGTAATTTATTGTTATTCCAAGAGAACTACAGAGTGGATCCTCAAAAATCCAGCATACTAGTGACCCCAACAGTCCAGTTGTGCATAACCAAATTTTTTAGGACAATTTTCATTTTCAAAATGGATGCCAGGTGACCATGTTGAATGATTTTGTTACAGCTAGACAACTACTCAGTGGATCAGTCTGGGTATAGCACGAAAAAAAAAAAAAAAAAAAAACCACACACAATGATCTCAGCCAAATTTTTATGATTCAAAAAAAAAAAAAAAAACTCTAGAACAAGTACGCCCTATTCTCAGCTCTAAAACGCTGTGGGAGTGTCCGATAATGCCGCTAGAACCAAGCCCAATTGCAAGGAGCAGCTTCTCTCAACTCTGTCTCCAGTGCACCACAAACAGAGAAATGGATGCTCCGGTGAACAATTAATTACATTAGAACAGCCATAAACCAGAATCCAGTTCAAAACCAGAGGGCACTCACTTACTTCACAATCAACCTCGTTCCTGTTAGTCTGCAACGCCATCCTATTTTTCTTCCATTAACGCAAGTAAGTCGTACTTAGTACTAACAACCAAGCCAAATGAAGTCAGGCTATCAATGAATAAATAGCTAAAACAATACAAGTCAGTATAGCCCAATGTTGTAAGGCAGATAAGTTAAAGTACCGCGGCAACGGGCCAGTGCAATCAATGCAGCTACTTCTACACAGTTACATAATTTAAAAATCACATAATACATCCCGCGCAATTTAACACTGTTACAGTGGACTACCTAGCTAGCTACTATAATTAAAATAACTGCACACAGGTTAACTTACTGGTAAGCTTATTGTTGGGCACCATGGCTAAACGTTGCTGCCGAAGAGAGTACATGATGTCGGCAGGAGGGGAAAGAATAAAGGCTGGGTGGGGAGATAGTCGGTTTGGCTGCATGTACCAATATAAACAGACTACCAGCGAATCTTGGTTGTCTCAGATGAAAGTTAGTGAAAGTACCCAGTGTAAAACGTTTACCACAGAGAGGAGTGTTGGAGGTGATTTCCATTTAAAAAAAATTTTAATAGGATAAGAGTTTTTAATTCTCACATTCAGGGAAGCTGTATTATTAGGACATTGCAGGCGGCATAGCTGACTTGCTAGCGAGACAAGTGAACACTGGTGACTGTCGGCCGCGACCACATGGGTGTGGCCCTCGAAAGCCTGCTTCTCCAGCCTGCACTGTGTCCACAAGGAAATGTCTATGTTTCAGCACAAATTTGCGCATTATTCGGCCAAAACTGTCGCCATGGCAACCAAAATTGATAGGTGTCATAACTCATGTCCATACCAAATATGAAAGTAATCGGTCAAAAATCACAGCCTGTAGAAAGTCCACAAGGAAGTGTCTATGGACGCAGACGTGGTGGCAGCAGCGGCGGAGACAACAAACATGAATCCATAGTAGCCGCCGGACTTCGTCCGGGGGCTACAATAAATACAGAAAATGTGGTTTTTACTCATGATTCAGCTGGTAACCATTGATGCAATGCATTCATGACTTTATATACTGCTGCTAAAGGACAGGATATGTTAAGGATGGCTTCAGTGTGTCATCAAGCCGTGTTTTTGCCCCGCCCAAAAAATCCAGAAAATAAAACTGGTGAAAAACTTTTTAACGGTGTAACAGCACAATCTAACGCTAGCTTAATTTGCAGTATTTTCACGTCATCAGCATCTATTTTCTACATGTATAATGTGTTCAGAAGCAAATCTCCGATTTTGCTTTACCCAGACTTTATCAAATCCTGCACAGATTCCCCTTATTGTCTAGCTGTGCACCATGAAATTTTTGCCTCATTTTCCCAGTCAAAGTGGACACCAGGCCTCCATATTGAATTTTGATTCAGAAGTTTTCTTCATTGCTATTCCCGTAAAACTGCCAGGATGGACATCCCAAACTTTGAATTCAGGTCCTCCTTGAGGTGGAATTGTGTGCTGTGTGGTTTTTAACCTCATCTGCATATCCAAGAAGGCTGCCAGGTTGCCACATTAAAGGAATTTGTTATCACTATTCCAAGAAAACTACCCAGTGTATCTTCACCAAATCCTGCATACAGGTTACCCAACTGTCTAGATGTGCACCATGTAATTTTTATGCCTCATTTGCATACTCAAAATGGTCAGCAGGCCTCCATCTTGAATTTTGATGGTGAAGTTTGTAATCACAATTCCAGTAAAACTTGATACATCTTTCTCAAATTTTGGACGCAGGTTCCACCAAAAAAAGCAACTGTGCACCCTGTAGTTTTTAACCTTATATGCAAATTCAACGACTGCCAGGTTGCCTCGTTATATTCATTTGTTAGGCCTATTCCTGTTAAGCTGCCGAACGGACCTTTTTCAAATTTAGTATGCAGGTTCCATCAAGGAGTCAATTGTATTTATTGTCATTTGCATGTTCAAAATCACCACCATGCTTCCCTCTTCAATGTCAGCTACTAAGTTTTCTACTTCTATTCTTGTAAAACTTGCCCCAAGAATCCTTCTCCAGTATTGCATAAACAGGATCCCCAAAGAGTGCAGTTCTGAAATGTGTGATCTTTGACCTCATTTCCATATTCAAAATGGCAGCTGGGCAGCAGATAAGAATTCCTACTTCACTCTGAAAGTAAGCATTGCCTGCTTTATTTCATAGAGTTTATTCTAATGTGTGAAGAGAAAAACTACGCCAAAAATTAAAGGTGACAATGAAGTGAAAAGAAAGACTGACATAGTAATGCAACTTAAATCAGTTATTGTTACAATTACCCCCTGTTCCATGTAAACCGTACTAAAATCAACCAAGAGATGTATAGTACACATACTCTATCAGTAATGTGTTTTAAATATTTTATAAGCCTCATGAATCTGATGCTGTTGCTACTTTGCACAATTAAAGAAAGTTGCCAATGTTAAATGATGGGTGCCAAGATCAGTTTATGGATCTCCTTTTTCAGATAGACAAATTAATCAATTAGGCTACAGTGGACAGATATTTAAGGTTAACCAGTTCATTGCATTTTAAATACGCGAGCGTGAGTATGAGTGCTTCACAAGAAAAAAAACGAGCAGAGCGGAACCCTTTGACAGCATCTGGTGACGATAAATGTTTATAGCATGCCTGAATTACCTACCGCAGTGCATGGAGCAGAAGAAGGAGGAACAGGGGAGGAGGAAGTGGTGGAGTTGGGAGTGCTGTTTGAGTGGGGAAATATCTCATCCTCCATGTGAGAGTGACCCACCAGTGGTGGGGCTGCACAGAAAGAGTGAGAGAAAAAGATCAACTCGAAGTGCCGAACACAATACATACTAGACATGAGGTTCCAAGACACGTGAAAATAGTCAATTTGCTTTGACTGAATTCAGAAATTCCATAGAAATCATACTATACTGCACGGCCACACAATCGCCCACAACTCACAAATTCAGAAACTGTGCCATTTAGCCAACATTCCACAGATACACCCAGGCATTAGTGACATTTCCATTACTTACGAATGTCTTCCAGGTCTAGGTCATCATAGAGGAACTCATTCTCCTCAAAGTCAGGGTCCTGGGAGGAGTCGAGGTAGTACTCCACGTCATCCTTGATCTTGCGGATCAACTCCACCTGCACAGAGTCGTTGTCCAGCATGCGCAAAATGGTCTCCAGCCGGCAGATGTGGTACCTGTGCTTTTCAATGAAGTGCTTCAGCTCCTCTATCCGGTCCTGTTTCTGCTGAGGCAACAAATGTCTATCACACTCAAATCTCTAAAGGGTCTGGACAGACAAAGACTCCACCTCACTCTCAAACTGGTCCACCAGCATGTTTGGGATATCTATTGTGCAATAGTACAGGGAGTAGCGACACAGCAAGAACAAAGAGCGAAGATTGAGGCGATTGTCTTTTTTTTAATGATCATTATTGTTTTAACAGAGAAGGCACCACCACTCCAAAGGAAAAACAAAGTGTGTAAAACAAACAAACAGTCAAAAAAGTAAAATAAAAGATAAATGATAAATTCAAACAAACAAAAACACCAAGGTCCCATTCCCCTCACTGGCTCCACCCACCCCTGACAGTCACACAGACAAACGGTTAGATAAAGACAAGCAAACAGACAAACAGAGAGATGAAGTACACTTGTGGTCAAGGAGTTTCTCAACATTTTTTAAGATAATTTCAATGCTGAATTTTCATGAAGATTTTTTTTTGTGTTAGTAGCGCTTATTTCTCTACCACATTTATGAAAATTAACTGAAAAATGATAAAAAAAAATGTCTTGTTTCAGTCAAGTCATTTCCCCCACTCTGTGAAGCTCAAAACTTGAATTATAGGGCCTTAAAATAGGGTAATGCATAGATAGCCAGATTTGGCTTCTGCACAAAGGGGTGAAAACAATTATTAGTCCTGCGCAATTATTTTCATAATTAACAATAGATTCACACCAAGAACACTCCACACTATCAGGTGCTGCTAGTTCTCCCAGTTTAGGCAAGACGACAATCATTAATTTGGACACGTAATTTGGTGCATTTTAAAATCAGCATTATTCAAAATTGCATACTTGTCAAAGCTTTTTAGTGGTATATCACATTTTCACGCTGCAGTCAGCAATCTTATACTTAACACAAGTGAAGATTGAAAATTTTAATACAGCAAATAAAATTATATTTAATTGCACAGTCCCAATTTTTAATCAACCAATACTGTACCCAGATTGAAAGACAATACTAGATTGGAACGCGGATCAGCCATTATTCAAAGCTTATTTAAGGGATTCTCACGCCGAATTGTCCTTGTGCATGGAAATTTTCACGCGCGTTATGGTAGATTTCACTACTAGTAACATGGAAACCGATCATGACACCAGACTTTGCACGCTTTTCCTTTCACAGGGGTCAGAAGCTATCATTATGCTTTCAGAAGTTTTAAATGGTCTTTTATTTCATTTAAACAATTTAATCGGTCATGAAGCACAAGTTACATCGCCTGATGTGCGGAAAAGGTTGCGCAGATGTTTCAGAACAGTTTGTCTTTCGTAAAGCATAGGCCTATTTTTGAGTGAATTATTTCTCAGTTCTGAATTTAGCCAATTATATAGTCGTGATAGATCGCCTGGACAGAGAACCCGTGACTTTAATTGCCAATGGATTATTATTATAATTGGAAAATATGTTAATAAAGGAAAACAACTGAGAACAAGAAAGGACTAATAATTGTTGTAAACGGATGTTCTGGGCCCCACCAATTATCAGTTCTGGCTACGCCTATGCACTCGCAGGCATAAAGCTCTCCGTCATTAAGGGGTTAATGGAGTAATCAGAGATGGAGGAGCATAAATACAGCAAGTAGTGAAATTGATGGTTTTTGTACAAATAATAATAAATTGTCAGCATATAAACGGACATTATAGGCTGTATTAACAATGGTGATTCTGAGAATTTGTGAATCTTGGCAAATGGTGGCTGCTAGGGGTTTGATAAACAGCGCAAGTAACAGTAAAGGGTGAACTTCCTTGCCTCCTGCCGTGGTGTAGTGTGAAATGTTGCGAGGTTATTCTGTTGGTAAGTACTGATGCCATGGTTGAGCTTTTAAAAAAAATTAATAAATGGCTCTCCAAAACCAAACCTGTCTAATATTGTAAATAAAAAGTTCCAGCCGACACAGTCGAATGCTTTTTCTGCATCTGATCCAGTGGTTCTCAAACTCAGTCCTGGCGCCCCACTGTGTATGCTGGTTTTTGTTCCAACCACAATTGCAATCTTAGGATTTTAACAAGCTGTTGATTTGTTTTAATTAGGTGCATTAATGCTAATATCCACATGGAGATATATTGTAAATATCTGCAGAGGGAAACAATTTAACCAAACATTTAATCAACATAAACAATCAATAGGTTCCTCATCGGTGAAACTCTTGACACATGGTGGCAAAACCCAACAATTTACTTGGCAAACAATGGAGTCACACCTGTTGTGTTTTGTGCTGATTTTACTTGGTTCAGGCAGGTTATTTGGGAAAAACTCAAAACACCTGTGTTCAGAAGCCTAATTTGGAACTTACAGATTTTCTCAGAGTCTAATTTGATCTGTTTAAAAATGTTTTCACCTGAAAATCCTAACAATATTGAAAATTAAGCACAATATGTTCAAGAGGTTTTATTCTTTATGGCAGAATGGATACGTCTATCAAAATGTGATTTAAGACGGTAAATAACTACTCTAAACATGGAATGTTGCAAAGTAAGCCAAAGTAACAGCTTTTTAAAATTCTAGAATTGTAATTGTGGCTGGAACAAAAACCAGCATACACAGTGGGGCGCCAGGACCGAGTTTGAGAACCACTGATCTAATGATACAATAGATGCGTTAGTCTTTTGATTTTTGAATACGTGCATTAGGTAGAATAGGCAGGGCGTACGATTTGAAAAAAGTCTACCTTTGATGAAGCCCGTTTTGTCCAGGTGAATTTATACATGGATGACTTTTTTCCAATCAATAAATAACGCATTACTTATAATTTTGATGTCTGAGCTTATGAGTGATGACGGGCATGTCTGAGCAGAGTAGGATCCTTGTAGGGTGTGAGGAGAACTGAAAGGAGTGCAGAATTCTTTTGTGATGAGATGTTGGAAGATTTGTAAAGGTCTGTTATCTTAACCTCTTCATGTCCAATGCCCCCTAAGGGTACCGTGGGCATAATGGGATTTACATAAGCCACTAAATTTAACAATATACTAATATACAGTATAATTAGCCTAACACATCAATATTATCTCGTTGAATCAAGGCATCCATTCTTGATACCCAAGTTGTTCTGGTCAAAATCTCGAGCTATAGCCTCAATAAAAACATTTCAACCACGAAATTCACTGACCTATATTCATTGTAGGTCGCAGCCTCTCCATAATAAATGCCCTGCGAAGTGCTCCTGGATCGTAATAATCTGCAAAACTTAGTTTAGAAAAATTGTCCAGCAAATGGGCATCAAGAAAAACCGGATGAATTTTTTATTTATTCGCCATATATTTTCATCTTATTTCCTGAGATAATCATCGGAAACAGGCTAATCGCACTGAAGATTACGCATCAACTTTCTGCATTGTATAAACCCACCTAACCTAATCCAGGAGTTTCAATGGTTCATACTTTGTCACTTAAAAGTTTGCTGGACATAACTGGCGATTTTCCTGACAAGCCATGGCTTATTTGCTGCACCCATATGACCCATAGGGATTATAGCCGATCGCATTATATCCAGGGTAAAAGAAGAGTTTTCTCATTTGCGTCGTCGCATGGTAACGTCTGCGTATCAGTCCTTTTAATCACCTGACATACAGCCAAATCACTATAAGTTTCCCCCCAAGGGTAATCACTGGTCCACCAGAGTCTGTTTTGGAGCATGGGGCATTTGGATTTCGTAAAGTGGCCTAGTATGCACCAGAATATACCGTTTTTATGAGCAGTTCGGTCTGGATTTCGAATGTTTTTCAGTTTTGATTGCCTGCTATATTTGCCTTTACTTTTGGATGGACAAATTTGTGTTGTAACCCTAGTTTCACAGGCGTTCTCTTGTTGCATTGGATAAACTTCCAGGGAGTATAAAAAAAAAAAAAAACAGTCCTCTCTCAGCTGGTTAGATGCCAAATGAGGTGACCGCTTTACATTACCATTTGGTTTACAAGAAAATGCTTTATTATGCCTAATTTATTGTGCATGAGCTCGAGGAACTATTTGAAATCCAATGCTCGCCTGAAAAGTAGAATATCCAGTCTGTGAGGTTACAGATATTGGCTCAGGTAGCTTGGGAGGATCAGTTTTATCAAAGAGTTTGTTTATTGTAGCTAGGTGGGGAGTATGATCTGGTCTATAAGGGTTACTATAGAAAGTTTGAAAAATTGTTGATATATCATTTATAGTGAACAACCTCTAGCAAAAATGATGGAATCACCATACTTTAACTTCATAACAAAAAAGAAATTTCAGATGTGACACAAAACTACTTTCATTTATTAGCTTAACATTCAGGCTTCCTGAAACACACCCCAAACAAATTAGATTGTATTATCTTAATTAATGGCATAGTTTTTCATCATCATGAAGAGGAAAAATATGGAATCACTCAATTTTGAGGAAAAAAAAAAATGGAATTCGTGCTCTGTTGCTCCTCCTCGGGCTTTTATGACAGCCTGAATTCTCCGAGGCATGGACTTCACTCTCCATCAAGCTGGTTTCAGCTTTCCCGAAAGCAGTTGACAGATGAGCTTTGCAGGATGGGACCTTATCATAGGCAACTTTTTAAAGTTGTTGAGATCCGTGCAGTTTGCTGGCCATATCATTGAGTTGATAAGCCTTTCCCAAAGAAAAGCCATTACACTCTTTGTTCTGAGGCAAGAAGCATCGTCATGCCAAACAATCACCAAACCAATTTTCTACTGCTGGAATCAGAAAATGGTCCAAAATCTGAACGTACACCTGCGCAATGACTGTTGAGGTAATGATTGCCATCTCCCCTGGTCCTTCACCTGACATGCAACCCCTTATCATAAACGAATGGGGAAATTTGCTCGTTTTCTTCAAGCAGTCCTCTTTATATGTTTCACTGAAACAAGACCAAACAGAAGTTCCACCATCATCGCTTTGGCCGATGCAGATTTGTGAATCATCACTGAATATCCCTTTCATGCAATGATCCACACTGCATGATGGCATCTCTTTAACCCACTTTAACCTTGCTTTCTTCAGTTCTTCAGGTGTCAGTGCTAGTTTTCATTTGGCTTTTCTGCATGTAAATCTCATTTCATGCAGCTGATTTCTTATAGTTCTGTCACAAATAGTTGAGTTATCTTTGACTCCAGTTTCAGCCCATTTGTTTTTAATTTGTTTTGTTGCACATGTTGCAAACTGCTTTAAGTTTTCTGTCCTGACGCTATGACTTCTTCCACGGTCTACCTGTATAACCTTTCTGATTTTTTTTATACTTACACCAAATTTTAGACACAGCTGACTGGGAACAACCAAAATTGTTTGCCACTTTTCGTGTCAAATTTCCTTCATGGAGGAGTTTTATAATCCTTTAAATTGTTTCAATTGCCAGCTCTAGTTGGTGCAATGCTTCTTCGCAATTAACCAAGTCCAACACCCCATTAACGTCTGCCAGCACTCTTTTTTAATGGCAGACTAATTGCATATTCATCTTTGTGCTTGTATTTCTTTTAGAAATGCCAATAACAGGAGTATAAGTTTTTCCGCAACAGTGAGTAATTCCATATTTTTTCCCTCACCTTAATCATGAGAAAAACATGCCATTAACTTAAATAATTCAATCAAATTTGTGTATGTTTCAAGAATCGTGATTGTTAGGCAAATAAACAAACATTATTTTGAGTTATATCTGAGATTTGATCATTTGCTATGAAGTAAAAAACCTGGGGCCGATTGCACGAAGGCGGGATAAGGGATTAGCCCAGGATCGGCACAGGATTAGCCTGATCTCAAGCCCTATTTCGGTTGCACAGGGTGTGTGAGCTAAGCCATGGCACTAGTTACTATGGAAACAAAGTCTGTGGAGCTGGCCAGCTCCGGAGCAAGCTTACGAACTAGCTAAGCTCCTGCCTCCAGCCAATTTCACCTCACCTCATTCAGCAGTCACCCAAATTGAAAATCAATTGCCATCTCAATTATAGTAGGCCCAGAGTAATTATCTTAGAAACTTGTGACCATTGATGTCAGTAAAATAGCCAATATTCGATCATTATATTCAAGTATCCATGTGACAGTGACCATCACAGTCCAATCAGTCCCCCTTCCATGTCACATTTTAACCATATTTAGAATCCGTCATTATCAGATTTGTCCTTATTCCCCAAGTTGAGACTTCCATCAGAGTAGAAAATGATCAGTGCTGTATGAAGTGGGTTAGCGTGTTTCAGCGTGATCTTAAATCGCTGCGGTTACCCCCTACCTACAGCACTGCTGCAATAAAGACTGCGACGGGTAAAGGAGAGTCGTTTGCCTTAGCGCTGTATGAGTGTACAATGTCGCTCGCTTCGCGATACTGGAATCAAACATTTTCAGGAGACTCCTTGATGTAATTTTCTGACGTTAACATTTTACTTTTTAATTTGAGTATGCCTCCATCAGAGGTGATTAAAAGCTGAAAGTAAACTCAACGAATCTGAAACGTCTTCGAGATCGGACTATCAATTCAGTTTGTATAGGACAAAAACGGGCTAGAAGCAAAATTGTGTGGTACACATGGGACGCAAACATATTTCCATACCTTCGTCTACGTAAATATTACACTCATAGCTACCATACGCGTTTCACACACTAACTTGATAAACGTGGGCTCGCTCGATACTAAGTCTGTCTGACAGCGACGGCTTCTCTCGTTCACGGTAACGCCAAAGTGCATCAGCTACTCCTTCTAGACGGCGCTGAAACACCTCCCGAGTTTACTTTCACTTGAGTTTAGCTTACTTTAATACTCCTCTCAAACGTCTTGCACCATTCAGACAGAAACTGAAGGACAAGCAAGCAGAGGCATTTCAAAGATCCCATCGTCCCTCTGTCTGAACGCGGTCTTTGAGTACAGCTGGCGCATGCGTCTGCTGCAGCTACTTGGTGTCCATGGTGATGATTAGCGATTCTGCGATCGATCTCGGGGTCTATTTGAGGTAGCCGTGTGCGCGCACTCAGCAGGATCAGCGGCACTGGGCTTCACTTAGCCTATCCTCCTCCACCCGCTGCTGGCTTTGTGCAATCAATTAAGCCAGGGACGCGCTATTTGGGATATGGAAATCCTCGCTTTGGCGTTGATCCAGGATCTCAGGATCCGACTTTTGTGCAATAGGCCCCTGGATGAACATCATCTGTGTGTGGTGATTCCATAATTTTTGCCAGGGGTTGTACATGCCATTCCCCTCTGAGTTTTGTTGTCACCCCAGTTGATTGGCTAGGTATTTTTCTGATTTGTCATGGAGTTCAAGATGGTTATGTTTTAGCTTTGATAAGAGAAACTGGGCCTTCTTATTTAAGATGTCATTAAGTACGTGGTTTGTTTTGGTTAGTTATTCTTTACATCCTCACATTGATTTGTTGCCAATATACAATTTACTTCTCCTCTTCTCTGCTCAAGTTCCCTTTCCATTTTTTGCTCTTCCCTTTTTATTGATGGAGTATGAGATTACTTTTTCCTTTCATCACCGTCTTGACTGTTTACCAGAGCCATACGTGAGATTGTTGGAGAGTCACTCAGTTCTAGAGAGGACGTCCACCATCTACTGAGGCATGTACTGAAGTCAGAATCTTCAAGTACTGATGAGTTAAAACACCATCTTGTGCATGGTTTAAGGGTAGTTTCAATAATAAAAGTAAAACTTACTGGAGCATGGTCAGAAATAACAACTGGGTGGATTTTTGCTTCTTATGTTTTTGATAAGATGGAACTGCGAGTGTGGAAGTAACAAATTTGGATGAAAGAATTATGCTGAGGTGAGTAATTGTATATTCTCATTTTATAGGTTTTTTAGTCACCAGATATCACCAGGATTAAAGTTCTTCATGTATTGTTCAACTATTTCACATGATTGCCATGGTCTAGAGCAGTGGTGGTCAACCCTGGTCCTGAAGAGTCGCAGTGTCTGCTGGTTTCTGATGTTAATCAGCACTTAATTGATGATTAAAGCAGTTGATTACACGCTTATCTCATCTCACCTGGTGTCTTAGGTTTAAATAGGGTGGAGAAAACTCAGCTTACCCTGTGGCTCTCCAGGACCAGGGTTAGCTATACTCCTGCACTAAGGGAATAATAAGCCAATCAATCAATTACTAGGAACCACCCACAGACTCCTAGAGCCAATTTAGCAGACATGCAGGTTGTGACACCAGCCAACGTGGAAACCAAGATTTGTCAATGTGGTTGGACATTTAGCATAGTTGTAATGCAGACAAAGTGGAAGTACAAAGATAGAAGTTTATAGGGCAGGGGTAGCAAGCCCTGGTCCTGGAGAGCCACAGGGTGTGCCGAGTTTGGTTTTCTCCACCCTATTTAAACCCAAGACACCAGGCGAGATGAGTGAAGTGTGTAATCAACTGCTTTAATTCATCAATTTAGTGCTGAGTAACATCAGAAACCAGCAGACACTGCGGCTCTCCAGGACCAGGGCTGACCACCACTGCTCTAGAGCAGTGTTTCCCAACCCTGTTCCTGGAGTACCCCTGCCCTGCATATTTCAGAGGTCTCCTTGATTTAACACACCTGATTCAGCTGATCAGTGGAGTACCTAATGACCTGATCTGGGTGTGTTAAATCAAGGAGACATCTGAAATATGCAGGGCAGGGGTACTCCAGAAACAGGGTTGGGAAACACTGCTCTAGAGAATTTGGTGGTGTTTGATCAGTCAAGTTTAGTATATATAGTTGTACTGAAGTCACCACCAATAATAATTGCAGTATCAGGGAAGATTAATTGTGAAAAGAATTCATGGAAAAATGCTGGATTGCCCTCATTTGGACCATATAGATTAGCCACTGTTAACTCCCCAAAAAAACATTGATTAGTATGCACTGTCCTTCTGGAACTGATACGCCCGAGTTATTACTATAAGGCATTTTTTTTTTCATTAATCAGCACTGCAATGCAACTGAGGTGACTGAGTGAGCATGGGGAAAGAGACTAACCTCTTTGTCTCCTTTCTTTTTACGGGTCTGGACAGAGAGAGATTCAACCTCACTCTCAAACTGGTCCACCTGCATGTTTAGCGTATCAATTGTGTTCTGCAAGGAGAAAATGCGCAAATACATGTCAGAAGCAGGCAAATTAAGGCAAACAGGGTAGTCCATTAACTTCTCCTTTCCCATCAGAAAAAAATGCTTATTTTTGTACGATCAAGAAATGCTCAGACTAATAATACATGGAGGTCGTACAATCCTAAAAACCATTTTAATGTATTTTTATGTATTACCGAGAATGAACACCACACACTGCAAAAGTGTAAAGATCCTCAGCCAGAATGCTTACTGTTAGCCACTGGCCAACCTCCTCCTTCTCCTTCTGAGCAGGGTCCACCTTCAATGCCAGACCGAGCCCCTCTTTGGAGTAGGCCTTTGTCTTTGTCTCCCGCTCCACCACTTTAAACCGCTCCATTTGCTGAGGAGAAAAGTCATGCCACATTATATAACATTTATAAATACATTCTAGAGACAAATCTCTTCACATTGTCAGGGAGCACACAGTCACACAGAAGTCTGGAGCAAAATCTGTGAGAAGCCTTACACAAATGGAACAGAATGAATGCAGTATTTTTTTTTTCGCAGTGTCTAGAGATACGGCAGTTTTATGGGTACGGCTGTCGATTTGAAGGGATTAGGATAAGGATTAGGGATTATGGTTAGGGTTAGGGTTAGGGGTCAGGGTTAGGGTTAGGGTTAGAGTTAGGATCAGGGTTAGGTTAGGGCAGGGTTTGAAATTGGGACTGCTGTACCTCTCAACATTGAAATGCATTGGAAAACTGCCGTACCCGTAACAACTGCCTTTTTTTTGAGACCACATGGAATGGGCTTTATGCACAGCTCCACTACTTCCTGAACTTTAAGCCAGCTCCTTTATATCCTGTCTTTCATTATTGGACAAACTGATTAATCCAGGTGTGCCTGATGCCACAACAACTATGGTCAGGCACACCTGGATTAATCAGTTTGTCCAATAATGAAAGACAGGAAATAAAGGAGCTGGCTTAAGTTCAGGAAGTAGTGGAGCTGTGCATAAAGCCTATTAGCTGTAAGGGGGCCAAACTATACATGGTCTGAAAAAAAGCATTACAAGATTCTTATTGTCACAGGATCAACAAAACATGGACTTGGATCCTCTTACAGTCTCAATGAGTTTTCGGTTGTCCACCAGCTGCCGTTTGTCTTTGATTTCATTGGAGGCTACCCATGTCTTTATCTGGTCTCGAAGACGCTGAGATGGAAGAAAAGAGATGACAAACAGAGCATTATGACACTGAGCTTATTTGATGTGGCCACACACACACACACACACACACATACGATCACACCCAAAAAAACTTCAATTAAACAATTTGCAATACAAATGAGAACTGACAACTTGGGCAATTGATTGTGCTTGATATCATCATCTTACAAGGAAATCACTTAAAACTGAAATCTTTGTCACCTGCAATTTTTTAATCTCCTTCTTGAGATCTGCTTCATATTTTTCCTTCTGGTTGGCATTTGCTGCATTGTGAAGCTAGAATGAACAGTAAACATTACAACCAAACACCATCTCTGAGAATAATACTCATTGGATATAATACATTATCTTGTAATTATATCATCACCATCTCAATGCATAAGAGAGCCATCCTCACCTTTTGCCAAATATCTTCAAACTGCTCAACACCCTCAGCGACTTTTTTCAAACATCTATCTATTTCACCTGGTGGAAGATAAAAATGGTATACACAACCACACAATCAAGTCATAAAATTTAACACTGTGACTCACTACTCCAGTGGTCACCAACCCTGTTCCTGGAGGTCCATCATCCAGCAGGTTTTATGCCAACCCTCCAAACTAAAGCAAGTGATCTGGTTTATTAACTAATTATTTCACTCAGGTGTATCATATAATGGCAGCGATGAAAAACTTCAGAGGGATCTTCTCCGGGAACAGGGTAGAAGACCACTGCCCAATTCATTCCGAGTGCTCATTGAGTCATTCCATGTCAGATCATCAAATAGGTCTCACCACCACCTTCTCAATTTTGCTAATTTTTTGTATGCAGCCGTATAAATATATATCACTGGCAAATCCAAATTTCAGCTTATTCGGACCAAAAATGAATTTTTGGTGAATTATTTTCTAAGGGTACTGTCCGTCAGTTTTTTTGTCAATTGACATTTTTCTTGTATTTAACATGGCATAACTTTTTTATTATTACACCTATAGCTTTGAAACTTTGCATCTAAGCTATTATTATACTGCTTAATCAGAAAATGCAGTCCATTTTACTGTATCTTTCTTGGTTGTGGAGCTATGAGGACACCAAAAGTGCCTTTTGTTCAGGCAGTTCCATGTTTAGGTCCCCAAAGCACCCCCAATATAAACCCTAGCATAGGCTCTCTGGCATTTTTTCCATTCATTTGTGTCTGCTGAATATAAATCATGATGAATTCACCATGAATTCATCACCAACTGCAGTCAGAACCTTTCCAAATGTGAAAAAAAACGCGAAAATCCCACCTGTTCAAACCCCCGTATCTCCAGGGGCACACCTTGGATTTTCCTCTATTTTTTTGACTGATTCCTCTATTATAGTAGAAAGACCACTCCAAAAATTGTTGATGTGTTTTGACAGATATAAATTTTGCAGGTGTCTGAACAAGAATCACTTGGCATTTTCAGCCTCTTACACTATGTTAATGATTATTGAATCACAATGATTATAAGTTCTCAATTCATCAATGCATGACACATTCACAGAAAGGTCAGTATATGGAGGTTGGTAGATCATGTTGGCAAGGAGAAACCTGAACCAGTTATTGATCAATAATTTCTGATTATTGCTCTTGTTTTTCATGAAGCGAAGCAAGAGGACACAAGCATTAACATGGACTTCCTCTGAAAAATGCTGGGTGCCATTCAATAACATTCTCCGAACTGTTCCAACTCCAGATGTCACTGGACGCAAAGCCCGGCAGTATAAGTTGGACAAAACTGGGACAGACAACATTGTTGTGCTCTTTGCTGCATTTAGGAAGCAATAACTCTATTAACATTGCATGGAATACAAAGTTTTAATTTGATAGTCAGTTTACAAGAATTAGTGTCAGTAAATTTTATTGATGCAAAGAAGTGTGATTGTCAAAAATTGCCTGACTCCTATTTAGACCGTTCTGAAATGTATGTCGTTCAAGTCACATCAACAATTTTTGTTTTGTTATGTCTACTATGATACAGGAGGGTCATTCCATGCCAAATCACCTAATTTTCAGGAAAGTCCCCAGGTGACCCTCTTAGATTTTGCTGAAACTCCATGAAAATGTTCATATATGCAAATAACGAACACACAGAAAATTTCAGGCCAGAAGTCCAAGCCGTTTTGAAATTATGGCTGTCCGAAGACCCCCCTCTTTCTTTCTAAGCGTCATGGATTTTTTTTCATTTTCAAATGATCATATTTTTGGATTTGAAAAAGCTACAAAGCTGAAAATTGCTACCTGGGGTAATTTGCACACAAGCTTTCAGAATCTGCAATCAAAAAACAGTGTATCTTGCTTCCTTTTGAAGATATGGGCACCTGAAAATGAAAGTTTTTTCTAGCGGAAATTATTTTTGCGATTTTTAGGCTTACCTGGTGCCCGAACCATTGATCTGAGGATACCCAAATTGCTGATACATAATCTCTACATACAGCTAAATAACTCCCTGCAAGCATAGACTTATAAAACAATCAGTAAAGGTATGGCTAGGGTCCAAAGTCGACTTTCACAAAAAAATCTCAAAAATCACCCCTTTTCGGGGGGTCGGTTGACCTTGTGAACAGTTACTCAGGGTAATGAAATTTTCACCACAGAATTACATGTATCTGTCCTTTATATGTACCAAATTTCATTGATGTGACTTAACTCCTTCATAGTTAGGCAGTGTTTCAAAGAAACCCACTAATTTGATCAAATTATGCTACTTTACAGTATATAACAACATCCTCGAGCTCTGGTAAATTGACAATTACAATAATTTGTAAAAGCAAATTGAAGCAAACCTACTTGAAATACGTTTCTTGTGCATTTTGAATGGATCACTGCAATATTTCTGAGTATATTCATATCGAGAGATGTACATCTTCTCATGGTGAAAACACACTGTGCTGTCATCACGTAGCAGTACCCCACTTCTCCATTCCAATAGCTTCTTATCATCCTGTGACAAGTCAGAGGCTGCAAGTGTGCCAACATTTCTGCCATATATTTTCTTATGGCATTCCTCCTCCAGTGCAATTCCAATACTGCATCCCGATCTTGATGCTTCAAATTCCATGTTTTAAATCTTGATTTTTACAGAGCTCACAAAATGTACACTTCATCTGCCGAACATTGCAGTTGAAATGAATTGTGAGGAGTGGATGTGAGCTGAAAAGTGAACACACTGTTCAATTATTCTGTAAACAATACGGCCACAACAGTGAGGTAATTGATCCAGCTATTTTAAATAAACAGTTGTGGTTTGGAGTTAAGTAGACTAGGATGAACCTAGATAAACAATGTTTTAACACCTAATTAGACGAGGTCACCTGGACTAGGATGAATCTTAATAAACAGTTTCCAACAGCTATGACCTCATGCAAATAATGTAAGTAGAGCCCACTGAAAATCAGTAAGTTGAATCCACTTAAATAAAAGCAGTTTTGTATTAGTAACATCAATGTACAATATGTACAATGTATGGTACTATGGAAAACTTTGTTTTAAAAAAAGCCATATGATACTATTCCTGATGTACAAAGTCATGAATTTTACAACTTTCTAAGAATTATTATATATAAAAAGGTTATCATAGATTACTTATTCTCATTTTTTGCCCTTTGACATCTACGAAGACATTGTAATGTACAGCAAAATGGTGTAATTTGATCAAATTAGTGGGTTTCTTTTGAAACACTGCCTAACTATGAAGGAGTTAAGTCACATCAATGAAATTTGGTACATATAAAGGACAGATACATATAATTCTGTGGTGCAAATTTCATTACCCTGAGTAACTGTTCACAAGGTCAACCGACCCCCGAAAAGGGGTGATTTTTGAGATTTTTTTTGTGAAAGTCGACTTTGGACCCTAGCCATACCTTTACTGATTGTTTTATAAGTATATGCTTGCAGGGAGTTATTTAGCTGTATGTAGAGATTATGTATCAGCAATTTGGGTATCCTCAGATCAATGGTTTGGGCACCAGGTAAGCCTAAAATCGCAAAAAATAATTTCCACTAGAAAAAAACTTTCATTTTCAGGTGCCCATATCTTCAAAAAGGAAGCAAGATACACTGTTTTTGATTGCAGATTCTGAAAGCTTGTGTGCAAATTACCCCAGGTAGCAATTTTTCAGCTTTGTAGCTTTTTCAAATCCAAAAAATATGATCATTTGAAAATGAAAAAATCCATGATTTAGGCCTTGACGGCCAAAAGAGGGGGGGTCTTCGGACAGCCATAATTTCAAAACGGCTTGGACTTCTGGCCTGAAATTTTCTGTGTGTTCGTTATTTGCATATATGAACATTTTCATGGAGTTTCAGCAAAATCTAAGAGGGTCACCTGGGGACCATTAGGTGATTTGGCATGGAATGACCCAGGAATTAGTACAATTTAGTATGTGATTGCCTAATGATTGAAAACACTTAAAATGTTGCATAGTTAAATGTGTAAGAAGCTTAAAGTGCCATGCGAATCACAAGATTACCCCACCCCTGTTCAGACACCTGCAAAATTTATATTAGTCAAAACACATCAACAATTTTTGGAGTGGTCTTTCTACTATAATAGAGGAATCAGAAAAAAAAATAGAAGAAAATCCAAGGTGTGCCCCTGGAGATACAGGGGTTTGAACAGGTGGCATTTTAGCATTTTTTTCACATTTGGCAAGGTGCTGACTGCAGTTGGTGATGAATTCATGGTGAATTCATCCTGATTTATATTCAGCAGACACACATGAATGGAAAAAATGCCAGAGAGCCTATGCTCGGGTTTACATTGGGGGTGCTTTGGGGACCTAAACATGGAACTGCCTGAACAAAAGGCACTTTTGGTGTCCTCATAGCTCCACAACCAAGAAAGATACAGTAAAATGGACTGCATTTTCTGATTAAGCAGTATAATATTAGCTTAGATGCAAAGTTCCAAAGCTATAGGTTTAATAATAAAAAAGTTATGCCATGTTAAATACAAGAAAAATGTCAATTGACAAAAAAAACTGACGGACAGTGCCCTTAGAAAATAATTCACCAAAAATTTGTTTTTGGTCCGAATGAGCTGAAATTTCAGATTTGTTCATCACTAATGCATATTTATATAATGTGAAAATATGGAAGCAATCTATGACTACATGGTTACAAATGTTTTGTATATCTGATGATTTGACATGGAATGACCCTATAGTATGTATCATAATAGGGGACTTACCTTGCAGTTTTCGCTTATCAGCCATGACGTCTCGACTAGGATAGTCTCTTCATACCGTCCGTCACTGCAGGTAAGTCAGAGATGAAATAATCAAGCAGGTACAGGCAGGAAATTAATACTTGTTTACGCTTCATTACTGGAGGCAAATGAAATCATTAACCTGCAGTCCAAAAGCTGCGGCCAAAAGAAGGCAAGACCCAACGAGTATTTTCCCTCATCGTCTAGTACTTCTCACTGCGGTTTTGCAAATCTTAAGTTACATATCCAGCATATCAGTTGTTTGTATATGCTACTTTGACCTATGCGGATATCATACTTGAACTTCACGCACAAGCCAAGCAGCATCTGCAGATGTCAAGTTGGTCGATTGTATAGGGAAATACACAGTGGTCCTAATTAACTGCTAGAATGCGCACATCTGCTATAAAATATGGCTAACCAAATAAACTACAATGAGAGCTGCCGGTACATACATAAATAGCAGTTATAACCATGGCATATTAATGTATTCATTAGCCGGCTTGTAAGTCATCAGTACCGTAACTAGCGCAAAATCAGCTAAAAACGATACAACTTCAGATGTAAACCCAATCGTCCTGAATAAGCTGGCTTGGAAGGTCGCGGCATATGCATCATGCTGAAAATCAATACTGAGCAAGCTAGTATTGATTACCTACTAGTGTTCTCCCTACAGCTTGCTCAGGATGTTGCTAGCCCGTAACTCACCAGTCGTAAAGACCGGGAAGGCAAGCGTTTTCCTCCATAGCTAACGTTAGCCAGCCAGTTATTGAACTATGATACTACACAGTAGCTAGCAACGCAGTCGTAGATAAAATCAAAAACAACTGCGTTCACCTGAATTTATGGATTCGCTCCAGTCTTTCTTTCCCGTTGGCACCTTAATCACCCAAACGTATATTTAATCCTGTTTAAATTCTCTTTTCGCTAGACAATCGGGCCGCATATCAAAGATGGTCGCCAGGATGCCCCTCCGCTGAAAACGGATGGTCCGGCGCCCCGCCTCTCTTGTGAACCATTGGACCGTAAATCCCCCATGCTTGCCACAATTGGCTTGAATTCACAATAATTCGACACACACTCCACGACAACTTCCGCAAATATTTGTGGAAGACCGGCTCATATTGAAGTTTAAATGCATTCTTCATTGTAGCATAACTGGGGATAAGTATTGAGCATAGTGCGGTCAAGATCTTAGGTCTTACCGACGAAGTCATCTGGATCTTTTCCGCAAATCTAGTTTTTGAGGGGTTTCACTCATACTTTGTTTTTTCACTAAGGAACAATGGACATCAAGCGGAAAAAAATATGCCGGAAAATGTGATGTTCTCGTGCAATTTAACACATTCACAAATCGACCACTTTGGATAACAGCCCTCCATTAAATATCGTGAAATGTCAGTGGTATTTGTAATTTGCAGCCTAATTCCGTGAAGCAGTTTGGAATAGGGAACAAGCATTATACCCCTGAAATCTCCAAAACTACTATGTTATCAACATTAACCCACCTACACTTAATCATAGCAATGCGAGCCATCTAGGGCAGTATTTCTCAAAGTAGAGTACCTTGGAGTACTGCGGATGATGATGATATTATCATTATCATGCACACTTCCTTAAATACAACCCCATAGCCAAAAAAAGTTGGGACACTGCGTAAAATGTAAATAAAAACATAATGCAATGCTTTTCAAATCATTTAAACTTAATATTTATTTGAAAATAGAACAAAAACAGTATAACAGATGTTGAAACTGATAAAAGTTAGGTTTTTTTCTTAAATATCTGCTCATTTTGAATTTGATGACAGCAACATGTTTTTAAAAAGTTGGGACAGGACAATAAAAGACTGGAAAAGTTGCATGATGCTAAAAAAGACAACTGGGAGAACATCCCACAGCTAATTAGATTATTTAGCAACAGGTCAATAACATGATTGAGTATAAAAAGTCTTTCAGAAGTAAATATGGTGAGGGTTTAACCTCTCTATGAAAGACTGCATGGGGAAATAGTTCAACAATTTGAGAATAACATTTTCAACTTAAAATTGCTAAGAATTTGGAGATTTTATCCTCTACAGTACATAATATCATTAAAAGATTCCGAAAATCCAGAAAAATCTCTGTACGCATAGGACAAGGCCAAAATCCAATTTCGAATGGCTGTGATTTTCAGGTCCTCAGGCAGCACTCCATCGAGAACAGACAGGATTCTAGATAGATATACTTTAATCATCCCAAGGGAAATTCCATTGTTTCAACAGCCTTAAAAAACAAAAACAAGCACACATACACATACACAGACAAAAATACTTTCACCAAGACATAGCCTGAGGTAGTTGTCAAGGCACAATGCACATCCAAGTGCCAAGTGAAACCATAACTGCCTGGTAAGACAGTAATCAACACAATGCAATAGAATAGTCCACAAACAGAATATGTCTGTACAGTATAGAAATGAAGCCCTCCCAACCAGGGAGAGTTAGAGTGCATTGAATGAAGATTTCAGATTAAAAGATTATTCTTCTCTCTCTGGTCAGAGGAGAGTCATTATAAAGTGCTATTGCTCTGGGTAAGAAAGTCCTCTTATATCTGTCCTTACTACACCTGAGTTGGCGAATCCTCCAACTGAAAACACTTTGTTGCTTTGCCAGTGTACTGTGTAGGGGATGTGATGTATTGTCCATAATGTGTAACAGTTTCTGTAACATCCTCCTCTCCACCACCAATTCTAGGGGTTCCAGAGTAGTCCCCAGCACAGAGCCTGCCCTCCTAATCAGCTTGTTTAGTCTGTTAGAGTCACTGGCCCTGATACTGCTACCCCAACAGATAACAGCAAAGAAAATTGCACTTGCCACCACAGACTGATAAAACATTTGCAGCATCTTAGTACACTCATTAAAAGACCTAAGCTTCCTCAAGAAATAGAGCCGGCTCTGACCCTTCTTGTAGACAGCCTCTGTGTTGTGCTTCCAGTCCAGTTTATTGTCTATGTGAACCCCCAGATATTTATAGCTCTCTACCACCTCTACCTCTTCCCCCAGGATGGAAATGGTGTTTCTGTAGTGAAAATCACTGGAACCCAGGAACACTTCTGTAAACCATTGTCAGTAAGCAGAGTTTGTCACTGCATCTACTAATGCAAGTTACAGCTCTGCCATATAGAGATTAAACCATATATAAACAAGATCCAGAAACATTGCCTGCTTCTCTGGGCCCGAGCTCATTTACAATGCACTGAGGCAAAGTGGAAAACTGCCCTGTGGTTTGACCAATCAGAATATGAAATTCATTTGGGAAATAATGGATGCCACATCTTGTGGACTAAAGAGGAGGGAGCCATCTGGCTTGTTATCAGCAAACAATTGAAAAGCCAACATCCATGATGGTATGGGGGTGCATAAGTACACACGGCATGGGTAACTTGCGCATCCACGAAGACACCATTAATGGTGGTCAATGTATGCAGGTTTTGGTGGAACATTTACTGCCATCCAGATGCCTTTTTTAAGGGAAGACCTTGCTCAATTCAGCAACACCATGCCAAACACCATGCTCTGCACACATTACAACAATATGTCTCTGCAGAAAAAGAGTCTGGATGCTAAACTGGCCTGCCTACAGTCCAGACCTGTCGCCAACTGACAACATTTGGCGCATAATGAAATGAAAAATATGACAAAGGAGTCTGCAAAGTATTGATCAGCTGAAATCCAACAAAGAGCAAGAATGGGAAAACATTTTGCTTTCAAAACTACAGCAGTTGGTCTCCTCAGTTCCCAAACACTAACAGAGTGTTGACTGAAGAAGACGTGATGCAAAACAGCAGTAAACATGCCCCCGTGCCAACTTTTTTGAAACGTGTTGCTGGCAACAAATTCAAAATGAGCACATCAAAAACCAACAAAATATCTCAATTTCAACAACTGATATATTGTCTTTGTACAATTTTCAAACAAATATAAAGTTCAAATGATTTTAAAATCATTGCATTCTGTTTCCATTCACATTTTACACAGCGTCCCAACTTTTTTGTAAATGGGGTTGTAATTATATTGCAGTAATTTTAATGAAAAAATGCAAATGCAAGTTCAGAAAACTACATTTTATATTCAATCTTCCCATTTTCATTGCAATTGATAGCTGCAGTCATTGGTCATAAAACCTCACAGAGGAAAGCTGCAGCGGGAAGGCAGTTTGGACAGAGACAAAAATAGATTTGTGACTGAACCATATCAGCAATACAGCTGAAAATGCAGAGAAAGAAGAAAGAAAGCAAAAATAGAGCCAACAAAGAAGATATTATAATGAGGTTTACCTCAACCAGCTAAAATCCTCACACGGCGTTCAGCCTTTTCTTTGCAGGGAGAAATTTCCCAACAGTTGCATGCAGCTATTGCTCCTCAATAAAATCTCAGCACAAACCCCAGTGTCACATGGGCAAACCAGAGCTTTTTAGGAGAAAATTTTCTCACCTCAGGTCATTCCAAGAAACAATGTGAAAAGTCTCTTAAACATCAGGCAAAGTACTCAAGGCTTCTTACGCAGTGTCTTTGCTCGCAGCTAAAACCAAGAAACATCCACCAGAGCTGAAGACCCATTACTTCCAGGTACTTTTGGCCAAAACTATGCAGGACAAAAACTAAGCCAGAAAACTTGTCGATCCTTAGTGAAACACAAGCCCTTGTTTTTCAATAGATCGGAAGTGCAGCTTATTAAGAAGTTCAATGCAACAACAATGCTGCATGCGTTATTGTATGATGACAAGAAATTGGTTTGCCATGAATTCAGTGATGGAACCGAAACTTTTCCAATGCAGCATTTAAGAGAACTCCAGTTAAGGTTGTTTCAATGAATCAGACACTGACGGCACAGTGCAGTATTGTACCTCTTTATATAGGCATTTTTTTCTACCAAAAATGTTTTGCATTGCTCAGGGGGTACTTGGCTGAAAAAAAATATGTCGAAGGGGTTACATTATTGAAGAAAGTCTGAGAACCACTTATGTAGGGAGTTGTCAGAAGCATGGTCATGTCAACACACATTAGCTTTTGTACCCCTCAATGATAAATATTGAAATGGTCAAATACATTATATGCGTTATCCACTTCGTGCAATTTACTCTAAAGTTGCTGTTACAAGCTAGCATTAGACAAAATCAAACTCAAATAGATGCATCCCCTTTCAATTATTCATTTACATGTGGGTTGCTCATTAGAAAAACTACATTTTATGAATGTGAATACGGAATACAGTGCAGAATACTCAAATTAATGTACTTTTTTTTTCTATCACAAGTAAACATACTTCCGAGTAACATGAGCATGGACACGTTTTACTGCCAAATAATCTCAATGCACAACACAGAACATAAAAGTTAGAAAATATATTTATAGTGCAAAATGTGTAACTACTGGCTTCATCAGTGGTGCCCAATTATGTGCCATGGAGGCCGGAGAATATGCAGGTTTTTGTTCGGACCAATCGCTACACCAGCTGATTTCATCAATTAGTTCTCTCCTCTATTGTTGAAGGTGTGCTAATCAGAGAAATCAGCAGGTGCCTGGAATCAGCAACCGATGGTTGGAATGAAACCCTGCATACTCTTGGCCCTCCTTGGCTCATGACTGGGCACTACTGGTCCACATTGTGGTCAACATATGGAAACAATAATATCTAACAACTTGGAAACACCCCACACAGAATAATTTTCCTTATGACATGGGACATTTCTGACTTTTGTATCGAACGCTGCACAACAATCACCAAGGCGACTCATTGATATAAATACCAATCTAAAGAATAATTCTGCAACAATATGCCATCAGAGGGTAAAAAACCATCCGCAACCAATGGGTTACAGTCATGTTTTGTTTTCCCAGGCGTCGATCAGTGAGAGAGAGATGGTGGGCTAGGAAATCCACTGAATTGGGCATCGGTCAACGCAGACAGATCCTCCTCTGTCTGCTAGAGAGGGAAGGCATGAATAAAGGGTCAGATTAATAGTTTACGCATTTCTTCACAGTAACATTAAAGAAACATCAAAATTTCATTGCCCCAAAGAAAATATGATTTTCAGTGTCTCAATTTCTATTTTTAGAATTTCCAATAAATATTGTCCATACTTTACATATATTTTTGCAAGATTAGATTTCATGATGACGTATTTTAAAGACAGTCTTAATCATATTCAGTGTACATAATATCTAGCTATAATGACCCCTATTAGTCAGTTCTCCTCCAATTTCAGTCTAAACATGATTTTCACATAGAAAGTAGTGAAATGAATCTTAATACTAGTGCACTTCAGTTTTTGGATTTTTAGGTGAAAAACTTCCTCACCTGCACTTCTCTCTCCCGCTCCTTAGGAATTCGATGCCGTTTCTTCTTAGATCCAACTGCTGACTGCAGGAGAACAGAGGGTGAGGATCCCGGAAGGCCATTTGGCTTATCCTCCTCACCCCCAGGAAAAGAATCCAAATGAGCTACCCCCTCATCCTGCCAGAAGATCCACATTTCATCAGTATTTGCATAAGACAGCTGAGCTCCTTTAGAAAGACTTTTCCGATGAAGATAATCTCCCTGTGTAAAGATCGTTACGCAGTTATCATCACTTCACTTAATCTTACCTCAAGAGGAATAGTGAGCTGAGCACTTCTATAGTCATCTCCATAGGAGTTAAGAGTCTTCATCAAAAACCTACGGCAGAAAATGAGAAAGAAGCCAGCCTAAACTTAAAATAGTAGAAAAATAAAAAAACTGCTTTGCTTTACTTTCTCACGGAGTGCCTGCTATATACAATGCATCTCAGTTTCAAATATTTTTTTCCTAGTGTCTCTGTACCTTCTCTCTTTCTTCAACCGCCGTGTAAGTCTGTGAACCTGATGGAGGCGTCCAAGTATTCGCTCATTCACCTGATGGTAAAAATCATGAGTGTCAATGCAATGCTTTCAAAAACATATTGTGAGCGAGTAGGTAGGATGATCCTACATTCAAGCACATTCAGCAGTTCACTTTCAAAGATCTGTCAAAAATATGCACGCTGCATGCATTTATTTAGACATGAGGAAAGCAGACAGGGTCCCAAACTTAGATGAGTTCACAATACAGAAAAAGTCTCTCCATCATTCAGCATGGTTCACTCAAATGGGAATGCCACAGAAGAGTTTCCTTTAGGAAATTCAGTTTGGCTGACATTAAAATATTTACAAAATATGTAGAGGCACTGGAATGTTAGGTTCATCATTCGTACTTGTTCAATCTCTTTACATCTCCTGCTTAATGCCATATACTTTCTTTTTTCTAGCTCTTTCTTTTCTTGCTCCTCCTCTGGTCCAAGCCTTGATCCCTGCCCTCCACTGTCCAACAGTTCACTCCCTCCTGGCCCCAGCTCAACTTCCCCAGGGACAAGTTCAACACCCCCTGGCTCGAGCTCTGCTTCCAGTATGTGTCCACCAAAGAGAGGCGGGAGGGCAAGGCCAGAGAAATCTTCCATCATCTAATAAAACAGACGAGGCATGAATGCTTACAACATAAGCCGACATGTGTAATGATTTGAATTCAAGCTTCGCAAAATTAAACGCAACGGTCCTCCAATTACGCGGGACTAATTACATCGACCAACTCTCCAACCAAAGCGAATGGCGCTGATGGGCTGGGCAAGGAAGTCAATCTCATCGCCTACCGGTAACTTTACAGTACATATTATTAACAAACCTGAAAAAGAGTAGCACTAGTACAAATAGGAAAAATAGCAACAAATTCAACATTTGTCACTGGACCAATCTGCCTGAAGTAAGTCCATTAGCAAGGCTAAGGGACTTCACTCCTTTAAATATGGTTCCCGATCCCACTACGCCAAATTATTTGAATTTTTAAGAGTGCAGATAGTTTGCAACTTGTTAGACATAATGTTGGTTTTCTGACGCTAGCTAATACAGGTTACATGATCCGGCCGATTTAATTGACTTGACTAAACGTAGCCAAAAAAGTAGGAACTTTGATTCAGGCAAACTTAACGTACCTTTACAGCTGAATCGTCAGCTGGTGAGGAGTTGCAAAAAGAAGCACTCGCAGTTGCACAGCAGATAATGATATAGCTAATCTGTACACACTGTCAGCATGAACATTTTTGTTGCTCCTTTATTTCACAGACTACACCGTTTGTTCTAAACACCGCTAGCTATTGTCAATTGTTAGTTTCGAGCATAAATTTCTATGGTTTCGAATGGCGCATTACTTTTACATCATCAGTATATACCTTGCGAGGATACTGGAACCAGAATGGCGGCGTAAGGAGGCAGTTTCCTTGCATTCCCTCCATAGCAAATACGATTTTACCAGCTAGCTGGATCTCTCAGTAGCACATTTGTGCAACCATGGCGGGACGTAAGTAGCATTTATAGCTTGTTTTCACCCTTTATTCGAACTGAATTAAAAAAAGAAAGAAAAACTTTTAGCTCTCTGATGTTGCTAGCATTTGTGATAACCATGTCTGACGGATGTATTTTATTACCGCATTGCCTGATTTAGGTGGCAACATTCCGTACTATGATAACCATATTATTGCTAAAGGTGACCTTGTTTCGTGTAGGCTTAAGCCGGCGTCTAGAGGTGCCGGTAGCGGGATGACGCGTTAGTTTGTCCCGAGGACTCATTCAAAGGGTTTGGCCTGTTCAGTGGTCTTTCTAATTGCCTTCTATGCTGCGGTGTGGACAACTGAGTGCATTGACGATGTTGCGTAGTTGGCGTAATCGAAAATGCAGTTTTCGAAGTTAACGTTCAACTCGTCATCTTGATGTAGCAGCGTATGATTTCCAGCTGCTCTGTCATAAAACAGTCATTGGCTCTAATGTATCTAAATAATCTTCAAGAGCCCTGTAAAAGAAGCCTTCTCACATGGAGTAATACTGTATGCTTTTGTATTTTTATGAAGAAATAATTTGCTGCCTATTTACTCACTAACACGAAGGTCATGTATCAGACATGACGTGAAAATTCATACAGTGAGTATTTACATTTTGCTTGCACTTATAATTCCTAATCTAGCAACATTTCCCTTGCAGAAACAAGTTAATGTTGATAATTTACGCTAACTACTGTGTACTGATGAGGTTCGCAACCTTATCCAGAAACGGCCAGTTTGGGTGCTGGCTTTCTTTTCAACTGTTGCAGTTACAGGCCTGATTTTCCTAATCAACATTGGGAGTTTAGCTCTTATAAGTAGAGTCAGGTGTTTAACTGGTTGGTCGGAATGGGAGCCCGTACCCACACAAGCCCTGTCTGCTCTAAGCATTATCACACTGGGTTAAAACCCAGTCTAATGTGCAAAGGTAAAACCTAGTAACTGCATTTTTTTTTTTTTTTTTTTTTTTTTTTTGTTTCAAAGTTGAGTTTATATTTACAGTGTAGTTACTAGGTAATGTGCCATATATTCCACTATGTACTGTTGTAAATTCTGCTTCCTATGACGTGCTTTTACGAGAGTAAAACCTAGTAGCTACAATGTATTCATATATTTACCAAGGAAAAACCCAGTATCTACATGGGCCAGTAGGAACTGCCAGTTTCCCCCCGTGACACCAAAATGGCAGCCTCCATGATCAAAACAATGCATGTCGTTTTAAAGTGTAAAATAACTTTATCCAGCTATTATCTGGTAAAATAAAAGAATTGCAACATTGAATTTAAAGTTGAACTATATGTTTATCATTGGATAATTGTTAAAAATGGAGGGAACATTTCAAACAGACGATGCACTTTACAATGCCGAGAATGATGCAGAAATGGACGATATGAATCATGATTTACCGGATATAAGTGATAAAAGTGCACCTAGAAAACGTCCACATACTGATGAGCAAAAAACGTGCACAAAACCGGGAGAAATACAAATGATTGCCATCATGCCCACCGAGTTGTTAAAGTAACTGTAGTGAGCATTTTGACGAAGACTATAGATCGGAAATTTTGACAACATATTGGAGTTTGAATTTAACACTTGGCGTGTTATGCCAGTAAAGTTAAGAAATGAATAAGAATTGTTTATTTCTTTAGTACAGGAATTATTATTGCAATAAAATGCATTTATGACTTAGCTTTGTATTGGATTTGTTTTGTTGAAAAGTTAGCAACTACAAAAAATTAGAACGAAAAACAATGGTAAAACCTAGTATTTAACAAAAAGTCAATTAAGGTCACTTAAGGTCAATGAGAAAAACGTAATTTATCGATGATTAAACACGATGTTAATGACCCTTTATAAAAATCACACTTGTAGTTTAATACAAATCAACGTTTTCTTGGTCCAGATCCGGATCCTTTAATTTAGCTACTCAAAACAATGAAAATGTTGGTTACTAGGTTTTACCTTTGTATATTAGCAGTGTGATGATGCTTAGAGCAGAGATTTTAACGCTCGCCGCTAGGGGACCGCTGTGTACGTTGGTTTTTGTTCCAGCCACAATCGCAGCTCCAGAATTTATTACCAGGTGTTAATTTTAATTATTTTGGCTCTTTTGGTGTCTAGAGGGATTATTAACATTTCCAGTCTACATCATGCCAACAAATTTTTTTAACTGCCGCAAAGATTCCCAATTACAGTTGCAATCAAAATGATTCAACCCCCATTGCAAAGTAGGTTTACTGGCAAAATTTTCAAACTTTCAGCTGTTTGCAATGAACAAATCAAAAAAGAACAATTTAAATGGCTCAACACAACAGAGATTATGAGTGGCTTCTCCAAATTCAACACAAAATGTGACTTTTACTGACTACTGCAGGCTCAAAATTATTCAACCCCTTCATGACAAGCATCTTTAATACTTAGTAGAGAACCCCTTTGCTGCTATGACCTGCTGGAAATGTGATGCATAGGCAAATGTCAGCTTCTGGCAGCTTTCCCAAGGAATCTCAGCCCAGTCCTCATGGACAATGGCCTCCAGTTCACCAATATTCTAGGGTTTGCATGCTGCAACTGCCTTCTTCAAATCCTACCAGAGATTGTTTATGGGGTTCAAGTGAGGCGACTTTGATGGGCACTCTAGAATCTTCCCAGACTTCTTCTGAAACCAAGCCTTGGTGGATGTTGAGGCACGCTTAGGATCATTGTCCTTTTGAAAGGTCCAATGATGCCCAAGCGTCAGCTTCCCTACAGACGGCATGGGGCAATTCCGCCAATTAGTAAACCTATTGGTGGAATTTTCAAAATAGTGCTACACATCTCTGTAATACATAATTTTAAAGGTTTATAGCCCTGTTTTTCAAAACCAATGAGTAAACCTGAGTGGAGGACATATATATATATATATATAAAAATGTCAGTGTTTTTGTAAGATGGAATAAAGGAGTCCGGATATCCCTGATTGATGCACATTTAAATAATTGTATTTTTTTCTGTCTAAGATTATCATTGTTGCAGTGATTTTTGCATAAGGCCCTAGTATGTATTGTATTAATAAAAACGGGAACCAACTGAATTTTTCACACAAACATTTTGAGTTTGTGCTCACGAAAGCATCCATCGTTTTATTTAATGCAAGTAAAATAATCATTGAAACCTTTAATATATTCTTTTTTATATATTTCCCCATCAGTATGCTGAATGTGAGCGAATTGAGCGATTGATTTATCAAGTTGTGAATGACGTTCGAGTCTCATCACAGTACTCCTTATTATGCTTTGCTTATCCAGAAGTGAAAACGCGGTTTTGCTGAATTAGGGTGCGCATGTTAAGGCTGCTCATGTAAAAATAAAACTCTGTCTACTACCAGTGACATTACCAAAATGCAGGTTTACACTCAACCTATTCCCAAGTGAGAATCGGGAAATTGATTGAAATAATTTACTGAGCAAAGTGTTATGTATTCAATAGGACAAACTGAATATTTGATACCAGTTTTGTTTGATTCCAGCAGTGTTATTTATTTGTTGAGTTACCTTACTTATCAGCCAATTTGCCAAGGTTTGAAGTTGTGTTTTGTGCACTATATGGGGATCTAGTTGGCTTAAAATTACATTCAGACCCTGTATGTCCGACACCAAAAAAGGTTTTTATATATGTTATTTTTTAGTCACCTACTCATAAACCCACTTGCAGACGTTTGAATGTGGTATTTTGCTCATTAAGATATGATCAAGTTTAAAATATGTTTGTTGGAGACGAGGATCCAGTTGATGTAAAATTGCCTTCTGACCTTGTACGTCCGGCACCAAAAAATGGTTTGATATGTTACTTTTTTAGTAACCTTACTCATGAATGTACTTGGAGGTTTGAAGTTGTGGTATTTTGTTCATTTTATATGATAAAGTTTAAAATACATTTGTTAGAGATGAAGATCCAGTCGGATTTTAAATTGCATTCAGACGCCATACGTCCGACACCAAAAAATGTACATCCGACACTGTGTTTAGTGGTACGTTACATGCTCAATAAAAAGTATGGATTCCTTTATATAATCTTGTCTTAGTGTACTGTCTTGGGTTAATTGGAAAAAGTTTAAACACTTCACAGATCCTAAAACAAATCATGTGCTTGTCATTAAAGCCATTTGTCTGAGTACGTCCGACACCAAGGTATTTTGGAGCAACATCTCCTACGCTATGATGAGGAGGAATACCCCTGCATACCAGATGATTGCCATAACCAGGATGTGAAATCTGCCCAAATGACAGCTATCTCCTCACTTCGCTGTGCTCTTAATTGACCTATGAAGTGTCTGAAATGTACGTCCGACACCACAGAACTGCCCCATGACATTTTCTCCTTGGATGTCCTGGTACTTGACTGAATCCATCTTGCTCTCCACATGGTGCAGGTTTCCAGTGCCAGAGGAAGCTAGGCAGCCGCAGAGCTTCAAAAAGCCCCCACAATTCTTCATTGTAGGCAGGGTGTACTTTTCAGCATATGCTTCTTTATTCGTCCTGCAGACATACCACTGATTCATAAGCCTGAAATATTCTAGTTTTGTTTCATCACTCCACAGAACAATATCCTCAAACTTCTGTGGCTTATTTATATGGTTTTGAGCATACTGGAACTTGTGCTTTTGGATCAGTTGTGGTGTATGTCTTGGAGACCTTCAATGTTTACTATGCGCCCTACTGTGCAGCCTGAAACCTCAGTGCCTCCTGCCTCCAAGTCTTGCTGCGGGTCTCCTGCAGTCACTCTAAGGTTTTTGACCACCCGTCTCCTCAGGAATCTGGTGACAGCCATTGATAGCTTCCTCTTTCTGCCACATCCTGGTACTGTAGCCACTCTTCCTTTAACTCTGAACTTGCGAACTATGCTTCCAACTGTATCTCTACGAAAATTCAGTGCCTGTGCTACCTTTTTGTATCCTTTTCCTTGTTTGTGCCAGGCAATGATCTCCACTATTAGCATTTTGGACAATCATTTTGACAGCCATATTTCTAATATGTAATCAAATGTCACTGTCAACAAATCCCTAGCAAGTGCAAGTATATGATGTGTTCTATCTCAATCAAACCTGATGCAACTAATGAAACTAATCTTGATTAGCTGCATTAGGTGTGCTTGAGACAACACCTGATTTGCAAATATGCTCTTATGAGGGATTCTATTCGGGGGTTGAATAATTTTGGGACTGCAGTAGTCATTAAAAATGGCATTTTGTGTTAAATTTGGAGAAACCACATGTAATATTAGTTGTGTTGAGCTAATTAAAATTTTCTTGTTTGATCTGT